>CM077878.1:96362760-97612760 GCA_039720435.1 Amazona ochrocephala
GATTTCTGGCATAAGAAAACAACCCAGACCCAAAGACAACTTACAGAAATAGCAGCAAGGATCCAGTCATATGGGAGAACATTTAAGTGGAGGGAAACAGCCTAAAACGGCAGCTGACATATTCAATGAAGTATCACTGGTCCACTGGGATCCTTGTACTGGGAGTGTCTGCCGAACTAGAACTTTCATTCTAAATCAACTTGCATTCACTAAACATTCACTGTAACAATATCAGTTTTTTTCCTACCTATATTCTGTTCCTTCAGTGTTTAATCACTTTCCATCCCAAGCAGGCACAAGTAGGTTCTATATCCCTAATACCAAAACTCTGCTCTTGGACTGCATCCCCAGCCCCAAAGAGGTTTAAAACAAAAGACCTTGCCTTGGCACTTCAGCTAACGGTATCTCAGAACAAGCAAGAACGTTAACACTCATAACTGACCAAAAAATCATTTTCTCCCAAATTTCTGAGGGGGCTCCCCATTAAAAACAAACAACCAACCCACTTCTGCCGAAGGATGTTGACAGGTTTTGAAACTGCAAATGTCAGTCTTCTGCGCACCACATACTTCCTCTAGTACACTACAGATGGACCCTCCTAAAGATCTTGAAGTTCTAAATTCTTGTTGCTTTGCATGGTTCAATGACCAAAAAAATCCTCGCTTGTGCATCCACAAAAGGAACAACCAAAATTTCAGTAGCCCTCACTAATAGCTTTTTAATTACAACTGTTCAATTAATACCATCATTCCAAACATAACAAACATCATCTTGCTGTTATCGGAAGGAGTAACCCCTTTTCCAGCTGTTCCCTAAAAATCTGTGCCATCCTCCCCTCCCCATCTTATGTACTAATGTATGAAAAAGCAGGAGGGGGAAAGAAGTGTCTCATTCTCTGGTGAACACTTCCACAGAATTGAAGCAGGCACAATTTTCACTCAGAAACTGAAAAAGTTGCTGAAATTGCTACTATTTGTCAATGTAATTTTTAAATCAATTTGTATTTTTTGGGCTTTTGCTTTGAAAACTACTGGTGATGATGAGATGGTGAAAAAGAAATTCTGGTTTTCAGCATATCCCCTCAGCTAACATTCCAGAGGTCTTCATTTGCCCTTTTCTGCACCATGCAAAGGCCGGTTTTATCAGTCTCTCCACCTGATTCAAAAGGACTGCAGGCGGTTCTGCACATACCTCTGGCAAAATGAACTGCTCCACTGGCTTGTACCACAGTTTGTTCACTTGCACTCCACAGCTTGGTGGACTAAAGCGAGCACTGAAGAGAGCATCCTGTGAACAACAGAAAAGAAAAAAAACCCAAAGCACATTAAAAGTGCTGTGAGGTTATGCAAATCTTGATCACCTCAGTTACAATGGAAAGAGGCCTATTGATTGTATAAAGTTTAGTGAACGTTTTATTCTCACAACAGTCTCACACTCCACAGAGTTCAAGTATTGGGTTGATATGGTGGATGCAATCAACAATGGAATGAAAGTGCAAGTTCAGCTAGAATCCAACCAACACAACACATCACTTGGAACACTTGGACTCATCTTTGTTTACAGACTGCCTGCCTTCTGTTTAAAGAGCTGACTACTATTAATTGCACTGGAAGATTAACTGACCCCTAAAACTTAATTGCTACTATATTATGTAGGCCACCAAATGACTGAAAAGATTCTGAACTAGACTGCATTGTCAGATTCACAATCTTCAGAAAACAGTCTCCAAGCACTCCTATGATACCAATTTTTTTCCTTCACTGGAATTAAAAAGGTAATACCGACCAAGTTATTGGGCTCTCAAGGTTTAGAATTCTAATATGTAGCAAACATAAACCTGATTAAAATAGACTTTTTTTTTTGGTCTATTATAAACCCAACTCTTTGGAAGTCCATCACAATAATATTTCAGTATATTTTCTGTACTTCGTTTTAACTATTAGCTTTAATTTAAAACTCTTTCTACTGTAGCATAGCCAGAAGTCTTGAAATCAGCCTATCAAGTTACTGGTAGAGATAAATGCAATATACCAAATGCAACAATCTTACTCAATTTTTTTCCTCCAGGTTAGCACTAAGCTATTCTATCAAACCCATAACAGCTTGGGAGTGGGGGGAATTATCACCAAAGTTTGATTACTACCTGTGAATAATAACAGTTTCTAGAAACCTCAAAATGTCTTGCCAGAAGCCAGACAAGAAAAAGTTACAGCTGTCTCGCATCTCTCTGCTTGAAGGCACCAAATGTGTCTGTCTGCTTATGTGTTTTAAATATATTCAACAGATTAATTTTTATTCTTTAATACCTATCAACACTTTAGAACCTCAAACACAATCAAAACTGTGTCTTTGCATTAAATGCAAGTGTTCTTTCAAAAAAGCATTAAAATTAACTCATAGCATTTCATCTTTTCCTTATCCGGGATGTGTGTGTGAAATAAGAATTTGCAATGCAACAGAAGAAGAATGTTATTCATATGCTTCTCAGTTAAGTACTTCTCTTTTAATCAGCAATACAGCACGTTGCTTTCTGTAAGAATCTAATCCACAATAAAGTGACATTTAGTCCATTTTCAAAAGAAAACTACAATACTCTACCTCATGTTCTGCCTGGTACAGTTTTACAGTAATGTTCCTCTGGAATCCCACCCCATCAGCCTCATAAAATACCCCAAGACTGGTAATGACAATGGGGTAAAGTACACGAAAGTTCACACTGACAATTCTGTCTTCAGATAGCTCAGAAGGTACATCCTCAGGGAGACTGAATGCTTCAATTTCCTGATTCAAAACTAGATGAAAGAGAAAGGACACAGGTAATGTGAGAAGACTTCATAGTTCTTTAAAACTGGATACACATGAAGCACAATGGATACATGCAAAGCATTCCAATTAATTAGCATGGCTTGCAAACGCACAAGGATAATCAAATGCTGGAGGAGAATAAAATATAACTGGCTGCAGACTGCAGCAAGGAGAAATTCAGAGTGATGCAGCAATCTGCAGGCTACCAGCAATTGCAAGTCAATGTCTACATATCCACAAAGAAAATATTAGAAACACAATAAATCCAGAGTGAAGACAAAAATGCTATTTGCCCGCATGAACATCTGTATATTAGCATATTAAAATAATTGTTGATCAAAATGGCATACACCTTCACTTAATCCTGCTGCCTGCTTTTTGGCATGATTTCCTCCCTCAGCCCTGAGGTGCCATTTATTCTCAGGAGATTGGTTAAGCAGTGGATGTTGTCATTCAAAGAGAAAGTAACAGAAGTTTCATTTTATGGTGAATCATGGCTTAGAGTACCAAACAGTCCTTAGTTAACTTGCAGTTAAAGAGCAAAAATTAAACAGAAACTAAAAGGTGACAGGAAGAATGTACAATTTTAATCAGGATTTTTTTTATATGTCACCATTTACTATTTTCCCCATGGTACATTTCTTAATTTTTTTCTCTCTAGAGCAGAAGCTGAAAAACCGATCAGCCAGGTTTGCTTAGAATTCACTTTGTCACTGGAGAAGTCCATCTGACACTTGAGACTCTGGTGCCTCACTACTTTCTTCACATATGGCACTAGGCCAGGTCATTATGGTCCTCTCCAACTTCATTTTACACAGAGATCAAGTAAAATTGTATGTTATATGACAGACTGTTCCCCAATGCAAGCAAAATAGGAATCCATTAGAAGTCAATGGCCTCCCCCTTCACACCCCCAAAGATCTCTCCCTTTTACACCTGCACAGGGTACTTACAGGAAGATTATGCAACCACTAAGACAGCAAGTTCTAGACAGCATTTATTTTCAAGCCTGGATGTCTCAGTTAAGCACCCAAACTACTTGCAGAAAAGATGATTAGTTCTAGTTCAGATCATAGAATTTTAAAAGGTAACTGCTATACCTGGGTTACTGATGTTCAGAAGTTTGCAGGAGTAGGGGTCTTCTCGGTCCTCCACTGGCACAGCACAACCATGTGCACCTATTATAAACTTCACAAGGACACTAAAATAATTTGGTTTTATTAACACCAGTTCTCTTCCCTCCTCCCTCCATCTTCAATAACCTTACTTCATCACAACAGCCTATCACAGAATTAAGATTTTGAATGCTTTAGAAACCAGTGGTAACAGTCTGCATGTAAAACAATCATACGAATCCCCTCCTAGGGGCTGAATTACAAACCCACATTAGCATTTCACATTTCACAATGAGAATGCAAGAAGACTGGCAGCTAGGAATGGGATTTAAGACAGCCAGCAAACTAAATACAGAAGGACCCAAGGCAACACTGAGGCATCCCAAAGACCTGCCCTTCCCCACCTGGGTTTGTCACTTAACTGGAGAGTGTTTAAATATTCTGCATTGAAAAGGCAACGAGAAAAAGGGGAAAAAAAATACACACAGTATCAAAGGAGGAAGAGGGACTCCAGACCAGACTATCTGTTACAGCAAAATGTCGCAATGTTGCGTTGTAGCAAGCAACAGGTTGCTCTTTGCAGCCCAAATCATGACCGTGTAACAGTCAGGAGGAGACTGAGAAGCAGCACGAAGAGGATCCACCTTAGCCTAGTCTTTCACCTACCAGGTAAGTATCCTCCTAGAACTCCACATAAGCTATGAAAGGTAACATTTTTAGATGACTGAAGTAGCTATGCTTCACTCCAAACTCTGCGCTGACACCAAATCTGAGAACAGTAAATGGCTTTCAGAGCAAGCCAGGTACCAAGACGTGAAGCCTATCAAGATGACAGTTTCCAGGAATGAACTGCAGCAGAACTTTCTCAGCAAGAACGGGGCTGTCTGTAGGTGGCAGGTCTATGCAAGCAATCAGGAAGGGTTTTGCTGGTCACTCACACTGCAGCAATTTTGTGCACCTGGCTCAGTGGGAAATAAACCTGCACTTGGCAGTTGAGGCTGTTGTAAGTTGTTTGTGGTTCTCTCACCAAATGCAATCCTGCCTGCTTTCAAGTATCCTGGATTAATAAGCATTTCAAGTTATATCCCATACAAAGTGTGCATTGCAACACAGAAGGAAAGTCTTATATATCACTAACGAACAGTGGCAAGTAATTACAAAACAAACAGCAGTGAATAGTCACACAATTACATTTTATTCCTTGCATGAAAAAGTTACAGGCCAGAAGAAGAAACAGTCTCATATGATACTAAGCAGATGTAAAACCAAAAAACCAAATCAGAGTACAAGATGCTCACAAATAAAGCAACAAAGGAAACACTTAAAAAAAAAATTAAATCAAGACATTTAAACATTATAGTATTCCCACCACTGAATTACAAAACACTAGAAATTACCGTTGGCTCAGTGCAGAATGTTGTTTCAGGTGCTTGAACCAAGTGTTCCTTATAACACTGCGCAGTTCATGATTGTGTCGAGCTGACAAAACACCTACAATAACATCATAATGTTTCAGCTTCCACTGAGGAAAGAAGGCCAGTGGACCTAGAAATATAAAGTGACAAAGATTTATTACATGCACATATTACCAGGCCTGAGTTGGAAGCCATAATTAAAATGTAACTCAAAAGCAAGAGAAATGGGAACCTGAAACACAACAAGAAGCAAAATTCCTACTGCAATCAGGGAAACATTTTCAACATGCCATAACCTTCACTAGCAACCTAGGAAAAATTTACTGCCCTGAACTAAGCAAGTCAGTGCAGGTAAGTGACAAAGCTAAGAAACTGTGACTCACAAAGCAGGCAAGAACATAAGCCTTGGTTTTGACTGACAGCATCTTCCATTCTTTAAATATGTGCCTGCCTGTCTTATGAACAAACTGACCCCTGAGAACATGCCCTTGCTGGCCTTCTCTTTCCTATCAAACACCACCAACCTTGTGGGCAAGACACAACATCCTGCTGTTGCCTCTGCAAACTCTTGAGACAGTCTGGGCCTTTTGTTTGCTCCTTGATGCCTCCTCCAGCATGATTTATCCTAAGTTATTTGGATATTCTCAACGAATTCACTTCATAAGATAGGACTAAAAAGGAACAATACCCCTCCAAAAAAAAAAAAAACCACACACACTCCAGGTTGTCTCTGCCTATTACTGAGACTTTGCAATCATATTCCTGTTTTTTAATGCTTTTTTCTTCTGTGCTGCTTTGTGAAAGATCTAAACAAACACAACGGACAGAACTAAACTGTATCCAGAGAATGCTGACACACACAGATAAAGAACAAACCAATGAGTAAAAGCAGGTCTTGCCCTCTCTCTAATCTTCTTCACCTAAAGTAATCTGGTATAGCTCATCTGCATTACAGGTTTCTCTGCCAGTAGAGCTACAGGACTCCCCTGCAGCACCTACTTTATACTGGAGCTAAAAGCCACTAAGATGCGCAACCCTGGTTTCTGCGGGAGCACAGTACTCCTTGAAACAGACTAACCTTCAAACAAGCTTTTGAACAAGCTTTACAGGTTGAAAGAGAAAAAACCTCTGCAGTCGGAGTTTGGATTTTTCTGTTTTCACAATAGCAGTCGCTTAAAGAAACAGGACAGCAGAGTCCTGAGTTGCAAAGTGTAATAGCAATATAGATGTGATGATGGTGCTGTAAACACCATTAATGATACAGCACTGGAACACTTCTAGACAAATCTGGAAACAATGGCAAAAGCATCAGAAGCATAGACATAAAAGGAATAAACCAAACCCTTTTTGCAATACTAAAAATTATGCCCCCCCTTTTTGGGGGGAGAGGAGCACAGCACCTTTATCCTTTGAAAAGAACTTACCAATATCTGATCCCATGGAATGAAAGGCCTGCTCCCAGGCTGTTCTACTCAGCAGGCAATTTAGGAGACAACTGGTTAAGATCTTCCTTCAGTCAGAAGCCTTGCTTTCCAACCCTGGCAGAACTGGTACTCTTTGCCACCTACTTCAATGCCAAAACACAAAAATGCAGCTCCAGGGCTGCTCCTTAGTAGTTTACAGTGTGTCAGGCATCAGTTCACAGAATAACTGCAAACTCTAAAAAGTACCCCAATTCAGCTGGAAAATACTGTCACTTTTGTTGTAGATTGTCAGTTCTCTCATGCCCATCAAAGGTGAGGTGATTGTTTTTGTGGGGGATGGCCCACCCCCGGAAACAATGCTATAGTAAGATCTCATAGATGAAGGCTGGGAAATAACCAGCATTTTAGGCAGAACTACATAGGTACTGCCAATGCCAAACCTGACCCACTGATGGAAGGTTTCAACTTCCAAGGCCACCAGCCTATTAGCCTTTACATGCCTACAAAACATGAAACAACTTTGTGACCAAGCATACTACTCCCTGACAGACAGGCTTAACAGACTTCAGACAACTTGGTTTCCTTAAGAAAGTACACATTTTGGGAGAATTTGTCCTTTCAGAGCACGGCATCACTCGCAGAGGCCAGCACCTGAAGAAGTGCATGCTGAACCACAGGACAACAGATGGCATAGAAGCAGCTTCTAGAAAATGGTGGGTTTAAATCTGTTGCGTAATTATTCACAAGTAAAAGATTGACTGTAACAAAACCAAAAGGGCCAATTCTTAGCTGCCACACACCCCCAGAAATGTAACAGGAATAACGTCTTAAAGGGCATCAGCATCAGCAAAGAAGCAGCATATTACATGGAATGTGTGGGGCTTTCTGATTAGGCACTGTAACTGAAGCCCTACAGTGAGTAATTTCCTAGTCAATAAAACTTATGCCATCAATTAAAGCACACAATTAGCAATGAATCCACCTGGAGTGCTAAAAGCAGGTCCGTCTGTTCCTTCCCAAGTTTCTGAGGTCATTTTATAATTAGCATTTATCAAAGATTTTTTACAAAAATTAACTAAAGCTTCCTACCCACAAACTTCCTTTGGATAGCACTGTTTGCAACCAGTTAGACAAGGACTTAAATTAAACCTAAAAACACGTTCTTGCAGAGGTCTTGCTTGGAAATGTGAATTACAGTCTCATTAACTGATGAACAAAAAGAAAGCAGGAGCCACCAAAGTCAGGACACTGAAACAAAGGCCAGTGCCTTTGGTCTTGGAACTGATCCTTTTTATTTTTTCCAATTAAAGAGTACTGCCTACAAAAAAGTGATCAGTGTCTTCTGTGACACCAAGGTGAAAGTGATCAGGAACACAGAGAAAGTCAGAATACAGCACAGGGAGAGGAACAACTGAGGGCCAAAGCATGCAGGCAGACCACAGGTCTTTCACATGGAGTAGTTAAGAAGGAAGTTTTATTAAAGGCAATACTTCCAATAGATGAAGAGAAGTAGATGGAACGGATGAAGACAGGAACATTGTTTCAAGTCATCTGACCTACAGAGAGTAAAAATGAAATGCTGTCCTGAAACAAAAGCCTATTTTGCCAGTAGATGTCAGAAGTACCTGAATTGCTTTAAACGGGAAGAAGGTAAATTTAGATTAGCTATTAGGAAAAATCTTCACCATGGGGGTGCTGAGGAGCTGGCACAGGTTGCCCAGAGAAGTTGTGACTGTCCCATCCCTGGCAGTGTTCAAGCCCAGGTTGGATGGGAGCTGGGAGCAACCTGGTCTAGTACAGGGTCTTCCTATCCAGGGGAGAGGGGCTGGAACTATATGAGCTTTAAGGTGTGAATTGCTCAGCTAAAGAAAACAAAGGTTTAAAACAGATATCTTTGATCTCCATGGTTACATGATGGAGGTGTACTTGAAGGAGGAGAAAGACCTTTTAACTGAAAGCCTTAAGAACAGAAGGGCATAAACCAGTTTCAAGTGAGCTTAGACCAGAAATGAGAAAACATTTCTAATCCAGACAACAAGCTTCTGGAACAGCCTCTTCCCCAACCCTCACTAAACAAATTTAGGCTGCCCAGCTGCCATTTTAGGACAGAGACCAAGAGTTGCTTATTAGAAGTCGTAAGCAGAATTGATGGCCAGAGATGTCTATTCCAGTCTTGGGTTAACAAGCCAACAATGTCAAGGTAAATAATCATTAAAACAGGCTATTAACTTTTTAACGAATTTCCATTTGTGTACATGTGCATGATGACCACTGAGAGAGGAACTGAACTCCGCTGTTCACCCTGCCTTTGACCTCCACTGGTAGCCAATTTTGCAACTGTTCAACACTGCACAACTACTGAGACACACAGCAATATCGAAGAATACATGAATAATGCATTTTTATGTCACAGCTACTGTAAACCACTGCCCCATGATCAGACTTAGCTTTTATTCATAGCAGTGATCCCAGTTAGAAGGTAATAATGAGCAGCTGCAGCAGTAAGCAAAAAAGATCCCTCAATAATCGAATGAAACAAGACTGGCTTTCTCAGGCAGTACCTGATCTTCCTAAATAGTTGCAGAATCAAGAAGCCTTTTAATAAATAGGGACATTTCTTACTCTTGTGTATGAAGGCACTGATGTTACTAAAACACCCTGAATAATAATAAAAATCCCAGCAGAAATAGAAGAGGTCCCTTAACCCATCCTTCTTCCCTCTGCCAAGGCAGCCGTAACTACAGCTTGTACATTTGGCAGCACTTCGAAGACTAAGAGGCAGACTCTTCCTTAAATTATCATGCTAGATTCAGACCTACAAATAGACAACACATGTACAATACTGACCATTTCCTATAAAAGACAAGTTCTCTTTTTATAAGAGGTTTCAGTTTTTCTCTCCTCGTATAAACACATTACACAACAGGTTACAACTAAATAACCCTTTCACAAACAAAACATGCACTTAGTCTTTCAGTATTAAAAAGAAAGCACTGAGGTTTTTTAATCCTAATTATCCTAACTTCATCCAGTGCGACATAAGTTTCATAGTAACAAATACAAATGCAATAACAACCGCTTGAAACAGTGAATCTGTGGAGAGCAAAGATCTGCCCTCCCTCCCCAGCTGAGAAACTTCTGGATTTTCTTCAGAAATATTTGTTAGTGGAAAACCCCTTTCTGCAGGAAAGGTCATAATGAGATTCCACATTGCCACTTCCAACTCCAAATTAACACAGTGAAGTTACAAAAGCAGCACAGCGAAAGATGAACAAACCCAACCAGACAATTCAAACGCACTCCTGCTAACAAGTAGAACTCCTGTTCTTTTACAATTCAAGTGTGAGCACTGCTCATTTGAATTGCAATGGCCAGATACAGACACAAAGAAACCCGTACAGCTCTGTAGCCTTCAGACCGTGCAAACATACACCTTTCACACCTGCATTATTAGTTGCCGCTGGCAATCAGCAGGCTCTTGTTTCCTCACGGTTGTGTACACTGCACAGGGAACTGACACCCGTAGCAAAGCGTGGCTTTGCTCATGAACAGGCTACTGGGCCCTTAGATAGAGTTCTGAGCAGCTCCCAAGTAAAAAACCACCTTGTCATTTTTTTCCAGATGTCCAGTAGAGTATTTCTTAATGCTCTCAGACAGCACCGATGGGTAGCTGATAAAAGTTTCTGTTCCAACAGATGCCTGTTTCTATGAGGTACGCACACCTGCGGCCTCAAAACTGCAATTCATTTTATGAGGATCACAGCCACAGCCCTTCGGGGTCCGATTTCACCAGTGCTGGATCACACCCCATCCTGCGAGTCACTTTCTGCACCACAGGGGTGTTGAAGACCGCCAAGGCAGACCCGGCACGGCGCAGAGCGCTCTTCCCAGCACCGGGAATGCCGCGGCACAAGTGGGATCGGTGGGCGCGGGGGGCACCCACGGCGCAGGGGACGTTCAGAAGGGGTTCAGCCCCACAGAACGCTGCAGCGCGCCCTCGACAACCGCGCACCGCGGCCGGTGCCTGCGGTGTGCGCCGCAGAGCCCGCGCGGCTACCCACTGCCCGACGGAACGACCCGGTACCTCACGATGAACCCACGCGTGCGCTCCGGCGCCGTCCCCCAGCGGGCTGCCCCCAGGTGCCCGGCAGCCGCAGCCAGATCCGCCGGTAGAAGCGCTGCCCACAGACACGAGGCACCGCCGCGGCGTTACGCAGCAGGGGGTCGGTCACGACCGTTTAACGGCCATAGCCGCCCCCCAACCACCTTTCCCCGCCCGGGCCACCCCCTCCCAGGGTCGCCACCGGCCCGGGTAACTGCCCCAGCCCCTCAAGCGCCCAGCTCCGCGACCCCCGACCTCTCCTCACCAGTTTCCCGGCGGCGGGGGAGCCCTGCCCGCCCCGGGTGCCCCTGTCCTACCTGCCGGGTGTCTCCCGGGGCCGCCGGGGCAGCCAAGCAGCAGCCAGAGGTGCACCGCGACCCCGACCGCACAGGGGCACAACAACACCAGCCAGTTTCGCATTGGCCGCCGCCGCAGCCAGCCTCTTCACCTCCGCGCCGGCCTCTCCCCGCGGCGCCGAGGTGACGGGCCGACTCGGCCGCCCGCGGCTCCTCCCCGAGCCGCCGCTCGCCCAGGCCGGGCCCCTCTGCCCTGCGGCCGCCGGGAGCTGCAGTCCCACCCCAGCGCCGGCGGACAGCGGCAGCGCGGGCTGCGGCGGCATATGCCTACAGCCCCCACAATGCCTCGGGGCGGAGCGGCGCGGCCCCGGGAGGCCGAGGCGAGCGGGGCCGGGTCTGCCGCGCACGGCGGGGAGGCGGTGGTGGGAGCCGAGCGGGAGCGCTGTCGATGCCGCGGGGAAGCTCAGCTTTACCTCGCGTTTCAATGGCGGGGAAGCGTAGATGCCGTGGGAGGGGAAGAGTCGCAGGGGACGGCAGCATTGCGTTGTTCTGACGGACGGTTGCCCCCCGAAGGGCCATGAGGCTGCCCCCGGGCCGCGGCCTCGCCTCCCGCCGGGCGGCCCGTGCCCGCGGCTCCCGGTGCTCTGCAGCCTGGCCCGTCCGGGGCAGAGTGCTGAGGGCCGGAGCACCGGCTGGGGGCAGCTGTCCCCCGGTTAATCTTAATTTCTGCAGCACTACGGTTATCTGATCAATACCGCTTTTAAAAACTCATCGTATAGTAACAAAGTAGCTTTCCAGAACAATCCTTTGCTAACTCAATAAAGTGAAGAGTTTCACTTCGGCAAAGAACTACAACGGCACTGCTTACTGTTCCTGGAGTGTTTCACTCCAGCAAGGAACATGTTACTTGACTGGAATTCCAGGGGTGGGGGGATTTTAGACAAAAAGTGTCCTTAACTGTGAGTGGATCTCAGCCTGGAAGTAGCATTCTTATTGTTGCATAAGAACATTACAAGATGCTAATTACCCAAACTCGGCTTCACATATACCTACAGCCACCACTTTGAGAAGCTGGGTGGCTACAGACAGCAGAACACCATACTATCTGAAGAGGTTTAAATAGGATTGGGTGGAGGAAAGTATGAACTTAGCGCCTTGGGAAGTTACTTGACTCTGGTCCCTCTGAACACAGACAACAAAGAGAAATGTTTCTTGGACTCCTGTAGGGTGGATCTACCTGAAAAAGTTATGTGGATAAATAAGCAGAGGCTTCTCAGGAGTTAATGTATACACTAGAAGTTTATATGTAATAGCTGCAAGGCTTAAACAAGGTGCTCTTCTATCAGAAACACATAATTTAGTGGTCAAAACTGATATGTATGAAGTATAATTGAAAGAAAGGATTGAGGTTTTATGAAAAGATGACTAAAATCTGTTTTTTAAAATCCCCAAGTCATTAAAAGTCTTTGGAAAATGCCTGAAGGCCTTTCAAACAGCTTAATTTACTTTTCATCAACTGATGACTTTAACCTCTATGTACTTGGATTAAACAGCAAAAGGAGAATGTGTTGAAAATACAGCAACTTTAGTTTACATACTTATGCATATTTAATAGGCAACTGGCTGTGTACTTGTTAGCAAAGAATAGTACCATTTACACAAGAAGAGCTGTTGTTATTCTCCACTATTTATGTTTTCCTGCCTTTCAGCAGGTTCATCTTCAGAAATAAAACCTGGTCTAGCTGCTAATATTACTCTATATTTGCTTGTATTCCTTGTATTCCTATTCAGTATGTTATGTTCTCTTCCCAAGCCTTACCACAGGCCAGGTGAACAGATGGAGATCAATCTTATAAACATGTCTGGCAGGGATTACTTCCTTGCAGATAAAATGGAGGAACCAATTTCTTAATATCTTGCTTTCTCTATGATATTGCCTACCATGCTTACGGATAAAGGACTATATATTGTGCAAAACAGGAGAAACCTGTTTCTCCACAGCACAGAAACAGGGTATCCTTGTCAAAAGGCTTATTTATATATATGTATGTGTATATATCAGTGTTGCCGGGTCTCCTGAGGACAGACAAAGGACTCCTGTGACAACTGATCTCTGGAAGACAGGCTGTCTTGCTGACGGGCCTGCCAGCTCATATCATTAGCAGCAGCAAAAAGAAGTCAGTGGTATGTGACCAGCCAGTGCTAAGGACTGTGATGGACAGGCATGAAGAGATGCCTATTAGACAGCTTTGGGCAGCAGGCAGCATGCAGCTGGTGTAGCATGAGGCCTCTGCTCATTTACACACTGAATGGAAGGCAATAACCTAACAAGATTTTGCCCATGGCTATCTTCCTTAATGGTTTCTTAAGGGACACGTACTAGTCACTTCTAAAAACGTCCAGATATGGTATGACTACCAATTCTACTCTATGTTCTCCTTTATTAAGAGATTCAAAAAAACTATAAAGGTCAAGAAGGCAGTATTTCTTTTACAGAAACCACATTGATTTGACTCTTTCCATCACAGCGTTCAAGTGCTTCAAGGCATGATTGCAATGGAACTTAATCTTGCAATGCCTTCATACCAGTTGATCTTAAAATAGCCTGTAGCTGGGATCTGTAAGAAGCTCTGAACCAAGAGAACTATGGGGTGTCATAAGTGGCACTGATTTTGTTGTTTGTTTGGGGTTTTTAGTTTTTTGTTTGGTTAGTTGGTTGGTTTTGGTTTTTCTTAAGGCTGCCCAGTGCTTCCCAGTTAAAGAATGGACTCCTGAAGCTGTTCCACAATTTAGCTCCGAGGGCTGAGGGCTGCACTGACAATGACCTGTTTCACACTGCAACCTTTGGGAAGTTCCAGCTAAAATAATTCAATAATTTTCAAAAAGGCAGGATAGAATCGTTTCAGTTGGAAGGGACATATGATGGTCATCTAGTCCAACTGCCTGATCAGTTCAGGGCTGACAACCTCCTTTCACTGGCATTGCAAGAACTTAGCAACAAAAACAACTCTGGCACCATATTCAGACAAAGCCAACCCAACTTTGCTCCACTCACCTTTACGGAAAGGTAGAGCTTCAAATTTCATGTCTTCTCCCAAAGTGTCACTTGAGCTGGACGACCAAGTCACCATCCCTTATTCTAGACAGGTGTAAATTAGAATATCTTTGCTATCTTCTGGAAAGAAGGTGTTGCTCAGCTAGATTTTTGCTGTTTTAATCAGACCCAGCCTAACCTGCATGGGAATTGGTAACCACCATACAAAGTCAGCTTGCAGGACACCACAGTTATCCAAACATACCACTACAGCAATAACAAATTTTACTCTTAGCTGACTTCTTGTCATGTTCATGACAATAAAAAATAGAAATGGGCTCAAACCCACCTGTATGGTAGCAGCTAAATCTTGACAGGCACATCTCAGAGCACAAATAGGCGGATGTCTTGCAAAAGTATGGAACAACACTAAATATCCAACAATCAGGCAACGGCCAGCTGTTGGGGTTAGATAATTCTTGTGCAGCTCATTTGCACCTATTCTTAACAAGTGTCACAAAGATTTAGGATGCTGGTACAGAAAAGAATAAGGTTTATAGGAAGTCCTGCTGAGACCTGCGACAGCAAATACACATTTTAGTCACATGCCTGGTAAAGAGTTATGCTGTTGGGTGGATTTCAGAGCAGATTGGCCACATATTGTTTACCATTTTATTATGATTGATCACTTGATAAACAATATTCAGGCCAAATCTCATTTAAAAAAATGTGCATGACTTGGACCTATTTCCCCTTAATGGTGCCTACCCTGCTTTAGGATGGACATGCTCCACTGAAGAATGCACCAGGTGGCTGCTTCATTTGTTGCTAGGTGAATGAGGTGGGATTGTCAAATAGTGTCACAAGGCTAAGGGTCATTGCTGCTTGGGAGAGCTGAGCTCTGTCACGGCTTCCCTGTGATACCAGGAAAATCATGAAACTAAACATTTCCCTTTGCTTTTTTCCTTAGATTCTGGGTGTTTGACTTGCAAAAGTCATTCCAGTTTGTAGAGGTGGGGGTTCATAGCTGAAGCTTGAGCAAATGGGAATATTGTTTGAGATGCCGAAAGAGCTAACTACTCTGAAGAAGCAGGTACTGACAACCTCACCCGTCCTGTTGAAGCTCTGCCTCAGCTTCCCACTGTAAAATGGGAATTGTTCCACCCTCACATTCCTCCAGGATACTGTGGCAATACTTTGTGAAGCAATCTGTGATGAGCACCACAAAATAGCTCATCAGGGAATAGTTCTACATTGAAAACGGAATTTGTGAGTAGATCACGCCCGGGGCTACGCGATGAATAAAGACACCAAAATAGTATCGAGTAACTGCTCATTAACTGAGCATTGCCTATACCGTGCCTTGTGGGAATTCCTGCAGTGGCAATCTGGGACAGTAGTGCATACAAATGAGAGAGACAAATAGAAGATGCATGAGCAAATTTAACTGACATTTCTTAAATGCATGCTTAACTTAGCTTCTTTAATGATTTTTTAATGTATTTTTTCATTTATTCAGATTCTTTTTAAATATCCTCAAATGTGTTCACATCCTTGCTGCAAGCATTAGGTTAGTGGTATGAGCAGAACTGTGAAGAAATACAATCTGTCTTTTGGCCTTCTAATTTCTCATGAATAGCTCTTTCGTAGTTGCTCTCTATAGTTATTTTCCAGAGTCTGAAGCAAACTCCCAGAACAAAACCTGCATGTGCTGTCTGAGAAAGAAGAAAAGGCCTCAGAGGGGCTATTATCCGTAACATTCTTTACATTCTCAAAGGTTCTGTTGAGGTACTTTTTCTCAAGAATCTTAGCATTTGAAGTTCTTCCACCTGATCTTTTAAGGATATGATTAACGTATTCATATCAGCACTGCAGATATATATATTGAAATCTGTGTGGTGTGTTCTGATGAGTAGGATAAAAGCTGGTATGGTCTCCAGAGGAGAACCTCTCAGACAAGAATCAGTGCAAGAACCATGGTAGTGAACAGTCTTTGCAACAAGAATGTTAGAGATAATTTTAGAGCCAAATGTCACATGAGCCATGTTTGCCAGAGAGAGGCTGTTCACTGTAAAGATCTTTAAAGTTGCTGCTACTTAAAGGGTTTTGAAAAGCCACAGTGGTTCTTTCCTATTGTTTGGCTCTTCCCTTCCTTTCACAGAAAAAAATTGTGCATCTCTTTAGAGCATGCTATAGAAAGAATGAAGGGCTCAATATGCAGCCTGAAGTTCGAAGGCACAACGGGATACGAGCAGTGAGAGGCTATGCAACAAATGGGTTTTGTGGATAGGGTGGTCTTCTGAAATACACGCTTATGCCTTGCCTAGTGCATTAAGTGCTATTCTAAGCATAGGCAGTGGCCTAAGCTCTGTTCTGGCTGCGCACTTATGCCATGGCACATGAGGAAAAAATAACCCCCCCCAGCAGCCAGGAGCAAAGTTTGAGTGTGAAGGAATAGCTCAGCTAGTCAGTCCCATGAAAGCTGTTTCACATTTCTGCAATGAGGAAGGCAAACAGGAGAAATTATTAGGGGCTGGCTGTGCTGGGGGCCCACTTGGCCCCAGAGCCAGGCTTTACTGTCCTTTGCAGTCACATCACTGGCTCAGGGCAGCAAAAGGAAAAAATGTAAGTGATGGCACAACTGGCAGAATGCTGTCAATGAGGAACAGGTGTCCAACTTACATGTCAAACTGGAAAATGAAATTCAGGAAGGGAGTTCAGAGCAACTGCAACTGATACACCCAAAGCTTTCCACAACTTTTAAAGTGTTTTTAGCTAGACACCTGACCTGTTCAAACAAATCATGCATTTGACTTTCATCTTCCCATAAACCCGAGACATCCGGAGCTGAAGCGTGAGATTGAACCACATCCCAGCAGTACCAGAGCGACAGGTGACACCTTACACAACACATCGAAACAGAAGTGCCGGGTCGCTCTTTCTGAGAGCATGTGTATTAGCTGAGCATCCCCATTTGAGGTCGTTTCTAGCTGACGCTGGTACTTTTTTCTGTTTATGACTTTATCAGTAGGTGGCAGTAACAGACGATCCTGTGCAATTTCTACTTGTAACAGACGTGGGAAAGAAAAGACCCTGTTTTAGGGTAAAGCTGCTCGTTTTGTTTGTTCACAAGCGTGAGTGGTGTAAACGCACTTGACAAACTCAGACGTACATCTTCCCCTAACAGACAGAAAAGTTGCTCCCATACCAGTCCTGGTATTTATGGCTGTACTTAATTTGATAGTGCGATAAAACTGAATTCAATTAGATGCAAATGTACAATATTTATTCCAAATATTCTCCCAAAAGATTAAATATGCAGGTGTAACATTTTATATAGCACTTATGCTGGTAATTTTGCCCACTATTTTTCACACATCACAGTACTATTTAAGTCGGTCTAATGACTTCAAATATTATTAGCTTTCAGTACAAGAAATGTCTGTTTCTTAGGAACCACTCCTCCCCCAAGTTTTCTTCAGTCTCCTTGAAGAAACAAATACAGATCCTGATGCAGACCCAAAGGAGAGCTTGTAACTACAGTATTTTCTAGCAGAATCACATACAGAGATTTTTACCCCTATACAATGATGACAATGAGACAGGCAAAACTATATAATCAGGTCCTCCCAAAATACATCTGTTGCTATTCCTTTGGTATCAGATATCCAGCCGGATAAATGAGTAGCATATCCAAGTTTCAGGCTTTAATACACACCTTTACAGACCATGCCTCTTAAAGTGTTCTTTCCTTCTGCTGGAGCTGATCCTATTGTAAGTCACTACAAAAGTGCTCTGTTATGATGTCCTTCCCAATCAGTTGGCAACAGCTCCTGTGTTCACCTTTATGTCATCGGCAGCAGTATTTATTTTACACTACAGTGTGGCCTAGAATAGCTTAATTTAAACTTCCCTCCATTTTTTCACCCTCCTTCGACCATAATTTTGTAGACACTAGCTTTAAAATCTTGCCTATCAATCAGTAACAGCCAAGCACCCTCCTACTAATTCAATAAGTTGTTCAGGAAGCAAAGAAGAGGAATTTAGTACATAATAGAGAGAAGGGAAATAGTTTTTAATATGGAAATGATAACATTTAACATTCAAGGTAAACCAAGGAGATTAATCTGAGGAATGCAAAACAGCCAGCCCCACAAGCGCTACTGACACTTTAGCATTTACCATTAATCCATCACTGGGAAGTCTCATTTCATGAGAGCAGCAAACAAGGGCATATGAACAAAGTATTTCTAATAATATGCCAAAAACTCTTGCAATCCAACTGCTGTTCCAAAGTTCTCATTCTATGAGATGACAGCCCCAACTCACACTGCTAACAAGGAACGTGGTATTTTCGGGCCTGAAATGTAAAGCGACAAACCTAATGGCATATGAAACAAAACAGAGAGAAAGGAGTATGAAGCCAGGACAGTGACAGGCCTAGTCTTGTTATCACTGATAGGGAATCAAATCAGACCGTCTGATGAAAATAAAACCTCACAGCTTCAGCCTACAGCAAACCTGTCAGACAAAGCCATTTCAGAGGGCACTACTTTTTAAAATCATGCTATACTTCATGATACATGTATTCAGTTTTAGAAAAATGCCCAAGAATCCTCAGATATCTTTGTGTAGAGACTGAGGGAAGATGTTTGAGCATGAAATTCAACCATCAATAGCAGATTAATCTAAACCACCTCAAAGGTCAAAGCAGCAAAAATGTAATAATGAAAAAGACATTTTATAGTTTGGAGGAATTGAAGAAGACGTTCATTTAAATGTTGTTTTGTGGATCAGGCTGGCATAAAAAAACCCAAATGATGCCATTCTCTTCAGAGAGTCAGGATTTTGATGGCATTATTGAATAAAGCCACATATTCAATGTGACACAAAGCTGTTAATTATTTTGAACTGCTGATCTTCCAGGTGTGCCCCCCTCCCCCCCCCCCCCGTAGCAGGTCTTAATTCAAGGAATGGGTAGGTAAGGCCTGGTGACATTGGAGCAAGCCGTCCTGTTTTCCACTAAGGAGCTAAGCTTCCATAGTTTAACCTCTTCAGATACATTGCAGACATCTGCTAAAATAAATATGCAATTCATGCTATTCTATGTGCTTCCTTTTTTAAAATTAGAAACATGAAAACATCTTGACAGATACAAAATGTTTTACCTGATCAAAGCTATGAACTGATGAAAGAAACCACAAACATAGGAACTGGCTATTAGGAACATAAGAAGGCCAACACGTTCACAATTACTTGAAGAGCAATTTTGGAGAAAACCTAAGTCCAAACCGGTGACATTCCCCTCTTGTGAATAATACAGGAATTTTGTAAATGCAGCTCTTGTAGCTAGCACTGCTCAGAACTACTGTGAAATGTTTCAATCTCAGGAGCTCGATGCTAATGCTGATTGGAAACAGAAAGCAAGCTGTTTGCAGTACTGTAATAAGCTGTGGCAATTTTGTTATTTTAGATGGGAATGTTAATGATGAGCCACAAATGCAAGTTGTTACAAAGCCTTTGAGAATAAAGCTGTATGCCCTATATTCCCCTCTCATGCTGTTCCAGTTAAAACCATACGTGCAGAAGGACAAATGGAAACGTTGCCATGGTGATCAGAGCCCTTACCAAATCACGTACAGTGTAGGAAGGATTCCCTAAAGAACCTTATTAAGCATTTTGTTGCTCCTTTTTAACAAATATTTTCAGAAAGCCATTTTTATTTCACTGTCAATAAAGCAGCTACTCAGTTAGCTAAAGCCTATTTCTCCAGCCCCCGCAAAAAGCTGAACATTAAGAAATATTCTCATTAAAAGTTAGGAATAAGAATCTTAAGATGAAAACTTTAAAATAGGAACCAAGACTAAACCAAGCTAGAACCTGTCCAAGAGATCTGAATGTTTTTCAGAATACTGTAAAGCAGTCCTGAGTCTACTCAACTGCTGATGTCCTCAGCTGCCAAATTAAAACCCAAACCTCAAAATGAAAGACAACCCCCAAGCCTATTGGTTAGAAGGAATATCATTTTTCCCACAATACTACTACAAGAATTGACATGGAGGTTCTATGTTAGACACACATGGTGGATGAGCTGTCCAGCTGCAGAACCACAGTCCAAAGCCACCCATCTCGTATAACTGGACTGGCAGCTGGGTGCAGCACATTATTCATGTTGATTGGCAAAGAAAACAAAACCAGTACAGTGCAGACTTCTTGTATTTCCACTGCACAAATCAGTACAACAAATACTGATGGAAACTGCTAAACATAAGCCAGAGCAGGTATGTGTACTTTGGGGTCAGTCAGACCAATGCACTTCTCCAATGAAATTATCTCCTGCCTTAGGTGTAGGGCTGTCTCCATCAGCTTTTCTAAGGAGTGACATTTCCAGTACATTGACACACTGTACATATGAAGCACTGCAGTGACAGAACTCTCCTGATCAGACCAGAAAGGAGCTTTCACTTTTCTTAAGGAGAATTAAAAAAATAAATAAATAAAGTTTATAATGTAACAGTTGTTTCCATCAGATGCCTTGATTGGACTTGATTCTACTTACTGAAGAAGGCAGAACAGTCATATTCCATACCTCATTCATTTTCTCTCACTGCACTTTAAACAAAGTCAAACCAAAAACACCCTCTCAGAATCTCCATAAATTACTTCCTGATAACTTATCTCATTACTAACCTGGGGCTACAAAATATACAAACTTATGTGTCAATGGCCGTGGTCTTGCTGCACATTCTAGAACATCTCTAATTTACCACTACTCTCCATTCCCACAAAGTCTTGCTCTTGTGGGCAAAAGCATGCAGAGAGGTGCTTAGAAAACGTAATTCCCCTCCCTGTACAGATCAGGGCTGATTTACCTCCTCCACTGAGAGCTGCAGAACAGCTGATGTATTACACTTCACTTTCTAAAACAATTTAAACCAATATAATTCAAAATACAAGCAGCCAGGTTTTTCTACAGTTTTATTGATGGTGTATAACTATACATCTTCATTTTGCTTGTAGTTACAATGTTCCTTTACTAAGATTGTTTCTGTACTCAAGTTTATTACAGTCTTCAGAAAACATTTATACACACCACCTACTGTATAAGACTGACCATTCCAAACATCGTAAATCACTGGGATTTTTTCCTAAATAGTGCTACTCGAGGAAAGGTCATGCTACTCATTTTAGATAGAATTTTGTAAAGGCAAATGAATTAAATTCACCTTCCAAAGAAAATAAGAAGGTTAAAAATAGCTTCAAGAATTGGTATGACTCATTTAGGTCTCAGAAAAATCTGTGACTGGCAAAGACATCTACAATTCGACACTGTACTCAATGCTTTCATTAAGACCAAAAGAATCTATATGAAGAACTGAAATTCAAGTTATACATTGGTCTGAAAGCTAAGGATTACCTTGAATTTTTCAGATTTTTTTTTTCTTTTAAGGTTTTTTTACCAGAAAATGCAATACCCTCTAAAAATAGTGTAGTTACAGTCTAAGTATTGATATCTGAAGAAAAAAGTGCTAAAACTAAAAGCATGCAACACTGATACCAAATTTTAGCAGAAGACATTTTTAATTGAAAACCCACTCAGAGGATAGTACAAAAGAGTTTCTTCTCCCTAAAGGGATTTTCAGATGCAGGCACTGGAATAATAAGGGGATCTTCTCCAATATGAGCATCACAATATGCCAGTAAATCTGCTGCAGCCTTGGATACCTAATAGAAGAGAAGAGATAACTACTGTAAAAATTTTGAACCAATCCTCATTGCATAAATATTCTTCATATAACATACCATAACTGCAGCTATCATAAAATAGGAGTAGATTGGTTTATCCTTCAACTTACAAGAGACCACAGCTCTGAATTTGCTCTTCCTAGGCTTACGAATCCTTACATATATTTTATATAACATAGTGACATGAGATGGTGTCAATTTCAATGCTTTGTGTTCAGCTGCTGTCCCTCAGAAGTAAAGTCAGAAGCATACATTCATTGAAACATGTTAGACCATGGCACATGTATATGCTAATGGCCCATAAACAACAGGGATTCTCCTTCAAGCTATGTTTCTGCAGAGGTTTCCTGCTTCAGCTCTTATTCCTAGCCATTGGATGTAAGGTTTTCCATAAACAATCTCTCTACCCTTTGCTCCTCCAGGTACAAAAGTTCTCTAGGCACACAACCATGGGATTAAAAAGAAAGAGGAAATCAGAAGTCAAACTTCACTATCATGTGTCATAGCTCTCATTTAAGCTAAATACTGCTCTTTTCAATGAAGTTAGACTAATGTCTTCTGTTTAGTAAGTTATTATAAGTACTATTTTAATCATAGGATTAAACTTGAGCATTACCTTAATCTTTTTATACTTCTAAGATCTCCAAATTCAGCAGGTTGGTTAATGCTTACTGAAAAGTCCTACAGAAATGTAACAGTGGGTTGGCATACAAGACAATTTGCACAAAATGAAAAACAAAATATTAAACCATTTCAGCTGTAGCTGAAATCTTGTAACCTTTGTGGCCTCTGAATATTGGTGACATTAGGCCACTGTGACTCACTTTTTCAAGAATTTAGACTATATATATGAAACGTTTTTGCTCTGCTCAGTCAGTAAAATATTTACAAATCCCGGTATCACTTTGCTTTAACTATTGTGTTTTCAGTATTATGACAGTTGAGGAAATGAGATAGGAAGTCTTTACAACGAAGTCTTTCCTCTGAGCACCCTGAGGGGTTCTCCCAAGGTCAGCACATTCACACAACTATAGTGAAAAGGAAAAACAAATCAGGTTTCTGGTATTTTTCTTGCAGGTGTGTTAGCTTTGGCTTCCCCACACCCTGCTTGCTTTGGCAAGTTCAGCCTGTGGTAGGCTTAAGATTAGACATCTGAAGTCAAGGGTGTTGGGTGAGGATTTGAATGTAACTTAAATTAACTTCTGTAACAAAATAACTGACTTTTTATTTTTTAAATATCCACTGAAAAACGCCTTTGCAGAATGCTTAAACCCATAAGGTGCTGTCATGGTTTAAGCCTCTGTAACTCACAGAGTCTCTCTCTCACTCACTCCCCACTCTTTCTTCCCCCAGTCTCAGGGGGATGGGGAGGAGAATCGAAAGAATGCAGCTCCCACAGGTTGAGATAAGAACAGTTTAGTAACTAAGGTATAACAGAAACCACTGCTGCTACCACCAATAATAATAATGACAAGAGAAATACAAGGAAAGAATACAATTGCTCACCACCCAGCCCGACCAAGCAGTGCACCCCCACACCCTTCCGGATTCTCTGCCCTCTGTTTTTTACATCCTGGGCATGACGTGCTGTGGTATGGAATAACCTCTTTGGTCAGTTTGGGTCAGGTGTCCTGTCTCTCCTTCCTCCCGGCTTCCCCTCCTCCCTGGCTGAACATGAGACTCAGAAAGTCCTTGGTCAGACTAAACATTACTGAGCAGCGACTAAAAACATCGGTGTTATCAGCGCTGTTCCCAAGCCAAAAGTCAAAAACACAGCACTGCACCAGCTACTATGAAGGAGAAAAATGACTGCTGCTGCTGAACCCATGACAAGTACCTATGGTTGGCATCCCCGTATAGACTATCCTCCTAGCAGAGGAAGCAAGGGTGTTTTGGTTACTTAAAATTAGTTTGCCTTTGAATTGGCCTGTAAGAAAAAAAGAGTTCAGGCTACATGTGAACAACATATTGCTGGGCCAATGCAAAGCAGAAGACTGAGATGATTTGCTCTGATGTGCAGAGGTATTCAGAAGGACCAGTGCTTCTCAGAAGAGAAGCAGGTCAGACAAAAGTGTGTGGAAAATTATGGATTTTGAAGTACAGAGAAAAGATTGTAATTATTTTCAGACTACTGAAAGCTGCTTGCTAAGCAGCGGCAAAAGAATGCGGTTTAAGGTGTGAGGGCATTGTCTAAAACAGAGAGGTAGAACTGCAATAAACAAATAAAAAACTCATGAATGTTATCATAGTCCCAATTCTCATTGAAATTTTACTTGTGAATTTTAAAAAAGCAGATTCTCCACAGAAAGGCACAATGTAGACTGACTATGAAATTCCTATCAAGCCCCCCAAAAATCGAAAGACAGAAAATGTACTTTTCTTTGCTAATGATTTACACTGTGCCTCAACAAAGTATAAAGTAGCATAGAATGCATGCACTGAAGAGGAAGTTAGCATGTTTCCAGGAGGAATGTACCACCACAACATTTTGGAGAAGTATTTCCAAGTAATGACAATCGATTCATATTGCCATTGTACATTCCTATTTTCTTTAGCATACGTATCTTCACTATTCTATTATCCTGCAAGCACAGCTGCACATCTCAAATGAAGGTAGTTCTATGCTCTAATGAACTTACTAGCTGGTTCCGAACTCTTGCATTCAAACAGGGCAAGTCGAGCTCAGAGCCACAGGTGCCCACAAAAAAGTTCTGTAACATTTTCAGTGTTGTGTCATAAAAAACACTGGTGACATAAAACCTAACGTAAAGCTAGTTTAATTCTCTGAGTCCCAGAGACAGAGGTCATGAAGATGCCCAGCACATTTCATCTTCAACTATCAAGATAATAAATAGTTATTTTATGCATTAAACCAGCAATCTTTTTAAGGAGACTGACCCCTATAGGAACAGAGAACCAACAACAGACCAACCTTCCCATAACTACCTTTTTTGTCTCACATATGGGTAGAGCAATGACAGCTTGAGCATATTGCTTTTCATTCTATGGAAGAGAAGTACAATTTCAATCATCATTCTTCAAGGGGATAAACCCAGTAGTATCATTTTCTGTTTCTCTACAGACTACTGTGCTTTGACATCATAGAACAATAAAAAGGATTTTCATTAGCAAAAGCACAGCATTATATTTTGTATCTAACTTGTCTTCTAATGCTGGTAGGATTGCCATGAAGCAGAGCAAGCAGCTTCTTCGATATGACAATGTTCAAATCACAAATTAGTCTGCTTTGATAAATAGCATTATTAAGTAGTTATTATTTAGTAGAAAACAAACCTGCAACAAGGAACTGAGGAATGTGATCACATTTCAGCATATTGCCACAAACTAAACCTGTACTAGGTCTTGTATTTTCATCCTTTAAGAAAAAAATAAAAGGCTTTGGGAGGAGAAATCCTGCCACTGGGATTACAGCCGTTATAAATGCAAATTATGGCTATTTCTTCACTAAAAGTGGAGTAGCTCGCGCTTGCACAGTGGAATAATGACCACTCACTCTGGAGAGTTAAGTTAGCTGACCACATTCCAGGAGCGATCGAAACACTGGTTCCGGTGGCTGTGAGCAGTTAGCAAAGTCAGAACTGTGGCCAAAAAAAACAACCTAAACACAATGTTGCCTCCAGCAAGTTTCCTACTCAGTGTTATTATTCCAAACAAGAGCGGCGTAAGACCTCTGCATTGAGCATCGCATTAGGGCTATAGCAGAGATGGCTGCATTAGCTTATGTCAGCATGCAGAGGTTGCCTGACAGCCAACACGGTGGCTTGTTGTTGTACAAAATAATGTGCTGATCATCCTATTTGTGTCATGGAGGAAGTTACATGAAGGCCACTCTATCATAGCTTTTACTGACCTTTAGGGTTATTTGTAGCTGAATGCTGCTGCACAGTTCCAGAATAGCTTTTCTTATGAGTTAAAATAAACACATGTATTTTGAATATTCCAATGAAGCTAGCACACTTATTTCGGCTCTCGTATGCAACACAGCTTGGTCGCAAATTCAAAGTAATTTATACATGCAGCTGAAGTGGCTGAATTAAAAAAAAAATCAGACTCCAGTTTGATTGATGAATTCTAACAGAAAGGTAACATTTAATGTTTTTTAATCTTTTAAAGTACATAGGCAGAGGGGATGGAGTATATCGCTGTCACACCGACCTCACATTTTATACAATTATTTTTATTCTGTGTAGTGAAAAATACATCTGGCTGTCAAATTGCCAAAAGAAAAAAACCACCCCACAACACAACACTCAAGCCTGATGCTTCAAAGAATTAGTCTCAGGAGGACTGTGGAATTTTACCATTATAGTTCAGAATAACAGAGGTGATAAAAACAGCTGAAGTTAGAAGATAATCCTGTTAGCTGCACTAATAATTATAAGTTTCCATGACAGGGAAAAATGCTGCAATTACGTTGTCATCTGTCTTGTCATGGATTGTGACTAATTACCATTCTTGCTACAACACCCACTCTGCTTATCCTTTACATCTAAAACAAAGAGATTCACACACAATTTACTGGCAATCCTACTGCTTATCTCCCAACACTATTCAGAACAAGTTAGGAATATTTTCTATCTTCTTAAGAAAAAAGAAAATGGAATAATAACTGATACACCAAGATTCTTCAATGTCAGAGTACTCCTTCTTGCTTTTCTGCTTGCAAAGTGAAGATCAAATAGTGCTTTATTCTGGGGACAACTCTGATAAAGCACCAATATTATCTTTGCTTTCTCAACTCTACTACTAACATTATCCTACTAGTCATGAGGTCACTGTTTGATTTCATTTGATATTTCCTAGCTTGGAATCTGCACCTCCTGCTTTCTAGTTACCTCTCAATTATAATTCCAGCCATTCCTGCAGTGAAGCAAGGCAGGTTCAATATACAGTACTTCTGAGTTTCTCAGTTTCAAAACTTCACCACAGTAATATACCTTCCAACTACCAATCAATACACCAGTAACTTCACTCTCCCCTTTTAAAATGTTTCTTTCACACCTCAACAGCAAGCTATCTTTGTGGAACCTCAAAACACTGCACTGCTTGCTGCTCTGACTTGTTATAGAACTTAATTTTTAAATCAGATGAAAAATCCAGAACACGGTGGGGAATGAATGGGCAACTATCATCATACTTGTAACTACAAGATTTTAATTGAGCAGACCCAGTTCTTGCTGGTTACAGCAGCTACTGTGCATGGAAAATGAAGTGCCTCTGTAGCAAAAAATTAAGCTGGAACTTCTGATTTCCCTAGTCAATAATACAGGCACCTTTTTAATGCTAACAATGTGGTCTTGTCTATTATGGGAATAACCACTTGGCTATACCTAGCTGCAAAACAGTGTTTAATTGAATCGTTTGGAAAACACTGATCTTCTGTTTAATGTCTAACTAGTTTCAGCAGATACATGACACCAGAAAAAAAAAAAAAAAAAAAAAAAAAAAGAATTAATGTTCATTTCTCTGCCTTTACAATTATGATCCAAGAACTCAAAATCTCCTGTTGAAACTGCTGGGAAGTCTCCTGGTAAAATTTGGCTGTACTGAAACACACAACTGTTTCAAGATCAAAAAGAAAAACAGATCTCTAGGGAATAAAAACCCAACCAACCCCTAGTTACAAATCCTCATCTAATTGTTCAAAGAAATTCTCGGAAACAAGACATAAACATTTTGCCAATTGTACTTTGTTTATGACAGTATAGGCACTCTCAGAACACTGAAAGTCATCATATTTTCTTTGTCACCTTGTTGGACCCACACTGTTTTGAAAGGTGAACCAATTGTACTTTCAAAGTATCTGTTTTTTAGGTCTACCACACTTGCTAATAATTGTGGGTGTTTTAATTAAATTAACTGTAAGAATAACCTGTGTCTTTCTTACATATGCAATTAAGAACATTATACATGTAACTAATGAAGCTATCTGCATAACTGAGCTAATGACGTGCTACGTGAAAGTTACTCCTGATTAGATAAAAGCAAGTTTAAGACAATCTACTAAGTATCATCAGTTTCAAATTCCAATAAACTGGGCCATATTTTCACAACCCTTTCCTCTGCCACTCACCCACACCTAACCCTTCTTGTCAATTGTGCAGGTGCAATGTGACCTGAATCAGGGGACTAACCCCACTGAGCACTGAAAAGGCAGACCTTCCCTTATTGAAGGAAATAGAAATACCTGTCCCTGTGAACAGGCATCTATTACACAATCAATTTGTCGAGACACTATACAAGACAGAAACTACAGATCTGCAAATTCAATGGACTTAACAAGACATTGCTAAAAACTGCAACAAAATGGAGCAACTGAAATGTCTATTTTCATTTAAGCAAGGTGACTGCTAGTGTGAGCTGCACTAATATTTCTGAACTATAAATACAATATTTCTAATGAGTGAGTTTATGATCTGATACTATTTTAAAATAATTATATACTATTGTCTTCATGCTGACTGCATGCAGAATTTCAGCAGACAGGATAGACGGACATGAGTTAAGATTACATTAAGAATTTAATGTCCAACATTTCTAAACTGTCTCAGTTTGTAACCTCAGTCGAAAACGGTTACAGTTTGTAACAACTCAGTTATCTGCAGAAAACCTGATTACTTATATGCATTCACTCTTCTGTAGTCTTTCCATCTCTAAACTCTTCTTCCTTGTGAGGACTTTTCACCCAAATAGTTATTCCCCATTTGCAAGCACATGCAAGAGATGAGTGTTGCTTTCTTAAAACTTTCCATGACATTATTAGGTTTTAGGTGCTTGATTTATTCACAGAATTTTAGGCTACTGGAAGGCAGAATGACAGGCAAGAATAATTCACAGGCTTTTTGGGTTAAAAATATTGAGAACCTCTGTTTAATAGTGCCTTTAGTTACAATATTCAATCCGCATACGTTTAGAGGCATGATAAAATCAAATCTTCACATACAACAGTGTGAAGAATCCTAATTGAACATTGCAATCATACATATTTTTCATTCAATGGCAGCTTTGCTAAATCAAACAAAGCAAAGCAATTCAGCTTGTCTCATCATTATTCAAAACTACTGCAATAGCTTAAAGAATTATTCCAGTTCTTAAAGAAGAACTGAGAAACCTGAGCTGCACTTGCATTCAGCCACAGATGACAAAGACAAGCACCTGTGTATCTGCCCGTTGATCTTAAATATTTCACAAAATATCACTTTTGACAGATGTAAAAAGCACTCATACAGAAGCAGACTAGAAGCCAGGCCCTGGAAATCACTTTGTGGGAAGCAAGCAGTTAGTATGTAACTAATTCACAGTATTGAATATTGTTTTATAGTTCAACACAGATTTTTAATTTCAGTTGATTGAGTCTTTCTGTGATATTAAAGGGAAGCTGTACCACAGACTAGTGAGTAAATGTAAAATATCAATAATAAGTCTAAGTTTACCTTCATCCTATCCATGTATGCTTCCATTTTTAATTGCTCCACAGCTTTCCTGGCTTGAGATATACTGGTTGTACAGTTTGACACTAGTTCTTTCATTTTGTTTTTCCTAGAAGAAACAAAGTTGAAACAATTTAAAAGTAAAGGTAGCAAATACAGCAATTACTGAGAGGATAGTTATGTGAAATCTAACCAACTTCAATGGCATTACCAGGCTGTAGGTGACAAATGCAAACCAGACACCATTTATTTCTGTTCTCTTGTTCAATAGCGCCTTATTGCATTATATATTTCCATCCTCCACTGCCAGTATTCAAACTGAGTACTGCAAACAACATACAGATACAGACTGCATGGGCATTGTTTCAGTTGAGAAATGGTTGCACTGGTTCAGATTGCCAACACAGACCAGCTGTTCACAAACAGACCTTGCAGCCATTACGCAGTTTGGCTCTATACCCCAGTTACACCTAATAACATGAAAACTAGTTCAGAAACATGCACAGTGGAAATGAAGGTCACATTCATCTCACCAAGCATCAGAAAGAGAGAAATTTTTAGAGAGAGAACAAGTCAAAACTCTGACTGTAGACTTACGGAGTGTAGAAATGAATTAACAGATTAAGATGAATGGTGTTTTCCACGTTTTTGCTTATACATCCCCAGTGAAGTCTAAAGATGACTGAAACCCAGTACATTACACTACACGGTATAAGAATGCATTCTTTTTTAAGAGATCTTCATCTGTTGGGAAGGGACATCTAATTAAGGTATGTCAGTGTTTGGTTTTCTTACACTGCTACTCCATGAGGGCTTGAGGGTAAATCAACTTATAACATATATGCCCTAGGTGGTCTGCATGTTAGGAGACCTCCTGCTGACACCATTATGCAGGACTAGACCAGCATAAATAACAGTTACTGTTTTGAAGTCATTGGAAGTTGAGCTAAGCCCATGTGGAAAGAAAAGATAGATGCAGATGATCTAGAGAGGTCCTGGACCAGTTATACTACCTAGTAAGACTAGATGTTGAGGTTTCAATCAGCCAGAACGATCGCCTATGGTCCTGCATATATGATACGCCACAAATGCCACCTGAAAGAAAATTAGGCTGGCACTGTGATAAACCAGTACAAAACTAGGCAATGCAAAGGACACGGGGTGTGAGAAGCAGATGGGATGCAAGGGAAAGCACACAAAAGGAAGCATTTTGTATTGCTGCCTAAAGAGTTTTAAGCTTGGGTCTTTCAAAATGAGTACTTCCAGCTTATTTCTGGACAAGAAATGAACACCTAGAGCCGCACGAATTTCCCTTCCTGAACCTCAACAGCTTACCTGGTCCAGTCACTGGATTTAAGATACAAACAGGAAATTATGTAGGGCACAGAAATGCTTGTTTAAAAAAAATAAGTACATACAATGTGTTAAGCATGTTAGAATCAACAGAAGTACGCGATCCAGAGCACGAAAAGAATGGCGAAATAGCTTTTTAACTGCTTTGATTTCATAAAACACAGATGTCCAAAGACAAGACAAAGATGGCTGTTTCTAAAAGTGGTAGCTTGTGCTGTAGAATAGGATAGTAGAATACAAATACGATGGTGAGTCATGCTCCATTTGAAGAAGCAAAACAATCTTCTTCAGCACTTGTATAGGTCTAGACAGGGGAAACGCTACCTTAAAATATATTAATTGTGCCAAATGAAACAAGAGCTTTAATATATGCAAAGACAAAGAACAGGTTTTCTGTACACATGTATCATTGAAGGGAACACAAGTTTCCCCCTTGCATGCACTGTGATAAACTAAAATCATATCGGAACACAGTAGCTTTATTTTTTGACTTGATCTTTGTTTACAATCTTTTAACTTATATTCATCACTAGGCACAGGATTAAACACATGTGGAGGAACTGGCTTTGCGTAAAATGCCATGTATGGTACAAAAAGCCACAACCAAATAACAGCCTCCAAACAATTTTCAGATGTGTTTTGACTTGCAGTGGACAAGCAGAAAGGATATAAGACATTTACAAGAACCAGAGGTTCTGAATTACAGCTCATCTCTGGACTTTTTATTTGACTCAACCCCTAGATTTAAGTCTCAACTTATCCATAAAAATAAGAAAAGCACATTTTATCTTTATTTACAAAATGACACACCACACCCCTCCAGTATGAATAATTCCAACTTTGTTACCATCTCCATGGGTAGACTACTAATGACCACAGAGCCAAAAAGGCAAAATTCAGTCAAGTCACAGATTTATACATTTGCCACAGCCCAAGATCAGATGCAATTTATAAATATAATTTTGAATCATACTTTTAAATTAAACTGAATTAAGCAACTGAAACTCCATGAAAAGTTCAGAGAATCCCAATCTCCCAAGCTTTTCTGGCAATTCCTTCACCCAAACCATTAAAGTTGTAAACACTAGAGCCAGACAATTTGAACTGTTGCTGGCTGCATCAAGGCTGGTGAAAACACTGCTTCTAGTACTTCCAGCTAGTTTTTAAATATCCACTGAATAACAGATTGAGGTAAGACCATAATGCAATTTTGAAAAGACTATTAGACACAAAAATGCTTTAAAAAAAAATCCAAACCCCGTTTTGAAAACAATGTCACACAGTATGTCCTTACCTATATCCTGAAATGGCAAATGGGGAAGAAGTTAAAGAAGAAAACACGTATCTTGTCTGATAAAGCTATTTCATCATATCAGGAAACAATCAGAATAAGAGGCTTTGTAAAGAGAACTGCAAAAAAAAAAAAAAAACAAAACCACACCACAAAAAAAAAAAAAAAACACCAGCCTGGCACTAGGTGTTTCAGCCACTGGAGAATATTTCCACTTATCCCAAGTAAGAGGTTTGTTTATCTGAAGCACAAACACTTGCTCCGTTCCAAATCCTGCTCTTAACCTGGCCTTCACACGCACTTAAATATTTAACTACCATATTTCTGGAAATGCTTAGCATCCATTTAAGTATCGAATGCCCTTTTTTCATACTGACAGTTCTGGTTTCAGAACTTTGTAAGTTGTATTCCTCCTGTTTCACATTTCTCTTATGAGGCTACACATATGTCTGCCTTCTCTTACTCTCTGCAAATACAACACGCATTGCACAGCATCACTTAAGACCCTATTAAATATGAAGTGATATTGACAACGAGAGTTGTACTCACTTTCAAATCAGGCTGCAATGAACTGTTCCTCTTTCCAGACAAAGCTTTGCCTGAGATCTGGTTCTGCTCTCATTAGGGCCTGTGATATTCTTTATTAATCTTAAGCCTAATATTCTTTAATGAAATAATATTGTTACCTAGAAATAAAGCTCTGCAAAGAAAAGAAATTTTAATAACAGGAGTCTGTTATGCCTCCTTGAATGACTGTCCCCTGGAATGTGAGAAAGCATCCTCCTCCAAACACCCTCTCTCATGGGATCTCTCTCTGTGTTTCTTTGAAGCTGCAGCCTGAAAACTGGCTCTGACTCTCCCTCCTATCACAGCTCTTTTTAAACAGCCAAGTGTTCTCGAGGTCTTTAGACCCTTGGGAAGACACAACTAGCTTTGTAGTGTATCTGTGGGGAAGGTTACAAGATCACAGAATCATAGAAAAGTTTGGGTTGGAAGAAGCCTCATAAGGTCATCTACTCCACCCCCCCCTGCAATAAGCAGGGACATCTTCCACTAGACCTGGTTGCTCAGAGCCCTGACCAACCTGGCCTTGAACACTGCCAGGGATGGGGCAGCCACAGTTTCTTTGGACAGCCTGTGCCAGTGTCTCATTACCCTCACAGGGAAGAATTGCTTCCTAATAGCTAATCTAAATTTCCCTCTTTCAATTTAAAGCCATTCCCCCTTGTCCTGTCACTACATAGCCTTGTGGAAGTTCCTCTCCAGATTTTTTGTAGGCCCCCTTTAGGTACTGGAAGGCTGCTGTAAGGTCTCCTAAGGAGCCTTCTCTTCTCCAGGCTGTACAAGCCCAACTCTTTCAGCTTTTCCTCATGGGATCCAGCACTCTGATCATCTTTGTGCCCCTTCTCTGGACCTACTCCAACAGGTTCACATCCTTATTATGTTGATGCCTCCAGAGCTGGACACAGTACTCCAGGTGGGGTCTCACAAGAGCAGAGTAGAAGGGGAGAATCACCCCTCTCGACCTGCTGGCCATGCTCCTTTTGATGCTCAAAAAGGAGTAACTTCTCCCCATATTTTAAATTACCTAGAAAACCTTGAACCAGAAACCACACAGCTGGGTTTGCTAATATTCATTCCTGGTTGTTTTTCCAGCAGCCCCCTATTAAGTTAGATCAATATAGACATACACAGGTCTCGATAATCACCGTAGTTACAGTAACTATGTTAGCAATCAGACTACATGCAGTCTAAACTTACTGATGTATGCCAGTGGAGCTAGACTGCATAGGAGCTCATTTGTCCAGTGTATTTCTATGCAGTGCACTAAGCACACTAATTTAGTCTCTGTGATTCTTTTCTTTAAGGGGAATGCTGATCACATTACAAAGAACAGTGACAGCAGCTACATGGCCTTTTTCAGCCAAGTAGTTTCTGCTGACGGGAACACCACACTAGCCAGCTGTTTCCTAAAGCATCACTCCTGAAAGCTGCACAGTGACAGCCTCCCAGCCACCTAAATTTTCTGGGGTTTGGGTTTTTTTAACTCACACAAACTTCATCATTTTTTTGGGTGCAGTTCACTCATTTGTGCCAAAGGTCTTCATCTCCAGGGTTCATAAAAACACTCATGAGGAGCAACTTTTCTTCATTTGTTTTTAGAACAAGTTAGATTGTACCCAACAGCACTTTGAAGGCAAATTTACCTTATAAGCCAGGAAGTTGCACAGTATTTGCAAGTAAAGCTTGATCTTACATAGAGGTAAGAAGTGCAACCTACATTTACCGAAGTTCATAAATACTTACTAGTAAAATGCAGAAAAGTCTGAAAATTTGAGTAACACAGAAGCAAAATATAATTTTCAAACCCTTCAATACAGATTTCTACAAGAACAGGGATGAAAAGCTGCACTGCAAATTTCCCCCCTCCACTTCAAGTACAACCTTAAAACACCATGACAAAAAAGTGACCTGTAGAATTCAATCTAAAAAGACCTAATCCCAATTGATTTTGTTTTCTTTCAGCAATCTAAAGTGATGTACCTGAAATTATTAGACTAGAGAACCTGGGGTTCATGACTCTGAAGAACACCTTCCACACAAGCTCTGTGCTTCTTGGACCATGCAGCACAACAGAAGAGTTAACACAATCACCCAACTAAGTCCCAGGGACTTAGTGGGAACCATCCCTGAATAATGACCTACAAATCACATTCTAAATTGCAGGAACATCCCTACATTTCATTATCCACTTGCAAACACGCCAAGAATATAAACAGCAAAACATCACAGATGTTTGATGCTGAACTGGCATATCAAAGGGAAAAAAAAAAAAAAAAAGAGATATGTTTAAAAAATAAAAAAGACAAAAAAAGAAGGGAAAAAAGGGATGGGAAGAGAGGGGGAAGAAAAAGGGGAGAAGGGAGAAAATAAAAAACAGGGGGGGAAAAAGGGAGGAGATGAGGAAAGAAAGTTCTACATTTGCTATTCAGGTAAGAGAAACTTAATAAATACCCCTGCGGTAAGACCAGTAGCTATCTATGCTAGCATCACTGTCCACATGACACAGGTCATTTCCCCTTCATCTGCAAGGCATGAAGGGGACAGGAAGAACTGGCCCTGGTATCTCAGCTCTTCAAGATTTACTGCACCTGATGCAGCACTGTAAACAGGGGGAGTCTAAGGAACCCTTTTGCTTTCTCCATCCCATGGTTGCATAAAGAAGTAATACAGAATTACTACAATTTGGTACTACATCCACTAAGGACAAGCTTAGTAGTACAAGCAGAAATTATTAGATTAAAAGCAAGACTCTTTGTCTACTGTTCACCATAAGAATATAAATTTCATTCCATAAATATGGTGACTTCAAAAATAACTGATCACATAACTGCAAACTGCCCGACTTCAGATCAATTTTCACCTAACACAGGTACAACCCAGTCCAGCTGTCAAGTTCCAAAAAGTCTTGCCACCATGCCCAAATCTTTTATCTAAAAATATCATTGCATTTTTCACCATTTAAAAATCTAAGGAAACAGTGGACAAACCAATATGACATTTCACAAGGACAATTCTTTTTATGCAATGTATTTATCATCAGCATACAGGTTATGTGCATGTACAGTCCAGCAAACCACCAGAGACACAGAAAAGTGATTCCTACCTTCTATTTTACCTCTTCAGCTAACTTTAAAAGACAGCAATGATCTTGAAAAGAAATGTACGGGAAAGTTTGATTATTCCACTTAAACCCTGGTTTAAATGTATTTGAAGTTATTGTGACACGTAAAGCAGAAAGCGCCTCCGAGAAGCTTGGCACTCTATTACCTGCAGGACAGAGCCGCTTTTCGAGTCGCTATTCCGAGTTTGATGTCACTCGTTCCGCCGTGCAGCCGCTCACACCCCACACACGAAAGGGATTTACTCCCCTGCCGTGCGAAGCCGCCAGCAGCGGAGCAGCCGCTCTCTGGCGCCGTCGCACCCGACAGACGGAGGGAGGGGAGCAGCCCCCACTCACTCAGCGCCCGCGGGAAGGGTTACAGGGGGTTGAAACGGGCTGTCTGGACAAGGACGATTTCTCCCAACCCCGAAGACGACAACAACGAAACACAAAGCCCGGAGCTGACGCGCGGGCAGCCGGAGCGGCGTTGTTTACCGGCAGCTGACGGGACCGGCCGGACGGGCGGCGGCAGCCGCGGGTTTTACAGCACACCACAGCCGTCGCAGCGACGAAGAAACCCCCGCACGGAAGCGCCGCTACCCGCCCGCCGGGGCCGCCCCGACCCGCCCTACGCGCTCCCGCCACCCGTTCAGCCGCCCTTCTCCGCCTCCCGCACAGCGGCGGGGTGTCGCCGGGCACTCACGGTTCGCAGGCTGCAGCAGGCGGGGGTGGCGGCTGCAGGCTGCCCGGTTCTGCGCCCGGCGGCACATGGAGCGGCCGGCGTTGACGGGCGGGGCGGGCGCGACCAACGGCGGCCACCACCGTTGTGGGCCCCTCCCCGCGCGGCGGACGCGGCCGTTACCAACGCAGGGCGGGAAGCGGCACCGGGCCGTGAGGTAAACTTGAGGCGCGGACCGGCCCCACACCCCGCGCCCTCCGCCGTTCCGGGCAGTAGCACCTACTTCCCTCCGTCCAGCCAGTAGCTCACTAGGGATCGGTCATGCACCTATTTCTGCAACGTCGAACCCTGTACGACATGGGTTTGAGTAAGAGCCCGCAGTGCCTATCCCTTCCTCGCACTGAACAATGCAAAGATGAAGTAAAAAAACCCGAAAACCCACTGCAAAAAGAAATCACGGTGGAAAATGGACCACTCCGACTTACCTTTTAAAGGCAAGTATGGCAGAATAAAATAATTCACCTTTACAGTTCATTTTTATATACTTCTCCATTACAAAATTGAAAGTCAAGGTCATAGAATCATAGAATCTGTTAGGGTTGGAAAGGACCTGAAGATCATCGAGTTCCAACCCCCCCGCCATGGGCAGGGACACCTCCCACTAAACCATGCTATCCAAGGCTATGTCCAACCCCACCTTGAACACCGCCAGCCATGGAGCATTCACAACTTCCCTGGGCAACCCATTCCAGTGCCTCATCACCCTCACAGTAAAGAACTTCTTCCTCATATCCAATCTAAACTTCCCCTGTTTAAATTTGAACCCCTTACCCCTTGTCCTATCACCACAGTCAGCAAGCAGCTAATGCACCAGTTAACATTTTTAACTGAAAAAACCTGTCTGCTCTAATGGTTAACACATTGGCAGGAGTACCAGCACCACCACCACCTCATCCCTTTTGTTCCCCAATAAGGTGGCTGCTCCTTCTGGAAAGGCATAGATTTATCATCCTATCAGCACTTTTTCACACACTCCATCTTAACAGAGCAGAAGCATTTCCAAGTGACATTTCTTTTCTTACAAAAGAGAAGAGGGAAGAGCCCCGCTTTTTAAAGGTGCAGTGGAGCATGGACAGCCTCTTCAAAGAGTGAGCCACAACCACTGCGGCCATGGGAACAGGACAAAAGTATTACTGACTATAAGTAGGTGACTTCATAAGTTTACCTAACCAGGCATCCAGAAACTGGTCAAAATTTGCTACTGTTTCATTCACATTTAATTACATCCTCATTCCACAAAGGTTCTATTTACCAGATGAATTATTTACATAGTATTAGACAAAGAATGCATACTAAATGGTTCTAGTAATTTAGTTGTCACCAATTTCTAATAATTTTATACTTTAAGCCAAAATACCAGGGTGGAAAGGGTCATTTTAAAAATGTGTTATCATCATGTATTATATAGACATGTTTCCTTTTTAATCTGCAAACTTGTATGTTCTACCATAGCCAGTAGTCTCCTGCTGGACTTGTGCTATGGCTCTGAAGGCAGTACCTGTAGCATGAATTTTGGTGCCTTGAATCTACATGACCTACACCCAATAAGCTTAAATGAGCTTTATTAAAGTGCATTTTAAAACTCCAGATTCTCTATTAAGTTCTTGGGAACACTAGCTCTTTATCTTCTTTCAAAAGTGACCCAACACAAATTGTGAAATACCAAAACACAGACTGTTACAGAAATCCAGATGCAAAATCAGCAGCTGTGACTCAACTCCAGAGCAGTAGCAGCAAGTAAACCTCTGCACAGTTACTCCGGTCATTTGCCAGCAGCTTGCAACTTGCAACAGTATCAAAGAAAACAGCACTGTCTGTAGCTCTGGAAGTTTTACTGACCTTCCAGCTGATATTTTTCAAGGCAAACAGAGCTGTTAAATAGTTTCTAAATTTTATTATTTTTATGCTAAAGTAGCAGCATATACAAGAAAAAAAGTAAAATAAAAAAAAATAAAACCCAACACCGAACCATGAAGAAAACTAAGAAGGTAAGCTTAAAAGTACTGAAGTTTGTTCGCAGCAAACCAGGTGATACTGCTCCCCACTGCTCTCTACACAAGTTCTTTTCACAAAACGCATAGTGAAGCTTGCAATGATAGTAAATAAAAAAATCCTGGAATGGGGGGAGGTTCTTGCTCAGAATGAAGGAAGTTTCTCCAAAGAGTACGTCCTCAAAATTGGTGTTTCACAGTAAATGCTGAAAAGTGTGATTAGAAACCATTTTTTCCTGCAGAAAATTGTCATGTTTATTACAGTTCACAGATAACCGTTCTCTACTGATTTTCTTGTTTCTCCTGTTCATTGTCAGGCATTTGTCTAAACAGTGGATCTGTAAACCAGAGATGAGGGTTCCCTTCTTCAGTAAGAGGGACTCCCTCTTCTCCCCCCTTCCCCCCTACCATGAATGAGTATCTGGCTACTGCCACCCCTTACCTTTCTCACGTTTATCTCTCCACAATCAGAACACAATAATCTGGATTTACCAGAGTCCTGCAAGTGGTATCAGAGAGACAAGGCTCTTTCCACATGAATCTCTCCCAAACCCTGGCTTCCAACAGGGAGAGCCTTGCATCCTCTGTGAGATGGCCCCCAGAGATCCCCAATCTCTACCCAGCACCTTTTTCTTCCTTCTCTCAGAGAATCCAGAGAAGAGTTGCTTTTCTGTCTTTTCTTATCACCATCAGGTTTTCAGGGAGGAGGTAGCTGGGGGGCAGGGGAATATCTCTGCTTTGAGTACCATGGCTTCACCTGAATTGTAGTCACAAATCCTATGGGAAGGAAGGACACTTACAGACATGTGCAACATGACATGCTTAGGGCTTCCCACTTGCAGTCTTACACCCCTCCCATTCAGTCTGGCAGCCACATGATGTAGTCCATGAACAGAACTTTCCCACTTCATGATTTTTAAAATTTGCAAGACATAAGAACCAGCAAAAATTGATCTGGAGCAAGGTGTGCAAGGTCCCTAAAATAGAAGAGGCAAAACTAATCCAAAACTATGTTTCTAATATCAAACAATTTGGTACAAAGATCTGTTTATTACCCAACAATGTGACAGCTTATATACAGTGTGGAATGTGACATTTACAGGAAATTTCAGTACACATCATACACGGATACTATTGTAATGTTATTTGAATAGTTCCAGAATGTTAAGCTGAATAAATATTCCTTGCTTCAAAAAAATCATTTTTACTTTTACATAAAAATATATAATATTGCACTCTTTACAAGGCCAACAATTTTGCATATTGATTTGTAACAAGTGGATGTCTACTTTATAAAAATAAGCCTTTGTGAGCAACACCCCAGATCAGGGAGCACAAAAAGACCCCCAAACCACAATATTTATGTGGAATTTTTTTTTCTTTTAGATAAAGCACATCACTTCAACATGAGCTAGGAAGCTTTTCAGTTGGTATTTGGACCTTACATTAACATTTAGACAGTGAAAAACATGACTAAATCCAACCCATACAATGCTGCTACAATATACATAGTTTAAAATTCAATTCATACAGTATGTAGCCACTTGCTTAATTGAACAAAAAACCAGCTAATGTGCTATGGACTATGAGAATATTTCTTAAGTTTTTCTAGTTTGAAAAGTTCCTCAATCAGGAAGTCACAAGAACTTCTGAAGACTGTTTAGAATTTTCAAAAGTGGAAAGATTCCCTCTATGTTGTCTTCCTCACAACTTGACAATTTCATATACAATGTTGTGAAGGCAGATGAACCCTCACATAAGAAAACATGACAGTTCATCTGTATGGCAAGCGCAGAACATGCCAATGATTAAAAAGTAAAGCAATGTAAAAGAAAAATGACATCAGACTTGCAGAGCATTCTTGTTTTACCATTCACACAACCAGTAGGCACCCACTCATGGTGTCAGGCTTGGAGGTCTTCAAATCCATCAAGTGAAATGCTAATTTTTGATCTGGCCTAAGAATTTGAATGGTAAGCCTTTATGGAGGCTTATTTTTCTCCTCCTCAAAAAATAGCACCTAGGAATAACTAACATATTTGCACGGTGTATCTGTAAACTCTTCCAAATCATCTGATGCCTATGAACACTGATTATTCAAGCAGTTAGATTCAAACATTTTACAGTGTATTGAACTTCAATGACACTAGAACAGGAGCGCATCTGTGCCTTAACACCTTTTTCTAGAGCTCTGCAAGATAAGCTGTGGCTGTATATAACATATATTCTGCCACAAAATTGCAAAAGCTAAGTGTTGCAAAGTTTGGGAGTTAGTTAACACCACATTAAAAAAAAAAAAACAAAACATGATCTAATTACTTTGTGATGCCATGAGGTGTCTACCCATCACTAAAGAAGAATTTTAATTTTGCCTGTTGCAGACTATTATGCTAACAGAAAAATGACAAAAATTACAGATATAAAGGTAACAGAAATTCAACTTTTAGCATTACTATACCATAAGATGGTGCAAAAAGCACCTACTGAGTTCTTTGCTTCTCAAAAAAGCAATTTTAAGTGGCCTTGAATTTTTTAAGTTTTGGGTTCCTTATCCCAGAGCTAAGTATACCACGCTCAACAAACCAGACATACATATGCTGACACTTTAATAGATATTTACAGAACTTAACATTGTCGATATTTTACAACAGAAAAGGGGGAATAAGCATTATCAATTATTTTTTTTAAATACTTCTGTCCCAGAAGTGATTTAAAAAATACTATTATGTTTTATATTGCAGCATTTGACTTGTACTTTAGAGCATTTACGAGTCACTTTGCTGGTATTGCAGTATATGACCAGAGCTTCCTGGTGACCTGGATATGCTTCAAGTTTGTGCATGCACATACATAATTATACAACCACCTTGGATGGCTCTTTTTCAAAGATGTGTTCAGTCATTCTAGAGACAAACTACTTCAAAATCCAGTTAAATAAGAAATTCTATAATCTATTTTGGATTTAAAGTGCATCAGAGACAAGTTAGCAGCAAAATTGTCATCACCCAGCCGCATAGCTGCTAAGGAACGAATAGAACATGGGTAGCTTCAAGCGCTGCTGGTCCTTGCGACACCAAGCTATAACATTTCCATCACTATTAGCTGTGAACAAGTGATGACCATCGCAGGAAAATGTCAGGCTGTAAAACAAGAAGACAATCTATTTTAATATTAGATTTGGCTATTTAAAATGATGGAAGACATAAAAAGCCCATAAGAGTATAGCCAACAAAGATTAGCTCTCAGGGGAGACCTAGTGAGTACATTTACATAGTAATACATTTGTTTATACCCACTTACTCATTTTTATGACCAAAAGGCTGAACTACAGCTTTGTCCGACAGTTCAATGTTCAGTTAAGTACTTATTTTGTCGCACTGTCACAGAAAAGTGTAGGATCAGCAGCAGAATCCTATTCTTTGCCTGGGTTGCCCCTTCTACTTCTGAAAGGAAGGCTTTTCAAGCAACAGAATTCTGTGCCCTCTGAATCTGCTTGCTGACAAAGGCAGAAACTAAATCCATTGTATTTTATGGTATGGCACAGGACTATTGTTCAGCCAGGCATTTCTTGAGCTATAGCAGTAGTAAAGCCCTTCAGTCATGCTATGGGTAGTGTTAGAGAGTATGAAGGTCAGCATTCATTTTCTGTTTCATTTAAACAGGAAACTCTACATTATTAAATAGCCACTAAGTCCTTATCAACAAGCTTTGTGAAATATGCTTCTTTAAAGGGGTAACAAAGACAGTAACTGCTATTGGTTGATGTTTTCATTTCTAAAAATCATTGATTAGTGGTTTGAGTTTTAAATGATACTTCAGCAATGGTCAAAACATTTTTCAGAGTGATTTGTTACTATGCTAACATTAAGATGATGAAGTTTCAGCATAACTCTAAAACCTCTGTGCAGACTCCTGTACCACTGGGGACATCAATGACTCAGTCTTCTGTGCTCAGAAAACTCTTTGGCATAAGAATAATTCCGTTTATATGAATCATCAAGGGGACTTAGAAAAAATTGCAATTGTGGTGTTTTGCCTTATTTCTGAGGGAGACAAAAACTCTTATCTATAGGATTCTGACAGTTATCTCATGATTTTTACAGATTCTGGGGAAAAAATATTAACCTTAAGAAGAGTAGCTGTTGTTCAGTTCTCAAGGGAATCCTGCTTATTTCTGCCATTAGCAGAGCCTAGTTATTACTGCCATTACAAGTACACTTGTGTTTATTTTGTTTTCATGGATAATGAGCAGGATTGCATTGCTCTTTTTAGATACGGGTGTTTACCTCCTGTTCTCATATCAAATCCATGTTCAACACTCAAGGATATTTTGCTGTGGTTATGTTTGCTGTGTTTTTCTAAAGAGAAAAATCCATTTATTGTATACTTAAGATCTTCTTACCTTACAATAGGTTTGGCTGACTTCGAAAATGTTATTTCTCGTACTGGCTTCAAGTCCCATGTACTCCATAGTCTGAAATAAATTAATTTTTATCCATATTTAATTTTACAAACATTTCGGTGATAAACAGTCTATTTAGCAACTACTAAGATCAGAAACTGAACAACAGCTCATTCACCTTCTTTAAAGCCAAATATCAGCATGATCTTTGGTATGTGCTCTCAAACTGTGAGCCTCGGTTACAAGGCATTTTAACAAAAATGTTTTAAACGCTTACCTTACAACTCCATTTTCAAGCCCCCCTGCAATCACATTGACAGACACTCCTTCAGGCTGGTTAGAGAAAGCAACAGAGCAAATACTTTCCCTGCAGTGTACATGTCCCACGAGATCACCATTAACAGTCCAAAGTCTCAAATCACTACCCCCTCCAACTGCAACAGAACATAGCATAGAAGCATTAAAAATAAATCAAGACCACAGCTAGGTCTATGCAACAGAATCTTTAAGTATTAAAGAATTAAACTTCTTGAAATATCACAAGGTTTAAATGACTTGGAGTGATGTGTTATGCAGTGAACAATTACCTCTTCTTTCCTTTTGTGACAGGGAGCATGCAAACCACCAAGCCATTGCAGTGATTTAGAAGATATCACTTCATGTTTATGGAACATTGTACTTACAAAATGCTATATGAATTTAATGACCAATTTTCATGTACTAACAGAAAAGCACTAAGAGCTTCCCTGGAATTCATACTATCTACTCTAAACAGCTAGTTCTTGTACCCTGGCTTGCATTTTAAGTAAAATGCTTAGAAGTAGCAAGCACAGTTATCCTACCTGGTTATCTGGGATTATTTGATTCTGTTAAAGAACTAACAACCCAGCTACCGCTCTGTCTTAAAAAGGATTGAAACTGATATCCCTCGCTAATTAAAGAATACAATCTTATCCAGAAAAAAAAAACCCCAACAACAAACAAACCCAACCAGAAAAAAAACCCAAACCCAAATCCAACCTGATTTGTGAGCTACAGAAATGGAGTTGAAAGTCTCCATGACAGTTTAAAACTTAAATAAATACTAGGTTTCTGAAGCTACCAAATCATTTCCCCTTGTCCTTTAATACCACAGACTTGTACTACTTTGCTTCTCCCTCTGATTTGGAACAGTTTTAGTTTCAGTTCAGCCTATGAAGGACCACAGTAAGAAAGGGTGGCTAAAAGATATTGCACTATGCAAGGCCCTTCTTACTCAAGGCAAAAGAGAAAGAAGATTGCCCCAGATGAAATGAGAATTGAGTCGATAACCACCTTCTAACAATATGGATGAACAAAATTAAGCTCTCTTCTTCCTTATTCTGTACCTCCTTGGATCAATGAAACAATATTCTGGCATTTAGATGGAGCCTATTCCCCACCCAGTCTCAAAATAAACAAAGTACACACTGGTATCCTTATAGACCGCAAAATGGTGGGAGGACTTGGACTTGGCCCTGCTTTACAGATACTCAGTCTTGTAGCACACAGTCAATCTTCAAGTCAATGAGCACACAATTTACAAGATACTCAAAACCCCACTGCTCAAACAGGTCATAATGACCTCATTGAGATACAGTACTCTGTGGAACATAACACAGTACAAAAGCTTTGGTTTAAAATAAGATGGGGGAGGATTTATGCTTGCTTCTAGGGATACGGAAGCATTTAAAGTGATATAAGAACAATTATTAGAGTGAATAACAACATTTCAGCCAACTTCACATAATTTAGGTCTCCCAGGAATGCGCTGAAATTTTAAGTCTTTTATAAAGAGATCAAGCTGTTAGCTTTTATATCTCTGTATTTCCTCCAACACCTACCTAATAATTTCTGGATAAATTTATTATGTTACTATGAGGAAAAAAAAAAAAAAAAAAAAAAAAGAGTGCTCCTGTTTGACCAAATGCATCCTCAGGTGATTAATACACTCAGTAACTAAAAGCAAGACTCATGATATATTTGGTCAGCAAGACAGAACAGTTTTCTCCACTGAAAAATATACCTGAATCACAAACCGTTGCAATATCACCAGTTGTTTCACTAGCTGAAACTGCAGTCACAGGACTTTTGTGTCCAGCCAGACTTTGGACATAGCACAGCCTGAAGAAAACAAAGAAAACAAGCCTGAAATTCAGACTCAAACACAGAAAAGGTTCTTTGAGGAAAATATTTAAGAGCTATATTAATTTCAATCAGCATTTTGCATGATGATGGTATTTTTCATATTCATTACAGAATTCCAGCACTGTTAATGGGAAAAAAAAAATAGTAAGGGTTTGACTTCACATTAAAATATACACAGAACAAACTGAGTTAAGTTTAAAAGGGTAAAGATACCCTGAAGCTAGAGAACAGGCATTTAAACTAAAGTCACTGGAAAAAGTTACATATGTACTTGTACCTGTTCAAATCCCATATGATGCAGGTTCCATCTTTGCTGACACTTATCATTATACTGTATGGTTTGCACACAAACAAGCTTGTTATTTCTGCTGTGTGACCATACAGATGGACTTGAGACTCCATTTCTATCTCTGAAGGCTGGAAAAGAGCAAGATAGAACATGAACTCATTAAAAAAAAAAAAAAAAAAGCTTTGGTTGTTTTTTTTTGTTGTGGTGGGTTGCTGGTTTTCGATTGGTTCCCCCCCTTTCCCCTTGAAAAGGATAACCCTAGGGACGAGTTTCATTCTTAGATTTCAAAAATTAGTTCCTATTGCTTTTAATGATGCTGTTGATGCTTTAGTATTGTTTGCTGCTTTATAATGTGATCATTAATGTTCAACTTTTGTTTCCAGTGCATTAGTCTAAACAAACATTTTGATGTGGTCCAATGAATCAAAATGAACTATCATACTTCTGTCTCAATTACATATCTCGAAATTGGATGATTTGTTTTCTACAAGACTGCCATTTCTACATGACAGCAAAATGACAGTCTCAATATTTTAGCATCCAGAGGAAGAACTTGGAAATGGAAAGAAAACCCATCTCAGCACTTATTGCTTTGTGTACAGGGTATTATTGGGAATTCCTCAAATTGGTGCCAAGTCCTTCAGTGATACCAAGATGGAAAAATATGCAGGAAGTCAATTTAAATATAGAAATGTCCAGATGAAAACTAAGCAGCAAATTTAACACTCAAGTTATGTAATTTTAAATGATTCAGACTTCCTGAAAACTGGGTAAGTTGAAGTAGCTGCTTAATCAGAATACTAATGCTTTAGGACAACTGGCTGTACAGAGATTAGAATAATCTTTGCAAAAGAACAGAGCCTTTTTCCGCTTGTTTCCTCACATTTTTAGAATTTTAGCAGTAACCGTATTAAGACCAAATAAGTTATGAAATAATTACCTAATGGCTAAAATAACATCTCCTTTTTACCTCCCACTTGCTCTTTGATAACAACCACTAAGCCAGTGTTCAGATGTGGTAAAACATGCAGGTATGCATCTACCTTGAAACAGCAGTTCTTTCTGTTGGCTACCTAAAATGATCGCCTACAGCATTTGGGTGGAGCATTTAAACAATCACTGCCAGTTTTACTCAAACAGATCATGAAAGCACGCTCTCTTTGTTTGCAAGACAGCCCCAACAGTCAGCAAATGGAGGCTAGAGTAGTTCATACAACCAGACACATTTAGCTGAGGTTTTCTTGAAGGTATGACTTATTGTCAAGATAGATCACAGTTTTAAAGCAGTACTTCATTGTTTTTTGACCATCTTAAAGGCTAGGAAGAAACAGAGCAACTGAGATACAGAACAGAGGTATTTTTGAATTCTGGCAGCATCTTTTGAATACCCATATTCAATTAACAACATGATCCGTTTTATGTCTATGCATTGAAATTTTAAATGTGAAGCAGGGAGAAATATTCGTGTTTCAAGTACTGTATTATAACACACTGTTCACTCTATCACCGAACAGCTGACAAGATGCATACAGAACAGATGCTAGGAAGCACATTTGCATTCCCTGCAGCTCTGACTTGGGTAACCGAACTCAACAACAGGAGCTACAAAATTGGCATAAGGTCAGTCTGCCTGGGGCATGTAAAACCATCAGCACTGAGAAATTCAGCAAAGAGAGTCTCAAAGAGAACATCTGCGCAGCTGAACAAAAATCACTTGTTTGTAGGAAATGCAGGGAAACCCCACTACTAGAGTTTCTTTTCAGCATTGCAGAAGCAAATATATTTCTATTTTAGGGCACCAAAAACCTTTTAACTGGCATCTAAGTCTTGGTACAGGTTATTTACAAGTTCACTATTCTGGTGAGCAGTTAAGGTGCCTGACTTCAGATCCAGCTGACTGAAGCTTGACTTGCCTGAACCGTTTGTGCTTTTCCCAGTCTAAGCATCTGCTGTTGCTGTCATTTAAAACAGGAAACTGGATAGGTATAGCAGGTCATACCAAGGTTCCTTCGAACCCATGCTAATGCAGTGATTCAAGAGCATCAAGAAGCACAATACTATAAATGTGTTTGCCAATACCTGTATCTATCTGCATTAATCTAAATTTGAGAATTCAGTTTAGTTATTACAGGTAACCCTACAGATACCTAAAAATTACCTCTCAAGAAAGCTGCAAACCCTTTGTTAATACCATGAAGAAAAGAAGTTACTGCTGTCAGACAGAATTCAAATGCAGTCTGAACCAGAAGATGAATTTCAATTTCTATTTATGTTTTTATACCACAGTTGTTACCACATAGTTTTAGGGTGATCTCTACTAGTGTCTCAGTATCTTCCACTAATGCATTAAGTAATGCAAGTTACTCTTCTTCCTTCCCGCCTCACAGCTTTTCCCCTTGGGGAACAGGACGAAGTGAAGAAAAAGGCTTTGTGGTTAATATATATATTGTCTGAGATTTCATCCTGGCTTTTCATAGTCTAAGTGTCTTCTGCATTTGAAATGTTTACTTTGGGAAAATGTATTCCACGGTTTCAATTAAGGCTTTGAAAAGCGCTCTATCCTTCACATGAGTTACTCTCTAATGTAGGGGACTTCATTGTACCAGAGTGCTTCAATTCCAAGCCCTAGCCTGAATACAGTTGGAGCTGTATGTGTATTCAGATGATGAGGGCTGACTAGAGGCTAGCAGTATGAGAATATCATCTTAAAAAAATAAAAATAAACACAAATAAACATGCTGAGATAAATCTATTTACTAATGTCAAAGAATACTAAACAAGAACTTTAAATCTTTTTAGGAATTATATTTAGAATTAAAAAAAAATCAAAATCTTTTTTAGAAATTGTTCTGAATATAACAATCCCCTTTTTTCACTTTTCCTGTTTAAAGAAAAGCTGAAGTAGTGAATATAGCTAAATCCTTAAATATAAATCCTATCCAATGGAACTTACCGTATTGCTAGTAAATCTGTTCATATACGCTGTGATGACACCAGATTTGCTGCCTGTGAACAGCTGACAACTGTCTGGCACCCAAGCACAACTTGTTACCTTGGAAAAACAAAGCCAGAAAGAATCAGAACAGAAACTATTCTGACTGGAAAGACATGTAAAATACCTAAGCTAAAGAAATCCAGGAGTTAAAATATACCTGCTCTAGGTCATATTTGTTATTACTTTGGAAACCAAGCAAAGAATGAAACTGTGTAGCCCAGAATTTACAGCTAGAGCAGTGAATCACTGCAGACTTCTAGATCTACAACCATATCATCAGCCAAAATCTTTTGTGTAGAATCTCACCAACCACTGGAGCACAGAGATTATGCAGTGTTCCCCAACAATCTTTTAGACAACCTTTTTCAGAGGAATCGTAAGCTATAGAGGAGTTCTACTTCTAATGTGAAGCATCTATAATTTTTTCCTGTATTTATTTTTCTTGACCCAGAACTTAAGCTTTTATAAATGCACACCAATGATTCCATAGAAGGCAAGAGCTACAAAGATCAAAGGCATTCAAAAGGTATCTCTACCTAGTACAGGAGCACACTCGAGCAAGGGGACACACTCGAGCAAGGGGACACACTCGAGCAAGGGGACACACTCGAGCAAGGGGACACACTCGAGCAAGGGGACACACTCGAGCAAGGGGACACACTCGAGCAAGGGGACACACTCGAGCAAGGGGACACACTCGAGCAAGGGGACACACTCGAGAGCAGAATGAAACATATTAGATAGTGCTGTTTGGATGCTCATCTCCAAGAAAAATGAAAGCAAAAGTACTTTCTGCCAGGTCAGGCCACCACTTAAATTACCAGTATTAAACTGAGGAAAAATCTGATTTCTTTTACCTGATGGAACTGTGAACTCTGTATAAAGTTGACTGGAGGTTCACTTTGCTTGCTTTTCAGTCTTAAAATGTTATCAGCATATCCCCAGCTCAGGATAGCTGACCACTGAATATCTGTGCTGTGCATGCTTCTCACACCTGAAGGAAGGCACACAATATTGCATTGCATGTGCAACCAAGAAGTTGATCACTTTTTTTAGTGAACAATAAAAATCTCAGGTCCATGTTCTACCACAAGCCAGAATATAAAAACCCCTGAAGTTACAAAACAAGATGTTTTTTTTGGGCTGTAGCTTAATCCATAGTGTATTATAAACAGCTTTCAGAAACTATTTAAACATCGAGTGTTCTCTAAAGACAGTTTGCAACCTGGACAAAGTTTTTTGAAGAAATGTTGGAAGAAATGCTCTCTGCTGGAAGCAGGGAAAAAGGAAAAAGGCTGACAATACTTCCCAGACAGAGGATTGATTGTTCATAATTTCACAGAATCATGGAATGGTTTGGGTTAGAAATGACAAAGCTCATCCTGTTCCAACCCCTCTGTCATGGGCAGGGACACCTTCCACTAGACCAGGTTGATCAAAGCCCCATCCAACCTGGCCTTGAACCCTTCCAGCGATGGGACAGCCACAGCTTCTCTGGGCATCCTTTTCCACTGCCCTCTCCTTCAAAGAGAAGGTTACTTAGTTTTGTTATCAAAAATATCAACTTAGAGGAAACCTCTACTGTAGTTTTGAAAACTACAAGTAAAATCCACCCTCCAGGAAAGACACCACACACAAGGAAGCTGTTATGGGATTTATAAATCAGTATTTGGAAAAAGTAACTTAATTTGGGAAGTTAACTGGAGAATAAGAGTAGCATTAGATTTATTTTTTTTATGGCTTATTTTCACATGTATTGTACACGTAGAGAATAAGCACGAATTCATACCTTGCTCCTTGCTATATATCATCAAAAGGCAAAACTTGCGGGACAAACCACAAATAGCTTTAGTTGGTAAAGCCTGGAGAGAGCCAAACCTTTCTCCATGTGGTTGGCTAAAGCAGACAACAGGATCTGGAGCACTTGGGGAACCGACATATTCTCCCCACTTCAAGCCTTTTATCCATGGTAATGGACTCTAAACGAAGCACGGATAAAATTCAAATTAAAAGGTGGTTAAAAGTTTCCAGAAAAACATTATTTCATTAGTAAAGGAGAATTATTCATATCACATTCCTGTAAGAAATGACATGGTAAGGACTGTGCAAGTATTCTAAAAACACAAGAAAGACAAGTATGAAACACTCTAGTGTCATCAGTTGAACTATCAGCTTTAAAGGAGCTCTCTCACTTCTTTAAGAGCTGAGGTAGCAAGCTTGCAGTTTAGGTAGTTAGTGAAAAATTCTGGTTTCTTTAGGTGCAAGGATCCAGTTTCTCACTGGACTTTAGGAAAAAAAAAGTACTTAAAGTGAAGAAGGTTCAACTTTGTCTATAGGACAAAGATGGAAGAAAGCACAGTATGTGGTTATCTACTGTAGGTTTCCACACAGATTCCAGAATTCATCACTGAAAGTATAAAAATGGTTAAGTGAAATGCTTTACAACACCTATTTGCTATAACCAAGAAATACAGATTTTAGTTATATACAAAATATAGATACAAAATGTATCAAAACCATGAAAACCATTTTCACTACCACTTTAATTTTGTATATTTTCTTTACAGTATGATATGGGTAGGAAGTTGCAGTTTTAGGGAGAAAACTGTAAACACAATGGTACCACAATTACAGCATATGAATGATAATTAAGCCATCTTAAAATCAAAATGACATACTGGATATATTATTTCTTTAGTGTGTTCTCTGGTTTCTCTGAAAGCAAACTGTACAAGTAATCCCATGGCAGCAGGAAGTTCTCCTTCCATGATAAGCCTGGATCCAGGTCTACTAACATGTGCTGCATGGAACAGCTGGCGAGGTGTTTGCCCGTATGTTTTTATCATTGTTTCAAGAGCTCTTCTTTGAACAGGATCCTCAACAGCAGAAACATCCATCCCAAAGTAGGTCTAGAGAGGGAAAAAGGGGAGAGGCAAGAATAAGGTTTGTCTTTGAGAAAGACCTCTCAACACATGAACACAAATTTAGAGGCAGACTCTTCTCTTGTTTGGTTAAGATCTGGACCAGAAGCCATCCCCCAATGGCTGTGCTAAAGAGCCACTGAGAAGAGTAACCTTGTCACTACATATTTGATGGAGATGACTGCCACTTTTAAGATTCACCATGGGAGCTGCTCCCATGTGTATTCCAGGACTAATTTCTGTCAAAGAGGCTCTCAGTAGACCTTTACCAGTCTGTGCAAAAACAGGTTGCTCTCCAATGAAGAAAAAATTGAAAAGGTTTGTTTTCTTTATCTTTTTAATTAAAATGTTAAAGCTCTGGTTGGGGGTGGGGAAGGAAAAAGAACCTTCATAGTTCAGGAAATAAATTCTCTCTACTTATCTTTTTCATGCCTCTCTCTGTACCACACTTTTCCTCAGTCACATTGACAAAGACCCTGACTTTTCACTTTAAAAAAAACAATGAACACACTCACATAAACTTGCTATCTGAGACCTAAGGTAGTAACTAGATCAATACTTAAGCACAAAATAAGGAAGGAAAGCAGTTGGATGGCTATTGAAAAGAAGAAGCCACCACTGACAAACAGTAGTTTTGTCCCTGCCCATAGCAGGGGGGTTGGAACTCAATGATCTTGAGGTCCTTTCCAACCCTAACTATTCTATGATTCTATGATTCTATTAGCTCTTCCAGCTATAGAATGAACAAATACACAGATCACATCTCAATGCTTTTGAAACCAGGACTGCCTGGTTGAGCAAGCCTTGTGATTGTAAGGATTGAAGCTAAACAATACAATCCAAGATATCTGTATTACAATTAAGTAGTGAAATCCTGGAATTCCTTACATTTAATGAAGACTTATTTGAAATTGAATTTACTGAAGGGGAAGTGCTTATTAGAGGGACAAAGCACAAGATGTATATGAAGGGAAGAACACAAGTAATGAGCTCAGGACAAACTGAACTATTTTAATTGTATCAAAAGCTGCAGCACTATCTACCTATATTAAAAGCCTCTTCTGAATGACATGGAAGCAGGTAAACATAGTACCTACATACCACTGCAAACATCTATCCAAAAAGGCTGAACCCCATACCTGATCACCTCCCCACCTATCACAAGGCAAGAAAAGCAAACAAGTTCACTAAGCCCCACAGCAGTTCCTGGGATCTTATCAGTTCTGCACTAAAATGGTTAAAGCCTTTTCCTATTCAAGACTTCACAAGTAAGGGATCTTGCTTCATATGCTGGATGTTTTCCAAGCAAGTCAAACCGAATTTTCCCCCATTAAGTTACTATGTACAATGAGCAAACACACTGCTTAACAAATACTTACTGCAGGATGAAAGACATTAATAGCCTGAACAGAGGCCTTGCCTTTTTGCTTATAACCAAACACCAAGTCAATCCAGTGACAGATTGTCTGGGAAACATGGTCAGACTCTAGGGCCTGACGATGAATCAAGATGAAGAGACGAGGATCGTTACGAGCCCAGGGTGGAAGATTGACATGGTTAACTCTGTCACCATTTTGACGTACTCCAAAATCAAAACCTACAGAGAGGGGAGTAAATGTTCCAACATTTTAGTTGACAGTAACCTCAAAAAGGTCTTTATAGGGTTCTATGAAAGGTAGCCATCAAGCACAGAGATTGCTGATCAGCAAAGCGGCACCGTTAACAAGTCACCCGACCTCCCCAAGCACATTCAAGCTGTACAAACTCTTTCAAAAGGAAAAAGCAGAAAACAGGAAACATCTCTGCGCTGCTGACATACTTATGAAAAGCCTTCCCCCAAGTCCTACATAATGGCTTTTTTAGCTTATCCTGCAAACATGTGCCAGTTTCTCCCATACATCTACTACTTAGCATATTCAGTCTAGGGATATAAATGTTCTCAGTTTCAACCTATAGGGTCAACAGTACAGCTGTTCTGAGAATACAGTTTTGTCATCCTTCAGTATACCTTCTCTGTTAACTAGAAAGTCAGGAAGATAGAAAAATTCTGGGATAAGCTCCTTTACGTCAGTCATTGATTCATATGAAGACAGTCGCCAGGTTGTATTGGTAGAGTGAAAAGTTCTGTCTGGGATGTCAAAACTTTGATCTGTAAAGAAATCCAAACTGAATTTGTTATATCAATGGCAGACAGCATAACAGTTGTACATCTGTAACTTTTTAGTTAACTGCTCTCCAGTTAGCTGAGAACATTTGGAATTCTTCTATCTCAATTACCACGTGTTAGACATGGACTTAAGGTCCCCTTTTTATTCTAGATTAAGTTATAAATGTAAGATGTACAGCTTTATGGTCTAGATTGACAATTTCAGAATGGGTCTACTGCAAAAGCATACCAGATTCAGTTTTATTGAACTATTTGGGATTGATAAACTATGCTAAACAGAGTAAGAAATAGCATTCCTGGGTCAGTGGGACAAGGCCCAGATGTGAAAGGCAAATGCAAGCAAAAGGAACTTTACCTTGATAGGCTAAAAACATTTTAGTGAAAGGTGGCAATCTAACTAGGAAATGAAGCACAGTTCCGCTGTTGGAATAATGAGATCCATAGTGATACGGTTGTACAGGAGGCATTGGATCATCCTCTCTTGCTCCTTTACGGTACTCTTCTTCCAAATACTAGTAAAGTAGGAGAAAAAAAAAAAAAAACACCATAAATCTCCTACTTAGGCTGCACTCCAGTAACAGAAATAAGAGCTTGCCTAAGTTGTCTAGGAATAAAACTTGAAACTTTTAAAAGAGTATACATTTCAAAGTGATTTGGAATCAAATAAATTTTAAGTGTCTAAAGACATGATCACTTCTACAATCCAGTTCAGTATCAGTCTTAAGCCAATTTAAATCTTTCATGTTATTTCCTTTGCTTTAATTTTTCCTCTCATTTGCTAAAACAGCAGAGTCATTGCAAAGATTTTTAAATACTAAATGGAAAAAATATTTGCGAATAATAACCTAAACCACAATGATACAGACATGTTTGAAGGTTCAGATGCAGATGCTTTCACTCCCTAAGCAAGTTGCCATTTCCTACAGCCTTTAAAACATTTTGAAGAGAAGAAAAAAAATCAGAGCATTGTAATCATATTAGGGCATGTTAAAGTAACAGAGTACATGAGAGAAAACAAGGACTTTCTCTTATCAAATACAGAACAGACGTTAAGTTCCACTGAATTAATTTCAAACAAACAGCAGTAAGTTATCTGTCTGATTTTTAGGGACATTTAAATATAGGTGTGGTCACATGTAAGAGGATATCAATTTAACCTCCTCAGCAGTATCCCATGGAAAGACTAAATTGCTTTATGATTTCAGGCAGAGGGACAAACACAGGTTACAAGCATGTTATAAAATAATTCCCAAGCAACATAGCATACTGAAAATGAGAATACCAGAGGCATAAAATACTTTGTGGTTTCTTTTCACCCCATCAATATATGTTAGAAAAATTAAAGCCTCCATAACATTTATACACAGGAAAAAGGCAAGAAACAAGTTATCCAAATTACCTTATAAGTATCCACATAACGATCCTCTTTTTCTTTAGACTGCACGGCTATTGGTTTAACCAGATTTCTGTAATAGAAGTAGTACTGATATCTTGTCATTTTTATAAAGATGTTGATTCACATCAATTAATACTGCATTATTTTTAATAACATCTTTAATTTAATGAAAGTGACAAGCAAAATTTAATAGCACTTTGAGTTCAGAAAACAAAAAGGCCACTTTCAGTTAGTGCTGAAGGCAAACTCAGACCCACAGGCTACCCCCCATAGCACAGAAACAGGCAAGCAAATGCAAAGTGCCTCTGTCAAATTAGAGGCATCACATTAAGGCAAAGACTTTGTGCACACACATGTTAAATTGGCTTCACAGAAATTCATCAGGGTGGGACAATTCACAATGTAGACAATATGATTTTGTAACTGGCCAAGTAATGTACAATATTATTTCCTTTTCTATTCAACTTTCACTAATTGGCCTGCAAGTCTTCATTCACATCAATTTAAACATCCAGCTTTTATTTAAATCTGGGGACTATCCATATCCCATTAAGACGGTAAATAAGCCCAAATCACAGCATCATTTGATTATACACACTCATAATACTAGGCATTTTATTTAAATATTAGAGGTGAAGCAGTCACTTACTGTAACAAGCCCAGAGTTACTACAGATCAGGCTTGCCCCTGAACAATTCCATTTGTATATGTACGTAGTTAAGTACAGTGAAGTTAAAAAGCTATATCGGATGATCAGTTCAACTCTTTGTAAATAACCAGTTCCAAACATTTCATATTACCTATACACTGATGGATCATTTAGGTCCAGCGTTTCACTGATGTAGTCGGAAAGTATAAAAGGAAATACTGGATATTGCATGAGATCATTGAAGGAACGGCCCGCATGTTTGTTTAAATGAGTCAGATATTCAAAGTTAGTAATCTGTCCTGTGCACCACAGGTGGGTCAAAGCAGTAATATTTCCATATTCCAAAAGGTTAGGCAAATTGTTAGTTAAGATGTTGTGGTACACATCATCACGGACCTAGAAGAAAACACCACAGATTTAATCGCGTAATTTAAAAAGCTTCAAACTGTCACGACTTAGTAAGTTTCTCTCATTTTACAAATTTCCAGATATATGCCGTAATGCACTACTGTTTAGCACTACTATTATTCTTCTGTGTCTTAGTACCTCAGAGATGTGTTTTACAACATGGCTGTGTTTGTCTAGCAGTCTAGCTGAGCAAAGTTTGTTCAAACTTATTAGACAGAAATTAATTAATCCATACAACAGGTCTCCTTAAAAAAAAAAATGCATGAACATACATGTTAAGATAACAAAGCAAAATGCTTTGATATATTACACATCAGTGCCACATTACCTTTGTGTTATCAAAAGCCAAGAGTAAAGTCCTGCCATTCGTTAGAAATATTTCCACGGCATTGTCTCTTAACTGCCACCAGCGCTTATGAACTTCCTTAATTTCCTCATAGGTCCAAGAAAATGATGCTGGCTCAGTTTCTCCATGAAAACTCTGCAGAGTTTGCAATTGAAAAAGTTATTTTGAACAGTAGGTCTTTAAAGAAGAAATCCTTCTTCTTGAAGAGTTGCAGCCAACCCTTAAATGCAGCCAGCATATAGCCATTTGTAAGGCAAACTTTAATTTTGCTGTGATTCTTTAAAACATTGTTGTGATTTTCTTCACATATGTTTCCCACCCTCCATTCTCCTCAAGACAGTGGACAAAACATCATGCATACTCCTCAGCTGCTCCAGTTCCCTAACACTAACATATAATGCCATATTTGCACTGTCTCTTAAGCTAAAATATTGGACAGCCAACCACAGCAAGTAAAGCTTTGCCACAAATCCCATTTCTGACAGTTCTATGAAAGACAAAGCAGCAAAACAGCTAGTAACATCTTAAATCACAGCAGCTGTGTGCTTAATGAATGCATGGAAGGGCTCCCTGAAAATAGTTTCATGCTTTCAGCATGAAAAAGTATTTTTCTGACATGTCTCTTGGATGTATAAGCTTATATAAAGGCTCTGACATATTATCAAAAGGATTAGGTCAGGTCCAGTTTCTTCCATGAGACAGTCCTCTCTTGCACAGGATAAGGGGGGAGGAAGAAGATCCTACTCTATAGAGTACAGCACAGTTCATACACTTGCGAGTTTCTGTACTTCCTAGTGCTCCAACTTCCAGTAATAAAAGTTATCTCGGGTGTAGATCAAAGCAAGCTCAAGCACTTACACTGTTCAACTCAGAGCAACAACCAACACTGTACAGAAGCTTCTCCACATCTCTCCTCATTCCCTCCCAGCCCCAGGCCCACATCTTTGCCTTTTTCTATCATCACCGATTCCACAGCCAGAGGCAACAGAAACCTTGTCCAGAGACCTCTAATTGTCATACTAATCAGTTTGGCTGGCCTTTCCAGAGACCTCTGACTCCAGTACTCTGGCAATCTCAGTGGCAGTGGACAAAAGTTACTCATGGTCACAGTTTGGAAATATTAAAAGCTAGACAATATGCTCTAATACTTACCAAGTTTTCAATTGTGTCTGAAGCATTGTCTTCAACAAAATACATGCCACATTTTCCTGCAGGAAGAAATAGTTGTAAAAAGGTACATGATATTACTTTTTGTATAATGCATCTTAGTGTTATGTAAACAGTGTCCAAAGGTTAGGAATACTAAGAATAGTACCTGGGCAAGACAGTACTTGACAGAAATAGAGTTTATCACTCCACATCTTCTAGCAAGTTTAAGTTTTAAAGTATGCAACTTTAAAACTTCACTACAGTCCAAATAGCACTCATGCAAATAACATGGAAGAAAGGCAAAACTTATCTATAAAGTAGATGTAATACACACAAGAGCTAAATTACGTTAAAAAGAGTCAGCTGAGTTTATGTATACAGAAGAATCTTACACAAAAATATTTACAAGGACTGCAAAATCTACTTACCTAGCAGCAGTTCACCAGCAGTCTCTCTAGAAGGTGCTACACTTATACATCTTCGATTAACTCTGAAATATTTCAAAGTGTATTATTGCCCATGGATTTATGTACCTTTCAGCATGTACTTAATACTAACAGCCTCAAAAGCTATCATTTAAGACTCTTCAACATTATGATTCTAATGGTTCAAATCCCAAGGAAGGGAAGAACCTCAACTTTCTAGACTTGCACGTTACTGCATTTGTATTTATTTCTTTGTGTGCTCTTGGCTACTATTTTAGGCAGTATAGAAATATTATTTTAGGCCTGTAATAGATGGTAAATAGACACAATTGCAGACTTGAGTAGCACAATGGTAAAAGCAGAGAGGATGAAGATACAGTTTGCTTTTGAACACTGATGAAAAGACCTACCAGATCTAGTAGCACCGCCTGTCTTAGATATCTAAGTGACAAATAAGTAAAGAAATCCCATCATGTTAACCCACAGAAGTTCCATCCCCATATCACACCAAGCAGTGTTTGCTTTTAATGATTTCTGAAGTTGTGGAGATAGACTGTTTAAAGACTCAGAAAATATACAAGTTGGTAATTTTGATCTTTTGCTTACGAGTATGGCAGAAAAGTCTTTAATCTCACTTGATTATTTTTCAGTTTTTATTTAGACAAAAAGGTAAGTGGAACTGTTTCATTGGACCTAGTAGAAGGCAGGAAAGAGAGGTAAGCGTTACTCAAACCCTACCTTATATGTTCACTTGCAGCTTTGTCCTTTACAGTAGAAGAGTGAGAAGAATGTGTTTTGTCTTCAAATAGATAAGATAATGGAGTTTTTATCATGCCTATAAAAAAACCCCACAAATGATAAGGCACTAGTAGTCATTACGATTGAGGTATGCTCCTAGAAGATGTTGTAATTACCTTCCTGTTTCTGCCTGTCTGGGAGAAGGTACTTGTTTGGGATAGTCAGGTAGCACCTTTGCAAGCGACGCCTCTCTCTGTTTGGGCCCTCTGTTGGATCCAGTTGCCAAGAAGTTGGGTAATAGACTGGGTCATACCAGAGTGCTCTAAAGAAAAAAGGTAAGAGTATACACGTTTATGAATTTTGGTTTTCTTTCAGTAGTAGAAAGGCAGAAGTTTTACAGTAACGCACTGGGTATTTTTTTCTGAAAAAGTATCAAAAGACTGAATCTATTTATTCTCATAAGCTACCCCACTGACTGACTACTTATGAGCTACTACTGCAAGACTGCTCTTGAAGTGGCAAATTCTGATCAGAACAGCAATACAATGCACCAGATACTTTATTTTGAAAACTCGGCTGCTGCAAGCATGGCATAATACTAGTTCTGCAGTGGTAAAAATACCATTGACTCATTTTTCGTCAAGACATCTTTTGCTCTACACAGATTAGTGAGCACAATACCTGGATGCTAATGTGAATAACATGACCCCAAAAACGTTGTTATTCCATTAGTGTAATGCCAGATATGGAATTTTTATGACATTCTTCATTCTAGTAGAGCAAAATATATCTGTCAAAAAAGCTGTCTAAATGGCATAGAAACAGGACTTGGCTACTAACCCTAAAAAATTGAAGAATAAATCAAGTCTTTAAACATATGATGTTAAAATGAGTATTACTTTTGCTAATCATCTACATTTCATGTGCCTCTAAGTAGAATGAGAAGCATGCGTCAGGCATAGAGTCTGTCTCCTCTCATTTCTTCACTGGGATGAGAGAACAACTTACCGATCATGGGTAAGCTGCTGAACAAGTTCCTCCCAATGTCTGCTGGCACTTAGCTCTGCCTTATACATCCCCCTGATGTGCTGGATTACTTTCTTCCTTTCCATTCCTTGTGACAGAGACACAGCTTGTGTGATGTCTCCAGCTATTTTAGAGATGTCTTTAGATTTTGTATCCAGACGTTGAAAGAGACTAAGGAAAAACAGTTGTTTTAAAACGTCAAATAAGCACACTGAAAAGGGAAGGCAAGACACCAAAATGCCTTATAAGATACAGTCAACTTGGCAATAGATACCCATAGTTCATTACGGCAGATGAAAAGCAGCTTAGCCTACATGATTTTCACAATACTCAGAAATAGCTTCTGCTTCTTAGCCTTTCAAAAAAGCTATTACCTGTGGCAAAAGCCAAGCCATCAGAAGATCAATAGATATATATTAGTATGGCTTACTAGTTAATGTATAGTCATTATAATATCATCTTAAGAACAGTAATTTACCACTGGTCAAATCTCTTCAGATATTTAACATAGTAAAGTCTTATCTCTTAACTGAGCTGATCTTTACAGCTATTAGTTGCCTACACTGAAACGTGTGCATCTCAGATCTGATTTTTATGGCACAACTTGCAATCTAAATTAATGGAAAAAAACTCCTGATCCACCATAAGCTACCAAAATTTACATTATGCCAAATAGCAGCAGTCTACATAGCTCCACAAAGTGCTGAGATAATACAATTAATACAATGTTTTATTCACTGAAAAACAGTTAGTTGCAGGGGCACCTGCCTTACATTTACTGCACAGCCCATAACAGGAGAGGTGAATGGACAGCAGCTTTAAAATTCTGGATGAAATGCCAAATGAGCAAAAACTGATCCATGCAGCCTGTTTAAGGCGGCACCTACTTTTGCCGATTGTTAGCCATTGTCTTCTCCCAAGCAGCTTTGTTCACACTTTCTTCCATCTCATATTTCTTCTGATCCTGAATGGAAGTTTTATACATTACTTTTTTTTTTTTTAGATGGACAAAATAAAGAAGCAGAAGTTAACGGACGTGCCAATTTAAAGAACAAAGACTAACAAAATTGTTCAACTGATACCTTCACAGTATTTAAAACCATCAAGACATCATTTCAGTTGCCAGAGTTTTATTACATTACATCTAAATTCTGTATTTTTTTAAAGGAACCATAAAAATTCTTTCTTCCCCTGACAATGACATACACCAGTAGCTAATTACAAACTCTCACCTTTGTCTGGGTTGAGTAATATGTTAACCAAGAAGATTCAGCATGTGCTTGCTGCGAAGCATTGAATATGAGCGACAAGTATTCAGAACCCAAAGAGAGTCCCCAAAAGCATAAGCCATGCACAAAACAAACAAAACCATTGTCTGCAATAAAACTGACCCCATCTTACAGAAAATTGTCTCAAATATACCCACTTTTTGAAGTAAAATTTCTATTCACAAACCTCTTTCAAAGCTTTTATTAGATCTGGTTTTGGACGGGGGCTCAGAGGAATGCATTTATAGCCACAACATTTCAACGTATTCACAAGGTCTCCTACAGCTCTTTGCTCTTCTTTGGTCATTTCATCACTGTGATTGTGCATTAACTCACACAAATAAAGCACTAATTTAGGTCCATGCTAGCAGATGAAAAGAAAAGAGGAAAACAGATGTACAGTTATTCTCATTTCCACAACACAACACTGAGCAGGTTTTTATCTCAGCTTTATTCCCTTTCCTAGTCAGCCTGGGCAAATTTCTTCTAACTCTTCCACAATTAAAAAAAAATAAAAATGCCCATTTTAATGTTTGAAGAGCAACTTTTATGAAAGTAGAAAATATGCTGAATTTAATCCTCCACATGCTAAAATTTCCTCCACCATCTTGAGACTTCTCAAATGGCTTATAGGAAACCCAAGTTTCTTTCCCAAGTACTCAGCTCCTGCAGCCTTGTTTATACTTCAGGAAATATGTGCTAGGCACTCCTATTTTTGCCTGGCAGTAATGCTACATCTTGTTTGAGTAACTGAATTAGAGCTGACATAATGAAGTTAAGCAGACACAGGGCATAAATGTTCTCAATGTGACACTCTCTCAAAGCAGCCACTTCTAGTATGTCAGCTCTTTTCTTACTGGTAAAAGTGTCAACTGAACAACATGTGTGTGATCAGAAACACATAAGTGTCATAGGTTCATCCAATAAGTACTTTCTCTCATTAGTACACAGTAAGTCAAACCGTGGCCCATCTCACATAATTTCTGTTATTATTGCAGGTCCCAAAGATCTCAAACAGCAACATTCTTACCCCATTTCTGATCATGGCTCTAAGAAATGCTTTCTTTAAAATGTGCACTAAGGGTACAATCAAGAGAAGCTTCTTCCTGACAAATCCAGAAAGGCAGGGGAAACTGTTCAGCTATTTGAGTTAAGAACATAGAATACACACCACCACTGTAAGAATCAATAAAGGCTAAATAAGAAAAGATAGAGTACTGCTTTGATCGAGGACTGCCTGCCTCTTAAAATCTAGTGGAAATCAGTTCTTACAAGTTTCAGGAACTCTGCAGCTGAGAGTTCCAAGGCAAGTGTAATTCCTTCATTAATCTGCTTAAGTTCTAGCATCCTTAGTAAAATTCTTCATGTTAAAACTAGTACAACTTTTTGCTTCTGCCCTACAATGGAGATGTGATGTTGATGTGCTACAGAGTCAACAGATCTCAACATTACAGACATCATCATTTAGACCTCTTAGCAGCCTTCCAATATCTGAAAGGGGCCTACAAGGACACCAGAGAGGGGCTCTTCATCAAAGACTGCAGCAATAGGACAAAGGGTAACGGGTTTAAGCTTAAACAGGGGAAGTTCAGGTTAGATACAAGGAAGAAGTTCTTTACTGTGAGGGTGGTGAGGCACTGGCATTTCGTTACCCAAAGAAGTTGTTAGTGCTCCATTCCTGGCTGTGTTCAAGGCCAGGCTGGACAGAGCCTTGGGTGACACAATCTAGTGTGAGGCATCCCTCCTCATGGCAGGGGAGCTGGAACTAGATGATCTTAAGGTCCTTTCCAACCCAAACTATTCTATGATTCTACGATCATCATTCTATCCTGCTTTTCAGAAAACTGCCTACCCTCAGGGTAATGTAGCAATTTCAGAGGTACACATAAGTATTTTGTATGACATAAATTTGTCATTACATTAAACAATGCTAAAACACCAGCAAACAATTTTAGCCATGTACAGTTCTAAATAATGGTAAAATTTAAACACAAACACTGAATACGGGTTTTACAAACTTTTTTCACACTGTTGAACTTACTTGCAAATTTGGGCTGAGACAGTCACGCATAATCTCTTGGTGATTTATTTCATGTACCATCTCCAAGGTCTGTTTTCTCTCTTGCAGTGGCCTTGTTGGAGACATGCTGTGTACAAGAAGCCTGCCAAGCTGTGTACGGAATGTGTCCTTACATGACAAAAGGATTCGCTTCCACTGTTGCTTCGGTGCATTCGTTCTGCTGGTGCCCTAAATAAGAGACAATTTTCTTAATATTAGAGTTAGAATTTCCATTTACCAAGTTTTTCACATTACACAACACACAGTTAATACAATCAAAATGCAAAGACAAAGATTTCTCTACCAAAATAAAGTGTTTAATTTTAGTTTAAAGATCATTATTACAGTTTAAAAGGTGTTCTACTAAAAACTGAAGAAGGGTTTATTCATTCTAAGAAAATAAGCACATTTTTCTCAATCTGCCAATATTAAGAAAAAAATGGATTTTCAGTTAGATGGGCTATACAACAATCCAAACAGTGTGAATCGTGATGTATGGGGTTTAAAAATAAAAGGTTTTTTTTTTTGTGTGCTTATTTTAGTGAGTAGTCCTTCTACGTTAATCACCTGCTTCTGAATGAATTACCTCAAAAGATTAGAAACCAGGCACTGGACTGAGGTGCTTGTTCTCACAAAAAAAAACAACCTGCCATCTTTGGTAAGTACAAGTAAAGCATAATTAAAAGATAACATAGAACAGTTAGAGTTGGAAAGGACCTTAAGGTTGTCTAGTTCCAACCCCCCTGCCATGGGCAGGGACAACTCACACTAAACCATGTCACCCAAGGATATGTCCAACCTGGCCTTGAACACTGCCAGGGGTGGAGCATTCACAACTTCCCTGGGCAACCCATTCCAGGGCCTCACCACCCTTACAGTAAAGAATTTCCTCCTTATATCCAGTCTAAACTTCCCCTGTTTAAGTTTTAACCTACTACCTCTGTCCTATCACTACAGTCCCTAATGAAGAGTCCATCCCCAGCATCCTTATAGGCCCCCTTCAGGTATTGGAAGGCTGCTATGAGGTCTCCATGCAGCCTTCTCTTCTCCAGGCTCAACAGCCACAACTTTCTCAGCCTATCTTCATACGGGAGGTGCTCCAGTCCCCTGATCATCCTCATTGTCCTCCTCTGGACTTGTTCCAACAGTTCCATGTCCTTTTTATGTTGAGGACACCAGAACTGCACACAATACTCCAAGTGAGGTCTCATGAGAGCAGAGTAGAGGGGCAGGATCACCTCCTTTGACCTAACAAACTTAATTTTCCAGAGCTAGAAAGAAAATTAGGTTGAGCTACTTTTTATAAAGATGATCTAAGAGAAAAAGAGAAACAAAAACCAGTAAGTTGTTCTCCAATAAAACTATTTCAAATTACTCGAGCAAAACCTGACCACCTCGGATAGGTTAACAGGCTACCACCCATATGCTAGTAAATTCTCAACCCTTTGTCTACAACTGACAAAAAAGAAAATTCTCCTTCTCAACTCTAAAATATATTATAGACACAAATTGCTCAAACTCTCCATCATCTGTGGATGCACAGCAGATCTTCTTTTATAGGCTCCAAACTGAAATGCTGAGGTTTAAGAGACAAAGCAAATTTGCGGGCTACAGAGAAGTATAGTATGTTTGTTCAAGATGCACAATTTTGCTAAATGTTAAGGTAAAAATTAGAACAGATGCATTTGTTTTTTTACAACTGCAGAGTAACTGGGAGGCTAAACAGACTTTTTAATGCCATAGCTTAACTGAGACAGTAAGAAAAGCATTTACGGACAGAAGACTTCATGCATTAAAAGTTCCCAATAAAGGAACTTTATGAAACATGCTTTATTTAGTGTGGAAAATATCCAATTACTTACAATGGCTACTTTGACGCCTTCCACCAACATTTTGAACATTTCTTTAAGAAAAGGATTTGTTCTGCTAGGCAGTTCACACTGGCTTTCCTCTTCAGGAACTTCCAGCTGGGATACTGAGAGTTTGCTTTGATTTGTGTTTTCTGTTATACCCAGTACATCAAGGCACTCTTCAGTAGATGCTTAAAATTAAAGAGGCACATATTGATCAGTATCATCTCAAGCAAGACAAACCTATGATCCTTCAGTTGGCATTAAATCAAATACTGCCTTTACTACTATATTTACCACACCTATTCCTCCTTTCTTCCGTGGAATTTGAAATAGCCCCTGAAGTCATCAAGCCTTGTTAACAAAATGTAGCCAGTTCACAGAAACATGCAAACTAATGCACTTAAAGAGAACAGATGCTCCCCTTCGCAGAGTTAAATCTTCAGGTAATAATTCAGGCAGTTAACACATGAATGGACTAACATTGAATTAAAACAACTCATCTAGTTCATTCAGATAAAAACTGTATCCAGATTGTCAGTTACATAACACTGAGAGACAAATCACTGAGAATGGTTAAATCCATTAAACTAGCATCAGCAGTATTACTTTCTTCTCAAACATTTCAACATTCCAAAAGCAAGAATCCATTTTTCATAAAGCACTATGCTAGCTGACAAAACAGATGAACAAAAAGAAATCCTACCTAAATAAATGAGCCTGTTAACAGCTAGAACAGCCAGCCTCTGTAACCTTTGTACAAACTCTGCCTCAGTGGCTTGAATAGGATTTTCTTGGCTCATTCTCCGCTGCATCATCATATTGAATTCCTCACTTGCTAGTGAACGCATTTTCATCAGCAGAGCATCAGACTGAGCAAGTGGAAACTTTTTGGAGCCTTTAAAGAGAGAAACACTAATAGCATCTTACTAAAATACACAAAGAGTTAAGCATTCAGCAACTGCTTTCATCCAAAGAGCTCATATCATTTAAGGAAACAAAACATTTGAAATACATAAATATTGAGGAGAACATACGTGCTATCTGGAAGTTTGTCTTTCTTCTAAAAGCTTTTCTATTTGAAAATAAATATACAACATTCAGAAAATGATACTTTGTAATGAGTTATTCTCAGGATCAGATTTATTCTACAACTTGCATATTTGTGTAAAGCAGATTCTAACAGTTATTTTTATCTTTTTACTGTATAATTATGATAAAGGATTAAAAATTAACCATACAAGAGAATTACTGCATATCAAAGTAGGTTTATCAGCATAAATGACTCATCAGTTGTATTAACAGTTTATAAACAACATTTTGTACCATACCCATTGCCACTAATTTTGATAGTACTATTTCTAACTCAGAAGAATATTCATTAAAATTTTCTTGAAATGAACTGGTAGGCCTTGACTGAACTTGCTTCTTTCAGAAATAACTATTTTTTAAGTAATCTTTAGTGCCTTACCGGATTTGCTGATATAAAAGTATTTTCACTATACTTACCTCAGCTGATAGAGGCCTGGAGTAACTGGGACTAACAGCGGTTTTCTTTGTTTGAGGCAGGTTTTTGGTGTTGTTTTTTTTTTTTTTTATCAAATACATGTCAGGTTTTAGAAGTGTATCTTGTACAAAGTCTTAAATGCAGCTTCATTTATAGGAGATATATAAAGCATAAATTTCTAGCCAGAAGACTCCAAAACCTTGACATGATTCATAAGCTATCAAATACACAGCAAGTATTACTTTGACAGCTAGAACTGTACCAGTGTTTTACAAGCACCACCACAGTGGAATCTAGGAATCTCACATTCCTAACTATAAATTTGGAGTGCCAGGTACTTACTTCAAAATGTTGACTAATTGGAAGTTGTGCAACAATGCAAACTCCATAATAGTTGCGTTAAAATCACAAGCACTAACTTTATTTTGGTGTTTCCTTACTGTGCAGTTGGATACTAAAACCACTATGAGTTACTTAGTAAAGGCGTTTTTAAAGTAACTTGTGAATTGAAGAGAATCCCAAAAGAAGGTAATATCTGGCTTTAGACACTGCAGTGAGAGTGAGGTGAAAGATTTCATTTTTGTACCCTACTCCCTCCTCCTAATACAAAATCCCACAAGTTCAAAATGGGTACAGGCTATACCATTCTAAAAATATGTTTATTGACTTATAAAGCCAATCCACAGAAAAAGCAAAGCAACTGGACCCATTTGTTGGATCACTAAAATTATAGTTTGAAAGGAATACATACAGGAGAAGGTACAAGGATATACACTTCTGGTACTCACCAGCAATCCCTTTACGCTTTTGAAACATGGTACGATGTGGTGCAGATTGTGATGGGACTGAACCGACCTGCTCCTGAGCATCCTGGCTTGCTGTAGTTTTTATTAATTCAATGGCTGCTTGAAGAACTCTTAACTGCAGAACAACTGCTATATCTACAGAAAGAGGCATACAAAGGGTACCTGACATTCTTTACACACCTTCGAGGTTTTTTACCAGATGTTTGTAATAACTAAAAATACATAAAACATGCCAAGAGCTAAAGCTCTCGATTCCACGGAAGTCACCTCATTATTTCACAGATACAGACAGTCCACAAGTGGGCTCTCATGGAAAAACTATTGAATTTGCTTATCCTGAAATAAGCTAAATGAAACTGTATAGAACATTTCCATTTAAATGCCCTTAATGACTTATTGTTTGTTCAGATTAGCAGTAAACAATTCTTTACCACAAGGCAGACTCCTGAGGAAAACTACTACTTCAAGAACCACTTTGAAGAAAAATACCCATCACTAGAAAACTCCCCCTTCTCCTTCAGCAGGAACAGTAAACAAAAATCAGTGAGGAAGGGATTTACTTCTCCAGCCCCATGACCCCCAAAATAAACAGATAACTTACTTTGCATCCTTGCATTTTTACTGTTTTGAAGATGACCCAGCAGCACAATGAGGTCTTCAATAACACGAAAATACTGAGAACCTGAGGAGCTGCAGGCATGAATTGCGACTGCTACCAGCAGCTGTTGTATATCACATGCAAGTAACTTGTAGTCATTCAAGGGAATGCTGCAAACAAAGTTGTAGTTACCAGAAACATTACAATTCTAGTTGATTGCAACCCATAACAAGACCCATTACTATTCCCCTTGTTACTTCTGCCAACCGTATCCAATATTATATTGTACTTTGTATAAAAATATTACTCCTGAAGACTGGAACACAAATCAAAAGACGCCTCTTTAACATTAACTTTAGCAGCCTGGATACCTGCAAATCTTTGAGACAGTCTAACATTAAAATTGTAACAAAGTTCTATTGGAAAAGTAATGATGCATTATTATCAGATTTTTAAGTTAAAGAACAGGTCTGAAGCCCTGTATTTCTCAAAACAACAAACCAACAACAAACAAACAAAAACCAAACCAACACGGTAGTACCTCACTTTGTAACTATGCTGAACTTTAACCATACTGGGCTAAAAAGGAAATCTGTATTTATTCAGGATACCAACCAAAGAAATAAATTAACTAAAACCGATCTCTCCTTCCTTCACTGAATAACCTTTCTTAAAGCACAGAATGTATGTAATTAATGAAGTAATTTAGTTTTCTCGAATTAACAAATATTAAATCACAGGCAGCACAGGAGAGTTTACCTACAGATACAACAGCATGCTACCATCTCCTGGACCTTTATCTTACTGTTCAGGTGAGGTTTAGTAGAAAAAGCATCCAAAGTGCTCACAGCGTGACAGGTTTGCATTTTAAGATGTCATTGAAAGTTTGTCACTTGAAAGTTTAAGGTATGGAAAGAACATTTTACATTCCTTTGTTTGAACTGAACAGCTAAACACCAATTTTCACTTACACATATAATTAAATCCTAAAGCCTCATAAACAGTATTATTTTGTACATTCTCTCTGATCATTTTACGAAATAGAACAAAACAGTTGTAATTTTTGCTAGTCTTAAGGTCATGCCTGGACTATTTCATAGCAACAATGAGACAATTGTTACATTTGTACATGATACAGTGATGTACAATGATATGAAAATGATACAATACTCACTTTGTTTCCAGTCCATTAAGAGCAGCCAGTGTATTACACAACACGTAGAGCAAACCATTATCAAGCAGTAGGTCTGCAACTTTTGAGCAGGAATTCATGATTTGTAGCAGGAGACAGAAGCAGTTATGCAGCAGAACGTTATCATACAGAGAGTTCTCAATAAGACCCAGAACAGGAATGACACACCATTTTCGAAAGAGTCCAACATTCTTTACGTCTTCCAGATCAAATCTGTTAACAAACATAAATGTTAGTGATATCCTTTAAACAGAAATCTGGTATATGCAACTGGACTACCAGTCTATCAAGTATTTTGGCTATGAAGTAGATGGTAATTTCCTACATTTCATTGCAGTGACAACACCTGTCTGCTAAAAGTCATAAAACATGGAGCAAAATAAGCACTTCAAAGCAGCACAAGGAAACAAAGTATCTTAAAAGTATATCTGAAGCTTCAGCTAACTACCATCTACAATACAAATTTCATGAAAACAGAGGTTTTGGTTTGTTTGTTTTTTTTTTTTTTTTTTTTTTTTAATCGATGTAGAATATAACAAATCATCTTTCCAGTTATAAGTATTACAACTGGCACAGACTATCAAGAAATCAAATAGAGCTTGGCATCAATATAACAATATACTGAGAGCAGGCTTGATGTCCTATATCCATTACTTCTGAAGTTTCATTAAGCTTTGCACTGCTGACTAAACTTAGATGCATGTTCTCCCTGTACAAACATTAAGTAGTCAGACTAATTCTAAAAAATAGAATTTATTTAGATAGTTGTCTTAGAGGTAATCTGCTTTGCTCTCAGTATGAGGGTGCTCTTTGATTCAAGGAAATGGCGTACCTGCGGGATTTTGATAAAGGAAATAGGGATTTAAACTCAGGGCGAAGCCAAGGAAGCAACTGCAGCATCAAGCTTTTTCCTCAATCGCCTACCAAAATCCAGGTGCAGCAGTATAGTGACTGCTACTTACAACATCTAAGGATATAAATCAGAGTTTCATGTAGGCTCAGAAGAGGAACAGTTAAACTGATTACAGGACATTTGAAGTGCAAAGGCCTCTGAGGCCTCAGAAAGGCTGAGGGTTTAGTAGTTCCCAGCTGATAGCACCCACCAGAGGAAGACGCTTACAAAGAGCTTAAGGGCCACAGTAGTCATAAGAAGCTTAATACATTCAAATGTTAAAGGTACAAGGCAAAACATTTCAAAACAGTTTTCAAAGAACATTTTTTTGTATGGTTGTTGACTGCTAGGAAGAGAATAGGGATTAGAAATCCATCACATATCCTTGCCTCCTGCAAGGCTCACTGTTTGTACTTAAAATAATAAGTTACAGGATACAAAAGCAAAGCTTTAACTTACTCTTCATCCAGGCCAACAGAGCGGCCAAAGAGCATTTCCAAAAAGGACTCTACAACTTCCTGAGTCCCCTGGTGAAGGTACAGCTGGTTGGCTAGCAAGGAGAAGCCCCGATTCTTTAAGAACTTCTCCTTCTGCTCCCTCCTTGCTCTGTTGAAATATGCATCCAACAACTAAAAATAAATGCATAATTATGATGTAACATTTAAAATAACTCCCTTGAAAGTTAAGCTCTTGTCTGTGGTTTGAATAGTTTGAAATAAAAAAAAAAAATTAAAATTTCAGACTAAAAACATCAGTTGCACTACTGCAACTGCAATCTATAGCGCCCCGTTACAACGGTCAGCTGACTTTATCCTTTTAATGTCAAGACTTAGGTTTTTAGTCAGCTGGGGGGGTGGGGGGAAGATGAAATCACACACAACAGTCAGAATGCACATATAAATACATTCAGACTTTCAAATACTTGTTAAACACTGCACTTTGGTGTGTATGGAATTTTTGTCAATAAAGTTACATAATCTTATTCTTCATCAGATTAAAACAGAAATCCATGTAGTTTTCAATCTACACAATGTTATCATCCAGGAACATTGTCAATATTACAAAAATCCCTGAAAACAGTCTGAAGTCTCAAGTCCACTTTCAGGCCACAGATATGCACATAACACACCGGAATAATTGAAAGTCAATCATGTTACTAGTTAAAACCTTGGTTGCACCTTCATTTAACAGGATGCATCATGAATTTAATGCTCAAGAGATGGTCACCAACTTTCTGCACTGTTGCTTCCATTTACATCAGTAAAGCTGCTGTACACTCTGGCTTAGGTCATAGGCTGTATTTACCTATTGCAAGATTCTAAATTTGTATTGTGGTTTGATTTGTTTGTTCGTTTCTGTTTTGGGGTGCTTTTTTAAAAAAATTAAGAAAATAATCTCTGAGGGTAAAAAGATATCTTAAGACTTGGATGTAAACCTAGGAAATTGTTGAAAGCAAATTAAAAGGTATTTACAAAACTTGATATTTCCAACATGTTAACAACACTAGATCGTAACTTTTTAGCTGAAAGCATTTTGCATAGACCTACTTTAATAACTCCTTGTTGTATGAGAGGAGATGGGTGGTTCACAAGAACTATAAGATAATCAGGTTGGATAAGTTTGTCCATCACATCTTCCAGCATGATATCTGGTAGGATTAGGAGAACTCCACGCAAGAGGTCATATAACCCACAACAGATAAGCACGAGATAGTCTTCTGTATATCTGAAAACAGAGGAATATGTTGCACTACAGTTTATTGTCTACAACAGGAAACATTAAAAAACTGCATAATCTTTTGCTACTCTTGGGCAGGAGAGGAAAGATGAAATCTGGCAAGCATTTCTCCAATATTCCTATTACCACTCTTCATTAACACTTACTTTCGGATGGCAGATAGCAAAAAGAATAATCTGACCAGAACTATTTGCTTGAGATTTTTTGTGAGGTAGTATAAGAAGTTCCCACTCCTACTGTAGATGCTTAATTCCTGATCTTTAAAGTTTGCTATGCGAAGAAAGATTGCAAAAACTGAAACAACACAGTTCTACAGACTAAAAGCTGAATGAATTGGTTTATGACAGCCACTGAAAGCACATCCTTCATTTTCAGGCTTACAATTTTTGTACAATAGCAATCAAGACCAAGAATTGTGAAATTAAAGCTCATATACTGAGGTACTGCTAATATACTATTTTGCTTATCTGCTTACCTATCATCAGGACTTTCAGATGGTTTTTCGATATTCTCATTAGCTGAAGAAAAAGCAAGGCTCTCCCAGTCTTCAGCAAGTACATTCTTGTCCACAAGGCTGGGCCAGTGAGCAATGGCTGATGATCCTCCATGAACAGAAAATGCTAAGCCCAACCCTGTAAAATTACTCTGAGACTTCTGAAATGAAGGCAGTCCTTTCAGATTGTCTGGACGACTTAGTGATGCCTCAGCTGCAGCACCACCACCTTCATTACATTTGAGGTCTACATCTGCTTCTTTACTCTCAGATGCATTTTCAGTTAACTCTTCTTCTTTTGCAATATCTTCAAATGTTTCAGCAGATGTTAACTCTGAGTCACAAACTGTTTTTGCGGACTCGCAACTGCTAAGAAAGAGTTCTTCCTGTACTCTCTTTACGGTTTCAGAGCTTCCTACAAAACCAGTTCTACCCTGAAGATCAATGTAGTCACACTTGCCAATAGTCTGCAGGTCATCAACACTCCTTCCCATTCTTTCAGTCAGTCCCTTTTGATGAACTTGAGGTGAGGAAGTAGGAGATGCTGGTAAGCTTTTGCAAAGCCTTTTAGGTGTCTGAGAGCTTATTTTCTGCTGTACACTAGCCTTGGAAGTGCTCCCTAGAGAAATAAGTGTATCTTTAGCATTCATTTTACACTAGAAACAAGCTTTTCCCTCAATGTTGCACTTCACACGTATTTCACACAGTGAAGACCCAAGCTAACTTTATGTGGCAAAACTAGTTCAACACCTGGCATAGCTCAAATTTGGCCAATCAAGTAGGGATAATAAACTATTTTGCAGCAGGTAATATATTTGAAAGCTACATAAAATGACAAATAATTTTTGCATATATACTGGAGTTTCTGGATTTACATTATGATCGTCTCAACTAACCCTCAACAGGAATTTGTATGGAATCATAGAAACATTGAGGGTGGAAGGCACCTCTGGAGATTGTGTAGCTCAACCTCCCTGCTCAAAGCAGGCTCAAATAGAGCAGGTTGCTCTATTTCAAACTCTTGCATCAGAGGTCCAATCTACCAAGATGTTTCAGTGGTCACTGAAAAAGTTACCAGCCTCAACTACGTAATAACTTCACACTATTTCAGCATCTATAGCAGAGAAATTAAAAACTGATTCAAGCACCTATCTTCATAGACCTCAACTTATTTAGTATGCCATATAATAAGACTGTTTCTAGAAAATTATTAGATTTTAATTAATATAACCAAGGTATCCAAGTTGTTCTTTACAAGATAAACTTTCCCATCCTCTATCATGTAGGAACAGTATACCTGCAGTATAACTAAATGCCAATACTTTAATTATGCACAGAAAAAAATATCAGCTTAATGCCTTTTGCACAGATAGGATAGCTGCTTACAACTCACAATTTCAACTAATGCCTGGTTAAGGCAGCCTCATACATCTCTACCACGTCTGTTTAACAAATTAAATTGTTCAGCTATCTGGTCCACTTCTCTGTCTGAGCTGTCAATATGGCAACTTATCTGAACTTGAGAATGAAGAGCAGTTTAGGTAGCATATTCAACTGCATCCTCCTTACTCTGTTGTTCCGGCATCAAGCTCCAAGGGACAGAGAGAGCTTTGTAAGAAATATCTGTGGAAAAGTAACATTTTAAAGCACTCTATCATCTGCCAAATGACTATGTCTTAAAGTCCTCGTTTTTCCAGCAGTTTTACCTCCCAGTGGTAAAGCTGTAAATCCAGTTGGAGTTGTAATCATAAATGCAGAGCTGTCCCCTGACTTCCCACCACTGCTGGAATTTCTCAGGTACCTAAGTGATTCAACTTTCTCCTGAAAAATTTTGCCATCTAGAAAGAAAAGAGAAGGAAAAAGTTATGTAAGAGCTTTTTGAGTTTGCATTCTTCAGAGATATTGAGACTCATAGTAGTCAGGTTACATTTCAAGCTGATCACTGGAGGCTAATGAGAAGTGCTCAACTCAAACATCAAGAAAAGCATTTGAGAAAAAACTTTTGTTTTAGTGATATATCTTTAAAGTTTACTTCAGAACACTGAAAATATCATGATGTTCTAAAGCAATTGTAATTAAAGATAGTCCTTGCAGTCGTACAAGCAGTAATAAATGACTTTTGCCATGTTGGAAACAGGTGACTGTTGTCAAACAGTTTCATCTACTAAGGCTCAAAGTATCACAAAGTACATTCTACTCTTGCTCAAAAGTTTACATCTCTTCATATTAGAGGACAGATACAGATAAAACAACTGTACTGCCTTTGACACTGGTTACTAAAACTGAAGTTTCACAGGCATCTGCAAAATGAGAACACATTTCACACTTGGATGATGCTTTCACATTTACATAAATTATGGTAAAAAGTTGTATAATGCTACATGAATTATATGTCTACCAGGTTCTCCTCCTTCAAAATAACAAGAATGAATTTCTAAACCTCCTATCACTCATTTTACCAAAGTGATCATCTAGTACAGATACATTTAAGACAGCTGCTGTGCTAGATCTAGAGCCCTCTAAGCACATAGGTACTTTCACTAACTTGCATGCAATGTGCTGATGGTGCCTGTCAATATCTTGCAATGCAACCGATCATTTGCTAAAAATGCTTCTCAGGCCTTCTATTTTTATAGGAATTCAGTAACAGGAAACAAAGTAGAGATGGAAAAAGGACCATGTACACATGTTTCTGAGCAATCTTCAATCACAGGTAAGTTAAATATTTTACTCTAAGATTTGACCACAGGCAAATGGGTTCATACAGGCAGCTAATGTTACGCATTCCATTTAGCAGCATCAATCCTTAGAGTTTAAGACATAACCACCAGAGATATTATCTATTGCTGTAGATAGAAGAAAGCACCTCAAGTAAGCCAAGCAAAGTCTGTGTCTCTCAATACTGTGAACTACTGTTACTTTACTAAGTCCAAAGAGTTCAATAATTTTTATATATAGTTATTACAATGTAGCAATCAAATAATATATTCATAGAATAGTAATTTATAAGAGTGAAAGACTGAGCTATTAATTAGTGACTAGATTTTAATCTTATTTATTTCTAGTTATATGTGACATATCTACCTATGTGCAGGGAAAAGTAGAAGTTGGTAGGATTGTGACAAACATATGTATTAGTGGGAGGGTGAACTGCTAAGAGGAAATTGAAAATCAGCGTCAGCAGTTCCAGGTCTGGGGGAGATCCAAGGACTTCTTCAATTATTTTCACAAATGACCTGCAAACCTCCCGAGGCAAGGATGCAAGGTGCCCTTCTTTATGCTCCTAGAAAGGAAGAGCAGTACAATTGTCAGTTACTTATATTTTTCATTTGACATAAACAGTCTTTTTTCTTTAATTTTAAATTGCCATGCTATAGAACAGACAAGTTGAAAAAAACTAAAAGTCATTCACTATATTACATGTTTGTAGAGAAACTGAAATAGTTGCTGATACTAGCATGTCAAATATTAAGAACTTTCTGAACAGTGCCATATACTGCATCTTCCGTATTTCCACTTCAATAGCTATTTTTATAAACAGATATTTGAGATTTCATTGATAATTATATTTATAATTTCTGCTCGATCAAGCATTCTACAGCATTTGACAATGGCTATTGGAAAAAATCTGTTAACCGAATAATTATTTTTAGAACAGGACTTCAAGAAACTTGTGGTAAACCTCACTAATGTGAGCATGGTGATTAACTTGTTCCTAACTAACTTCTCTAAATTTCACCTCTTTTTAGCATCTTCATTGAGACTGCTGTATGAAAAGACTACATGAAGTTTTCAAAGAGAAATGTAAAATAGAAAATACAGTGTAGGGGGAAAAAGGGATTGCTGTACATGTTTTCACAAATAGATACATACCACATGCAGGAAAACACTTCAAAATCATGTTTCTAAGAAGTGACTATCAAAGGGCTGAAGCACTTTCCTGAAGTCCTTTTTAGAATGGCTATCTCCATGCCATGGAAGAAACTACTACTGCATCAAAATTTCGGGAAGAGTGCTCAGACTGAGAACTACAGGCCAGTTGCCCTGTTAGCTCTGATAAGACACCGTATAGTTTCTCCTACTTGCACATTATCTATGTTTTTCAGCAATGAAGACTTCAACTAGTACGAGACATCTCAGGTCTTCTATAAAAAGACTCACAGCTCATTTAAGCTCCCACTCATGTACGGATTGGGCAGGTAACCAGGTGCCTAGGTTTTCAAATAGTACCAGATGGTTAGAATCTTGTGCCCCTTGTCCCTTGTTTTCCAGCAGTAAACAGAGCACCCAGAAAGGAACCATGTCAGTTTACAGGATGTCTGCTGAAGATCATGAAATGGGTCTGGAAGCATGGAGGACAGTCTACTAGAGCAGTTTTTTTCTATAGCATTTAGTCTCCACCATCCCACCTTCAAGTAAAACTGAGTATTTGCCAAGCACAAAGTAGGATTTCTGAGTGAAAGTACCTGCAGAACCTGACAAGTTAACAGGAAGTGATGTACCACTTGAGCTTTCAACAGCTGCTTAATGTTAAACATCTGCTGGTGATGGTTAGCTCTGATAAGGATTTCCAGAGCTGCTAACAGAGTTTCCCAAACACCTTTCTGAAAAATAAAACGAAACAGGAACATGCCTTTAAAAAAGATTTCTGAGTCTATACACTGAGAATAAAAAAAAATAAAAATAATAGTAATTGAAAAAAACTCACGAAAAAACACCACCAAAAAAAGCCCAAAAAACTCCAAACCCAAAAACTAAAAACCCAAACAAAACAGTTTAGGAACATAACCAAGTCAAGTTAGTTTCACACCTAAGAATATGATTAAATAACTGCAAATGATCAGGTCAGAACTAGAAACTACCAGAAAAGTCATGCTCGTATAAAAGCAAGCATATTTTTAATGATTAAGCTACCAAAAAATTACTTCCTGTCTAAAACTCATTTTACATACTTTATTAACAGCAGATGGTTATCTGCAACAGCGTAACTCCAGAGGGAAGCAGATCTTCCTCAGTCTTGACAAGTATCCCTAAAAATTTAATCCATTCAACTCAAGTAATTTACATTTACAAAATACAATATACTAAGGATACCTGCATCATGGATAACAGGAACTTGACGCTACTACCAGCTAGTTAGAGAAAAAACAAAGACCATCAATTTTAGAAAGTTTGAGTAATGACTGACATCTAACTAGAGAAATTCATTTCAGACCTCACAGTACTTATTCTTTTTATATATTAAGTTTTAGACTTACAATTTTTCCAAAATTGAAGTAATTACCTTTGCTTTAGACCATATCTTCCAGTCAAGCAGCAGCTTTTCTAATATTTGGATGTCTTGGATGACTGCAGTAGAATCAGTGTCAAGCATGAATTGCCCATTTTCATTTACATAGAGAATCTCATCACTGCAGCATCCTTCTAAGAGTGTCTTGAAGAGGGGGAGGAAATTTTTTTTATTGTCATAGGCACAAAGCAGCAGTTTTTCTTATCCAACTTATAAAAAAAAAATAATCTTTAAAGAGGCAAACTCATAATAGGGAAAGCATACATCTACCTGGTCACCTTTGAGACTTGTTATTGAGTTTAGTAACCCCACTGGAGGCATTCAAGAAGCTTATTTTTATTTCGGTGTTATAACAAAGCTTTCTTTGTTATAACACCACTACAATTTAGAAAAAAATAAAGTTTTTCAAGTGCACTGAAATATTTCTATTAATTGCTTTAAAGTTTAAGCTTGCTCAAAAATCTTGCTCTGGCAGCTGCATCCTCCCCATTTCTTCTGAAATCAGGATCTCCCAATCTTTTTTCTTCCCTTACCTATCAGGAGTTACTAGTTCTCCTACACCCAACTTGCTCCAAATCACTGTTCTGCCTTTGTGAAGACAGTTTCAAATGTAGAATTAAACTCACAGAAGTTTCTAAATGTGTGCTAACACCGACCAAAATATCAGGTTTAAAGAGCACTCTACCTTCAGCATGCAAAATCCAACAATGCATTTTGGTTTGATCAACACTCGATGAATCATAGAATAGCCATTACAATTGTCCATCTCTTGTATTCTCTGTTGATTGTATTTTGTTAAAGATAGTATGAGTTGCAGTGCTAAAGCCTGAGTGTCTTCACAGCTGCTAATCTCTACAACCTGAAGAGGCAAATTTTGCAAAACAGTTTAAATTATAAACATTTAGAAAAAAAGACTTAAAAATACTTTGTTGCAGCCTGAAATCATAACTTCTGGATTAAGTCTCTTTTGGAGACTTTGAAGTTATGCACATAACCTTCATTTTTAGCTTATGTGTGTACGTTCACATATTATTACATCTCATGTGATAATTCCTGCTGTGGTAAATTATGATCTGCTAAAAAAACAGAAGCCTCATTCTAAGAATCCCTTTTGAAGAAAAGAATCTGTCCTAAGTAAAATTTAGAATTTTTGCCATGCTACGAAGTCACAAGGTCATGGAATACATAATCACGGTAAGAATAAACTCTGTTGCTCACCCTGAAAAAGCACGCTTTCTAAATGTTTAAGAAAAGGTTTACTAAGGTTCCTAAAGGTCTAGACTATCTCTATGTAGAAGGGTCAAACATGAAAGTTCTATTTGCCCATAAAGAGCCAAGCAATTTGACATACGAAGGCCACAGACCACTCTTCACCCTTGGCTTCCCACTATTCTTGAATCCCCAAAAAAGAGCAAGTAGTATTTTTACAGAAAATGCGCAAGAAGGAAATCTCACATGAACAGAGTTTTAGTTCCCATAGGTTCCCTTCTGGGTACCTGTTAATTCTGCTGCACTTATGTACATGTATACCTGTGTTGGTTGGAAGCTGATCTATTGTTTACTTGCTTTACTGATGCGGTCTACAGCAAGATCTGTAGCACTTCACATACATTTACATAACACACAGTAACACGAGTAAGGATTTTCTCCTCATATTTCAGTATGGATGTTAAAATTACAGGAGACAGTGGCTTCATAACCAGAAGCCTGAATTCGTGAGTGTCTCTAGTCTAATGTGCATTGGTTACTCTCCACACAACTTTCAGAACACTACCATTGCCAGAGGCACACAAAACTAACACGTTTTAGGCCTACATTAGTACTTTGAATTAACTGTAGTACTTGAGAGACTCCTAGCACAAGTATTAGCCTCAGCTACTACAATTAAGTAGTAACTAAGTGAAGGCTCACAGCCTTCAAATTTCTTAAAATACATTTTTTCTTGCACAGGATAAGCCTTTGAACATGGCTGAAGAGTCACCTTGAACAAGCTCTGTTAGATAAAACAGAGCTCTGCACACTATGTAGCTTTAGATTTATTCATACTTGCATTGTGAATATTCTGTTTCAAGTGCCAAAAATGTGCAATGAATTAAAGTGCTTCTGGAAAATATGATCAGTTCTACACCACTCTTAAACTCTTTTGCCATTTTAGAAACCTCATCTCTAAATCAGAATGTGACACCACATATTACATACTAGCAATATTATAAAAACCATTACATAATTATAATTAAATTTCCAAATCAAAACAACCTGTGTTATGCCACAGGTATTTTCCATTAATTTTTTGTAAGAAAAAAAGATCACATGCAGACCAAAGCAAGGCAGCTAGAATATGTGATCTGCTACCCAAGATCCAAGGAAACTTATATAGGAGAAGACAGACATGCACCCCCTCCTCCAATCCCCTTACCCTAGCAAAGAGGAAAACAAATGCACCAGTTCCTCCAATCTCATGTAGTATACCCTGAAGAGTTTTATATTCAACAGGCTGAAGTGTTTTCAGGTGATGAGAGTCCAATACATTGCTCTGAACTTCTTTCAAACTGAAAGGTCTTTGAGAAGGTACAGTTTTCACTTGGCCTTTTAGTCTAATAACAGGTTCGTATATGGTGTACTGACCAGGGCAGTATGTGGTATAAACAACAGCAAGACTCTCCTGAAACAAAAGAAGTTTATAAGCTTTTCAAGAAAGTTAAATGCAAAAAACCAAAACCCACCACCCCTGCAACCACCAAAAGCCACACACAAAAGCCACCAAGCAGCAAATAGCAGTAACTTTGGCAGTTCATTTCTATTTCACCATTAGTGTGCTCTTCAGTTCTATGTGGATGCATGTGCACTGAAATGCAACAGGATTCCTAAATTTTAACAAATTTTAGCAATATCTACAGCACTGAAAGTAGAGAAAGGACTAAAAAAATTCTACCAGGGATCCCCCTTTTACTCCCTCAAGAATTACTATTTTGCAGAAGAAAACTTACTGACAAATCTAAAGAATGTGAGCACACAGAGGTACTGGTAAATTGGTTTTGCCTTTCTAAAGTGGTGAGTCCAAACCAGAAAGTTATCTATTTTTAAAAAAATTCTTCAATTTTTTGGTTTAAGTCGATCCTTTAATCAGCTTTGCCATAAGATTTCAATAGAAGTTCCATTACTGATGAAGAGACTTCGACCAGAACCAAAGCTCCTGTGTAAAACTCATAGTCACATAAAATGCAAAATGATCATATTTGGAAGGTTATTTAAAAGAAAATAATTACATTTAAGGCACTTGCACTCCATACAGAAGTGCAGAGATTAATTCATCACTTGAGCATAGTTCTCTCTGGTTACTTGGTGTTCCATAAGGCAAAATAAGCTTTAAAGTTGCATGACTGATTTGCTAGTTTTTTTACTTATTCCATTCATTCCTTCTTAAGCTATTAAAAAATTAGTACTGTTGTTTACCAGGATCACGTCCAGTCAGAATGACCCTTTGCCTATAGCTACAGAGCTGCTGTAGAACAAAATCAGAAAAATCCCTCTAGTGGACACAATTCATACAGCAGGAATTACCAAAGCATGAACATAATTCCCCAAATACAGCAGGTTCATCAGTATAAATTAGTATTAATTTTATTATAGAAGTTTTAGTTTATTCTTTTTCTAGCATAACTATATTTACATCTGCATCTGCAACGGCTGTTTCAGTCAGGAAATATAAGAAAAGCTAAGATATGCCAGCTAGAAAATGACTTTCCAGCCAAACTTGATGTAAACTTACTCCCTCAAAACCCTCAAAGAATTGGGATTAAGTCTTTTGCTTCCAGTTAAAGCCAGATAAATCCTCCTCTCTCTTCCCCTCTCAGTTTTAATGTTAAAAGATTAACTAAGCTGTCCTGGGCTAACTTGACACTAATGGAGAGAAGAGCTATGTATTCAGCCTAGGGCATTTGAAGGTGCCTTCTTATCCCATAGATTAAATATGCAATTTTACAGATGCTGGAACACGTAGAAATCGTCAGAATCCAACCTCAAGCAAGATGAAATGGTCACCACATGTGGACTTCAACACCCATTGAAATAAATGGGAAGAACCCTGCAGTGATTTTAATGAGAAGTGGATTTCCTCCTGCCTGCTTTGAGAAAGTGAAGCCCTTTGGGAGACAGCAGGAAGCATGTTCCCAGTTTCTTAATCAGTTCCGAGATATTAAGAACCATTTCTAAGTAGAAACGTACAATCAAAGGCCCAACGTCCACTTCCTTTTTTGCCATGAAGAGCTCCTTAATTTGTTCACATTGTAGAATCTCTTTACTTATATATTTAGAGCAATCAGTCAATGTTTTGCCATGTTTACAAGGCATTACAGATGTGAAGTCTGGCCCGCATGTGTATAAGTAAAATGCTTCCTCTGGTCCAATCTTTGCACCTAAAATCCAGAAAAGAAGTCATTAACTCTTTAGTATGCAATAAAGCAAAATTCATACATTGGCTAGTAGACTGCACAAGAGACTTTACGAGGAAGATCACTGGTTGATTTTTGTAGGCCCTGCTGACAAAAAACAATTAGTACAGTCTAATGTTCACTATTAGCTACTGTAGAGCAGTGACTTCGGACACATCACACGCCAGATCAATTCAATGGCAAAAGCACTGAAGCCAAGTCAGAAAAATGATCTGCATGAACTGAAGAGCAACAGCTCTGAATAGCCAATTACACTCTTTAAAATTGAGAAGTCATTTATCCAAGCCTCCTCAGTTTTCAAAGCGTAGCAAGATTACAGACAGCTAGTAGTTTAGAAATGGATAAGTGAGAAGTTTACACCTGGGAGAGACTGAGTGCTTTAAGACAAAAGAGCAGAGCAGGTACCACTATTTCTCCAACCCCTACCTCAGGGTATTATTTAAAGAAATAGAAGCAACTGCAATTGCCAATTACAGCACTAAAAAGAAAGCACTAAAAAGAGAACAGTGGCAAAAGTACACACTATGAAGTAACCAACACACACATTTGCCAACTGCCTCCCTGATACATTATGCTGGCAAAAACTGTATTCCTGCTTTTATTGTAGAAGCTTGGCATACTAAAAAAAATATCAAATGAAGCCTTCGTTCTTGGAGGGGGAAGAGGGAATGAAGACTTACTCCAGTAAAAAGCATACAAAAGTACCATTAAATAGAAGCAGATTTCCAAGATCCCATCTACCCGACAATCGAAGCAAATCTTCTTGAGACGAGGTACAGTGGCCAATCATACAAAATGTTTTATTACTGTCAGCTGATAAACTTGATTTCCTTGGTAGTGCATAATCTAAATTAATCTCACATTTCCTAAAAATACATAGAAAGAAACAGGATTAAATATTAAGAAGTGATCAAAATTGATGAAGTATCCAGCTTAGGCTTAAAGGGGTTTTTTTTGTTTTTGTTTTTTGTTTGTTTTTTTGTTTGTTTGTTTTTGTGGGTTTTTTTGTTTGTTTGTTTTTTTTTTTTTTTTTTTTATACTTAGTAGATGAGAAGCCATGTTGTTAACAATACGTTACTAAACCCATCTTCAACATCAAGGTACCTTAAAACATAGTGACATAATGATGCATGTATTCAAATACTGCACAGAACAGAGTCCCAGATAGGGCTGCCATATACACAAGATTTCCTAGATCTGAAATTCTTTCTTCCTTCCCTTCAACCTCAAAGAAGAAACTGTTTATAACACTACACACACTCCTAAAATAAGGCAAATTTTCAAGAACTTACACTATTCCTAAAAAGTCAAAAGCTTTTGAATATGCCAATGCACATCATAAACACTGTGGTTCACATATGCTGAAAAGTATCATGCTGAGGATTAGGTGGTTGTTCCCAACATCCTCAACCAGGGAATGTTGTCAGAGCTTGTGTGCTGTGGAGCCATAGGCAATAAGCCTGATGCTTTCAGAAAGTATCCAATTAACCCTATGTATATTTATATAAACAGACCAATTGGACTGTAAAGGTAATCTGGAGCTTCCTGGAAGAGCCTAACTATTAGCAAACTGGCAACTAACTCTCTATCTACATAGGCCTCATTAACTGCACATGTGCAGAACATTGTAGAACCTTTAGTTTCCTCTATAACTTTGTTTTTGGACTTTACTGCATATAAGCATGCACAGACTGAACAATGAAGGGGAGGAAATCAAGATGCTGAAAAACTAACTCTACACAGTTTCAAGAATAAAGCGAAAACAAGTATTGTACTTTACAATTTCAGGTTTGCCTACAGAAAGAAAAACTCAGCAACATTTTTTCCTAGATAGACTTTGAGAAGTATCTTTATAATGTTGCTTGTTTACTGATGAAATTCTAGAGTAGGAGGAAACAATTTTTGTGCTACATCTAATTGCTCTACAACCTAGCATTTTGGCCACCTGCTTCATATTCAGGACACAAAGGAAGCCTTCATAGTCTGGACTTTGGGAAGAAAGGGTGAAAACTGTGATATTAAATAAATTCCTTTTTCTCCAACCAATGAATACTTCATGCACGTATAGGCCCACTCAACCTAGCATCAGGTACCACACTCAGCAGTGTGGACCTGAAGTTTTCAGTGGAAGAAGCAGCACTTGGCACTGCCAGTTCAGATCTCGCCTGAAGTATTTTTTTGAAACTTTTCCCTTGTCCATCTCTCTCAAAATGCCTACCTTCTCCCCATCTCTTTTCATTCCTACTTAGAATAACATTGCCAGTACATGAACTATACCTACTTAGTTCAGATTCTTAATTTAACTGGAGACATTATGCCTACTACTAACTTCATACCATTGTTTTTTTTGGATCTCACTTAAGATTCTGTAGTACTTGCCTCTTCACTTCCTCATGATGGGCCAAAACACTGATGTCTGCAGCGATTCATGGTGTGAACTCAAGATTCTCCAGGCAGTCAAGGCAATTCTGGATATTTCTAGGGACTTCCTAACAGTGTAAGACATGTCTCTCCTACCCTCAGAAGACTACTCAACCATAACTTCAGTTTGCACCAAAATAGAGCAGATGTTTGTCATCTTTGAAATGTTCCCCGGTAGACAAACATCTAGATACAACTAATGTATACTTTACCTCTGACCAGAAATCCACAGCAACAGCTTTCCATGGATATTTTTCTTGCCTTCTGGTTGCTGCAGATACGTTATTGCCAAATGCTGCCACCTGCCCACAAGGAAGATGTTCTCTGGAGATTCAGCCTGTGCCAACAGACCAGCTTTCATCTCATCGTTTGGATCCATACACATACTACCAGAACAACAAAAAAAGGAAAAATAAAGTATTTGTTTTCAAATTTACAGTTCAATCCCCAAATCTGCAAATTTTGGCCTCAGTTACTTGAGTTTGCATTCCTTAACTTTCACAGATAATTTTTTTATCCCAATGCTATACTTAGAGCAGCCAGCATGAGTAGGGAAGTCCTCAGAATGTGGTTTCGAATTGAACTTTTTTGCATAGCTCTGCTTGCATTGAAGATATCTCTATTTTACAGAGAAGATAAATTCAGTTTATTGGAAAAAATGCAGATGCTTTGCACACTGCAAAATAAAGTGTTCCAAAAATCGCAGCTTTAGACCAATTTTAAGGGTATATTACTTATGAGAACAACATTAGGGCTAAAATGTGTTGAGAAGATTAAAACCAAGATTGCTATAGTAAGTATTAAGTAACAGCAATTTCCACAACTGAGGTGTGAAAACCTACAGCTATGAAACTTTTGTGCTTATATTCAGACATTTATTGTGCCATTTTATTTACAGGTGAATTGCTACCTTGCATTGCATTGTTTATGACTGATCTTGCATCTTACTTGGGTCAATTATCTATATGTGATTACATCAAACATGCAAGAGCAGAGACTAATACTTCAAGCAAATAAACCTGTAGGTCTGTATGAAATAAACTTACTTGACATTGCCATCACTGTGCAAGATGTCTCTACCATAGAAATTAGTTCTCTATGCTCCACCAGTATTTTCTGCAACAAGCTGCTACTGGAAGCACAATACATATGTTCACAAGACCGCTTTTGGATTAATACACCATACCGAAATATGAATGCTCCAGTACTCAAGTCTGCCCAGACTTGTATCATCAGTGCTTTGGAACCCAGTGAGATTATATGAATACAGCCATCTTCAACAAGTTTATCTCCAAGGCTCAGGTATTCCATTCCTATAGACTTTGTGTCTTCTAGAAATAGAAACATGTTTATACACAATTACAATACAATACAACAATGCCTGTCCTACCAGCTATCAAGCGTGAAAAGAAGTACTTCATGTACTGCAGAGAATTGTTTTTTGTTTAGTTGGATTTCTTGGGGGGTTCGGGTTTTTTTGTGTGTTTGTTGTTTGTTTGTTTTTGTGGGGCTTTTTGTTTTAGGTTTGTTTTTTCCTTTAGTTTTGTTCTTAGGTAAATATTATGCACTGTTCTCTTCAGAGATCTAGGTCTCTTAGAAACCAAAACAGAAGGGCTTGATATTAACTCTGCACTTAACATGTTTTTGTAATCATGTAAATCTGCTAAGCATGAATACATTCCAATTCAATGATGCTTTTGACATACCATACCATATTACATTCCTGTGTTGAACTGGCAGTCTCAGTGTGCACCAAGAAATCCTTAGATTTTTCTTCACAAATCACACTACCCTTTAAGTCTGGTCTAACAGTCAATGTTTTTATTTTACCAAGCAAAAGCACAGTTCTAGCAAAAGCAGCTCTCATGAATTCCAACATTCGCAGTTAGGTTTTAGTTAGGTTTTCCTTCCTTTTGTTCAAATGGGGGGGGGGGGGACAGGGAGTAGAGCCAAAGTTACCCCAAGTGTTGAGAGGCATTATAAATAACTTAAGTATTTTTTCCTCCTATAAATTATAATCCAAAAGATGCTGCTCAGAAGAGTTTGGGAGCGGGTGAGTCTCTACAAAAGTATAGACAGAAATGCTGCACAACTATTAATATTTAAAACAGCACACACACAAGAAGTAAGAGGATTTATACTAAGTCAGCCTCAGGCTCTGACTTACTGGATGCAGAGCATCTTTTAGCTGAGTCCCAGTATTTAAAACCTAACTCACGAAGTTTTACTATCTCACGATTTAAGAACACAAAAGCCACTTGCTTCATCAGCATGAAATCAAATAAATTTGAGAACAGTCTTTTCCCATGAACTTTCAGCTACAGAATTTAATACTTTCTTCATCACAACATGAAGTAGCATAAAGACATTTTACTGAAGCTAGAGATTCAATGAGAACACTAGATCTCTAAGAAACAACAAATCTAGTTTAAGGGCTAAGGCTGGAAATGTTTTATCTTTAAGTATACGGTATATCACTCTAGAAAAAAAATCAGAAAGACTACCACGCCTGTCAATACCCGTCATAAGAAAAAGAACAATTCAACCTTTTGCACATGGCATATTGATTAGCAATATTTGTAACCAGAATCCTCCAGCACTACTTAAATAGAAGCAAGAAGTACTATACCCTCACCTGCACTGTCGAAGCTGTTCTCTCTTTCAGCTACTGGCCTGCTTCTTCTCTTCATTTTTTTCCCCTTTTCCGTTGAGTTTTCTGGTTCATGAGCACACTCCAGATGAAACCACAGTGAGGCACTGAAGCCTTCAGACATGTGTGGCCAACAGTTTTGCCCAACTAAAGGCAAGTGAATTGGGGCTACATGCCAAGAAGAAAGCAGCTGATGACTCAAATTTTCACCATCTGCCTCTCTTTTACTCTGTGAAAATTTTGCTCTTCTTAATACTCCAGCAGTTTTACTGGTGGAATTGCTAGCAGATTTTTGTGAAGAACTACTACTCAAATTAGTGCCATGTAGCAAAGGGAAGGCAAGGTACTGTAATGGATTCATATAAATATTGGTTTCGATAATCTTTAACACACCCTTGAGTAGTATCTCCTGGAAGAAACAAACCAACCAAATTAGAAAAAAACCCCAAAACATCTACAACAAATAGAAGGTGTCATCTAACTAAACAGAACACCACTCAAACATGGATTTATGTTTTTGCAGAGTGGACGCCCATATTCAAACTGACATACATTTGCAAAGCATCAAGTAATAACTTCAACTGACTACGGCCCAGCAATCTGGTGGATTTAGTCAGGGCAGATCCATCTTCAAGTTACCATGCTCAGAAATCAGCTGAACCACAGCAGGTGGTCACTGCACAATCTCATCTCATATTTATGCGCTAACAGACTAGCTTACACCTCAACAAAAGACCACACTTTTTATCCTGTGTTTGAGGCTGGTTAAGAACGCACACACAGGCCATCACTTTGTTATTGTATAATCAGCAATAAAACTAGCTGAGCCCTTAAGCCAAGAAGTTTCTCTAGTGAGAGGACAAGGGGTAATGGGTTCAAACTTAAACAGGGGAAGTTTAGATTGGATATGAGGAAGAAATTTACTGTAAGGGTGGTGAGCACTGGAATGGGTTGCCCAGGGAAGTTGTGAATGCTTCTTCCCTGGGTTCAAGGCGGGGTTGGACATAGCCTTGGGTGGCATGGTTTAGTGTGAGTTGTCCCTGCCCATGGCAGGGGGGTTGGAACTCGATCTTAAGGTCCTTTCCAACCTTAACTATTCTATGATTCTATGATTCTACTTAGCCAATTATTGCAAGGCACCTTTGAAAACTTGACCTGTGTCTCCTTGCTTGTTATTATTTCAGACTCCACAGTATTTCTTTTTATTCCTTCCACCTTTTCCCCCCTCCCACAGTCTCCCACACAAACAACACTTCATATTTCAGCAGTATACTCCACACAAGCAGTAGTTTCCAGTGTTACACAAACCACCTTAAGACACTGTTGAAAGTAATTCTTGCAGCTGAAGCATTCCTGAAATACCAAGTGCTTTACAACTTCAAAGAAATGACTTAAAATTTCACAGGATTACAGTGTTCTGCCATTCAGACCCACAATGCCAGTCTCCTCAACAGGAATCTTATTCCCTTGTGAAGAGAGCTCCCAGGACTTCAGAACTGTCTCTTATCTTCTATTTCCTGTTTATGTTTGTAGGATGAATTATTTCAACAACCACATTTTATTTGCTCAGATCTGCCAGAATGTTGCTGTTAATCTCCTTATTTCTTAAAAGGATTTTTTTTTGCTCCATTTTTCTGATTAAGCCTCCAAATTTTGCTATGTGCTACTTCATACTTACTGTACAAGGTGTCTTCTCCAAAAATATCCTTAGAAGAAGAGTTAGCTCTTCTGAACATGTCTGTGAACTCATCAAGGAAACTAATAGGTCTACCAGCACCATCTGACATGCTAAAAATAAGGAGAGAAAATAATATTACCGAAAACAATTTTGCAAAGCTTTAAAAAATATCCTGTTCCATGCTATTATGAGCAGAGATTAGTACGAACTTGGGTATTTTGTGAAAACATTTCAAATTCAGGAAGCATTGACAATGAGATGAAATCCAGAGATCCAGCAGTGCTTCCTGCACTATCATGTAAAATTTCATTGAATGAATCTAGATGGCTACACTAAGTCTGGCTCCTAGATTTGCAAGGAAGAGTCTGAATGTCTGGGAACCTAGCATCCCACTGCAAAGGCTCTCCCCACAAAGCCAGGGATCAAAGTCTTAGGATGGGTTTACATCATCTCACACTGTGCAGCAACCTCATTATGTGTTAGGCTACTTTAGGGCTCTGCTCTCGTGAGACCTCACTTGGAGTATTGTGTGCAGTTCTGGTGTCCTCAACATAAAAAGGACATGGAACTGTTAGAACAAGTGCAGAGGAGGGCCACGAGGATGATCAGGGGACTGGAGCACCTCCCGTATGAAGATAGGATGAGAAAATTGGGGCTGTTCAGCCTGGAGAAGAGAAGGCTGCATGGAGACCTCATAGCAGCCTTCCAATATCTGAAGGGCGCCTATAGGGATGCTGGGGAGGGACTCTTCATTAGGGACTGTAGTGAGAGGACAAGGGGTAACGGGTTCAAACTTAAACAGGGGAAGTTTAGATTGGATCTGAGGAAGAAATTCTTTACTGTAAGGGTGGTGAGGCCCTGGAATGGGTTGCCCAGGGAAGTTGTGAATGCTTCATCCCTGGCGACGTTCAAGGTGGGGTTGGACATAGCCTTGGATGGCATGGTTTAGTGGGAGGTGTCCCTGCCCATGGCGGGGGGGTTGGAACTCAATGATCTTGAGGTCCTTTCCAACCCTAACTATTCTATGATTCTATGATTTAATTTGCTTCCACATTCTCGGCTTAGCTAGCTGTTTTCCAATTAGAAATAAAACTCAAGACATCACCAAGACCTGTGTTACAAAGAAATTTGAAATAAAAACTTAGGTTGTGATGGAGTCAGATACAATCGGTAAAATAACAAACGCTCAGAAAAATAGCAGTTAACACTGTCACTCTAGGGTTTCTTATAGCAACTATAATTTTCAGATCTGCAGGCAGGTGTTTAAACAACAGATTTCCACTAGCTCAGAAATAACCTTGTATTTACTCTTAAGTGAAATGCTAGTTACAAGTTAAAAAAGCAGCTGCCTAAGTTCATACATGCCAATGAATTTGCTTTTTTAACTTCACATTTGCACTGTGAACTAAAAATTTGTGCATACCTTAAGTTATAGAAAATGATATTTAGGTTAGTTAGACCTTGAACTCACCATGAAAACTAGATTCTGTTCGTGTCAGTATGTTCAGAAATCCTCCCAAAAGATGTTTAACAGCTCCCTGTTAAAAAATTACAGGGAAAATTGATATCCGAAGAAAATACACCAGCTCAAAGAAGAAAGGAATAATTTCTTTCAGTCAGTTCTTGTCTCTTATTGATCTTGATTTAACCAACACACCAGTTACTCTAAGTTACGGAAATATTTTTAATATTTGCTAATGAACATTGAATGAATGTTCTGCACAGTTCAGTTTCAGAAGGCACACTTTGAAATCCAAATTATTCTAGAAAGAAACATTTAAGCCATTATCAATCCAGCAACTGAGATCTCATCTAGTCAAAGATGTCCCTGCTCACTGCAGTGGGTTTGGGCAAGATGACTTTAAAGGCCCCTTCCAACCCAAACTACTCTATGATTGATTCTATGATCTTCCTTGTCTTCTCCACCATAACAGAATTTGGGGATTTAACAGGTTGTAACAAAATACAGCACATTGGTATATAGTGATGCCATACTGAAAGTAAATTCAGCCTTTCCCCATCCTTTTTATGCACGATAGCTTTAAAGAGTAATTACAAGAAATTACTTGTACATTATTTATACACATTACATTGTGTAGCTAGAAGCATCCTTCACAAGTGTGTCTTCGATAAAGGTAATTTGAAAAAATCACTGAAGATAATTAAGATCTCTAAACTGTTAGGTTTGACGGACTGCTCCTTCTAAATGATATTGAAAAGCAATGAAAATGAGATTATATTGAATTAAGGAATTTCATGTGTAGAAGTTCAGAAAAAAAACCACATATGTGCTAGTGATTTAAAGTTAATAATTCAGACATAGAATTGGAGTGCTAAAATGTTTTCCTTTCCTGCTTTTAATTTAAGCTGTGAAGCACTTTGTTTCTTAGTCATATGATTACATAAACAAGCACTTAAAGCTTAAACTACTTAACTATATTTTCTTCTTTTGCAAGAAGCATACCTAATTTAATACAAAGCAAAAAGGTAACCATCAGAAACTCCAAAAGATTGTGAGGACATCAACATATGCAAAACTGATTTCCAATATAAACTTAAGAATAAAAGCATGAAATATTTGCGGTACATCAGTGAAAGTTTCTAAAAGCACATGTTGAATACATACAAATTTAGAATGTTTACACATACATATACAGGAACATATGTGCTTTTGTGTTTTACTTTGGGGGTTCTTTGGGTTGTTATTTTTCATTTTTTCAATGGCCTACCATTAAATCTCTATCTATAGCTGTAGTGATTGAACAAGCTTAATAAGACGAGGCAACGGTAAAAGTCAAGTTTTGTAGGTCAGATATTTCTGAGACCACTCTATTAGATACACTAGTGCTTCAAAACTGAAGAAAATAAGGTATAAAACTGCTAAGCTATTGCCTTTGTTTAACATTTTACCTGTTCTATAAGTAGAGTGGCATTTCTTTCCTTCTGAGTGATGATTTTCAGGCAGCTTTGGAATACATGAGCAAGCACGTCTAAACTTGCATTACCAGCTGAGAGCAAGTTTAATTCTAACATGCAGATTTCAGGATACATTAATTCTCCTTGATTGATGTTTTCAGCTAGGTCATCAAAATAACCTGAAGGGCCAGTACACCCTGGTTCTGCCTTTGTGTCTGCTCCTGAAAGAAAACACTTATTTTACTGAAGCTTATTCAGCTGAATACAGTTTGCATGATTTAAGCAGAACATCCAAGGACATATTTTCTCCAGCCTTTTCATAGATACAAACCAAAACCAGTCACTAGCTTAAGCAGTTTTCAGAAGTCAGTATAATCTTTTGTTCTGCTTCAAGCTTTCCTGTTATACAGAAGGGCAAGGATACAGTCTCTCCCATTACATGCTCTTAAACTATGTGCCTTCATTGCTTGGGAAATGGACACATAGTAATGATGAAATGTGCAATTCATGAAGCACGACAGTAAAATCATTGTAATAGAGCCTCAAGCTTCTATACAGAGCTCTAAGCCTGACAAGAAAGGAGATAAATTTAAATGACTTCTGTTAAAAGGTCGAGGGAAGCAGCTGTTAGTTATTTAACTGAGAAAATGCTTATGACAGCACATGACAGAATATCTGCATGACAGTCAAAAAAACCCAACAGTTAAGCCCTAAATCTTGGAGAGACTTCAAAACATGTTAATTATTTGGTACAGACATAGATTTCATGTAAATGGATGTATTTCAGGTTAATTTTTTAATTCAGAAATGCTTTTAAAATTCTGTGTATCTGTTGGCAGAGCCCAGTCACATAGGTAAACAGCAACACTTGAATGCAGTTCTATTAAAGGCTTTTACTGCTCACACTGACCTCATACAATAACAGAAGCACCCAGGTGTGCAGCCGAAAGAAAAAATTAAAGCAAATTCATGCTCAAAATTAATTACAAACAGCATACATAGAGATGTGCACATCAGTTGTTGAATGAATATAAAGAGATATATTCCATCACAAAGGGGTTATCGGAAGCCAAATGAAGCATGTGGTTGGAAAAGCTGGCACAGATTCAGCAGGGGCAAATCCCGCTTGACAAACCTGATCACCTTCTATAACAAAGTAACCTGCTCAGTTGATGAGGGGCAAGCGCTGGACATGGTGTACCTGGGATTTCTCCAAGGCTTTTGATACAGTTTCCTACAGCCTCCTCCTAGAGAAACTGATGCATTATGGTCTAGACAAGTGGCCTGTGTGGCAGGTCGGGAAATGGCTGTACACAGAGGGTGGTGGTGAATGGCTCCTTTTCAAACTGGAGATGTGTCAGTAGTGGGGTCCCCCAGGGATCGATAGTGGGATCAGTGCTGTTGTCCTGGTGGACAACAAGCTCAGTATGAGTGAACAGTGTGCAGCTGGAGCAAAGAAAGCCGGCAGGATGCTGGGTTGCATCAGCAAGGGCATCACTAGCAGAGATAAAAACATCATTATCCCATGTACTCTACTCAGCGCTTGTCAAGCCACACCTGGAATACTGCATTCAGTTTTACTTCCCGCTACACAAAGGGGATGTAGAGAGGCTGGATAGGGTCCAGGTAAGGGCCACGAAGATGACCAAAGGATTAGGAAGCCTGCCATGTAAGGAAGAGCCAAGAGAAATGGTTTTATTCAGCCTTGAGGAAAGAAAGCTCAGAGAACCCCTTAGCACCATGTTCCAGTATCTAAAGAGTGGCTACAAAGAAGGCTGAGACTCCCTTTTTACAAGGGGTCACACAGAAGAGACAAGGGGCAATGGGCACAAGTTACTTCTGGGGAAATTCCAACTGGACACCAGAGTAAATTTTTCACAATGCAAATGACCAGCCACTGGAGTAATCTCCCCAGGGAAGTGTTGGATTCCCCAACATTGGACATTCAAGGTTTAGCAGGACAGTCTACTCAAGATTTAGCTAGATCATGCTTTTGCTAAGAAAGGTTAGACCAGATGATACTTGAGATCCCTTCCAACCCAGTTTTCTACATCATTAGACTAATCTATTGTTTACTAGCTTGTTATAATATTAGACAAAATCTGAGAATTGATTTGGAGACAAACTAATGATAAGCATCTCCAGAGAAAACTAGAAAACTGCTTCCAGACCACAAAAGTATATTTGAGTAACATGACTTTAGAGTAAGAGTTGCACACACCAGGACAACCAAGACAGAACAGTTCTGTAACATTCAGTGAGAACATTCACAATCTCTTCATGTGCAACTGCATCTTACTCGAAGTAAAATAAACTACTTCTGTAAAAGATCTCTGGCGCCCATCCTAATTCTCTGCATCTCAAAAGAAAAGAAAGCTTTGCTATGTCATAAAGACTACTTTGTATATTCAGAAAGTTGCTGTTTACCTTCATTCCTGGTTTCGCTATCATCAGGGTTACTTTCACTATCTGCTTCATATCCTTCCTCTTCAGCAAAAAGTTTAAGACTACAGCACTGCGATTCTTCAGTTTCTTCAGAAACATCTCCAGGTTGTGACAAGGGCTCCTTTTCAATGTAATGGCTCTGTATAACACATCAAGCAGATTTACCATCTTTGGTCAGTAACCCAACTAATTTAGAACCTTCCAGATGATTATTTACTCCAAGCCCACTGGCAAAAGAAACAAATTAATCATATATATTCAAGGAACTTCAGATACTTTTAAAGAATACTTCATTTTTACATTAAAAAAAAAAAAAAAGGATTCTGCAGAGATGGATTTTTCTTCCTATCTGACCAAAGCTTTGGTAAGCAGATGGCCAATGCATTAAGAATAATTGTTTCCAAAATTGCTACCATCACAAACATGCATCTTGGCATTCACACTAAGGTGAAGATAGGTCTGCAGCACTAAGGTAAGTCAAAAACCTATCTGAAGCTCTCCCTTTGAAAGTTTGCCATGCTGTCATCGGATGAAAGAGTAAAGAGAACATGAGGTTGCAGGTATGTCCATAAAGTGTAACACTGCTTCCCCCTTTTTGGGGCATGACTTATTTCAGAGCAATAAATGTGGGGACCGTACCAATAACCAGCATTCAACTTACATGCTTATATAGACAATCAGAGAATTAATCTTCCACTTCCACGGTAACTGCACTTAAACATGTCCTCTTGATTTTAAAAACAGACCCAAACATAAACCTGACTGAGCAACCGTTGCAATGCTTTCAATTCCATTACTCAGTTGTTGTTTCATACCTTTTCAACTTTTTCTTCAGAATGATCCAGATTAGCAGTAAAAGTACCCAATGCAACATGAAGCAGTGAATCAAACAGAGGCTTTGCCAAGTCAGTTTCTATCACTTTTGATAGAGCAAGTTGCTCTCTTACTTGAAGTAAGATATCATCCACACAGGTATTCTGCATTTTATGGGAGACAAACATTTTGATTCATGTTATTCAGGTTTGGCTAACAGAAATGGTCTAGTACTTTCATTTAAAAGCTTCCTTTTCCACCTACACTAATCCGAGTTCTCAGCTAAAGCCATTAGACTTCATCTAGTCTTTTGCAATAAGGAAGATTCATCCTGTTTGTCAGGACAGAGATTTAGTTGGTTAAGCAATCTGCACACTGAGAAAAGTCTGCCAACATGCTGTTTCTCAAACACTGTAAGGGAAAGCACTGTTTTAAAAGCAAACATCTGATTTAAGTACACAATGCATTCAAACCACATCACAACATTACCAGCAGTTAGCAAGACATGTCCAAGTCCACAAAAATAACAAGTGGCCCAGACAGAACTCCAGTTTCCAGTTCTCTTCTGTACCTAATATGTGCTCTTGTAATAAACTGCCAAGTACAATTCAAGACAGCAATGAAAAAGCTAAATTGCAGTGAAGGTGTCTTCTGTGAATTAACAACTTTGTGGTACACTGAATTAGTTCACCTGTGAGGCTTTATTTTTTTCAGGTGTCCTTTCAGTCCCTGTACCCTCTTTCTCAAGCACCATGTTTTGCTCAGAACTATGACAAAAACCACAACATGTGAGTCATTGCGTATAATGCTCATGTCTTGCCTACACAGCTCCCCTTCACTGCCCCTGTGTCACACATTCTGCACTGAATACTCTTTCAAAAAACCCAAGTCTCTCCCACTGTTCAAAGCCCATCAGCCCAGATAGCCATCAGAGAATGTGAGATTGGACAAATGGACTACACAAGGGAAAACAGAAAAAGCAGACTGCAGCTGACCAGAAAAAAAATATTCAGATACAGTCAGCCAGAAATTCAGAATAGGTGACATCCACTACTGCCTTTATGGTCAGAGGAAGCCATCCCTTCCTCTAGTCAGGATCATTTCAGGCAGAAAACACAAACAAAGTGAAAAACTCATCCAGCCTGGATCAAACTACCACTCCAGAATGCTCTCTCCCATCCCCAAGAAGCAGGGAATTGGCATGACCAGGGATCCAACCCAAAAGAACAAACATCATGCTGAAGAACAAGCAAAGGTGTAAAGGATCCTTACCAGCATCTCACCACATACAAAAAGTGACAGGTTATCACTTGGGAAGATGCTGCCTCAGAAATCACAACAGCCAGTTTGTTCATCAGCCCACTCCCATCTTTCATTCCTGCCAACCACTACCCCTAACTACTAAGCACATCATTTAACTGCATGCTTTCAGTAATACACCAAAAAAATTTGTACCATAATAAGAACAAACTTTCTTCATCTCTCAAACAACTTTGACTAAGTCACTGATAAAATATTATTTTATGTAACACATGAGTAAAGTAAGCTAAGGGAAGTTTCACAGTACCTGGTGAAAAAACTCCACTTCCATCTTCTGCTGTGTGGCACTTGCACTGTGTAGGCAGATTGTCAGCAGAGCTTCTAGAAGTCTGATACCTTGAAGTGCCCACTCAGCCTCTTCTCTTACAGAAGTCTTTATCCCTTCAAGATTGGCAACTGAAATATCTGAAGCGTGTCCCCTACTCAAAGAGCCATCACATGAGACGCATTCAGGCACCAGCTGTTCTGCACCACCAAGACTGTCAGAACTATCAAGCTCCAATTGTGTCACCTCTCTGCTTTTAGCAAGCTGAGAGTCATCCTTGCTGAGAAGCTCACCACAAGGACTCCCATGTGAACTTTTGCTGCTTTCACTCAATACTCTCACCCTCTTTTCTTGCTCCTTTTCCTTACTTTTTGCAAGTTCCTGAATTATAAGAATTAGTAATCTATGGCATGCTTCAAAGCCTCCAAGTCTATGGAATTGTCTCTGGAAACCTGAACTACACAAATAGATGCAGCGACACATGGACCAAATATCTGCAGCCCTGTGAATATGTTCCAGAGAAGGCAAAGTAAGGCTTTCCAGTGACAGATATGGTAATTTTTGGCCTAATGGCTCACTAGTTGTACTATCATATCCTGATGTATCTTCCGAGTCATTAGCTGAATCCAGATCACCATCTGCTTCTTTACTTACACATAAAAAAGCAACACAGAGGAAGAGATTTATTGTGTTGACATGAATGTCTTGGCTCACAAACTTTTTCTTTTTTGGGTAAGCCTCTTTCAAGCCAGCGTAAAACTTGCTCAGGCTTTGAGGAACTTCGGAAACAGCATGCTGGCTACAAAGAGAAGCAGGCAAGACGGATGTAGATTCTTGTTCACTGTTCAGACCTTCCAGCTCTGCCATTGCTTGGTCTTTCTGCTGATCACCAAGGCAGAGTATCAAAGTCTCTAACACTTTCAAAGAATGGCTTCTCAGAGCATCTAAGTAATTTAACTCAATCATTTGATTCACTCCATTACAACTCAGAAACAAGTCTCTAATAACCCTGCAAAAGAAAGCACAAGAATTACACCTTATAAATCAGCCACAAATGCATGTAGTTCAGATGACACAACCAAAAATAACCCTCTGTTCTAACATACTTAGGTAACACTAAAGACCGATCATATTTACAGTAATTCATAGCTTATAAATGTACATTAAAGAGAAAAGGAACTTGTTTGCAGTACTCTAGAATCCCAAGTAAGCATCATCCATCTGGTAGGAGAAAATTCAATTTTTTGTAAGATGTAAAGGAGGAAATAAACCTCTGAAATATAGACCACAAAAGACGTAGGATATTCAAAACATTAAAAAATGTTTAACTAACTTCAGTTATGACATTTGCTCTTTAGTGGTACTTTCCCTACCTTTTTATTAGCAATTGGAGCTAGTAAATCTCTTTCAGTTCTATGACTTCACCAGAAAGTAGAGATTCCGTCTCAAACATCTTGAAGACGTAAGACATTTTATTAGCTATGCCTATTAGTTGCATGGATTTTGTATTTCAGATAGAATTTAAGAATACCCTTCAAGCACAACTTTTTGTGCAGCTCTTACACCGTACATCCAATGTTAAAAAAAAAGACCTTTCAGTATATTTGTTTCCAAGTATATTTTCCCTTCTTCGTATTACATTGAGTTAATTCAGAATTTGGGGTAAGGATCTACAAGCTTCTTAGTGTACTATGTTTGCATGTAGACATCCACATTCCATTCCCTCCCATCTCCTTCCCACAGGGTCAGCTTTTACTATAACCAGGTTAAACACTCTAGAATCAAATGAATCATTTACTTTTATATTCCCACCTTTAAGCCAGTAGGAAATAAACAGCATATATTAAACTTTTTAAAATCTAAACTTTACTTCTCTTACCTCTTTGCCACTACATGCATTTTCAAAAAACAAACAAAACAAAACAGCTTCTGATACATTTTATGTTAGGATAAAAGTATAAAATGCATTAGGCAATCCTTTACACAAACTAGAATACTAGTCTACTCTTTGTAATTGCCTCATGTAACGCTACTAAATTCACTTGAGTTTACCAGGACTCCAATAGAATATGTCTGAATCTTTTCTGCACAACAGGACTCATTCATATTCTGAATAAAATTCCAGCCACTCTATTAAACAACTACACCAATTCAACAACAAACAGGGAAGTTTCTATTTCATGCTTTGGAAGAATGCTTGGGGGGGGGGGGGTTTGTTGGTTTGGGTTTGTGGTTTGTGTGGGTTTTTTTGTTGGGGGGTTTTTTTGTGAGTTGCTTTTTGTTGTTGCTGGTTTTATTGTTTTGTTTGGGTTTTTTTTGTTGGTTTTTTGGGGTTTGTTTTTGTGTTTTTTTTTGTTTGTTTGTTGTTTTGTTTTTTTTTTTTTTTCTCCATGTTTAAATGAACAGGATTTTTTAAGTTGGGAAACAGTTATTTCAAGACAAGTAACCCTCTTAGAGCCTTGTTTTTGAAAGGTGGTTTCCATGAAGACCATTCTAGAAGGAAAAAGGAAACAAATAAAAACCTAAGTAGTCATCATTCCCACAGAAAAGTGACATGTCAAGATGTTCAACATTCCTGTCTCACTTTAGCATGAGGAATAAAAAGGCAAAGAGCATGTCACATTAGACAAAGGTTTTTATTTGTTTCTACACACTTTGGCTTGTTAAAAGATCATAACTCATCAGTATAGAGCCCTCATTTTCTATGATGCATGAATCTAGGATTACATCTTACATGATTCAAACATTTACCTTGTTGCCATCACTGATGCAATATCCAAGTGCGGCCTACTGTCCAAAGAAAACTTATGTTCTGATCAGTAACAAATATACAAAGTTCTGTAAATAATTAGAAGGTCAACCAACCTGGATTTAAGTAACACAGGGAGCATCTGCAAATAAATCTGAAGTACTTCAGTAGGCAAACACTGGCTATGGTAACTGCATGTGTGTTTATCAACTGTAGTTGGTCCAAGTTGTTGAGCACGGCAAGCTAACTCAACTCCTCTCTGAAGCACAGGATTATAAATACAGTTATATAGTTTCCACTGGACCACAGCATTTCCCTTTTGAATTAAGTGGCAAATATGGCTTGCAATTTGCATGCCACGTAGTTTGTCTTCTTCAAAAACTATGTCCTGATAAGCCTCCAGTGCATGCCATCTCAGCAACACATCTTCAGATCCAGTGCTAGGCAGAATTCCCTGAACTCTGCAAGAGGAACTAGATGCTGGACCAAGATCGCTACAGTTGCTTTGCAAGGCATCTTCTAACTGAGCAAGTTGATCACAGTCCACAGTACATATATTGCATGATGCCTGTATAATTTTGTGTGGAACTTCTGCTCCACCCAGCTGATCCAATATGAACTTGTTAAGGATATTTAATATGTGCTGCTGAAAGTTTTTTAGTATTGGTAACTTGGAAGCATGAAGCAATGGGACAATCACAGACTTCGGATCCATACAGCAACATATTCCTACATTATGTACACCCAAGAGAATCTGCACACTGGTACTGCTTAAAGAAACTTGTTGCAACAAGTGCAAACACTGATGTGCACAAACAGCAATGCAACAGCATCTGTCAGGATACTGAACTTCACCATCAGCAGTTTCAAATGGGGTTTTGGATGCCTGGGTTTTAAAAGTGGATGCAGAGAGCCCAGAGAGATCTCTGTGGTGATGCATGAAGTGAGAGTACTCGCATCGTCTGTGCCGCTTTCTTGTACACATTGATTGATGGAGCTGCTCCGATTTTACTTTTTTGACAGTGCTAATTATTTTCATGACGCTGTTTATTAGGGCTTTCAAATGCTCTGAGGCTTCCCCTGTCACTCCTTCATTCTTCATACACAGCCATTCCATCTGAAGGACTGTTACTTCAAACAGCTTAAATCCCTGATGCTGTATGAACTCGTGAACCAGATCTATAGCTTGACTAAAGTAGAATGGATTGGAGGCTGCACTTTGTAGGCAGCATATCAAAATCTGCAAGACCCCTTCTATAACCTCAGGTAGAAGCAAGGCTCTGTGATGGTATCTAGAAAATACGTAGTCACCCTGAACTGGCTGGTGGAGTGTTCCCTTATACCCTGGAACAAAAGGATCAGGTTGCTTTTCCAAGGAAATTCTGATTTTTAATGCTGCTTTAAGTAAGTCTGTTAAATTTCTTCGTAAGTTGTCAGGCATGGTTTCTGTATTGCAAATGTCTAATGACATCAGACGCAGCACTGTTCGAAAAAGCATCCTTTGGATCAGAGCTACAGGTTCTTCTGTCCACCCTGCAGAAACTACCTCATTTTCTGTGTTACTACTTAGATTGCAACAGTCTCCAAATCCTGATAAGAACTCAGTCAATGTGGGTACCACACTAGCCAAGAGAGCAGAACTGTGATTCAAAGCAATGTCAAATTTGCACACTTTCTCTAGGAGAGATAGTAAGACATGGCATAAGTCAAAAGGAGAGTTATCTGTGTTGCTCTCAGCAATTTCTGCAGCTGGCTGACTCAAAGTCTCTTGGTTTAGCTCATGTGATGGAATAATTTTCCTGGAATTTTCTAGATGAGGAGCATCAGGATGAGAATTTGGTACTGCTTCTGCAGATAGGCCACCACTTCTACCTACAAGGTAGCTGTCCCTAACTGGATGTGTTAAAAAAGGCTGCAGCAATTGGGACCGTCTGTGTTTCCTGATTACAGTAGTCTTGTCATCAGAATTGCCTTCTGAATCTGAAGTGGAGAGCTGAGATCTCCTTGCATCCCGCACAGAGTAACGATGGGTGGTTTTGCGCAGGTGTCCACTTTTTCGAGACCGAAGATTCAGTTTTACAGAAGGCTGAAGAGATGAACGAGTGCCTCCATCCAAGCCTAGCTTTCCCTGAGTAGATTTCACGGAAGTTGAATTATTCTCTTTGGTCAGGCATATGTCTACTGTAAAAGGTATATTAAAATCTGTAGAAACAGAAGGATAAGGAGCATTAAAGGAACATTCAAGAATATTATGTAAATAATTTTCTTAATTTTATAGTTTAACACTCCCAGCTTACAAATATGAAACATTCATATCTTAATAGGCCATGGTTTTGTACATACCTGTATCTGACACTTTCAGTATGAAAAATGTCAGCAACAATTTATGTTTAAGAACCATACTGACCATTTTTAAAGCAGAGACATATGAGTTCATTTTCTACCCAGGGTCAAAAATGCGCTAGAGGGTTTCCTAAAACTTTTTTGTAGGCACAGCTAATTTATTCTGTTAAGAAAAGATGTTATCAGGGTAGATGAATAGACACTTTGGCAAGCAAAGGGAAGAAAACATAGTCTGAAAATCACAGAACAGTTTGGATTGGAAAGGGGCTTAAAGATAATCCACTTCCAATCCCCCTATCATTGGCAGGAAGGACATCTTCCACTAGACCAGGTTGTTCTAAGCCCATCCAACCCAGACCAGAACACTTCAAGGATAAGGCATTCACAAATTCTGGGGGCAACCCATTCCAGTGCCTCACCGCACTCACAGTGAAGAAGTTTATTTTTTTGTTTTGTTTTTAAACTTACCCTGTTTTGACCTGTTAAAATCTTTTTTGCCTGTTACACATAGGATATAAAGGAAGAATATAGCCACAGGCATCCAGCTGTATTAATTAAAAATTAGATAAGTTAGACATACTAATACAGAAGTCAAAAATAATAAAGCCAATCAGTAGGACACAAACTCAGATCTCCTCTATTACTGTAATGGAAGCAGTTTTAGACAGTTACTCCAGTGATATTTACTTTGTGTATACCGTTTGATACATTTTAAGTCTCTCTGTCTGCACCGCCAAATGGCCCTACCGCGTAAGTGAAGAAAAACCATAGAGAAAAAAGAAAGAAAAGGTCTTGTTCAGCTTTATGACCATTGTCACTCTTTGCAACACAGCTGCTATAGGAACTTGGTGCATTACTCACAGCCCTCCTAGACTGCATGAAGAAATTGTTTGTGTGCTAGTAGTAATCAAAAAGACAAATTTCTCTACCTAGAAACAGTGAAGACTTAACAAATACACAGATCTCAGTCTTGACTTCAGCACTCATTGTTCCAAACACAAACAGCAGAGGGAGGTGGAAAATAATAATGTTCAGGGTACTCAACATTTCCACAAAAGTCAAGACAAAAAAACCTCAACTACACAGTACAAAATAGCAAATATAAAATTAAAATCTGATTCAACGGGCAAGAATATTTTGACAAATAAAATGCAAGTACTACCAGTTTATTTGTAGTGGCAAACTCAGATCATAAGTTGTTTGAAAGTGGGCAAGCAACCCTATGCTTTTGGGTTAAATCCATTGTCATTCTTTCAGTAGTGACAGGACTGTCTCTGGATGCCTTGGGCAGGGAAACACTCAGCACAGCACAAATGCAAGCAGCTCCCATCCGCTAAGTTCAGCATTCTGGAAAAATGTGATAGCTTGCAATAACAGCCCCATGCCCACAGAACCCCAAAAGCCCACACAACAGCTACAAACAGCTGAAAGAGAAGATGCTTCCATGTGCAAGCAAGATGGGGCCTTGCTGTTCCATAACATGATAGCTGTGATGCTTAAGGAAGAATCATCATCTGCTTTGGAAGCAGCAATTTTACCAGGAGCACTTTATCAAACAAAGCATACTTCCCAAGTGGGAAGAAAAGAGCTGCCCAACACAGGTGGATTTATTTCAGTCCAAGGAGGAAAAAAAAAACAGAAAAAAAACCAAACACAAAACCCCACAAAAACACAACACATTTATATAAGAGCAGTTAAAACTATTCCTGAAAAAGTCACTAAGCTAGCATATAGTAACAAAGGCATTTCTTTAATTTAATCAAGCTTGTAGGAGCATCAAATAATGCAACTGAGTAAGCAGGAAAGTTTACTATATATTAAGTGCTATGAAACTGGTACTTAGAATCATAGAATGGTTAGGGTTGGAAAAGACCTTAAGATTATCTAGTTCCAACCCCCCTGCCATGGGCAGGGACAACTCACACTAGACCATGTCATCCAAGGCTCTGTCCAACATGGCCTTCAACACTGCCAGCGATGGAGCATTCACAACTTCTCTGGGCAACCCATTCCAGTGCCTCACCACCCTCACAGTAAAGAACTTCCTCCTTATATCCAATCTAAACTTCTCCTCTTTAAGTTTGAACCCATTACCCTTTGTCCTATTACTACAGCCCCTAATGAAGAGTCCCTCCCCAGAATCCCTATAGGCCCCCTTCAGGTATTGGAAGGCTGCTATGAGGTCTCCACGCAGCCTTCTCTTCTCCAGGCTCAACAGCCTCAACTCTATCATCCTACCTTCATACGGGAGGTGCTCCAGTCCCCTGATCGTCCTCGTGGCCCTCCTCTGCACTTGTTCCAACACTTCCATGTCCTTTTTATGTTGAGGACACCAGAACTGCACACAATACTCCAAGTGAGGTCTCACAAGAGCGGAGTAGAAGGGCAGGAGCACCTCCCTCGACCTGCTGGTCACGCTCCTTTTGATGCAGCCCAGGATACGGTTGGCTTTCTGGGCTGCAAGCGCACACTGCCGGCTCATGTTCATTTTCTCATCGACCAACACCCCCAAGTCCTTCTCTGCAGGGCTGCTCTCAATCTCTTCTCTGCCCAACCTGTAGCTGTGCCTGGGATTGCTCTGACACAGGTGGAGGACCTTGCACTTAGCATGGTTAAACTTCATCAGGTTGGCATCAGCCCACCTCACAAGAGTGTCAAGGTCCCTCTGGATGGCATTCCTTCCCTCCAACATATCAACCGAACCACACAGCTTGGTGTCACTGGCAAATTTGCTGAGGGCGCACTCAATCCCACTCTCCATGTCACCCACAAAGATGTTGAACAAGACCGGTCCCAACACCGATCCCTGGGGGACACCACTCGTTACTGGTCTCCAGCTGGACATTGAGCCACTGAGCACAACTCTTTACGAGCGGCCATCCAGCCAGTTCTTTATCCACCAAGTGGTCCACCTATCCAATTGATATCTCTCCAATTTAGAGACAAGGATGTCACGTGCGACAATGTAGAACGCTCTGCACAAGTTCAGGTAGATGACATCAACTGCTCTGCCCCTGTCCATCAGTTCCGTAGCCCCTTCATAGAAGGCCACCAGATTGGTCAGGCAGCATTTCCCCTTAGTGAAGCCATGCTGGCTGTCACCAAGCACCTTGTTGGTTTTCATGTGCCTCGGCATGCCTTCCAGGAGAATCCGCTCCAAGATTTTGCCAGGCACAGAGGTGAGACTGACTGGCCTGTAATTCCCTGGGTCATCCATTTTCCCCTTCTTAAAAATGGGGGTTATATTTCCCTTTTTCCAGTCATCGGGAACTTCACCTGACTGCCATGATTTTTCAAATATGATGGACAGTGGCTTAGCAACTTCATTTGCCAGCTCCTTCAGGACCCGCGGATGGATTTCATCAGGTCCCATGGACTACTGTACATTCAGGTTCTTCAGATAGTCTCGAACCAGATCCTCTCCTACAGTGGGCCCAGGGTCTTCATTCTCACAGTCCCTGCATCTGCCTTCCAGGACTTGGGTGGTGTGGTCAGAGCATTTGCCAGTGAAGACTGAGGCAAAGAAGTCATTAAGAATCTCAGCCTTCTCCAAATCCAGGGTAGCTAGTTCTCCTGGTAGCTTTTGGAGAGAGCCCACCTTGTCCCTAAGTCTGTCTTTGTATTTGCAATGTACTATAGAATCCCTTCCCATTATCTGTCACATCCCTAGCCAAGTTTTATTGTAACTGGGCCTTAGCTTTCCTAACCTGGTCCCTAGGTTCCCGGACAACATCCCTGTATTTTTCCCAGGCTGCCTGTCCTTGCTTCTACCTTTTATAAGCCTCTTTTTTTACTTAGAAGTTTCCTCAGCAAATTAGTACTTTAACATACTACAAGTCCATAAACATTAACAAAAGCCTTCAATTTGCATTATTTTAAAAATAGCAGCAAAACACTGGGAGAGCTTCAGGTAAGAATCCTGAGGAACTCTCAGACAGGAGGCTTCATTTGTTTCATAATCTTTTTTCTTTTTTATCCTCTAACAGGGAAAAGAACGCATCACACAAATGCAAAATCCCAAAAGAAAAAAAGCCAAGCAACCAAAATATCACCACCATTTCATGGTTCAGTTTTTGCAGTTTATTTTGTATAATCCCATTCATTTCTTTAATTCACTCCACCTTTTTGGCAGTTGAATCCTTGTGATTTGATTCCTCAAGCAGCACACCATTTTCTAACACAGAACATCATATTTTCTAAGGAATGCAGCCTGGTTCTTATAATGATCCAATTTTGCTCTATTTCTCAGGGCCTGCCTCCCTGGTAACATCACACTTCTTTCATACTCAGTTGTCCACTGCTCAGCTTTAAGCTTATTCTGTACTTCCCATTTCTTTGATTTCAGAAGAAAAAGTCTGTCTCATTCTGTCTCTAGTGTCAGCATGTATCACTTCTTTACAAAAAGAATCAGTATGTTTTCCCCTTCTACTCACCATGAAACACTTGACATTGGCAAAAACATTACATACTGTTTCATATCTTCCCCCCTGTATCAGCTGAAGGAAAACTCACTACCATCACATTCAGCTACACAGTAATATACACATTGCCTTTCACACTGACCAAGAGCATTTACCTTCACTGTACAATTTCAGTCTTCCTTGTATGCTGGCAGAACACTGGTATTTGTGTTTAAATTCACTGCAGAATCCACACCTCAATTCTGTGTTAAGAGGATGTGTATTACAATGAACTACTACTCTCTAGTCATGAATCCCAGGCTCTGTAGTAATATATAAACCACTTTTGTTAGGTACTTAATACTGGAAGTGATAAAACATACCTATTGCTTTTTCTTCTTGGACAGGGATTTTCCACACCAATGGCAGAAGTGACAGGAGGAGGGTCAGAAGTTCTTCCCGACAGGTCAGCTCCTACGTTAGGAACAAAGTAGAAACAAAAGGTTTTATGCTTTCAGAAACTAGACTGACCTTCTTTATTTTACAGAGCTATTCAACCTTCGGTTTCCTATGCCTTTCTGCCTTTTCATGCACTTTAGAAGAAACCTAACTGCAAAGAGTGCTGTAATTATTAACTAGAGCCAATCAGAAAGCATTCAAGATATTTACTATGCCTCTGAAACTGTTTCTATACAAAGCTCTCCTAATCCCTCTTGTTGAAGGAATTGCCCACCCAAAGAACAAAGCCAGAAAAGTCACAGCAAATAGTTTAAACAAAGCCCCCACAAAGCCCAAGTTTGAAACTTCTGTAGTTTGAAACAGTGTAACTGAGAAAAACTTCATGGGAAACTTTGTACCTTCTCCAAAACAAAACTTTCAGCAAATAAAAAAGCCTGTATTTATCAAGTGATGCGACTGACACACAAAAAAAGGTGAGATTTTATGGGAGGAAAGAGGGAAGACCACTCTTAATTAAAATAAAAATAAATAAATAAAAAAACAAAACTCAAAAAACCACAAACAAAACCCAAACCAACAGAATAACCACTAAACCCTACTGGGGTTCCAAGACTAATACACTAAGAATTTCAACGCAGAGAGGAACAGTAGAAGGCACAGAATTCAAACAGCTCCTTTTCAGGGTGCTGTGCAGCACTATCAGTATGGTTTCAAGTCCTAAGGATCAAAAGTCTTCAAACAAAAAGCTGACTTCAGCATTTTGGCAGTTAACATCATTCAGGGATATGCAGCTGAAGCAACATCCTTCTCAAAAATTCAAGGTAGCAATGAAATTCAAATGTATGGAGATATGCGAGTTAAACAGTCATGTAGATCAAACATATAGCTATATGTAGTCATAGAGCTATATAAATAATAGCTAATATTTGTCTCATGATAATATTTTAAACAAAAAAAAAAATCTAAAACTATTGATACAATACAATGAAACCTGAAAAGTAATTGGTTTTTTACTGGAGGGGAGGCACATGGAATCCCCTATTTAATTCATCCATGAAAGCCAGCTGTTTTTTCCAGCAGCTCTAATGCTGAAGCCGGTATTAACAGCAACTATGCAGAACTCGAGTGACATCTAAAATATCCCATGGCTCTACAGGTGGGAAGGAGCCTTCTTAGCTATTATACATAATTGCAGTGTTGTGAATTTACTGTTCAGCTAGTACACCTATTGGAATCCAGAACCAAGCCAGCAGACCTAAGTCTTAACAGAAGTCACCTCATGAAGGGAAAACAAACCTCCAAGATGAATTTGACCAGTATTAACAGCTGACCTCAGTTAAGACAAGGGCTGAATAAACTCCACCAAGATTCACTTGGTCCATTATTTTTAAGCACTGAGATCTGCAGTTTCAAAGCACAAAAATTTTATGAACATCTCATCCTACTCCATTGCTTAGTACATATCCAAGAGTGTTGAAGAGGAAGGAGAAGGAAAAGAGAAACGCATGGACATCAGCAGCTACAGGGATGTGTGCTAGACTTTTTATCTGAAAAACTCGGTATAAATGGATTATCTCTCCTAAAATGCTTTCTCTTCTGAGCTAAAGTCACAAAATATTTCCTATTACATTCAAAAGCAAGTTACTTAACAGCAAAAACATCTCATGGCACATGAACAAAATAAAAACGTGTCTATTTTAATTTTATTACCTTAAACCAGGAGGACCCTCTCAAATGAAGAGCCATCAATTCGCACTGAAGGCTCAGTAAACACCCATTCTCTTGGAAATTCCAACCCCTTCCCTCTTTCCACCCAGCTACTGCACTTGAGCTTCACAAGTGCCTCAATTAGACAGAAGCTTAGCAACCATCAGCATCCGCCAGCAAACAGGTATGATTAGCTAATTTTTTCTTTTCCTGTTCTTGCTGAAGGACAGAATGCAAGCGCAAACATATCCTCTTGAGCTCCCACTTGTCACAATTAACTCATGCACTCTACCATAAAAAGGCAAGAAAACCAGCACTAAGCCAAATTCACACAGTCAAGGCTCAGTAAAAAATTACAACCTGATAAGAAAAAGTATTACCTGATCAATAGTTGAGTTCAGTGTGGTAAGCAAAATAAACCCACGGCCTTGAACCAAGTATTGTCCCAGCGCTGCCATATGAGTTTCTTCTTCTTCATCTTCCTTGGCCTCTGCCCTCTGCACCACTGCATTGCACAGCCTGTTGACATCCGTCAAGAATTCCCGTGCCAGTGAGTTACTGGCACTGCTCATGTCTGAGCTGTAAGTAGAGAAAAGCACAGAAATTAAATCTGTTAGAAAATACATTCCTTATGGAAACAGGACCCGGTGGGGGTTGGGAAGAGAGGAGTGTTTCTTCTCTGTATCCCACCCTACCTGCCCCCAAAGCATGGAGTGTCTGTAGAAGTAAGGAATAAATATTCTAATGCAGGTAGGAGGGAACGGGAAGGATGACCTTAGATAATTTCTTCTATTTCAGTGCAACTTTAGCGAACAGCTCACAACCCCAAACACTCATTTTATAAATATATCAGGTAAAAGCCTGTGACATGCAGCATTCCCTCCCACTGCATAAATGAAAGCTAACGGCTTCATTTCAGCTTTTCTTTGTAACCTATATTTGAGCTTCAACCTTTGTCTGCTTCTAAAAGATATTTGACCTGAAGCATAAGGGGAAATCAGGCAGCTCTTACACAGCATTGTACAGAAAACATGTTCTTTAATAGTTTATTTGAATACATTATCTTCCATCATGTTATGTATTCCAACACTACATAGATTGTTCGGAGGGGGGAGGGAATCAAGTAGTTAAGATAAATGTGGGAGTTTCATAAATACAACACTTTAGATTTACCAATTCAGTGTTTTCCCTCAAGTAAGACTGAGTGGGTGGCAGACACTGCTGTAATGTACTTAATTCAAGATATAATTCTATTGCAAATAGAATTTCCAGGAGAAAACTCCAAAAGCGTTGGTATGTTTCCCAAACTGAATTATTTTACTTCAGATAATGTGCAGAAGGCCCTCAATACTTTGTCTATTCACTCTCATAAAAATGCATTTTTGGTTGTCTCTCGTGCCACAGCATTCTTTGTTGGTCAGCACAAGTACATGTTGAAACATTTAAACATGAACCAAACAAAACAAGAAATGCAAGACACAGCTGTAAAAAACTCTCAAGAGTATCACTGAGGAAGGAAAAACAAAAACAAGAATCAGTGACAGCAGCTACAGAAACCAGAACATTTAATCCACATAAACCCCACTCAACTGATACTACAGCATATTGAACTCCTTTAATTTCTATATAAACAGCTGAAGTAGAACCTTAAAAAGTCAAATATTTTCTTCATATGCAAGCATAGAACATGCAACAGAGCCAAATAACTTACAACAGAACATTTAAAAACAGCAGATGGATTAATACTCCTTGACCAAGAAATATGTACATACAGTTATTAGCTAAAAAAAGACATTGCCTGAAAGCTCAAGTCTGTCAGCACCAGTGGTACAGAAAACTCCTCCTATGGACAAGACTGAATACTTATAATGACATTCACTGTAGAAGTAATGGGAAAATTCTTACCAGAATTACCTTGCCAGCTTAACACATTTATCTTCTATGTGGAAGAAAAATCAAGTATGTTCTGGAAAAACACCACCCTTGGTTCACCTGTTTTTAAGAACAGAAAAACACAAAGAAATTGCATCTTAATCATGATGTTTTTAAAACTCATTTAAGATACCTATATGAAGTTCAAGAAGAGTCCTGAAGGGTTTTTGAGTTTTAAAGCTCTAGTTTTCACTTTTAGCTTATGACTGAGCACAACCAAAATCCTATGACAGAGATAATACCTGGTGCATGTAAGGTAAATTAAGATAATAAAGTTCACCAGCTTTTAAAATGTAAGATGTGGTTGGTATGCAAGTTTAAACATTTCCCTCCAGAAGCAGTATGAATTTTTAGTGACTACAATCAGCATACATAATACTTGAAGCACCTGCAGCTCTAGGTACAAGAGATGGATAGTACAAGAAACTGAATTATGCAGTCAGGTGCTGACACAAATGCATTTTAAACCTCTCCTTCTATTTTGTCCTGACAGACAGCCGATCTATTACATTAAGGACTGGGGACAATGTAATAAAAAATTGGGAAGGAACAGTATTGCATGTGCTCCGTACAGACCTCTGAAGCAATTTAAGAGTTACTTCTCTTGTACTCCTTTAAGCCCCATCCAATCCTAACAAAGGATCAGAACAGGCAGTGCAGCCTCTCCCCTCCTCCACAGAATATTTTAAGCTATCCTTATTTTATCTGCAATTACTCACTAAGAAAAGACTATGATAACAATAGGGAGAAGCAATCTCCCAATTCACTCCAGAATGGCACGAAATGACAAGACAATTACACCTAGGGCATGTTCTGGCAAGAAAAGTCAGAAGAAAGCAACACATACACCAGCCCTGCTTCTGTGAGTGCTGCACAAAGGGCAAAAAGATTCTGTAATAACTCAAGGAAAACAATTGCTGTAGAGAGAATACATTCATGAAGTCCTAACATCCCATATTCCTTGCTCCAAGCTAAACTGTCAAAGGCTTTACGAGTTTTTCATTTTAAAAATGAAATTTTCAGCTTTACACTTAAAATTGTGATAAGCATGAATGTTACAGGAAAAACGTCCTTAGGGAAAGAGGGAAACACAAGGTTCCCCAGGCAAGTTCCTAATATTTGCTCCCTGCATTGAAAGCATGAGAACAACACTTTTCATCCACAGCCTCAGAAATCTAACCTACCCATGCAGCTATCATTCACAATTCATTGCAACTGATCAATATAAGCAGCTAGTGGTTTAGCAGGCTATTAGATGTGAAAATGTGTTGTCCATCATGTTTTACTGTCCTTCCATTTGAAAATTCAGTCTCCAGGTTTCCTGCATTGCTTGCACTGCTACATGGATTTAACATATACTGCCATAATCTATCAAAAGGGTAAATTCTCAGCATCAGTGTTAAGATGAAAGATATTTTACTGATGCTAATGCAAAAAAGCATCAAGCATGGCTTCTTAAGGCAATAATTGCATATATAATTGGTAAGGAATTAAGATGCTCTCATCTATAATGCAGAAAAAATAATGTAAAGAGATACCACGCTGGATAATGAAGAGCATCTTTCAGAATGTCTCACTCCAACGAGTGCTAGTACTTCTCAGTTGTACCTATTTCTTTCTCTGCAATTAAGTTATAAAATGGAATGACAGCACAAACGTGTCTTTGGAAACCGATCTCATTTTTCATCCCACCTTGAAGCTAAAGACAAAGAACAATACAAGGAGAACAGAAATAATCAACAAGCTTCAAAAAAAAAAAAAAAAAAAAAAAGGAAAAAGCTGCATATGCACAGACAACCTTCTTCCCTTTCTTGTTTCCTGACGAGTCAAACGCTTAAAGCACATTGCTTTTCAAAGAACTCAGTGAACAACTTGCCCTGCTGATGCTCTAACATAAACACTTCGTAGAGGTGTTTTCTAGTGGGTTGTTTGTTTTTCAAAAACAATAAATTCACCTCCACTCCGAGGTTTCAGCTTGCCTGTCACACTTTTGACGCAGATTGTCCTACGCTGATACTACAACCTACAGAGCACAGCATTTCATCTCACCCCAAGAAAGTACACCAGCCAACTTGCTTCACCTAGGAACTACTCTACTGCAGACTTTTTCTTTTGTTTAAAGTGACACATTTTTAACTGCCAGGTGATACCTAAACAGATGCTACACAAAATGCCTGTACTGAGGTAGAGTGCCTTCACCCCTCATTGGGCATCACAGGTCACCTTAATTAGGGAAAAAGCCCAAAATCTAAAACATCACACATTAAGCCACATGAGAGCAGAAGGAAATGTACCAGAATCTCAGTTCACAGCACAGTGACCAGTCCCAACAGGACACTTGGAAAACACATTGTGTCAGGGCTTTCTATAGCTTGCCCTGGAAAAAAAATAGGCACATTTTTAATTCCACTTCACCTCTAGAAGATTACTATGAACAGATTTAAAAAAAAAAAACAAAAAACAAACAAAAAACTCTATTATTATTTATTTCTAAAAGGAAAAAACCACAAGCTTTAAAAAAATAAATCACTTCATCATGAATAATGTGACATTCCCAGTTAATCTGCCCTCTTCACGCTCACCTTTTTATCATCCTCATTATTCTACCTGTATCACATCTTCCCTCTGGCCCCTTTCTGCACCAGCTCTCAAGTGACTTATTTCTGTTTGCTATTGTGGTATAGATTGATTTCCTGCACTTTAAAGCTGTTTTTTCTTCTGAACTTATTTCCATTTTTATCAAGTTGCTAATTGGCTGAGCATCTCAAAGTACAGGAATGCCTTGTACTTATTTCAGTGGACTTGAAGCCTTCAAAAGAAAATACCAAAAAATCATTCTTTAAATAATTTAAAGGATAGAATTCAAAAATAAGACCAGTTTAGCACTCTTGAACACTGAATCATGGATATGCTACCTTTACATAGTGCTAATAATCAGTAACATGGGAAATACAGAAAATGCAACAAAAGCTTAAGGCCAGAGCTAGTACTCTATATGAGCGTGAACAGGGCCTTTTACTTGGTTATGTTTCCAGCAATTCATTGCCCAGAAAGGCCTGGAATGTCCAGTAATACAATAAGAAGTAGCAGTTATTAAATTACTATACCAGCATTGTAATAAAATATAGTACTAACCCAAATGAAGTCAAAATCCAGTAATACTGATTTAAATTACTACTTTCAGTAACTGTTGTCCAACAGCTACAGCATGAGCAAAGGAGAGGCAGAAAGTTTGGTGGTGGTCACCAGTCCACACAACAGCCCCACTTAATGCTCTATTAAGCCTTCCTCCCCACAGACTTTTTGTTATAAAAGTCTTCTTGAAATGTTAGTTTTATAGCGCTAGCAAAAAACCCTCAACTACTTAAATAATCTCTATTCGTTGTGAAGTTAACAGCAATAAATTTCTTCAAATGGCTCATTACTAAATAATTGTATCAGTCAAAAATGAACACGCCACTGAGTGCTATTCACACAACTTGACTGCCTGAGTAAGCCAAAGTGCTAATGTACTAAGAAGGTAATGTCTGGCACATCTCAACCACCTGCAAGCCTTAGTTTCCTGTAGCAAACTATGTTATCTTCAATAAAAGAAGTCTTTTTTACCAGGTTATGTGAGCATCTTCATGCACCAAAGGAATTATAGCCAATCTCATAAGAAAAAGGAATTTACAAGAAGCTATTTTACAGGTCATGCGAAGAACAGTAGAGAAAATACACCTAACAAGATATATTTAACATATAATTAATTTACCTCCCTAGTTTTCTGTTTCAGATGAGAGACAAACACTAACCATGCATGGCATGGCTGCAAGTCCTTTTGAGTACAAAGTACAATGAAGTTGCATTTGTAGTAGGCATTAATACTTTGCAAAACATAGTTTCCAATAAGCCACTGTCAATCCAGCAATTTCTGACCTCCAGTTCAAAGGCTTGTAGCTCGTTTACCCATTCTCTAGAATAAAGTATATGTGCATATAAGTTATCACTGACCAATAAACACTACATTTACTTTCTACAGTATTAATACTATTTCAAAAGTACTTGCTCCAGACTCACGCTTGTACTTAGCATTTATGCTCTGGAGAATGTGTGTGACCTCTTCAATGATTTTAGCATTAATATGATTATATAAATTATTTTATTCAGATTTATTTTGGGGTTAAACTCTCAATTTAAGCTCAAGCTTCTGTTAGCAGAGGACAATAGGCATAATAAAGAACACCAGCACATTATTAACACTGAGACACTCCATAATAGGCTTTTGTAGTTGTAGCACCAATTGCCAGGTTTATTACAGAAACAAAGTTTCTCTTGTTAGTAGCTGACACCAAATTCAAAGAAATTTGTTAACAATAAGAGAATACTATGATTCATTTCTCTGTGCAAACTGGAGAAAAAATTAGAGCATGAGAGCGTGCAATAGAAATATGATTACAGCATGGCCTGGAGCATACCCTACAGTGCAGCCTTTAAGTCTGTACTTAGTGGTGAAATGCAAGCAAAGTCTCAAACTATCATGACACTGAGATCAGCACTTTCATTTACTTTTTGATATCATTCAAAACTTTAAGCAGGCTACACACAAATATACAGCTGACATTGCCAAAATAGGTTACACAGCAGGAGCAACACGCAAGCCTTTGAAGAAAACAGGAACCTGCAATTCAAGCAGAGCATCAACAGAAAACTTGAGATACTTGAGATGCTTTGATGCCTTGTTTTACAGCACAAGGCAATCAGACAAAAGCTAGCTTATAAAAGGCAGGGAACATTTGCTTACCATCCAACAACTCTGATATTCAAAAACATGAGCAAATAACAACAAAGACAAGACACTTCATGTTTGGTTCTTTCCCAAAACAGAGACACCAGACAACACTCCAGCTCCACAAAAGAGTTCATACTTGCTCAATTCCCAACCACCTTCTCTCCTATTATTAACTATTTGGAGTTACAGAAGCAGACAGCTTATTAAAACATACTAAGGCAGTGTTGCTTCAGTCATTAGGTTGCACATGCAAAGCAGCCTCCTAACATACAGGATTTATCATAAGACTACAGGTAGATGTCCATTTTCTTGGCACAGTTCTACTTCTGACAAAGTCTTTTATCAAGGAGTTCAGTAGCTAGCTTTTAGTTTTCTGTGTAATTCATTAGATGAGTATGACACCCAAATAAGTTACTCAGAGTCTCTCTCCCCAGAATAAAAAGGTGAAATATAAAAATGCTTAGCACTTCTGGCTAAATAGCACATTCCCTTTGGTGAACCAGGGAAAAGTGCGTCAAGTTCACAAGATGGTAAACAAGCATTATTTTAATGAACACTGAAAGGCATGTTAAGATCTCCATAGCAATGGTGTTGCCGTGCATGCTTGTGTTTATACATATATAATCTTACTAATATTACTTCTGTGTAAGATCAGAAGTATATTTAACTCCCACCTCACCTATGTGGGATGCTTGCTTTGCAATACCAAAGTATTTTAAGCCTCCTAGAAGTATGTAGTCTACTCATGGTCTGCTGACTAGGTATTAAACAAAATTTAATCCATGAAGCTCAGTGCTTCTACAATCTAAGAATTAGAGAATTTCTGTCTCTAAGTGGATGTGAAAGTATTGTATCTTCCACTGGAGGGGGGAGGGGGGAAGAATTTTAAGAAATTACATTACCTATGCTTTCTGAAAATGAACATCTTTAAAGTAGTAAAAATACTCATTTTCATATTGTGTAGTCAGGAAACACCGCAACATGAATGGCTAAACTAACCATTACTGTTGTAGAATAAGAATGCCAAGGAAATAAAAGATCATACAAATACCATGCTAGATTTAAAACATTAAAGAAACAGGCACTTCCCAAAATACCTATCAGATATCTGCAAACAAATCAGCAAACTCGTAATTAGAAAACATACCCAAGGCTACGGGCACCTAGAGATACACAAAGTGGCATTACATGTACAAGCAGGTCAACTCAAACAGTTTCAGAGATGTCATTCTTCTGATCAAGACCCAGACCTGCGGTGCACCTCACTGAACATAAGTGAAGAAGAAATCCAAGCTCTTCCTTAACCGCAAATCATTTGCCATGCACTTTCAGGCCTCTCGGTTTTTAAGAATTAGAAATGAAGCACATGGGTCATTTCTTTGAGCACAAAGCTTCTTCCACACCACTCTTCCCAAACTTGGCCAGTGTATTTTTGCAAAGGTAATCCAAGATGTATTTGCTAGAGTTTAATCTGGTTCCTTGGATTTGTGGGTGACATGGACAGTGGGATTGAGTGCGCCCTCAGCAAGTTTGCCAATGACACCAAGCTGTGTGGTTCGGTTGATACATTGGAGGGAAGGAATGCCATCCAGAGGGACCTTGACACGCTTGTGAGGTGGGCTGATGCCAACCTGATGAAGTTTAACCATGCTAAATGCAAAGTCCTCCACCTGGGTCGGAGCAATGCCAGGCACAGCTACAGGTTGGGCGGGGAGGAGATTCAGAGCAGCCCTGCAGAGAAGGACTTGGGGGTGTTGGTCGATGAAAAAATGAACATGAGCCAGCAGTGTGCGCTTGCAGCCCAGAAAGCCAACCGTATCCTGGGCTGCATCAAAAGGAGTGTGACCAGCAGGTCAAGGGAGGTGCTCCTGCCCCTTTACTCTGCTCTCGTGAGACCTCACTTGGAGTATTGCGTGCAGTTCTGGTGTCCTCAACATAAAAAGGACATGGAACTGTTAGAACAAGTGCAGAGGAGGGCCACGAAGATGATCAGGGGACTGGAGCACCTCTCGTATGAAGATAGGCTGAGAAAATTGGGGCTGTTCAGCCTGGAGAAGAGAAGGCTGCATGGAGACCTCATAGCAGCCTTCCAATACCTGAAGGGGGCCTATAGGGATGCTGGGGAGGGACCCTTCATTAGGGACTGTGGTGAGAGGACAAGGGGTAATGGGTTTAAACTTAAACAGGGGAGGTTTAGATTGGATCTGAGGAAGAAATTCTTTACTGTGAGGGTGGTGGGGCCCTGGAATGGGTTGCACAGGGAAGTTGTGAATGCTTCATCCCTGGCGGCGTTCAAGGTGGGGTTGGACATAGCCTTGGATGGCATGGTTTAGTGGGAGGTGTCCCTGCCCATGGCAGGGGGGTTGGAACTCGATGATCTTGAGGTCCTTTCCAACCCTTACTATTCTATGATTCTATGATTCTATGATGTATTCTGATCCATAGGTGTTTCAGTCATGCTCTCCCCGGGGTGACTGTTTCTAGAATCTCGCTTTTCTCTAGCATAATTACTGGTAACAGCTCCGAATGAATGACAGAAGCTCAACTCAAAGCCATAACAGATTAACATATATGCAATATTTTTATAGATAAAAAAACAAAACCAAAGCACCTCATTTACCCACAACTATGTTTTCCTGTTCAACAGTTTCCAAAGTGTGATCTTAAGACATGACTTCCATTAAATGAACTCTGATTTACATCTCCAGTGTTTCCACTGTATACCATCATTAGTCTGTGTATCTGACAAAGATGTCTGTTCCTTAAATGCAAAATGTACTAATGGCCGTGAAGCGCATAAGCTTGTCCTACAGTGGCACTGGAGGCTATCATCTCAAACCAGCAAGTTCCTAATTTCTTAGCTGCCACTGACTGTAGAAAAACTTTAACTAGTATCAGTACACAGGTGACTGGAAACAAAGTCAAGAACATTAAGGTATAACAAACTGTGCTCAAAGTTTGACCAAAGAGGGACTACCAAAACTGTAAGATAACTTGGTAAGAAAAGATCAAGGGATAAAAGGTCTGAGCACCCCAAAAGGAAGCCAGTGCACACGCAAATTAACTGCAGACTTTTCCACAAATAAGCAAAGCACCAGAGATCTAAAAACAAAGTTAGGCATACGCAGTTTCGTATGATGCTTTAGAGGCCTGTAATTCCAAAGGTTAAATCCACAATCACTATGATTATAATGAATATTCCACTTCTGACAACCATCACAAAGCTACTGGCAAAACTCAGGATCTCAATAACAGCCCTAGCCTACCAAGGCCTCACAATCTGGGGAGAGAATGCACAGCTGTATTTATAGATATATTTATATAAATATATATAAATATATATATTATATAAATATATATATGTATGTACTAGAGTATGGTAGAAGCCAACCTACATGTTACTCCATCCTAGCAACCTTTAGAGATTGAGAGGGTTAACAACCCCCTCTCATCCTAATTCCTCTTCAATGTTAGTTGTGCTCAGTCACACCACATCAGCAATGTAACACTTTGGAACATGGGCAACAGCTTTCCATGTCTTACATGAAATCCCTAGCACAATTCTGTATAGGAACTGTACTTTGTTCATTGGTCTGCTTTGTGATGAGAGTCATTGTTAAGAAAATCTCATTAAAGTCAATCCAATGATTTTTTTTGATGCAGCTTCTAGTACATCATAAGCCACTGAGACATTTACAGCAGCGAAATACGAACAGCATTTCATCAACATTTAACTTAAACTACAAGTTCTTGTCCTACTGGATTGTGAAGTATTCACATGATTTGTTCTTCATTTAAGTCTACTTGCAAAAAAATAATTTGTATTACCTGCTTAACTCATGACAGGGCTTTTACAAGTAGATCACTATGTTGCTGTGATTTCAGGATGCTTAAAAAATGAATTTGTGAAACTTGCCACATATAGCACCACCAAACCCCATTTATGCTTAATATTTACTTCTTGAAAAGTACTATTACCTTGGGCAACTAGAATTAAATGACACCTGACTACTTGTACAACACACTATCAAAAATTTTGACTGCATGTACCAACATCTAAGAAAAGGGAAGGGAAAATGTGTTAACAAAAAAAATAACATATTTTAGTTTCATATCATCCTAGATTTTACACATAATAATACCTACTTGACATATCTTACTCTTATTTGGAAAAAGAGTTAGAATAAGATATATAGGAATCTTTGGTGCAGTTTCAAGAAGTGTTCACTGCAATGACAAGAAATGCAAGCTGTCATAATAGAACAGTGCAATGCAGTATCAACTGTATGCTAAGAAAGTAGCACCAGAGATTAAGTGATCAGTGATAGGAAGGCTGTTCTTGTAAAAATTCAGAAGGTTATCAGGTTCTGCCTTGAGCTGTGGAGATCTGTATCCTCTTTACAAGCTAACAGATTACCAACAATTTCCTCCTTTTGAGTCTGTATGAAATATCATTGAGACAGAGTTAATGTCAAAGAATCCCACAGGCTAGCTGCATGTTACAAAAGTGCTTGGGGACAGCTTCTCAAGTAACACGAAATTTTATTTAGTCATCAAACAATACAAAACACCTGTGAAAGCATTTGAGTTTGAAATGAAGCTAAAGATGAAAGATGATTCATCTACAAGATAAAATGTATAGCACTAATGAAAGAGGCTCTCAAACAACCACCTACACGCTCATGTAATGCACTGAGCCTGTACATACACTAATCAAGATTATATTTAGCTTGTGATCTTACACTATCTGAAATCAGTAACTATAATATAGTTAAACACATTAAATCCATTCCAGTTCATTTTAAATTTCCATATTTCAGACCAATGCATGCAGGCACAGAGAATAAGCATTCCTTAGATGAGGCATGGAGAAAGCTGAGGGCCTTCAAAGATAATCATTGCAACATTTAATGTGTTAGAAACAAATATGCTTGCAATCATGGAGACCAACTATAACACACTGGAGAATACCAAGCTGTTACCAATAGCATGAAAATGCTAAAGCAAGCTTTGCTAGTAGAGTTGAAGACAAGGATCTGCTCCAGATCTTATCTGGAGTTCCAGAGGACAACATCTGAAAGAAACACGTGATACTAGAGAAAGGAATTAACAAATATTCCACCACAAGACAGAATCTATAAAAAAAATAAGCTGTGTGAAGGATGAAGATTTGTAAAATCATTCAGAGGTAAAGGCTGAAACAGCATAGCTCCCAAGAGAGCCTTTTTCTGAACACTACTCACAGACTGCCAACAAGTTCTTTTCCAAATTAAACTATATGCAGGTAATAGTCCTAAACACTCTTTCAAGCTTTAGGTTTGATCTTTATCCCACAAACAGACTACAGACCAAGCCTCAACAGCCATGCTGGCATAGCAGTGACTGATAACTAAATCTGGAGATAAATAACCTCCACAGACTCTAGAGTGAAAGGAAAGCTGCAGGCTACTACAGGTCAGTCAGAAGTTCAGGGCCTCTCCAGCAGCAAGCCTGCACAGACCATGCCATCTTACATTAATCTGCAGTACAGCAGATAGCGTGGCCTCCAGTACAACTGGCAAAATCACCATAATTGTGACCACACTGCAAGCATGCATACACAGTCTACCTGGAGATTATTTTAAACAACAGATGTACCACTCAATGATCATGCAAACCTCTTCATTAATCATGACCATAGAAACTTTTTGCAATTTAAAAGATTATAAGTTTTGATTGCACCAATACGCAGATACATGAGAGGCAGAATGAAGTTCAGCAGTATCTTGATGCACCTCTGCTGAAGGGATATGAATAAGCAAAGGCTGTTATTGAAACTGAAAGCTTAGTTGTTAGAGGATTAAGACTAGAACGTAAAATCTTAGTATTGTGTTCAAAGTGCCCACTAAAAGCAATTAAATGAGAGGAAGGCCAATGATCAGAGTTAACAAGATGACAACTAACTCTGCTTCTGGGATTTTAAAACTGGTCAGTTTTACAAGTAATCAAAAGTAATTTCTATGAGTAATGACATGCAGACAAGACAGCAGGCAACAATGAAGGTGGTATTAAAACATACATTTTTTTACCTAAATATCTGAGAGTTTCATATGCAGTTATCCTTGCCAAGCTCAGTCTGATAGCTTCTTAGCTAAGTACAAAGAGCTTCAGTCACTTTAGGGAAGCAGACCCTGTGCTTCCCCCAGACTATACAGAAAAGTATTTGTTCCAGCTGTGCTAACCCCTCTTGCAGTGACCTGCCCCCAGAAGACCCAGTCATCAACCAAGAAAGCTATAGGCAAAATTACTCATGTAACACCTCACTTCAGGTAGCTTTCCTACAGTGGCAGCACAAATAAGGAACAGCTAGGATCTTTATTTTATTCTTGAAGTTTCAACAGCATTCAAGTCAAGCAGTATAGAGAAACTATAATCAATAATTATACTTAATTTCACATATTAATGACTTAGAGTATAAAGTTTCATAGTATACCTACTACTAGATAGACAAATATTTAAGAAAATTTTGAACCACTGGAGAAAACCCTTAATTCATCAATTCAACAAAGCACAAGATAATCAAACTGTGCTTAAAAAGTCCCCAAACTAAATGTCTATCACACATGCACACACAAACAAGACTAAGAGATAGGTGGGGAGATGGATGAAGTGTGCTAGGCGAAGGCCACTTACACATCCAAGCAGTATTTCCAGTAACCAAACATAACAATTTTTCTGCAAGTGCCAAGGATTTAGCAGGAGTCCAATAATCAAATTGACACTGTAATTGGAATAATTTAGACTTCCAAAAATAGTTATAATTAGGAGTAACTTCTGGAGTTAAAAAGATCCCACAAGGTATTTCATCTTATATCCAGACATAAAGGAAATACTGCTTTCCTTTCATTTCTTGTTAATTGAAACATAAAAATCAAGAACGAAACTGCACACTTTTCAGCGACTTAAATATCCCTTCAAAAATGAAAGATGCAAGTAATACAAGGATAAATACATACCTCAGGTAGCACACGAAGTCCTACATTTTGGGGCTTTTGTTTTGTTTTCTCTACAGCAAGTCACAAGAATTTTTGCTCTCAATTCTTGGAAAATAGGTTTGTTAAACTCTTGCCTTCCAATGGAAAGATAATAGGAAGGCGAAAGATTTGCACTTTTTAGTTAATTTCAGGACTCTTTCAGTGTCAAATTACTGAAACAAAACTAGACAAAATTAAATTTTTGAAATATCATATGCACTTGCAGCCCAGAAAGCCAACCGTATCCTGGGCTGCATCAAAAGGAGCGTGACCAGCAGGTCGAGGGAGGTGATCTTGCCTCTCTACTCTGCTCTCGTGAGACTTCACTTGGAGTATTGCGTGCAGTTCTGGTGTCCTCAACATAAAAAGGACACGGAACTGTTGGAACAAGTCCAAAGGAGGGCCACGAGGATGATCAGCGGACTGGAGTACCTCCCGTATGAAGACAGGATGATAGAGTTGGGGCTGTTCAGCCTGGAGAAGAGAAGGCTGCATGGAGCCCTCATAGCAGCCTTCCAATATCTGAAGGGGGCCTATAGGGATGCTAGGGAGGGACTCTTCATGAGGGACTGTAGTGAGAGGACAAGGGGTAACGGGTTCAAACTTAAACAGGGGAGGTTTAGATTGGATATGAGGAAGAAATTCTTTACTGTAAGGGTGGTGGGGCCCTGGAATGGGTTGCCCAGGGAAGTTGTGAATGCTCCATCGCTGGCAGTGTTCAAGGCTGGGTTGGATATAATCTTGGATGGCATGGTTTAGTGTGAGATGTCCCTGCCCATGGCAGTGGGGTTGGAACTAGATGATCTTAAGGTCCTTTCCAGTCCTAACTATTCTGTGATTCTATAATGAAGCTGGACTTCAATCAGTTGCTGCAATACAATTATGAACTATCAGGAATATTTCCGTAAGTCTTAAATACTTCCTTACTAATTCACTCTTTTCCAGAATTAAGTACTATTGATCTTAATAGTGAGAACTATTCATCCCTTCAGACTGCTGTTGCTGCTACTCTTTCCTCATCTTTCAGTTACTACACTAAAATTTAAACAAACCAGTTGCTTACTGAGGTTAACAGATCTTGTTTGATGCTTTTTGCCATTTATTGAGCCCAAAAAAAATTCTTCACAGATCTTCAGTAAATGCCTCCACTATACTAGACAGGAATAGATGAAGTCAGGCATTTGCTGAAATAAAACTGGATGAAGTTAACATCAGTTTTAATACTTCCAATAAAGCCTTGCATTGGCATTACCTGACAGTAATTCCCTCTGATATTTCACTCTCCCAATTTTCTCTTTGGAAAGCAGAAAGGTAACAGGTTCCCAGAACCAGGAACTCTCTCCTCCCACCTCACATTTAATATTTCGTTCTCCCATACTTTTACATGGAGCACAGTGATACTTTCAACTGAAGCCAAGGAGCTCAACTTCCTGGTTGCTCTGGTTCTTCACAAACGTATCACAAAGCACAGCCTGCTGTAACACAGAGCCTGCAGCATCCTGGTAACTCCAGGCTGCAAACATGAACCACAGAGCCAACAGCTTATAGTAAGAAAATCCTCAAGACAGCACATTCTCACACAGCACTTTCTTCTTTCCCTTCCCCTTAACACATTCTAGTATCACTTCTAGTACAGAGTGCTTTATCTGGAAGCAAGACACTGCCATGCACCAATTTCAACAAGTCGCTAAAAGACTTGTTCAAATGCAAGGCCTGAATCTGAACAGAGGAAAAAAAAACATGACCTAGTGCGCACCCTGCTGCTTTATCAGTTCTTCTCAAATGACCATGACAGCTGAAACAGAGACCCTGCTGAGTCAAAGCAAAAGCCCCCACCTTCTGAGAAGAAGCTAAGGCACAGTTACACAAGACAGTTCAGCCCACCTGACAACTCATGACTAGTAAGAAGATGCTTCTGTTCCTCCCCAGCAACTCTTCCCTTCTTCCTCCAGCACTCCGCTCATCCAGCTCTTCTGAGAGTCATCTCCACATGTTTGCAGAAAACTCCTTTTTTTCAGCTGGATTTTTGTGGTTGTTGAATTGCCATGTTGGGAGATAAGACAGTTGTCACTGTCAAAGGAGAAAGGCAGGAGGGAGATCTCCCCCTTCAGCAGCAGTTCATACTGATGAGTCCAGGTGACAGAACAGAAGCACACACAGATCTCTTCTACCTTGTCTTGCCCCAGTCTAAAAAAGACATATATCACCTCCAGATGAGTACTATCACAGGCACTGATAGCTCTGATGACACCAGCCCAATTACTTGATACTACCTAAAGTCCTATGAACTTTCATCGCACGATTTGCCAAAACAACTGACATTCTCACAGTCATCTCTGAACTGGAGAAGAAAGCAAAGAGTCAAAGTAATCCCAGACATACATACATAAAGCCCACCCCACACTGCATATATTACAATCTTTTCCCACCATTATAATCCCATTTTCCAACAAACAAAAAAGACAACTTTAAAGTTAACTCAACAATATGAAATAGCAATATCTCAGCCTAACAGCCACTACAGTTCTTCACTACGGAAGCCCACAGATCCTGGCATCTCCTTAAAAAGGAAAAAATAGATATTAATGAGATCTTGCTGATGATGGCTGTTCACTCCAAAGGACTTGAATTCACCTGCAGAGGACAAGCAAGCATGTCCTGGACAGCAATCACCTTCTGGGGTGACAGAATCTTCTTACCAAATAATCATTTCACCCTGTGTTCCCTCTGTGCCCCTCTGCCCACACAAGACAAGTATTAAAGCCAGTTTTGCTTCAGAATTCCTGTGTACAACTTTATCTTATTTGAAAAGAGACCATCATGAAATTGGCAAAATTCTTCCAGTACAAAGGGAACTAGCTCCCTGCAGAAGCTACAAGGGTGTACAATTGTACATTATAAGGACACCTGGTCTATTAAAGAAATCACTAACAATAAAAATACAGAACTGATAGCTCCGTCAAGTTTTGTTCATATTTCCAAGTACTTGCTTATGCTCTTTGAGCTTAACTGTAAGGACAAATATACCAAAGCAGCAACTTACTTTTAATAAGTGTGCAGTATGCAGTTTCTCTTTTCTGATATTTATGTATCAAGTGTCTTACTTTCTAACAGCTCCTATGCTATTGTTCAAGGTGCCGACAGTCTCTTTTCTCGTCTTAAACTGCATTAAAAACTGATGCAGAGATACAAGGAAAACATACAAGGGACTAAGAGAAAGGAAAACGCAAAAGAAGCATTTAAGAAGAATTGTAATTAAATGATTATTAACCTAACAGAAAAAAATCATATGATTAGTTAAATATTTTAATGGAAAGCTGTCTTTGAGTACAGTAAAAAAAAAGAAATCTAATGGGGAAAGGAGAAAAGGGAAAGCAAAGACTGACTTAAAAAAAAAAAAAACAACTCCTCTTAAGAAATCTGTATGCAGTCTTACAAACGAAGCGATGACTGGCTTCCTGAGGTCACATTTACTATTAACTTTGGTTTTAGAAGTAAATGCATTGAAAGTGACTTGCTTGCAAGATTCTCTGTCGAAAGGCCAATGAGTGAAAAGAGTAAACTTAAAATACCCTACAAACAGCTGATTTTTTTCTTCCTTATTAATGACAATATATGAAGGCATTCTAATTTTTCATTCACTCTATTTTAAGCATTCACCAGAAACTCTCAGTGCCACTAAACCACAGACTTTCTAAGGTATCCAAGAGGATACTTTCTTCTTTTCACTACTGGTCTGTGAGCCTACAGTTAAAAGCAGGAAGGAGACTAAGAGTATTTTTCCAAATTCTTCACACAGTGTAGCCCTGTTATGATAAATGACTAAAACAGATGTCCCTGCTTCTTTTTCTGTCAAAGGTTGTCCCAGCACCTCATAAGCAACAGTACAATTGTTAGTAATGCAGTCTTGTGTCACTAACTCTAAGCTTCTCTAGATTCTAATAAGGATTCTTACTGATTCATGTAGCACTACTACAACTAAGAAGTCTCATATCCACAATTTCTTCTCTACCCCGTTCCCATTTATAACCACATTAGATGCTTTTCCAACTCCTAGGTCACTACATTTGATCATGTCATCCTCCCTCTGAATTTCTTCAGCTGCTCTGCTTTCTCTTACACAAGTTTTATTCTCCCAGTGATGCACCTGCTTTCTCTGCCTTCTCTCATGCTACAGGTAAGTAAAAGGCAGATCTTCAATTCATTTAGGGATACCAGGTAACGTGCAACTCTATTGCCTCTCACCCCCCTGAAGAGTATCTTCGCACATCCTCCCCACGCTCAGAAACTACCTGGAAGAGTTCTCATTGCTCCTCTGTCCAGTCATCGACTAAAAAAAGGAAAGGATGGTTCAGGTGCTGCGACTATCACATTACACATCCATCAATGTTACTGCGTTTCCCTAGACAGCCCAGATTTGCTCTTCTTCAATTGCTGTCTCCTGCCTTCAACAAACGCCTTCCTGCCAGTGAGGGTTTGAGCTCCGGTACTGCACAAAAGCATCACAAAGCACAGCTCGCCGTAACGCCGAGCCCGCAGCATCCCGATAGTACGAGAAGGAACGCAAAACACACACCACCCGCACACCGAGAATCATACACTGTTTTTCTGTAAAAGCAGAGGTCACAGGCAGGAAGAACCACTGCGGGCCGCAAACCGCCTCACCGAAGCTACCAAACACGGGGCCAGCCCCGAGCCCCGACCCCTGTCCCTGTGAGGCATGCGAGAACCGAGCGCGCACTCCCCCCTCCACCCCCCGCCGGAAAGAGCGGCCCGACCGGGCCAGGCCCCTGCCCCGGGGAGCCTCGGGGCGGGCCGGGCCTCGCCTGCGCCACCAGCGGCCGCTTCTTCCGCCTCTCACAGCCGCCGCCGCCAGCCAACTCTAAGCAGCCTGCAGCAACCAGCAGGCATCTTCACACAGCCGAGTTGGCCGGCGCTGGCTGACAAGACAGCCCATTCGTCCCGGCCCAGGCTCCGCGGCGGGGCGCCCCTTCGTGCTCGTGCCCTCCGAGCTGCCTGCCTCCCCCACGGCCCCGCGCCGCCAGGCGAGCCCCCCGCAACACAAGGCCGGAGGCAACGAAACCCGCCGCGCCCTTACCCGCTCCTCGGTCTGCCACAGCCAGCGCGCCCGGCCGCCAGCCCCGCTCTTATCCCGCTGACAGCGTCCCGGCAGCCCATGGCGGGACGGCCCCGCCCGCACCCGTCTCCCGGGCAACGCAGCGCCCGTGGCCCCGCCTGCCCCTAGCCCCGCCCCTAGCCCCGCCCCGCGCCCCACCTGACCCCTTCGCTCCCGCCGCCACCGCCTCCGCCACAGCCCCGCCCGCACCGGCGCGCGTGGGCGGTGGGCAAGATGACGCGCACCAGCAACCAATGGGCGCAGCCGCCTGGCCGACCGGGGGGCGGAAGGAATCCCGGAGGGGGGGCGTGGCTTCTCCTGGGCACGCCCCGCCCCCGACGGACTGGGCGGAGCCTTCGCGTGCAGCTCGTGTCTCTTAGCGCGGGGGTCGGGTGCGCCGCGCGTAACGGTTCAGACGCAGTCCTCGCCCTCACCCTCGCTTTAACGCCAGCGTTAAAAACGCCTGTGACGACTGTGTCCCATCATTCGTTCCCAGCACGCACGCCGGTGCCTGTGCTGGTTGCAAGTCCCTTCCCGAGTTGCGCTGTGCCCCGTTACTCGACTCGCGACAAAGGTCTCAGGGTATGACGGGCTTTGCAAGCAGAGGAGAGTTTCGTAGAATCATAGAATCACAGAACGGTTTGGGTTGGAAGGGACCTTAAAGCTCATCCAGTTCCAACCCCCTGCCACGGGCAGGGACATCTTCCACCAGACCAGGCTGCTCAAAGTCCCGTCCATCCTGGCCTTGAACACTGCCAGGGATGGGGCAGCCACAGCTTCCCTGGGCAACCTGTGCCAGGGCCTCACCAGCCTCACAGGGAAGAGCTTCTTCCTAGTGTCTGACCTGAAGAGTTTGTGCTCTTTGCTGCAAGTAAATCCTCACAGCAGATTCGTGGCTGCAAAGCCAGGCTTTGGCACTCAGGTGAGGTGCCTGGAAGAAAGGACTGCCCTGAATGCCACTTGATCAGACACCCTGTCAGAGTTGGTTCACGTGTGCAAATAAATTGATAACATGCCCTGACTCCATCTCAGTGCTCTCACCCTCACTGTGAATTCACCTCACTCAGCCAGGGCCCTTACTGACCTTTCTGAACGTGGCAGCAACACGTTACCTGTGATGCTAACGACCACACATTCCATGTATTGAAACATGCCTATGTTTGGCATAACCTTCCCAATTCTTGAAATCAGACCTTAGCATGACCTTAGCTCAACACATACCTCCCACATCCTTAGGCCTCTGTCTGCTGCTTTGGCCTCCTATTCCCTGAGCCTTGCTGCTTCTTCTGGGAAGGACTTGGTTCAGCTCTGTGGTTGTGTTCCAGTTACCATCCTAGGGCCCACTGGTTACCTCAGTGGCACATTGGATTTGCAACGCTTAAGCCAGGCTGCATGCAAGAATTACATGAATGGACAGAGCCAGACCTTGGGAATGCTTCAGACAGCAGAATCGCAGGACCCACCTGCCAAAGTAAGTTTAAATACACGAGGTAACAGCAGTTAAGCCTTTTGCAATTATAAATATCAATCTGCCTGTATACCCTGCTTCTCGTACTATTTCCCATGGCATCTGCTTATGACCATGTTTCTTTCAGGCCCCTTTTAGGTACTGGAAGACTGTTATAAGGTGCCCCAAGATCCTTCTCTTCTCCAGGCTGAACAAGCCCAACTCTCTCAGCCTTTCCTCATAGCAGAGGTGCTCCAGCCCTCCGATAATTTTTTTAGCCCTCCTCTGGATTTACTCCAGCAGGTCCACGTCTTTCCTGTGCTGAGAACTCTAGAACTGAGTATTCTGGGTGGGGCCTCAAGAGAGTGGAGAGAGAGAGAGAATCACCTCCCTCAACCTACTGATCACACTTCTTCAGATGCACCCTAGGTTGGTTTTCTGGGCTGTATGCGCACACTGAAGCCAGCTCATGTTCATTTTCTCATCAACCAACACCCCCAAGTCCTTCTCCGCAGGGCGGCTCTGAATCTCTTCTCTGCCCAACCTGTAGCTGTGCCTGGGATTGCTCTGACCCAGGTGTAGGACCTTACACTTGGCTTGGTTGAACTTCATGAGGCTGGCATTGGCCCACCTCTCAAGAGTGCCATGGTCCCTGTGGATGGCATCCCTTTCTTCCAGTGTGTTGACTGCACTACACAGTTTGGTGTCATCAGCAAACTTGCTGCACTCAATCCCACTGTCCATGTCGCCAATGTTAATTCAGGCAGACTAAACCCTACTTTCAAGCCAGTTTTTTTTAAAGTCCTGGAGAACATGGTAGGATTTGGTCCAGCCTATCCCAGCTGGCACTTCATCTACTGAAGAAGAAAGTGAACTATGATTACCAACCCTGGGCTCAAGTAGTCCTTGGCCTGAAAAAAACTCCCTAATGCTCTCGTGAAGCCACTCGACTTCCTGCAGCTGAGAAGAAAGGGAAGTCTGTTTTACCTCTGAACCAGGGTTTCCTGTTTACCAAAAAGAAGAGGTAGAGCTAGTTTACCTTTCTTTCAGATCTTCCAGCCACCAGAGGAAGACTACATGCATGTGTCCATCCTCAGTGCTGGCAGTGGCAGGAAGGCAGAGGTTTCTTCTGTCTTCTCCCATGAAACTCCTGCCTGCCAATAACTCCAAGGCTCTTTGTTGGTACTTCTGCTGCTGCCTGGTTTTCCTCAGCAGCAGATGTAGGGTGCAACCAGCATGATGCTCGACATTTACACATTGTCTATGGTATTCTCAAGGAGACCAGTGAAATGAAGCAGCCCGTATGAGCCTGTTTTATGGCAGAACTGAAATAGCAGCAATGAAAATGAATTCATCAGCCAACAGTACATCAGTTCACCCTTGGAATATTAGCTTTTAAAGTTAAAAGAATAAAAGCATTTTAGACTGGTAACAAATTTTACCAAAACTAAGAGTTTTCAGATGAGAATTGGCCACCACAGACAAACATCTGAGTAAATTTTTGCAAGGTATCTATTAAAACCTTTGTAAGGGAAGTTAGCCATAGCCTAAATTGAAATGCATGGAAGCAGTTGTCATGTGTGTGCTAAAAAAATAAATATCAGAAACTGTTCGGACTAAAAAATTGTTGAGAAAAGTAAGTAGGTGCAGTTAAAGATTTCATCAGAACAGTGATGTTCTTTCTCACTTGAACACTTCAAAATGCAACATATCTTCCAGCTCTTGCAGATTTCCTGTAATTGTAGTAATTAAAGATCCTGCCGCAGATATGACAGCATGCCTGTATCTCAGTTTTAAATCTGGCTTTTTCAAAAGAGTACTATGCATTCTGAATTGATGTGCATCAATATCATTTTGCAGCAGCACCATGAAACTGAGTAAAATGACACCAGTTCATGGCAGAATAACTTTAAATGAAGCCTGGTTCTTCATATCAACATCGATTCACTGAAAACTCACTCTGTTCTACAAAAAGTATCCGAATCTCACTATAAATTTATGAAGTTTTGCAGCAAAATTCTTCCTGAATTCCTACTGTAATTTTCTGTCTTCTGCATATATGAAGAATGTAATGAGATGGAAAGCAAGCTAGAGAGAAAAAGATGACTTGTATTTACCTACTGTTCTCCTGAACATAGAACAAGCCCACAGTACTGAGTTCTGCGCAGGTCATAGTGGCACTCAAATTCTGTTAGTATGTGGTATTAACATTCAAAGACAGTAGATTTAGATCAACAGTTACAAAATGTTGGGGTCAATGAGCCACTGTCCATTCTCAGAACTTCCTAAATACCCACTACACATTTTTCATGAGACTCTGTCTACTCTCATAATCAAAATTTCAGCTGAAAGCATTACAAAGATAATGTAAGGCCTAGAATTTTTGGCCCATTTCTACAGTCTTGTTTTGTCTCTCTCCTTTCCAATTAGTATTTAGCTGCGTAGGAAAATTGACCTATGTTTTAATGATGTAATAAAGTTGATAATAAAAACTGTAGAGTAACACATACAATATGCGAGCTGTCTCGAATCCACAGTCTTTAATCAGAGAGGTTTTTGGAAATGGCATCTTTTGTCAGGTGAGATGAGCAGTCTTTCAGCAAGGAAAGAACAATGGTCTGTTTTCCCAAAGAAGCATATTACTCCATTTTTTTTTTCCTATGGTACTGTAAAAAACCTGAAAAAATGAATAAAATAGCCAAATAGTTTTGTACTTAGGAAATAAAGGGGTGTTGGCGGGATTCATTAAAAAAACAAACAACAAACATACAAGTTTAGATATGGGTCTGTGAATGTCATGAGGAGAAACACTCTGTGAATAGATGCACTTCCAGATCAATGTTGGAGGAGACAGCTGTTGAATAAATTTGAGGACAAACAAATCCAGGCTGGTTACGTTTCATGTCTGCATTCTTCATGTTCGACGAGCTGACTACAGCGGTATTGAAAGACCACAGAGAAAAGGAAAGCATAATTCAGCAGGTAGAAAGCTATTACAAAGGTAGAATTAAATGCTTCCAAAAGGGAACTTACTTAAGGAACAAAAATTGTGGGAAGCCTTCCCTAGCTGTTTGTAACCCTTGCTTAGGCTTGCCTACTGCAAGGGCTTGATTCCCAGAGATGCTTGATATTTCGTTGAAGTAATTCCTGGTCAGCACACAGTGGTGTAAGTATGTATTTACTGATGGTTCTAGTTCCTGTTTGCAGAATAGAAGAGCAGGTAGCCAGATAGCCTGGCTGTAGCGCATCGCATGATCCCTAAATTTGTTCAGTATCTAATCTAGATGAAAGAATTAAAAAAGGCTTGCATTGTCAGTTTTGAACCAGTGAGCCTATTTTGACCAGCCTTGGCTTTCTCTCTTAGGAGGAATTAATCCAGTTTAAAGTTTACTCAAAAACATTGGAGGTGAATCACTAGTTGCAGTATATGCTGAACTAGGATTAAATTGCCTCTAGTGCAGTGAGTTTGGATGAGGTAACAAAACCTCATTGAAATCAATTTCTATAGAAATGATTGAAGCTAGAATAATTCCCACTGCAAAGAATGAGAGAAGCCTAATGAGAAATGCAAATGGTGTAAAAACCTATATACAGGACTTTGAGCTTTAATTTGCACCTTCAAATGTATGAATTACACCAGATCATAGTCTCTTGCAATTACACATTGTCATGTGTCTGTAACAATGTCTAAGGAAAGACTCCTCCCTGTTCTACAGTAAATAATCAGACAAAGAATGTGTTTTGAACTGAGTCAGTTCAAGAGGCGAAGCTGAGATGAAATCTCAATAAAGGCATGTCAGGCATCAGTTTTCACATGTCCTTATTAGGTCCATCATTTTCTTTAGCTAGATCTACAACCCATGCAAAAATACCAGACCTCCTTATCTCCCTGATCTAATGCAAAAAGCATCTAGTTCACAATAACAAATACTTGTCTTTTCCCAATAAACACTATGAAATTAGCTAACTCTTAGAAAGAAGTATTATTATTTTTTTTTTATTTCTTGTTATAAATGTTCCATAGGAAAAGCCCTGGTAGATTTTCATTTTCACCACTCATATACTACTTCTGAATTTTGGCCCTTCTCTTCTTAAAGTAATAGATTAAATTTGGACTGAAAAGTTTAGGATGGGTGGATGTTTTATAAAGAAAAAGCAAGACCAAAATTAGGTACTTCACAAAAGCATGAGGAGGCCCCTGAAAATGACCTTGTTGCCATATGCACATTTTTGTCATAACTTGCTGATCCATTCATGTCATAATAAAGGTTATCCATGAGAATTTATCAGAGTAACAATCTATCTTTCAAAGGAGCATATCATCAGAGTGGTAGACCTGGAAACTGCAGGACTAAACACCACTGACTATTGTAGGGGTGATAGGAGTTTATATTTGCCTGGGCAAATCTTAGCCAAGCTTTCATGTTGAATCCTTTCACCTTGTCCCTCCCACTCCTGGTGTATCCCTCTGTTTTCCTTTTGCAAGAACTGAAAAATTATTCATTTTGCCTGGACACAGTTGAAACAGTCTGAGGCTGCTTGTTCTTCTGATGACATCTAACCTTTCTTCATTGCTGTTTAGTTTGGTGGGGAGCAGGATACACTTTTTGGTTCTGTTTCAATGCAAAAACCTCCATGCCGTTCTCATTGTTCCAGTCTCTTGCTGGATACCAGACAAGTCTTAAAAATGTCCAGACTGGATCAGGCCTTAGGGTTGTTTAGCCCAACATCAGTTGCAGTTGCTGGCAGGAAGCTACAAAAACAGAAATGTATGGTGACAGGTAGTATCTGTTCCAGCTTGCAGCAGCCTGCGGCTCACTAGTGTCCTGGGACACATGTGGTATCCTCATGGTGTGTAAGCTTCAATTACTTTTCTCTCTATTGATTTGTCCAGTAGCTGTGGGAGCCCGTGTAAGTCTTTGGCACCCACCAAGTCCTACAGCGTTTCAAAGTTCAATTACAGAGCTGGCTAGAAAGTACCTCTTTTTATGTATTTGGAACTTTTAACCTGCCCATTTTTCTTGGTTTCTTCAAGTTCTTCTGCTCTGTGAAAGAGGAAATAATTATTCTCTAGCCTCATTCTCTACGCTGCTCATGGTTTAAGACTCATTGTCAAATTTCCCCTCTGCTCCTTTTGTTCCACCCCTGAGAGTCCCAGACTATTTAATAATTCTCTGCGTACCATTTGCTTCAGCCTTTGAACCTTTTCTTGTTCTTTTTAGCACCAGAGAACTGGAGCTGCAGACAACGTTTGAGTTCACCATAGATTTCCTGAATAGTATGCTTATGTTTTCTTCTCCATTTGCTCCTTAATAATTCCTCAGGTTATACTGCCTTTCCTTCTCCACCACTGAGCACTGGGCTGACAACTTCATAAAACCTTGTGCCATAACTCAGGGATCTCTTCTACCCAAGTAATGGGAATCTCTTTTCAGCACTCCACTCTCCATGCAAAGTCAGGATTGTTTTGACTGGGGTGCATTCCTTTGCTGTTATCAACGCTGATTTTTTAATTTCTTTTTCCTGCCATTTTAACCCAGTAACTCATAGCTTTCTCCTTTCTCCAGCTGACTTTTATTTTTGCTGTCTAGAGTAATTTGCCATCAGGAAGTTCTCTCACCTCAAACTATGCTTCTTTTTCCAGATAACTTCTATGCCAAAAAAGCTTAGGAGCAGATTTCTGAGACTTCACAGATCACTCCCCTCTTCTCCCCCCTCCCCAGCAACTCCATGAGACCTGTGAGATTTTTTTTGTTCTACAAAGGCTATACAGTTTTTTCTTCACTGTATCACATATGTTCATGCACCGGATAATTATATTACATATTACAGTTTCTACCAATTTGGTCAGTATTTCCGCAGCTCTTTATGGTCACTTCAGGTCAGATATCTTGGAGCAGATTCTCCTGGAAGGCATGCTAAGGCACATGAAAACCAACAAGGTGCTTGGTGACAGCCAGCATGGCTTCACTAAGGGGAAATCCTGCCTGACCAATCTGGTGGCCTTCTATGATGGGGCCACAGAACTGATGGACAGGGGTAGAGGAGTTGATGTCATCTACCTGAACTTGTGCAAAGCATTCGACATTGTCCCACATGACATCCTTGTCTCTAAATTGGAGCGACATCAATTTGATAGGTGGAGCACTCTGTGGATAAAGACCTGGCTGGATGGCCGCACGCAAAGAGTTGTGCTCAATGGCTCAGTGTCCAGCTGGAGACCAGTAACGAGTGGTGTCCCCCAGGGATCGGTGTTGGGACCGGTCTTGTTCAACATCTTTGTGGGTGACATGGACAGTGGGATTGACTGCGCTCTCAGCAAGTTTGCCAACGACACCAAGCTGTGTGGTTCGGTTGACACATTGGAGGGAAGGAATGCCATCCAGAGGGACCTTGACACTCTTGTGAGGTGGGCTGATGCCAACCTGATGAAGTTTAACCGTGCCAAGTGCAAGGTCCTACACCTGGGTCAGAGCAATGCCAGGCACAGCTACAGGTTGGGCAGAGAAGAGATTCAGAGCAGCCCTGCGGAGAAGGACTTGGGGGTGTGGGTTGATGGGAAAATGAACATGAGCCGGCAGTGTGCACATGCAGCCCAGAAAACCAACCGTATCCTGGGCTGCATCAAAAGGAGTGTGACCAGCAGGTCGAGGGAGGTGATCCTGTCCCTCTACTGTGCTCTCATGAGACCTCACTTGGAGTATTGTGTGCAGTTCTGGTGTCCTCAACATAAAAAGGACATGGAACTCTGGCATTGAGGGGTTTGTGGCTCCCTGTCCCCCCATGCAGAAAGTGCTGGTGTGGTGCCAGGGAGAGGTGAGGGGCTGGTTCAGTGCCTGTTTCCCACCTATTCATGGGGTTTATGTCAACATTGCAAAAGGAATATTTACTTCGGGCTGCTCTAATGGGGACAGGCTGCTCCCCCCAGCCTGGCAGCTCTGGGAAAAGGACATTTAGAAGCATTGGTATATATACCAGCTTCAGATCTGGCACAGTGGGGAAATCTGACAAGAATGATGATGCTGAGCAAGCAAAAGGGTGCAGAAGAGCCAGTGTGGATGGTATGCATGGTTTGTATCGCCTTCTTTGGAATAAACCCAGCACATGAAGTAGTCACTGTAACAACACTCAGCCTTTGTGCTTTTCTGTTTTCCTTTAGGCAGTGCTGTCTCCAGATTAGCATTTTTGGACAAGCACTAGCTCTGAAGACACAACAGGGCACAAAGCATGCTCTATTTCAGATGCCGTCATTTCCCCACAATCAGCAGCAATTTATGCTTCAGTCTGAACCTTTCCGACAGTCTTATGCCAGTTCCCCCCCATCCTCATTTTGCTTTGTTTTCTTTCTCCAATTGTCTTGAGCATTGCTCCAAGGCACCCATTTGATGCTATGTTGTAGCATTCAGAAAAAGGAAATAGCATCGATTCCAGGCAAGGAAGGGAGCCAGTTCTGCAGTTTTCTGTAACTCAGTGGAGCTCTGTAGTTATTTAGTTGCATTGAATAATTCAGTGGGGAGGCTGTCTGAAACGCACCAGACTTTGTTTCCTATGAAAGGTGATGCATGCTCGTAGGGCTTCAGATAGCTATCCAGCAACCAGCACAGACTTCTTTAGAAACGCATGCATTTATACATCCAGATAGTAGCTTCCAGCAGCCCTCCAGGCCCTCTGCCAAATCTTCCAATTTTCACAATATAAGGCCAAATCCTGTTCACAGTTTTGTCAGCATTGCTCTACTGCTTAGAGCAGTCACAGCAAAGTCACACTGGTGCAAATGGGTTTGCTATAATCTTCAGTGTTTCCCTAACCCAGCACACACCATCCTGAGCCTTCTCTCCCACCTGGCCAGGAGCACTCCCCTGCCTTCTGACCTGACACACAAGCTGATAAACAAATATCGAGCCACAAATATCAGTCCCCAGGCAAGCGCCGAAACATGTGTGACAGCTGTTACTCACTTGTAAGCCCTCACACAGACCTCACCAGAAACCTCCCTACCAGTTTGCACCCAGGCAAATGCCCCAGCCGCCTCTGCTCAGGCTCCTTTTCCTGCACTTCCTCCCACAAGAAACCCGACTACCAGCACTCCATGGTGGGGGAGTGACTCTCCTTGGGGACCTTTCTTTTTCTCATCTGTCTTCCCCGTTTCCATGCAGCTTATCCTTCCCTTGGGAATTAGGCATAACCCTAAGGAATAAAAACTGTTTAAAAACCTGTAGAGCATACCTGGTTTCCTCAGAGAGTTGCAACTAAAAAGCAAGGGCGCAGTGACACAGAAATGCATGGGCATCCTCCTTCTGGGGACTCTTCTGCTAGCATTTCACACGGACCCGGTCAGAGGGATGCTGCTGCATCTGCACAGAGTGCTGCAGTGAAGCCTCAGAGTTTCTGTCAGACTGGATGAAATCCCAGCTTCCTTGCCGTATGCTCTGGCTCTTTTTCAGCCTCACACAAACAGCTTGTCCTGCAGAGCTCTGGAATTTGGAGGTTGCTTTGGTTTGTTTTTCTTTGAATTGGTTGTGCTGCTGTGTCTGCAGTGCTGCTGGAGGGGGAAAAATGAGGAGGGGAAAGAAAGACAAAAAGAATTCCTGCAGGCTTTTACTGTTAGTGGTGCAGGAGGATGAGTAAACAATGCAGACAGCTAAAAAGATTGTGCTAAGTGGTGCAAGATGCTAAAAGCTTTCCAATATGCCATTCCATTGTGTTTGCTTGAGTATTGTATATAGACATATAAAAAAGGAACAGTTCAGCCTTAAGGCCACATTCATGAGCTGAGCTGACTGTGTGAAGAACACAAAACTCTGTCCTGTTCTGCCAAAAAAACTTTCCGGGAGCAATTCTGAGCTGATTTAAAAAGAAAAAGAAAGTTTCTGGTCTCCAAGTGATGTAATTTCTCTAAGCACAACAATACAAAAAATAAAAGGGTGATCAAACCATGCAATTCAAAATCTGCACATACACACACGCACCTCTGAGCCTGCAGTTTTAGATGTCTCCCTTTGAATTTCCATCTGCAAGGATGACAAGTCTAGGATCCTCTTATTCTAGCTACAATAAAGAAATGGTATTTGTTCTAAAGTACCAAATTACTTGATCCATATGTGAGTGATCCCAACTTCATAGGCACCAACTGTTTTATGGCTAACACTGGTGTGCTGGTTTGAGCTAAATGGGAAGAGATCCAGAGCCGTGAACCCTTGGAGGCAGTGCAAAGATTCCCTTCACCCCGTGAGTGCACTGGCAGCAGCCAAGTGCCAAAAGCACAGCCAGAACTGAGAAGTGGCTAACACTTGATGCACCTCTCTGAGCACTAGCTGAGCAGTCAATGTAATATTTGTGTTTCTCATGAAGAATTGATGGTTTAGACTGCTTCTTTGAGCTTCCCTGCCACATATCATCGTGACAATTTACCCATTAGTCTTAATGTACTGAATTACCTTGATGGCTTCTCCTGTCAGTATAACATGGTCTTGCATTTTGCCTCAAATATTTGCTGGGCACATTCATATTTTACTTTCTGCATAGCCACAGCTACATCTCAGAGCTTGGTTTCACTAAGCCCAGATGCTGGAAAGGGAGTGCTCATGCTTATCTGATCATCTGCTGGATCAGCCCACTGACCCAGCTGAAAAACAATCTTCTGTTTTTCTGGGGCAAGTTTTCAACCAGATCAGCTTGCTGACCTGCTTGATGGCAAAGTCATGAGTACCATGCCAGTGAAAGGAAGAGGGGGACATGCACCTGCAAGATGAAGGGCAGCACCATCCATTTTGATATCAGTCTGCATGTCAATCTCCAAAGCCTCACCATGAAGGCAAAGTTTACCACACACTCACCAAACATTGCAGGTGTTGGCTAAGCACAGTTGTATTTGGCTTAAGTCTGCATTTACAGTCACCAGAACTACAACACCTTAATTTCAGAGGATTTACTCCAAATTTATATTGCTGAGAGATAACTCAGGTGACCCCTGTGCAAGGAGCAGCTTGTGTGAAGGAAGATGTAGATCACTGCCAGTGCAATGTTGCTGAAAACAAGTAATCACTATTTAGTTTGTCTTCTTAGTTTTGGCAAGCTCTTGGAAATTCTCCAGATGTAAAATTCCTTCCTATTTTTATACCAAGAGAAAGCTGCTTCTCAGTTTCAAGGAGACAAAACCTGGCACAGGAGGCTATGAAATACTATAGTGGAATTTTCTGTTGAACACAGAAACCTAAAACGATTCCTGCATGGTGCTGTAGTATCTCTGTGTCATAAGATGAGTGGGCAATCTGTTTATACATCTGCCTGGACATTTATACTAATTTTCATGGCTCTTTAGAGTTTTGCTTGGAAGTCGGACATCTGCAATAGGCAGAGGAGGGTTGAGGTTTGTCTCATCTAATTCTCCCCCCGGCAAATTAGACTTGCAGTCTGAATCAAAATTCTTATGTGGTCCATCAGGTGAGATAGGAACCTCCAGAAGATGAATCAGTCCATCCTAGCACAGGTATGTTGCATAAATAGGGTAAACTGGCCTCTGAAAATACCCTTCTCCCTCTGGCTACACTGACAGTAGAAGAAGCCAAGGCAACCATCTTAAACTGAAGAAGGAAAGGAGTTCCTCTGGGCTCATTAAGGGCCTGATATAAACCAAAGAAAACTCAGACTCATGGGGATGAAGTGGCCTGTGAGGGCAATGTACAGCTGTGTTAGGTGCTGTCTAAGCTATGCACAGGTCTCTCAGAAACTTGTGCAACCCTGTTTTCTCCTAACTTCTTGAGCTACGATTTGCCTATGGAACAGGAAACCAGAGGATCCATAGGGTTGGAGGTCTGCTACAGGGTGTACTTAGGTCACAAAGTCCCAGGCATTACACAGTTGTACTGGAGTGGGAAGGGGGTCTCCTCTCTCAGGTGAGTGACTATTACAGGCAGAGAATCCACACACTGAGCATGAGTGCAGAAGTCTGAAGCCAGGGCTGAGTTTAGATCCTGCTCGCCCTGAGGATGTGCTGGAGACAAGCACAGCTGTCTGATGGAGGTACAGAACCTGATGAAGGTACAGAAGTTTGCAGCACCTTAAAGCCTGGAAATGCTCTTCTGGCAGGGATTGAGAGCATCAGGCTTTCAAGTCTATATGCATGTTGTACAAAGTCGATTTGTCACTCACTGGCTCCAGTCCAGGTAGGACATAAATCTTATCATGACTGCAATTTTGAGCAGACACTTCTGCTTAGGCCAGATTGTAAATATGTGTAATTTGGGAACAGAAAAGCCTAAATGCTGCATGCACTTAGCACTGAAAGGTACAATTTCCATGGGCTGCATGTGTCACAGCTGACGGCAATGAAGCCTGAGTGATGGAAATGGCCTCCTCCAGGCAGAGCAGGTTTGTTGCTATGCTATTTTCGAGTCCTCTGCTCTGCTTACTTCTGTTGCTGGAAATGACTTACATTTGTTTCTAAATCTGTCTCTATTGATTAGCACTTAGTAAGTGGCTGCGTGGCTTAATAAATGATCATAGCTCTCACTCCTTTTGTTATTCCTGATGCACAGAAGACTGTTCTTTCTTTTTTTAGTTGCAGGATGTTCTTGTTAGCTCAGCTTAGCACTGTGTGTACTTCACAACCCAAGGTATCTGTGATCTTCTTTTTAAGTAATTTACACTGGCAACAAATAGAAAACAAAGTGCATATTACTAATTTTTAATAAAGCTATGATTATCTGCATATTACTCATTTTCAATAAAGCTATGATTATCTACCAAAACATGAAAATATCACACAGCACATTGGGTTTTATTGCACTAGGTATTTTGTTGGCTATATTTATTACAGAAAATGCTTGGTTTTCCTACAAGTGTATTGGTTACAATTAGTTTTGGTTTACACTGTAAGTCGTGCATTGACTGAAAAATAAAGGAGCCCATTAACATTTGTCTTTAAATCCATCCATTCCAAATATCACATTATACCATTATCTGACAAGCTGCTCAGTTCTTTCTGTACTTGATTAAATGACTGTGGCATTACACTTTTTGTGATTATATCTCTACATAACTTACTTAGCTCATTCATTACAACTGCTTTCCTGAGGAGAACTTGTGTCAGATGTCCACTATTGGTTACAGAAATTCATTCAGTCATTTTCTTCAGCACTTTCTAGTAATTTTCATCCTGGTATGAGAGTTAGTTGAAAACGCAAGTAAAATTATTCATGGTTACCCAAGCAGTCAAAAGTAATTCTCATCAATGCTTGTTGTGTATGTTCAGTCAGATGCTCAGCAAGACAGTAACAATAGATTCAGTGTAGTTCACTTGGAAAGAGAGTGTATGGACTATTCTTGCATGCAGTGTGTCCAGTCACAAGACACTCATGTCCCAGCCCTTACCACAACAGCCCTCTCACATCTGCATCACCACAGGTTGGTTTAAGTTATGATTCTACAGGGTTTGTTGGAGAAGAGAACCAAACACTTTTGGTTCCTCTTGAGGTTTCCTGGAGAACTCATCTACCTGTATTTCCCAGGAGTGCTGCTGTACCATTCACCTCTGCTTCCAAACGCTGCATGGCCTCCCAGACATAAGCCACTGCCTGAGCGACACTGCCAAGGGGAAACCAGAAGTTTCCACGTGGCCACCACTGAGCTGTTTTTCAAACTGGCAGAGTGGTGGTGCAGTAGTGCTCCTGACTGGGACACGGATAAACTCATTTCACCATCCAGCAGTTCTGTAGTTGCTATTCATCACTTTGGGACCCAGGAACACCATTTTATGTCAGAGTCTGGATCTAAAAGAGGTTCCAAAGAGCTCTTTCAGGTGCAGTGTGGAGCCATCCTGTCAGACTGCTGTTCAAAGGTGTCTGATGACATCATGAATTCTGGGAGCTATCTTTGAGTCTCTGGTTCACCATACAGAGTTCTGGTTTGTCCTGAAAACTTCTCAGCTATCTCTCAGCTATTCATGACCAGCAGGAAATAAAAACTTACCATTCACCTTCATCTCTCTTCTGAGAAAAGAGCTTTAAAGTGGTGCTGGCACTGCAGGACTGAGTGGAGTAGCCCATCAGATTACAATAGTACTCTGTCCTCTCCCATTATACAAAAGGGATTCCGCTTGAAAAATTATGAGAAGCTATTGCTTCAAGTAGCTGGGACTGCTGTGCAAGTCAGTGTGACTATAGATAGAATTGATAGGAACATCATGGAGACAGAAGGAAGACCCTTGCATCTGGAATGAAGTCTTTAGAGTGTATAAGCGAGGTCAGTTTTGCTTATGCTGATTCTGACTTTACCAGGTCAGTTCTTGAATACATATTTTTCACGAGGCAATACTGGAGACCGAAGGGTCTCCCCTGTGGCATGCACCCTGTATACCAGCTGCTTTAACACGTCCTACTCATACTGAGCACACTTAGGAAATCATGCTCTAACACTTTGGATGTCATAATAAGTGTCACCTCAACAATACTGTCCTGTCCGCTAGCAGCAGTGCCAGGCCCTTTAAGAAAGCTAGATGCCTATTTCCGATAACACAAAATCTCTAAAAGATGGATGAGAAAGGCTACAACATTTAGAAGGTAATACTAATGTAGACAGCCAATGCTGATTTAGCTGCAACATACAACAATTTTTAGACCTCCTTCAAAGGATGCTAATCTTTATCTTGGCAGGCTGATAAACAAAACCACAATCACAGGATACACAAATGACTCATCCTAGACAGCTCTGCTTCTTCAGCACCACTGTGATGTTCCACCTAAAACACGTAAATGCAGAACATCATCGAAGAGACAAGAAAGGCTGGGGGTGGTATCCTTGGCTGTATGCTCCACTGCTCTCACAACAGCTTCCCTCCTGCCCTGTGTACAGTGCAACAGCTCCTATATTCTGCTCTCAGGAGTGCAAGAGAAACACAGTGCAACTCAGTCACAAATAGAGATTGTCATTTCGATAAAATGGCCAGAATCAAACCATACACCAGCATTCAGGGAAATAACTGTCTTGAAAGGAAATACTAAGTTGCCTTCCTATTTTCACCATGACCAAAAATAAAAAGAGACAGCAACCTACATCCCTGATCTTAGTATTTAAGCACTTTAAAATGAGAGACTTTATTGTCCCATTTCAATTTGGTTTTGGTTGCTGCTTTTTGGGAAGAAGGATGGTCTTGTGATTATTAGAGTCACAGGCGGCAAGTCAGGAGATCAACGTTCAGCTTTCACATTTTTTCCTCAGTAGCTTTGGTCTCTGTTTGCCCTAGGAAATAGTGAGTAATGTGCTTCCTTCGCTTACAGGATTCTAAGAACTTTTAAGATGTGAAAAAATGCCTTCAAGGTTTCTGTCCACGTCAGGCCTTTAATGTGGCAAGACCCTTGACTTCACAAGCAAAGTTTTTGCAAACAAACCACTTTTGTCTGAAAAGACAGTCCTATTACACAGAAATTACACAGGCAGAAATGTACATATTTGCTAGTGATCCAAGGGAAAGGGAAAGGGAAATCTTGTTGCTCTTTGACTGTGGCAGAGATGCCAGGAGGGTTAGTTGTTGAAAATGTTGACAGTGGTTTTACCACCGAAATAGGTGTCAGAGGAGGTGAAGACAGGCCATGTTCTGATCAACACTAGGGAAATACTGTTTATATACAGGACCTATCCAGAAGCACTTTATAGTCAGAATGGTGTAATGTCATTGCTTGTTATTAATCTGATCATTCAAACCAAGACCTGTTACATGTTTGGAGACACAGGTTTCCCATGGGAACATGGCATCATGTCCTTCTCCCTGGATATTACCTGTCCTTCATACCTAGAAGAAGGCTGAACTTTGGATAGTGCTCTAACCTCACTACTAGCCCTTTTCCCCCAAGGTTTGGCTCACAAACTTACAAAGAAATGTACACTGTCATGCAGGATTCCCTCCTGTCCATCCCTGCCTGGTCCCCTGCTGTATGCGCAGTGAGCCCGCCCTGCTATCAAACAGCAATTTCACATCAAAGGTGGGTCTGGTAAATAAACCTTAACTACAACTGATGTGAAATAAGAAATATAACAAATAAGCACACTGTCCTACACAGATAAAACGTTTACAATTAGGGACCCAACAATCTGGTTTTTTCCTGCTTTCTGTAACGTCTCTCCATTGTTGGCCAAATTGTTCTTTAAACAGATCTTTGACTCATGCTTTCAATAGAGCTGGGAAAGGTCAGGATTTTGACATAAAAAATGCTGGATCAAATGTCTGATGTTTGGACGATATTTGCACAACTAGGTCTAGTCACATTTCCAGCAGAAAATTTGACTAACTGAATGCTCTGTATGCATCTAATAGACTGTGGCTGCCCATCTTACTAGTGAGCTTGGAGTAAGCATTCAGTGGCATACTGATCGACACATGGCTCTCCTACCAGATGCCATTCTCAGATCACAGCCATGTAAATACAAAAATGCCAGTTCCCGAATTCTCACAGGCTGAGCTTTTCCATAGAAATGTGACATGCAAACACCAAGTAGTTTTGCTCGTGCAATCTTGTCAATCTAGTAATATTTACACTGTGGTACAGCCTAAAGGCTAGCCCGTTTGGGGTCCAGGTGTGCCAGGTGTGGTACAAATAAGTGACTTCTTTAAAGCAGGTTGCAGTGTTTGAAGACAGGGGAGATCTTGCTGCCTCCATTGTGGAATTACCATCTGACAATGTTCACCATTCTGTGGGTCATTTGCAGGGAGAGAAACAAACCCAGAAAGCTAAAGCAGGAAGGGCCGCTGCTTCTAAAAGCTTTGCTAGTCAGAAAAGAGACAGCCCTGAGAGTGAATTCTGGCTGCCTTGAGCTGTTGGAAACCTCTGAGAGGGCAGGCTGTGGCAGGAAATAAAAAAGCACATTGAATAAATCACTTGATGCTCTGATTAAGAGGCATGGGACTGTATCATGTGATAGTTAAAGCCATAAGCTCCAGCCTGAAAGATATTTGGTGCACAAGCAGTCTGAATGGGCAGATGGTATTCATGAGCAGGATTACTATTCCTAGCAAAACAGGTCAAGCCAAGTCACTTAGAAATGGAATTAAAATGTAAAACTCACTATCTCTGAAGGTGTATGACTTTTAAAGAGAGGTAATCAATCAGGCTCATTATAATTGCATCATTTTAAACAACAAAATCATCATTCTGTGTAACAGAGGAAAACTTTGCATTTGTTCCCTTTCTGTCAGGTGACTTCACATGGGTTTTCCAGCATGAAATTTACCTCCAAATAGGAATGGATCAGCCAGATGGAGCTGGCCAAAAGCATTCATTTGAGTGACATTGTGTTGTGAGTAAAAGTAAATGCTACAAATAAACAGCAATTCACGTAAAGCAGTTCCTACCTTTCTGAGCAGTACCCAGCCTCACTTTCCTACCCTTTTCTGTAAGCAGGAACCCTGATGGGTGGCTGACTGCCCTGAGCCAGGGGTTCAAGCAGGTTGCATCAGCAAGCAGCTCAGAGCCAAGACTCTCTGCCCTGTGAGGGTACGGAATTGTTAAAATCAACTCTGTGGCAGAGGTGCAAGACAAGCATAGGACTCACATTATTTCTTATGGCAACAAGGGGACAACTTTGCTACCTCTGGTTGCAGGCTAGTCTGGAGCAGAGGGTAGGAGAAGCTGATTTTGCAAATGCAGGTTCCAGCAGCCTCTCAAAACCCCCTGATATCCCCACACTAAGGGAAGGGAAGTGATGGAGGTCCCAATGTGACAGCAAGACCCAGTCAGCTCCTTACAGGAGGAGGATGACAAAAGGGTGCAAAGTCCTTGCACAGGGCTGGAAGGTGTTTTGGAAAGGGCATAGAGAAGGAGGCGTCCTTCTGCCTTTTCTACATGAGCATCAGCCCTCCAGGACCATTTCTCACAGACCCATCCCCAGCACTTTTCTTTGCCATAAGACCCTCCAAACCTAAGCACATTAGCAGAGTGTTAGCAGGATAACAACATCTTGGTTGATTTTAATGTACACCAACCACCTGGGAATATCAAGTGCTCTGCTTTGTCTTTCTGAGCCCAGATGAAGGAGACACTGCTCTGCTCCCTGCAGCATGGCCTAGCGCTTCAGCCTTGGGGCAGCCTCCAAATGTCCTTGGCACCAGGCGACATGGAGCTCCTGAGGCAAGCTTGGGAAGTCTCACAGGTGCTGGAGAAGGCACTGCCAGGGCCAGCATCTCGCAGCACTGTGCCGGCAGGCTGGGCCAGCCAGGGCTGCGGAAGGCGGCAGGCAGCTCCCTTGCCTCAGGCAGGGGAGGAGGCAGCAGCCTCACAAGCCAGAGCAGGAAGAGGCCACCAGACTGGCACAGATCTGCTTGCTTGTGAGAAACAGGGTGGCTCAGCCCTGGTCCTCCCATGCCACGTCTACATCCCCCGTTCTAGGAGCATGAGGAACAGGATTTAAATGTTGCGTCGGGCTTGTGACTTCTCTTTTATCTTGTACTATCCATAATTCATTATTTGTTTCATGTGACTCATAAGCTAAATCATATGTGTTATTTCTGCTATGCACTTGCCTGCTAGTGAGTTTTTCTAACACTGGTCTATGAAAAAAAGGCTCCCTGAAATGTGAGTAAAAAGAAACCCCTTTTGCAAATGTCGGCAGAAAATCAAAGGGAAACAGAAGTAGGGTAAGCTTGAGCAAAGATAGCTCTTGGATGGGTAAAAGATTTAGAAACAGTTTATTTCCTTTTTTGATCACCCAGAGAGAGACCAGGCACAAGAGATGCAAAGGTTATGTCTGATACAGATAAACTTCTCTTTTACCACATTATGTGGTCAGTTTCTGAGCCGTAATTTGAACTGTGGATCAAGTCAGTGCAACAAAGACACAAAGCGTTAGTCAGACTTCAGTAGGCACAGGTCCGCAGATTCAGTTTCCAAACTTTCCAGTTTGTGGCAAGCATCAGATATCATAAGCTGTACATCTGTTCTTTTAAAAGGATTCAGTTGTCTGAAGGGAACTTCAGAATGCCAGTGACCAATTATGCAGTATGCAGGTAACAAGCTTTGCTTGCTCTTTTTTGCCTCCTTCCTCCATTTATCAGATTTTATTGTAAATACTCGTCACTTCATGAACACTTTTATTTGACAGTCCCCAGCAAAAAAAGCAGCATGTGATGGTTTGGCCCCAGCCTTTCAGAATGATAGAGAGTAGATTGGGCTTTGAAGACTGTATACCAGCTACACAAGTGCACCTGCATTTAAACTGAGGTGTCATCACCACATCTTAATGATGGAGTGATTCAGAGAGACGTTAGTATAAGTATACACCAGGCTCCATGCAGCAAGATGGCCAACATGCAAATGAAAGATAAATAAACAACAAACTGCTACAGCTTCAGCTTGCAGAGTGTCAAGTAACTCTTGGAAAGTAGTTAGCACTTTCCACTTCAGTTAATTTCCATGGAAGCTGAGAGATTTCAGCATGGCCAGAATTGCTCTGTCACTTCGCAATACTGAGCCTCAGAAAAAAAGGGGAGCAAGGAGCTGCAGAGGCCTGGTACTGTGGGAGCTTTGTCCGTGTGACAGCTCAATAAACACAGCTCTGGCTGCGACTCCTGCAACCCATTGTTGTCTATGGCAGATGAATGGAGGTCCTAGGCACACTCTATGCTCTGAAGTATTAGTGAATAAATATGAGGCCACCTATGTCTTGTTAAAGGATAAAATTCTTTTTTTTTTAAGTCTGTCTTGAGGAAACCCCTCCTTTCCTCCATCTTCGCAGTGCAGACATTGTGTTAGCCTATAGACCGCTTGTGGTATAGGTATCACTATCATGGCAAAGGCGATAAGTTTACTGGCATCTACACACAAAAGGATAAATTCCTGCTTAGTATCTCTGCTTTTAATATCTGTACTAATTTACGGTAGCTGGTCAGGCTCATTGAGAAGAGGTGTGTTTGTCAAAGCTGGTACATTTATAATCCTATAGCAGCCGTGTACATGACAGACTAAGTATAATCAGTCTAATAGACAAAACAGAGCATGGAAAGGTAGCAAAAATAGTTCTCTAGATGTGCTGCCTTGCCCAGCCGAACTCACACCACCTTTGGTCACCCTGATACTCAGTGACTTCCTAACTTTACTATGCAAGTAATTTACAAGGAATTTGGCATGTCTGTATTGCTCCTCTTAAAAAGGTTTATGTCAGTGTGTTCCTCTCAAGCCAGGGCTCACACATGTGCTGCTCTGCCTGCAGATCTCCAGGGGTCTGCAAAGCCTCCAGTGGTGGGGATAGTCATTTAACTGCATAGGAGCCACTGCAGGATCAGGATTCATGTACAGAAGTAGTGGGCTGTGAGGTCAACCTGTGACTAGGACATTTCCCTGCACTACTGCATGCTGTAACACTGACTGTGTGCTGCACTTAGAATCATATTATGGTTAGAGCTGGAAAGAACCTGAAGGTCATCTCAGACTGAGATACTTGGGATTTCACTATATGGGCTTGCAGAGACATGAGAAGCTAGTCACTAAGCACAAGGAGTGCTGCTCAAGAGAGATTTAACAGTGCCCAGTGGAGATGCCTCATTAAACTGATACAAACCTAATAAACAGAAGATCTGATAATTATCAAAAGGAGTTAAGCAATGAGAAGTGGCAGAAAGCCAAGCAGCAGAGAGCCTTCTAAATGCAAAGGGAAACTACCCAGCAAATACAGAGTTTGCAGTAAAAGAGTGAGGAAGAGACAGATGCCTTTTAAGATTATGATTTGCATCGTATTAGTAATCCTCCAAGTATTTTTTATTTTACTGATGCTATTTATATAAATCCAGTGGGTGAAGGATGGTCAAAGTAGTCATGTTGTTTTAAACACATACTTTGGAAGCCAAGTGATTCTCCTTTGGAAATAACAAAAAGGCTCCAAAAGTATTTTAAGAATGACAAGGGGAACTACTTTCCATAAGCCTGCTGTACTTCGTGGCTATAGTATGAAGGTATATACATTCAGGTATATTCAGGAAAGGGAGAAGCCACAGAGGAGAAACATTACACATGCACTTGCATTTCTAGCTCCTGGAAACCAAAACACTGGGACCAAGCTGGTCACTATGGCTACAGACAGATGTGAAAGCTCCCTTTGAATAGATCATCAGCTGCTGTTACTGAGTGAAGCCCACAGACAGGCAGTGAAAGATGGGAGAGTGCAGCAGCTCATCCCGAGCCTGCAGAATGCCCATGGTAAGATGGTTAGGTAAGATGCCCATGGTGGGTCAGAGGTCTCCCAAAACCATGCCCTGCCAATTAGCAGAAGTACTGCTGGAATGTACTGACTGTGGCAGGGCCAGCACAAATTCCACGCAAATAATGGGCAGGTCTCTGAGATGCTGATCAGGTTCTCTGATACAAAGGCAGGAAATGAAGTGGGCATTAATTTGCAACAACTGGCACTTAGGCAGTGGCCCCAAGCAAAGCAACCATCTTCTTCGGAGGTGGGGCTGAAATAGAGATGATTGAATGCCATAGGGCCACATCCCAGTGCAAACCAGTTCTCTTCTTTGTCTGTATTCGATATGAGCTGGTGTTTACGTAACAGAAGTGTCCAGTCAACACAACATGCAGGCACCTGGATGTTTCCAGGTCAAGGACTCTCTGGCACAAGTTATTGCTCTCACCCAAAGTGTAGGCAGGCAAAGATGAAATCAAACCTACCACAACTGGAGTGAATTTTTACTTTACATAATACTGGTTTTTGGAAGGAATCATTCCCAGTGATGCTCTCCTGACTGTATTATTTGTGCAGTGAGTTGGGAAGCCGTGCATGCCACTTGTGATACTCTGCCCACTTCTCCTTGGGCTATGTCTGTGTATGCATGTGGATATCACGCATCATTATACAAATTGCTCTGCCGCACTCTCAGGAAAATATACCATTAGCAGTTTTCCCAGTCTTGTTATTGACTTAGTTATCCATTAACAGAATCACCTTTATTTACAAAACCCTCAGAAAGTCCATGAAGTGTAAACAGGCCTGGTCTTCAAGGATGAACTCTCAGCGAGGACGGAGGGGATTTGGGTGTTATTTTTTTTAGCTATGTCTGTGCTCCTCCAGCTTCCTGTCTGCTGCTGGACACGGGAGAGGTGGAAAAATAGTTGATCACACATAGTTTCTACACACTATGAGTGCAGAAAGCAGAATATGGGCAAATAGTACCCAAGACAGGCTGGTATGAAATGATATGCCAAGAGCCAAATAGGTGGTTTTCCTGAAGGAAAATCCTGATGGTGAAGATAACAGAAGGTCCGGTAACTGAGGAGTAATTTCAGTCATTAAAATTTTGAAAGGACATAGCATACTAGGTCAAGAGACATAAGAGGATGCACACAGAGGGAGAGAAAGCAGCAAGATATTTCCTGGCAAAAGCAATGCGTGGCTACTTCTGCATCTGTAGGCATAATCTGAATTCTGACTCAGCCTGCTAATCAAAGGGCACTGCCAACTATGTCCAGTGAACTAAGAAATGCTGGTCTGTTTTGAAGAGAGAGCTGCATCACTACAATTATTTCTGATGGCACTACTTGCCTGGAAGGTACATGCCTTAAAACACAGACTGTTTGGCATAAGCATGGAAATGAGTAAGAGCTTGACTCACAGGCCTTGTCTTGAGAGATCTGTTGAACCTACCCCTTGAAGAAGATACATTGTCTCTTGCTTTAGGGTATATTTGGGGAGACTGTAAAAAAGGCAGGGATCTTGAGAAGAAGCTGTGACAACTTATTCCCTGAGGAGAACCCATCACATACCTTCAAATCTCATTACCATCCAGATACTTTTACCAAGTCTTCAAAAAAACCCTTTTCTGTGTTGTATGGCAATGAGAAAAACTCTTCAACTAACCACCTATGGGATGGGAAAAGTGAAACTGGTAAAGCTACATGCCTTATGGCTTTGGCACAAGCTTACCTCAGAACCACCAAAAGGGGATGGCATCTTCTCCCATGCCCCAGCTTTCCCTTCCTTCCTTGTCTTCTGGTCCTGTGCTGCCAAGCCACCAGGCTGCCCCAGCTCCCTGACTGATCCCATAAGTAGCAGCGGGCAGAAGGGAGAGCTGGGAACTGGGCAGTGAGAGAGATGTGGAGAGGAAGGAAGACATCTCTTCCTGCTGGCTGGGAGGTGTTGTAACAATTTAGCCACAAAGTGCAGCTTTGGGTGCCGAGAAATGTACAAAATATATCATGGGGGTCATGGGGAAATCACTTCTCCCTTTAGCTGCCTTCAGTTGCCACACTCCAAAGTAGTATACCAGTTGTGAGAGAAGGCTGACTCTCAAGCTGTGAGCTTCCTTTCAAGCCCAAGGAAATAAACCGCCATCAAGTGACTTACAATTTGGAAACAGAAATTATGCCTTCAAGAGAGGACATGCTGCCACAGAGAGACTGTATCACACACGATTGCCACCCCAGCTGTGCTCTGACACATCACTAGCAGCAACTGGACCAGGGGTGCTCTCCCTCTTCTGCAAGCCACTCTGAGACCCAGTGCAAAATGCCAAGACAGACTCTGCTCTCATTGAAAGTAATGTGTATTGAAGCCACATTTACAGCTTGCTCAGAAATAGAAAAGGGTGAGGTTTCACAGGTAGTAACCAGCAAATACAATAAAAAATGCAGGCTAAAGCCAGAGAGAAAGCAGGTGCCTTTTTCATGCAGTATGTCTTCCTAGCCATAAAACAGATGAGGTTTCTTTCATTCACAACAGAATAAAGAAGGTTGGAGAAAAAAAATAAAGCCCCAAAGATCCATTTTACGTCTCAAATATGCAGGCAATAAAGTCATGACTCACCCTTAACAAGTTCATCTGCTATTTTGTGACTAATGCATTTAATTCTATAATTCACGAATGTCCTACTCTTTAGGGTTTTACTGAAATCTGTTTGCTGAATTAGACTTAGAGTTAGACTTAGAGATAGCAAAATGAAGTGAAAAAGCAAAGCCTTTTACAGAGAAGGGAGCAATCAGCACTAATGGATATATTGTGCAAAAGCTTATGTGGTTGAAAAGACACGCACGTACACACACATCTGGCTGCTTCAGCTGCTGGTGGCAGTCATGAATATAGCTTGCTGATGCCAAACAAAAATCCATATCAATACAATCATCTATTTATTCATTTTATAATGTAGATCTCAAGATGCCAGCCACAACTGTAGCAACAACAGAAAACAAACATCTAGGTTTTCCAAGAAAAGTTTAATTTGAATGAAAGTCAATCAAAGTCCATGTTAAACCACTTAGCTAATAGATTGGCAGGGCTTACCTACTGAGTTGCACAGGCACCACTCCAACATTTACAATGACAACAGCTGGGATATCAGTTGAAAAGCTCGTTCCCTTTCTGGTCTACAAGTCTGGACCCTGCACATAGGTCAGTGTAACTTTGTTACTGCATATATTCAGCCTGTTGTTGCACGAACAACATATTTAAAGAAAATAGAACCTTTGAGTTAGAGACACATAAGTACCAAATCTTTTACAGGTGGTAAGTGGATAGAAATCATCCGACCAACCTTAGGTAAATAAGATAAATCTCTGCCCGGTATTATAGACAAGCCAATCATGTTTAAATGAGTGCATGCAGGAAAACATTTGCTTGGTGCCTGCAACGAAAAGGAACAGTAAAGCTGAACTCTTAGTGCAGGTAACTTGGCTTTTGCCATGCAATGCCAGAGCTTGGAATTATTTATCTTCCCCCTTCACTCTGTTCGTTAACGCCTAGTACTTCTCATGCCCTAAGGCTGTCCTCTCAGCCACGCTTATTCTGATGGGTTCATCTCTAGTTTCATAATATCTTTATGAAAGTTTATCTTTCATAAAACCCCAGCTCTTGCATTTATGCGGCCAATGAAGAAATTCAACTTCCCCTTTAAAAATTACCCACATCCTCAGAGTTGCGGATCAAAGCACAGAAAGTGAAAGTACCAAACTCTTTGATACAGAAGGCTAATAAATAACTTAATATTTAGTCTTTTCAGAAACATTATGAATTGTAAAGCAAATGCAGTGTTTTTCTATGGGAAGATTGTTTCATGGCTTCTGGGTCCCTGGTATGGTAAGTAGAAGCTTACAGAACCTTCTGCACCCTGGAGTACACAAGAGCTAAATAATTCTCAGTATTCTGAGGCTGGTTAACATCACACACAGCACAGCAGGATTTTTCCACCAGGAAGTCCTGGTGAGAGAGAGAGAACTTGTGGCACATGTCCATTTTCTTCAGAAAAAGAAACAGAGGATTTACCATAAATATGTATTTCCTTTAAAAATCCACATTACTGAAGAAATTCGATTCATTTACACTTCAAACTGTTAAACATTTCTTTCTGCTTTAAAAATCTGCAGGGCTCTCATTTTCTGTTTGGTTCCCCGCCCCCCACTTGCCAGCACTGCTTGGCGGAGGTTGCCACAGGAAGGCTTTCAGATTTCAACCTCTGGTTGGTGATTCTTAAATATAGCACTCAGTCTTTAAAATCACGTTCTTAAATTTGGGGGGAACCCTTGAAGAAAACCACAGTATGCTTTGAAAATGAATGTTGCAAAGTGATCCTGAATATTGGGTTTTAATAGTAATGATTTACAACTAACTTTTAAAATGCCCTACAGCTTGCACTGCTATTCCCTGGTTAACCAGGATCACACCATGAATAAACCAGGGCACGTTACAGAAAAAATGATTAATAGATTGTCAGCTTTAATGGGAAAACTGTGCTTTCAGTGGTTTTTTTTTTGCAAGGAAATTAATTATAAATCTGTTTTGAAAGGACTAACTTGAAGAGCTGTACGGAGTCATGTCTTGCAAGCGTACAGCGTCTGGCTCTGATAACAATGCTGGGCACCCACAGAATTTATCACTTTTGGATTGGTATGGTACATTTAATGCAACACGATGAAAAGCAGGATGTATTCATTTCAGCACAGAGTGGGTAGGTTGCGATGAGTTAAATGAAGCTATAATTCTATCCATGGTACATTTTAATTGTATGCTATGCTTTGAATATAAAAGAAGATCTGGTTTACCCAACATTTATGTAACATTCTTGCTCATTAAGAATTTATTAACAGCGTCATAAACACTGAAATCATGGGGGGGGGGGAGAAAAAAAACCATGTCCATTTAAAACCCCTAATTAACTGGGCAATCTGATTATACATGCACAGCAGCTGTTGCCATCTTGGGGTTTCAGTGATCAGCTGTGGAAACAAATGCACACTGGAACATATTCAAGAAAATAACAAGCTTTTTTGTGATCAAAAAAATTTAAAATCCCCAAAGGTTGGAAAAAAATCCATGAAGGTGTGGAGCACGAGAACCTGCACAGTCAAAACTGTGTCTGGTTTTCCTCAGGAGCATTTAAAAAGTTGAAACTGCTTCTACATTATTTACTTCCCTAACAAAAAACATTGGGTACTTTCTTGAATCACAGCCATGCAGGATTTTACTGCATACTGAAACTCTTTGTTTCATTTATAATTATCCAATAGGATTTGCAGCTTTGGCCTCTGTTCCCCCTGAAGACAACAGGGGCCAGGATGTTGATTTCAAGGAGATGTAATCGTCAGCAGCTTTTCCACTCACAGCAAACACATACATGAAAGAACATGCCACTTTAGGCTACAGTTACTTAGTTAAACGTTAAGTGTACAGGAAAACAGTACATCTTTAATTACTCCTTACTTCCTGTTCCCAGTGATGACAGCCACTAATAACACTGACTGCAATTTCCCTTTTTGTCTTAAGACATGAACTCTGATGCCACTACTACCTCTATGGAGAACCCGGTACTGTTATACTATGCTACTGCCAAGACTGGGAGGACATTTTAACCAAGAATGTTTCAAACCTGAGGTCCTCTGAAGGACAACTGAATAGAGGGTGATCGACTCAATTCTTTTGTATACCATGGTTGAGTAAAGTAAGTAGGTAAAGTGGTAACTTTAGCCAAAAAATAATAGCTAGCTGATGTAAATCACACAGTGCTGATATCATGTGCTGCTTTAAATGTAATTTTGAAAGCAGCTCAAAGTTAATGCTACACTTGCATTCATGTCTTAGCTGGTGCAGGAGGGAGCTCCTCCCAGATTGTTTCATGTCTGTTCCAGAGGGAACATGAGTCACTATAATAAGATTCAAGGCTACCTTCCCTCCTTTCAGATGAGCACAGTTTCCAGGAAATCTTTCTCATGTTATCCCTTAGTAGTAACTTCAGATCAAGCACTGAAAAATTCTAAAATCCGATCTGCTCAGGCAAGACCATACAGCAGTTGAGTCACATTCACTCCAAGCATCTCTAACTAAAAAGCAGGGTTGGAATACAGTAAACATATTAGAAAGTAAGATAAGTTCCAAAATCAGCAAGCCAAATCACTGATGTAACTTCTGTGACAACTTCCACAGGGAAGATGTGTCCACTCAGTCCTCATTCCTCACAAAGAAGACAGAAAGAACTATACTTTGGTGTTCAAAAGAGCAATATTTTGTCCCCAAAGTTAGGAACACCAGCTTTTAAGAGCAAGCTGTCAAAGACTTTGACATTTACTGATATTATTTAATTTGTTATGTACATCAGAGGCTTAGAGAACTTGTCAGTCACTGTTGGGTTGTTGTTTTGTCTTTTTTTTTTTTTGTTAACTCTTGGTTGTAAGTTACTCATTCTACAGGCTGGAAAATATTTAAGTTGCAGGTTTTAATATGAAATTTTTCCTAAATAGTTTTGGAATTACAGTGTAAGTGTTGAGTGTACCATTTACTTTCTTTCTAAACAGAAAACAGAAATATCTGCAAGCACTATTATACATTCTGATCCTGACAGTTTAAGCATCCCTGTCTAATAATGCAAATAAATATTTGGCTTTGATCCCTTTTGTTGCTCTATAGGTAACAAGATTGGGTGTGTTCGCTGATACTGCATGAAATCTATAAGTCTGCTTTGGCAAAACAGAACATAGTCAATGAGGATTTTGCTGTGTTTCATATTTGCTCAGAGTTTTCAATTCTGGATTTTCAGCTTACTTGAAACCAACCAGCTGTGAAACACCAATTCTGCACAGGGAGAACCACAGTCTGGCTGCCTGTAAATCAGAAAATCAGAACAGTTGGACAGGACCTTAAACATCACCTAGTTCCAGCCCCTTGCCATGGGTAGAGACATCTTCCAGTAGATCAGGTTGCTCAAAGCCCAGTCCAACTTGTCCTCATCCAGAGATTGTGTACAACAACTGCCTCATCTCCAGGCTCATTATTCTTAATTATTAGTGGAGTGGAAGGAGACCTACATCTTATTCAAAAGGAAAATAAACTAATCTAAAATGCTTCATAAACTGAAGAACTTAAGGTCATTACAGTTGTTTCATGTGCTCTGATAAAACTTCTTATATTGATACCATGCTTCCTTTACAAACTCAACAGATTTTAGGGTTTGTTTTACAAACACATATACTTCCAATTACCAGCTTGGTCCATGAAATAGGATATTCTGCAAGTGCAACTTAAAAAAAAAATGAAGAAAAAAAAATAAGAAAAAGTACAAGGAAAGATAATATTTTGCAGTCAAACAAACAAAAAAACCCCACCCCAGTATGCATTAACTGCTGCAAGAACTTCTGTCATTTAAAGAGCAACAAGTCCTTCAAAGAAAAAGAGAATAACATCTCTTCACAAGAGATGTTAAAATTCTTTGATATACTGAAGAGAAGAAACCACATTATTTTGGCAAAAAGACTGGCTCCCAATTGTGCTCAGTAACTTTTTGCCACTGGAAGTGCCTCAGAACTGTCAAATACAAATACACCAGCAAATACCCATGGAAAGTCATGCTGTTCTTTAATGTGTTCAACTGAACTTTCACCACTTCTCAAGTCAATAACATAAGATCCCTGCCTGGGTCATCTGAGACCATGGTGGCCAATGAGACCACAGGACTTGCTCTGGCAGGCAGTTACTCTGGCCCCCTGGACCAAAGCCCCAAAAGTTTGAATCCAGACAGCAGCTTGGTCTGAATGCCTAATTGAGGTCCCTAGGACAAAGAAAAAAGTAAAAGGCAAAGACCCTCATGAGATACCAAGAGGAAATCTAGGCACTAGGAAAGACATTTTGAAGTACAAAGTTTCTGTTCATTAAACCTTCACTACAGTGAACATTTCAATACATCCCCTAACAAGGAGGAATGGAAATCACAGCATTTTAGTGGGGAAAAAGAAGAAAAATGCAGTCACAAAGCAGTTTTCAATGAATGAAGCAATAAACAACCACCTGCTCCAGAGCTGAAAGACAGTAATGGCGCAATCTCTCCTGGAGATTGCTATGTTATACTGTATAAAGCAAAAAAAAAAGAAAACTAGGGGGAAAGAGTGAGAACAAGGTTTTATCAAGCAGCATTTCTAGAAGATTGTTGATGAGATATGAAGGACTTTGATTGTGAATTGTTCCCGTAATTGACACAATTCTGCTTTTCTGTGCACCAGCTAAACAGGAAGTCACTCACTTCATTTCACTTGAGTGATTTAGAGCATCTCTACAGAGAGCAGAGGTTGATCAAATGTAAGTCAATATGTCTCCTGGCTGCTGTCAGCCCCAGGACAGACTCATAGATACTCAACTACCTGGAGTTTTTGAAGATCCTTGGCTGGTAAAAAATGTTGAAACAGAGACACAAGATGGTTGACCCTGGGATTTCACACAAGACAGGAAGAGAGGGAGTACAGTCCCTTCCTCTTCTGTAGAAGGTAAAGACATGTCACCCGTACAGATTCTCTCACAGTTCAGAGTCCAATCACACCAACAGTTGAATCAGCTGCAGCAGGGAGAGAGAGAAATATTTTAAGGCAGGCTTGTAATTAGATATTTGTAATATGAGGGTACAATCTTAGCTGCTCTGCAGTGTAACTCTCTGCAGCTCTAGAGTCTTATTGTGTTGACACTCACACGTGACATACTAACTCAAGATGAGTTTGCTTGGAGAGCAGTTTGTTTGAACTAGTCCTGGAACGAAAGCTTTCATTGTTGAGTATGAAGTACATTGTAAGGAGTACACATATTTTATCAAAGCTTAACACTTCTTCTTTCTCTGCCTGTATTCCATGGAAAGTATTTGCTGTATCCTTAGGCTTTGGGATAGATTTTTATTTACTGTGGGCTACTAACTCTTCAGGCTTTACTCACTGTACAACAGATGATTCTACTAAATATGTTATGTCTAACAGCCTGGGCAGTGTTAAACCAAATTACAAAGAGCTCAGAAACAAAACATGGTTAAATACTCATGGTAGCTAATACTATTAAACTATTTAATGAGCCAGCAGTTTGCGCTCGCAGCCCAGAAAGCCAACCATATCCTGGGCTGCATCAAAAGGAGCGTGACCAGCAGGTGAAGGAAGGTGATCCTGCCCCTCTACTCTGCTCTTCTGAGACCTCACTTGGAGTATTGTGTGCAGTTCTGGTGTCCTCAACATAAAAAGGACATGGAACTGTTAGAACAGGTCCAGAGGAGGGCCATGAGGATGATCAGGGGACTGGAGCACCTCCCATATGAAGATAGGCTGAGAAAGTTGGGGCTGTTCAGCCTGGAGAAGAGAAGGCTGCGTGGACACCTCCTAGCAGCCTTCCAATATCTGAAGGGGGCCTATAGGGATGCTGGGGAGGGACTCTTCATGGGGGACTGTAGTGAGAGGACAAGGGGTAACGGGTTCAAACTTCAACAGGGGAGGTTTAGATTGGATCTGAGGAAGAAATTCTTTACTGTGAGGGTGGTGAGGCCCTGGAATGGGTTGCCCAGGGAGGTTGTGGATGCTTCATCCCTGGCGGCGTTCAAGTTGGAGTTGGACATAGCCTTGGATGGCATGGTTTAGTGTGAGGTGTCCCTGCCCGTGGCAGGGGGGTTGGAACTCGATGATCTTAAGGTCCTTTCCAACCCTAACTATTCTATGATTCTATGATTCTATGACTGACCACTCACTACAAATAAAGTTATAACATTTAAGGAAGTAGAATAATAACCTGATTCTGCTAAAAGCTTAATTTTGAGTATATAATGGCTGCAGTTTTGTACTTCTGCTTTATAAAATAATCTGTTTGCAAGATGTACTGGAACTAAAAATATTATACAAGTTGTTGAAAACAAGAAAGTATCATGATACATGACCTATGGCACCACATATAACTTGTCATGCATTAGGGCAACATGACCTGCATCTAAAATGAATAGCTTCTCTGCATGACTCATGCGTCAGCAGCACTTGAAATCATCAAGCAGACTGTTTCAATAGGTATGAAATCCATCACTAACTCCTAAGAGTTGCTTTCTGTCTCTTTTCAACCAGACAGATGTCAAGTCATTAGCAATCAGTGTTTCTCTACTTTAGTGAAAGCACACAGGAGCCATGGCCCAAGTGTGAACAAGAGAAAGTTTTGTCATGCTCTCTACCATATGTTACAATGGAGACAGGAAAAAAAAAAACCCACAGAAATGCTGAAAAAAGTATGAACAAAGCCTTGAAATCTCAGAAGACACTGCTTCTACATGTGTGACAAGTTATACCTGCAAACATAATCCCAGAGTGCTACTTAACCGGACTTTTGCAAGAAGGTGTAGTGAAGCTGGAGAGGAGGTCTGAAGGGTCACCACAGGGGTTAAAGAGGCCGCTATCTGCCTGGTCTTAGATAGGGGTGCCCAAATTGAGTTCCAGCCAGAGGAACACCTGAACAACAGAGATGGTGAATCTGTGAGCGTAGCATGCAAGGCAACCTTCCAGGGCACTTCAGGTTTCTGCATGCTGGAATCCTCTCTGTGCTCCTCAGCCATTTCACCAGCCAACAGTCAAACTGCTTCCAGTTACCTGTGAGACAGCCGCACCTGCAGAACCAGGAGAGTTACCAAAGTCTCAGATGCACTTTTGAGTCCCCTGCAAGAGCTGTGGGACCTGACGCTTTAATAGGTGGAGCTTCACATGCCTTACTGCTTAGATGTTGAATAAAGTGAATACTTTTCAGCAAGAAAAAAATGTTACTCTTGTGGTTTTTCATATGGAGCTTGGCCCAGCTGTTCTTGCTGAAGTTGGGTACAGAAGTCCTACAAATGCAGAGTCAGAAGACAGCAGGAGAAAGGATAAGTAGTGTACTGTCTCCTGCAGAGAGGAATGCCACGGCAGAGCTGACCTCAAGGGCTGCCAAGGGTCTGTTCTGCTGGCAAGTGACAAGCCTCCAATAGCTCAGTAGAGTTCATAGTGCAATTTTCTTCTGGCCATAATGTCTCTGTCATGTGCATATCTGCGCATTAACCACTGACTCGTTTTGTGTCATTGAACAGAAAGAATGAGATAACAACCCTCTCCTTTTTCACTCCTTATCTCTACTAATGGGAATGCAGAGTTGCATTATCCATGAGCCAGCTTGTTTTCAGCCACAGGAAGAAGCAGAAGAAATGGTCTTACGCTCTAAAGCGGGAGCAGGGAACATATATATAGCCAACCTCTACAACCCCCTTAAGCAAATCGTGCCTTAAGATGAGAACATATTTCTGAAGAAATCCCCCAAGACCATTTCTGAAATTAAGAGGAGCTCACAAAATGCAACTCTTCTTCCTCCCTCTGTTTGTCCCATAACTGTGTGTACCGCCACTGGTATTTCCTATCTGCAAGTAGATTTGCATGCAGAGCACTTTGTAGGCTGAGGTTTCAGATTAGTACCATAGGAAATGTAGGTTTTTTAGATGAGAAGCAATAAACCAGATTTGAAGCAGTGTATGAGAAATCCTAAAAATTTAGTAGCTGGCAAAACACAATACTACTCAAGAAGGAGGTTTGCCTATTAGGTACCAAACCAAATTTGGATGTATACAGATGAAAGGAAGAACCTGATGCAATTCAGTTCATCATTAACGCATATACAATATATCTGACAGTATATATGCACATGCACAGCATGTATTGTTCAAAACCAATGTTTTCTGTTCAATTTATTTGCTTTTCCTAAGAAAAATAGTGATACTTGCTGCAAACTCCAATTCAAAATAGTTCTAGATAGTAAAAACCAACCAAAGTCAATAAAATATTAACTGCTTTCTTCCTTAAAAATAATAACCAATCTATTACTATATGGGAGAGTACAAGGTAAAAGTTACCTAATTTCTTTTAAATATTAGAAGTACATCAGAATCCCTGAAGACTTCTCTTTCTAAAGCTGGTGGTGACTTAAATCCCTATTTTCTTGATCACATGTCACAGTTTATTGGGGACATACAAATAGTTTTCTCTCTTCTTTCATCATCAACATGACAGTGGGCTGCAACATGACCAGCAGTCCTACCTTCAGTGGAGCAGGCTTTGAATAATGAGGAAGCTATTGGCAGTGGCTGACCTGATAAGAGGAGAAAGCTCATGAGTTACAGAGTCTTTGTTGATTTGGAGATTAGGTTTGTACTCTCAAGAAGGATTTTCTTGCATTCTTTTCCCCAGGAGGAAAACTAAAACATGAACCTGATGGAGTGTGAGCAGTGAGAGAGCCCCTTGCGCACGTGATAGTTTCAAGAAGTGAAGAAACTGTGTGAAAGTGGTTGATCTCAATGAACATTCAATTAAACTAGAGCTAGCTTTTTGGTCCTCAGTACCATGACCAGTTTTAGATTGATACCTCCATTCACTTTTAGGAGCTTAATTATAGATATTTACATTTTCCCTCTTGCATTCTACATCTTGAGCAACAGCTGCTTGTATTTTTTGGACTCAAAGTTCCCTACTTGCATTGTCACTGAAAAATACAAGCTCAATGAGTTATCTACACCACCTCAGTTTAGAAGGCAGAATAGAAGAGCTTTCCAATCCTTGCCAGGTGGTAGAAATAATGACATTATGAGGTTTCCTTGTCACCTTGGCCTGGGGGTCAGTAGCTCCAGCAGACAAAGCCAGAACAACCCTCAACTATCCAGACTAAGAAGTGCTGAAATTTATCATGATTTCCAGAATTTTACCAGAAAACAAGCAATTAGAATAAGATACAGCAAGTATCTGTAGACTGTCTAGAGATACATCCTGTAAAGACCTTTCCTTCATGCTTCAGAGGTACAAAAGAGATTGCTGTATGATTCACCATCTGTCAGCTCTTAGGATAAGACCTTAATAGCAGGAGTCGGCTTATTTCTACATAAACAGGAAATATCGAGTGATACTTTCACAACTGTTAAAGGTTTTCCAGTACCACCACCTATACATTTTAGGCTGCTGCCTTCTACCATAGGATGACTTCTGAAACGCTGTGCTGTGTCTGTGTACAGACTTCCACTGTGCTACCTTTGAAGTCAGTGTTAGCATTTCCATTTTCCTCTCTACAAATGTCAGCCAATCTCTATTAGAACACTATATCCCCTCCAAGTCAAATGTTTCAAAAATAAATGCTAATATGTGAAAATGTCAAAAAGCCCCATGCTTTAGAGACTAAACCAATTCCAATTCCCAATGCTTAAGAGAGAAGGTTGTAATGGAAATGGGTTACACCATGTTTATCACTGCTCTGCCACTTACAGCCCCCGCTGTCATGGATGGGATGATGGAATAAAGGGGTGATGGGAATGGACCTGGTATGGAAGGTCCAGGAAAGGCTTTGCATGAGTGTGAAGTATTGTTTCACTAACAACTGGTATAAAGCAGTGTCAATGACATCATACAGCTGTCAGTGATGTCCATCAGGCTGCCTGCTTTCCTTCAGACACACCATCTGTTTCAGTCAAGGGTGCTGGAGGCTTGAGACAAAGCCCATTGAAGTTACTGGAAAGATTCCCATGAATTTTTGACTCTGTGACTCATCTGTAGTTTATACAATGCACAAAATGTCAGGCTCACAAACTGCACCGTGCAAACAGGACACCTAAGGCTTAAACATAACAGAAAGCAGTAGTCGGCTCTCTCACACCAACATATGCCAGGATCTGATCTGCTGAAACTGTTGCAGCCGCAGTAATGTATAGCAGAAGTAGGCTAGAGCAGGAGAAAACTCTAAACAGATATCTTTTACTGGCATGACTTTAGTAGACAAGAGGACACTCAGAGTCAGAGGAACCAGTTCTGTTTTCATCTTTCTGGGGCAATACTACCATCAGCAGGGACGAGGTGCCTAAACAGTAAAATACGGGCCACTACGCCTGAGGAAATTGAACACTACAGGAGAGGTGGTAGGAAAGAATCTCTGAAAGAAAGTTAACAGTACCCAGAATTCAATGGTAGTGAGTAAAATGGGAGGCTGATATAAAAATAGCCAGCTATATCTATGGATTCAAGTTGCCTTCCTTAAATAAAGATGACAGCACTTTTCTTCCCCATGATTATATAAAGGGACGCACTTCCCTGCGTGGAGCTCCCAGTGAAGTCAGCGTGAGTCACTTGTGCAGGCTGCTGGGAAGCACATCCCCAGGAGAGCTAATTATTGCCTGTATCATAACAAGCTTGCAGAAGAGGCTTTGTGAACGCCTGCTACTGTTTCATTATCTCCAGTTCAGGAGACGGAACAACTGTCAGCCTAAATGACACAGTTTGGTATTTTCCACTAATGCAGAAAAAAAAGAAGTGAAGAGCAAGTCCTGACAACAGCTTCGGTTTCCAAGTTATTTTCAGGCAAAACATGCATTTTAAAAAGTATGCCAATTTAATCTCCAATCCCCCATAGGGATATGCAATAGTTAGGACCTTTTCTCAGTTTATAGACAGGAAGGAGAGAGAACCAAAAGGCCCCCAAGTGCCTGATTTTGCTCTTGGACTTGCATAAACCAAAACACTCCGTCAGTGCTAATTGTCCAGCAGAATGTAATCACATGAGAGATATACAATTTGATTGTACAAAGCCAGCAGAAAATAAAGGAGATTTTATTAAGGATAATGCTTCTGTATTGCACTCCATATATCGAAAAGATCTATTGGCCTCAAACTGAACACGGCTGGAATATAAGTTCATGATTACAACCTGTCCTGTCTGCAAAGACTTAGCTATATTTTTGTTTTTATTTATGTTTATATTTATGGGCCTTTAACCACAACCCTGCTTGTGGCCTAATCAAGATTTTCATGTGATGAAATCATTTTATTGATGAAGTACTGAACATAAGCCTTATGTATGACAACTGAGATCTCTGTCCTAAGATTAGCAATGGTAGAAGCTCTATGACAGGTAAAAGCATTTGGCACTTTTGTCAGGGAACTACAGTGAAGGACACCAACTCTTGTTTAGCACTTTCTCCTCCTGTGAAGCAGAGACATAGATAGGTAGGTAGACAGGTAGACAGACAGACAGACAGACAGATAGATAGACAGATAGTAAAAGTTTGTTCTTACTTTCTTGTTCCAGAAGAAAGATTGAGAGGCTAGAGGCAGGCAAAAGGAAAAGGGTTTCAGAAGTCAGGAAGATGGAAAATGAGGGGGAAATCTCAAGAAGAACACCTAATCCCAAAACAAAACTGTGGGATTGGCAGCAGAATTTTTCTGGATTACTGATTATTTATGCGCCCCATATTAAGAAATCCCTTCAGATGAGGGTCTTTCCTTGAGAGGGTGAGAAGGTGCCATGTGAAACTGCTTATCTCCATATGGTCTGTAGCATACAGAGGTAACCATGTCTCTCACTAGGTACAGCCTACTGAAAAATGTGGTTGTGATAAATATGTACATTTGTCTTTATTATCTTGTATCAGACAATGGGAGATAAATAATAATAATAAATATTGAACAAAAAATAGAAAAGGGGAATAGGGATTCCATGATTTTTCTCAGACTGGCAATGTTTCTCAGAGTCCATAATTTGTTATGTGCAGACCCTACTTTAAATATGTTTTCCTCAAGCTGTGCCAGAGGAAGATGCAGCTACATACCTGTTCCCTGTACAGCCTCCGTTTTAGGCAGTCTAGCCTTCCACATGGCAAAGTGGTTCTCATTCAGCAGAGCAAGGCAACAGAAGAGATTGACTGGCTCAATACCTATTTAAAAAAAACCCAAGCTGATCTATTTATTTGACATGAACTTCAATGTCTGGACAGTTTTATCTTTTTAACACTTCACTGACTTTCATATAGTAGCAAAACAATTCGAGAAAGAAATGCAGCAAAAGCAGAACTTGGTACATAAGAAGAACAGGAAATACACTCAAAGACTAAAGTAGCTGAGGATACCACCTTAATTGATGATTGCTTTCAATTGAGCCACATTAGCTTGAAAAACACTGAACTGAACAAAATACACTATTTACTTTTCATTTTGTGCAAACACACCTCAGGGTCTTACCCATATTCCTATATTCTGACCAGGTACTAGTATAAATGAGAAATTACTCCGAAGAAATCAATAGATATTAACTGGAATAGACAAAACAAGAACTAAGTTCAAAAAAAGCAGTAGCTGTATATACCCTTAGAACATCTCTGACACAGGAACATATGGTGTCCTTCCAAACACTGTTTGTGGGCAATAGCTCACTCTACTTCCATTTTTATCACAGATGTGCAATCCAACAAATACAGAAAAGCATTTTCCACTTCCAATAAACTCACCAGTTTGAGCAGGTTTGGGTACGATCTAAATCTGGGTTTCTCCTTTAAATAACATTAGTAGGTCTAACATGTTTTAATTTTAAAAGATTCTAGAATGACAGTATCATTCTGCACTGTGTAGCAGGGATCCGAGACCCTTTGTTATATTTGTTACTGCTTACCCAACCTGTGTGCCTCAAAACTACCTGGGAAACCATTGGCATCAGACATTATCTGGGCAAAATGGAAGAACTCCAAGTCCTATCAAACATATAGAACTGGCTGCACCTAGTATTTTGTGACTGTGTTTATAGAACAGGGATATGGAAACATTCAATAAAGGATAAAACACCCTCTTATTATGGGTGACCAAATCAGAAATTACAGAGTCTATACTAGCACTGCTCAAAACATTGTCTGACGTGGCCTGTCTTGGGGAAGATGCTTGGAGCCGAATTTCCCTCCAAGTCCCAGTTCTTTTAATTTAATTTCTTTTTTTCTGCCTCCAGCTTGCTTCCTCAATGGAGAGGATGTAATGACATAGGACACTCGGCTGGGCTGGGCAGGACATGCCTGGCATGATGTATAATGGGACTAGTTGCCAAAAGCTTGCATGCACTGCAGTAACCCTGCAGAAAAGCCCTGTGTGCAAATTCCATGGTGTGAGGCATTGCCTGATTGAGGTTTTTCCAGAACAAAGTACAGCATCATGCCCCCCCTTGTTCAGGAAGAACAAATTCATGCTGGAAGGGGTGCAGAGAAAGATGTGAGGAATCTAAAACTATCTCATAAGAGGCAACTAAAACAGCTACGCTTGTTTCATCTAATAAAGTTTGGGAGGGCATTTCCAGGTTTTTGTAAAAACACTGGAAAGAAACACAAAGAAATAGAAAGAGCAATTTAGACTGGAGTTAGAGTATTATTTCTCCCCATCAATAAAGTGATGCTCTGGAACAGACTTCCAGGCAGGAACAATGGCTGAAAGAGGCCTAATCAGTTTTAAGATGAAGCTTTATAAGTCTGATAAAGGATAATAGGACAAGGCTGCCTGTAAGAGCAGACAACTGGACCGTCTGTTTTAGAAGATCCCTCCAAGCACTAAGCTCCCAGGCAAAGGTGGTGGTAATTTCGCATGCTAGGAATACTTGCTAAAAAGTATATTGACTCCACTAAACTCTGTGAAGTATTTGGCCTGGAAATGTACACTTAATTCAGGTCTCAGCTTAAAAACATTGCTATTTCAAAGTGTCATATATAAAAGGCCTTTTGCGTAGAGAAGAGAGTTGAATAGCACATTAGTAGTGACACAGAATTATCTCAGATTTTCTCCGTTTGTATCATCCCTTATTTTGAGACACTCAGATAACCCTATTACGGTAGTTTATCCTTCCATTATTATTTTGCAAGATACTTTTTTGTGCCTTTAATACAAAACTTCTAGAACCTTTTCAACAAAGGGGTCAGTTTATTCTTTAATTAATGAAGTATGCAGAAATGCACAAAATTACTCCATAGAAAAGATCTTTCAAGTCAGAAGCAGAGTACTACACTCAGAATTTGGAGCCTCTCCCTGAAACACTGGAGTGGAAAACAGCTTGGCCAGCTTTCTCAGTGCTGTTCATCCCTGGCCCAAAGACTGCTCTGGGGTGGCCAGGTACTCCCTGCTTGACTGAGGCTGTGGAGCATGTTGGTGACCCAGAACACTGGCAGCCTGGCATGGGAGCTGATCCCAATGGGCTGTCAGGGAGATGAACTGACTGACAGGCAGGAGAGTGTGCTAGAAGAAAAAATCAACCTATTGGGGTTTTGGCATGTTTTACTGGAATTAATATTTTCAAAACACATTGTTTTGTTGGAAATTTGTTTCCATGGGGAGCTATTATATGAGATCACTGACCAGCCCCAGTATTACTGCGGGCTATTGCCAGTACAGAGCAGAACGAAGGTTAATTCACAGCTTCTCTCTGCCTGCACTGCCTGACTCCCTCAAACTGAACCTTAACATTGGCATTCCTAATGCCTTGGTTCTAGAAAAACTGCATCAGTTGCCAAGATGTATATTACTGATGGAAATGAACTTAACTCTATTTCAGTGCAGCTTTTTGGGAGATTTGCTGCAAAGCATAGTACTGCCCAGGGATCCATAAACTAAAGATTGCCTAGGCCCAGATGCCTTAATGCAGAGTCATCTCAGTAGCACGATAACGGCTAAGAGCTCTGAGACTGTTTAATGAAATTATAGCAGCTTCCTTAGAATAGCTGTTTTCCAGTAACCTAGAAAGTCTGTTTGGCACAGTGCCACCCCAAAGGGTCTGCCTCACCGTGTCCAGCCAGATTATGGCTTGTCTCTGCTTTTTCTGCTCTTTTATTTTTAATGGGAAGAAAAGAGATCCGCTCCCAGAGCTGTCTGCTCATCTTTTTTGTTCCATTTTCTGTGCCTTCTGTTCTTTCTGGTGCTACCGTTCAAATCCCCAGTCACCACAGGTTTTGCAGGGAAGGTGCAAAGTTACATTGCTTTGTAGCCTGGGCATGACAGCTCTGCAGCTCTCAACCTTGACCAGCGCCTCCCTGAGTGCCCCTGCCTCAGCTCTGACAGGCTCAGAGCCGGGGAGAGCCCATGCTGTGTTGGTGCACTACCACCTAGTGGCAAGTACTGCTCCCACCCTGGCTTCCGTGTGGGACATTCCTCATGGCGTGCTGGGTTCTCAGGCTCCTGAACTTTATCTCACAGTTTCAGGATTAAGTCCTGAGAAACATCGTTGCTCGTGCTGTGCCAATCATTGCCCAAGCAGCACCTCCGGGCTGCTGATACTGCTCTCTCACTAAGCCACCATGAACAACAGCATGGATTCTCACCATCACTTTTTTTCAAATTGGCTGTCCACCCAGCAGTGAGCTCTGCCTAAACCATCAGTGCTTCCATCACAGACCTGAAGCATACAGGGCAAAATTCGTGTTGTCCTGAGTTCAGCAGTAGCAGTCATTTTTCTCCTTCTTAGTAGCTGGTGCAGTGCTGTGGTTTTGACTTTCAGCCTGGGAACAGCACCGATAACACCGATGTTTTTAGTTACTGCTCAGTAATGTTTACTCTGATCAAGGACTTTCTGAGTCTCACGTTCTGCCAGGGAGGAGGGGAAGCTGTGAGGAAGCAGAGAAAGGGCACCTGACCCAAACTAACCAAAGAGGTATTCCATACCACAGCACATCATGCCCACTATATAAACTGGGGGCAGTTACCTGGAAGGGCAAGATCACTGCTTGGGTCGGGCTGGGTATCAGCCAGCAGGTGATGAGCGATTGCATTCTCTGCCCTTGTTACTTCCCTTATCATTATTATTATTGGTGGTAGCAGCAGTGGTTTGTGTTATACCTTAGTTACTGGAGTGTTCTTACCTCAACTCGTGGGAGCTATATTCTTTCGATTCTCCTCCCCATCCCTCCAGGATTGGGGGGAGGAAGGGGAGGGGAGTGAGAGAGAAACTGCGTGGCTGACTGGGCTTAAACCATGACAGTTCTTTTTGGTGCCCAACGTGGGGCACGAAGGGTTGAGATAATGACGTATCGGACTACAATGTGTCTAATCGTATTTGTGATAAGCATTCATTGTTTTGGATAAATAGTCACTCATCACAATGCTCATTTATTGGCTCTCAAAGTTGTTGCTCTTGATCTCACAGTTCATAAGGCATACCTTACTTACAGGCGGTATTTGCTGTGTTGGTGTTTATCGGCTGGGGGCCTTGGGCTAAGGTTCTTGTTCCATTGTACTTTATGGTAATGACTTGTAATACAATAGAATCATTGATCATGAAACTGATCTGGCTTGCGTTCCCAGTGTGGTCACCACCTCTATACTTTGGGAGGTATATAATAGAAGTGTTATCAATTACACATATTTTTTCTGCTCATTGGGTGGTCAACCTGTGAAAGAGACACTCCCTTACCTTGCCAGCTCTCCCATGAGACTGTTTATAGCATCATTTGAGAGTTCTGAAGGTTTTGAATGGCCTTTAGGTACCCTTGAGACCTACCTGCTGCTTGTGATGGGGATCGCCATGTTGGCGCGCATACAGAGTGTGTTTCACCCACAACCATTTCATCTGATCTCGAGAGTTATGCAGTCGGGTTTGGGCTTTGTCTAGAGTTAGACAACGATATAGGAGGACCAAGAGATTTTCTCCAAAGCTGGACAGTCATGAGTGGCAAGGTGTGTGGGATAGTATGGATAAGTATCCAGGCCAGTGGGCCCCTCCACTGCTTTGGAACTTCACCACTGAACAAGTGCAAAATCCAGAAAAATTAGTAGAACACTTAAAGGAGGTGTGTTGTCATTCTAGTCACACCAGAGATGGACAAATCATGGCTACATGCTGGGGTTTGGCCTATGCTTACAGAGCCCTGTTCAAGACTGTACAGCACCTTCAAAAGGGAAAAAATGTCCCTGGATCTGATGGCAAAGCAACAGACAGCACAGCTACTCCAGCTCCAAGCACAGCAGCTACACCAGCCCCAGCAACAAGTACAGCAGCTACACCAGACGGCCAGTTCATGCCAATATCGGTTGCCCCTGTACACAAGGGGAAAGTCAAAAAAGAGGCAAGAAAGATGAAGCAAGATGAAGAAACAATGTACTCACAACCCGGGACAGCATCTGACCAGGAGTTATTAGTACGTGAATCAGAGGAAGAAGAGGAAGAAGAGGTGACCTCTCGACCCTGGACCTCAACCGAGCTACAGAATATGTGAAAAGATTTTATCTGTCAACCAGGGGAGCACATCATCACCTGGTTGCTCCTATGCTGGGACAATGGGGCTGACGGTCACGAACTAGAAGGTTGGGAAGCCAAGCAGTTGGGATCACTTGCCAGGGAAGGGGGAATTGACAAAGCAATTGCAAGAGATAAACAGTCCCTTCGGCCTTTGGAGGTGGCTCTTGGCAGCTGTGAAAGAAAGGTTTCCATACAAGGATGATGTTATGAGTCGTTCAGCCAAGTGAACTACTCTAGAGAAAGGCATCCAGTCTCTGAGGGAATCAGCCATTGTAGAGATGATCTATCACAAGCAGGATGCCGGGAAAGGACCCACAGATCCAGATGAAGTCAAATGTACACTACTCCTATGGCAGAAATTTACATGGAATGCACTGTCATCATATGCCCACTCATTAGCAGCAATAACCTGGAATCATAGAATCATAGAATCATAGAATAGTTAGGGTTGGAAAGGACTTTAAGATCATCGAGTTCCAACCCCCCTGCCATGGGCAAGGACACCTCCCACTAAACCATGCCATCCAAGGCTATGTCCAACCCCAACTTGAACACAGCCAGGGATGAAGCATCCACAACCTCCCTGGGCAACCCATTCCAGGGCCTCACCACCCTTACAGTAAAGAATTTCTTCCTCATATCCAATCTAAACTTTCCCTGTTTAAGGTTGAACCTGTTACCCCTTGTCCTCTCACTACAGTCCCTCATGAAGAGTCCATCCCCAGCATCCCTACAGGCCCTCTTCAGATACTGAAAGGCTGCTATGAGGTCTCCACGCAGCATCTCTTCTCCAGGCTGAACAGCCCCAATTTTCTCAGCCTATCTTCATATGGGAGGTGCTCCAGTTCCCTGATCATCCTCGTGGCCCTCCTCTGGGCTTGTTCTAACAGTTCCATATTCTTTTTATGTTGAGGACACCAGAATTGCATACAGTACTCCAAGTGGGGTCTCACGAGAGCAGAGTAGAGGGGCAAGATCACCTCCCTCGACCTGCTGGTCACGCTCCTTTTGATGCAGGATGACATAATACCACCAACAGTGGATGAAATGATTCATAAACTCTGAGAGTTCAAAGACAATCTCACCCCTACCATCATTTCAGCTGCGGAAAATCTATCCCAGGAGTTCAAACAATTGAGAGACGATCTATCTGATCTATCCACTTCCCCACGTGTACCAACGCACGTCTCAGCTATTAACAAAAGGTGTCCTACTGCTCGAGAGAGAAGATAAAGAAGGTATACATCATGGGCCACCCTATGGTTTTACCTGTGGGATCATGGAGAAGACATGAGGAAGTGGGATGGAAAACCTACCTCAGCTCTGGAGGAACCGGTGAGTGAATTGAAGAGAAGAACAAAAGTCAAGGATAATCATCCTATGAAAGCTGTGGCTTCAGTCTCTGGTGAGCAGGTTCCCAGATGGAGTGGAAGAGCTGATTTTACTCCTGTGATAAAGACTAATCCCTGTGAACAAGACATAAGTGACCAATGTGATGACCATTAGAGGGGCCCTGCCTCCAGCCAGGTGGAGGTAGGGGACAGTCGGTATTACTGGACTGTGTGGATCAGATTGCCTGGCACATCAGTCCCACAGAAATACAAGGCTCTAGTAGATACCAGTGTGTAGTGTACCCTGATGCCATTGAGCTGTCCAGGGGTGGAACCCATTTCTATTTCTGAAGTGACAGGAGAATCCCAAGAGTTGACTGTACTGGAGGCTGAAATCAGCCTGACTGGGAGGAAGTGGCAAAAGCACCCCATTGTGACTGGTCCAGAGGCTCCATGCATCCTTGGCATAGACTACCTCAGGAGAGGGTAGTTTGAAGACCCAAAAGTGTACCGATGGGCTTTTGGTATTGCTGCTTTGGAGACAGAGGAAATTGAGCAGCTGTCCACCTCGCCTGGTCTCTCAGAGGATCCTTCTGTTGTGGGGTTGCTGAAGGTAGAGGAACAACAAGTGCCAATTGCAACCACAACAGTGCACTGGCAGCAATATTGCACCAACCAAGACTCCCTGATTCCCATCCATAAGCTGATCTGTAGACTGGAGAGTCAAGGAGTGATCAGTAGGACCCACTCACCCTTTAATAGCCCCATATGGCCACTGAGAAAGTCTAATGGAGAGTGGAGACTAACAGTAGGCTATCGTGGCCTGAATGAAGTCACACCACCCATGAGCGCTGCCATACCGGACATGCGAGAACTTCAGTATGAACTGGAGTCAAAGGCAGCCAAGTGGTATGCCACAACTGATATTGCCAATGTATTTTTCTCAGTTCCTTGGCAGCGAGTGCAGGCCACAGTTTGCTTTTGCTTGGAGGGGCGTCCAGTACACTTGGAACCGACTGCCCCAGGGGTGGAAACACAGCCCTACCATCTGCCATGGACTGATCCAGACTGCACTGGAACAGGGGCAAGCTCCAGAACACCTGCAATACATTGATGACATGATTGTGTGGGGTGATACAATGGAAGAAGTCTTTGAGAAAGGGAGGAAAATACTCCAAACCCTGCTGAAAGCTGGTTTTGCCATAAAATGGAGTAAGGTCAAGGGACCTGCACAGGAGATTCAATTCTGGGGAATAAAATGGCAAGATGGACGTCTCCAGATCCCCACAGATGTGATCAACAAGAAAACAGCAATGTCTCCACCAACTAACAAGAAAGAAACACAAGCATTCTTGGGTGTTGCGGGGTTCTGGAGAATGCACATCCCGAATTACAGTTTGATTGTAAACCCTCTCTATCATGTGACCCGGAAGGAGAGTGATTTTAAATGGGTCCCTGAGCAACAACAAGCCTTTGAGCAAATTAAACGAGAGATAGTTCATGCAGGAGCCCTTGGACCAGTTCGGACCAGTCCGGATGTTAAAAATGTACTGTACACCACAGGCAGGGAGAATGGTCCTACCTGGAGCCTTTGGCAGAAAGCTCCAGGGGAGGCTCGAGGTCGAACCCATGGCTTTTGGAGTTGGGGATACAGAGGCTCTGAGGCCAGCTATACCCCAACTGAAAAAGAGATACTGGCAGCCTATGAAGGGGTTCGAGCTGCTTCGGAAGTGATTGGCACTGAAACACAGCTCCTCCTGGCACCCCGGTTGCCCGTGCTGGGCTGGACGTTCAAAGGCAGGGTCTCCTCTACACGTCATGCAACTGATGCTACATAGAGTAAGTGGGCTGTGCTAATTACACAACAAGCTCAAATAGGAGATCCCAGTCATCCAGGAATTCTAGAAGTCGTCATGGACTGGCCAGAGGGCAAAAATTTTGGAATGTCACCAGAGAAGGAAGAAGTGATGCGTGCTGAAGAGGCCCCACCGTATAATGAACTGTCAGAAAGTGAAAAGCAGTATGCCTTGTTTACTGATGGGTCCTGCTGTATTGTGGGAAAGCATCGGAGATGGAAGGCACCTGTATGGAGTCCCCAGTGACAAGCTGCAGAAACTATTGAAGGAGAGGGTGAATCGAGTCAGTTTGCCAAGGTGAAAGCCATCCAGCTGGCCTTGGACATTGCTGAAGGAGAAAAGTGGCCAGTACTTTATACTGACTCATGGATGGTGGCAAATGCCCTGTGGGGGTGTTGCAGCAATGGAAGCAGAGCAACTGGCAACGCAGAGGTAAACGCATCTGGGCTGCTGCACTCTGGCAAGATATCGGTGCCTGGGTACAGAATGTGGTGGTGAAAGTACACCATTTAGATGCTCATGTACCCAAGAGATGGGCCACTGAGGAACACCAGAACAACCAGCAAGTGGATAAAGCTGCTCAGATTGAAGTGGCTCAGATGGACTTAGATTGGCAACATAAGGGTGAATTATTTTTGGCCTGGTGGGCCCATAACACTTCAGGCCATCAGGGCAGAGATGCAACATACAGATGGGCTTGTGATCAAGGGGTGGACCTAAGAATAGATGCTATTGCCCAGGTTATTCATGACTGTGAAACATGTGCTGCAATTAAGCAAGCTAAACAGTTAAGGCCTCTTTGGTACGGAAGACAATGGCTGAAGTACAAATATGGGAGGCCTGGCAGATTGATTATATCACACTCCCACCAACCCGCCAAGGCAAGCGCCATGTGCTTACCATGGAGGAAGCAATCACTGGATGGCTGGAAGCATATGCTGTGCCCCACGCCACTGCCCGGAGCACTATCCTGGGCCTTGAGAAACAGATTTTATGGCAACACGGCACCCCAGAGAGAATTGAGTCAGACAATGGGAATCATTTCCGGAACAGCCTTATAGACATTTGGGCCAAAGAGCATGGCTTTGAGTGGGTATATCTCATCCCCTACCATGCACCAGCCTCTGGGAAAATCGAACGGTACAATGGGCTGTTAAAAACTACACTGAGAGCAATGGGTGGTGGGACTTTCAAACATTGGGATGCACATTTACCAAAAGCCACCTGGTTGGTCAACAGCAGAGGATCTGCCAACAGGGCTGGCCCAACCCAGTCAGAAGTTTTTACATATTGCAGAGGGGGACAAAGTTCCTGTAGTGCACATAAAGAATTTGAGGGGGAAGGCAGTCTGGGTTATTCCTACTTCAGGTAAAGGCAAACCCACTCGTGGGATTGCTTTTGCTCAGAGAGCTGGATATACTTGGTGGGTAATGCAGGAAGATGGGGAAGTCCAATGTGTATCTCAAGGGGATTTGATTTTAAGGGAAAACAGCCAATGAACTCAACTGTATGCTGTTGCCTGCTATGTAGCACTTTTATAGCCCACCAACTAGATGTCTTCAGGTCACCAGCGACTAGCTCTGACTTCTCTGCGACCATCATCCTGACAAAGAATGAACTTTGATGAAATCAGATGAGTTCTGCGATATCATCAGCAGGCAATGATCCAACACTGCACACAGCCTCTCCTGCTCTGAAAGACTGTTACAAAAGATGGAGCCTGACATCATGGACTGGACAGACTCAGCAGCTTTATAGGGATTGGTCCATGCACTAAAGGATGACATCTCTCTCTCTCTCTCTCTCTGTGTGGATGTATATGTATGTATATATATATATATATGAGATAAGAGTAACGGCATATTGAAAATGTGGGATCTGAGCATGATGTGAATGGCATGGAATAAGGGGTGGATACTAAACTGGGACGGGGGGGACACATGGACACGGACAAAGGAGAACTGTAGTGGTTTAAGCCCAGCTGTAACTCAGAACCATGCAGTCCCCCCTCACTCCCCCCCTTCCTCCCCCCGCTCCTGAAGGAATGGGGAGGAGAATCGAAAGAATGTAACTTGCACGGGCTGAGATAAGAACAGTCCAGTAACTAAGGTATAACACAAATCACTACTGCTACCACCAACACAATTGCAAGTCATTACCATAAAGTACAATGGAACAAGAACCTTAGCCCAAGGCCCCCAGCCGATAAACACTAAGACAGCAAATACCGGCAGTAAGTAAGGTACGACATGCTGAAACTCCTAGACCAAGAACAACAACTTTGAGAGCTAATAAATGAGCATTGTGATGAGTGACTATTACTCCAAAACAATGAATGCTTATCACAAATATGATTAGACATACTCTGGTCAGATCTGTCGTTATACCAACCCTTCGTGCCCTACATTGGGTGCCAAAAAGAACTGTCATGGTTTAAGCCCAGTCAGCCACGCAGTCTCTCTCACTCCTCCCGCCTTCCTCCCCGCAATCCTGGAGGGATGGGGAGGAGAATCGAAAGAATGTAACTCAAGAATGTAATTCCCACGAGTTGAGATAAGAACAGTCCAGTAACTAAGGTATAACACGAACCACTGCTGCTACCACCAATAATAATAATGATAAGAGAGGCACAGCTACAGCTTGGGCAGAGAAGAGATTCAGAGCAGCCCTGCGGAGAAGGACTTGGGTTGTGGGTTGATGAGAAAATGAACATGAGTCGGCAGTGTACGCTTGCAGCCCAGAAATCCAAACGTATCCTGGGCTGCATCAAAAGGAGCGTGACCAGCAGGTAGAGGGAGGTGATCCTGACCCTCTACTCTGCTCTCGTGAGACCTCACTTGGAGTACTGTATGCAATTCTGGTGTCCTCAACATAAAAATTGGCATGGAAGTGTTGGAACAACTCCGGAGGAGGGCCACGAGGATGATCAGGGGACTGGAGCACCTCCCATATGAAGATAGGATGAGAAAGTTGGGGCTGTTCAGCCTGGAGAAGAGAAGGCTGTGTGGAGACCTCATAGCAGCCTTCCAGTCCCTGAAGGGGGCCTATAGGGATGCTGGGGATGGACTCTTCATGAGGGACTGTAGTGAGAGGACAAGGGGTAACGGGTTCAAACTTCAACAGGGGAAGTTTAGATTGGATATGAGGAAGAAATTCTTTACTATAAGGGTGGTGAGACCCTGGAATGGGTTGCCAGGGGAAGTTGTGAATGCTCCATCACTGGCAGTGTTCAAGGCTGGGTTGAACACAGCCTTGGATGGCATGGTTTAGTGGGAGGTGTCCCTGCCCATGGCAGCGGGGTTGGAATTAGATGATCTTAAAGTCCTTTCCAACCCTAGCTATTCTATGATACTATGATTCTAAGTAACAAGGAAAGAGAATACAACCACTCACCACCCGCCGACCGATACCCAGCCCGACTCAAGCAGTAATATCGCCCTTCCTGGTAACTGCCCCCAGTTTTTTGTAGTGGGCATGACATGCTGTGGTATGGAATACCTCTTTGGTCAGCCTGGGTCAGGTGTCCTGTCTCTCCTTCCTCCCGGCTTCCCCTCCTCCCTGGCAGAGCATGAGACTCGGAAAGTCCTTGGTCAGAGTAAACCTTACTGAGCGGTAACTAAAACCATCAGTGTTATCAGCGCTGTTCCCAGGCTAAAAGTCAAAACCACAGCACTGCACCAGCTACTAAGAAGAAGAAAAATGGCTGCTACTGTTGAACTCAGGACATGTGTGAACAGAGGTGTTTAAGTACTACCTCAATACTGTCTGAGGTACTACTTGCTGTCTGGAGCTCAGCTCTCCCTCCCCAGGGTTAAGCAGGCAGCTGGGCTGGTGATTGTCAACATGGATCCAGTGTTTCAAAGTAGCTCCGGTTCTTTTGGACAAGCTCCAGCTGCAGCCGCTGGCTTCCCAGACAGACACCCTGTGGCTGCCATCAGGAGCAGGACCCATCAGCCCCTGGCCGCAAAACCAACACCACCCAGCTTCAGAGGGCGAAAGCAGACACCAGGAAACACCTTCAGCTGAAGGAGGACTCTTTATCTAACACAATACTCTCAAAAGCAGTTCTACTTTTCTTTTCAGGCCTTGCTCCAGAAGGTGTGCAAAATATATTGAGCTAAACACACTGTAACATTTTACCCATTACCAATTTTTGAAGATCTGAGAATGCTATGCCATACTCTGATGCTATGCAGGCCCTAAGAAACCAGAGAACAGGGGATGTATAAAAACACCCTTCCAAAACACACAAGTCAAGAACATCCCACAAAAAACAAGGATTGCAGTAGGACAATGCATTAGACAACTTCCTGCTCCCCTGGTTGATCAGTGTGAATATGCAGTTGCAGAGCACTCATATTTGTTTTTTGTTTGCTATTTAGCAGATTTTAAAACTGAAATGCAGACGTGTTAACTCTCCAATCTGCTAAAATATGTGGTGAAAACATACAACAGTGCAGAGCTCTAACCTCAACATTCCTTGGAAGGAAAGTAGAGAATTCTTTGCAGAAGACTTTGACATTTTCTGTCAGCTGATTTTGCAAGTTGCCAGTTCTTCATGTTTTGTCCAAGGATCACAACCACTACTTGGGGATTGTAGTGAAGTATGAGACAATAATTCTTTAGCAGCTCTCTATGTAAAATAGTTCTAAAACTGATGGACTGCTTTTTGACCATATAGGAAGGGCTCCATTTATGGAACCCTTTGCAGAGGAGAAGCCTTTTCCAACTCCCAGAGTCTGGTTGCCCAGAAGTGGAGCAGAAACAGCACTTCACATTTGAAATTCTGTATTGACCTTACAGTGCATTCTAAACACATTAACAGGCAGCTTTCTCTGTCACTTAGATGGATTAAGTCAAATTACTTTGAATTCTAGATTGAACCTATTACTTATGTCTTTGTGTATGTTACCTTTTAAGCCTTTTGATGTTCTTCTCATACAACTCTTCCATTAACTTCCCTGACATGCTTATGTCATTTTTACTGTTGCATTCAGGTAATCTCACAATGCTTAGCCTTGCCTGCTACAAAAACCATGTCGGCAGACCTTCACACAAAGCACAAAACATTGGTTACAGAGATGTGTTAACCCCCTTCCACTTCATCCTACAGGGTCAGACCACAACACCCAGCCTCCTCTCTGAAACCTTCCCCTTTTTCTGTCCAAACACTCCTTCCAGCCAGCCATATCACCATTCAAGTCCATAATTAGTGCTGCTAAACTTGTCATTCAAACCTGTTAACCTCTTGCTTTGGCAACTCATCTACTTGCTGATCCAGATGCCTCTTCCTCTGGGTCATCCAAACTGTCATCATTCTTCCGCTTAACAGCCTCAGCTTCAACCTCCTCCTGTTGTCTGTAGTACCAATTCCTTGTCCTTTCTTCAAAAAAACTTTTCCAGTCTAGCTCTACCCTATCAAAAGGGCAGATTTTCTACTTCTCTTCTTGCACTTTCACAGTGCCTCCTATGCTATCTCCAAAAAACCTTCTTCTTGCAAGTCACTACAAAGGGTTTAGTACAGAGGGTACACTACACAGAGTTCCTCTTCAAAAGCATGCCCTTCCCTAATGCAGTCTGGTAACTCTAGCATGATAGCAGAGGTAAGCAGTGAGGTCTATGTACAAAATTTTTGCCTGGCTGTTTCTGTTCATTTACCCTAGATTCAGCCTGCTTTTTGGGCTCTGCTACCTAGCACATACCTTGTTTCAGCCTGTAACCCTCCATGGATGGAGCTGCCATTTTTCTGGATTCATTTGCTTTCTCTCACATGCATATACACATGGGATGTAATTTTAATCGAACTGAATCAGCAAAAGCTCCTCATTGCCTTAAGTCTGATAAACTCTTTATAGGCAGCAAATATATGTTGACAAAGCATTTTCCCAATCTTTACTTTAGAGAAGGGTTGTGAAGGGTTCCACTTGTTTAAAAGTGCAAGAGGGCTCAGAATTTCCATCATCTGCTCCTCCTTCATCTCCATGAATCTGGCTTTACCCCTCATTTAAGATACCTTAATGAACAGCTCATACACAGGAGTAAAAGCTCTCACAGTATGGTGTGAGGAACTCAGTAACTTACTGAGTGGGCAGCAGAGCTGTGACCCACTACTGTCACTGCCAGTGGAGCAGCAAATGTGATCAGACCTACACAGCCTTTTTCCTCATCCATCTCCTCACATTAGACCAAGGCTGTATGTGCCCCAGTTCTGTCAAATGACAATTCTGTAGATGTTCTGATACTAATGCTTTAAATTTGATCCTGACAGCAAAACCATGAGGTGAGAAGCTATTATTTCCTCAACTTTAAAGCAAAGTAAGTGAGCAAGCCATATTATCTTTCTGTCATAAAGCTGCCAACAGGAAAGGTTTGAACATAAAGCCTTGTATCCAAGCTTGGAATATGGGATGATCTGTGCTCCCTTCCATGTCTGATTTACACAGGAACTAAGACTTGTAATATTTCTGAAATTACCAGTTATTTCTTCTCAGGCCTGTTAAAGTTCTACCATGCACAGCTTGCAATTCTGCAGACTATTCAAGCAGAATGCGCACCCACAGAAGCAAAGCAGAGACATCAAACAGACCTCTCTGCTAACCTCCACCAAGTGCTACAAAACTGTAACCAACTCCATAACCCCCTGGCCTCTCACTCTACCAGGCCCTAACCACCAAACCTCTCACCTTTCCTGCTCTCTAACAACCTCTGCTCAGCAGCTACCAAATACTCTTTTAAATGCAGACTGGCTGCTTCTAATCTACATTGAAGTATGTTACTTCTGTTTCACACCTGTGCTTAAAACAAATTCCCCCCAGCTGTTTGCTGTAATAAAATCACAGCTTCACACTAATCTGACTTCTTTCAAACAACAGGGATGTCAGCTATTTCATTTCTGTATCAGATCAGTCTCTTCATTGAGTTCTTCTGCCAAAAGCAGCATCAAAGACAGCTTGTTGGAATTGTACAAAACCAGTCAGATGCCAGTGAGACTTTGAAGAGGTTTCTGGGGCAAGCTTCCTGATGCTAGACTAGGGAGAGCTGATGGTTGCTGGCTGGGTGAAAACCTGCAGATGTTGAGGCTGTGTAAGGCTGATGGTGCATTGATGCTCATTTCTTAAGAAGGTAGAAAAGGTAATTCAAAGTGCTGTCAGCAAATCTGGGTGTAGTGTTGAAGCGGCAGTGTTCCCACAGTGTTCCATGAGGATAGGCTTTCATGGATGCCTCTTAAGAAAAAAGAAAGAGACTGTGGTATCAGCATTGGGCTGTTTGCTACTTGATGCTTCAGATATTTCACCGAGTGGTAATGGGACTGATTAATAACAGGGTATAAGATAACCCATTTGTGTTTCCTATATCAAAGAATGCAGAGTCGATATTGTAAGAGTTTTTCCAGTAAAAATACGCTTGAGCTCGAGACTTAAATTTACTCCACTGTTTACATTGATCTCAGCTTTTCATGTGGTTCATTGGAGACACTGGATAAAGCAGGACTACATCTACAGGGTTTTCTCATATGCCTGATAGTGCAAGATCTCTCATTTCTTCTGCTTTTGTGTGTACAACCCATGTGTTTTAACACATTTACTTCAAGACAGAAGTTCACCCGTCAAGTCTTCTGTGCACAGACTGAAACTCTGGTAAAATATGAGTCTTTTCATAAAAGAGAATGAGAGCCAGCTGCAAAGTTTCAAATTTCAGCCCCTTTAGACTTCCTAAACTCCACTTTCCTCTTTGGATGCTGTAAAAACCCAGCTGGTTTGCTCTTGGGGAAAACACTGGTTTGTTCCCAGCAGCTCATAGTGGATGCCAGTTTAAGACTTTCGGCTTCAGAACAGTGACCTTGTCTTCCACTTAACTATGAAAGAGTGAATCATTGTCAAAAAATGAAGTGAAAGGAATTGAAATGCACTAACAGGTGATGTTTATTTGTGTTAGGAGACAGCTCCAGCAAGTAGGATGTAAACTCTGTATCAGCTTCCTGTGTTTGGAAGAAATATCCATTTTAGAGAAGGGGATGGATTTCAAACTTGCAGTTCTTCAGAGTTTTACCTTCTTTTGACAAATATTCATTCCCAACTGAGAGGTCACGCAGGCTTCAGGAAAAGAAAATACCTAGTATTTTTCTGAGGTTTGATACCTCTAATGACATATAACAGCCCTGTACTAATACGGCTGAGATTTGTTCATTAGTTTTCAAGTTGGCTTTATTCTGCTGAGAAAAGAATCTGTACTATCAGCCGAGAGCCTTTGCAACTCATCCATCATGCTGTGCTCGCCAACACAAAATTAGTTACTCAACATCCTGTTTGCAGCACACAAGCAAGCAGAACTCAGAGAAAAAAGTAATACCTTATTTACAAAAAACAACATCAAAGAAGGGCCAAACACAAAAGCCTTAACAAATGTTTGTTTGTAGAAACAACTTCCAAACCAAACACTGAATTGTCTTTCACATTTTTCACACTGCATTCTCCAGTTGAATGTGTGAAGTTTGACGCAAATATTAGGGAAAACCCATGTTGTGGATACTAAGCAGTACTTTACTTGCAAAGTTGTTCTTCAGCACTGCACATAAGTAATTCATGCTTTTAAATCAGAGCAGAAAAATCCCCCCAACCAACCAACTTGCAACCAAAGAAAAACCCATGCATGTCTAGGAACCAACAACTTTCAAATGCATTACTGAATTCTACACATCAGACTACTCATAAACTGACTGATCATGCTGGTTGGAAGATAATTTCAAATTATAAATACACTGGTGCTGTTTGTGAACTGGCAATAGATGATTAGACAAGAAGCTGACTTTTAATTTCCTGAGTTTATGAATCGTTACTACAAGGAAGTTTTTGGTCTGTGATCACAGAAAGATCTTAAGCGAGAAGAGTCAATATATTGCCCACCATAAGCTTCTGGATAAACCTCAGAGAATAGATCAACACATGATTGCAATCAGATTATTTCTGATCTTGTGCCGCTAGATGGTGTCCAGTTACATGTGCTGTAGCCGCACCTGCATTAATCAAAACACAGCCTTCTGAACTGCTAAATGCTCACTCTTACAGCTTTTGCTGATATTTTGAGAAAGCTATTTTCCAGGGAGATTTGGCTTTTTAAGTCTTACTTTTGATCTCTGTATAGTCCTTTAAACGGGGAATGATAAAGTCTTTGATGTGGATTCTTGCATAAACAGAAGCAATGAACTACAGAGCACCTAACTGCAACCAAAGAAATGTAAGCCAGAGTTGAAGTAATGCAAAATATCCTCTCTAAAAGTAGGAAGGTGGAGGGAACAGAAAAGAGAAATGGAAAGGGGAGACCAGAGAGCAAACACTACGAACTGTCCAACTGGGCAAGAAAAAGGGACTATAAACTCCAGTCTGAAAAAAACATAAACCCTTCCTGTGCGCTGTGAAGCTTGCTATGTGGTCTTTCACCTCTCATTTGAGAGCTGCTGTAGAACCATACTGTGACGAGGCAAACTGCAAGAGAAAGAAAGGCTCTGACAGCAGTAAAGAAGTAGGGGATCCAGATGCTAATGTGCCCTGGAAAAGAGCATTTTCTCCTTTGCCTTTATTCTGCTTTTTTACCCGTATAATTAAACGCAAGGACCAACGGAAAACTTAGTTACTGCAATGTTTCACTCTGTTCCCAGCTCTTCTAATAAAAAAGGCACCAGGGGGCCTCAGTAATTCACTAGCAAGAAACCCAGGGCACATTAACTCTTTACTTGCTAAATTAGTACACTTAAGTTTTCATTTAGCAAGACTAAAAACAGCTTCTGCAAGGCAAAAGAGGAAGGAGCAATAGAAAAGGAGCATTAAAGCGCATTTATCCAGAGATTTGCAGTGAAATGACTAGAAAACATGGCTTGAACTCACTTTTACTGTTTGCATAGCAAGTCTCTGAAAGCATGGTTTCATAGTGGAAAAGGAACAAGCCCCCTTACTTACCAGTATCACAGTGAGGGATGGGGTGATTTAAAACTAAATAAAAGAATTCATTTGAGACCTTTTGATCAGCTCTAGTGACTGGTAATGAGGGATGTTTAGAGCTACCTATGCTGTTTATGGAGAAAGCCGAGCCAGTGACGGAACTCATGAATTCAGGGCTGGTTAGCTGTAATTTAGGAAAGTTCTCTTTTTCAGCTTTTCCTCAGAATGATACCTGCACATACAATTGGGCTCTCACACTGTAAGAGCGTTAGAAACCAGCGTGTCCACCACAGGCAGACGTCACTGATATCAGGTTACATGTAGTCTTTGTAACTGCTAGCTCAGTCTAAACCGTTCAATTCCCATTTTCTATGGAATTACCTTCATTTTACTTTTTTTTTTCCCTCCCCTTTCCCCCTCAAAACCCACTACAATTACAGCCATCTGAGTTGCTGTGAGAGGACTGCGCAGCAAAATAATAAGGCTCTGGGTTCCAGACAATTACAAGCAACCTATAAAAAAGTCTCTGATGCTCAATCTATTTTCCATGTGAAGCAGCTGCAGCTGGATGCATCTTGGAGCTCCAGGCAGCACACAGATCCAAGATATAAAGAACAAAAGATCGTTAGCTTGCACAACTTTGGGAAGCCTCTCATGGAAATAGACAAGCACCTATCAAAACTATTTGTGAAGCCTCTTCCTTTGGAATTAGTGATTTACCTAGCCCCCTGAAATGCTGAATTGGAAATTACTGTAACTTAAGTGATATTGGGCAATTTTGTGTTAAGATAATGATACCTGATCCATGTGCAACACTATGGTTAACTTTAAAATGATAAACTGTGCATTTAGGTGGCTAAACATTGGTAGTTAGATGGTTTAAAACACTGCATTATGCAACTTGTTGATAGACCTTGACATCAAATATTAAATTCTGCGACTTGCCTGGAATTATATCGTACTCAGCTGTATTTGCTGCTGAATACTTTGGTACCTTGTGGCTGGACTGACTGTCTTTTAAATATCTCATGAGCTCATGAAAGCAATGGCAACTCAGAGTGGAACAAATGCAGAATCTGAAATACAGACAGATACAGAAAATAAGAAATCTCATGTCTTTCTGTGACACGCAACTAGTTTCACATTCTCCAAACCCATTACTGTATTTCAGACTGTAATATTAGAACCATTATTTTGTTTGTATTATGCCTTGTTAGTAACTGAAGTAAAATCTTTTATTTAAACATGCTCCAGAAGGCTCCCTTTCCTATGACAGCATCTATCATGACTTCAGTATACTATAAATGAGTTAAATGAGGGTACTTCTTGCCCTACTGATCTTTTGAGATAATACTTAGCCACCTCCCATCAGTAATTTGCCACAGAAAACCCCCTGACACTGGAACACCACCAGTAGCCATCACTGCTCAGTGAATTACATGAAAGGAATGAGGAGCAGACTCAGAAGGGGTCATACTCATCATCATAGCTGCAACATTGAGACCCCCACACCCCCTTCTGCACACTCAGTCACTGTAAGATCAAAATTTTAGCTGGTGCATATAGAAACACAGAATCATAGAATAGTTAGGGTTGGAAAGGAACTTAAGATCATCAAGTTCCAACCCCCCTGCATATCCTGCTCTATAGCTTGAACCTGCCCAGTGCCTAGGCCCCAGCAGAGCTTTAAATGAGACATTTCTTTGCCTCATGCCACCCTTCCCAGTGAAGCTCCCTCCAAGCACTCCTACTTTTCTATACCCAAAAACCTTTTGGCTGCATTTTGACAGAAGCCTCCTGTGTTTACACCAGTCCTTCTAAAATTGCAGTTTGGTGGATTAACTCCTCTCAGACATGGAGAACTTATAGAGCATTCTCATTTTCCAGGACTTCTGTCAGTTCCAGGGCTTTCAGTGGAGAGGGGTAGTAGCTCAGGGCCTTGTCTTGGTTTCAGCTGGGGTAGATTTAATTGTTTCTTAGCAGCTGGTACAGTGCTGTGTTTCGATTTTAGTATGAGAATAGTATTGATAGCACACTGATGTTTTAGTTATTGCCAAGAAGTGCTTCCAAAGTCAAAAACTTTTCAGCTTCCCATACTCTGCCAGTGAGCAGCTGCACAAGGAGCTGGGAGGAAGCACAGCCAGGACAGCTGACCCAAAGTAGCCAAAGGGATATTCCATACCATGGAATGTTATGCTTCTTATAGAAATTGTGAGAAGTTGGCTGGGAGCCCTCAATCGCTGCTCAGGGACTGGCTGGGCATCAGTCAGCAGTTGGCGAGCAATTCTATTGTGCATTACCTAATTTTCTTTGGTTTTATTCCTCCCTCCCTCTCTCTCCTTCTCATTATTATCATTAGTATTACTAATAAATTTTACTTTGTTTTGTTTCAATTCTTAAACCATTCTTATCTCAACCCACAAGTTTCACCTTTTCCCGATTCTCCCCCCCATTCTGGGAGTGTCTGTGTGGTACTTAGTTGCTGGCAGGGGTTAAAGCACGACACCCCTCCATGTTAGCTCTAAGAATTGAAAACAGAACCAACAAATGGCTAAATACCTATTTTGCGTGCTGGAATAAGGCTCCTACAAGAGAGAAGTACAAAGAGCCATGAAGACTAACCTGCTTTCAGAATGACCAGGGGAAAAGCCTGATACCAGCTCTCCCCCCTCAAAGGTAAGCTTAGTGTAAGGAGCCAAAGTCTCTATAGACAGCTATTCTTGAGAACTGCATTCACTATTGACACCCTAAGCATTAAAGTCAAAGCCCTGGTCAGGTACTCAGACACTTACATTCATCTACTCAGGACTCACAAGACGATGTCTAGTGTCCTGCCTAAGGGCAGGAAAGATATTCACAAACTAGAGAAGGTCCACTGAAGACCACTGGGATGGTTTGAGGGCTAAACTATGTGGCATATGAGGAAAGGATGAAACAACTGCTGTCTTTCGCTACCTAGAGAAAAGACCTAGTGCCAAACCCTCCACAAAGGTATACGGGGAAAGGACAAGAAGCAATGTCCACTAATTACTTCAAAGGCAATTCCCACTGGACTTGAGGACTTCCAACACCAAAGTGGTTTGGTACTGAGCAGGAGGTTGCAGCACCTCCATCTTTGGAGATATCAAAAGTCGAGCAGACAAGGTCCTGAGCAATCTGCTCTTACGTGGAAGTTTTCCAAGCTTTGAGCAGGGCATTGGGCTTGACACATTCCAGAGGTTCCTTCCAATCTAAATTTCTCTATGCATTTTCTAAGAAGGCAGGTAGTTAAAATAAATTTAGGAAAATAGAGCATCACATCGTTAGCTTTTTTATTTGTTTTTTGCAGTCAGGGTTATTCGGGGTCATGCATAAGAGCTGAGGCTCCAGGAGAAAAAGCTTTTGATAAAAATCTGTGAACACACTCATATTGTGTATTTCTTAGCTGTTGTAAATTTGTTGCTCATTAAAACAATGTCTTATGGAGTTTGGGGTTTTTTTTATATAAGAAAACACTCATCCTCCCTTTGTGATTCTTCATGCAAGTAAAAAAAAAAAATCAAGTTGAAATTGAAAAAATAAAAAAGGAAAAAATTGTATAATTGCAGGAACATAAATGTGTCACAGAACTAGAGAACAAAAATGAAACTGCATTTCCTTGCCCCACTAGTAATAAAACACTGTATCAGAACAAAAGTGAAATTTGCAGAGGTTTTCAGACTCAAATGTCATTTCTCACAGGGAGCCAATCCAGCAGAAAAACTAAGAAATAATTAGACAAATATGAGTACTGCCAACTGGTACTCAAAAACTCTGGATTCCAGGGAACACCCAGAGAGGACTGAGCTTTTGCAGGGAGCACATAAATCTGTGGCAACACCTCTCCTGAGAGAAACAATTCCCTCCTCTCTGTCTTAATCATGGGTAACACAAAAAACATCTTTATGGGCGAAGTCCAGACACTCAAGTTCATAAAATTAATCAGTAAGACCTACCAGGTAACGGAATACAATTCACAGACAGATAGCGTAAAGCACTCAAAAACCACAGCCATCTAACACTGCCGGAAGTTGCTCCTGCCATGACAGAGCATGGACACATCTATCTGGAGAAGAAATATCATTACTATTTCTTTAGGGTCAGGACCAAATACATTTGATTTAATTGATACAGAAGCCACATCAGACTTCATACTCTGCCTTACTAGTTGAGTGTAGAAACACAGGATGTAGCTGACAAGTCAGGATTTAGGCTGAAACAAATATAAAGCAAAATTCTATGTTGTGCAGGTGAAGGTCAGCAAAAAATGTCAGTGCGGCACGTCAGCATGAGCACATTTGAGTTACAAAGCATATAAGCACAAAAGCCAGTTATCACCACATCAGGCTTTTACTGTTGTGATGTGTTGCGCTGTCACTTGGGAGCCAAGATCCTAGAAGGTTACTCTGCCTGGAAGAGAATGTAATTAGCTGTATGGTTTGCCATTTCCCATATGTGTATGTCTGAAAGGACAACAGGCTTCTAAGATAAATTATTAATTACAGTGCAATCACTTAAAAATACATGAGATACATCTGCTCAAAGGTTAATAACCAGTAAGATAGCCTGTAATACAATGCAAGGAGAAAACAAATCTTGTGCTTGCAAATGTGTCAACAGGGAGCTTTGGATTCAAGCTGTTGAATAGGTTTAGCAGGTTGTTAGCAGACTAGTTTTTTGTCCTTGTTTATTATTGAAGAGCCCTGTGACACACTTTGTGTACCGTAAATGTGCACAGCAAGTCATAGCTAGAGTATCAAGTCCTGGAAGGGGTGGTGCAAGTCGGGATTAGAAACCATTTGGGGAGTACCAACTTGGAAGACTAGCTGCACCATGAAATGCCGGCAGTGGCTCACCAGAGTATTCTGGGGCAGTGTCAGAAATGAGGGAAGCCATGCTTGGCAGCATGCCCTCCCTCTGGTAGGAAGCTGGACGGACTGTATTTTTACTCTCTTCTTGCTTATCTGCTTGGTTTTCTCATCTGCATACAGTAGGGAAGAGAGGTAGAAAGAATTTGTGCTCTTGGGTTTTGTCCTTAAACAGAATGGGATCTGGGATCCCACAGTTTATCCCACAGTGCCTGAAGACATTGCTGTAGTCAGTGCAATACTGTGGTAGTACTGGGAAAAGAAGAGACTGGAAAGGTTTCCAAAACCCACTGTAGCTTAACAACTCTGCATCTTAGTCTCCTTCATCCCTTCCCTGTGTCATACTGCTGAACTAACTGAAGACCACAAAAGCACAGTATCACCACCATCATGCTAATTGCTTCCCCCACCTCCAAAACTTCGCACACATCTGCAGCCACTGCCATAAAATCTTGCCCTTCAGTTGCCTTCCACCACATTTCCCCTTTCTCCATAATACTACACAGCTCCTGGAAAGATTTCCACCGTCATCCCCAATGCTCCTGTGCAAGTTACTGGGTCAGATCCACAGCTGCCACTTGGCATGCCCCACAAACATCTGTACACCACCCCATTTTCCTCAAGTTAAAGGCCCTGCATTAAGCAGCTCCTCTATGCGCTTCCTGTGTGTTCCAGACACCCCACTGTGTAGGAAACACTTCCTGCCTAGAGCAAGCAACACCACCACAAACTGAATGGCCTCTGGTGAATACTCAAGACAAAGGAGCTAAAGGCTCAAATATACCATCCTGATTACTTGCAGGAATGGCAGTCTGTCCCCATTCACCAACTCCAGAATCCTTCTGGAAAAAGAAGGACATTAAGTTACTGCAGTCCCATCTGCTTTGCCACAAAGCAGCAGGGAAGCCCACACACTGCATTCAACTGGCAGCTGAGACTTCTGTTAGTGAAGCAAAGCTCCAGCGTCAACAATATGCACATCTGCAGGATACAATATACTGGCCTGTTACCTATAGTGTTGGCATACTGTCCTAAGCTTATCTGAAGATACAGGACAGATTTCAAGTGGAGGAGAATTTAAACAAAGGAGGTGATTCAACCACATTATGACCAGGCTGCTGCCAGATCCCTGGCTAGGGACTCAGATAGGAACCGGTCTTTCTGGAGGCAATATTTAGTTCATGCAGACTGGCCAAGCAGGGGGCTCCTCACAACTGTATTCTGTGTAGCCTTGTGTTTCACATCCCGCCTTTTTTTTTTTTTATTAATCCCCACCAAGATGTCCAAGCAATACACTACGAAATACTATACAGAAAGGTTTGCATTTAACCATAGGTTCGACTGATGCATTGTGACATGACCATTGAGAGGTCATTATCCTCTAGTATTCATCTGTCATCCTTGATTATATGCCTGCAAGTTAAAAATCTAATATGTTGTGACAAAACTGCGCAATTGCAGAACTGCAGAGTAAGCAGTTTGCCAACTTGGAACAACACTGGACAGGATGCTGTGTTTCAGAAAGCCCCACTGAATTTCCACCATGAGGAGAGAATTCTTTACAGGTTAAAAAGTGAGTAAAGAAGGGGTTTTCAAACACCTTTTGGATGGAAAGGTAGCTGAACCACCCCTTTAAGTCACCAGGAAGCCAGTGCTACTTTAAGTAATTTCACTGTTTCGCAACTCTTTACATCATTGTTAAACATCACTAATGGTCTTACCATCAAATGTTTCCATGTGTGCTGGTAGATCTGAATGGGAGCATATAAGAAAACACTTACCTTACCTCTGGAATAAATCTAAGATGTATTTTGTCTTCTGTTTAACCATTGAAGCAACTGTTCTCCTTTCCTGGAAAACCTAATAATCCACTATTTTTTGTAGCAAAACAAGTCAACTGTAGTCACACCAGATCTTTTCTTCAACCAGAGGCTGATATGATTACCAGTCCCAGCCTATTATAATACTAAAAAAATAATGTTAATAATGAAATAAAACACAACCTATTTTCCATTACCCTTTGAGTCCAAAATGCAATGTTAAAATATAACTGAAATGTACTTCCTCCCAAACAAAACTACAATAGTCGGACACTAATAAGCAAGTCAGGAAAACGAGAGGGTAGGTGAATTAGACATGTCAGCATGAGAAAACTCTGCATTATAAAAAAATGCCATTATTAACCCTTTTGGGGTGAAAGAAGAAACCAGAAATTTCACGTTTGCAGCATTCAAAACACTTCTGAACATTTAACTGAGAAAATATGATAGGCATAGGACAGATATCCTGGAGTGGCTAACACCAAATCTCATCAAAGGATAAGATTCTTGCCCAAGCTGTGATAAAAATAAGGAACTCAATACCACAGATCATTTTGGAGAACAAAGATTGAGCAAGATTCAATGAGAAAGCAAATTTATGTGGGAATAAAGAACTCCAGAGTGTCAAGACTTGCAGCACACTCCAACCACTAGCAGCTTAGCAGACTGCACAAGACCAGCAGGTTGATAGAAGGTATGAAGAAAACTTGAACGAACTTCAGCAGAGGCTCACCCTCACACAGTCTGTTGGGAGGCCTCAATAAGGGCAACACTCTTTTGCTTAAAGGCTGTTATACAGCTGAAGCTCTCACCCTGGCTCTTGCCTGAGCTGTACGATGGCCATGCACCCCATTTTGATCCAGATCCAGTCCATCTTCCCAGCTTTGGCTGCAGGCCTGCCTCACCACTATGGACTTGTCTGGAAATCACTGATCCTGATCATTCTGTCCAGACCTGATTGTGATCCTGAATCAGTTTCCCCAACTTGACTTTGGACCTACCCTGTCACTACAGAACTGCCTGATGTTTTGGCCCCTGGGCTGAACCAACTATGCTCATGGCACTGTCTGCCTCACTTGGGGTACAGTGAGATTGGTTCCTTGCAGGCAAAGCCACTGCTTCTGCTGGTCTCCTTTCCCTGAAGGGACAGCTGAGTCCTTGCTGCACTCTGACATAGAGCTACAACAGCTAAAGTGATCAACAAGTATTTGCTGAGAAACAAAACCTATTGAAACCTTTAAAAAAGTTCCCTTTTTTTAGGGACCAGAATGCTGAAGGTTGGTTCAAAGTTGTGTAAACTGCCACATCTACACTGCTGACACAGATCTGCTAAAGTTTCCCCTAAACTAGGTGTTACCTACTGCCAGATATGATACCAGAATTAAGAGTCACTCAGTTTAAAAACTGAGCCCATAGTAACATAATTTCTCTCCTTGTCCTATAGACTACATAGGAGCTCACATATTAAGGCTAGAAGTTCTGCTGAGGTGTATTTTCTTTGACATCTGTCATTGTTCATTGATAAGCCAGAATTAGCTGACTGGGTTTAATAAATTAGCAACTGTCATAATGAACAAAGAAATAATGTGTTGGTCCATATACAAAGCAGACAATCATCAATTTTGAAGGATCAAAATAAAAAAAATAAAAATCAAAGCACAGAGTGAATAATAAACTGAAGAACCAACTTCCTCCAATACCATGCGTAGTCCCCACGGTGGATCAACACCAATTTCCTGTAATTCCAGACACCACCCTTTTGATCTCAATAGCTCTCTTTGCTGACTCACTGTCCACCTTTCCAACAGCTCACTTGACAGGCGTGCTCCAGCTGTCTATCTACACAGTACTACAGAGCCTTTTGCCACCCTCCCTGGGGCACTGACAGGCTGTAGCCATGAAAGTAGAGTTTAAATCTCAGCATCACCACCGCCAGCAGACCACACTTCAATGAGCTTGCAACCAGTACACGCACTTAATCTAGTCCTTGCCCTATATTTCCACTAACATGCAAGTCTGAAGTATGATATAACTGAATTATGTTTACTTGAAAGTTCAACAACCATTGACAGCAGTGTCCTGTGTCACAACACAGGGAGCTGTCTGTTTAAGCACTCTCAACATACTTGTTTTGAATAAAAGTTTCAACGTACAAAAAACCCAACCACAGTTTTTCCCCTATAGTGTTGCATCTTACAAGAGAAATATCATCACTAGATTAGTTAGCTAAAACCCAGAATTCAACAGGAAAAGAGATTTGAGACACCACGTATCACTTCCTTCTGCAGGCATAACTTTCTTTTTTACAGAAAATAAAACCCAAACATTTTTATTGACTGTACTGTAGATACCTGTACAGAGTGTAAACTTTAATATTTCACCAGATACGTGAATAATTCTGGAGAAAGAGTTATTAAGCACCTTCATTTCAACACATTTTTGATATTTACAGTAAAACATACCTGATTAAGTGTATGAATAAAATGAATTAAAAGTTATTAAAAAATCTTTAAAATGTTTATATGCTTTGTTATTTTATGATAAATATACAATTAAAGAGGAAGTTGTCACACAGTTAAGACTCGCTTGGCTCTGTTTGAAACTGTTACTGTTGTGCCTGAAGAGGGAGTGAGGAAATGGGGATGTTAGCTTACTATTCTGATCATGACACTGTGAAATGTGCTCTGGCAGAAGCCTCACAAACCCCATTCTGTCCTGCTGCTCCAGGCTGGCTTGTGGGTAAGCTTCCTTCCCAGCACGCAGTGTGGAAGCCAAACGTCACTCCCAGATTTGTACTGCTAATTTGACATAAGAATATGCATTTTTATTTTCCCTACGTGCTCCAAACTCACTGGTGATGATTACATCCACTTTGCTTTGATTTTCAGCACACTTTTTGCAGTTACTAAACACACACAAATAGGGATTACTGTCTTTTTCTTTTAAGCACAAAGACACAGGTGACCTTTCTGGAAATCAGATTTTTAACTGCCATGGTTTCTCATGGTCTACAAAAAGGCATAGCACAGTTTGCTAAAGGAGAAAGACTTCTAGGCTAGAATTTAAAGACCACTTTCAGGCTAATAGAATCAAACCCATAAATGATATTTTAAAAGCTCTCAGGAAACAAATGTGACTGTGTGCTGCTAAAACCAAATGTCTCCAAATGAATCAACATCCACTCTTTGATGAACTTTCAGCAATTGAGATCTATATCTGAAGTTTGTTTAGTGGATTTTAGGAAACTGCTCAGGAATTCACCTCAGAAGCAAAATAAATCTCTTAAAAGCTAACAAAAACTTCAAATACATCCACTAAGCGATGTTGATCACCTATAGAGAATCACTTGCTGTGTGAAAGGATCACATGAGCTACTGTCTCCACATTTACCTTTAAAAGCAAGTAGATAATATTACAAGGAACAAGATACAGTTGGACCCAACCTAGGCAGCTCTGTCTTGCTCAACTGCTACAAAACAGTTACTGCTTGTGTGTGTGCTTGCATAAGTGCATCATGGATTGCTCTCAGCAGCAGGGAACACTTATCTTTAGGGTCTGATTGTGTTGATAGGAGTGAATTGTTTACAGCACCTTTCCAAAAGGCGTCTGCTGCTCAAATATATTTTAATGCTCAGTTTCTTTCTATACAATCCACTCCAACTGTGTTGTCAGGGCAGCGGCAAGAACGGCCTCCTGGGGTAGCCAAGCAGAGGTGAGTACAGCCGCCATTATTCACCGTACAGTAGTTATGTCCTGGAAAAGAACAGAGATATAAAATGTTAAAGAAAAAAAAAAAAAAACAAAACCACAACAAACCAGCAAAAACCTCAATAAAACCAATCCACATAATACAAAAGAAGTGCAGATTACACGACTACACTAGGAAAACAAGCCATAACAAGACTGAGAGTGAAACGAAAGTATGCTTTAGGGAGAGGAGAATCATCATACCCCTGTGTCAGCTTCAGATATTCACCCCAAAGAAAGATCATAATATAAGGACAGAGCAGGAGAGGCAACATGAAAAAACTAGTCTGTTCCTGAAATGCCTTCCATAAATTGGCCAAGTGGTCACAGACATTAGAATGAAGACACTGTGAGTGAGAAAATACAAGTGCAACACATGGGGACAAAATCCAAAATACTCCATGACACCATCCCTGGATACCACCCACTACAAAAACATGGAGGGGTGACCCACAAAACCAAAAAGAAATTAAGTGGGTGGGCAGGAGCACATTAATGTTGAAGGGTAAAATGAGAGAGAAGCCAGTGCCAGAAGTAATGAATCTGAGGGGTAAAGCATCTGCTCCAGAAAACACTTGAAATGGGTATATGATGAGAAAGAAATGACACCAAGGTTCTGAATATTATAAACATAAGCATTTACTCAGAGCATACAATGTTGTTTTGTCTTACACTGCCTACCAAAGTGGAACAGTGAATTAACTAGTAAAAACAGTGTAACTGATTTCTTAATTATGACACTTTTATGTGCTTTTAAGCTGTGAACAAAGCTTACAAGTAAGTTTTTCACTGTATACATTGAATCATTCAAAGAGAAATGATCTTAGTCGGTTTTAGTCCTAAAGTAGAAACACCACAACTCCTGTATTTCCAGCCATGTTGTAATAATAAAAAAGTGAGCTCTTCAGTAATTTCCTAAGAACATAACTGAACAGTGATATTGCTTCCCAAGGACAAATTGTTATTCCAAGGGTATCAACTTCCTCTCTTCCAAGTTTCACAAGGGGCTTTTCAATAAAGTATATGAAAAATTCCACATTCAACAGAGCAGAAAGACAAGAGCAGCCACTCTACCACCTGCTGTGTTCTCAACATTTCCTTTTTAAAAGCACTGGATCTCATTAAGGCCGTCTGGAAGACCATGATATTTCTGTAGTTTGAAGTTAAAAATCATAGAATCACAGAAACCCTTCCAATGGGTTGGAACGGACCTTAAAGATCACCTAATTCCAACCCCCCTAGCACAGACAGGAACACCTTCCACCAGATCTGGTTGCTCAAAGCCCTGTCCAACCTGGCTTTGAACACTGCCAGGATGGGACATAATAATAAATAAGTAAATAAGGCCCTAACCATGAAAACAGCATTCAATTTAGACAACGACAAGATAGCAGCTTTTGCCATGTCAGATTCTTCTATTGATCATACACTTGTTCTTTCAGAAAGGACAGGCCAGGCCCCTTCTTCCATTTCTATTCTAGTTTCATATGGAAACCACAACTACTGCTTCCATGGGGGAAAATTAATAGAAAAAAAAAATTAGGTGGCTTTTAATTTCTGAGTAAACAGAAATCTAAGCACTGACCAGCTCTTCACTAGCTACCTAGAGCAGTTGGCAGCTAGTCAATGGGAGATACTACTACAGTCATTTGTCTGCCAAGGTGCTGCACAGCTATAAAAACTTGAGAATCATCTGGGTTACCTCCTGGGCACTGAGCAAAGGCAGTAGTGATTCCATAGAGACGGGAGCGCTTGTGAGGCTGGAAGTTATCATTTTCTGTTGAAATCGTACGATCCACTGCTACAACAGCATCCCTGCAATATGCGGAACAGAACATACAGAAGTGAGATGAAGGTGGAAGTATGGGGGAGAACAAAACAAAATAAACAAAAAGAAGGGAAGGCTTTTGAAGGTGTTTCCTTTTTTACAATTAGAAAGTGATGCCAGAGACAAAATCCTCCAAGACATCATCTTTCCTGGACAACTCAAATAAGTCACAACCTTCATTCTAGGCAGCTAAGAAATGTTAGACAGAGCCACCTTACTCAGTTTGAAGGTAATTCCAACACTGGACAATGTCCCCCTACAAGAACACATTCAACACATTCTCTGTATTCTGCCTCTCTGATGTTTTCTGTGGTAGAGCAGACATTGCAGCTATTATACATAATGATCATGGACAAAGTTGTATTTCAGGTGGCGCTTGATATCTGGAAGGAATACAGCTAGTCATAAGCAATCTTTTCTTCCTGAAAATAAAAGGATAGTCTACTGGCAGACCTGTAACAGTTTCCCATTTCACAAGGCTGTTTTAGAATAGCATTTCCCAGCTGTTAAGTTCTAGCTTGGAAATCCTTACACATATTAATAGCTCTTCCTGGTGCAATCGATGCAGTCATTTGTGTAAGAGTTTTCAGATAGAGCCCACGCAACTATTTACGTCAAGGAAAAATAGATATTTTTTTCTGTAAGATATAGTAAACCCTAAAGTCGTGATCATATGTCAATGGTTTACATAATGTGCCACAAATAAAATGTCAGCAAGACAGAAAAAAAGGTTTTTTTTCTTATTGCTGGTTTAACATTCAGATAATATAGGGCATAGAAAGCCATGAGTGACACATTTCCACCCTCTACGACACAGCAAGCACAGCCATAAGGGAAACATGTTAGCTCCCACTCCTTTCCCAAAAACATTCACTGTTAAAAGTTTTTTCTTAGGGGACAAATCACTATGCTGAAAATGAAAACTCAGTTAAATGGCAGCATCTATAGGTCAGCTTTACAGATCCACCCCACCTTGAATCATCTTTCACTAGGAAAGCAATAAAACAGGAATGGGTGAGAAGTCAGACATGAGAAATACAGTATCTACTTCAGTTTCTGCCAGGCAGAAGAACAGATTAAAGCAATACATAATTTCTTTAGCAGATAACATACCTTCTCCAGTCTGTGTAGTATAAATTCTTCCCATAGCTTGTAACACTAAAAGGATACTGAATTCCTTCAACAACCTTCCTTCGACCAAGCTGATTAGGGTTCATGCATTCCAGCCTCTTGGTACCTGGGTGTAGTGAAACAATTAAGCCTTTGAACCAGAGCAAGAGAGCTCTCATGAGGGACTAAGGATATGCGTAAGCATGCAAGCATGAACTGAGCGAAGTCTCCTGGAAGTCCTTCAGTATGCTGCTTAGTCAAAGCACTCCCCCATGCCACGTCTCTGCATGAGCCAAAGACTGAATGCTAAAGCACTTTGGTGCTAATGCTAATCAGCACACTGTTTGACTTACAGGAACCCAGATGTCCAGTGAAACCATGGCCATAGTTCACAAGCTGAGATTCCTGCTACAGATAGCAGTATCCTCCGGCTGAAGTGGAAGCTGACTCTATTCAGGAGGGATACTTCAGCCACTAACCATTTTACCTCCTCTGGAAGGCATTTCTGCAAAGTTAGTTTAATGAGAGTGTTCCCAAAATGCTTGCTGGGTTAGGCTATGAAGGCAAGACTGCAGAAAGAGCATCTAACTTGTAGATGCAAATAGGGTGTAAAAAGGTCTACCTGCAAGGCTACTACACACACTGAGAACACTGCTAGTGAATGTAAACACCTGTAGGTTTCTCTTAAAGTAGTAAACTTCAAAATTAGGGGAAAAGAAAAAAAAGACAAATGTGAGAAAGAGAGAAAAAGAAAATAAAAATAGCAGTAGGAGACATATTTAAAGGTAGGAGAAAGTGTCTTACAGTGAAAAAGAAAGCTTGATCTTTTTTAGTTTATCAAAAACTTGAAAGGTGACTTGAAGTGTAAAAGCACTTCCGCAGGAAGAGATCTTGGGCAGAGTCTACAGAGTGAAAGACAGTAAGACAAAAGTTTAAATGAGAATTAAAAGCATTTTGCTGGGTTTTTTGACTGGCAGGACACTGGCACACAACTAATAATGGGCTGGTGGCAAAACCTTCATCTCTTGATCTTCAAATCTAGTGTGACCTGCATTTTCAATACTTGATTCTGTCAATTATAAGCTGAATTTTGCCTGAGGTTACAGGTCTTGCAACAGTGCCGCTATGACATTCTGTAGGGCCAGATTAAATGAATCACTGTGTTTTACTGTGTTTTCCTGGTCTTAAGATCACAACTTCTTTTACAAACGCCTAAGCACTACCTAATGAGACAGTCATATACAAGACACACAGATATAAACCTGTTTCATTCCTAGAAAGTTTTGTGATCAGAATTGAAATCTTTCAGCTTCCAGACAGTCTGATGTAAATACTACAGTGGTAGTAACAATGAATAAATTGAGAGAATATTAAAGCCAAAAAGAAAGGCATGAACTCTAAGATGTAGCCCAAAGAGCTATTAATTGGCTGCGTATAATTTAGGATTGGACATACTTATTCTATTGGTATTATGAAGAAAGATTTTAGCAGCTCTTCACCTGCATCAACCCAACACAGCATTGACGAATAAGGATCAAATGTCAGCCCATTTGGTAACCCAAGATCATCTTTAACAAGAATTCTTCTGTTTGTGCCATCCATGTATGAGGTTTCAATTTTAGGAGCTTCTCTGTTCCAGTCAGTCCAGTATAAGTTTCTTAAGAGGAAAAAAAAAAGGTAAGAAGTAAGAGAGTGACTGATCTCAGAATATTGTTGTAATTATGAAAAATGCTAAGGACATAAAAGTAACGTGCATGCCCTAAATCATTTAAATAAATAAGGATGATATTGTATGGAAAGAAGGGTTGACATGATGGAAATGAAAATATTAATATTTAAATCTAGTATTTTATACCAGCAATCTTGAAAAAGAAAAAAAATCTTTTAGGTAAGGGCAACACTGGGCATCCTGCAAACAATGTACCTAAAGTGAGGTGCAAATAAGTATTTGACAAACCTCTCGACAAAATATCACAGTATTGCCCGGCAGGTATTTTACAAGCTTTACTTCCAGTGTACCCCTCAGACACAGGACACACGTACCATTTCTGTTTGTTAGTTGCTTTAGGAAAAGCTAGTGCTATTATTGTCTACAGACAGCCTAAAAACATAAGCTATTGTTAAATACATAAATAAATAACAAACTTTGCACATGTCTCTTGACAACATATCCATACCCTCTCATAGGATCCACAACAATTGCTCTGGGGTTCACCAGGCCAGTGTCAAAAAGGATGCGACGCTGGCGCCCATCCAGCCTGGCCACTTCTATTCTATCCAGTTGAGAGTCAGTCCAGAAGATGTTTCGACCCAGATGATCTACAGCTATCCCTTCAGGGCTTCCCAAGTCTGCAGGAAAAAGAGATTAAAACATGCCAATTTATTCCTAATACACAATGTCAGACTCATAAGCGTAACTGTTAACTAGAGATAGATTTTCTTTTGCTTTCTGGCTGTGGACCAACAAAAGCTAATTCATGACAGTTGAAAGACAAATATGCAATTTGCCATATGAAGTTTAAATGCACAAAACTTTCATAAATACATAGTATAACAGATTCTGTAAGGAAGCAACTCATCACGCACATGAGATTTCCTTGGGGGGGTGGGCTCTGAAAAAGTTGGTAGTAGAGAAATAAGCAGTAGAGATTATCAGAATCTTTTTCTACTCTCCTTAGCAGGCCAAGATCTATAATGGATTTTATAATCCTTTATATTTCCTCTTTTTTGGTACTGGCATATGTGGTCTCTGAAAATTGGATTTATGCTAAATTTAGCCGATGCAATACTTCAAGATAATCAAGCTCCAAAGCACTAGAGATACTGATATTAGTATTTAACTCCAGTTCTTTGTTTTCACAGAGCAATTCTTTTTGGAACATAATTTAGTACTGTATGTGCACAGTTTTTCTTGGGCAGTTAGTTGTTCCAAAAGCAACAGGAAATAGCAGATAATGACATTACTAATGTTAAAGTAGTAAGTTCTAGCACAGACAAAGGATGCGGAGTAAATATGTAACTCTAAGATTTAATGCAGCCACTATGAAAGACAAGATTCATACATCCACTGAAAAAGAGCAGGCAGGCTGGGTGGGTTATAGTGAAGCCAAAGAAAGGTACAAAGCAAATACAGTCTGATTTCTCTTCCAAAAGAAAGAGCATTGTACATGATCACCCCCAAAATAAGGTGAAGCGACACTTTGTACCAGCCAGCTGTTGAAAAGAGCCACCTTTCAAATGCAGATCCGCACATCATGTAACTATCCAAGAATGACACAATGTGACCCCGTAGCATGCTATTAATTTTCAAGTTTATTTACTGACAGCCGTTAAACAAACAGTATGTGACACAAACAACCTTCATGGGGAAGAGGCATATGGTCCAGAGCACTGGGCAGAGCTGGCTAAAACTTGCTACTGTGACTTCACTATGAATAATAGTTGCACAATAGCTGTAACATCAACAGAGTGAACCTCTGTTCTCTTGCGCAGGTAGATTACACTTACCACACTTAACCTGAACACATGATATTTTGGATGTATATTCATTGCTGAAGAGGCAGAAAAGAACAAACAAGATGTACCTCACTGCTTCTGACTCACAACTCATACAGAGTGGGTGCCTGAGAAAGTGAATCAGTTATATCTCTAGTTCTCCAAAGGGCACTTGGCACCCTTTAACTTAGTTACACTGACTTCACACTATTACTTGTACTTCTCCAACTGCCCCTGTGGAGCTAAACCTGTCATTGCAAGAAACTACTCTCACCATATACTTCAGATGCTCAAATGTTCATGGCTGTGGTCTCCTTTTTTGAGGTGCTATTGGTGATAATCCCCAGTCTCTGAGATCACCCACTGTTGGCAGTGGAGCTCCCAGTCTCTTTTAGGAGCAGAAGAAAGTAGCAGGCAAAAGATCTCCTGCCACTGTTTTCCAGGAGCCCCTGCTCCCTGACTGGTTTCCTTGCTTCATTTTTCTTGTGTCGGCTATATGCCAAGAGATTTAAAGAAGTCTGACATAAATGTCTTTGCTGTCCAATTGACAATGAGCCAGAGAAAACTATCCCCCATGGAGGGATAAAGGAATACACAGGTTTCATGTATCACCAGTCTTTCCTGAGGCATAAATACATCCCTGCTATACTGTCATCAGGCTTTATAGTCACAGGCTGTGTCCCTGGGGACGTGCTTGTATAGTCATGTACGACTGATAAGATTTAAGCTACTAGTACAAAGAGGAAAGCTCTCCTTCCCAAACTGCCTCCACATCTGCAAAGCTCAGAAAGCCTCCACAGGCTATACAGCTGCAGTGATGGATGAGAACTGGATGGGGTTCCACAACAAAATATGTTTCTGCAAAGTAGCACAACTTGGATCACAAGAGTTTTCACAAATAAGAAAAAATAGTGCATTCCACAAAAATACATGAGAACTGAAGAAAGCAGCTGCAGCTCACAGGAGGTGAAGGCAAAGATCAAAACAAGTAATTCTCATGAGTTTTCTAAGAGGGAGGCATTCTCTTATTTCCTGAAATTTTAAAGTTTCAGTTTTGGGCAGCATTGAAGACATCCATTCAAATACTGAATATTCAACCTTCTGTTATTCTGACTCCTTACTGAAGAGCCCAGTAACATACAGCCAGTAAAGTGCAACAGTGCTCAGCATCTCTTCAGGAATGGCGTTCGCTTTGTATGCAAACAACAGAACAACAGAAATAATGAGATGTTTGTACACATACAATGTTATTTGCAGCAGATAAAACCTGTGATGTTTCCATGTGGCATTGAAGCACCTCGAATTACTTAAAACAATCAAATTTAGTTGAAAGCCTTCACAAATATTCTAAAAATAATTTATACATTGCAAGATTTTTCCTGTGTGCACACACTCAGAATAATTCATATCCATATCCAATTTTTAGCAATAGCAATATCCTTCCCTTTTTGAAGTGCAGGATCTGAGAAAATAATAGTGGAAATCCGAAATCCTTTACCCACAGAAATTGAGAATTTGTGAACGTACAGGTACAGGCTTACACTACAGTTTAGAGCCCCTTTCAGCTTAAATATGTTGGGATGAAAAAGATGTCTTGCAAATATCTCAACCTGGACAGAAATATGAAGCTCCGTAATTGCTGGAATGGTTAGGAATGGCCTTAAGCTCTCCATTCGCAGGCCAGTGATAGGATCCAAGCTGCTCCCATTTTCCCCGAATGGAGTCCCGGACAGCTGGCTATTTTGAATACAAACTCCACGAGCAGACACTCAACCCATCCAAAGAAAATTAAAGCAAGCAAGTTTGTTGTAGAGTTTTAAAACTGGTTGATCACTTTTTCTAAAATAATTTCCTAAGTTTTTGTGACAAAGGTTCTGCAAAGGATCAAAGCACAGGCGACTTCCTTAGGGGAAAGAGTGTAAGAAGAGGGCATAAACCAAAAAAGCACGATAACTTCACAATACCCTCTAGTCCAATTCTCAAATCCTTGAACAACTCCAAGGGCAAAACTGAACAAGGTGGCTTTACTCACTTTTATTTTACAGCTTGACTGGGAGGCATGGAAAGTCACAGCTGAAACAGTTTCTAACCACCTTTACAACTGTTTGATCCCCAAGCCCAGGAACAGAGAGCAGTGGTTCTCCTCTTCAGCCTCTGCTCACCAGTTCTTTTTCAGCAGAGCAGGCAGCTGACAGGCAGAGAACAGGAGAGAAACTGACAACCAAATCTCAGCTAGCCAGTATCTGCCTTGCTTGCCAGGCAGAAAAAATGAGCAACACCCACAGGTGATATTCCACGGAACATATAAATGCAACTCTACTCAGCCTGAGTTTTGATTGCATTTAATACCCATTCAACAGCAAACTGACAATCCATCACTCCCTTTTCAGATCATAAGTATACTGAACAATGATGTGTCTACTCCAGTACATGACCTAGGTTTTAATGATAGCCTTCCTTTTTCACATAGTTACATCTTGTAGCCATTGCATGTAAGCAAGAATAACATCTATCTACAGTAGTATGAGTTAGGCATTCCATTTTTCATGGCCAGGAACACAGAATCTTTCCAGCATGGTTGGCAAAACAAGACTACAAAAGAGTTAGGCTACACAAAGGCTGCCAGGAAAGTGAGGCCTTGAGTTGCTTTAAAAATCCATGATGTCATGACTTGGGGATTTGCCCTGAGAGTACTAGTTGTGCTGACCCACTTTAGTGGCAGTCCTAAATATCCCACCACATTAGAGAGAAGTAAAGGCCTCAAAATCCTACCTCGAAATTCCTCCCTAGAAGTGACAAAGCATCCAAAACAGGAGGAGTTTGGGGTTTGGTTTGTTTGTTTGTTTTTCCTTTCCTAAATGTAGCAAGAAAATAAGCAATGCCTAAGACTGTAATTAGGTACAGATATCCTCTAACCATTCCTGTGAGGAGCTGAGACACTGTCCAAAGCCCAGACTATGAGGCTCTGAACCCTGCACCCATTAGTGCCTTGAGATACGCTTTAAAACCACCAGAGCAGCTTGATTCATCTTTCAAAACTCTCAGCCTTTTATTAAGATGCTCCCAGTGATGTTCATAAGGTACTCAGTGGTTTGACAGATACAGTATTCTACAACTGCAGATAACGACAGAAACATGTCACTGACCTGCTGCTCCACTTCCAGCCTTAAAGTTAGTCTATTTAAAGAGAACTGTCTTCTTGCCTCTCTTAGCAGTAGAAAGGCAGTGAAGGGCTACTGCACAGGGAGCGGATCTTTTTTCAGTTTACATTATCCAGGCTTTTTGGCTATTGTTTATCCAAATAACACCAACATGTAATGCTGTATCTCAGGCAACAGCTGGGAATTACCTATTACTAAATTCAAGTCTCTAATGCCATTCTTAGGGAGTAGCAAGAGGAAGAATTTTGCGCTGTTACCTGTTTTGATGATGGTTGTTGGCTCCCCACCATTCAGGCTAGCCCTGCTGATTGAAGGGCCACTGATGTCTGTCCAGTAAACCATCTTGTCTGTGCAATCATAAGCAACTCCAATAACAACTTTGTCCTGTTGGTCAACAAAGAAGTTACATCAGCTTACGCTAAACACCAATTATTTGCCAGCCGTACTAGTTAATGGATCTAAGTCTCAAGCCTGAAAAAAAAAACAAATTCTTGAGGAAAGGTGGGAGATAGGGAGGACAGGCAGAGAAAAAGATTAGGTGACAGTCATTGTGCTTTCTATTACAAGTCTCTTTTAACTAGCAGACACCATTTACAACTATTTTATTTCAAAGAAGCATTGTAGGTATCACTACTGAACATCTGGTCTGACTTCTACAACTTCACCTACATATCAATTTAAAGAAACTTCATGCTGTTATTTGACTGTTATTCCTCATGTACTTTTTTCTCTCATTCTTTCCCTTCAACAAGGAATAAGGACTTTAATCAAATCTGACTTGTGTTCTGGATATTCATCAACCCATGCAGTACGGCTACATTTCAGTAGTGCTACACATATAGCATCATTTGGCTCAAAAAAAACTCTAGCAAAGGTAGTTATTAAAATGAAAAATAGCTTAAATACTCCATAAATCATTCTGCTGAAAAGAATATGCTCAGGGACAAGGAACATATAAACATGCATATATCTGCAATTTTCCAGGCAGAAGAAGATAGAGTTTGAATTGTGAGTTGAAAATCTTTCCTCCAGGTAAATGAAAGCGACTTTCAGGGTGAAACAATAATTTCACACGGATTCTCAGGTCTGTCCCCTTTGCTGCTTTTGTAATTCGCAACTTCTAGAAAGATGGTCAAAAAGCATTATAAACCAGATGGTCTTACTCAGTGTACGTTAATGCCATAAGTTACAAAATCTAAACACCTCTCTGCTGCAAAACACTGTGACTTTGCTAATACACAATGCTGAGACAACACAGAGACAACACCGTTAGAGACGGAAAGTTTCATTTTAATTGAAAGTTCTAAGGCAGATTTAGTTGCACCTTATCTCTGGAAGTCCTTTCCTGGAGACAGTTCAGCTAGATCAAGTAAATAATGAGACTATCTGATAAGGATTCAGAATCATGTCTCTATGATGTGCCTAACCCACCCATTTTGCACACTATTTTACTTCCTTTTTATATTACTGCAACAGCACTTTAGATAAGAGACAAAAGCTTGATTTTACCTTTACATCACATCACAGCACAGTTTGCGGTACTATTTACTGAACTAAATCTGTGTAATTTAGTCAGTATTTGGACTAATAAGTATTCACAAGCAATGTTAAAAGCAGCCAGCATACTACCTGGTATTACTATCTATTAGAAATACAGGAACAAACATTGGACCAAAACCAGAAATCCCTGTGATGAAACTGGAAGAGAGAAGAGTTGGCTTGTGTCACAAGTGATGAGAAAGATAGGGTCTCAGAAGAAGCAATTTATTCTCAAGGAAAAGAATTCTTAGGACAGTTGTAAGAAGTGTGGGAAAAAGATTTGCCACCCATTGGGCCTGCACATGGAGAAGAAAGCAAAAAACAAACAATAATAATCTATATATATCTGTAGCCAAGAAGTACAGAGAACTGACTGAAAACCAGGAAGAGATCAAGACTTAAGAAGAAAGCTGAAACGGCTGAGAAAGAAAAATAAGGCCTCTCCATATACGGATCTTGTAAGTCTCCTAGACTTTGATATCAGAGTCAGAAAGCAAATGGAAGTGAGAGTTTATGTGATGAACTGCTGGAAGCATGAGAGACCACAAATATTAGATTTTTGTCTTATGAGCTATTCTTTAAAGGCAAAGCATCTTTTCTACAGCTCAGTTTTAGGTTTTTGACTATTCAGGTCAAGAATTTTCAGCGCCAAAGTGGCAAAAAAAAGGGATACTGAAATTTTAATCAAAGGTAAAAATTGAGTTTGGAACTTAAATTATCAAGTTATATAGATGAAACACTCATCTTTGTCACACATCTTCTTAAAATACATAGATTTAGTACAGTAGGTTACTTACCGGAATGTGCAGGAGTGCTTTTGCACCATTTTTCTTCATATTGTTCCCCTCAAGTGGAACATGTTCAATTTTACCACTTTGGGCAAAAAGCAAGTGTGTTCCTGGTGGCAGAGGTACTGTATCTGGTCGAACAGAGGGCCCAATAACAACAGGAGGAGCAGCTGTGCTCAGACCTTGTTAATAGAGAAGGAAACAGGGATAAAATTAGCTTGCACAGCATAACAAACTTTGTTATTTGCAGAGACACAATTACAGTCAGACTTCATAGAAGGAAACAGTCCTATAAACAGACACTAATAGCTATAATTAGATGCAGAAAGCTTCTGATTTTTTCCCCTTGGCTGACAGAGAAGGACTAAGTGACATAATAGGTCTTTTCATGTTCAGCTCTGTAATTGCTCTTTCCTTCAACCGTTTAGAAGGACCTATCTTATTTCACAGAAGGACACGTTTCACAGCTGAAGTGAGGAAGATGTAGGAAGCAACATTCCTAATTTCCTGAGGCAAGTCAGTAACCACGCATTCAGATTTGCCACATCTCCCAGAGGGTAGAAACTACAGGACCCCTCACAGTTTCAAGGCAGGAAAGAAGTTAGAAAACTAAATTTTTATCCAGAGGTTCACTGCAGTGGTTCGGATGCCCTGGCTGAAGGAAAAGCATATGCTGGAGTTACTGAACAGCTGCAGCATGAGCCATATTGTCACTGGGACAGCAAAGATCTGCACTGCTCCAAGCCAGTGCTGTATTTCTCAGGGCATGACTAAACCCCACATCTGGGGGACAGTGCACCTGGATCGAAAGAGACCTACAAGGAACAAGTGCTTCAGCCACTTACATGGTGGTCGAACTCCTGGGCCACTTCTGGTGCCATCAATTTCATTTCCATCCCTATCCACACACCAACAATATCCACTGCTAGAATGGCACTGGGTAGGCAGGTAATTCCCATGCTCATCACACTGGGGAATGAAGTGACGAGCTCCCATCTCCCTTGGGAAGAACGTGCCTCCGCTTCCAAGAGCTACTTCTCGTTCATGTTGGCATTTGGTCTTTTCCACTTCTGTGAGGAAGGAAAAAAAGAAAAAGGCCAGTGACTATTTCCATTATAACTATGTTCCATAAACAGTTAATGTACACTGACCACTTATGATGCAAGTGTTCTTACTGCTGGAGGAGCATGGCAGTGCTACAAACCTTGAAGGCATATGCCTTCAGTGCACCATCAGGAAGTCTGCCCTGTGTAAATATGACTCATTTGCCCTAAACTTACATCACTTTATTTTTTGCTGTCTAGTTTAAAACAGAACAAACAGCCTCCCTGTATCTTCCTACACTGAAGGGTCATAAACGGAAGCTGGAAAACCCAGTCTTTCTCCCTGAGGCACATTTGCAAGGACATTCTGTTCGGCTTGTGAACCCTATAGCTACTCACTTGACGATTATCCATGGGCCTTAAAATGTAACTAAACAGCCGGGCCATACAGTGGATAAAGGATGTTTTGTAATGCTAAAAGTCAAGTTTCCCTTCAGAGCCACAAAAGAAAACCACAACATGAGACAGATGCTGAGTCCTCCGCAGAACCTAGGAAGTGAAACTCCTCATTGCTTTGATGTATATTAAATTTTTTTAGAGCTCGGTTATCAAGTTTGAGCACTCATTTGATACTTTTGGACTTAAGAAGGAACTGCAAGGACAGATTACCTGTAAGAGCATAACTGAGGCTAGCAGAACAAAGGAATACTACTGTGTATGCAGAGAAACATATGCAAACTGGCTACACCACGTGCATATGTATTGTTGTAGAGACTACAGAGTAAAGACTAACTTCCCAGATTATCAGGAGATTCAGGGATTCAGTTATTTTGGTTTCAATTTTACAAAACAATCAGGACTAAAAGACACATTTTATCGCATTATCTGTTATGTGATAGGGAACGTCATCAGGATCAATATACCCCTCTAGATACAAAACAACAGAATGAAATTAAAAGAATACAATAAAAATAACATCTTTCCTTCTCTGAAAGAAATCTGGCTTAGTTTTACCTTACACTTGAGAGCTCGAAGAGTTCTGTACACTGGGAAAGAGAGAGCTCTAATTATTTTCTTTTTCTTGTCAATGATTTCTGCAGACAGTTAGAAATGCTTACCACAAACTGCCTGTTGAAGAGGCTTTAACATTACACTTCCATTTATTCCTTCCTTGTTTTTACATTGCCTGGTGGACAGCATTAGCTATGTGTAGCTCGGACTGGGCCCAGCCCAGCTGAGCAAAGATAATCCCCCACACCCACAGACTGCTGTTGTGTAAAACACACAAACAATAAAAAACTATCCTTCTATTTTGTATTAAACTAGTTATGCAAGCAAAAGCTCTGGACAAGTTTCATGCACCTGGACACAATTAGTGAAATATAAATGTCTGGAGAACAGCTCACTCTAAACAACTGAAATACTTGGCACCAGCTTTAATGTGGGTGGTGGAGAGCATTGGATCAACCTACAAAGCCAGAGGCTGAAGGAAAGCCTCTACCTCAAATTTTCTTTTCAGGTATCCAATGCATTATGCATATACAGGTAAAAAATGTTGATTCTAGCAACCAGATAATTTTGTGATAGGTTTTGGTTTGGTTTTTTGATGTTGTTTTGTTGTTTGTTTGGTTTTTTTTAAGCTGTAATTATATGCATTTCTCACAAGAGAAAGCAGGAGGAATATAGAATATTGGTAAACTGACCCACCCTATGTTTATTTATTGCAGAACAAAATCTTGACTGTGGTCGTGTCATCTTTGAGAGACACTATTAGCTCCTCCTCAGTGGGATATAAAAACAAATGTAGAAGCTGATTGGTTTTCCTTCCCATATGAAACTCCTAGAATTAGGGAATACCCAACAGCTTACGTTTTTTTAATCCACAGACTAAATCAACTTTACGAAAATGAGTTAGTAAATGTGAATTACACAAAGGAGTGTGTATAGACCCAGACAGGACCCAGGTATAATACATAAAATATATTAGTATTATTGGTAACTTGAAATACCAGTGTACATTCCAATTTCAAGACAATATTCACATTTGCATCTGCAGATTTTATACAGGAATACTGATGGAATTTTTGAAGAGTACTGATCTTATAATGATCAAGATGAAGCTCACAAATGCCCTGCTTGTGCAATTAGCCCCGCTGAAGTCAAGAGACTTGTCAAGCAAAATGATTTTCAAAATTGGTACTCAGCTTCTAGAAGGCAGAAAATATTATTTGTTCTTTCTAAAAAATCCCATCAACACGGATTTTGCAGTTGCATAAAGAGATGTCAAATACCCTGTTGCCACTCACTTTTAGGGATAACTTCTGTGTTTTGCTGCTTCTGTGCTCCTGAAAGCGTCATATTTGCTATAACTTAAGCAGTATCAAATGTGATAAGTAATCCATGTTAAAGAAATATTCTGGAAAGGAACATTGTAGTACTGCCTTTATTCATCCGTGTCGACTCCAACATTTTAACCTGTCTTTCAACATTGAACTCCTTTCAACTAACATGAATTTAGCCAATATTAAACTTTATAAATCAAATCAACTCCCTAAACTAGTTATAACAGTCCAAACCAGGCACTTGGAATCCATCCTGTATTTCTTTTCCCTCCTAATCTCTGAATCATGAGCAGAATTACTGTGCTTACAGTTTAGAGACACCTAAAGAAAAGCAAGCTGAATCCCAGTCCAGTGCTGTAGCCTATGCAGCAATAAAGGCACAATAATCTGAGATACCAATGACATCTGGTTGGGATAAATAGTCTGCTTATACAGTTACTACATTTTCCTCCGTGTGCTTAGGAGAAGATGGTCCAATTCTACAAGTTTTAAATTCTACTGATTAACTGTCTGAGATGAAGCTAGCTGTGACAGAGTTGGAAAGATGAGATTGACACAGTAAATAAAGCACATTCCCTGCCTTGATGAGCTAACAGCAGAAGTTCAAATATCTAACAAAAACTGGCACATATTTAGGTAGTACAAGGGCAAGGCTACTTTGTAAGCCAGCTTTCTAGTCACAATCTTTTCAGTTAGTAACTTTCCTTTCCTTCAGTACAGTAGCCTAAATGAGGTTTCTTGGTGCTCTTCGTTTAATATAAATACAGTAATAAATCCAGTCAAGACTTCAAAGACACAGAACAATTAACATTAGGACAGCTCTCTGATCCTTTGATTGGCATGGAAAAAATAACTTCCATCAACCACAGCAGGTAGAGCTAAGAGCAAATAACACCCACTGGGTGTAACAGTGCTGTTAGATCTGCTACTTTACCTGATTGTAACAAATGGAAACCAAGTCGTGCCTATTTTAAGATTCCTTGTCTATGGGTTACCAGCCCTGGTTTTCGGAGGTTCTTACCAGTCCTGAAGCCCACATTGGAAAGCCAAGCCAAATGATCATGTCAATAGTAAGAAAAATGGTATACTCTAGGGCTAGTTCATACTGCCAGGGATGAAACAAACAGTAAGAGCAAGACCTGGGTTATCTTCAGTAATGCAGTAAGGTAGTGGTGGCAATAGCCTTTTACGAACAGCAGGACCAAGGTTCAATATTTTTCAGTATCTATATTTCAACAATACTGATTAGAGGTTGTTAAAAAAGTGAGTAAAAATCCATTCTCACTCTCTTTCAATGCAGTTGATGCTTGGCTGATGTGGGTAGCACACTGATCCAATCGCTTGTGTTTCCCTATGGTACTCTACTTATGCCCACAGGACAGTATCATTTTCAGGACAAAGCACCATGGTGTGGGCTACCTTAATTTGATACACAATTAAAAACTGACAAATAGCCTGAGACAGTGGACAGATGTCATGAAGTAGCGATATTTCTAGTAAGTTTTCATATTACCTTAGCCTTGGTTTTAAATTTCCTTATCAAGAAATTTTATACCCTCATGGGGATTACATCATTTCTGGAAGACAAATAGGCCACAAACATGACAGAAGGACCTCATCACTAGGAAAATTGAGCTTATGAAAATCAACCAGTAGATTCACATAGCCAAATGGAAAGTTACACTTCTTAGAATACCTATGTAGACCATCCTCTAAAGATAGACTCCTCTTGGAAACCACAAACAAAAAGAGCTATCAGTAGATAAGTGCAAGCAGATAAGCTGTCAACACCCAGCTCAGTGCTGTAGGCATTGTGAGGGGATATAAATAAGAATTCAGCGTATACACAGAGAATAACATTCAGGTATAGAAAAGCAATGTGGGATTCGGGAGATGGTTCTCTGGTACCCACAGTTCAAAAAGACAATGAAAAACTGAACCAGTGTACAGAAAAGAGCTCTTAAGAGAGAAACTACAGCATGTAACTGAGATTAAAGGCTTGATGAAGAATTTACGTTCCATGGATACCACAGTATACACAAGTCAGACTAGAGATGTAGAACAGTGCATCCAGTTGCTTCATAAGCTACTAGTAGCAATCTGGAATTTAAAAGTCATGGAAATATATCATGGAACTTGAAAAAAATGAAATGGAAATAGCATGGATATGCAAAGCAAGCCAGATGAAAACCAAACATGTACACACTTATCAGGTAAGTAAAGAAATAAACAGAATGGGGGGGGGGGGAAAGCCAACCTAAAGCCCTGTAGAAGTACTCAAAATCTTAAAGGAAAGCTCTTGCAGCAGCACTGCAGAAAATGATTTACAGACTTTGCAGAGAATTATTTATGGACTTTTCCAAAAACAAGGGAGGCTAAGGAAACAGGATGAGAAACAGAGATATATGGGACATCTTCCATTTCGCAGGGGATTTTAGTCTGAAACCCTAAACCAAATTACATTAAATTCTGCACAGCATCTAGAAATTTTTGAAGATCTGACGCAGATACTCAGGCAGGTTTTCATTCATTCACAAGGTAAAGACAGAAGTAATTTAAAACCGTGTCCAGAATCACTATGTAGTCAGAGAGTACTTTTTAATTTCCTATGTGGATTACTTTATTCCCCACATATCACAATGAGTTATATTGGACATATTTAACTGCGGTTCTCAGATTTGTCCCCCCTTTCCCCCCCCCCAAAAAAAAAAAAAAAAAAAAAAAAAAAGAAAAAGAAGAGGGGAGTAAGAAACTCAAAATCAACAGGCTTGCTTTCATCCCTTCATTTTTCCTTTGTAGTCTTTCACTTACAGCATTGTCTTGGTAAGTGCATTTCTCATTTGAAGTGGATTGTATACAGAGGACCAGCAAATGACACTTAACAATCAGACCCCTAGTTCCAAGAATCTAGATTTGTTTCTGTTTGTTAAACAGTGTCTGGGGTCTGCAGGGGCAGAAACACTCAGACATCTGGTTTTTTGAAATGGAAAAATGAAGCGTGAGGAAATAATGAAGTACAGACTTTCTTAATAGCTGTGAGCAGTGGGACATTCCAGCATCATTAACTCTTTCCTTAACTTACTGGCTCACTCCCACAGACTTCTCTTGTGCATGATTCAAATCCATTTTACTTGTTAATCTATTTGTTTCAAGAGTTACTGTTCAGCAGTGGTATGATTCAATAGTAGGTTTCATGTAACAATAAAGACATCAAATAAGCAAGGAATTGTATGCATGGATTGGAAAAAGGTACTGCAAAAAGAACTGAGTATTTAGATGAATGAAAGTTTTCATGCCATTAACAACCAGGAAAGACTTAAATTACTTGATTGAGGCTAATTAGATCAAAGCTTTAGTGGCTAAGAAGGGGAAGAAAGGGTCTCTACAGCTGAATACAGTACAGCCTCATCTGGAGCCTCCACTCTGAAGCAACTTTACAAATTGGGTGCTAAAGTAAACTAAGATGCTTTTTGCTAAGCTTCAGAAAGTGTATTTTGTTTCTATCTCCTGGCAGTGATTAACTGTTGGATATATCCATTTAAGAAGTACTAAAGCTTTAGCAACAGATGACATCCCAAGGGCAGCTATTGTTCTATTAACTCTCTAAGAAGGGAGCAGTAGCTAAGTTTCTTGCTAACACTGCCACTGCTGCAGACTAGCAGAGCAATACAGCTACTCTCAACTTCAGTCAGGATTCAGCAAAAGTAAGGCTTTTTAATCTACACAGATTTTATTCTGCTCAATGCTTTTTAAGGGAAAACTAAATTATACAAGTGATTAGAAAGCATGTCTTCGACTAGTAGTACAAGGGTACTAAAAAAAGAAAGTAAGCAGAGAGGCATATACCAACACTAACAAAACCTGGCAGATCCCACCCACTAAAACAGTAGATACAACAAATCTCTCCAAAATATTTTGTTACTACCATTAAAGCTAGACCATGAAAAAAAAAAACAACAAAAAAACCCAAACAAACAAACAAAAAAAAACCCAAAGCATTCAAGATACAATTGCTTTGCTTGTAGAATCTGAAAAAGCATACAGGATACGGACAAAAAATAACACAAAGCTACTACAGAATAGTACACTGTGCTTAGCAGTTTAGTAGGCAGACTAACCACTCCATGTGAAAAGGTGGTGTTCTTAACAGCAACAAAACCAAACAAAAGCCCCCCACTAAAGTATGCTATCACACGCACTCAGAAAACAAATTGTGTCCTGGTAATAAAGTAAATCAGTTGAATTGAAGTATCAGCCTACCAAACCACCTGTTTAAGCTACAAAGGGGATGTGCCAGCCATGAAAGCACGATTTCTGCCTCTACAATTCTACCTGAAGAGCTGGAAGCTTTAAGGTTTGACACTGCTTCGTTATTCACATCAAGCTTCTCCTCTAGAAGGAATAATCCTGCTTTTATCAGCTGGTTAGTTAACTAAATATTTTGACACAGGTCAGAAATACTAGGTAGTTCTTCATTCAACTGGCATTAAAATGAAAATACGCATGGGTACTCATGCATGGAAAGCTAGTTAAACATAACACTGAAGGACTGACAAAGTGGGAAAAGCTAGAGCTTCAGAATTAAATACTGCAGAACAGCAATGAAAGCGTTCAACATTCTGCAAAACCTGAGTGCTGTCCCATGGGTTTGCCATTCTTTTAATTAAGGCAACCTGAATGATGCTACTTTGTGCTTTGGTATTCGTTGCTTTCTTTTTTTAGGCATACCTTCAAGATCAGGACTTTCATACTTCAATGCCCAAAGTACAACACAAGAACACAAGTGTGGGAGGGTGAAGAACTTTCTGTTAAATACAGAACAAGCTGGGTAAATAGAGAAACAACTAAGTATCATTCTTTTTGAACTCTGGCTGGCTATACGTGGCATGGTGGCACCTAGATCCCACTGCAGACAGCAGTAGCTTGGTCTCATCCTTCACTTTTCTTCTGAAACTGTTGCTTTTCATCTACAGTGCCAATAATTCCAGATATTTTATGATAAGTAACTACTGGGTATGCAAACCAAATCAATCTGTGATCAAACTTTTACTCAAGGCAACTTCAAAAGATAGCATCAGCTTGGGGCTGAGAACTGCTGAGTATAGAACAAACACAGCATGAAATGGCACACTGAACAGGGTATCATGGAAAAGTGACAATAGTCAAGATACAGATTTTGACACAAGCTTGGTGAAATTCAAAAATTGAAACACTTGAGAAAGAATAAAGACCCCAATAAGACAATACACAATTTGTTCCAGAGAAGACCCAAATTAACATAGATCCTCCAATTCCCAAATTGTATTTCGCATCCAACTTTCAAGAACTGTAAAATTTTACCTCCTAACACACACCGGAAACCATCCCCACGATAACCTGCCTTACACTGGCAGCTGAAGGACCCAGGAGTGTTGTAGCAGAAAGCATCTGGATGGCAGCGGCCCTGTTGACATTCATCTATATCTGTAAAAGAAAAGAGCAATCTCAGGTAACTGTTCCTGATGAACAAATGAGAGCCACAAAATAAAGTGCAAACCTGCCATATTATTTTCATGCTTCTATTTTAGGATATCTGATTAGAGTTAAGAGACAGTTCAGTGAAAGAAAGTCTATACAGAAATGCAAAGAAGGAGGAAGAGAAAAAAAAAGCAGGGATGTATTTTAGGTTCTGTCTCTCAGCAAATCTATGCACTCATCTGTTCTGATGAATAACTAACATTAACTCACATAGTACTTTAGAAATACATGCCTATGTTCCTCAAGGAAAAGACTTAACACAGCAAGATAAGTGGGATTTGGCCAGCAAGATTTCCAACACATAGCTAGGTAAAGCTGCTCCTCTACTGCCCTTCAACTGACATGAAACAGAATATATTTTTTTACATAGCTTGAGCATTATGTGTCACTGCTTCATTCTTATGCACCAATATAGTGCAAAGAATTGCATCAGGTGAATGTCTAGTTTGCTAACTGCAATACTACAGTTTCTGCATTTAACTCATTTTGAGCCTTCTTTAGCTGAAATACTGAAGAGTGAACTCAAAAGTGAGGGGAGGAAAGGACAAAAGCTTAATGCAGTGCCTACCTCAAAGATTTAAACTATGAAATTTCCTACTTTAAATCCCAAGTAAGTATAGGGCATTGTAATAAAGAGTATAAAATCCCCCAAGAAATGGTGCTACCCACCCTCACAGGCTCGCCCATCTCCAGAGAAGCCAGGGAGGCATGTGCAGATGTAGGCAGACCCTCCGGTGTACACACACTGGGCGCGCTGAGGAATGTCACAGTTGTGTGTGCCTGTCTGGCAATGGTTTATGGCATATTCAACAGCTGCAGGTTAGATATAGAGAGGGGAGATGAAAATTTGAATTTCCTTCCTTGAAGTCTAAAGCTCATGATAAGTTCCTAGGAAGAGAAGACCAGCTGTGAAAGCATAGAGAAGAGAAAGGAAACAAGGGAAACTAAGTGAGCTGGTCTGGGGATTGGGATTTACTATTTCTTTCTTCTTTTTTGTAAAGATCTCCCCTTTCACTGGTGTTAAATCCTCTCATGAATGTTTTACAAGGAGCCTAATGTCCTCAGCACCTCATGGATATTTGTTATGTTGAACAGGGCAGAAAAGCTACCACAATGACAGATCCTAATATCCATGAGAGTTTTGTTTAGAATAAGGGGTCCTGAATAAAGAAATGTAAGGCATCTCACAGACATACCTCATGTGTCAGCTAAAGTGGCCAGTTCACTTCGCTGTGAACACCTAGATATCCCACTATGCTCATCCAGCACTGACCAAGGGCTGTCATCACTTGGCAACAGATAGGAACTATGACTCAGTCAATAGCAGATAAACACATTTGTCAACTGTTGGGGAGATTTTTGACCAACAGTGGAAGCTGGGACCAGTTCTGCAGCTTTTCAGAACTTTCTCGTTGTTGGCAGTAGTAACTTGGGAGGTATTGCACTGCTTTACACACAAATTATTTCAGGTAGCCACTGGAGCCTTGCATATGCTTACCTGTTATGTCAAAGAAGAGGAAAAGAAACCATAATATTTAAAATAAGAGGAGGCAAAATACTATGAAAAGTTGGGCCCAGAAACAGGTGAGTTTGCAGTGTGTACATTTAGGAACAGACTTCCAGCTGCTGTGACAGAGAATCCACTAAAGCCTTCTTTACACAGTTCTCACAAGGAGTTCACAGGGGTCCGAGACAAGACTCTACAATGCTCCTTTCATCACAGTACGCATATGTGAACTACCATACTATCAGCAGGGAAATACCAAAAATCTACCATCAGAGCCAAATCTGAAAACAGTCGTGTTTTCCATTTCTCTTGAGGAGACTACATCATTGTTAGAATCATTTATCTCTCTGTTTGACAAAGCTTTATATTACAAAACAATCTATCCATAACTGCACTATAAATGCATAAGACTGGAAGTCAGAGCTCAAAGGGAGAGCCCAAATCTTCCTGTTCCTCAGCCTACAAAAAGGAGAATAGGATTTATTTACAACTCTCTTCTAAAGATATCCAGCAAGTCTCACAGCTAGTATGAACAAACTGCAGTACCAGAAAAGCTGAAACAGAGTTGGTATCCCATTGCAACCTGCAAAAGCACAAACATGTTAACTGTTGCTCCTTCTGGGGTTCAAGTTGTCTGTGGGTTATAAAATCCTTCCCTGAGGAAAGGGGAAAAAGATTACCATGATATTTATTTTCAGCCCATCAGGAAACTAGAGCTCATCTGGGTTCTCTTCAGCCTTACTGATGCAAAGTTTGGTTTTGATTGAAGGAAGGGATCAAACTGAAGTTTTTCAAGCTGGGCAAGGAATTACTTAGTACTTGTTAGAAGTGTGAGGAGGGCCACGAGGATGATCAGGGGACTGGAGTAGCTCCCATATGAAGATAGGATGAGAAAGTTAGGGCTGTTCATCCTGGAGAAGAGAAGGCTGCGTGGAGACCTCATAGCAGCCTTCCAGTACCTGAAGGGGGCCTATAGGGATGCTGGCGAGGGACTCTTCATTAGGGACTGTAGTGAGAAGACAAGGGGTAACAGGCTCAAACTTAAACAGGGGAAGTTTAGATTGGATATAAGGAAGAAGTTCTTTGCTGTAAGGGTGGTGAGGCACTGGAATGGGTTGCCCAGGGAAGCTGTGAATGCTTCGTCCCTGGCGGTGTTCAAGGCTGGGTTGGACATAGCCTTGGATGGCATGGTTTAGTGTGAGGTGTCCCTGCCCATGGCAGTGGGGCTGGAACTGGATGATCTTAAGGTCCTTTCCCACCCTAACTATTCTCTGATTCTATTAACTTCATGAAAAAGTGGTAGAGTGAAGCCAGCATGGTCATGGCTGGAGGGAGGAATGTTCCCTTTCAGGTCCAAGGGACAGAAATGCAGTGGTGGACGTAACGGAAAGAACATAAAGTTGTCCTTACACATAGAATCATAGAACAGTTAGGGTTGGAAAGGACCTTAAGATCATCTAGTTTCAACCCCCCTGCCATGGGCAGGGACATCGCACACTAAACCATGCCATCCAAGGCTCTGTCCAACCTGGCCTTGAACACCCCCAGGGATGGAGCATTCACAACTTCCCTATCCCTTCCAGCATTCGGGCAGAAGAAGCTGCTTTTTCCAACTGTTCTGCAACAAAGGGGAAACTTGGGTGCACTGTGAACAGATGTGAATGGTAATTGTTACTGGAGTAGAGAAATGGGGCTTGTGATGAAATGCAATATACAGCATGTAAAGCCACACTTTAAGGGAAGCAATGCAACTTTCTGCTGAAAGATAAAGGCTTCTCAGTCTTAACTGAAGAGCACTCTTGGCTACAATGTAGAAAGACTTGAATGCATTAGCTTATCATAGAGAAACTAAACTTCTACCACAAAGCAGTCACAACAGAAGCATAGAATCATAGAATCATAGAATAGTTAGGGTTGGAAAGGACCTCAAGATCATCTAGTTCCAACCCCCCTGCCATGGGCAGGGACACCTCCCACTAAACCATGCCATCCAAGGCTATGTCCAACCCCAACTTGAACGCAGCCAGGGATGAAGCATTCACAACTTCCCTGGGCAACCCATTCCAGTGCAGGGAACTCAGACTTGCTCTGCTAGCTCCTGTCCCTTTTTTCCTGGTCTACTATTTTTGGCTGGCATAGAGTTAATTTTCTTCATAACAGCCTGTATGATGCTGTTTTAGATCTGTGATGAAAATAGTGTCGGTAAAACAACCAAGTTTTAGTTATTGTTGAGCAGTGCTTACACAGAGTCAAAACCTTTTCTGCTTCTCACCCCACCCCACCAGTGACTAGGCTGGGGGTACACAAGAAGCTGGGAAGGGACACAGCCAAGACACCTTACCCCAGCTTACCAAAGGGATATCCTGTAACATATGACAAAGTGCCCAGTAAGAAAAACTGGGGAAGAAGAAGGAAGGGGGGTACATTTGGAATTATGATGTTTGTTTTCCCAAGTAACTGTTATGCATAGAATCATAGAAGCAAATGCAATCCTCAGCTATTATCAGTTATTTCCAAATAAAACAGGAAGTGGTCCAATGGTACTGGAAGAGTGTGTATAGGTGTTGTCAGTACAGAATTACTGTCAGGTTGCAAACAGACAAAAATTCTGATAAAAAAAAAAAAAAAGAAAAAGCCAATCTATATCCTATCCTGACAGTTGCAGCTCTAGCAGGAGAGTCATTACCCCTCTTCTAGCTGCCATTTGTAGATTATTTTTCATTTAGCTTTTGATATTTGCAATATAAATGACCCCAGAAAGAACCCGATTAATGTTCCGGGGTGTAAAGTTTATGGGTTTTCTTTCTGTATGGAAAATTCACTTTCAATACTCACCCCACACAATCATCTTGCAATTCTGCCAGATACCAAATGGAATTTATACAACTTCAGTGAAAAAACAGAGTAAACAGGAAAAAATATCCCTTGCTAGGACAACCTTAGTCCAGCAAGTACAGATTAATTCAGGCTCCCTCCAGAAAAAATGCGGTTTAATTAAATAACTAATTCAGTGACAACTACTGAAGTTTAATGGCTCATCAACAGACCAGCTAGCTTTCTTCCAAATCACGAAAATTTTAACAGTGAAATCATCTGTAGTTGTAGTTTCCTTCCAGCATGATTAACTGTCACTTCAGAATAAGCCTGCAATAGCCAAGACGCAATCACAATGGTTTAGACCTGTGTATTGCCTTGTCAGGGATGAATCTGTAACTAAAGTCTAATCCATTATATTTAATTTTGGATTAGATAAGGAAAGCCAAAGCAAAACTAAACCAAGCAAAAAAAACCCACACAACAAATAATAAACATCCCCCCCCCAAAAAAAACCCAAAACCACAAAGCCCCCAAAAGCCAAAGTGCATCAGTGCAAAAAATGCAGAAAAAGCCCTAACCTCATCCTGAATGAGAGATGATGCAAAATATCAACAAATTAGTAACTGCTCGCTTTAATTTTCCTGCTCTTAAATATTTGGATTTTACTTCCATGTGAAATCTACAGCTAACGGTACAGAAAGGACAAAAGCATTCAACAATTTCCACTTTCTATTTGGAAACATTCAGAGCGGGTAATTTTTATAAGATAAAAACAAAGTACTTCGGGCAGCTTCTTCAGTTACTGTTACCTAATGGATTGTACCACTACCTGCAGCATGAGGTCCTGAGTTCAACTCACGTTAAAAGTCACTGCAGATCCCTAAAGTTGTTTTCTGTCCCTGTGAGATGAATGACAGCCCGAAAGCCCAGTGGGCAGTGCTTTTAGGAAATGTGAAACTTACCAACACAAGTCCGCCCATCGGCTGCGAACTGGTATCCTTCAACACACTCACAGCGGTAGGTTCCCGGCTGGTTGTTGCAGACCGCATTGCTGCCACATAGAGCTGGTTGCTCTGAACATTCATCAACATCTAGAATGTTATAAGGATTCCAGTTATTACAAGAATACATTTAAGACTGATACCAGAAAACCAGAAACTGTGTAACTGTTAAATAATAGCAGACCTGCATATTTAAACCACATTGTTGATGGACCATACCTCTTAAGAGATATTAGTAACCTGAAAATAAGTTTTCAGAAAACTGTGTCTTCAGCTAATTTGCACAAAAAACCCAACAACAACCAAACAAAAAACCAAACCCAAAAAGAACCACACAACAGAACCACAAAACTGAAACAAAACCACAGAAGAGGTCAGGCAATCAGGAAGAAGGAACCACTGAGAAAAAAAGTAATACTAAATGCAGCCTACAGGGTGATCAGAAGCAGTGATGACTACTGTGGGAACATGAACTTCAGGAAATACTTCCCCTTTCACTATCCATATACATTTCTAATCCACTGCTGCTCAGCTCACAGCACCAGAGGACTGAGAGGGACAATGTTGTGGTGCTGGCATTTTCATTTGCAAGTTGTTTCAAGGATTGGAGGGAGGGTTGTGTTTTGGGGAGTTTTATTACACAAACAAACACACAAAACCACCTAAAACAACTCAGTTAATAAAATATGCATCATCCCTATTGGTTAATGATTAACACACAATTTCATCACTTGAAAAAAAGTATTTGTGCTGTGACTTGATTATAAAACAAACTCCAAATACAGTAAGAATAAAGAGCTGGGAAATAAAAGTCTCCTTCAACAAAAAGGATTTTCAAAGCTGATCTTGAAATAGATTATTTCCATTGGTTCCACATATCTGTGTGTATGCCATTCTTCATCTCCCTCAAGAGCTCATAACCTAGTTGACTTATTATAACCAAAACTACAAGTAAATGTCTCACAACTTAGTTCCTACAGGTTTTATGAAAAGACAAGCTGGGTGGGAAAGATGTTTTGCAAGCTAGAAAAACATACCCAAGTTTGACCCTTCAAGAGAGTCAAATGCACACTTTGATTGAGTTATGCCAGCTACCCCAGCATCCCTCTAACCCATCTTAGAATCATAGAATAAACTAGGTTGGAAAAGATCAGCAAGTCCAACCTTGACCCCAGACTGCCAAGTCCACTATTAGCCACGTCACTTTCCCCAAAACAGCCTCTCAAGACATTTCACTTTGCTGGAATGGCTAGTCCTAAGGGTCAATACACCCAAGTAAAATAAATTCTACATTAACTGTCATTTTGTAATGAAAGTTTTCTGATACCGTAACAAATGCTTCCATCTCCACGGAAGCCAATTGAACATTCACAGAAGAAATGATTTCCAGTTCCTGGACGACAGATTGCATTGGTGTCACAGTTATGGGTACCAGTGTAGCAAGGATTCCGGTTAATGTCAGCAGAGCCATCTGAGAAGAGAGACCATCTTTAACCATGACAACTATATCCAAGTCATAGCACTCAGCTAAAGCCCAGAAGGAGATTGCTTGTAGAGCACATGAAACAAGGAAAGAGAATAATTTTTGAACCAGGAAGAAGAGGACTTGCAGGTGATAAGCAGGACATGAATGTTAAACATGGCAATTGCACCCTGTATTCCTTGTTACTTGTGCAAAGGATTGCAGAGTTAAAAAAGTAGGGAAGCCACACAAAACACTATAAAGAGTAAGACTGACAAAGGTGATGCACCTCCCAGTCACTGCCACTAGACTCAAAATGGTTTATTCATTTTAATTAGTAGAACTTTATTTTGTAACCAACCAAAGTGTCTTTTCTTGCATTCAGCTGGTGTTCATTTTCAAATTGATTTTTTTCTGATTTTAGGGCAAACAGACAAACTTGAATAGCTCAAACAAAAAATACACTTCATAGGCTGCCTACTTTCCAAGATAGTGGCATGTTTCAAGATCAATTATAGAAATGAGCTGTTTCAATGGCAAATTTTATTTCACTCTTTTGCCCTTTGCTCTGACAATACAAAAAAAATAATCATTAATAGAGGAACTATAAATTAGGTTAATGATACACTCCATGTGTTTGAGCAGCAACAGAATTAAGGTGGCACATTGAGATTATTTCAAGCATTCAGACACAAACTCCACTGAATTTCAAGAGGAGATAATCCCTTAAATATTCTTCTCCAAGTAAAAATACAAACTTTCAGAGGTCCGATTTTTCATCTTAATTGATGGACCTGGACTTCTACTGACTAATGCAACAAATGAATTCAACTTATTAATACCCAACTAATGCACTCTAAAATAATATAGAAGCCTGCTCTTAACTTCTCAAAAAAGAGAAAGTTTTCCAATTCATACATACCACTGATTGGGCCAATGGAATTACTCATAGCATATCGCAGAATCTGCTCATCTCTGTTATACAAGACAAATACACCATCCACTGAGAGCTGCTGAGTAGCAGAAGTAGCATGGTGAGAGTCATCATGAATGCATTCATCAAATGAGATTGTCTGTCGCCACTGGTAAGCGCCTGTGTACGTGGAAGCAGCCCCATCCCTTTCTGGCTCTGTCACCGTGTACTCCCTCGTAGATGATGAAGTGATCACTGGAACGTGGCAACAAAAACACTGAGCAGAACAGGAAACAAAAATGCTGTGCCAAATGCTAGCTGTAGACTTAAGATACAGGTTGAGCAGTGTAAATCGAAATTTCAAAGTCAAGAAACTATGAAAGCAGACGTATTTCTGTGCAAAGGAATAGGCGCTTGACTAGGCTTACCCTGTTCTCAGGTATCACAGCTTTGACGAATGAGTCACATAATTTATCTTGACATTTCAAAAATTTAACTTTATGAGTTGCCAGGTAAAGGAAGGAAAATTCAACTCAGGAAACTCAGAGGTTTCTTTAGATGAGTTTAATACTGGATCTGTAAGTGAAGGACAAGAGCCATCTCACCAGCACTGAACTACACCCACTTTTAGTTCCTTGAAGGATACTAGCCTTAGATATCAACAGTCCTGAAGAAGATGCATGTCTGAGAGCTCTTGAATGCTTCACAAGTTTTCTACATTGTGAAAAAATTGTGACCAAAACTCTTCAAAGCAAATTTGGGCTTGTGGATTCTCCCACCAACAGAAAAGCTCCTCAACACTCCACTATTCCTGGGCATTCCACAGACGGCTTTCTCTTTATTGCTCTTTGCTGCTGGCCAGCCAGCCTAGCTGTGAACAGCTCAACCTCACTTTGGTTTTGATGGGTTGAAATACCCATAATTTTATCCAGGAAGAGGAAAGCAAAAGCAGGGAGATTTCCCTGTAAATGGTGAAACAAAGAATGGCTCTCTTATCAAATCTCAGAGTCTGGGGTAAGGAAAAGAGAGAGAGGAGGAAAGTACCGAAGAGACAACAGATTAAACTGATCAGGGAATAAAGAGGTTCCTAATTATCTGGTCAGTTGTTCAAATTGAGCTCAAATAATACTGACAAATGCATATCACTACCACAAGCACAGTTACTGCAGTGTAGTTTACATGGCACATACTGGTAAATAACTGGTTTGCACACTCTCAGACAAGACCAAAGCCCACTTAATGACATTACCACAAAAAGGTATACACCAGCACAGCTCCTACTGAATTGTTGTGGACCCTACAAAAAGCTTTGCAACTTGTATGACTGCCATCAGCAATGTAAAGATAAAGCCACAAAAAGAGAAATTGAGAGTATTTTGCAAACATCAGTTCATAGACAGTTAAACAATCTTTTTCAATAAAAAGTGTTAGAAATATTTGCATTGCCCCACACAAAATCCACCTTCTACTGGGACCTGTTCCTAAGAAGCAAAAAAAATAACCTTCTGTAAATCAAAGGCTTCTAAGTACACTTGCTAAGAAGGGAATAAAACGATGTTTTTCAAATTGTCTTACTGTAGGATTTACTTTCTTATCATTTCATTCTTAAGGAACCTTACCAGAACTAGAAGTGTGATAGAGTTCAGTATATGGTTCTATGTGGACTGATGCACCAGATGGGATCTCAGGTATTCTGCCCTCCATTTCTGTGCTGATTGTAAGGTGACCATGCTCATCAATTCCACTGAATTTCTGCTTGATTACAAGCTTCTCATTGTTGCCAAGGAAAGTGACTTCAGTTTGCCGTGTAAACTCACCACCTAAAGAAATGGTATTAGTTAAACCACTTGATGTCATATTTTGAAGCATATGCCAAATCAAAATAACACTTTCTATTCAAACTATTGCTTCTAGTAGATAAAATATAAATAAGTATTTTCTGCAAGCTTTGATGCAGCATAATTGCTAATGCTTTGGGTTTCTACAGAAATAACTTTCAGAGGTATACTAAGTATGACTGGATGCTGCATGGAAACTATCTTTTCTTAAGCACTGAACATACTAAATTGCAAGTAAGCCTGAAGAAGCAGGGTTTGGGTTTTTTAAATTTAAAACAAACAAACAAGAAAGTTCCAACAAAACTATTAACAGTAGGTCTTATCCTACCAATGAAATGTCAAAGGAATTGTACACTCTAGAGAAAAAACCCTATTAGGAATAGAGAGAGTTAAAAATAAAAAAAAGATTAAAAATCTGGTACAACAGTTTCCAAATCAAAACCAGGCAAAATGTATGTTATAAATTCCAGAACAAACTTAAAACATACCAATCCCAAGAACCCCTCCTGAAACAAACGGTTATGTACAACTATAGTCACAGTAGAGGGCTGTAAAGAATAAAATTTTATAAAGAAACACATGTGCTTGGAGAACAGATTGGATCTACAGCTTGAATTCATGTGCAAAACCAACCAGATTTGGCCTCAAACTCTTATGAAAAGATGTAATTGTGAACTGGGTTTTCCCTCCAAAAAGTTAACTGAATCATTTGCACCATAAAGCAATTGCTTCTGTTCAGAATTTCAGACCTTCAGGAGGTCAGATATTCATTTCTCTTTTGCTCTGTTAGTACAATCAGGCAATTAATATGTCAGACCTCTTGCCCTCTTGCAGGTACAGGGACAGCTTTCTTCAGTAGCTCTGTAAATTCTAGTGTCAAAAATCAGATCCTTTTTGATAATGACTTTCTTGCAAAGGGACTGGAAAAGACATTCTTCTTCCCAAAAGACTTATGTGCTTGTGCACCAATAGTAAATTAAAAGGCCCAATATCTATATACTCTAAAAAAAATGGTGAGTTTGGTTATGAAAAATCTACTTTCAGCTCAGAATAAATGTGTTTTCATCCTATATTGCTTCTAAATATACACGTCTTTTCTCTCAAGACAGAGGAAAGCACAGCGCAGTTTTTTGAACATTATTTTAACTTAGAAATTACCAGTAATGCTGAATCCATTTTTATATCCTTGCTGTTCCACAGCAAACATCCATCCTATGATACCTCCAATAGAGGCAAGAGGCAGCAAAGAATACCCCAAAGTCTCTGGGATTGTGCTGATAGCAGTGTAGGCACGCCCTTGGTTCATCACAACATAGGAGTGAAGATCAGTGTTCTCGAATATAATTGGAACAGGGTTATTTCCTACAAAGATTCTTCCTTTGACCTTCCCGTTGACTCTCTGAGGGGAACCTGGCAAATCAACACAATCCATCAGAATAAAATGACGGTTCTCACATACATTCTAAGGAACATGTTCAGAGCATTCACTATGTTAAAAGATATTAGTGTTGAAATAAAAGGCAAACAAACACAGAATTCAAACAGGAAACTGCCCACAAGCAGTGTGTTGATTTGCTTACAAATTACATATGTGCCTTACAAGGTATGTATGTGCTTGTGTGTATGTTGTCATTATACAGATGACTAAGTGGCCAAAACTGCCAGAAGAGATGCCCTCATTAACAGTTTTAACTGTTAATTAACAGACAACCCTCATTAACTGTTTTGTCTGCAAGGATAACTCCGTAATGCTGGTACAGTATCTCTGACGGTAAGTGGTATACAGAAACTTCCTTTGAAGATCACACTTCATATCAATAGCTAATGTATGTAAATTTGTTCATTCCCTATTAGAAGACTAACACAATTAGATATTAGAATAATTGACCTATTATTATAATCTATTCTATTTTTTGACTCAGTTGTCAAAACTATTGACCATTTTGAAGACTGTCAGTGCTTTACACAGGTAGCTACTCTGCATTGTTAGTTTTCTTCTGTATATAATTTCCTACATAGAAATTCAAATTCCATTATCACCAGATCCTTCTCTTTCTCTAGAAAAATCAGTTTCATTAACTGAAAGCTAGTAGTAGCTTTTGCTTTCCTGTTTTATAAAGCACAAAGTCTGCACTCAGCTATTTTGGTTGTTGAATGTATCTATCCTGCAGGTCATGTCACTGAGGATTACAAGTGTATACATAAGGAATTCCTTTATGGATTTTACACAAGAACAAAGTTTAAATGGGTATCTAACAAGAATCTGGCTGATTAGCCCATTAGTAAAGAAGTTTAAGAGTCAGACGAGGAGGAGCCATGCTCTTTAGTTTAACAATCCAAGTAAATTTGCTCATCCTCTTTGAATTGTCAATTTCTAGAGTGAGGACCATATCAGATTATAACACATTGGACTTTCATGACTGATTCTAGCAAAATAAAATAAAATAAAATAAAATAAAATAAAGTAAAGTAAAGTAAAGTAAAGTAAAGTAAAGTAAAATAAAATAAAATAAAAACAACAACAACAAAAAAACCCCACTTGTTGCTACGCTATTAAATCATGCCAGTTACAGAAGCGTTTCTTTTAGGCAGTCAATTACATGCATCAGGCATTTTAACATGACTTTCTAGAAATAATAATCTGTTTCATTCAAAAATCCACACCATTTTAGAAAGCATAGCTCACTTCCTAAGATATCTTTCAATACATCTCAGTGATAAGTCCTTCAAAACGCATGTAACCCCGTCTTCGCTTGTACTGAACAGGTCACCTCATTCAAGAATGCCATGTGTAATTGCTGCTTATGTACCTCATTTTCATAAACATTACCTTCTGCTATGCACTGTCTGCCATTTCCTTTGTAACCAGCAATACAACTGCAACAAAATCCACCGGGATAATCTTTGCAGATGGCATGAACAGAGCACTGGTGGCGGTTATTAGCACAGGTCTGTTGGACATCTGTGTTGTAGCGAAACACTGCAGAAAGAAAGACCAGATACTTATACTTCATGTAATTACTATAGTGTTCACATATCCTTGCTTTAGTTTAAAATCTCTCTAGACTAACTTGCTTAGGTTTTTTTTCATTTTCTCTGAAAGGAAAACAAACAATTGCAATTGATTTTTGCTAAATTTGCAATATGCAAGTAACATTCTACTGTTTTGGAGAAAACATCAGGGCTTCCAGGTGTTAGAAAACCATTTAATTCTATTGACTTCAGCCAATATGTTGAACTGTCTTAATGAAAAAAAAAAAAAAAAAAAAAAACAACAAAAAAACCCACACAATTTTAACCTGTCCTTGTTTCCAAAACAAGGCAAAAAGGAGAATTTCCAATCTCAAAATAAAGCACATCAGTACCGTACCCAGGACCATGCACCAGCTGATGCACCCTGCAATCCTAACTGCTTTACCCTTTCATTTCATGGAGAAAGCAATTCTCACATCTGCTTCAAGAAACAAGTAACATCTGGACAGTCAGACACACAGTTCTGAATTTTCTATAGACACCTGCTCAGAAGTCAGAACTGCTAATCCCACCCTGTAAAACTTGAGGCCATTAAACCCTAGCCAACATTTTTTACAAGAGTTACTATTCCTAACCTTTATTAAATAACCTGTATTCAGTAACACATCGGTGAAAGGAAAAAAAAGCTAGATTTCAGTAGAACTGATCAACAAATTCTTACCAGGAACAGCCACTTAATGCAGCTGTTAAAGTTAAGATCATATGTTTAACAGTAGTCCTGGGCAAAAGAGATGGCAAAATCAGTTCTCACTCAGAATGTGTCATCTTTAGGAATATGATATCTATGTAGGAGGAATCTTTCCTTCAGAGGGATTCAGATTCCATAGACACACTGTAAATGTGCTGTCCTATGAGCTTGACAGGGAAACTAGTTTACCAGACTGGCAACATTTGAATCTAAGATGACATCCAAGTTAAGTAGCTTGATGAATAACACGAACTTATTAAACATGTCTAGATTTTCAGATATGAAGGTAGTGAGAAGGAAACAGATTATTTCTTTAGTGCTTCAATTTTTTGCATGCCTCTATGTTTTCACAGCATATACATCTCAGAAGGACACATGTGGTACAAAAGACTTTACCTATACCAGTTTCATCAAATTCTTCCACATCTATGACTTGGGGTTGCTGTGGGGGAAACTGCTGGACCTGGAACTGGCGAGGTGGGGCTTTTGCTGTTGGGAAATCTTGATGACTGTAAAAAGACTCAGTTGAAGGTGTTCCAGTAACATCTTGGTACGAAGTCAGAAAGTCTTCTTCAGCCAGCTGAGGAACACTATATGTAACGTAGTGCTGATCCTCCTCTGTGCTATCTGTACTACTGGTGACATACTGCTGTCGTATTTCAGTGGAGCCGTAATCTGACATAAATGGTTTTGAAGTCATGTCCTGGTCTTCTTCATTGGTCTCTAGGCTCTCCAAAATGTTGTTTATCTTGGCAGGCACAATACTGTCAGATGAGCTACTAATCTCGAACACCCAGACACCTCGCCTCCCAGCATTGCTGCTTCTATCAAAGATAAGCACACACCAAATCAAAATGATCAAGTACAAGTTGTGTGGTATTTCTAGCCTACACAAAATGCTATCCTTCACTGACAAGTATCAGGATGAAACTGTTGAATTATTTTATTCACATATTTATCTACAGGTACAGTATATTCAGCTACAAAAATTCCTGACAGTTTGGATAGCAGTTTTTTCTCCACACTCGGAGCTCTCTTCCTTAGCATTTCTAGCCTAGTGATGGGAACAGAAGGAGACAGTTGGGCCACAGAGATCTTGCTAACACTTACTAGAACTTCCTAACTCATTCCCTTTCCTTCTTGTTCACCCTTTCTTTCAAAAGAAAAGACTGTCCAGGATAGACTATGAAAAGTTAAAGTCTAAGTGGTCTTATTTTTAGAAGGGATAACTGAACAGCAGTTCCTACCACTGACAGTGGAACCATGGACTTTCAACAAATTAGACCAAAGTCCTCGTATTTCTCATGAGGCTGGATATTTATCAATGACAATCTTTGCAATTCCTCATGCAATGGTTAATAGGATCTTCTTATTTCTCATTGACTCATACTGCAATTAAGAAAAAACATGAAACTCCTCAATGTTTTCTTGAGGAGTTTAAACAAACAAAGAAAGCATACTTGTGCAGGTTTCTAATGCTGTCTTCATCATTAGCAATGACATTGTAGGATCCTGGCTTTTCCCAGAAGTAGTAGTTTGTAGAGGCTTGACTAAAGCCAACCATAGCGGGAATCTTTCTGTCATCTTTCTTGGAGTATGTGCTATAGAACTGCAAACTGTCTTCTGGATAAAGGAAAATAGCATAGGAACTGGAGTCAGAAGAGGCTAAAACAGCCTGGAATGTGCTTCTCTGTGGGGGAGAAGGAAAAAAAAAAAAAAAAAAAAAGGGGGAAAAAAGAAAAAAGCACCCATTTACTCATGAAAAAATAGTCATGATTTACAACAGAATAACTTATTTTTAAATAGTAAGTCAAAATCAGAATTTCCATCGCACATAATGTGTCATGTTCTTCCTAGGAGAAATAAGTATTACACATGCTTAAGTTTTGTTAAGGCAGTTTTAGCTTTAGCATGCATAAACACTAAAAAGCAAGCACTATCAAAGGTAAGTTAAATCTGTTAGAACATACCCAGAGAATCTGCCTAAAACCAGCAACTCAAAGTTCTATAACTTGCATAGGATTCTATATCACCTCCTTAAAATAAAGGGAGTGATGTGCTAGACTAAAGAGAAAAATTCTGTATACAGAATATTTAAAGAAGAGTTCAAGTTTCATGCTGCTGCAAGTATCTTGTCTTGGAAGCATCAAGACAGCACCTCAGACATCAGTTATTTGTTGCTGCCTGAGTGTAGAGCCATTACTATAAACACAATGGTTGTGCCTAACTTGACACGAGAAATTAATCTTTGACAAAATAAGGTTTTCTAAGTTGTGGTAATGTTCTCAACTATAAACACTGTGAGGAGAGTCATCAGATAGGATTAATATGGTACATAAAGTGACAAGTTTTTGAAGGATAGTACCTAACATGGTTTTAAAAGAGGAAACTGTTTGCAAGTAATAAAAACAAAACAACCTCAAACTTTTTCTTCATTTAGTACTAGCTACAAAGCATTTCTGTAAATGCAATGTCACCTGTCTAAAGGAGTGCCACAGTTTCAAGTTCCTATTAGTCCACATAGTTAGAGAGTTTGATGTCAAAAAGACTTAAGAGTCTATGAAAAAATGCAAACTGACTGCATTAAATTAAATAAAAATGGAGGGCAGGATATCCTACGATTTCAGTTATTACCACAACAAACTTAACATTGAGAGTAAGAGCTGTCAGGGAATATAAAGAAATCAGCTATGTAGATTCAAGGATTTCCTTTGGAATGAATACAATACTGTAAATTAAAAATGAAGTAAAAATTCTAGAAACTTGTATTTTGCTACAGTTTTTTCAACAATAAAATACAGAATCATGGAATCATAGAATCATTTTGGTTGGGAAAGACTTTTAAGACATTCTGAACCATACAAGATTCCTTTAGACACAAAGTATTTCAAGCTGTCAAGAAAAGAGGTTATGGTGTTCAGCTGACTATGTGTTCAACATGTCTTAAAACTCACCTTTTCTTCCAAAGCATGACCTTCTCTCAATGCCTGGTAGGGAGCTACGAGCTTCCAGGTAACAATGACAACACTGCTGGGATCAAAAGTAGTCTCAGGAAAACCTCTTTTGATATAGTCTGATGCAAGTTGCAAGACATCTGAGGATGAATCTTCTCGGTAATACACATTTCCACGTTCATCTGTTGTGTCCAGGTCAGCCATAAAAGGAGCAATAGCCCCAAAACTTATTGGGAATTGACCGAGATATTTTTCTTCACTTGAAGGTTCATTCACTGCAATAATCCCATTAGTGGTAATCTAATAAAAAGGTGGAAATTATAAGATAGATACTGTTCATATGGCTGTCTCCCACACCTATGTGCTTTAAATCACAATATTTTGATTGCATTTCAAAAAGAAATTGAGTCAAAAGTCAGTCTTGTACTTGAAAAGTAATAGAATTTTTTCCAAGTTTTGGTGGGGTTTTTTTAATCCTGTTTTGTCAGGAGTCCTGGGATTTCCATTGTCCAAAACCAGATGTCTACTTCACAGGTAGACCAACATTTTTTCCTTTGATAAAGATTTTAGCTGTTTAAATATCAGACACTTATTGCCTCTCCTAACAAACAGTTACAGCACCACCACATTTCACAAGCTTCCAAGTCTTTCTCAGGCTGAGATCCAGCACAACCACTCTGTGAGTCTGTCAAGAATTGTATATACAGATGAGTGTCAGCATCACTGGGCATGGAAAGGACAAAGCAGGTTATTTGCAACAGCTATTTTTTTTTGTTAACTAGCTAGCTATAGTCTTACCTGGTGTAAAGCAGCATAGACTACAGAGATGTTCTATCAAAGTAATAGCATATCCTCTGGGAATCTGGATTTCTACCATGAAGGCATAGGAGGAAACTCAATCTGGACAGTTTAGAAAGCTGTCCATTTTGAAGAAAGTCTGATGTCCATGAAAACAAACCATAAATGGGGAGGGGGAAGAGAAACTGAAGAGCTTTGTCTTGTTCCACAGAACAGGCCATGTCATTCCCATGAAAACCTGGTTAGGAAGTCAGGATGCAAGTGGATCAGCTGAGCTTTCCTTGCTACTATAGCACTGCCTCAGAAGCTGATGGAACGTCTGAGCATAGGACTAATTTATACATAGATGCCTACCCAAAAAAACTGTTCCACACTTAAGTACTATAATAGTTTAGGTGAAAGTGTTCTGGGAAGATGTACAGATTTCCCTTTGTCTGGCTAGGACTGCTTTAATCTTTATTTCAACTGTCTTTCTAGGAACTTCTCTGCTACCATGCAAGGTTGACTGCAACAAGCTGCTGCTCACTCTTAAGACACACGGTGAGCTCAGCTCCTATACTGGAGGCTATAGAGGCTGGGAGACAGGCTTTCTACAGCAGATACAGGCTACCTTGTAAATTCTCTCATAGCTGAGTGCCCTGACACTGTCCTATGGGAAACTGGCTCTATTACTTGAGGGAGGAAGAGGAGGGGAAAGACAACACACAGGGGACAGACAACATACACCACCACATTAGCATATAGAAGTGAAATCTTGGTATGAAAATGCATATACACTGGCTCAGTGAGATTAAGCTGGTCTGTGAGATGATGACATGCAACCAACCACCTGACTAAAAGTAACACACATACAGGTAGATGCTGAGGCCTGTCCAAGCATGACAGCTGAACTCCCTTGGCAAACCAGAGCTCACTCTCACACCCACAGAAGCAGCAAGCAAGACTACAAGTGTCGGGCCTTGAGGCAACAGGTAAACTGCTCACACAAAAGTCCTGGGCCCTTCTTCCAGACGTATATGACATTGTACGGATCAGCCACTTAGAAATGTATTCCCAAGTGTCTGACTACCTAATAACAAGGCATATCTGGCTACCTGCAGGCAGCCAGGCACTCACCATTCTAGAGCTGCTGCCACACACACAGATGACTCAGAAAGGGATGGAGATCCCAAAACTGGCACCACAAGCAGTGAAACTAAAACTGCAATTTCCCACAGATTTATTTGACTCACAGGGATTCTTGCAAGTCCAAGAAGAACAAACTGCTGCTGGATCTTCTCACACAGTCAAGATGCTTACAGTATTACACAATCTTTATTAGTGCTTGGAAAAGGGTCAGAATGGCCACTGTGACTCAGGCTGCAAGACCTTCTAGCCCAGTAGCCTGCCTCTGGGTCTATCTGCTACTCACAGATGCAGCAGAAGAGAAACATATGCACACACTCCTCCAACCAGCCTCCAATCACATTCAGCTCAAGGAATTCCCTGTGGTTTGACTGGTCATCCTCAGTGGATCTCCTTCACATACTTGTTAACTCTTCTCATAATCTTCAAATGTTTCTTTCCCTTTTCAACTATATACATTTGGAAAGAAGGAGGCCAGTACTACATATATTCTTCAAGACGCACAAAAACTGTGGGCTGTGCAAACACATCAGGGATGTTGACTACACGTGTCTTGGCAACAGCCTTTAAAATTTGGACCACCCTCACTACCACTACATATAGAAAATAGAAAAAGGTCTAGTAGAGAAACTCATGCTACAAATCACTCCTTCGTATGCAACACCCCCCCCACCCCCCCCACGTCTTGGAACACTCACCCTTTGGCTACCCACGGGGTCAGAGAATGCCCCCTGCCACAGGCTAGTGGTCAATCAGCTTGGTGCGCAACTGGATAATGGTTAGCATGAACCATGAGCTAAGCTTTGCAAATAGTTCACATGGTATATCAGAATACTTTAAAAATGGCTTGCTATACAATGACTGCATTGTCTGCAGATGTACAATTTCATTACCTGCTACAGTGAAAAAATGCTAAAAATGTTAAGATCATGCAAAAAAAAAAAAAAAAAAAAAAAAAAAGGAAGTTGGCTTTATGCATGAACAGCTTATCTGAGATATATAAGCAGTACATAATCTGCATAAGCATGATTGAAACACAAGTCATGTCAGAAAGTGAGAGAACTAGCTGAATATTGTGATCAGTTTTCCTCTAATCATTTGTGACTAAACAGTAGCCACAATCCTAATCAATAGCCAGATCCTAAGGTGAACTGTGCATTTCCAGAATACAGAACCAAAACGACTGGGTTGCCCCAGTCTAGACCCTGCAATTGCAGGCAGACATGCATCAGCAATTGAGTCCAGATAGGTTCCCAAAACTCTTATAACATGTTAGAAAATGCCTCAAAACCCTGTTAAGCAAAGCTGAAACCCTACTATATTATTATATTATTATACTATACCACTAGAAAGCAGTAGGAAATATGGGGGGGGGGTGGAGAGGGGCATAACAGTCTACTTGCCAAGACCTTTTAGCAAGGAGATGCACTCCACCTTCAAAGTAATATATTTATGAGTAAATTAGAAGTTCTTCCCTTCCTTCTTCTTGCTTACACTTTTCATACACAAGCACCCCTACTCCCACTCCAACTCCTCTTGTGAGAGATGACTGATGTTTGAAGTATTTTAAACAAATTCCATGCTCTCCATCAGATTTGGTGTGTGCAGACTTTGTGGCTGCATGATCCCCCATTTATGGCAGAGATTAAAATAACATTAAGAGAAAACACAATCAGTACTAGTTAATACTAGAGAAGAAAGTAGAGAGCCAAAGAAATGGCCCAACATTTGGCCCTTTTCTTTTCATCTATCAGGGACATGCTTCTGATTATTCATTTCCTATCTTGCTAAAAACTTAAATGCAACAAGCAATTTCATTAAGAAGATGCAAAGTGCCAACCCCATTTTCATTTGTTTGTAGTTCAGAAGTGAGGCAGTTCAGTTTTAAATGTGAAGGGAATGCTTGGTTTCAAGTACCCAATCACCCAGAAAACATTTGCAAGCCAGTAGATGAAAATACACATACAAACTGCTCACTTCGCAAAAGGATTTTTAGTGTAGAGAAAGAATATCCATTGTTACTGAGAAAAAAGTACTTTTAGTTTTCAGATTTAGCAATACGTCTATGTTGACAGAGGTGGTGAATAGTATGGTTTAACTTTACCCTGTTCTTTTTAAGGACACACACATAGGTTAAAGTGCAAAGCCCAAAATAAGGATAAGTAACTCAGGGTAAGTAACCGGTTTCATTAAAGTATCATTCCTGTCAAAAGAGAAGAGGAAGGGGGCGTTGTCTTAAAGACCAGCTGTACGGTACATCTTTCCTTTTAGGGTATTATAATATGTAACTTGACAAGAACTGAAACAGATATATTTTTAGCATGTTAAACTTGTGGATTATACGCATAGTTAACATACATTCGTGGTTTGCAGCAGAACAAATCACACACTATGACAGGTCAACCTTGAAAAACCAAGTGAGCAGAAGCAAGTACAAAGTAACAAAGTACTTCAACTGAAAGAAAAAGAGTATCTATGTGTGTGTAATAGTAACTAAAGTTTCAAACAAATGAGGTACTTTCCCTGCTCCAGGACTGGGCATTTTGAAGACTTGAATATTTCTGAGTGAGACAGTTTAGAAAAAAATGTCATTTATTTGTATAATGAAGTGCCAGTTGACTTAAAGCAGAAAAAACTGTCTAAGACAAACATGACCAACTCTTAATTTAGGAAGTTAGCAAAAGTGCTGATCAAAAAATTGATCCAAGCTTGCCTTAAAGGACTCTGGTTCTTCCCTAAAAGGAAGTAATCCCTAATTCTTTAACTTTTCCACATCAGTGAGCCCTAGTGTAAACTGCTAAAAGCTTAATAAAAGCATGCTATTAAAATGAACATATCAGTATGGGTTAGTGATACGATTCAGTGCTATAAATCTTGCCTAGGAAAACACCGTCTCGAAGATCATAGTATATCAAAGTCTGTTTCCACTTACATTAAATAAAAGTTTTGTTGCCAAGAATTTTATGACAAGTTGACATTAAACCATCATTCCTTGGAATTCCTTGCCTTTTTATTCATGTGTAAAGCTAACTCAAACAACTCAGCTTCTCAAATGCTGGGGAAAAAAATGGAGAACCCATATAGATTTGCAACTGACTAAGGCAAAACTTGCAAAAATCAAGCACTGAAAAATTAAAATAAGCTTATCACACTATCCTGATGAACTATACAGAAAGATGTATTGCACGACAACTCAAAATGTGACTCAGGAACTCCTTTATGTATTACAATGTGTCTCTACCAACAGCACACATCAATGGTATCAGCTTGATGATACTTACTATCAGCTAGCAATACTGTGGTAAATTCTGCTTACTGAATAACATCAGAGAGCTTAATAAGTACTCACTGCCAATATACAACAAAGCTGTGTACTGTGAAGGAGCAGTTAAGACTGCTCAATATATTTCCTTAACAGGTATGCTGAGACTCAGCATCTCCTTTTCCTATCCCCATACAGTTTGCACTGTTCTTCTGTTTTGCAATACTTGTGACAGATGAAATGCAAGATAAAAAGCCTCTGTATACTATGTAGGCTAATACTAAAATACCTTTCATTATCAGATTTTGTATTAAAATCGCCCTTATTTAGTACTGAGTAATTATGCTGACGAGAGCCCTAAAAGTGATTCTGGAACACAGCCTCTATACCAGTATTCCACCGGACAAATGCTAACTTGAACTGCTCCTGTTCTGTGGCACCGGCAAGTAACAAGGTCATTAAACTAAAGAAACCTAGTGTGGTTAACCAATTTACTACTCTTTGAAATCATTGTCCCCTTTCTATCACTTATCTGACACACTACTGGTTATCTTTGCTTCTCAGTGACAGGATACAGAGCCAGCTATCTTTCAAGAATATGCCTGTGCTTCAGAAAGTGTGGTTTTTACTTGGGTGGGCTAATCAGTGACCAAACTTAAGAGTATGGAAGACAATGAACTAAGGGTCACAACAAAGTCTGAACTCCACTTAATACTTGTGAATTACTTGGTTTTCACTGCCAGCCAGTGAAGACATCCTTTTTCCACACAGTCATAGCTTGAATCCCTCAAAATTCTGCACTTTAGATGCAATGCCAGGATTTATATAGGAACAGGTAAGGTGGACAATGAAAGTATATAACTTAAGTGGCAGCTGTAATGCAAGCATGTTAAATCTTAGGTGAATGCCCATAAAACTGACTCAAGTACCTGAGAACTACATCACATTTTGAATAACTGCGACCACATGAAGGTCTAGTTTTCCAACTGCCTCCATGTAGATAAGTCTCCAGAGCTGCATCTTAGACCCACAATGCTAAAGCATGTTGGTTTTTCCAGACAGCGAGATGGGTTTTAACTTGATCAGATAAACACACATTGGGCCTTCCTTACTAGGATCAGTCAATACTCTTGCAGTATTTTGAAAACGTGCTGCCATTATAAACTTTTTTTTTTTCCTAGCTACTTTTGAGCAGCTTTGTTCCAGACAATCTGTTTTCAATCCCACCTTCATATACTAAATGTCTTCCATTAGCTATAAACACGCACACACACCTCTGGGATGCAGATCCTGCTATGAGGCACGCACACGTAGCTGAGCTCTGCCTGCAGCCCAAAGCCTGCAATTGCTCTGGGTGTGTATTTCCCCACCCCAAAGACCATTGAGCAATGAACGTCTGAGAGTGGCCAAGGCATTAAGGGGCAGAAAGCACTCAGTGCTCAGAGATGCAAGTTTTCGATATGTCAGGCTGCTGGTTAGAAATTCATGCTTTCAGTTTGTGACTTTGGCATGCTGAAGCACACAAAATATAGACCACGACGAGGATGTTCCTTAACTGGACACACGCCTTATGTGGGAGCACAAAAAGTGGCTGGGGATGGTGCTCACTCTGAGTAACCGGTTACATTCTCTTTATCCTCTTACTGTCTGTTGTATCGCCTCCCAGGACAGGCTGCCGTGTACTGCAAAGGATCAGCAACAGCCACACTGCGAGAACTAACACGGCCCTGATACCTAACTGAACACAAATGGAACAATGAAGCTGTTTGGACCGACCTCTAATCACGGAGCTCACACAGCCGACGTGAAATCCAACAAATACCACCAACCCCAAACCAGGCAACACCACGGCAAGAAGGGACAAGCCCCCCGGGAAGACCCCAACAGCCTTCCCACCCTTCTGGCAGCCGGAGAGGGGCCCCGCGCCCTCTCGGTCCAACACTCACGTAAAGGGAGCGGACAGCAGCACCGTAGAACCGCAGCGGCACGCTCAGCTCCAGCGCCGCCGAGCGCACATCGTCCCCGTGCGCCAGCGCGGCATCGCCGTGCTCCCCGCCGTGGGGCAGCAGCACTAGACACTCGGCGGGCAGCGCCAGCGGCAATGCCAGGGCCAGCAGCGCCCAGTGCGGGCAGCTCCGCACGGCGCGCATCCCTCCGGCTCCAGGAGCGGCGGAGCCTTCCCGCCGATATAAGCTCGAGAGGCCGACCCCGGACGGCTCCGCCGCCAATGGCTGCGCTGGTGGCGCGGGGCGGGCGGGACTCATACGCCCCCCGGAGCGACCCGGACCCAGCTTCACCCGCCACCGCGACCCGGAGGTCTGCTTCCACAGCCCGGGGCGGGGGCACTGCGCGGGACGTAGCGGCGTTAGTTCCGGCACGGAGGGGTGGTCTCCGGGGGCCGCTGGGTGGTGAGGCTCAGCCGCTATCGGGATCAGAGCGTGTCGCTTGAGGGGTGAGGAACTCAGGAAGCTTAGTGAGTGCGGGGACGTAGAAGTCCGAGAGTTGCTTTCAAAGCTGTGGCTCTTCTCCCAGAACCGCTGCGGTTTCCGAGTTAGTGAGGGAAATGCAGACTCCAAGTTACTCCAGCAGCGGCAGGATCTTCCACCAGTGTGGCAACAGCTGAGGCGCAGAAACAAAGTACCAAAATCGATGTGGAACAAACTATGAGCCCTTCTGCTGCATTCTGAAATCATTTTGATGCCAGCTGCTTACTATGGCGGGGGAAAACTAAGAAACACAGTGAAATGTATTTCATAAATTAATATTATCAATGACAGACGTGAATTTAATTGAAAACAAAAAAAAAAAAATCTGTAAATGAAAACTCACTGTTGATATAAGATACACAGAAAACAAATATGGGATATCTAAAAATATTCTACCTGACTTTGCCTTCTTAGTTTATAGCCTAGTAAAACTCAGAACCAACTGAAGAATTGAGTACATTTCATATATCTTTCCTAAAGCTCCCAAGTGAAGGCAGCATCGTTGAAGCCTTGACTAGCAAACTGTAAGCCCCAATATTTCCACAGACTGTTTATAGCAGAAAATCACCAGAGGTAAATCAGCTGAAATGCCACCCACATGCTTTGTATGTGGCTGTTTTACAGTTATTTACAATTGACTTCCATATTTCGGTAAAACAGAAGCAAGCAGCACAGTGATCTGGGGGGAAGGCAAGTCTCCCCTCTACACAATTTGGTTCCTGCTGTACTTGCACTTGCAACTTCCCTCCATATTGTCAGAGACCCACAGTAACTGGTGGACTCAGGGATAGCTGACTAATCACTGCTACAAAACCAGCCCCTTGGCTGGATCACCACTGTATCTGAGCACAGTCATATTCACAAAGACATCTCAAGATACCCAGCAGAGGTATCTTTCTCCTTATTTAACAAATGGATACCTGAACTACAAGCAGTTAAACAAACTGTAACTTCTTACCCACATTAAATGTATACAGTGGAATACTACTGCTTTCACCAGTCATCCTCCCATTACAACCTCGCCTCTCCAGCATAAGCCCATTCCCAAACCTGCAGAATCTAAAGGCAAGATGTGCTTGCACAGTGTAGCAAAGAGAAAGCCTAAACTAAACCCCATAACACCTCCAGAATCCCATATACACATTTGCACATTCGCAACATAAAAACACCGTTTCTATTAGGCTTGAAGTTTTCCATAGCCACATCACCCTTCAATACAAAAGTCAATGTGAACAAAAGGAAGATATAAGCATGAGAAGAAAACAGAGAGGGTAACATTTTCCTGTCAGATCCACATGATTTCCTATGATTATGTCCAGAATTCAGAGGATGAGGACCACTGGGAGGCCAGAAACTTACAGTAGTATATTTTAAATTGATCTGCCCCTCTACTCTGCTCTCGTGAGACTTCACTTGGAGTATTGTGTGCAGTCCTGGTGTCCTCAACATAAAAATGACATAGAACTGTTAGAACAAGTCCAGAGGAGGGCCACGAGGACGATCAGGGGACTGGAGCACCTCCCGTATGAAGATAGGATGAGAAAGTTGGGGCTGTTGAGCCTGGAGAAGAAAAGGCTGCATGGAGACCTCATAGCAGCCTTCCAATACCTGAAGGGGGCCTATAGGGATGCTGGGGAGGGACTCTTCATTAGGGACTGTAGTGAGAAGACAAGGGGTAACGGGTTCAAACTTAAACAGGGGAACTTTAGATTGGATATAAGGAAGAAATTCTTTACCGTAAGGGTGGTGAGGCCCTGGAATGGGCTGCCCAGGGAAGTTGTGAGTGCTTCATCCCTGGCGGCGTTCAAGGTGGGGCTGGACATAGCCTTGGATGGCATGGTTTAGTGTGAGGTGTTCCTGCCCATGGCAGGGGGTTGGAACTAGATGATCTTAAGGTCCTTTCCAGCCCTAACTATTCTATGATTCTATGATTTGAAAGCCAAAGAGTTAAATATCTTCATCTGCATGCTTAAAACAGAGTAACAGCAATGTCATGGTAAATCCTTTGTCCATTAGTCAGTATATTGTGATTGTTCATTCTGTTTTCAAGAGGATTGCAGTGTTTCTGCTGTAGCTGAATAATTTGAGCTTGTGTGCAGCTGCCACTGTTAGGAGTAATGAGAAATGTTAGTTCTGAAACTAAAAAATATTTTTAATTGTCCTTTCTAGCATTTTCAGTAATGACCTGAAAAAGGATGGAAAAGCATGCTTACATAACATGAAATTAATTGGGAGATATTTATCGCTAACCCCAACCAGAATGGAGAATGGGAAAGACTTTAGTAAGATTTGAGAAGGAAGAAATATATTCAAGTGCAAACTGCAAGATCATAAGTTAACACACCAAGAAAAACCTTCCAAAACATAGCGAGTGAATGTCAAGATGACCATCACATTTTCAATAGATCATAAATCAGATATGACAGCAGCTTACAAAGCAACAGCATTCCCAGAGCAGCTACTGAGATCCTGTAGGACAAATGAGAAGGTTTTATTGTGTTACAAGGAGGTAAGTGACATTTTCTAAGGAGACAGAATGATGCTGCTTTTCCAGAGATTGCTTGTGAGATCAGTGATGTCACAGAAAATTCACCACTTGAGAGACTAGTGAAACACCAGAAAAGATCAGAGGACCAGAGGGAGTAGCATAAAAGGAATTGTTCAAGAACCAAATATATGTACTTGGCTAAGTGATAATGGGGAGGACACTTGATTAACATCTTCCACCAAAGCTACAGAGTTTCTTCAAATATCTGAAGAGTGTTACCAAACAGACAAATTACATGGGTAAGTTTCAGAAGTACAGATGACCAAGAGATTACAAGTAACTAAAAGAAGCCATGGAAGTATCAGAAAATGCTTGTTACAATGGTCTATTTTCCAAAAAATTATAGATTAGGCATAACAGAAGCAGAATGACAGAAAGCTCGAAGTGGTCCAACACAAGGTTGGTTGGGTTACTAAAGAATAAAACTTGACAGAATTCTGTGTTTGATCATGAGACAACTCAACTGATTTTGACCTGAGTTTCTACCGCACTGAAATAGCTCACAGGCATACACACACACACGCATACTTGAAAACTTCCACTGCCCACATGTGAGGAGATTTGGGGAAGTGTACTGCAGACACTGTGACCCTCCTGACCTCCTCAAGCCCCACGCCAAGGTTCTCTTAGCAGAGAGAAGAGAGTTAGTGACCCCTTTGCTGGCATGACTGAAGGAAGGAAATGATGGGCCCTCATGATGATCTTCTGCTGTCCAAAGATGACAAAGCATTCTAGAAAATGGATCATCAAAGGAGAGAGTAACCATGTGGTAATAAATTGGAAAGAACTGAGCATCTGGGGTAATGACAGGAAAGAATAGGACTGAGGTCTGCTGAGAAGGAGCATTTTTTGAGAGGGACAAGGTCATGGGAATCAGAGGGTCAAAAGCAAGGCTTGCAGGAAGATCATGGAGTGAGCATCATAAATTTAAATCACTCTGTCTTGGAACTTAATGTTCATTAGAGTGGAACACAATGAGATTCAATCTATAACTCTACGTGAGCCATGTCACATCTCAGGATCAACTACAAAAGGAGTGTATTTTGCAGTAGAACTCCCTACAGAAAGAGACTAATCTTGAAGCACTGTTAAATGTTCTTGAGAGGAGATGTACGTGAAGGCAATATTGCATCTCATCCTCTGCATTAATGTAGGGTACAGAAGATAGTAGAATTCCTTCTTTTTCTCTCATGCAGACATCTTGCAGGGCAACAAAAGGACAAGCTCCTTGTGAACTCATATCCAGTTCTAAGGAACAGCTGGGCAAGAATAGGGAAGTGTTAACACTTGGTCAGTGACCTGGTCACTACAGAAGACATACCCTGCTGCGATGTAATCGTCCATGGCAGTAATGGATTAATAACTGCCTGGAGCAGGGCAAGAAGCGTGGGAGAAACAGTATCTCTCAGGCTCTAGCTAGGTTCTGATGCTAGGAGGGACTGTTTACATTTCTAGGATTACCTCCAGCTCTTTCCATTTTGCATTATTAGAACTGATAACTATACTAATAAGGGACAGAAAAAAATTATGGAAGAATTTATGCAGTTAAGGTATGTGTATACAGAATCATGAACACTGTTCCTCATCCAGGTTTGTAACTGAGGGGAAATGAGACAGAAAACAGAGCAGAAAAATATCAGCATCGCAGAAACTGGCTAGATAAAAAAACAGTCTGACAATCCTCCCATCTGCCATGTAGCCACATGAAAAAAATGACGCTTTTTATCTTTTTATATGTTTTATCAAAATATCCTTCTTATATCCTAATGCTTGTGGTCCTTCAAGAATGGAGCTTCTAATCCAGTAAGAATACTAGACCTCTCTGAGTAAGAGAGAATTGTAATAGTGCGAGAAGGTATATAATTAGTCTTCTATTTCAACATTCAGCACAACACTAAGTAGTACACCTACACCAAGTCAAATACTACATCTACTCCTCATCCTACGGTTTTGTTATTATCTAAAATTTCTAGCTTTGTGCAACAGAAGACTCCAAAGGGACAATAACTACTGACTTTTAAAAAGCATACAGAAGACAGGAAGACAAAATGTATGACCAGTTTCTCACATATGCAAAAAACAATCACAAATGAAGGAACATTGTTTTTTAAACAATGGGAATAACACGTGGAAAAGCAATTTAAATAGGACAGGAAGACAGACATGGAAAAGGTATACTTTACCTCTTATCTACTCTGAGACTAGAGAAATAACTACTCTGACCCACTGGTATCTTACTGTGTCAGATTTCAGGACAGAGGTAATATAGACAGGGAATATACATCTCCTTATAGTCTGGTGATAAGATGGTATTTAATGCATCTGAAGCTAAACCACCACTTCAGGTTGAATGTGCACCCAAATCAAAAGCATTGTTAAATTTTGTATCCTGTTTTACCTGGAATCCAGACTTCAACTGCAATGACTGTGAACTGCGGTTCTACATGGAACACACAAAAAAGATACTGCATTGAGTCCCTGCAGCAAAGCTTCTACAGGACAATCAGGAAGAGAAGAGAGGCAAAGCACTGATCTGATGCTAGTGGCAGCTAGAAATTCAGTAACAAATGATTTCAGGAGAAGCTCAGCCTCAACTTCTCTCATTCATAAGGGCAAAGTTCAATGTTTCAACTCAACTGATTTTGACCTGAGTTTCTATGTTCATACAGTACTAAAATAGCTCACAGGCATACACACACACACACACATATTTGAAAACTTCCACTGCCCACATGGGAGGAGATTCGGAAAAGTGGATTGCAAAGTTCAAAGTTTCAAAAAGTTTGAAACATTGGCAGTCTTCCCTGTGACAGCCAAGCTACTACCTCATGTCTGCTCCCGGTGCCTACAGAGCACCCAACCTCACAGAGCCTGGCCCTGCCTAGATTCTCTGCCTTCTAAAATACTACAACTTGCAACAGCTGTCATCTAGAAAAAGAGTACGTGATTTCTCAGGTGAGTCTGAATAACCATGATCATATAGAGAAGACACTTCACCCCTTTTCCCCCATCATGATCGGACAATAATTTTTACAAGGAAAAAGACTATTTCTGAAACTGATTTTCTGAATTGGAATCCATTGCCTAAGCCTATGAAATTTACTCAGGAGAATATATCATCACCTTAAGCGGCTGCAACTAAGACAGAGAAACTGAATTTGGTTCAGAGTAGGTGATGCTAGGTGCAGCAAAAGCCAACAATTTTAATTACTCTCTTTTTTTACAGCAGGACTGGATAAAGGAAGAAATATTTAATAAATATAATATCTATTCTTATTAACTATATGGTCTCAGGCTTTGGTTTATCTTTACCTGTAGATGTGTGAAAGCCCTGCACAGGGGGAGAACAAAGTTCCCTGTATCAGTCCGTGCTTGGCCAGATGGAACACAAGGTATTAGTATTTCCTTTAAGGAGGCTGCTTGAAAATATTTTCTTTGTTGAACAAGGTCTACTAAGGAAAAAAGTCCTCCACCCCAAAAAAAAGATGTGCTTCCTGACCTCTCCTACCCTCGGGAATTCACTCAGCACACACAGAAGTTTCCTACAAGTTACTGAAATATATTTGTGAGCTTAAGGCAATTTGCTGAGTGAGATTGATACAAGTGTGTGCTCAAAGGCTAAAATGTTTCTGTGCAAAACCTTGCCTGAGGATGACTGAATCACAACCGTAAGACTCCAAAGTATGTTGTCAAGAGGTGAGATTTTGGAGCGACAATTGTTCTGATCATTCTACACAAACTCCTAGTAAAAACTGCTGAGTAGGCACTCAGTATTCGCAGTGAGGTTCTTTAATTTCTTTTTCTTTTCTTCATGACTTTTCTACTACCTTGAGTTGAAATTGCAGCTATGAGGTCTTATTAATATAATCATTAATTCTTAGATTAGACGTGCATAAGTTCAAAAACCTACAGTACATTTTTAATCTGAAGGCTTAATTTGTGTGCTTACGGATATGTTTAAAATGTTGGATGTAACACATGTAGCTGGCTCTAACACACTAGGCATCTACAATGCTGAAAGATTTTTCTCTCCTTTGTTTTTGAAAGCTCTGTAAAGACTGTGAACTTTCCCCTTGCCTGAAACAGTCCAGATCCAAAAAAACAGGAGTAATTCCATGAATTACAGCTATTTATTCTTCCTGACTCAAGGACTTATATTGCTGTCCACTTCACTTGGAATCTGCAGACTAACATAAACAGTGGCCCACTCATTTCTTCCCAATCACAGTTTAGTGTTTTAGCCTAGGATATAAAACAGTAGTTTTGTCATAGAGGGACAAAAAACCATGAGGATTTGCACTAAAGCAACTCTGTGCAGAAACAATCACATTACCCCTGGGAAAAAGAGGCATTATTTGCAAACAGTAGGATTGATGCAATAACTTATTCATTGGAGAAGCAGCAGGATTGGAGCAAGAAAAGCAGGACCTCTTTTTTTTCGACAAGAGGCTACTGAGAACAAACTCTGTGTGTAGTCTACATTCCCAATTAAGAGAGGGACAGGGTGTGATTCCTGAGGCCAAGTAGCAAGGACTGGATTGCATCCAAATTGCTAACCCCTAGATCTTATTGGCTGTCCCCACACCACACATCATATAGCCCCTGATCTCTGCTGGGTTACTGTAGCCCTAGAACACATTTTCTTTATTTTCTTCCCCCCAGTTCACAGTGTTTGAAATAAAGTGAACTGTTAGGAGTCCAGAAGCAGTTTAGTTACAGCACAAAATTAAGGACACACATCACAGCCTGTGACATGAGGGTATGTGCAGCTATTTGAAGCCAGCCTTTGGGCTAGCTTTGGATAATTAGATGGGGCCACGAACGAAGTCTGGTTGTGGCTTGGGACTGCCTTTTGAGCACAGTCCTTGAAGCAAGCTGTCCCCAGACCACTTTCTTGATTGGTCTTGGAAAGAGCCGTTTGGAGCAGGCAGGAAATCAGCTAACAGTTAAACAGTTTGGACATTCATTCAGGGGTCCAGTGCATGAGAGAGATCCCTGCCCCTCTCATTTAGCAATACAGATGTACCTGTGTATCTGCAGTCATAGGCACGTTTTGGTTTTCTGAAGGGAGAAAGACAACAAGAGTGTTACAAATGAAAAAATTACACTTGCAAATGAAAGGTTACCTCAACCCTTTTCAAGTAATGTTTTATTCTTGCTCTGTAGTCACTATTGGACTTCCACCTACACGCATGATCTCTCTTGTCATACCTTCTCTACCTTGAGGTCTCTGAACTCACCATTAACATCCTCCTCCTTTACCTTTTCCCCGATACGGCCTTTAACTCTGTGCTGATTATGTTCACCCTAGTTTCCTTCCTTGTCTTTTTCCAGAAGAGGCTTTTTATTAACCTTTTGGGATCTTAGGCCTGACCCTCTTCATGGCTCATTGACCAGTTCTCATTCCTTGAGTTCTTTCTCAGAGAAACTCACGTCTGTTTTCCTTTAATTGCAAATCTTTTATGATTCTCTTGCACTTCCTGCATGAAAAACATTTGAATGTTTTCCAGCAGCACAGATCTTTCAAAGCACAGTGCTGCCAGCATGGGCTATTCTTATTTACAAGTAAGGCCACTAAGCTTAAGGAAATGACTTAAGAAAGAAGAAGTATTATCTAAAATAGGACTATATAAATAGGATCCCTAATTCTCTATTTATTTTTTTCCTTGAAATATACTAATTCTTATTTATGCATTTTATTTAATGCATTTGTTCCTTAAAAGAGTTATTTGATCCAGCAATCCCACCCATCTTTACAGCCCTTTAAATAGAATGTGAATTTGCCATTTAGAGTCCCCATGTTCACTGTGTGTACGCAGCTTATATAGTCTGAAAATATTTGTAGATGCAATTACTGAAAACAAACAATAGGTGAAAAATGTGTATTGCATTGGACCTAAGTTTTAACAAGATGATTGTTTTCTGTAGATGTACTGATATTTATATTTTTATCATCTGAGGAGGGAATCTCACTTCTGAAGAATGAGCCACAACAGTTGAACAATGGCATTGTGTTCTTCCTGAGGGAAATCTGCTGCCCTCTGCTTCTTCCATATTAGTCAATGCAATTCTGTTAATTAAGCACTCAGAACAGGACTTTGCCCCATCCAAAATGTAATTATTTTCTGCAGCATATTCCCTGCAGCAGTGCTAAAGCATAAAACAGATTTTCATAGAGCAATCATGGTCGTAATAGTCTCAACAGTGTTTTCCATTACTACTCTGTCAACTGTCAAAACCTTTTCTGGTGATCTAAGAAACATTTATTGTCTTTCCACTTCACAAATAGAAAAATTAAGGCACCGAAGAAATACAGCTTGTCCACCTGGCAAATCAGACAACACACAGGAAACTCAGTGGAGATTTCCTGGCAACGAGAAGTAGCTTTCTGAAGTGGAGCAGATCATGTTTCTTTCCGAGACAAATGCCGGTTACAACTAATAACCCTCCCTGTGGGTATCCAGAGTGTGAAGCTGTGTAGTTTTCCCTAACGCTCACAAGCCTCAGGAAAGCTCACCAACTTGAGATATTCAGGGGGCTACCACATGGCAGAAATGAATTACAATAAAATAAAAAAAATTCACAAAGAAAAATTAAGAGTAATTCTTTTTAGGTGAATATGTGACAAATAATTATGTTGCTAGCTGCCAAATTCAGCCCAAAAGGGGGGCATATGACTGACAAATTATAGTCCAGTAAGCAGAGGAAGATACAAACCTTTTGCAACAATTTCCATTCTGTGTGGTGGAGGAATGAAAAGGCTAGCTTTCAATATCTGCAAGCTGTTTCTGATCTCCATAAATTGTGCTGTCACTTCGAAAACAGGACGCATGCTTCAGAGTAAAGTAAAACAAACAGACTGATTTAACACAACAGCAGCAAAAAATCACCCCTGACTGTGCGGTATTTTTCAAATAACCCCTTATCCAAAGACAGCAAAGTGCAAAGAAATAGGGAGGAACTTGTTTGGAATGATTCTTGCTTAACACTTTACCATGAAAGTTTCCATAACTTTCCATTATGTGCATTTTACATGCAAACTATGATCAAAACTAACTTTTCTTGTTTGCTGATGCTCATCTGCACATATTCATCAGCATACATCCATATGTTTCATGTATTTAAGTGTTCTCCAAAGTTGGCAACATTTCTGCCTGAGCATTTGCAACCTTGAGGCTTTTATGCAGTATTGTATATATTATACATACAGAATTTGTAAATGCATTACCCTTATTATTTCACGGCCAATAACTCTCATAATTTTTCTAGTTTCTGTGATTTCTGAATATTACCTACAGTGTACTATAGCATTCTCACGCTTTTCAGACTGACTTACAACAGAAATCCCCCCCAGATTGCTCAGCCTTGCCAAAGGACAAGACCTCTGTCTTCTCCAAAGAGTCCGTCTTCACCAAACATGCTTTATCTCTCTTGGTACCAAACATAAACATTTGTTGCATGTGTTGCTTCAGCAGAGTAACAATTCCGTTACCGTTCCATCATCCAAAGCAGCTGCTTTCAGCTGCTCCTATCTGCGGCGCAGCCTGACCCAGTACTGAGAAGAGAAAACCTGCTGGACTTCTACTAGCCTCAGTAATCATGCTCTTATTTTGAGGCTGTGTTTGTTTGAACTGGGGAGGAATAACCATGGAGGGGGAAAACTGGATTTCGAAAAAGAGTCAGATGAGATAAAGGTGGTGGGAGAGAGAAAGAGAAGCTGAGTCTTTTAAGCCAGAGAATACAAATACAACCCTTGACATTACCAGCATTTGTGCATGCGAGTTGTCTGGTTCACTTCAAGGGGGCTGTCACAAAGTAACAGCAACCAGAAGAGAACAAGGTCGGCTATCCAGCGCTGCAGGAAAAGAGCCAAGAGGTGGCCTGCTGCCTCACCATGGGCGCACTCCCAGCCCTACCAAATGAAACCCCAGGTCTGCAGATTCTGCTGGTCTTGGCAGCCTGTATGAAAGACCTCTTACCTTCAGCAATGTTCAGCTAAGGCGAGTTAATTCTTTAAATGAGTTCTTACTGTGTTTGAATAAAGGAGAAATGCCACCACTTAATTAGTAAGGAAGAGTGCTTAGAGAAAGGAAAGAAATAGGCATGCCTGACTTGCTAGGCACAAGAAAAGCGCTAGTAGTGGTCCAAAGAGCAAAAACTGGGTGAAGTTAGTGACAACCAAAGAGACAAAGAAGCACAAAGGAGGCACAGAGAGGCTTAAACTGTGCATTTAGAAGTTATTTCTAGTTGAGTTTGACTTCTGCTTCTTATGTCTAATAGTTTATTTCTGTCTTCAGACCCCATTCAATATTAAAAACTTCTTAGTATTGCAGGCTTTCTCTTTAGGATATCTGACAAACTGCCAATATAAGAAAGCAGAAGATGAAGGCTCCAGTAAGTTCTTCCCTGTCTGAGGTCCCATACCTGTGAAGTCAACAAGCAAAGATAAAAGCATATGCTGTTCTACATGCATGGGCTACAGTAAATGATACTTTAAATCCTGCATGCCTTGCAACCTCTAAAAGGTGGCTTTTCAAAGTTGGCATTAGGATTGCTTGAAAACAGCCAAGAAGCTACAGTATCAGAAGGGAAGCAAAAGCTCACCACAAAAAATGGTACCCATGCAGCCGAATCTTATGCTAGAGGAGGTAAATCTCTGTTGTGCGGCTCGACGGGGATACTTTGAAATAGAAACAGAGCTCAAACACCTAGCGTGATGGACAGGGTCCAGTGACTGATGAGAACCTCTTGCCTTGCCAAGGTGTCGAGTCTTCACATTGAAAGTGAGACAAACAACCAACACCAACCACACATTTTTTTGCAGCACTGCCGCAGACTCCTTCACAAGGGGAAGCTGATCCCTTCCTGCTCCCCCACCTCTCCCGGTCACACTGTAGTTAACACACCCTGTGTTTCAGACCGAGATGGTGCTCGCTCTCAACCATCATCAACCACTGCGTAGATTTTCGAGGCCGTGGGAGTTTGCGCAGTTCATGCTGGCAGGGGAACAAGAAGACCCCACGATGGCACACCGCTTTACTCTCAGCTTTCTTCCACCGTGCTTAGCTACAGAACAGTAACAACAGCACCCTCCGCTGGCCACGGCCTTGAACACACCTGCAGCAAAGGGACTGGTAGGAGTCGCTGCTTGATCTGTTATGCTAATACACCTTTTCACTAAACATACTAACAGGTCATACTCTCTAGTAGCGGCCTTCAGCTGCCTCCAGTCACTACACCATGCATACCTTAAAAGCAGAGGCGGAGACTATAAAACTTATGCACAGAAAGAGCACATAATGTTAATAACAAGATTCATAACCTGCGCTATCATATAGAAAAACAATGTGTTTCCCAAGCACGCTGATCTTAATTAGCACTTTAGTTATAGTACCAACCTCATCTGGGAGCTTGCAATGAAAGGTTAAATCAGCTATTATCATCATCATATTTTTTCCTCCAAGATTCCCAGCAATTGGATATGCGCAAAATTCAAACAAACAAACACAAAAAAAAAAAAAAAAAAGGAAAAAGGAAAACCTAAGCCACTACACATGATGAAGACAGGGCGTCCGTGTGCATGAGAGTTTGGCAAAAATGTCTTTCATTTGATCCAAAAGAAAAGTAAATAGAGACTCTCTGTGATTAAACACATTCAGCATATTTGAACATGTTTTGATTTTGGTTTTTTTCCCCTTTGAACATCATTTGCATACTAATGATCTAAAAAAATCTTTATTTTGTATAGGTACAGAAACTCTTTAGCCATACCAAGGTATCCAATCATAAAACCCCAAAAGTGCATGCATAATGATCCACCTAAACCACTTCATGACCTCATAACATATTTATTTGGGGGAATATTTTCTTTTTAGAATATGTGCATTCATGCAGGTTAATAGTTTATTCTTATTTTAGTGGCTGCTCCTGAAGAACAGCAATAATTCCAAGGCCCAACTGATGTGTACATTTGATTCTGATTACTCTTGCCAATTATAAAACCAAAAATACCTAGACTGAAACTGGAAAAGGTCATTTAGAGACATTCTATTTCCTTACGTATACACATGTAATTTGAATATTTATGTGGAATGTAAATGGATAGACTGCATGTGAAATATGTTCTCCAATATCATGGAAGTGGATAGACGCAGCCTACATATGCAGTGACTAAATTAATTCTTACCACAAATTGCTGGACACATCAGTGTAAGAATTCACACTGGATTGGATCTTCAGCCAGTATATTACACAGACTTGAGTGAAGCCAATACGTACAGTGACTTCAGTCAAGAAAACAATCATAATTTCCAAGACAGAAATATAACCCTGAATTGTGCAGTAAGACCAACATTATCTGTCTCTTTGCACAAAACCACAAGTGGTGGCACCAGTAGTAAATTTACCCATTCCAATTCTAGTGATGTTCAAGCTTTTTTCTAAAAAACTGGCAGTGTGCAGGTTGGTATGAAATTTCAAAATGCTTTTATTTTGCGTTATCAAAATGAGCAAAAGAAATTCCTCATAAAATTGCTTAAATGTAAAAAATTGTGAAAAATGTGGCTAATGTTAATGAAAAGCAAAAAAAAGATAATGAAAGCTAACACAGTCAGACTGTTAAGTCTGTATTACAGAATCACAGAATCACAGAATAGTAAGGGCTGGAAAGGACCTCAAGATCATCGAGTTCCAACCCCCCTGCCATGGGCAGGGACACCTCCCACTAAACCATGCCATCCAAGGCTATGTCCAACCCCACCTTGAATGCCACCAGGGATGAAGCATTCACAACTTCCCTGGGCAACCCATTCCAGGGCCCCACCACCCTCACAGTATAGAACTTCTTCCTCAGATCCAATCTAAACCTCCCCTGTTTAAGTTTAAACCCATTACCCCTTGTCCTCTCACCACAGTCCCTAATGAAGAGTCCCTCCCCAGCATCCCTATAGGCCCCCTTGAGGTATTGGAAGGCTGCTATGAGGTCTCCACGCAGCCTTCTCTTCTCCAGGCTGAACAACCCCAATTTTCTCAGCCTATCTTCATACGAGAGGTGCTCCAGTCCCCTGATCATCTTCGTGGCCCTCCTCTGGACTTGTTCTAACAGTTCCATGTCCTTTTTATGTTGAGGACACCAGAACTGCACACAATACTCCAAGTGAGGTCTTGTATCTCTTTCTTATTGATCTCTGTATTTTACAGTGAATTAAAAGAGGCTGAGAATTTTCCATGGTCTCTGTCAGTGTTTACAGGAGAAAATATGAAAGGAGAAGGAGTTGTTTTATTTTTTAATGGAAAGACTTTTTTTTCAAAACACACCTAATTTCTTTGTAACTTTAAATTCACTTTTTAAACCATTATTATTCACTTTTGATATACCACTATAAGACTTTTATAAAGAGGATATACTGTGCAAATAACATCCCACCATATGGCAATCCCAACAAGCATTGGCAATTAGTTAAAATCACTTTTGATTTTAGCTTTGTCATTGATGCCACTGACTGCTGTCTCTTTAGTACATCTCCCACATTTAGACAGACAAATTAGGTTATGTATGTCTCAAAACATTTCATACCGATTAATCAAACTCAAATTCAGCTGCTCAGTTTCTTTCCTTAGGGTAGTATGAAATTCTGTGTATTTTTTCTCTTAATTTACAGGGCAGCTGTACCCTTTGCCTTGCTGAGATTAAGATGTTCATTAATTTTTTTAAAAAGGGGCAAGAAAATGTGAAAATGAAACAAAAGACAGCAGTTTCTGATGAAACATTCTCTGCAGTGGCATGGTTGAGGGGAAGCAAATACAGCTGCACATAAGAACACACATCTTAGAACATTTTTATAGCAAAAATGATTGAAGTCCTTTTACTGCAATGTTGTCTTTTCTATAAGAGGATTGGAAGTCTGCCATTGCACTATACTGGATTTTGCTCCCAAATAAACTACAGCCAGCACAGCTGGAGGTGACAGAAGCATGTCCAGGATAAATACCTACTCCCTACCCTCCATCCCAGCTGTTAAGTCATTCTATCCCTTTTCCTTTCAAAGCATGTAGCACTGGACAGCTTCTACCCTCTCCTCTCTGCAAAGCTCCTCAGATCTCCTCATTGAGAAATTTCAAAGCCCTGATATACACCTTTATGCAAACCCTTAGTTTACTAAACCCCAATTCACGTATATTTTACACCCTACAACCAACCACACTGCTTCCTAACTACTCTGATTCCTCCTAGAACACTTATTGCACTACCACTCTACTCTCTGAAAGAAGCAAGGATCCTGGGGGAAAAACTATCGCTAAAGGTAACACCAAAAAGCACTCGCAAAGGGTTTCAAACAAAATTTGCACTTGCAACTGTAATTCATATTTTTCCTAATCTTTAAATAATATCTTATTGCTTAATAATTATATATTGTCTAGTTATAATTGATATTTGTATTAATATATAATAATATTGCTACAAATGCATTTCTTTTTATAACTGTAATTGTATTGCAAATGTACTGTCAAATATGATTAAGGAGTTAGAATTGCAGCTAAGATGGTTATTTAAAATAATAAACTTACACAGACCCAGGTCCATGAAAAGAAATGGTAAAGCCAAAGTTGTTGCTAACCACATGATGGTGCCAAACAACTTGCTGTGAGAATCTATCAGAACTCCCCACAGGTTAAGAGACGTGTATAGCACTTACTTTCTTCAAGCAGAGTTTCTCTTTCGAGTAGCCCCTGCAGCGACATGTGCAGCGTTGTTTCTTCAAACTCTTCAGTTTTTTCACACTTCCGCAGTTCTCTGCTCCACCACTAGGGGAATTTGTTCAGCTGGGCCGCTTGAAGCCTTACGCGTTTAATGTTCTGTCACAGTATAAAAGCCCATAAAGAGCCGGCTTCATTATTAAATTCATGAAAATATCATCTTCCGTTGTACTGTGTTAGAAGCAAAAGTAGTTCCATATACAAACATGCAGTATATTCTCAGCACTAAACCCAGTTTTTGTTACACCAGCTACTATAGTTTTTCACATAAAGGGATTTTAATGATGTTAAGGAGGAGATAAAGCTCAGTTGATTTCTGCCACTGAGCCACAGTTCATGAACACGTAAAACTCTGCAGAAGCAATCAGAACAAAGAGTGGGACAATCCTGGTTGCTGCTTTGCAACAGGGATAAATCCGGAAAAGCTGCTGCTTGAGACAGGAAACCAATCGCCTGGCTAGATGCAGCTGGCTGAAGGACATGAACCTCTGTGAGAACTTCTGTTTGCCGGGGGAGTTTTACGAAGAAAACAGCCCTCTTCACAGGCAGGCGTTACAAAAACCAGATGCTCTCAGGACACGCAGTCCTGGAGAGAACAGAAACGCGTCCTTCTCTGGGGACCGGCAAGACCAGTCAAATGCTTGCCTAGCCCCCTGGCTCCTGTAACTCTGAATGCCGTACGTGGCAGTCTTAACAAATGACAAAATCAATGACCCACAGCACACAGGTTAGTCCCCTCGCACCCTCCGGGGTGGGAGAACAGTACCGCCCGCGCACGCTGAGGTAACCCCGACGGCCCCTGCGGCCGGTTCCAGCCAGTCCTTGCAGCGCTGCAGGCGCTGCAGGCACTGCGCTGCGCCACTAAGGGGCGAGGTGGTGCAGGAGAGACAGCGCCTGGGCCCCCAAGAGAGGAGCGGCGCTGAGCCTCTGCTCGTGTAATTCGAGGGGAAGGGCCGCCAGAAGCCCGTCTCACCGCACCCTCACACCCCTTTCCGTTCTTCTCAGGGTCCGGGGCCGCTTTCGAACCTCTGTCTCCCGACCCGTGGCAAGAGAGGTGTAGGACCTTGGCCACTCCCGCAGCGAGGCAGCTGAGGGAGGCTGTGAGTGCACCTTCTCTACCCCTTGTCATTGGCAGTGATGGACTGGTGCCTTGAAGTGCAGGATCCCAAACTGCCTTCATCTCATTTTTGCTGACAGAGGGGCACCTCAGAGGGAGTGAGGACACAGCTCAGTCCACGCAGCTGTAGTTACCATCTTCTGCCCTGCCAGGTAAGGTGACAGCTGTTTCCCATTCTTGTAATTGAACCTGGAGGACCTATCAGAGTCTGTTGCCCTCAGGTATAGGCTAATGGCTTGTACGAGTCATACAGCAGCAGGGAAGCAGCAGCGCAAATACACACATGGACATAGTGTACAATATACAAGTGATACACATGTATGGGGCAAGGAAGGGTGCTGTTGGTTGAATACTGTGTGTTAAATTTTGAACACAAATTTGCTGTGAAGGTTTGTTTGCAATTTGGTTTTTAGCCCAGTATTTACATTTGTCTCTTGGGTCTTTGCAGAGGTCTTAAGTACAGATTCTTCAATGATCAAAGAAACCTCATCCTGTAGGAATTCATCCCTGACCTGTAGATTTGTCACGTAGATCAGGAATTCTTTGTTCCTCTGCACAGCTTCATCACCTTGCAAACTCAGACATGATCCTTTGCTTTCAGCTACAGGGGCTACCGCTTTCCACCCTGTTTTTATATCCAAGAAAGGCCAGCTTGGAGTCCCTCACCAACAAAAATGTCTTAATCACTACCCAAACTATAACCCTACAGCTGGCAGGTTTCTACAGCAACCACTCAGAGGGCAGCCTTGCCAAATGAAGTTTTGGAAAGTGAGGAAACATCAAGCTGCTCAGGCCATCTGCAAGCCCACTTCCTACCATCACACAGTACTCTGAGCTAATATGGCTGTTAGTTTCAACTGGAGCAGATTTAGGATATTGGAGTTAAAAAGCCTCTCCAGACATTACCCTTGAGAAAGATACAGCAAGATTCATGGTTTTTTGATTCCACAGCTGAATCCTTAGCTGCTTGAACAAGCAGATAATCAGGGCTGAAGCAGGTGATTTCTTACATGTGGGGCTTTATTAGCTGTGAGCCTGGTGCTTATTATTGTTTGAGTATCAGAAGCCAAGGGAAGAAAATTATTTAACTCCCTTTGCTGGGTGTGGTTAAAATCACCCCTATTTAAGTGGACTTTCATTCTTTACTTGTCAAGGTTATTCTCTGCCAGGATGTGCCATAGATGACATGAAACCCCAGATATCGGGCCAAGCGATCTTTAGCACTCAAATCCACTTCCCTCTGTTGCCAGACCACATCTAGTCCACCTCCCTTTTCCAGTCAGCTCATACCCAGCTGACTGATATATCTAAGGGAATCCCCACTGAAGGGAAATACCTAACTGCTTCACTTCCTCTTTTACGGGTTTTTCCAGTGGGGGTGGGAAGGAGTGAAAAGAAGGGGATAAACCATAAGTCAAAGAAAGCAGAGAAGGATACCAAAGGAGAGAATATCTTCTACTTAGGCTAACACGGATTTAAGGATCCTTCTTGGTTATGGAGGCATCTGGGAAACTGAAGGCCACAAAGAACAACTTAAACAGTGAAAAGCAGCAAATCATAGAATCATAGAATAGTAAGTGTTGGAAAGGACCTAAAGATCATTGAGTTCCAACCCCCCTGCCATGGGCAGGGACACCTCCACTAAACCATGCCATCCAAGGCTATGTCCAACCCCACCTTGAATGGTTTTCAGTGCTCTTTAATCTTAGCTCTAAAGATTGCTCAGTCTTGTTTTATACCCCAAGGAACATGCAGCATGGACAGAAATTTCATGGTGTTCAAGACTTTCTTACCAGTCTGAAATGCAGACTGCGTTTCTGAGCTTGAGTCTGCTCCTATTGCATGTTGTGCAATGGAGAAGTCTGCAGGAGAGCGTGAAATCTATGTATAACCACCCTAATAGAAACAAAACTCCAAAATGAAAAAAAAAGCGCTGATGTTCTGTTTCTTCTGTTTCACTGAATCTATCTCTTTCCATCTTCACTGGATAATAGATTTAATACTTCTAGAAAACTTTCTTCTGGTCAAGTATTGGCTGAAATTATGAAACCACAGTCTTCTTGCTTTGAAGCTACTTGCATTAGTCTGATTAGTTTGTGCGGCGAGTTCCTCCCCTTGATGCATAGGCATTACTTTATTTGAAGCCAATGGAAGCTTTGGCTGCCTTAAGGATTATGGGTTAAGGCCCTACATTTGTACTTTTGTATGCCAGTGTATGACCTAAATGAGATTAGAATAATAAATCCTGATTTATTATGAGGGCTTTATTTAGACATGTTTTGAGTATGAGGTCTGTGTCAGGATTAATAGTGAAACCTAACATGCCCAGGCACAGAGAAAGCCCAACAATGAAAGGACATTTTTTCCCTTGAGAAAACTGGTTCCCAGCCCTCTGTTTGGCTTTTGCCAGAGTTGCCAAATGTTCAATGGGACAGAGACACTAGATCCCAAAGATGACTGCGTAGTCCATGACTTGGAGATGTGCCCACACCAAATGAAGGACAGAAGTATCCCATCAGCAGTATTCTCCAAGGGTAATTACTCATGTTGTGCAATGCAGTAGTATTCAAAAAACTTCAAATATAAGATTTTCAGAATCCAAAGACAAACGAGGAATTGCAGTTTCAGGACTTACCGGCTTCATTCATCCATCATGTTGAGCAGGCGGGCACTAGTTTTGGTGCTTGCCCTGTAGTTAAATCAGATTCCTGAACATCTTCCAAAGGAATGTCCATTCTTTTCAGCATTCCGTCCACCATCTCTAATCAGGAAACATGACATCATATCATGTAATATGCCAAATTGCAATGGCCTGAGAAATAGATGCACAATGTGTGTGCTTACACCACATAGTTAATTTTCTGTATTCTAGTGGCAGCATTACTTAAGGCTTCAGAGGAATTTGCCTTTCCAAAACCCAAAAATATTTAAATTGAAATGAGTGTACTGTGCAGCTGTGAGCTGGTATATCTGCAGGACACAAAATGGAGAAAGAGGAGGTGCAAGTGTTGTGAGAAATTTCGGTGAATTAAATCATCATGAATTCCACAGTATCACTGCCTTTTGTCTAATTCAGAGAGTCTTAATACTCCCACTCTCCACCAGCTATCTTGACACTACCTTGTTCAAGAGCTGATTTTTGTCCCACTTGTTTTTTGAGTTGAAATAGCATAAGTTATTTCTCTCAAAATGTTACTGTCTAGCTTTGTAATGGTAGGCTTCGTGGAGTGCCGAGAAAAAGAAAGTGTTGAACCAGAATACCATTTTCTTTTTCCTTGGTTTGGCAAGAGGCCTGCCTATCTGGCAGCCTCTTCTGATATGTCTCAGTTGGGATAGAATAGGCCTTCACAATTTTTCAGATAACCTGAGGGAAAAGCAGCTTTTGAAGAAGGACGAACTTTAAGGTCCACCTACAATACTTTATTCAGTACTTGAGGTTTAAACTATAAGAGCCTGGTATTTGTAAGAAACACAATTCAAGAAATCATGAGACCTGAAAAGAATGAGAAACCTGCCAGTGTAACTCTGGACAAACTCTCTGGACTACCACAGTATAAAATCAAAGATGAAGATCATTCAGTATCTAACAAAATCTTAGATTACTTTATTTTCTTTACTTCTTAGAAATGCTCTTTTCTGCAAAACTCTTTCTAAAAGGCTTTTTGAACCAGTGAGAGTCATTAGGTGCAGAAGGCTTTAGCAAACAGTGATTTACTAGCAATCCTGCCAGCAAATTTATTAACTGCAAGTGACATCGAAGATGAGTACTCTAGACCTCTGCTCAGGAGAGGGCAGCAGTTCAAGTTGCAGAATCCAGATACTTTATGTTATCTACTTTTTTTCATGTCAAGTCAAATAGCAGTGGGACAGCATAGCTAAGCAACTTTTTAAACCCTTGAGTTCCACTCAAGTTTATTCTCTTGGACAATGACCCTTAGAAATAAAACAGTAACATGAACAGATCACCTGGAATTGCCCAACATCCGTGGACAGCAGCAGGAGTGTACTGAAGACCAAGCAGTGGCTGGACTTCTTAAGCACTGGAAAGCTGCATGGGAAGTTTGGTCTATCAAGAAGTTTCTTGTAATACTGCAATGCATTGTTTCCCAACCAACCTTTGCTCACCTACTGCAAGGACACGTCTGTGATGCAGACTGTGTGCCCACTGCTCTTTGCTGTCCATTGGCAACACCTGACCCAAGAGAGAAGCACCTTTCTTTGGCTGTTTACCATATGCTGCCCATGAAGCATGAGTTGGCAATCACATTCACAAAGGCAGTAAGGTAAACCAGCAGCTTGTTGAGTAGAAATGGATTCCTGCTTCTCTTTTTCATATGCATTTTATAGTATTTTTCAGACAGTGACAATCTCAAAATCCTGGTGGTTTTGCTACTGGTGTGTGCTGGGGAAGCCTTTACCCTCATTTAGCAGGTTAAAGTCTTACAGCACAAGCTGTGAAGAGTTATTATAGGTCACTCATAAAAAGCAATAGAGTACTCATGGCCACCGTGGGTTAATGTTAGCCACAAGCATAATCAGAAAGTTTGTGCTGAGAGTAGAGAGGTGGTGTGTAACCCACTGAATTTATTATCACTGTACTCTGGCCTCTAGATAGTGCATGTGTGCACTGGGGTTGTAGAGACAAAGGGATGTATAAGGCAGGCCTATTAGTGGAACTGGGAAAGGCTAGGAAGAGGTTTTGCTTGTCTGCCAGAAGGAAGTATGTATCAATCTAGGGGAGATGTTTTCCTGATCTGGGAGACGGAGCCTTCTGCAGTATGTATTGAAATATATATTGTTTTATCTATTCTATTTGTTATATATATATTGTTTAAGCGTCTGTCCAGGCCCTTTATCTTTTCCATTTTTGCCTAATGAATGTGATGGCCTGAGTACAGACAGTTTCTCTGACAAACTTGCTTCAGTAATTGCTTAGTTTTCCGTGTTCTGTCCTGGTTTTGAGTAAATTTTACTTTTTTTCCCAGGAAATATACAGGGCCTAAGAGCAGGTGCTAATTTAAAACTAAGTCCAAGTTTATTTATGTTGAATCTATAAAATTCTCTTTCTGTGCAAAGCTGTAATGTATCTCTGTACATGTACATGATCTTTAGCGATTCAATGTTATTATTCTCTCTCCTCTTTCCCATCATTCATTGTGTGTTTTGTGTATTTCTATAGGTAGTCAAATCAACACAGCCATTTGGTGGGTGCTGTTTATCACCCTGCTTCTGTAAGCTGTTTATCCAGGATTTCCAAAGCTGACTGCTCCTGGTAAGGATCTTAAAATCATATCTAGACACCATAACAGAAGTGACCTGACTTACAGAAGCACTTGGAACCCACAGATCCCTTACTAGTCAATGGGAGCTGGGTTTGCTTAGTACCTTCAAAATAAAACCATTTACGTTTCAGTACCTAAACATGGATTTGGGACATAGCTTTAAGCGTTCAGTGTGGGTATGTTAGAGCAGAATGGATTTTACTTAGAGATTTTTTTAAGGAACTATGCAAACTTATATATACTGTGTTTATATAAAGAAGCACAGTTATAAAAATTATCTTTTTTAACAAAACAGTAGTTCTGACCTCCTGTTGGGCTGAGGCATTAATAATAGAGATCATAGTTTTAATTAGTACTCAGTATCAGGATCTGTGTTCTCTGAACACTGTGTCAGTTCGTTTCACGGACTCTTTCACTAAAGGAATCTTTTTTCACTGCTCATCAGACATGTGGGGTCCTTGCTGGGGATCATTCCAGGTAGCAAGCACTTCTTGTAATCGTCTTACTGTAAATGATAGGACAAAACATGGCAGTAATCCAGCCAACGCATGTCTGAAAAACCTTGTTGTTTGATGGTATATGATGCTATACAAGACCTAGAGATAACGAAGCGTTTCCACCACACTACAAATGTCTAAACCACTCAGTTTCAGTTCTCACTTCTCACCCCCATGAGTCAAACCCAGCAGCCTGCCATAGCACCTATTAATTTATAGATTTAATCCCAAGGGCACATCTGCACTCCTGTGAGAAGTTATGTCTGGTCAGCTGTTGCCACAGTGATGGCACAAATGGAAAACAACCAGGAAGAAAAGAACCTGTAGCTGCATACATGTTTTGGTGAATTTGGGTATTTAGGGGGCTTTATTTGTTCCTGCATACACTGCATTTGGAAGCTCTGATGTGCCTTTTCTTCCATTCTAATGAAATGTTTTAAGTTAGAAGAAAAAAAGAAGTTACAGAATGTGTTAGATTTGCTGTAAATTGTATATTTCCTTATAAACACAAAGGTTTCTGCAATGCAGAGCTGAACTGTTACAGCTTATTACAATGGCTTCAATTTTATTAGTACTTTAAGGTGCTTAAAAATATTCCTAACAAAATGCATATAAATAAAGTACTTGCTAAACAGGAAACAAGACCAAAAAGATCCGACAAGATACGATGTGGCTGCCACAGGGAAAATGTCAGGTACTTGCTTCTTGTAGAAAATAGAACATTACTTAACTAATTGAAAATCCAGATAATTTTCCTTAGGAAAAAAAAAAATCAGCAGTAAACCTTTCGGGGGTTGGTGGATTTCTTTGTTTCTTGAGGATGGTAAAGATTCATGCACAGACATCAGCAAAGGGCAGCTTTCTGAGCTGTTCCCTGCCAATTGCTGACAAAGGCAGTCCTAATGAATCATTCTGAATTGTGATCATGTGCTACCAGCCCACAGTGAGCTGCCAAAGAGGAAGTGCAGCTTGTTTTCTTTCATTTTCTTGATTCCTATGCTGTAGGAAGATGAAAGGAGAAGGAGGAGGAGGCAACAGCGGCAGCCAAACTTAATAAATAATTCTGACGATTCCTGATATCAAATGGAGGCCCCTGAGTGGGACCCACTGAAAAATGACACCCTTCCGCCGACCCTGACGCCAGCTGTCCCTCCGTATGTGAAGTTGGGCCTGACCATTGTATATACTGTTTTTTATTCACTGCTTTTTGTGTTCATCTACATCCAGCTCTGGCTGGTCCTTCACTACAGGCACAAGAGGTTCAGTTACCAGACTGTCTTTCTGTTTCTGTGCTTGTTTTGGGCCTCTCTCAGGACTGTGCTCTTTTCATTTTACTTCAAAGACTTTGTGACAGCAAATTCTCTCAGCCCCTTCATCTTCTGGCTTCTCTATTGCTTCCCAGTCTGCCTCCAGTTTTTCACCCTGACCCTGATGAATCTTTACTTCACTCAGGTAAGCAACAGATATTTGGTTGATTAAATCTTGCACAATGGTAAAGCATTGTTTTGTAAGAATCATACAAAAAATGTAAAATGTAATTTACAAATGTACCTTGGCAATGCAAAAAGAAAATATCAGGTTTTCAGTTGGGAATTTTAACTTTTGATATATATGCAGGAGATCAGTGTTACAATGAAACTGGAGCCTGAATTTACCATTCCAGAAATGGCAAATAATATATGTATACCTGCTGTCTATTTAATGGGTGTCATTTAATTTAAAGGTGGGGGAAAGAATGTACAGGGGAGCTTGAAAGCTGGACTTCCAAAATGCTGTTCTATTATTATTTTTTTTATTACTGTTGTTATTATTAGACTTCACAAACCTCCTGGTTTTGCATTCCTGATCTCTCTCAGTCACAATTGTAATATCTAATTTTGCTGAAACTGTTTTTCACAAGCTGGCTTATATATTTCTAAGTGAGATTTCTGTTCTGTGTATCACATTCAAAACTGTTGATCGAGTCCTGCTGCAGATGCAAATTCCTATCGTCATCTGTATTACAAATAGCAGTGAATCTGGACCCCAGTAAGTACTAAGTGCTGTACAAAGAGAACACCCTCTTTTTCAAGGACACTGTGATGTAAAGGTAAATTAGCTGTATAGTGAGTTAAAGCAAATTGTATCTCCATTTCAGAAGCAGGTCTTGAGGGTGTACCTGTGCTGTGGACAGCTAAGCCAGATGAGTTAGGCTACACAGCACTCCAGGTTGTTGCTGTTAGACTTGCTTGGAAGTGTTTATGGTGAACGCGGGTATCTTGGCACTGGGCTCAGGATGGGATATTGGCATGCTGAGGCAAAGAAAGTCTGGCGGGCTTACCTAAGATCACACAGGGAGTTTACAGGATGGCAGGGAGTGGATTCCTATCTCCTCGATCCCACTAAGGTGCCTGGAGCAAGAAGCCAAGCCTGCACTCAGATGACCCTTGTCAAAGTCCCTTTTCCCAATGTAGGGGTAGCTGGCCAGGAGAGCACACCCAGCAGTGCTTAGGACACTTTGGGTGTTGCTGTGTGCCCATTTGGAACCAGCTCGGTTCTGGGTCTGGGTACTTATGTAGTATATGGAGTATTTAACAGTGCTCTGTAGTGATTACAGGCATGTCAATCCTGAGCAGCCTGGCTGGAGAGATCAGGCCATTTGTGAGAGCTGTCATCTCAGAGCTGAAAAAGCAGCAATGGTAAGCATGGCAGCTTTAAGAAGATCACTTGAATTGTAGAGGGTATTAAATACTTAGAACCACATACACAGTTTGTGCTTAGGTTTACTTTTCTGGGTTCAGTATCTGAAATACCTGCTAACTCAACCTGCTTTGCTCCCTGGGACTTGAGATATATTGAGGGATTACAGGAACCTTTCATCTACATGCTACTTAAATTCAGCTCAGGTATGTGGTTACCTATGCTTTATCCCATAGCTATTGTGAGAATTATTTGATAATGGTGCAGTTCCACAGGGACAAATGTCCATCATTGAACAGCCCATCCCCATCACTGTGACTAAGTCATAGCCCTAGGTCGGATTCTTCCCTTACACACATGTAGGCCTGCCATGGAAGTCTGGAGGCAGAATGCAGCATCCTGGCTCTTCACCAGGAGAAGCTGAGCCTGGCACAAGCACAGAGGGGCACAGCAGCCTGCACTCTGCGCATTAGAGTGCCAGCACTCAGAGGGTTGCTGTTGACAATAGCCGATTCCTTTCACCTAAGGAAGATCTAGAAAGAGAGCATACAGAATGCACACATACGTCCTTTTAAATTATTTTTGGCATTGCTGTCTGATCTCATTCAGGAAGTACAAGCCAGCGGTGGGAAACAGAAAAAAATGCTAAGGCTATTGATTCTACCTTTGAGACAATTTCTGCTTTGTCATTATGCGTCCTCACGCTCTTCCTCTGAGCCCCTATGTAAAAGAGTGTAATAGTTACCTGTCTTGAAGAGCTCTTGTGAGGCTTTTGAAATGATATTTGCAAGGGACTTGCAGAGTTTGTGATGTGCGTCATCATCTTTAGAGATTGTGGGCCACTGTAGACAGGCGTATTATTAGAATTGTTGTTTGCTTTAGAGCTGGTTGCTCCCAGTGAAATCTCATCTCAAATATCTCCCCAGCCAAAACAAAGCCTTAAGAAATACAAGCACAGCCATTGTACAATATATAACGTAAGATACAGAATAAGTGCACATATTTTTAATTCACTGTTATTAATTCTTTACTTCTAACCATGAAAAGGTGGTTTGGCTTGAAATTCAGCATCTTCTTTAGACTGTATATTTAATGTGCATCTAGCTTTCCACAGCAGGCAAGCAAGAACTAGCGTGAAAGGGGTGGGGATAGAGAACTTTGTTTTCAGTAACGGCTTATAACTTCACAGACCTGTTCAGAAGCAACTTCTATCCTTTTTTCTCTGGAAGGCAGGCAGGAAGGGTCTGCAGCTGTGTCTCACTGCATAAAAACTATGCTACTTAACTGGCTCTTAGCCAGAGGGAAAGAGGGGATCTATGTATAGTACAGGGACAGAGGACTGGAAGAGACTTCATGGATCTCTGGAAGTTGCAGGTGTTTATCATTTGCTGTACAGCACCCACCATTTCTAAATGTGGCACTGCTAGGAAAACTTCTAGACATAGATGTGAGAAATAAAAATGATTCAAACTATATTGCAAATCCTCCTGGCCAAACAAGAAACCTCATTTGGCAAGTGCCTGAGGCCATTTTTCAGAATAATAAGCACCTTCAAACTTGACGGAAAGTTAGCCACAACTATTCCCGTTTCAATAGGTATCCCAAAGCAATGGGGATGCAAATTTCAACTGTATTTTATGTGTAGCATGACAAATAAGCCACAATGACGTCAGCACAGCAGGGGCTGTTCCCAGACTTGAGCATCAGCAGATAGAGCAGAAGGAGCCTTAGTTTATTGGGGCAGGTTGCTAAAGCAGGGGACCTGTGGATGAAAGGAAAGTTACAATCAAAACAGTTTTGACTCAGAACAAGGTATCTTTGGGTTAAGAGCCAAATTCAGTGTCCTTTGCTATGGTCTTGTTGCCCTAATTGGGGCAGAATAGAAAGGGTGCTGCAGATAAGGTGTATGTAATATTAGCTCCTCTCAGAAATCCCATACAGGAGAAAATGCGTGATTTCTAAGGAGAGCACTACATTTATTAGAATTTATTAGTCCTTTGCGTGTATTCATTCTCTTGTAAAGAAAAAAAAGAAATAATGTGACCTACCCTCTCAGGATAAGCCTCTGTCTGCTCAGAAACCATTGAACTAAATCTCAAGTGAAGATGAGATCCAGTGGCTCTTCTGTAAAACAATAGAAAAACACTGGCAAATAACTGCATTGTGCCAAGCCAGAGCAGCTCCCTGATCTTAATCCATCAGATAGGGATCTGAAGTGTGTGTTTCCACCTACAGAGACCAAAAAGCCCATAGGTATTTTTGGCTCACACCTGCAGCTCCCACAGGTTTGTTCTGCTGCTTGATAAAGCGAAGACTGCAAAATTAGCAAACAAGGTATTTTACACTTTCAGTGACTCCAGGCAGGGAGGATACCAGGGCTTGGGCATTCTTTTCCTGATGTCCTGCCAGCCAAATCTTCCCTGCCCCTGATAAGGGGAGGCTGAGATGAGTCCTCACGCTTTACAGTCAGTACAGTGCCCAAAAGCGTAAAGAGGCTCTGTGAAATCAAATAAGAAGTTGCCTTTTTTGGTGTGTGTTGAGGGGAGGGCAGAGAAGGGCTTGCTTTGTTTTGTCCTGTTTGCTCAGACTTTGCATTTCCCAAGGGAACAGGATAGAAATGAAGCAGGAGGAGAGGTTGGATGCAGGGTTACAGACTCAAAAAACAAGGTCAGGGCCAAAGACCGTGAGCCATAGAGGATGCTGGAAGTCCCAGGCTCCCCCCATGGCCAGGCATAGCAGATAATTTGGTGGGTGGTAGATTTATTTTCTGGTTGGGAACTTCTCCAGGAACTAAGGAACATGGTGCTGAGCTAAAGAGCTCTGAGGCCATATGGGTGGAGAAGGGCTGTTAGGCAGATTTACTTCTTCCCCCTCCTTAACCAGTTTCCCTTTTCTCCAGATTGAGAAGCTTACCCTGCCTCCCAGGCAGGGCTGATAAAATCATGGACTTTCAAATGAAGAGAAATTGCACAGAGGAAGACAGTGTAGAGGGGAGATGCTATGCTGGATGTGCCTGGCAGGGTGGGGAAAAACCAGCACAAGGCTTTCGGAGAGATTACGTGTATCTCAGTGGAACTGGGGTATGTGTTAGCTCTGGGAGGAAAATTAAGAGAACTTCTCATCCTCCAATCACTGGGCATAGCATTTCAAAAATAATACCACCAGTGAGAGGACAGACCAGGCTTTTTATTTAGGAGAAATATTTATTTCCTAGTAGGAATGAATATACCATATATTATAAAGCCTGTTATTAATTTAAAGCATATTTTAGTTGTACATACAACTACACAGGAGTCTAACTATGGGTAGTAAAGCATCAGCAAATACATTGAGTGTCAGACATTGCCCTCAGTGTTGGACCTACAGGAGACAAATTGCAACTGCGGGCTGACAGCATCTGACATGAAGAATGACATTATTTGGCTTAGAAAATAATTCGATAGGAAAGCTACACACTGCAAGTTTACTGTTGCTGGCTGCCCATGATGGTCCCTGTCCTCTCAGAGCTTTTGTTACCAGTTGACAAACCTGAGCAAGGTAGTGAGTCACCTTGCCCATGTCTGTAGGCCTTACAACCCATGTAGGGTTTTGAGAATAAAGGGAAAACTTGCATGTTTTGGGGAATTCGATCCAAATGAAAGAATGAACAAAGGAGAAAGAGAGAAAGGGGAAGGTGGGCCTTGGACAGGAAGATACACAGCAAGGTTTGCAAGAAAGGTATATGTGCTAATGGTGAGTGGCTATGGGCCTGCATGAAGTCGTGGCATATTTTCAGGGTGCAAAGAGAAGTTTGCATGTAGTATGGCACAGGAAGAGAGGGGCCATGGTGGAAGGAACTAGGAAGGGAAAGTACATGCCATGTTCCTTATGGAGCTTTTGAAATGAGAACTGGTAAATAAAGCTGAACTTCATTCCTGTGCAAAGGGCCAGCTTGAGACATATGTAAGCACTTAACATACCTGAGGCTTTTTGGTAAGCTGTGGCTGCTGTAAAAGTGAATTGATCAGCTAGCACGAGAGGTACAGTGAGCTTTGTGCCAGCCGTCACGTCAGTTTAGCTAAATCAGAGCTGAAACTCTGAAAATCAAGTTTCAGCTGAAACTGAAAATTACTCCAGTGAGATTCTCCTTCTCTTTTGCTCTGGAAATACGTGACTTGGCTTTGACACCCGTTTCATTGATACTTATTGAGCCAGAGTGGCTCTTGATTTAACTTTCAAAACAGTACCTGGAACCCCCTTAAGCTACAGCAGCCTGGCCCTGTCTGCCTGCTGTGCTGCCCAGCAGCTCTGCAGGGCTGCCTGCAGCTGAGGGGCTGATGGGCCCCCCTGCCATCCACACTGATCCTCTGCTGGGGCCTGGTAAAATGCCTTTAAGGTCAGCTGTTTACATCAGTTCCTGCAACAGAAATTTTCCCTGGCTCTATGAAGGGCTTCTTGGAGTCTTTTTGTACTGTTGCAGTTTTGTATGCCAGACGTATACCTCAGGGATGTGGAGGAGGGAGTGTGAGAATCTAATTTGAGGTTTTCAGTCCTTTGGCAAAAACAAGGAGTCAAAACAGGATATTTCTCCTTTAAAGCACAAGCGAAAGGGGAAATACCTTTAAGAAGAAAAAGTAACCCTGTAGACATTAGAAAATTAGCAAGGACTTTCACTGAGTTTTCTGTGTTGCTGTTCAACTTGGGGCTCTCTGAAAGCTTCTTTTGAAAGTCTGCTTCTGCTTGCTGTTTAGTCTATTCTTAGGAATAGCCTGGTTTGCTCTGGCTTGCTGGAAGACTTGCTTAGATGACTCAGATATTGACTGGAAGCTTTCTCGACACTACTGCAGGGAGGGGCCATTGAACAATCAGTCTCTTGAGCTGTTATAAGCAAAAGGCTGCACCCACACATGTAAGGTATATTGAGATCAGCTTCTGACATCCTCACTCCCACCGAACGGCTGTTTATTCTGTGTCAATCATGTTGCTTCCACCAAGGCTACTGCTGAACTAAGGCCCCATCAGTGTTTAAGCGAAGGTGGCAGAACTTGGCTGCCTGTGTTTCTGTCTAGCAATTATTTAGTAAGAGTGTCCGTGCTTTATGCTGCATCTTTCCTCCTATATAGCATCCACTGTCTGTACCATCTTCAGTTTCTTTCTTAACAGTCATATTGCTCTGATAAAGTTCAGAAGCATTTATCATCTGGGACAGGTCCACCACATGTACAATCACAGTAACAGCTGTTCTAGTGACCTTGCATCTGCAGATCCTCAGCTGGCACATCATGTTTGGTTTTAGCTGCTATGCACAGAGCTTTTGCTGGGTAGAGCAACTTGGGCTGGTTTATGTGATGGTTCTGCTCTATGACATTATAGGGAAGAGTGGATCATTTTTGGGAAACCACAGGAGATTGTATTCAGGGCATTGTGAATTTTCTAGGTTTTGTGGACCAGCACAACTCATTGCCCACTGCAAACTGCTTGTCTTGTGCAGTTGTGTGCACAGGCTCTGAATACTCTGCAATTCCTGAAAGCTGTCAAAATTAATGGTACAGTATGTGTGAGTGCTACTCAGAACAGGTGGGGATTGTGGAATGGCCCTAGAGACAAGTTTTATTTGCTTAGTCTCACCGAGGTCAGGAATCCGTTCCTCCTGCCTACCCACAGTCTCTTCAAGAATAAGCAGGGTAGGCAATAAATCTTGTACAGGAAAGTGTACGGGAAGAATTTTGAGCCCCATCTTTTCTCTAAAGCATGACAGCCCTTCTGTACGCACCACAGAAATGCAGAATATTCACAAGCCTCTTATACCTCTCCTTTCAGTAGCAAGTGAGTGAAACATAAAACTCCTTCCTGAACTCCTGTGAGAATTCATGATCCAGGAATTTGGAGAATGAATCACAGAAACCTTCTGTAAGGGCTGCGGCCAGAGATGTTAACTATTTGAAAACGGTATCGAGCAGGATCTTTTTAGAGACTTTTTTCCCCAACCTTGCAATGTTATTCTCAGGTAATTTTTCCCGGGCCAGCTGAAAAGCTCAGTGCTCTGTGCTGGTTCAGCTGGTCCTGAGCAGGCTGCTACATCACAAAAATTATTTCCATGTCAAGGCAGCTGTTTATGGTGAATAGGAGTTAAATGACAAGTTGTTCCAGGAGCACTGGAACAAGTGGAGCCTGATTTTCTCCAGATCTATGTCTCATGCTTGACTCTGAGCTGTTTCCATCACTGTGGTGTTTCTTACGATACATTGCCATCCAGACTCTCACATATTGGGTGATGTGTAGGATCATTATGCAGGGTTCTCCTCACGGAAGTCATGTATCAGATGTATTTATAGGGTTTCTCACTTCTTTTGAGTCATTAACTTTTAGAAGAGTGATAAAGGCTCATTTGTTGGTACTTCCAGTATTTTTCCATCAGTTCTCTGACTGGAGTATTTTAAGATCAGTGGGGGAACAGGTAAAGAGGTTGACAGGCGGGCACATGCCCACACATACACAGAGATCGTGTAAGTCTTGTTTCCTTGGGAAAGCATGATAATCAAAGGAAATATTATGCAAGCTATACTAAAAAGCATGCAAAACCAAGTTAAATGGATAAGGCAGAATAAATTGAGGAAAAAACAACTAGAAAAGAATCCACAATAAGTCATGGGGATTTTTTTTCCAATACGAGCAATCAGTGTGCTTCAGTTCTGGTTTAAATGAACATTTGTAAACTAACTGTGTTTGGAAACCATGTTAGCTTATGGAAAAGCAGTGATGCTTTCCTGTCATTTTCTTTTTCGGTAACTAAGATACAAAATACACTCATACATTTTTGTATAATTTCTGGTGGTGGTTTAACACCTGTGACTGATACCACCTAGCTGTGCTGCAGAAAACATCCAGGTTTTGTCTTTTCTCTTACAGCAAGGTAATTACTGGGCCTGAGCTCTCTCTCTCTAAAAATACATATTGTTTAGTGACCAGACAGAAAGCAGAAACCAGATAACAACTCAGAATAAGATAATGAGTTTGGTTCTTTATGGCATCTTTATGGCTATGTAACATGGGTGCAAACATATATAGAATCATAGAATGGTTAGGGTTGGAAAAGACCTTAAGGTCATCAAGTAACAACTCCCCTGCCATGGGCAGGGACACCTCACATTAAATCATGCTGCCCAAGGCTCTGTCCATCCCCACCTTGAACACCGCCAGCGATGGGGCATTCACAACTTCCCTGGGCAACCCATTCCACTGCCTCAACACCCTTACAGTAAAGAACTTCCTCCTTATATCCAATCTAAACTTCCCCTGTTTAAGTTTGAACCCATTACCCTTTCTCCTCTCACTACAGTCCCTCATGAAGAGTCCATCCCCAGCATCCCTATAAGCTCCCTTCAGATACTGGAAGGCTGCTATGAGGTCTCCACACAATCTTCTCTAGGCTGAACAGCCCCAACTTTCTCATCCTATCTTCATACAGGAGGTGCTCCAGTTCCCTGATCATTCTTGTGACCCTCCTCTGGTCTTGTTCCAACAGTTCCATGTCCTTTTTATGTTGAGGACACCAGAACTGCACACAATACTCCAAGTGAGGTCTCACAAGTGCAGAGTAGAGGGGCAGGATCACCTCCTTCAACCTGCTGGTCACGCTCCTTTTGATGCAGCCCAGGATACAGTTGGCCTTCTGGGCTGCAAGCGCACACTGAAGCCGGCTCCTGTTCATTTTCTCATCGACCAACAGCCCCAAGTCCTTCTCCGCAGGGCTGCTCTGAATCTCTTCTCTGCCCAACCTGTAGCTGTGCCTGGGATTGCTCCGACCCAGGGATAGGACCTTGCACTTGGCATGGTTAAACTTCATCAGGTTGGCATCAGCCCACCTCACAAGCATGCCAGGATCCCTCTGGATGGCATTCCTTCCCTCCAACGTATCAACCGAACCACAGAGCTTGGTGTCATCAGCAAACTTGCTGAGGGCGCACTCAATCCCACTGTCCATGTCACCGACAAAGATGTTGAACAAGGCTGGTCCCAGCACCAATCCCTGAAGGACACCACTCGTTACTGGTCTCCAGCTGGACATTGAGCCATTGAGCTCAACTCTTTGCATGCAGCCATCCAGCCAGTTCTTTATCCACTGAGTGGTCCACCTATCAAATTGATGTCTCTCCAATTTAGAGACAAGGATGTCATGTGGGACAGTGTCGAACGCTTATATATCCAACTGCATGCCAGGGTACTATGATGGGCTCTTCATGGGAGCAGGGCATCTGACGCAATATGCTGGTATAAGCTTACCTACATGAGACACATATGCTGTTAGGTCATATAAGAGCCTAATAATTACTTGCCTCTATGATTATACTGGCACTGGTTGTCTAATAAACCCTGGTATCTAGGATCTTAGTCCCAAGGCTGAGTAAGTAAAAATAATGGAGTAGACAATTTGTGTACAAGCACATCATGATAGCCTGCTGAGTGATTTTAATACTTTGTTTAGAGCTTGCCTGCCATGGATAAGCAATAAATGCAGATCTCATGTAATGAAACATATCATTGCCTTTCTTGTGACCTGTGAGACAGGATTCCTGCAGATCACAGCGTCTTTCCTTACTTATATATATCCTGTGTTTGATGCAATATTTTTCTGGTTTGCAGGTGATTTTCAAAGCTAAGTCAAAATATTCCCCAGAGCTACTGAAATACAGGTAAGGACCATTCAAACATTGAATGTTCTAGAGAAGAGTAGGCATGCTTTTTGAGGAACACTGTCTCTTTTATACTTTGTGGCACTCATATCTCAGCTATTCATATTTATATACCAGTGTTTTAAGATGATGGTTCTGAGGCCAGCTTCTTCCTATGACATTTAGAAGTTCGTGTCATTTCTCAACACAAACACCATTTTTAAATATTCACTTATTTCAAAGGTAAATATTTCAAATGCAAGCAGAAGACACAGGCCCTGGTGATTAGTTTACACATTCTTAACATAAGTATTGCTAGGTGAATTCAGATCCAGCGCTTTGGTAAACGTAGCAGAGTGATTTGCATATTTTGACAGGAAGGAGTAGGACTGGGTATGTGTTAATCTGTGAGGTCAGTGGTAATAAAAGACTCAAAAGTTTTGGGAAGGTGAGAGAAGACTTCTGAAGGGAAAGAGTGAGAAAGAATGAATTCAACTTGATGTTGTGTTCGGGAACTCACAAAAAATCTCCCCTGACTCCATAGGATTGAGGTTATCCTAACTTTGCATTTAGGTAGAGATATTTGTTCGGGATCTTGTTGAGCAGGAGAAATTGTCAGGAACTACTTGACAGATCCCCATAGGGCAGTAATGTCCAGAAAGCTGAAGAGGAGCTCGATGCATTAATGTTTATTGTGGCAATGGCTAAAAGCCTCAGTCTTGTTTAGACAGGGGGGAAGAGAGAGAGGTTGTCTCAATTCTGAAGAAAGAATTTACAATCTGAATTCAGGATAGGAAAACAGAGTAATTTGAAACTGAAATCTGACCTGTTACTTGCTTACTGTTAGAAGAACATAGTACTGTATCAACAAGTCAAATATTAACATTGTCCTTGCCCTGGAAGGTTTGTTATCCAGGTGGGTTTTGACACAGCTGGAGAGGTGATCCTCTGGAGCAGACGCTTCAGAAACCATGCTCAATAGAAAGGCAGAAGGGTGAGAGTAGGCTTGGGGTGGGCTGTTCTTGGTGAGGGTGTGAGACATACAGGGGGTGATGGCTGACTGAGGGATGTGGGCTCCATGCTGACCACAGTTGATGCAGGAATTATCAGGATGGGAACAGAGAGGCTGCATCTACTTTGGTGGCCTCAGGAATGCTTTCAAGTTAGTGGGTCTGTGTGCGTACCTTGGCCACATCCCAAACCACAAGGGGCAAGAGATGGATGCTCTCTGGTAAACGCCGTGGTATACAAATGCATTCACCCCACCGTTTACACTCTGCTTTCTGTGGGAAGGAAATCCTGGAGTATGGCTGCCAGACAAGCACAGCATATACCAGCCAGGTCCCCAGCCAGCCCCCAGTGCAAGAGTGCCTGCCCCTGGTAGTACACATAGGCAAGAGGGACAAAGAGGATGGCTTTGCACAAGGCCTGGGCTGCAGGTCAGGGTGGTATAGGGCAGGTCTGTGAACATGTTCCTGGCTGGCTTTAGAGATGAGAGATCGAAGCTTTGAATCCCATCTGTTACTGATGTTTGTGGCAAGGCTTTATTCCTAAAAAATGCTTGAAAATGTCTTTATTCCAGCGAAGGGAGCTTGTGATATTTAGTCAATGCCTATAAAGTGACTACATTAACACCTTGCATGAAGCTCTTGGAGCATTTCCATTCCCAGATACTTAAGTACTGTGGCTGGAATTACTCATGCACAGATTACCCTCCCCACAACACCTCCATGTCCACCCTGACTCTTGCCTATTGCATTTCTAGCACGGATCACTCTTGTATCTGGTCTAGCCTTTTCTTTCTTATTTAGGTCTGTTGGTAAAGGACTTCAGTAGTATTTTATTTTAATGTCTAGATCTGTTAGCATGAAGGAGTTTAGCCTGTATGAAAGAGCCATATAAATAAAGCTGACCTTGTCTCCTATCTTACACAGGGCAATTGAAGTGGTGTAATACATGCACATCCACAGCTGAGGTCCTGAATCTTAATTATCACAGGCTAGTGAATGATCACAGACTCACAGAGTTGTTTGGGTTGGAAGGGACCTTTAAAGATCAACCAGCCCAACCCCCCATTCCATGGGCAGGGACATATTTCATGTTGCTCACATCCTGATGGAGAGATGGATGATAGAAAGATGGATGTCATACAGACAGGGGCTGGAGTCTGCGCTTGCTGAATATTCACTTTTGGATTTTTCTCCCATTTCCTTTAAAAAGTGGCAGACCTTATTGCCTGGTATTGGCATTTCTGTAATAGATAATGGCAACATAACTAGGCAACAGAGGGGTAGGACTGCTGTATGTATTGGCAGAAATCAGAGTAATTTCAGATAGAGCAAAAACAGATAAAATCCTATACAGAATGTTAAGTAAACTTTGCTCAGCACAGCCTCCGTAATGTTAGTCTGTGGCAAAAGACCTCAAGGTGAAGCCTGTGCCAGTCCGACTTTATATTTAAACAGCCCTTCTGCACATCCCCCTGAGCTTGAGCACTTCTCACAGTCACTGGGTCTCGATGAGGTTTGCTGTGCTGTGTCTGCGTGCCTTGTTACACACACGCCTCAGACTCTGTATGGGTTTTGAGGAAACCACATATAAAATGCAGTAGTTTCAAACAGATTTTCCTATTAAACAAGGCAGTGCTCACTGCATTGACCTGAAGTTTGATTTTAAGCTCAAATTAAAATGTAGGGGTGCATCCAGCCCAACACAGAAAGAACAAAACACCCTGGCATGTGCCTTCCCTGGCCAAGCTGGATTACACACAGCTCCTTCTAAAAGACTAGCCCTGAAGTGGGGTTTAGGCCCAATGAGCTTTTGAGCAGCCACTGGTGCAATCTGGAAGCAGCTTTCCTGCCCTGCTTTTCTATTTTCTAAAAAAATCCCGTATGCTTATTCATGCCTTGTTGGTGCCCTTATAGTTGAGATTCTGCTTTTAAGTCAGGAATACTTTCTGCAGCTGCAGAGACCCTAAAACTGCCCTGAGACACAGCCTGCATCTCTATCAGTGCTTATTCAGAAGTTCAGCAACAACACTCCTATTGTCAAAATAGGCAGCCATTTCCCCAGCCACATCATGTTAATAATGGAGATGGAAGATCATTATGTGAAGAGCTGCACCACTGACTGGCCATGACAGCTCACTGGCACGTATGGAGTGTGGGGGCATGAAAGCGTGACAATGCTTTTTTTTTTCCTGCAAAACTCCATGAGGGAGCCTGGCCTGCTGGTTAGGGAAGCCTCTAAGTCCTGCTGGTGGCAAGCCAGCATCAAGGGCAGGCAGGCTGCACTGAAGCAGAGGGTCCTTCTGACTAAGATGGGCAAAGGTACTTACTGTCCAGCAAGCAGGCACACTGTGTGAGAGCATACATTTCCTTGTAAGCCTAAACCCCACAAGAATATTTTACCTGCACTATAATAGTGGAGCAGAGATGAGACTCTTAAACAGACTTTGGGAGGGCAAGAAAGGGAAGACACATGACCACCACTTTTGAGATATTAAGAAAAGCTGTAAAGGTACAACCACTACAACTGGGAACTGCATTCTCCACAGGAAGCTGTGTGAGAGGAGCTTCAGGACCGCAGTGCTTTCAGCATTAGACTGTGAGGTTTAAGGAACTATCACTAGCTGCTAATCCTAAAAACAGAGCCCTGCCCTAGAAGGTTAAAAATGAGCACAATCTTCTGCCTGAGAGGGAATTTCCAGGACTGATGAGGAAAAGGCAGCGTCCTTATTCACTGCCAGATATATCTGGAAAGGGCACTGATTCACAAGCAGGGACTTTTGGGCTTTCAGTTCTCCCTGTTCTTTACACATTTAAAAGGTCTCAAAGATACACCCCTTCCTTTCTCGCCCTCTGAAAACAAGCCAGCTGTGCTTCAGCTTTACGGCTGCATTGATGCTATCCCAAAAGGATACGAATGTGTGAAAGAAAAAGGCCACCATTGGGTCAAGTATTCTTAAACAATCAGAACTGGATTCCTCAGAGACAGTCTGGGTGTTTGTTGTCAGCCAAATTCAAAGTTTCCAGCAGGCACAAAAGCTGTGGCCAGAACCTCCTGTTCAGTGTCTGCAAATTATGAGTCGTCTTAGTAATTGCGATGGCAATGAAGTAAGCAAACACCTGAACTGGAGACATGCCCCTTTTTTTAGTGGAAAGCTTCACAGCTGTGTGCAGGAGTAGAGAGGAATTAGAAGCAGCTTTCCTTGGGTATATGGTATGCTTATATTGCAGGTATCAGGGCTGGGTAGGTGAGAAAAAGCAGATGGAGAAAACCAGTCCAGCTCCTGGGTGTCTGTCACATTTCTGTTCCAGCTCTGCTCCTGTGACTGTGCAAATACACCTTCTGCCTGGCACAGATGGCAACATGCCAGCCCAGAATCAATGCGTATATTTAACTTTCTTGATGTTTCTTTCAAGAAGTCTCCTATGACCAGGTTATTTAGGAACAGGGATGAAGATGCTGGGGAACCATTAACTCAGACATTTCCCCTACTGCTAGGCACTTCCCTAATTTAATATGAAATCTCATGGCAAACATCAACAGTCAGCGATGCTTCTCATGAAAGTTTTCGTGTAGCAAACCCAGGGTCAAGCCCAGTCCATTCCAGGCAACTCAGCCTTTTGCAAGGTTTCTCCGTCAGTGAGTAGTAGTTAGAGGGTTTTGCTGTGTATGAAGTGCATGCTCCAAGAAAGTACATGTGTATTTTAAGTAGTTTTTTGAGAATGGTGCTGTTGTATTTCTGCTGCAAACAGTCTTACTTGTTTTGCTGCTTGATATCAGTGTTTTTACTTACAGCCTGTTGTGTAACTATAAAAACAGGCTTGACATGAGCTAAGTTAATCTCTCCAGAAATCTGGATCACTTTGATTTGGATATATGCTGCTGGTCACTCTGTTAGCTGTGGTAGCCCAACAGGCGCAACTTCCATCTCATTACCTACACTTGCTGAACAATGTTGCTAAAACTGTTTTCTCCTCACTCTCCCAGGTTACCCCTCTACCTGGCTTCTCTTTTCATAAGTCTCCTCTTCCTCTTGGTGAATTTAACATGTGCAGTATTGGTGAGGACACAGAATTCAGAGAGAAAAATCATTGTCTCTGTCCGGGTGGCAATTAATGACACGTTGTTTGTGCTGTGCGCTGTTTCACTCTCCATCTGCCTGTATAAGATTTCCAAGATGTCTTTAGCCAACATTTACTTGGAGTCCAAGGTAAGGTACATTTTCAGTTCTTTTCAAGTACCTTCTCAGAGACGAGGGCAGTGCAAGACAAAGCCACGCAGTTCTTTAGATCCCCTGAGAGCCAGAGGCCTTAAACTTCACAGCTTGCACTTGGCTCACAATGTAGGTCGATGTATGAATTAAATACTAAGGGGCAGTGAGGGTGCTTTTGGCCAACACCAGTGGCCCCCAAATATGTATTTTTTAGGCAGGCTTTACAGATCTTACTGTCTGGAGTTTTTCACAGCTGCTTTCAAGTGGATACTGCTTTCTTCAGGTCCCTGTCTGAAGACCACTCCATTTCAGTACTGCCACATAGAAATGGTCTATACTTTGGGATCCTTCAGCTTGTCAAATCATTGACTGATTAAGTTAACTGTTTAAGGAAACAGCATGCTGAAGATAGATAAACCAGACAGAGGAATCTCCCTGTACACATTTGCATACAGTCCTATAGATAAGGAGAGTGTGTTTTAAAAGACTGAATATAGTATTATTTAGCCTGGGGAGAAGGGGAAAAAAATTTCTCCTATGACACTACAAAGTGTTCTTTAAAGCAGTATTGTTGGGTTTACAGCTTTGCACACATTCAGTGGTCAAGGTGCTGGGTGGCATCACATAAGTATGCAGTGTTTATTATGAAATCAGTAAAGATGGTTTATATATATAAATAATGAAACAGGGTTTTCAAAGGGCCCTCCATTTGCAGTAGATATTTGAATCTTAAAGTATTAATCAATAGCGCGTTACTATTGCCACGACAAACCTCTAAAAAATGTAAGTTTCAGCTGCTATTAGGAGATCATATAATAACATTCCTCTCTCCATTTACTTAATCAGATGAAAAGAGTACTTTTCCTGTTTTATAAATCTGGCCATACTGCACAACAACTGAAAGTTCAGGGCTGAATAGAAGATTTAAAAACACAGCTTAGTTTGTTGATTTTTTTCTTTCAAGCCTCTCATTTGCTGACCAAAGGGCATGCATGGGCAATGGATTATTTTTACTAGTAAGAAAAGTTTTTCTGCTTCTGCAAATCACAGAAATGTAGATCTCTCTAACAAAGCAGCGTTAACCCGAGGGAGGCTTTGGTAGATTACTTCGTTCCGTTTCCTCCTCCTGCAGGAAACTTGATCTTCTTTACTTCAAGTTATTCCACAAAACCCAAACAAGCTCTGACATTGTTGCAGACAGGAAAGGTCAGAATGCTCAGCTGATGAGAGCTTGAATATGGAAATGAGAATTAAAGAGTGCTTTACTCCTTCCTGCTGACCTGAAATGGAGTTTTCTCAGGGGACTTCTGGTAGGATTTGACTCCTCATACCTTAGGGACACAGATGGCTGGAGCTGGACGTGAAAAAAACACATCCTGGTTTAATCTGGTACTGTTGCACTAAAAAAAAATAGCTAAAGAAGAAGAGCCCATCCTCTGCAGGGCTATAATAGACGCAGCATTGGAGATAATGTGCGCTCTGCAGTGTGTGTAGATAGGCATCGGTACTGGCAGCCTTTTATTTGCATCTTCAGTCTGCTGGCACGTATCTTCTGACCACACGTGGAAACACATTCACCTCCATGACCTGGCATGGGGGTCTGGCCTGGATCTCTGCACCACGGCTGCAATAGCACCAAGGGGGTGGCCTTTGGTCCCCACCTGGGCCAGTTCTCGGCTGGCTGGAAGCATCATGTAGTGGGACATGCTACCAGATTGGGGAGACCCCTCACTTCTGTAGGGGCTTGTGAATGACAAAGGGTTCCTCTGGCTTTATTTTTTCTGCTGCGCTTTCCCTTCTCCAAGCCACTAAGCTGATTTGACTGGCAGCAAAACCAGGACACTTTTGCCCCTTTTTTTGTATTTGTTGGGGTTGAAGTTTGTTAAATCTCTAGCATATTTAAGTATTGACTATTGAAGAACAACAGCTATGTTGGGAAACCTCAATAGTGAAATACCAATCCCATTCTGCTCTTCACCTCTGCGATTGCCAGTCTGTGAATGTCACTGAGCTGTGATATGGCATGTGCCAGTCAGCACCTTCTCTCTGCTCCCTCACCTCCAGTTTCCATGACAGCGTCACTGGCTTGCTAATACCAAAGGAGAACAGAGAAGTGCCTAACAAACATTTCCTCTTTGTGGCACTTCCTGCTTGCTGGTTTTGCCCCAGCTTTCCCCACTGCTTACTATGGATCTGGCTTCAATTCCCGTATAGCAGCAGGCTCTTGGCTCACTCCTGACACGGCTGCAGGATATAGTCTGGTGAAGAATGGTAGTTCCAGTGGGTGGTAAGCAGGAATTCAGTCAGGGAAGTTGGCTGTACTGGGGATTTTGTAATGCTCCTAAGCCTGGCTGTTTCCTGAACCAATATTATTTTGCTGGGAAAACAGGCAAGCTGGTTTTCTGCAGGCTTTTCTAACTACTCCTGAGCTCCTTCTTACTGACACCAGGAAATGCAGGCTGAGGAACTGGGTTGGCAGAGCTGCAGGGTCCTCTGTCCACTTTTCTCTCAGGGCTTAGGAACTGTTGTGGTTTCACACTTCATAGTCTCATTCTTCCCCTTGTGCGCAAGCTCCCACTCACAGGCTGCCCTGCCATGGTCACTCTGCCCATACACTGTGCTTCCACTTTGTCTCCTCTGTGTTGACATTAGGCAAGGCAGGACGTTCTGTTCCTGCCTGTGTTGTGTTTAACTGCTGACTTTTGCCATCTGCTTGATACTTAGGCAATAGGTGCATAGCAAGCACTTGTAAGAAGATGCAAGGTTGCATCATGCTAACAAGCCAACATGTGATACAGGATGCTCTATAGCTAATAGAGAGCTGAGGGCTGAATTCTCTTGCTCCATCTGATACCGTGTATTTTTTCTGTGTTTTCATTGCTCTGAAAACAGCACGTGGAGAGAAAGTTGTAGGAATTCATCATATCCCATCTTGGTAAGGGCTGGAACTGCTGCCATTACCTGGAAACCACTGTACTGATGAAATATAGGAAAATACATAGCGTAAGATGTGCTGATAAAAGAAGGAAAAGTCAGTTGTGTTAGACAGACAGTTGCCTGACAACCCCTGAAGTCCATGCAAACCAATGTTCTTCTCAACTTCCCTTGTGAATAATAACTTCTGTTCAAATCTCTTCCAGGGCTCATCTGTCTGCCAGGTGACAAGTATAGGAGTGACTGTTATACTACTTTATACCTCGCGAGCCTGTTACAACTTGTTCATCTTATCGTTCTCCCAAACCAAGAAAGTCAATTCTTTTGATTATGATTGGTACAACGTGTCAGATCAGGCAAGTATGAAAATATTTGATAATGAAAAAGCTCATTCTGTATGTGATGAATTTCCTAAATGCTGTCAAAAGAGGGATTAATATATTAAAAACTTTTTCTTTCTTTTATTCAATGCACTAAGATTGTTTTGCTCCAGAAATAAATACAAATTTCTGGTAATTTCAGCTTAAGGAGTTATAAAAACGCACCCTCAGTGCTAAAAGACAGAGGTACCCACTAGGCAAATAATAATAATAATTAACAAAAAAACCCAATCTTTTATCTATCTAGCTTGAATTTATGGCTAAAAAAAGGTGCCTTTTCTTAAACCAGAGAGTAATTTTGTCCATTAGAAAGACTGTTCTGTACTTGGAGAAGCAGAAAACCAGCACCTGATTCCTCTGAAATGCTCAGTTCTGAAGTCAGCATCAAATCTCCCATTGGCATCCAGGGCTGTGGAGTTATTTACTTCAATTCTGTCATTAGCATGACAACTTCTGTAGTCTGAGGATAAGACTAAGATTCTTCCCAACCTTTGGTTGCAAATGCAATTCAGCTTGCAAGCTAACAGTGATAAAAGCCCTGAAGTAAATAATAGCAGGGGATTCTTCTTTGAATTTTATGAAACTTGGTCATCCAGCTCCGTTCCCTGCTTGGAAGCATCTGGTTAGATCCCAATAGTTTTCCAGCTCTGTCAAAGCTAGGTAGAATGGCAGACCTGGGTCTGGACCATGAGTATATTTTTTTGGCCTCAAATTCCCAGACATTTGATGTCTCCCCGCCCTCTCAGCAAGCCCCTGCATTCCAAAAGCAGTGTTCCCAGCCTCCCAAGGGCCTTGTGTTGCCAGGATGGCCAAGCAAACCTGGAGCCATTAACAGTTTTCTGTTGAGCAGTAGATAAAGCTGCAGATGAGAAGTAAAGTAAGTGGTAGGGTAGGATTGCCCAGAGGACCTCATTATGAGTTAGTTGAGCAGGGTCTGTCAAGGGGCCAGGTATCAACCCTGCTGTGGTGCAGAGAAGGGGAGTGCAGCAAGGTGTTCTCACGCCGTGTCACTAGAACACACAGGTTTAAGCAGAAGGGCACTAGATTGGGACTTATCTACAGAATCAAACATTTGTTGGAGCTTGAAGCATTGCTGCTGTCCCTGCTGAGCCCCTGCAGGGGCCACTTCTTGTGCTGACTCCTATAGGCTGGAATAACAGGGGCTGAAACTTTATGGTCAGAATATTTGGTCACATTTCCCCATGGAAGCAGAGGTTGCTCATAGGGAGCTCACTGGAATGCTTTAGGCCTTAGGTTGCTGCTACTGATTTTTGAACATCTGGTCTGACTCGTTCCCTTGATTTTGGGGTAAATTATTTGAGCCCTATGTAAAGGGACTGAAACTAAGGAGCAGGTATTCAATTTGGTACCAGAATCAAAAGTCACTTTAATAAGTATAGCCCAATATTTGTACTGTGGTACTGCCTCAGGTCACTGCCAGAAACATTACCCTTTTCCCTTCTGTACACAACACAGAAAAGGACAGGATTTTCCCTCTGCGACTACGGTGAATGGTGGAGGGGAAACCTAGAGAGAAGTTCAAAGCTAATGCCAGAGTACTAACGTGGTTATTCAAGCTAACAGTGTGCACCAGTTTGAAGGGACACAAGCGTTAATTTTTAAAAGCAAGATTGCCAGCAATGCCCTTGAAGACCTGGGTATGGGTTGTTTCTTTATGTATTATTCCCAGATGGAAAAGACTGGAAAACTAACTTCTCATTACCTGGATTTGATTGCTTGATCAAATGGTTGCTTGCCAGGCTCTTAAGACTGGGAAGACCCCTGCAGTAAACTTTGATTTTGCCCAAGCAAAGATAGCAGGAGGAGGAGGAGGGACAAAGGAAGGTAGAAGGAAAGGGACGGACCCAATGAGACAGTGTATTGATTTTTTTAGTATGCCTTTAATCATTAGCCAGATTAATCTGGCTTTACTGAATGGAATTTCTGGCCATGTTGTCCATCAGTTCAGCCACTTAAATACAAATCTTCATAAGTAGACATGTTGCTCCTGCACCTTTAAATAAGCTGCTGTCTTTATTTTATTAAACACTTTTCTCTCTGACTTTTCAACAGGCAGATCTGAAATGTCAGCTGGGAGATGCAGGTTACATAGTGTTCGGAGTGATCCTTTTCATCTGGGAACTCTTGCCTACTTCCTTGGTTGTGTATTTCTTCCGCGTCCGAAACCCTACAAAAGATCTGGTGAGTGGAATTTGTTAGTGTATTTGTCAGTGTGGTGTCCAGGCAGGTCTGGAGGCTCAGCTGCTGAAGGAGCTTTTGCTTCTGTACATTTTTGACTTCTTTTTTTCAATGCATCCTTGGCAGAATAAAAGCAACTCAAACATCCCGCTTCCCTATACAAACTCCCCATGACAGAAACTCATCGTATCTACCCAGAAGGAAGACAAGGTGGTTGGTTCTTAGGCAGTTTACCTTAAAAATCAGAAGCCTTCTTAGATGTAGGGACATCTTCCCCTTGAGTTAATACAGTACTTCACTGGAGTCAGTAGAAAAGGAGTTAGTTTGTTATCCAAACTTGGGATCTTTCACCACATAGCAGTGAAAATGGACGTGTGCTGACTGCTCAAAAGCATGTATGAAGTAAAAGATTGAATTCTTTCAGCCCTGCACCTGTTTCCATGTCAAAGACCAATAGCCGTAATAAATGCTGTCATATTTGTCTGCTATTTCAGCTGAGCAGAGATTAAAGTGTAAGTTGGAAGGATAATTCCCGTAAGTATCCTTAATATTTAGGTAGTTAATAGATGGACAAGCATGTTTTTATAGCTGCAGGCAATGTCTCCAGGCTAGCACAGGATATGTTGGTTGAGAGACACATGGGGAATATCAACCCTGCACTAGGATTAACAAGGTAATATCTCTGTTTCAGTAGGCCAAACCAAAAATAGTATTCCCCAAGAAGGATGTGAATGGTAAGTTCACAAGTGAGAGAAGCAATTAATACAATAACCTTTTAGAGAAGGCGATGCTTTTATTTTCACATGCAGACTTCAGAGACAGTAATAAAGTCAGGCTGATGTAATACCTGACAGCACAGTTAAAGAAACCCCATGGGCCCCAGTGTCCATCACAAAATACCATCTCAGCCCCACTCCTGCTGAGGAGTTAGCCAGGACAACTGCAAAGAGAAGAAATGTTTTAAAGGACAGTCCAGTGTTGCTGCTCTTCGAAAAAGTGACCTCAGAGAGATGTCAGGCTACTTAAAGTCAGTTTAGTAAGGCTGGACCTGGTGGCCAAGTTTGGATAGTGTGGGAGAGATTCCCAAGAGGATGAAAATAAGGGATGTGGCCTAACCTCTCCTTTCCAAAAGCTGCTCACATAAAGACTTGGAATCTACTCAGATAAGAGCAGACAGAGTCAAACAGGCCATATTCTCTCAGAAGTCAGAGAACCCTGCAGTAACAGCTGTAACATTATATTTGTGCATTGTGATTTGCAGAAAGCCTTAAATCTCCAAATTCATAACAGTACAGTTCAGAAGAGCCAATCAGTGATATCACGTCTTTTATGGGTACTTTTTTGGGGCATGACGTTATCTGTCTTAGTGGGTAGGTCACAGATGGATTTTTTTCTACTCAGTAAAAATATTTATGTTAAACAGCAGCATGGTAAGAGGAAAACTGGGAACAGTGTTAGAAAGAAGCAAAAAATGGACTCCAGCAAGGCAAAAGTGAACTTCGGTGCAAGTGCACCACAAGAGGGAGGCCAAGGCCCACAGGACCCTCGGTTCAGTAGGCTGCTCCAGCAGGCTGTTACTGCAGTGAAATATCAGATTGGCCCAGTGGCTGAAAACACTTGACCAGAAAACATGGCGTTAGAATTAAAACAAACCTTTTTTAGCTAAAAATCCTAACGACTCCCACTCAGTGAAAATCGAAAATGTTCGTTAGTAAGGAACAACCCCAAGAAATAGTTGTTCTTTGGCGTTAAGTTTCTCTCTTCAGAAAGTTTTGAGTAGAGGCATCCTGTGTTCAGCCTGGAAGGAGCTCTCTGCCTGCTTTGGTGCTGACACAGGGTCACTGCAGCGTGCAGTCCTCTGCCTTGGCACACTTTCAGCCAGACAAAGTTTGGAGTTGGGGAGAGAGCAGAGGTGCACCTATTTTTATTTCATCTTTGTCAGTTCTTTAACATCAGTAACATAGGGGGAGATTAAACTGCTGTCCTGCTTAAGGCCAAGGAGATGTTGTCCTGGCTTATCTGCAGGTGCTGGGAACCCTGTTCCCTGGGGATGGAAGCAGTGGATCAGTGGAAGAGGCTCAGCGGGGTCCTCTATGTCCCCGTGCACTGTTTCCAGAATCAGACTGACCTTTTGAATCTTTTTTTTCTTTTCAGTTTTGATTCATATGGAAATAAAAGCAAAATGCTTTGTAAATTAAGGAGTTACACGTATATCCCATTCTCTGTTTTATCAAAGGGCCTTTCCTTGGGATTTGACCCTCACAGCACCATAGGGTAGATATTGAAATTGCTCAGAGGTTATATGGGGCTTTCCAGCTATGGCTTCGTGAGGCAGGTGCCAAGGTTAAGCATGAGCAGTTCTTGAGGCAAGGGAGGTAATGCACCAGAAGGGAGGGTTACAAATGTGGGGGATAAACCCCAATCTCTTTAGGCATTTCATATCCCGCAGCTCCTCAGCTGCTTCCCTACTGCTCACTCCAGGCTGAAAGTGTAAAGTGTCCAGGATGGATAGCAATTCAGCAGTCAACTGAAATGCAGAGTAGAGGGTGGTTCCAGGAGTAGGTTATGTCTGTTGGCCAGAAGGAAAAGCCGTTAGTATCTGTAGACTATGAGTGAGCTGGTGGAGAAAAACAGAGAATGCAAAAAGCCTACAGGAAATATAAGCATGCCAGTTTTACTTTGGAAACCAGGAGGTAAGTCTGCAGTGACATCCTTCAGAAGCCAGGCCCCAAGCAGTTGATCTATCTGTTGCGAATACTGACTGAGGTTTCCCTTCCCCCAGGCCAGCGCGGGAATGGTCCCAAGCCATGGCTTCAGTCCCAGATCTTACTTCTTTGACAACCCCCGCAGATACGACAGTGATGACGACCTAGCATGGAATATTGCACCACAGGGGGCACAGGGCAGGTGAGGTACACGAGGGAACTGCTTGCTTCCTGTAAGAGAAACTGGAGGAGGAAGAACCCTTACACACTGCAGAAGACTAATATAAACTGTCTAGCTTCAACTGTGGCATAAATTCCACGGGGTGAGGGGAAGCAAAGGGGGAAGCTTAAGTGGAAAGCACTGAGTGACTGTAGAGAGCCAAGGGTTCCACAAAGAATGCAAGGAACAAGAATGAAAACATACTGTAAGAATTGTAACAGCATTGCCACCTTTTGAAAAACTCAGGTCAGATCTTTGGGCTGCAGGCTTCACCCTCTGTTTCTCCAAAAAGTAGCCTAAGAAGTGCCATTCACTATTTTAAGTGTGTGAGCAAGGCAACCTAGAAAAAATGCTGTCTCCCTGCTCAGGACGAGTGGGGAAAAGCTTGACAGCACAGGCAGCAGCTTGTGATGGTGACAAGCGAGAAGCCTCTCAATTTTGGTTGCCCTGTAACATGGCTAAATGTCTCGGGGTTCACCCGAAATGAAGGGGGCATTTGCTTTCCAGCTTGCTGAAAGCTTATTTGAAGCCACCTAACTGCCAAAATCCCACACAACTCAGAACTGGAGTAAAAAGTCTTATTTTCTGTGTAGCTATGAGCTTTAGGTAAGGATTCCCTTCCAGGAAGGAGAAGTTCCCAGCAAGCATGATGGCACCCAGTTCAGAGAAGGAAAAGCACTGCCAGGACACTCTCCTGCCCAAAAAGGAGATTCAGTCACATCACTCATTCACTGTTCACTGTGGTAGTTAGTAGATTAATCAGTCATCTTAAAATGAAAGCTAACCATAGCTAACATACCTGGATGTAGTTCTTGTCACTCATTTACCTAAGACTGTGAAGTCACTGACTCTGAGCCCGAACTATGGTTCAGTACAGTTGGATATTCACTATTTGCAGTTATTGATCATCCTATCCCCTATTTCTGCACTTCAGTGTGAGAACAACCTCTATATGGTTGCATGTTCCCCACATTGCCTAACAGGGTATCTACAGAACCAACCTGCCAGTCACAGACTCTTCTCTTTCCTTTTCCAGTTTCTCTCCAGACTACTATGACTGGGGCCATCAGAACAACAGCTTCATGGCTTACATTGGATCCCTCCAACATGATCCAGCCCTGGACACAGACCGGCCAAGCCCTATATAACTTCAACCAACCACAGCGTCCCAGGACATTCCAATATTAAAACAAGTGTTCTGCAAAACAAAGCTTAGCAATTTTTCTTCACCTTTTGGTTTTTAGAAGTGTTCCTAAGCACAGATAAATGAAGAACTTGTCTTTGCCACAAGCTCTCCATAGCTAAAGGAAAAGTATAAGCTAATGATTTAAACTTTGAAGGCTGTTCTAATTAACACCTTGTTCTAAGCCACAGTATTTTTGGCTGTGAATAGAGTTGTTAGAGCACATAATTTAATCATTTTATGCTCATTTTAAAAGAGCAGATTTCATGAAGTGAAATGGCATAATTATTTTCTAAGTATTTTTATTTTTACACTGTATATTAAGTTAGAAATACATGATTATGGAAAATATAATGCAAGCAGCTTGAACTGGTTGTTCAGACGCATGACAGCAGCGATTCTTACATGCACATGAAAGCCTGTACAGGAAAAGTACCAATCCGATTAAAGACTGTCTTTTCAACGTATTGCTACATTCTCAGAGCACAATTTACTCTTTGGATCACCACTGCTTACTCCATGTGACCAGCTGGTTGGAGGCTAAAGGTTATCAAAACTCTAGTTACCATCCCAAAACATATGACATTTGTTTAAGACAATTGTTATCTTCTCAGCAGCAGCAGGGCCAGTCTCAGAGCAGAGGGATGGGCATCTGCTCTGCTGGGGCACTGTGAACAGCAAAGCAGGCTGAAAATTCATATGTTTGAAAAGTTAGCTATGTGATCATCTCTGTCAATCAGCTCTAGGTACACTATGTAGGAGAGTAAGCCAAATACCTAGCCAGAATACATGTAATGGTACTTAGTTATGTATTAAAGACCTAGGAAGCACAGTCTGGGAACAGGGCAAGTGCCAGGAATACATAAAGCAGAAAAATCTCAGATGGACCTAGAGAATAAATTCGGCATAACTAGCAAAAGGTCAGCCAAGCCCTGCTTCAGCCTTGTACATTCAGGGATAAGTGTGGTGGTTTGGGGAGGAAATGGTAGATAAATATCAAGCTAGTGTGTGACATTTGCACATAGATTCAGTGCATAGCATTAATTACTTTTTAGGCTTGCTAAGGTAAGTAGGAACCCCTACTCCAGGTCATTTTACTTCACCCAGTACTGACTGGTACACTCTACTGTGAAGTACTCCATACCCACAGCATCAACTCCTCCTTCCCCATGTGAAACAAATACGGTCAATCAATTCAGATTTCCCTAGGAGAAAATCTGATTGCTTTCAGTAATCTTTACTTCTACAGACATGTAGTTAATTTTGAGGTGAACTACAGCATCCCCAAATGGTGGAACAGGCTTGATGTTTTCCTCATATTCAACTTCAGAAAGTACTAGAAGTAGAGAATTCTGGTACACATTTCCCAGAGGATGCAGAGCTAAAAAAGAGATGGGGACTAGATCTGATCAGGTCTGTTTGGAAGCTGAAAGCACAGTAGGGCCACGTTAACATGACAAGTCTTCCACAGCATCTTTGATTTCTGCGGTAAAACCAAAATACAAGCCTCCGGCAGAAGCAGAGTACATCCTGCAAACCCTCTAAAGCTCCAATTAAGTTTCTTCACTTCCTACCAAATGTTCACTAAAGGAAACAAGCCAATTAAGTGATCAGCCAGAGATTAAAAAAGGCGCCACAGCACTGGGAGAACAACGATTTTATTAAAGGCTTTGGAGTTCTACCATCATGTTTGTACAAAACTGCCTGGCAACTTCATGCAAGAAACGTCTGCAGGAATTACATTTCCTCCATGGCAGACAGAGCTGCACAGCTGTCAATTATGAGAGTTCTGTGCTTAAAACAAGCCTGATCTCAGTGTCCCAGTATGCAAAAATGTGGAATGGCAAGAGACCATAACCAAGCACACCAATGAATTAAATACTCTCAACCACAGGAGATTTAAACAACAATGGGAAAGGTAGGATCTTAAATTAAATCACTATAATTATCACCACCTGTGTAACAGGTACCTACCCATCTAAACTGGGGATGAACTGTATCTATCACATTTATTAGGGAGATAATTTGTTACAAATGCATATGTGGAATGAAACAGAGCACTGCAGAAACCCTGTAAGGGAAATAATTTCACATGAAGAGTCCCACTGGGTGAACCAACTAGGACAAATATTAACAAAATTGATGTTATAAGCTATGCTGAGAAAGGGACAGAACAGACCCAGCTTCACTTCAACATAAGCCTTTTTGCCTCAGAACAACTGAACTTAAATACAGCTGAACTGGGCCATGGTCATGCAGAAACATACTTCTGGGACATGAATTTCTGATGTGCTGACACACAATGCACTGTGAACAGCAACAGACACACAGGTTACATTCACTTTCTGAACGGCGTTAAAGAGAGAACACAAGCCTGCTCATCATCTTAAGCTTCAATGGCTGACATGTAAATAATTTAAGTTACTTGATTTCTACCACGTGTAATTGAAAGGTAAATGAAAAGGTAAAAAACAAAACCCATTTCAAATGAAAATCCAAAAATTACATTCACAAAAAAGAGGTTGTAGCAGAAAATACTTTAATTTGCATTTGATCGATTCAAACATAGCAAAGATTGGGAAGTGTTTAGATCTCAGTAAGCGGTTCCAACATTGATTCTGGTTTTAATAAATACTACATTTTCCTAGGCTAGCCATATGGAGGAATTGTCAGGTGATGAATTGCCGATTGCTACTTTGTAAACATAAGCATCTAGGTTATTCACAACATATTACAGGTCATTTCCCAGAAAAGCACAAAGCAAGGCCAGATAAAGGCAACCCAACCGTCCAAACGCAACTCCAGAAAGTGTGACACAGTGTATTTCATATACATACAATGACATATAGCACAAATCTCCAGCTGAAGCAGGGAACCACCCCTCCTAGCCCCACTTACACAAGTCTATTTTACTGGTTTGCATCTATACTCTCATCTGCCTCCTCAGGCACTGAAGAGGAAGTTGCTCAGCAACAGTGCCCTACATTCTACCTATGCGGTTTCCACCAAGTCTTTTTTACCATTTCACATAAGCCTTCATGACTTGGGAAGAAAGAAATGTGCTTTGTCTTTGTCTTCTCCCTATCTCTGGGATTACAATCATTGGGTCATTTGTTCAAGGAAATGTACTTTAAAATGAACAGCAGACAATGTCGACAAGCTGATCTCCAATAGGGAGCTGGAATCTGAAATAGTTTACAAGTGATAGGCAGTGTAACTAACCTTGTTCTTTAGTATAAAAACAGATCTGTAAGTTTCTAAAATTTAACATATAAAGAACTAAGCCATCCGACTCGCATGGCAAAACTTCATAGGCAGCAGAGTCACAGAATGTACATCAAATACAGTAAAAAAGATGGCCACAGTAAAACTGTTTCAACTAGATTTGTAACAGGAAAAACCTTATGTCCTATTCCTACAATGACAGTGAAGTGAAACGCCTTCCTTATTTGACCACGAAGCCAGATGTACCTTCAAATGCAACAGAACACACACACACATACACACACACAGAGAATTTGCTGGACAGTTGCACCCTGTGTTTTCATGAAAAAGGAAAAGAAGAAAAACCTCCCATCTCTATGTCCTTACCCAACAGCATAAACTGTTAACATTACCTGCCTGCAGTGTGCCAATGAGGGCTGCAAGGAGCAGGTGTCCAGGACCATCCCCATCCCATGAGCAAGTGCATGATGGTAGTACGGGGTGCTGCTTCACTGTCTGTAGATTTTAGCCAGGCACAGGTGGAAAAAAAAGTAGCAAGTTGCACCCTCAGAATAAGGTTGGAAGCAATTCACTTTCCCCACAAAGCAAGGGGGAAAAGGAAAGAAACAGTTGCGAAACTCAGGTCTTTCCTGGGGCAGCACAGACAACACTCGCTTTTCAACTAGAAAATCCTGCCTCAAGCTTTAGGCACTATAATACATAACAATACAGATAAATCCCAACTATACAGCATTCTTCCCACAAGTGAGCCTACAGGTTCTAGCCTTTGCAGGTCAATTCAAAAGGCAAAGAATTAATGGCCATCTGAAAACTACGCTATGTCAGTATACACAATTACTCAGAAGAGTTAGACACTTGGGGTGTAACTCCTTTACCAAACACAGCTATTCACATCTGAGCTAGTTACCCAGATTCCTAGTTCAAGTTAATGGAGAAAAATGAACTCCAGGGTGCAAATGCAGAGTTCAGAATAAGCCAGATGAAACCACCTAGAAATCACCTGCTCTTCTCCACTAACTAGAAAGAGGAAGCCTGCGGTGATGTGCTCAGACACAGATGGGTGCTCACAGGCAAGAGAAACTGCTAGGTAAGCCTGGCATCAGCTTTCTCTAACACCATGTTAACTACTGGCTTAAACAGAAACTTCCCACTGGTTCATTGCCAAATTGTGAAGCTACCATCAAAACTTGGGGGGTGTCTGGTGGTTTGTTTTGGGGTTTTTTTCCTCTATTTTTTTTTTTTTCCAATCACAGTTTAACTCAGGAGGGTTGACTTCCCTGAAAAACAATAGTCTTTCTAGTAGCAAGTGCCAGCAGAATAGTCTGTCGTGCTTCCAGTCAGGTAAAAATTCGAGGCTAGGCTGGAAACAAAGGACATAGAGCATGTTCCAGCTTTCAGACAATCTCAGCTGTAAAAGACCACATTATTGAAGCCAACACAGTTACAGTCAATTATATAAACAGGGCACTAAATATCTGGTAGGGTGAAAAATGTTTAAGAGCACTTTATTTTGTGAAGAGTGGTTTTAAAAACAAGAGATGTATTTACGCTGTACCAGCACTTCCCACATTCATAATTTCACTTTGAAACGTGATGTTTAAAACAATTTATTACTTCGTTTCAAATTAAACCAACATTTGGTTGCTACTAATCAGTTTCTGGATTCTGGTTTGGACAATGGTAAGTTACCACTGACATTTGCGGACAATGATACATGAGTAATTTCTTACTTTATGAATGCTATGTTATAAACATACCCGTTTTTTTACACTGAATATCCTTTTAAAGAAGACAATTAGGGATTGCATAGATAGAGTATGCAGTGGTCTCAGTGTGACTGAATTTTAAAAAGGATCTTTTTTTAAAAGTGATTACAAAAACACAAGTTGTTACTTTTTGCACTGACCTTATAAGCACAGCAGTAAAACATAACCCATAAAGAGCAAATTTATTTCCACAGCTCGAAGATTCAAATGTGCTATTTTAACATTTCAGACATCAAAAAGACCATTTCTGGAAACTGAACCTGTGATTAAAAATCAGAAAATAAAACGCGGTGGATGTGAATTTGATTGACTGAGGCTTTCCAGCTAGCAGTGCTCCACTAACCACCTCCTCTCCTGACCACTGCACCCCAAGCAAATGCAGGTAGCTGGGGGCTGCAGAAAAGTCACTTTGAGCTGCACTGAACCAGAGACAAGGCAGGTGGTTTAAAGGAAAAAGGAAATCGTGAAAAGCAGCATGAAAGGAAAAAAAAACATTGCTACCAGCACGATGCAATAGAGCTTGGTATGAAATGCAATCTCTGCTCAGTCAATTTCCATTAAATAAGTTTCCTATTACAGTGAGAAGGCAGAACTCAACAGGAGCCCCACTTCCTTTTTTATTTTTTTTCCTCTCCTTTCTTCTTTCAGACAGCCAGGATCAGCATAATCCCATCCTCAGAATACACTGAAGCTCAGCACTGGGGAGAGGCAAACACCCTCTCTCAGAACCAGCCAAATCAGGGAGAGAGGTACGTATGTTTTCATATAAAACAACTGTCTCAGAAAGGCAAGGAAATAAGAACATTTATGAAGTTTCAGTACAACAGACCGTGAGCAGAGAACTTAAAAATAAACAAATCAGCATAATTTACACATTTAAAAACTATAATATTTCATTCATAAATATCTTCTCTAATTAATAACCATTTGTAGCTTAAACATAAATATTCAAGTTGGTATTTGATTTTACTTTTTTCAGTTCATGTGAGTCCTGTAAGGATCAGTTCCTTCTGCTCAATGCAGTCATGTAAATGGTCTTCACTAATGAGTTGTGCAAAGGCCTTCATTACCTTGTTTGTTGTAATAAAACTTTAAAATTCTGCAGCTCTTTTATACTTGTGGAAAGCCTGTAAAACAAAAGCCCTTCAGTGTTACTAAGTCAACTGTGAAAGAGAAGTGCAAATCATCACCTTCCATCCTTCCACGGGGGCTTTCTGTTTGGTTTTTAACAAACACAGTTTTGTTCCAAAAGATGAACACACTTAAGATACTACTTTCCTTCGAAAGACCAGGCTCACCATTATATTTATGTAATATATTATAGGGATTAAACTATATATATATACACACACACACACACTTAATGGTCTTGACTTCACTAAACATCTAAAAAACTCTAAGCAGACGTAATAATATTTATTACATTCCTTTAAACAGGAACTGGTTGTTAAATTTAAGATGTGAGGAACTAGCATGATGAACAAAGCAAGTTTGATACATCTTTTAAAGCTGTTAATTTATTTCATCACTTGAATAGGATAAAGTTTTAACAATAATTACATCATATACAAATATCCAAAAGGCTAAGGGCTAAAATGACAGTGTTAAAAAAAGTTTCCCAAGTACTTTTCTTCCTTTTCACTACATTTTACATGCACACATTAAAAACAAATACAAAATGTAGAATAGCTGCAGTCCATGGTCAAAAAGGAGAACATATACTCAAAGTCTAATGCTTATGGATGTTTATGAGACTTAAATCCAGCTCTCACAAGATGGATTTTATGAGATTAGAGACAGAAATATAAATTAGATCCAAACACAGAATGATGACCAAGGCTAATACATCAACACCCCTCATAGTTTGATTGCATTAAGTTTATCGGTATCACTAATTCAGCCTTTAAAAAGCTACAGCTGCCTGCACAGTGCCATCTTGCCATAGAATATGAGTGCTGACACTGAAGTTGTATGGTTTTTCTACAACACAAATGGTAAGAACTTACCTTCCAAAGGCATTTACAAGAGCAACTATTTCTTGACGTGTGAGCTGAAAACCTTTTGATGGGCTATTCTCAGGAAGGCTCTGTATTTCCTTCTCAGAAAACAAGATTTTCAGAGCAGTTCCTAAGCCTTGAGTCTACAAAGAAAAAGGTGCAGTGTTGTGATTTTTTTTTTTTTGCACTAAGATCACTCCTCCAAACACTCAGGAAACCATAAAAAAGGTAAAAAATTACTAATCCAGGCAATTCTTATATACTGACTACTGACACTCCCTTTACCCAAAGAACCATGTACCAACAAGGACACAAACGCAAATGCTTGCCATTGACTGTGTACCAGATTCAGTCACTTATTTAAGAACATTTGTTTCCTCACGTATACTTGCTCTTCATCCTCATGTATTTGATCTCTTCTTTTCTCACGTCTTTTCTTTTCAGGCACAGCGGATGCACATGAAAACATGCCTGTTACATGACTTCCAGTCCCTCCTGCCCCTTGCTTTACAGATGCCCTGCTGTGGCAGGAGCTGCTGGATCAGATCACTCCTTATCCTCTTCCCTCCCCCTTCAAAGCCAAACTAGATTTTATTATGAGGTATCACAACACTTCTGCTTTTTCCACCTCCAGTCCTAGGGGCAGACACTGCAGTTCCAGTTTCAATTCCTATTTTCTATACAGAAACAGAACAGTAGAAGCTATTCTTATTTCCTCTTTTAATTGGGCAACAGAAAAAAACACTGGGTTTTGACAAAAAGTGGTTAAGGCTGGCTGCAAGAGAATTTTATAGGTCAGGGAACCTGGTCAGAGCGGGCAAAACTCCAGAAGTTCAGCTGAGATCACCAAATTTTTGATGTTATAAATTTCTTTGAAAACTGAACTCTGATAAGCTTAATTCTACAGAGGAATATATAGTATAGTAGAAACCCCACAGGAACAACTATTCTCAGTCTGGACTTAACATTATTCTTGAGGTTCAAAATCTTGTCATTAATAGAATGAAAACTGTAAGCATCCAGAAACTGATACTGGTTTGCAACTTCCAGCTTTGCTATGCACCTCTGCATTCATTTGCTGCCCTTCTGCATAAATTGTGAACATCTGAACTGCTTCTTTTTCTCATGCCTCAATTTGTTAAGTCCCACACTGGATTTTCTAACAAGTAAGCAAGTGCTGTAATTCCAGGAAGACTTCCCACAGGTGATTCTACAGGCTCACCTGATCACACGATACAGATATGATACTGACTGCCAGTAAGACTTTGCCATGAAGCATCTGCTTTAAACACTTTTTGGGGTTTTTTTGAGAATACAAACTATACCTTTTAGCAAACTAAACAGCTGTTTGCTAAACATAATGACCTTTTTTTTGAATTCTTTTTAACAGTGAACTAAAGATATGTCCGTTTTTAATACATAGGTAAGGATATCAATCATCAACCACGTACAGGAAGTCTGAATGCTAAGGTAAGGGGCATCTTGGCAGACTGAAACCAATGCTTACCTTCTAACCTCCCCCTCCACACAATAAACTGTACCTGTAGTTTGCCCCACAGCCTGCATTTGTCACATCCAACACAATCCATTATGCGGGATATGTTCTTGAAATGCAATCTGAATTCTTCCTATCAGTTAAAAAACAAAACAAACAAAAAAGTTAACTTAAAGTATCTCTTAGCTTCACAAAAACACAAGGGTAACTAATCTAGTACCACTAGAGTATCAATTCTCAAGTACTAAAACTGAAAAAACCCTCTACTTTTGCGGTCAGGCCATAACCAAGGCCCATGTAAACCCAGAACCTTGTTTACAAGACACTGCTAACAGTTAATTCCATAAAAAACAAACAAACAAACCCCCCAAAAAACCCCCAACCCCAAAATACAGAACATTCAGGGTAACACACTAAGTTTCCACCAAATATCTGAAAATGTTCTGAGCTGTAAGCACTGTATCTGTGTCCCTACCCAATTTTTCTTCTATTACTCAAATCCCTTTTGAACCAACTCACCTTCCTGACAAGCAGGAAAACAAGTTACAATTCACAAAAGACATTTCCTGTCCAAAGCTATGGGTAGCTTCGTTGCTTTGCAGCTTCAGTCAGAGCAAAAGCAAGCACAGCATAGAACTAACTAAGATGATTTCAATTAAATATTTAAGGTCAGAAAAAACACTAGCTGAGCTGACGATGGCACCTTTCCAATAGCATTCTCTCTAATGCTGATGAAATTCTATACTACTACTGAGATAAGTATTAGAAGTGTTAACAAGTACTAAACCAGACTTTTTCTACTGAGCCACACTCCAACTGTGGAATTGTAGTGCATACCAATCTGAACTCCTGTATGTTAACACTCGAGGTTGCTAGGTAATAACAGCATTCACATTAGGTACATGTGTCTAGAAACTAGACTTGCTTTTCTGATACTAAGTGTAATATTATATTGCATTATATTATACTATACAGGGCATCTGTTTTTTAAGCAGACATCACTGTGGCTGTCTGGAGACCCCATAGCAGCCTTCCAGTATTGGAAAGGGACCTACAGGGATGCTGAAGAGGGACTCTTCATCAGAGACTGCAGCAATAGGACTGGGGGCAATTGGTTTAAACAGGGGAAGCTCAGGTTGGGTATAAGAGGAAGCACAACTGCTTGCTCCAGGCCCAAACTGTGCAGGGGCCTCAAGCATCCACTGTACCTCATGGAGGAAAGAAGGCGGCTGCTAACCCGGGAAGCTGGAAAACAGCGACAAAAGAAACAACAAAAAAAGGAGGAAGAGGACAATGAAATTAATTAGGGACTTCCTCCTACATCTGTTGTCCCCACTCAGAACCACTTTGCTATCCTACACGGGCTGATGAAGAACCACACTTGCACCAGGAACAACCAGCTGATGCACTGGTAAAGAAGATCTCTACTGGTGCTGCCAGGAAAAAGCGGCGGGCCATAGTAGTAGGGGACTCTACTCTGAAAGGAACAGAGGCACCCATCTGTCAGCCTGACCCAGGCTCAAGGGAGGCGTGTTGCCTACCAGGGGCTCAGATCAGGGATGTTGGAGAGAGGCTGCCTGGTCTAACAGTCCCACTAACTACTACCCACTTCTAGTGATCCATGTGGGTGCTACTGATATAGACAGCAGTAGCCTGGAGAACATAAAGAAGGACTACAGAGCCCTGGGAGAGGTGGTTATGAGGATCCCCTCTGTTGGAGGGATGGCACAGCCCGGCACAAGCAATCCAGGAAGTTCCTTGATTGCGTGGAAGACAACTTCCTTCTGGAAGTAACAGAGGAGCTGACAAGGAGAGGTGCTTTGCTTGGCCTCATCCTCACCAACAGGGAAGGGCTGGTTGGGAATGTGACGCTCCAGGGCAGCCTTGATTGCAGCGATCATGAGATGGTCAAGTTCGAGATCCTCAAGACAGTGAGAAGAGCGTGCAGCAAGCTCACTGCCCTGGACTTCAAGAGAGCAGACTTTGGCCTCTTCAGGAACCTGCTCAGCAAGGTTCCATGGGATATAGCCCTAGAGGGCAGGGGGGCCCGAGGCTGTTAGCTGATATTCAAAGATCACCCACTAGAAGCTCAGAAGTGTTGCATCCCAAATAGAAGTGCGTGCAGCAGAAGGGCCAGGAGACCTCCTTGGATGGATAAGGAGCTGCTGAGGGAAAAAGAGGCTTATAAAAGGTGGAAGCAAGGACAGGCAGCCTGGGAAAAATACAGGGATGTTGTCCGGGAAGCTAGGGACCAGGTTAGGAAATCTAAGGCACACTTAGAATTAAACTTGGCTAGCGATGTGACAGATAGCAGCAAGGGATTCTATAGATACGCTGCAAATAAGACAGACTAGGGACAATGTAGGCCCTCTCCAGAAGCTATCGGGAGAACTGGCTACCCTGGATTTGGAGAAGGCTGAGGTTCTTAATGACTTCTTTGCCTCAGTCTTCACTGGCAAATGCTCTGACCACACCACCCAAGTCTTGGAAGGCAGACGCGGGGACTGAGAATGAAGACCTTGAGCTCACTGTAGGAGAGGATCTGGTTCGAGACCGTCTTAAGAACCTGAACATGGACAAGTCCATGGGACCGGATGAAATCCATCCGCGGGTCCTGAAGGAGCTGGCAAATGAAGTTGCTAAGCCACTGTCCATCATACTTGAAAAATCATGGCAGTCAGGTGAAGTTCCCGATGACTGGAAAAAGGGAAATATAACCCCCATTTTTAAGAAGGGGAAAATGGATGACCCAGGGAATTACAGACAAGTCAGTCTCACCTCTGTGCCTGGCAAGATCTTGGTGCAGATTCTCCTGGAATGCATGCTAAGGGACATGAAAACCAACAAGGTGCTTGGTGACAGCCAGCATGGCTTCACTAAGGGGAAATCCTGCCTGACCAATCTGGTGGCCTTCTATAATAGGGCTACAGAACTGATGGACAGGGGCAGAGCAGTTGATGTCATCTACCTGGACTTGTGCAAAGCGTTCGACACTGCCTCACATGACATCCTTGTCTGTAAATTGGAGAGACATCAGTTTGATAGGTGGACCACTCAGTGGATAAAGAACTGGCTGGATGGCTGCATGCGAAGAGTTGAACTCAATGGCTCAATGTCCAGCTGGAGACCAGTAACGAGTGGTGTCCCTCAGGGATCGGTGTTGGGACCAGTCTTGTTCAACATCTTCGTGGGTCACATGGAGAGTGGGATTGAGTGCGCCCTCAGCAAGCTTGCTGCTGACACCAAGCTGTGTGGTTCGGTTGATACATTGGAGGGAAGGAATGCCATCCAGAGGGACCTTGACACGCTTGTGATGTGGGCTGATGCCAACCTGATGAAGTTTAACCATGCCAAGTGCAAGGTCCTACACCTGGGTTGGAGCAATGCCAGGCACAGCTACAGGTTGGGCAGGGAAGAGATTCAGAGCAGCCCTGCAGAGAAGGACTTGGGGGTGTGGGTTGATGGGAAAATGAACATGAGCCGGCTTCAGTGTGCGCTTGCAGCCCAGAAAGCCAACCGTATCCTGGGCTGCATCAAAAGGAGAGTGACCAGCAGGTCGAGGGAGGTGATCCTGCCTCTCTACTCTGCTCTCGTGAGACCTCACTTGGAGTACTGTGTGCAGTTCTGGTGTCCTCAACATAAAAAGGACATGGAACTGTTGGAACAAGTGCAGAGGAGGGCCACGAGGATGATCAGGGGACTGAAGCACCTCCCATATGAAGATAGGCTGAGAAAATTGGGGCTGTTCAGCCTGGAGAAGAGAAGGCTGCATGCAGACCTCATAGCAGCCTTCCAGTATCTGAAGGGGGCCTATAGGGATGCTAGGGATGGACTCTTCATTAGGGACTGTGGTGAGAGGACTAGGGGTAACGGGTTCAAACTTGAACAGGGGAGCTTTAGATTGGATATAAGGAGGAAGTTCTTTATCGTAAGGGTGGTGAGGCACTGGAATGGGTTGCCCAGGAAAGTTGGCGGTGTTCAAGACCAGGCTGGACAGAGCCTTGGGTGACATGGTTTAGTGTGTGGTATCCCTGCCCATGGCAGGGGGTTGTAACTTGCTGATCTTAAGGTCCTTTCCAACCCTAACTATTCTATGATTCTATATTGATGTGAAACAGATAATATTTAAAACCACCATTGTGTCTACTGATAATCCAGTTCAACTCATTTGCCTCACCACAGTCCTAATGGCAGACCCAAGGCACTAAACCAGAGATTTCAGACTTCTTGGCTCAGGACAACACCTCATATTCATTTATTATAATGTAAATTAATTAAGAGGCCTCAGATATGATTCTAAGTTTTTACTGCAGCCTTTTCCCCTCTCTGCCGTACATTTCTGGTTGGTAGAGAGATTTTCTAAAACAATACAACTGAATTCCAAAAATCGGTATTTTGGATGTGATTCAGAAAATGAACTTTACCTTTAATGACTTAGCTCCTTTTTTATCTCCAGCAAACATGGACTTTTCATCAAAGTGCATATGGAAAGACCTAATAAAGACAAAAAGCAAAAGAAAAAAACCCAATGCTGACATACAGTGTTCCATCGAGCTTGGTGAGCAGCTGATGCCATGAGTGTGCAACACTTTTCAGAGTTCCTAGTTTTTACAGAGTAGTTCTTAAGAATTTACTGAATGGTATCAGCTCTATTGCTCAATCACTGTAACTTGAAATATGTTATTTACGGTTTTCTTGAGAATTTTCTTCATTTCCACTGATGAAGATTTCTTTCTAATATACACTGCAACTGTCTTAAATGTTCACCTTTCAGTTGATTGTTGTCTGATCACATCTCAAATACCTATCAAGATTATTAGCAGGGACAGTAACAAAACCACACAGAATGTTACAAATCACAAAAATTAGCAAGAAGAAACTGGGCTAAAAAAACTTTACAGACTAAACAGAAGAAAAGAAGGGATGGCTAAAACCCCGGAAGTTAAGTCTGTGATAAAAGCTGGATTACTCACTAGATTCTTCTTATACTGAAGAATCAGACAAAGCAACAAATAGAGAGTCATAGGGTGCTGTGTGGGGTTTGGGGGAGGAGGTGAATTTTTGTTTATTTTTTTGTTTTTTTAAAGATTGGTATATTCAAACTGAAAAATATTCATCTCTTCCTGTCAGATGTACAAATTCATCTTGGTCTCCCATTACTTAATGTTATTTCTTCATTTCACTCTCCTCCTTGTCCTATCCTGTCAAGGACTCATCTGTTCTCACTTGTGAATATAAATGAGAATGTCAAGCAATTCACAAAAAAAAAAAAAAAATCCTATGCCTTACTTGGTGTCCCTGAAGATATCCAGTAAGAGAGCTTTAGATTCAGCATCCTCATGGCCGTTTCCAGTGTAAAGGTCAACAACCGAACGCTCAAAGTATGGTGCAACCTTTGACAAAGCACGCAGCTCTATCAAATACAGGAAATACAAATTTTTGAGCCTCCTTGGTCCTTCTCCTTTTGTTTCAACAGGGTCAAAGCGGCGAGTAAACTCCTTCACATTTGGTCCCCAGCAAGGCTTCCCCCACGTTTCTATACAGAGGGGAAAAAAAACAAACAGGGGAGGGGGAAGTAAAAGATACATATTTACAATGAAAAAAAACCTAACTACACATCAAAAAAAAAAAATCAGAAAAAAACAAATACATATTACAGATATTGTAGAATTCCATCCAGCAATTTTAGATAGACTTAAATTACCTTCAAGAAGATAATTTGCACACAGATGCAAGTTGATGCTAGCATGAAGTCCAGAAATGAGCTTATAAAACACTCTTTTCTCAAGGCAAAGACCTATCCAGGAAAAAAGGTAAACAAACCCCAAATGAAATACTGGAAACAATGGATTAAAATGAATATACCTTGATATTTCAGTAATGCAAGTCCATGTTGTTTAAATGTCAAGAGTTACAATTACAGCACTTAAGCACTGTTAATAATTTCTTAAATCCATCACGGGAAATATTTGCCTCATATTTTTTTTATATAAAGCAGTACTAAGAATGAAGTTTGACTTCTTACTTAGTATTTTAGTGTTCTAATAAATACAGTCAAATAAGAATGTGGTCAACTAGTACAGATAAATTGCCACACAAAAATATGACGCTTACAAGGTTTAAGCAATAAACTTCAAATAGTCTTGAATTTTGACAGTCTGGAGGCCGGAACTATACTGTGGCACATCCTAATTAGAATTAAACCTACCACTGAATTAGCAACCTTACAGAAAAACATCAAACGCCCCAGAAAACCTTCTGGCATTGGAAAACAGCTGAACTATTTCTTCCCAGCTCTAATGTAAATTCACTGAAAATTTAAATACACAGAGCAAAACCTTGCAAAATATGACTTTGATAGGTACTGAATTCTACAGTGGAAACAGAAATGCAATGGCAGTGGGTGGCCAAAACAGAATTTAAATGCAGAAATTACAATACCACTTAGACCCAGAGACAGAGATTACACTTGCAATTAAGGAGTTTGTTCCTTTCACAAAGGTACATTTGGGTGACTTCCCTGCCACGCCAATCTCCGCAAATGGAAGAAGGAACAGCTGATGGTGAAGCCTATCTGTGAGGCTGAGATATGACCTCATTTACAAACACTACTTATTAAACAGCAAATAAATTTGTATGCTTTCCTACCACAGCACCAATCAGAGATTTCCAACTAGACAAGTAAAAGGCTTATGAGAGGCAGAATGAAATTTAAAATCAAATACATTTAACTCATTTACTTTTCCACATACCTCCAAAATGTGATTTTGATTGCTACCACTGTAATAATGTTTTCCATTTAAATATGAATAAAAAGCAATTGCTTTGCCTTCTGAACACACATTATACTCATGTTAGTTTATATACTGGGAACAGAACCATCAAAAACTTCAATTTTTTTTTAAAGCTGTTTTTAAATAAAAAGTCTTAGCAATGTTATTAACAATAATGTCCCCATTTAAATGCCGGAAATGAGCAGAAAATTCAAAGTAGCTGGTATTGGAGTGAACTCCCTCTTTATGCAAGGTGAAACAGTGAAGGGTTTAAAGGAACAGACCACCTAAATGACTTATATTTCCAAAGACCCTCAAGAAAAAAAACATCCTTTGAACGGCACTCAGAAGTTCTGCACAATTTATTACGGATCCCACACTATAGAAAATATTTGGGGAGATGAAAAAAAAAACTACTACAATGGCTCTTCTAGTGAATTTAACATTATATTAACCCATCCAAGAGCTTTTACCTTCTAGCCATGTGTAGAAAGATTCTCCTGCAAATACAAGGTATATGGTTAAATGAAAAGTATTCATCTTCAACATCACAGTAGCTTTGAATTACTACACATACTAACATTAGCTGCCATCTGGACATAAAGCTAAATAATTCAGCTATTAAAGTGAGAAGAGGCACTGAAGTGGCTTCACATTGAGGGTAGTTTAAATCTGCGGGGCTTAGAATGGAAGAAATACAAGAATGGGCACAACTAAGCTGCTGGTCAGGCATTCAGAAGTGTATAGAAGCACAAGCCTGATTAGATGTGCTAGTGGTGAAAGACACGATGGAAGAGCGTAATTGTATCTGATAGCCTTTATCTTGACTGTTTTCTGAAGATTTCCTGTAGACTTAGGTCTTTGTCTGAGAGCTTTCAGATGACTGAAAAAATCTTAGTCTGTCTCACTGTAGACAGAACAAATTTTCTCCCCACTCTCTGTCCAACTTCCCAAAATCAAGGACATTCAAGAAAGTACACAAAAAACTGTCCTTCTTCTTTTAAGTAATCTGACATCAGTATCAACCAGGCTCAGCAGGAGACCCAAGAATCCTTTAATCTATGCATCTCCAGTTACCTTGCTAGTAACATTATCACAACACATATTCTGCTACAAGGATAAGAATCAACAACAGAACTGTATTCTGCTCTTACCCACTTGTTCCCCACTCCAAATGAAAGAATTATCTCAATAAAAACATTTTCTGATCAATCATCTGCCTAAAATCATAGCTCTCCTGCCCTTTAATGCAACAGCAATAAAGCGAATAAATCAGATATCCAAAACTCTTTCATGCTTACTGCATTTCTGCAAGTCAAGCAAAACAAGGTGACTTACCATCATCTCCTCCTTAGGGGAAAAAAAGAAACAAAACAGAACAAAATTTAAAAATACATAAGCATTAAAAAGATCACTTCCACAGCAAAGCAGTAATGAAAAACAGGCTTTACTACAAACACTGAGAAAACAATAAATGCAAGAAACCTTATTTAATCTACAAAAAGTAGGCTACTTTCCATCTTCCTCCTCAACACCACCTGAGATTAAACAAATAGTAGTAATGAAAGTCACTAAGAATTCAAAATCTTAGTAACAGCTTATTTGCATATTCTTGAAAGCTATGTTTCAGCTTCAGAAAGATGATTAGGAAGTCATCTTCTTTGTATTATTCAACAATATTACCAATGCTCCTTTCTGAAATTCTGACCCGAGTTAAACTACTCTTGAACTTTTTGTGTATACCAGCAATATATTATCTTAATAGTTATCATTACTAAAAGCTATCTTGATTTTCTAATGTGTGGTGATGTTTTCTAAGTCAATCTATTGGCTAATAGTTGATTTTTTAAGGGAAATGAGACACACTAATGGAGAAAGTGGATTCATCTGCAACACCAGATTATAGTTTTCTATTTAAACACTTGAACCCCAAGTCACTGGGACACTTTTTTTACCCATACTTGTAGATAACTGAGCTTCCTAAGTATCCACTCTTTCTTCAAATAATGCAATTATTTGTACATTTGTAATACACAAAATATTATGGATGGAAACTGTAAAGCTACATTATACCACAATGACTATGAGCCAAAGTAATATTACTCTAGAAAAAAACCCAACCAACCAACAACCCCCAAACAACCAAGCGAAGAATAGACAGTGTTGATTTTTTTATTGAACTTTAACTCCTTCCCATCCACATTGGAAAATTACTGTGACACTTACTAAACAGTTTGAGATGTATTTCAGTTTTCACATTAGCTCCCCTGACATTAATAAGCCCATTCCTATGCAATAATATTGAGCATGTATGTCATCAAGTCTCACAAATCTTTGTCTAAGTATTTGAAAATGAACAGCTACTTCTACAGAGGAAATTAACAAAGCAGAAAGCACATCTACAGACTGAAGATTACTATTTGTATCACTTTCGTTGTCAAAGTCACTATATCAAAAGCAATGCATTAGAAAATAAAACGGGCAAGACCTACCTCTACTAGGTGCCAGTGGATTTAAAGGACGGTAAACAGATCGAGGCCTAAAAAATAAGATAGAGAATATAAAAATCAGTTTTAAGCTAAACTGAAGTGCAAATATAAAAGATATGCTTCCCCTCCCAGTTACTTGAAGCAGTTTTCTTCGTAGATGCTGTTCCACACTCTCCAAGCAGAGGGCCCCTTGTATCCAGTGTACCGTTCTGGATTCAGAAGCAAATCCACATACTGTGCATCTGGAGATCTCTCATCTAAACAGGAAACCTTTTGTTACATATTCTAACTCATCAGTTAAAAAAGACTTTATCTTAAAAAACAGTCATGGATTTTAATATAAATAAGAGGTCTTACATAATACTATTCTGTCTTCTGGCTGGATTATAGATGCATTGTACATAAAAATACAGCAATATCCACAACAAACAGAAAGCTCAGAAGTATAGAATTTATTCCAAAGTCTCTTATGTGGCCATAATTTCTACAATTTCTGAACACCCATATGGCTTCAACTCCACCATGCACACTTGTCATGCAATATGTTCTCTTACCCTATGCTAAGATATAAACAGTGTTTTGTTTTAAATGGGCTTCAAGTTCAGGGTTTATCTGCCTGGCAGTATTTCATTGGAAGGGTTGCTTTCTTGAAGTGGATATACTGCTAAAAGGGCTTCTTAATAAAGACAAGGGTGAAGAAGTACATCTTGTAGTTGGTATGCATTGTGTATTTATTAGCTAAATTCCCCCCACACACCAAAACCCTTGTATACTGGCAGAGAATCTGGATCACACTGCTTAAATGAAGAAACTTTCAGCATATGGCAGAATGCTCTATCAGTTATGGCAAGAAACATGTTATTTCCATGCATTTCATCTCTGAAGTTCACTACAAATTCAAGCAAGATATCCAAAGAAAACTGTGAAACAGTGCTCCCTCTGCTTAAAACCTCTATATGAACAGAAACTTAAGTTTTGAGCTACAACTAATAAAAAGCAGGAAGAACTCCCTCCTCTTTGAAATTCTAGGCCAAGAGCAACTCATGCTTAAAAAAACCCCACATACAATACAAGCCAGTAGTCCAGACACTTATTCATAGGAATAGGCCAAGCACTGCCACTGAATATTTCCTCAGATGTCAAAAAACACCACAGAATGGAAACTGCTCTAAAAAGAAGAGATGATTCTGCATGAGCAGTTCTGCATGAGCTTCAGCAATAACAGCAAGAACAAAGAAAAGAGACACAGAAGACACACAAGACAGTGAGTGCCAGATGAGACAATGTCAAATTACAGCTTTATTTATTTCTTTGACAGCATGCCTGACCTAAGTAGTTCTGACATTTCCTGGGCACCTCAGGTCTCCACTCTTTCTTCTCATTACCCATATAAAAGAGAGTCTGTGGGGCAGCACAACAGAATGATGGAAAGCTGACCTGGGCTATGAAGTTTTTTTCAGCTAGATCAATTCCCTTATCTAATTTATCATTAAGCTCAACAAAAAGCTAAAAGTAAAAAGTAAAACTGATTCTATGGTGTGCTACAGTTGAGGGAATTAAGAGCTCTCTCACCATCAGAAAGAGACAAGAGGAAGAGAAAAGAGTTTCTACCTCCTCCTGTCACTCCCAGTAGTTACCCTCCCTCATGTCTCCCTGCTCCAGCTCACAAACTCACCTGATAAGCCAATTCATCACAACAATCCAGGAGATGCAAGGGAGAGGGCAACTTACTTTCCTGTTATTCAGATGAGCTGAATCAGCTTAACATGCAAAAAAATGCACTGGAAAAACACAGCTGAGGGCAGTACATCCCCCTTCAGTAGGGCACAACATAAGGAGAGATGGAGTTATAATCAGGAACCACTTAAGTTAGTATTACTTCTAAAAGAAATGCTCCTAAACTATACCTTTCTCAACTAGGTCCTCTTGAAAATGTAAGCAGGCAGCTTGAAGACAGTGAACTGTAGCTTATTGCATGTAATAGTTCAGATCCACAGTAACGCTCACAGACTGTTTATTACAGACACAGCTTATACGGAAAACTTTCACAAAGCAGACACAGCAGAAGTGCTAAAAGAGAACTGCAGTTGGAAAGTCCATCACAGCTATTACTTTCTCAGGTGACTCCAAACATTAGCCTAAAGGTAGATTAAAACACTTTCTATTATGCTCTAAGTCTTCCTATCACAGCAAGCTTTTTAAGGTATTTATTAGAAAGGCCTTTAGCAGTCATTCCTGAACTCGGCAATTCTCATGTTTTTCTGAAAAATATTCCTTTGAGCTTCGACCATTACAAGCAAACAAAAAGATTTACATATGCAGAGCAGACGGAAGACACAATCTAGTATCCTAATGTTTTAATAAGGAAGTCCTTTCAGATAACAGGTGAATTTAGTGCAGAGATCATTTAGAATCACAGCAAGGCTGGAGGAGAAACAAACTCAGTCTAAGCATAGACAGAAGAGCAACAAAAATAATACAGTAGCAAAAAACAACTAGCTGCAAATAATTTGTGTTGTATTTGTGCCAGATGCAACTGCTTTTGTGAGAAGATTTTTAAAAATTAGATGCTAACCCCTCCCATTTATCTTTTTTATTTCCATCAGTCTCCTGTTCACTATACCAAGAGGAGGAAACGGTGAACGTGGACTGTGTAGACTACCAAACGCGCCTTGTAAGAAATTGCATTCTTTGCATGTAAGATGATATGAACTGTCACATCTCCATTTAGCACAAAATTAAAACTTTTTAAAAACAGTTATTTGCAGAGAAACTGTAATGTTTTGTCTAAGAGACAGCAAATAAAACAAGCATTCTGAGAAAGCTTAAACATTTTTACCATCAAGTTCACAAAAATGATCCTGTGAATCATCGTATCTTGCCCAGTCAATGAAAGCCTCTTTACTTTGGTTACTGAGGGGGAAAAAAATACATTTGATTTTAAACTTTTAAATAAACAACATCAATAAGAGCTAACTGAAAGAAACAAAATCCACATACAGTAGTCAACTTGAAATTGCATTCTGAATTACTGTATCTGAAACTCAATAATACATGGAGCTACTGCTTGTCAGCTGCAGAGAGATTCAAGCAGGCACCAACTGCAATACTTTAAAAAGTCATCTTCATGTTAAGACAGCAAGAAAGATTTTACCATCATTATCTGAACAAACTGTGCTGTGGCAGCAACTTCCTTTAGTAGGAGCTTGGTAAAATACTTTCATAGCATACATTTTTAACACTTCAAAATACTCTTTTAGCAGCTGTCACTTAGGGCAGGGGAGAGAGGAGGAATAATCATATATTTTCATAACCTGTACTTTCAATGAGATCTACAATAGTTAGCCTTGCTTTTTAGTAGGAGACTGGATGTCTAAAAGCCCCTTCTAAGCTAAATTATGCTATGAATATGTTTTATCTTATGCCTTTTAAATAATAATGGTATTCCATTTTCAAAGGTGTACTGTACCAGAGACAAGCACTTTGAAGTTCCCATGCTATGAAACACAAACAGTGCAAAAGCTGAATGCTTTCTTCTATGCTGCACAGAACTACTGATGCCACACTACTGACAGCAAAATGTAAGCGAAGTTAAGGTTGGGAATTTTGCTCCAGAGCACAGTGAAGCACTTCAAAATAATGAAAACAACCTATTCTGTTTGATCGAATTAGTACTAGCTCAATTCTACAAACACAGGCAATTCTATAACACAATACATTTCCAACCTTCTGCCAAATCACAACAGGACACTCATACTTGGCATTAAGTGAGGAACTTCTCCAGTAATTATGAGCAGGCAAAATTTGATAATCACAATACAGCTGATAAAAAAAATAATCCAAAACCATGAGGATGATACACTGCTAGGCAGAGAACACAGAGGTTTGCCTAGAAAGCGCAAATTCTTCCTGCACTTGCAGGATCCTCTCCCAGCTTTAATTGTCAATCTTACTGTCGCAAAAGACATTCCTCTTTAGCTTTTCGTATGTGTACTCAATCTCATATTCTTTTGACCTACAGGAGTGGAGGAAATTTAACAGCTTCTTACTTCTCCTAAAAAAGCCTTGGGTAAGGGCTCTGCCCAGTTTGGTTTATAACACCACAAACCAGGCAGAAGCAGTCACTCTTTCATAGCAGTCCCAGTTTGTTAGATGACAGAGCAAAGAGTTTCAACATTTCTATCAGGGTAGAACTGCTGAAATCTGTGGCCAAAGGCACTACGCCTCTTCATCAACAGTGAATAATTGATTTTTCTACTTCTACTTTTGAAAGGTGGGGAATCTAGTAGAATGCAAGTTTTCCTAAGTGCTGTTCCATACACTTTCCTACTCAGGGGCAACACCATCCTGCAGAATTCCTCCCACCCAACCTTGATAGTGCCATGGAACAAGTAAGATCAGGGAATTGATCCAAGCTAAAAATAACTTTGCCAACAACACAAGTAAGTCAACAAGCAACCTGATCTGGTTCATTGAATGATCACAAACAGGCACACCAGTATAACAGAGGGACAGAGCAGGACAGAACCCCTTAATCCAGCACAGTCATCAAGAATGAAGACTGACACTGGTAAAAAGTAGAAAAAAAGGTAGGGTTATTTGCAAGTTTCCTCTGAGTCTTGATGCTGTAAGATACCTTTTTCACCTTTTGCAAATAGTATCAAAGTGCACTTAAAAGAAGTCTACTTATCACATAACACCTTCAGATGTTCTTGCATCATTTTACGTTTACTTTCTAATGAGTTATGGAAAGAATGAAGAACAAAAACTAGCATACTGCAAAAACAAGACAGTCAAAATGAAATGCTCCTTTGTTACAATATTTGTGCTATTGTTGTTAATCACAGCATACCTTAAGGTACTGTTAACTGCTCCCAGTTTGTTAGCTTGCTCACAGTCTTCCAATTCTTTGGAATTATTTGCCGCTTTTGAATACTGGAAGAAAGTTCATATTTATTATGTAAATGAATTACATACAATTCTCTGAGAACAGGTGACGTGAAAGGTATTTCTAGGTTTAGCAGTGAACTGGCAAATATTAGGGAAGATTCTCAGATTCTTGATGCAGTAAATAATTCTGGAACATTTCTTATTTCTTTTTCTTCACTTAATTTTATCAAGCCCATCGCACTTTGTGGGTTTAACTACCACAGAAAATTCAGCTAAATATCTAAAAATTCTGTTTCTTTTGCCTTTTCTTTCTGTTTGTTTAAAATAAATGGAGTTCTGAAGTGTTTCAGATACTTATTTACAGTCTTATAAAAAGACCTTGAAGACAAGCAGTGTCATATCTATAAACATACCTCATATTTTGCAAGCATAATCATACCCCAAGTTGCATTAGTTGTTTCAGTACGTTTGGCCATTTTCCCCTCATGTTTCACTTAATCCTATTCATTGGCATACTCCAGACATGCACAGGTCTGAAGACAGACTATTCAAGCTGAACTCAAGTTTTGGTTATTTGAAAGCCAGAATCGAAGTACTTAAGCTGAACCCTGATTCTATGTAATTTTTAAAAAGTAATCCACTAAAATAGAGTTCCTACTAGAGTAACTCTAAGGAAAGCATGTGAAGAATTAAAGATTCTATTCCACTGTTCTGCAATAGCATAGTTATGTCAGCAGGGGATTTGTCCAGCATGTCAGCTTAAAGCTCAAAAAACACTTTTAACAGTTTTGGAACATAACAGGTAGCATCGTTTCCTTTTTCAGACTGAGTCTTAGGTTTACACAGATTTCTACGTTATTGCAGTCCTTAAGAAATAAAGAAAATTATTTAATGTTAAGTAACTGATAGCTTCCATAAAGCTAAACTGCTAGCTTCCCTTCACTTCAGAGCACACACATGTTGACGTGAAGGATTATTATCCAAAACTAGCTGAAAATAAAAACAGAAGCTAAAGGCCTTGGTCAACCCTTTGGAAAACAACAATAATAATTTGATAAATTTAAAATGAAAAGGAATAGTTCATATCTGAGGACAAACTTGTGGTCAAGATGCCAGAGGCAAAGCAGCAGTACAATACGTATCACAATACTTGTCAATAAAAATGAAGGATTTAATTAAAACCATTTAGATGAGTAGGCAAGATTACTTCCTTTAAAAAATGCATTTGCCAGAACCAGTACAAGGAAAACCAGCAGAACCAACTGAAGATCAAGAAATGAAGGTGATTAAAACCCCCAAGTATTTTAAAGCTAAAAAACCCAAATAATTTAAATCTTATTAGTGGCCTTGCCCATAAGAAATATTTACTCTAGAAGGAACTTCTCATTCAATTTTCTTGGATTTGCCAGGTGTGGGGGATCATTCTTTAGCATCATATGGATGTCAAATGGAAAAATATGAACAAAAAGAACAGAACTGACCTAGAATGAAACAGATATTGCTGATGAAATAACGTACTGAGATGCTGAAGTAAACATTCTGCATGTCTAGAGTTGCAAACCAAACCCTACCCTGAAGTGAAAAAAAATACTGCCAAGAATAAATTCCTAAATTGAAGGTTTCAAACAGAATGAACATTCAAGTCTCAAAACATGCATCCAGTCCTCACTGTTCTCCAGTGTTCAACAGCAATAGCTATCATATCAGCGCTCTTTGTCCAGTGACTAGACCTAGACAAAGGATCTGTTCCGGCTAAGGCAGGATCTTGTAAGAGCAGTGTCTGGAAGAAAACAGGAAAGAGGTGGGCAGGAAGTAAAGTATTAAGTTAAATGTTGTAACTGAGTTACTGCATCCCAATCCCTGCTTCCAAGATTAATATAGCAGCTGTCACAACAGCTACAGTAATGTCTATTCTCCCAAAACATGTTCACCAGTCAAACTGAACAGGACTACTGAAAGGGAAACTACTTTGTGCCTCTCCAGCACCATTTCAAAAAGCTTATTTTGGTTACAAGAATTAAATGGATCCTGTATCACTAGCTGCACTTTTGCAGCAAAGCTCTGCAAGTGTAACCCTGGTCCTTAGGGCTTGATGAGCTTTCAAAAGAACTATTCCTTCCATTGTTCAACAAACAAACAAATAAAAATACCTCTCAATGGCCTAAATAACCCTAGAAGTTTACAAACTCATCAAGGCAATGGGAAACTGAACAGAAGGCAAGCACTTTAGACCACAGACAATTTCTCCACAGGATTCTACCCTGAGTATATGTATCTGTCATTATTAAAAAGATGCCTTTGACGTTTTTGCCTTTCCAAGGCAGACACTGTTAGGACCAAAGAGAACAACTGGACATGTATCTACCCAGGAGAAAACACACCTTTTCATTCTTTTTTTTTTTTTTCCTCTCCTAAATTAATACTTAAAGGATAATCCACAAGATGCAGGACACTCCCAAATGGACCAAGCACAGGCTAATAGCACAGTACTTGCATAGTCACTGAAACAAAAAATTCATACTAAGATGAGTTTGATGTTTCCTTAAAAGGCATATTAAATGGCTCCAAGAAAGACCTTGAACTGAATCATAAGAAGTAAGAAAATGGTGTAGCTAAGATTTAAATCAGCCCTGATGACAACTTTCCTGCAGAAATATTTAATTTTCTTATAGAGAAGCAACAGATATTAGTGTCTTTGTTCTGCCACAGATTAAAGGTATGGAATTGCCAAATTTTCAGTACTGCAGCTGGTCGCAACACCTAGAAGGCAATTCAAAAGAAACGACTGTAGCAAATATACCAGCAAATGATAGATTCTCAAATTAGCTATCCCAGTTCCTTTACTGTAGTGAAAGCAAAAGGTGGCTGATTTTTAACTTCCAAAGTTGAATTCCATATGCCCATGTGAAGTACCTGAAGAACAGCATACCCTGCAGCTATTAATTAACATATTCGTTATGGTTCTCAAGATTATCAATGAGGAAGTTCAAATGCCTGTGAGAAGAATCCTTTCTAAAACAGTCTTTAAAGTCTTGAAATGCCTCTTTAGGGGGCATCCAGGAGTCAGTTTCTCTACAATCAAGCTTGAAAGAGAAAAGCTTCAATACGAAAAAAAAAGAGAACTGGCAACAGATTATTCAGCTAAAACTCCAGATCTTCTGTCCAGAGACAGTGCCAAAGATGTTCCAGAACAAGTACTGCTACTTGTGCTGAAACAGTGAATGACTGACATTTAAACCATGTCAGTGAGAAAGATGCTCCTTCTCCAATCAGCATAAACCTTTAAAGAAAGAGACACACTTTACTTCTGAGTGAGCTTAACAATGCATATATAAACAGTAGATGAGACTTCCTCTTGAGCTAAAGCTTGGCCAGACTTGCCTGCACTCTTTATGACAGCAGAACACAGAAGTCATCAAATCACAATAAAGTATTCCTCTCATCTATCTTTGGTAATCTTTCCTGGCATAAAGCCTAAACCTAATGCTAATGGTCATTTATGATACGGTGAACCACACTCAGGTGAGCAAGCGCCAACTATACCTGTCGAGCAGAAAGTACTGGGCAGGATGGATATATGATAGTTAAGCAAGAGTAAGTAGGAATCTGCAACACAGCAAAGGCACTCAACAGGAAGATCTCTCATACGGGCACTATTATCCCATTAACTGCTAAAATCCTCATTCTTGGGCACTGTGTTTAGGATTTGGGGGTGGAGAAGGGCTGTTGGTCTTTCTGCTCTGACCACTTTTCTAGGCATATATACATATCCTCTTTACTTCCTTGGGTTTGCTAATAGCACTTGGTGATCTAGGAGGGATCACTTGGAGAGAAGCAATCAAATGCCAGCAGCACAAACTGACTACTTAAGCTTGCACTGATCACTTGAACACATATTGTCTTTAGACTAATTAGATTAATGATCTGCTCAAGATTAAATATGGCAAAACTACATGTAATCCTTCAGGTTCTTTCAATATTAGAGGTTGTGGTTGTACATGATGCTTACAAAAGACTGCACTGCTACTCCCCTTTGCATCTTAGCCTGTGGCTTCATAGAAGGTGGCCTGTATTCAAAATGAAAAAAGAATTTAGTATCAGGCATTCTGTGGCCATGTACTGATGTCCCTGGTCATTCATCGACTGAGAGCCTGTCATCGATTGAGAGCCTGTCATAGCTTGATTCAGAATGATATGACAGTACCAGCTATGTCAGAAACACTATTATACATAAAAGTAAAAGCGTAAAGCCACATACAGGAACTGATAAGTTATGTTAACATTTTCATCACTATGCCAAGACTGAAGGTTTGTAATAAAAAGTCACACAGCTACTGTAATGTTAAGTTCTTAAAAAAAAAAAAAAAAAAAAAAAAAAATCAGTAAGAACTTAGCAAACAAACGATTATATACCTTATTAGAGCTCCCAGCCTTAATTCCAACTGGTATTTTGCTCTGAAAACAAAAAAATAAAACAGTTTTTAGATTGTTCATAGAAATCATCATGCCTGATTAAAATCCATAAATTAAACATCATTCCTATTAAGTAAACTTGTTTTTAAATAAGTAACTTGCTCCTTTACCTTCTCAACTTGTTATACCCAAAACAGCGCTAGAGCTTAGAATAGACTTATTCTTCAAGTTATTTGTTTTATTGGTAAAATGATTAAGATTTTAAAATACTTTGGTTGTATTTCTGATTTTGAAATGGAAAACAATTTTATTGTCACTTATTTAAATTTAAGTTCTCATTAGTAAATAGAATATGATTAGATACTGAAAATTTGCAAAATTTTTAAACAAATAACCTTTTTCTATTTTATATTATTTGATCCATACCTCAGGACAAGGCTCTACATGACAATCTTTGATAGAACAATGGCCGTCATCAGCCCAAAATGGGCATGGTCTCTTCAGGTTGACCTAAACATACAAAAGCAAAATTTTAAAATTGACACTTACAAAAGACAATTTTTTGGGGGGAAAGAAAAAAAAAAAAAAAAAAAAGGGGCTCTCAGTATCAAGAAATTCTTTAAAATTAAAGGAGAGGATACAATGAAAAAGCGTTAAATTCAAGTTTGAGGGGTTTTGTAGGAGTCTGGTCAGTTGGTTGATTGAACTACTCTCCCTCTGAGCATACAAGATGACGCTTGCTGCAGTAGAATGGTTAGTGACAATGGTTCTCCAATGGAGACAAATACATAGTATATTAAAGCACAAATTAAATCTCTTACCACTAACTTAAAAGCAGTAAATAAACCACTAAAATGAAAGCAAATCAGTCATATGTTGTTCTAAAATGGTTGTAGTTACAATCAGTTTACTCGTACTATACAGATCAAGAAAATACATTTGATGTAGGACAAACTAGTGCACAAGTTTCCTAATTCAAATAAGCGCTTGATTGCAGATTTCAAGAACTAAAAACAGGCAATCATTAGTATACATATCATAGCTAGTCAAGGAAGAATGAGTATCATAATGTCCTCAAATTAGGGATCTGATACAGTACAAATACAAATAATGAAGAGAAACCACTTCAGAAACATTATCAGCAAACCCTGTGATGATTAGTGCTCCTATTTTTCATGACATGGCACAATTAAGGCAAAAAGTACCACATATATTAGCACATACTACACTGCAAGAGATTAAAACACTTTACTACGTTTGGACTGTCAATGTGAAAATCAGCGAAGTAAAAAAAAAAAAACAAAACCAAACAATCCCAGCTTTCCTTTAAATTAGCCTTACACAAAGAAACACCAGTGATAAAACCCACTCTAAGTGGCCTGGTTTTGGGGTGAATACAGTAATAGAAGCCCAATGGCTATAGTCACTGAACTGTCAAACCTGAGACTCAGCAATAAAAAAGCCTAAATTTAATTATTTTTTAATTATTTTTTTTTCTGCCCAGCATTACACATCGTATACTAAACATAAGCGAAACTAGATCAATATGCCCCTGATACAGAACCGGCACAGTATGAAGAATCTGAGATGAATTATAGCCAGATTTTACTCTCCCTAGTCTATTCCATTTATTATTTTACTAATAAATAAAAATAATAGAAATAGAAAGCAAAACTATGGACCTGCAATAAGGACACAACTTCTGCTCCTTGAAGGACAAATTGTTCTGGGATACTACGTACCCGAATTAAAGTAAAACAAAAATAATTCCCTCTTCAAGTGTTCTGTCAATACCACAAGAGATCCTGAAAGACTAAAACGTAATGTTTCACTTGCTCAACTGCCCTTTATTATACTAAATTCCTCTACCAAACTTTTCAGCAAGTAAGTTCTCTCTGTATTTTCAACACACACATACAAAGTTAATTGCTATAAAATGTGAAGACAAGACTCTTTTCCAGGTTTTCATTTTGATATACTTATTCAGCACAACTGGGAACTGTAAATTCAGCTTTAAAATGTTAAAGCAATTCCTCAGTCAAAAAAACTCCAAGACATTCAACAGATGGTATGACTTCTTAGAAGTGATGACAATTATCTTCTAGTTACAGTTCAAGCCATGCTAGCACAGATACATTGAAAGCAGAGATTTTAGGTTGCTTCACCCCCCTTTCCTCTAGTCACTCAACAAACACCATCCCTAGAAAAAAAAAAGTGTAAAATTCTAGAACTTTTTGCACCTGTTCACTCATCATCTTTTTTAAATAAAGCACAAAGTGCTACATTTTACATCACTTTCACAGTAAGACCTAATACATAAAACATGCCCCTCCCACCAATTTCTGACAGAAAAAGACCAACTAACATAGTTAGACTACAACCTTGTCCAAAGTAAACTCTAACAATAAAAAATGCTAACAACTTAGGAAGATACAAGCAACTTATGAAGTAACTTCTTACACAGAGAAAACCATAAATATAAGAACACTGCTGTCTAACGTGCAGGTTAATTCAGAAAGAAGACCTGCAAATATACTAGTCCTAGATCTGAGACAAACTAAAGTTGCACAGTGCCTGTACTTTAATCAATACCTATCATACACTGACTATATCAAACTTCTGCTTTTTTCAGGGTGTGATGTATTCATTTCATTAATATCATTTAGAGTATTACTCAGTATTTGTCACAGATTAAAAGCTATACTTGCTATCAAGAGGCTTCCATAGTCTGCATGCTTTGATGTATAAAACTATACAGACAAAATTTTTTATTCCTTTCTTTCATTGAGAAGTCTTCCCCTATCTAGAAACCACTCAGCACAATTTCAGCAAGAGTTTAAAAAAAAAAAAAAAGCTTTCTTCATCCTTCAAATAAAAATTAGCGAGTCCATTCAGTATTATATATTATATGACTGCTGAACTATAACACAGTGGAAGCACTGTAGCTGGTAATTAGAAATGTTCATGATCCAAATTCTGTTACAAGCTAAATTACTTCAGAGTAGGAGTGTTTTCACACCCAGAACAAGTATACTTCCCCTATGCTTACTCAGTATTTACTTACACTGTAGTTGACCTAGATGATCATTGCCTACCCTCACAAGTTCCACATGCATCTATGTGCTTAATGGCATTTTTATGATTCTTTGCAGAGACATAAAAAAAACCCCTCTGTTGCTTATTCAGAATGGAACAGGTGAAAAAAGATGACTTACTCAGTTTGCTTGTTCAACACAAATTCTTCGCTGTCACATCTGGAAGTACTAAGTAATATATGGTGATGGGTGGACTGCACACTGGCCCTTGCAACTGAGCATTCATTAGGAAGATGGCATAGGATTGTAACACGCTACTGAAGTACGTTCTGCAGAATCACTGTTGAAATTAAGACTAGCTCTAAATTGATAGGATGAAGTTACTGCTGTACAAAACCCATATACCTGCTGCTCTTCCTCTTTAAATACTTTGTTTTGTATCTTTCTGGCACTTCTGGGGAATCTAATTACCGCTACTATGTGATATATTATCACTGAAGTTGCACATATGTTGTTTTTCCCGAAAAGTGAAATTAGAACTGTACCATGGAGCAGGAGTTGATTCAGGGTGAAGTTACACACTACTGCTTGCTCGGACTAGAAAAAGAAGATTTTAGCAGTTTTTTCCTCCTTCCTCACATTCATAACCCTATCTTGCATGAGTGTAATACTTGTCTGATACCAGATCAGCTTGATAGCTTGCTACATCCTCAGATGGAAGAATTAAAAATAAAAACCTGCAAATTTCAAGCTAAACATATCTGAAAAGAGAAATATCAGGCTTCAAAGTCTTATTTTTCTTATTAGTCTAATAGAGAGACAAACAGTATTTAATGTCATTAAAAAGTGTTATTACATACTACTTGAAAATTGAGTACTTTTACCAGTTTATCAAAGGAATAACAGTTCTCTAGATAGCAAATACTAAGATTAGAACTAAGACAGCAACTTATAAATAAAGGAAATCACTGCAATATTTCAGTTCCAAATTACACAAGTTTCTTAGAAAACAAGTACTGCATGCTGTCAGAAAGTTGCTAATACACAATCCTTTCTAAATGCACCAGTACAAAGATACTGCCTTTAGTAGTAGTCATGATTTACTGTCACTGACTCCAGGATTAACATGACAAACACAACTTACTACCGACATAACTGTCAGGGACTGAAAATCTGCTACAATCAAATTAAAGAGCTGTTGGCTTCTAAAAGACAACTTAATACAGACAAGTTGATTTAATGTGTAATACTCCCTATATTTTCTGGATTTTATTTAAATTATTCAGAAAAATACCATTCTAATTGTACCTTGTAATATCTGAAGTAATCACGTTCTTGCAGTTTCTGTATTTTGGGAAAGATCTTGAAAGTATTGAAGTCATCGATGCTTTCTATGTCACACAAACAATCATCTAGGACTCCTGTGAGCTATTAAAAAAAATATAAAAATTTATTTTAAATCAAAAAATGCAATATTAACTACAGAAAAATCCTCTAAAGAGAAATAAATGGCAATCAAAAGAAATACTAGTGAAACGCAAATACTTTATTTCTCATCATTAAAATATTCTACAACATACCTTATACACTCAGACACAGAAAATAACAGATCTTAGCACTTTTTTTGAGCTTAACTCCACCTCTACATACAGTGTCAGCCAGACTAACACTCTTTATTTCCTGACAGATTCAGCATATAGAACTTTCTGCAGAATGAGCAGCAAGATTTTCCAAACTACAAACACAAGGTATATTAGCCCATTGGAGTGCCATACCAAGTATTCTCCTAGCAAATGCTCATTAACTGAGTTGCCAAAAAAACCCACAATCGCACACTGTCATCTTATTTTTATAATTCTTCTCAAAGCATAAGAACGCTCCAGCTAGTTTCTTTAGAGGCGCTGGATAAAGGGGAATAGGTATTTATCTGCCCAAAAAGTTAGTAGCTGCACAGTTAAATTCTGCAAATAAATACTAGGAAAACCAGGTGCAGGCACCTGTACTGCAAGGCTGTAAATCTACTGTGAAATTAAGTCTGAACTTTCCAGGTCCCATCCCACTTCTTCTGCCAGGACAGCAAACCGGTTCAAGGTACTGCACTAGCTTTAGACTATGAAGAGGAGTGTACACAAGCGCAGAAGCGCTACTGCCAGCACAGCAGAGGAAGGCAGGACTGTGGCAAGCAGCAGAGGGGAAAGGGCGAACTAACTCAGTAGACTGAGCAATAGCAACGCTTTTGCCAAGACTGTGACAGTGTCTTAGCAAAAGGTGGAAACAGTGAAGGTGTTTTTCTATGAACATTTGTAGGATAAATTTAATTAAATATAAACTAACTACTCTTAATCATAGCATCTTAAAAAACTACAAACATGTTTGAAAGGCCTTTCAAACATGAGTTTGAAGGCTTAAGATCATATATTAGGGAATGGAACCAAACACTCCTGTTAACTACTACTGTTCTTCAGCCAGACAACAAATTAATTGACATACATGATGGCCTAGAAAGCATATAAAATAGGAAAGCCTATCTTGCATGGCCTTGGAAGAGCTTGTAACTATTCAAAGGTTATGTGCAAAAGGAGACGAAGAATATTTTTTGTGGTGCTTTTTTTCTCCACCAATTTCACAGAGATGAGATTATGAAATCATCTAATCTGTTTTATGCATGATAGATCACTACAGAACAGATAACCTTATATAACCAAGCTTGATGTAAAAAAGTCACTAGAAACCAAATTTTAGGCTTCTGTTCTTTTACGAAGCATAAAAGAGGCCTGGAAAATTAATTTTCCCCAGCCCTCTGTGAGAATAAAAGGGTGAAGGTTTGGCAATGAAGCATTTAAGTAGAAAATTCAACTTATGTAGATCATAACATTTCCAAAGGCACTAAACAGGCTGTCACAATTCTGCAGAGTAGATATGGACGGCAATGAAGTAAAACTCATTTAAGGGAAGTTACTTTACCCAAAGTCTTCCATGCTGTTACGCTCGCCTTGTTAATGCTATCTAGCATCAAACCTGAGCAAACAGCAATTACAGGCTTTTCACAAAGCCAAGAAAGCTCTCAGCCCACATGACTGCCAACTTCAAAGTCAGAAAACAAAACATGATGTTATTAGTGCTCACAGACATAACCCCCATGCATTTTAATCTATAATGATTTCATTCAAATTTTAGAATTTTCTTATCAGTCACACATAGGCAGAAATGAATTTTGCAGTCTTTAAAGGTAACACCATACCACAAACCAAACAACAGTACTTTTCACTGGAATATAAAAAGGCAAAAAAAGATAACTTCCAATATTTTGCGCAAATATTTAACTGTATAAACAGTGAAGAACAATTATTAAGCTGAAAGCCGTACAAAGGATCCAAGGTATTTTCTTTGGACTCAGGAGATAAAGTGTAGGAAACTGTTTTGATGACCACCTCATGGAGCTATCCACTGCTTACAAAAATATTTTTACCATCTATGCAAAACCAAAGATGCTTTTCCAGGGAAAAAAATGTTCCAAATAAATATGCAGCAATTACACTCAGCATGAAATCCCCATGGAAAAATAAAAAGCTGCAGTCGTCCTATTCAACTAAGATGGCAAACTACTGGAGGTCACCCCTTTGCTAGCCGTCTCCGATAAAAATCTTAATTCTACGAATGGCTTCCATAATGCAATACAGTTTACTCAGAACACTATGAAGTTTCAAAAATAAACCCTCCCCAAAAACTAGAATTTCCAAACAAATTATCCAAAGAAAAAATAATTTGAATAACAAGAGCAAGGAAACAAAATTATCCATTTCTTTCTCACAACTTTTTCAAAATTGGAACAGTTAGCTCTCTGTATACATAGAACAGCAAAACCAACATCTCCTTGGAAGGCACGCTCTAAAATTAAACTATGCTATAGCTGCACCAAACCACAACTGGTTTGACAGCACACATGAAACATCAATACTGCACATCAGTGGAGTGAGTTAACAGCACTAACAAAACTGCAACACTGGCTTCTAGCATTCCAGTTGTTCTTTTATTAGTCCAGGTGTAGTCTTCAGTGCTCTCACTTACATAACGATGTAACACTACGAACATGCAGAAAATGGTTTCACTTCTGTCAACATCCGGATCTTCCAGTTAATTCTTTTTTAAACTGGAGACACAAAACTAAGAGCAGTGTATTACACAGTTAAAATTACATATCATAAGACTTACTTTGCTATTCATACCATCGTTTCTTGCTTTTTTTTGCAACTGAACTATACTAGCGAACTTAGTCCACATATATAGTCAACTGTAGTGGAAGTCATCACAAATTTTATTACAGTGGCCAAACATGCTTTCTTTTCATCTGGTAATTATTTCCAACTGTATGAGAAACTCTAAAAGCAGAAGCCTACTATAAGCTGTGTTCAAAAAACTCGTCTGACAATTGAATAGCTGCTAATTCTTCTCTATTTCCAATACGCTTATCAAAGTATTTCCAGGTATTGTCCAACCTAGCTTATTTCTTGTACAGGTATGAGAGCTGTACTGGAGATGTTGAACTTCTAACTCATCTTCTCCAAGATAAATCAAACGTTCAGTTTAAAAGGTCAATGTCCAACCTGCATCAACTTCTCCTTATGAAATCTGTAAACAGAAATGTATTCAGTACTTTAACGTTAAGAAAAAACTGAATAAATGCATGCGCTAACGAGCAGTCTATTCATACAACCAACCTTATTATTGTTATCAGGTTGTTGTACTTAAATTACTTCAACAATCAGAAGACCACAGGGACACCTTGTTTTGTTCCTTAATGTTTTACTTCGCCATAGTTGCAGAATAAGAAAAAAGCTACAGGTAACATGACTCCAAGAACTACTAGCTAGCTTATCCTTTCCCTGTATAAGTCAAATTCGAAGTATTTAAACTCTAAATACAATATGCTAAGAATCTGTTGGAATAGCAATAACCAATCTCTCTGCCAAGTGTCATAATAAAACCATGCCAGTTAATGGCTTCCTTGAGAATTCGAATTCAATTAGCATGTAGGTACACTAAAACAGCTTCTAAAATAATGGATTTTTAAATCAGGTAAAACCTTGACTTACAACAAAAAAAAAAACCTGTAATTAAAGCTATATATGCTAGACTAGTCATTGCTTTGCATGGTCTCTTACAATATAGCATGCCATACAAAGCAGAAATTTAAAAAATATACAAAAAATAATGTTAAGATACAGAAGCCAAATTTTGCTCCACATGGACATTGTGAGTTTCTACATAAACTCACTCTAATGTCTTTGACCCAGCTGAAATCCTTCCCTACTTGACAGAAACTATTATTTCAGGAATGGTCATACTGCTGACGAATAGCAAACTCTCAACTTGAGACACCTGCCCTTCTGAAACTGTAAAGGCAATTTACAGAAAGGCAGCATTCTTATCCTTCTCTGCAATGTGGGCAAACAGACACAGGCCTAAACACAAGCCAAGCCGGGCCACTGCTATTTCCATTCGACCACATGGCTTCCCACCATCTTCATGAGGACACCAAAGTTTTTGCCTATAGTCAAGGGTATGATCCAACCCAGAAGTCTTCAACACAACACCCCACAGACAACAAGCAGAGATACCTGCATGAAACAACTCCTCTGTATGTCTGGACCGTTATATACGTGTACTAGCAGTGCTTCCCAGATCGACCAACTTCTCCCCTGACAGCAGCAGCGGGGCCCCACAGACCGGAGGCACCCAACAGACCGGTCCCGCGCTGGACCCCAGCAAGGAGGAACCGCCGGGGATAGAATAGGAAGGACATGGGCTGCAGACTTCAGCGGGAGATCCCCCGACTTCTCCGCCAGCAGGCTGCACCAGACACGGCCCCGAAACTCCCCTCTCCCGCACGACCCTCCGAAGCGCCCTCACCACCTCCTCCAGTCCGCGACAATGAGGACCTCTGCTCTCTCTTCCCCCAGGCACGGGTCCCCAGCCCTGCCCACGGCCGCCGGGGCATCCCTTCCCAGCCACGCTTCTTTCCCCTTTCTTCCCCGCCATGAGGGGGCTCCGCCACATCGCTCCACCGCTGGTTCCTACCTGGGCCTTAGCTGTCACGACGCAGCCGAGCACCGCCAGCAGCCGCGCTGCCACCCGTGCCCTCACCGCTGTGCTCCGGACAGCACCGCTGCCGCTCATACTGCTGCTGTCGCCTCTCCGCCCGCCGCGGCTGACGGGGGAGGGCGGCCCTCGCCCCGCCGCGCAGCAGCCGCTGCCGCCACAGGAAACAGACGGAGGAGCAGAGAGACAGCGGCGGTGACAGCGTCTCCACCCGTGCGCGGCCGTTCCTGTCTGCGGCGGGACCGTCAAGTGGGGGTGCCGAGCTCACCTCAACCTGCCCGCGCGCTGCCGAAACCACAGCAGCACCGACGCGCGCGCACACATACACACACTCCTCGCGCGCAGCCGCCGCCCTCACGAGCCACCGCTCCTCTGGGTGCCGCGCAGCACCACGGGAGCCGTAGTCCGCGCGCGCAGCCCCCGGCGGCGGCAGGGCCGGGGCGGGACCCGACGCGAGGCCCAATCGGGGAGGACCACGCGCACCTCCAAAACAAGCCGCGAGGGGAGGGGCTGCTGGGCGCGTGCGCGCGGTGTCAGCGTGAGGGGAGGCACGATCCGCCTGTGGGGAGGCGCTGGGGGGCCGCCGCCGCCGGGAGATTGAAGTGTCCGGTGGTGAGGGGCGCCCGGTTCCTGCCTCAGCCGGGTGTCTAACCGAGACGAAAGTACTGCGAGAGGCTGTTCGTCTGTTCGCACCTGCGGCGTGCGGGGAGGAGCTCTAGAGGTGAATTGTGTTTAGAAGGGGCTTTTTTTCTTTCAGGTCGCACTGCTTTTTTTCTGCTATCGCGGCTTCTTTTGTGAGAAGCTATATATGCGAAGATGGACGCACCTCATTATTTTTGCCTCGTTTGATTATTTTACTTGGGCCCTTTGAGAGCAAGGCTGAAAGTCAATGGAGAAAAACTATAGGCTCTTTATTCGCTGGCTATTTTTTTTCCAATTGTTTTTTTTTTTAATTGCGACAGCTATCTCCTGCCCCCAGTTTGTTTTTTTTTTTTTCAGGGGAGGCACAGGCTACTGTGAAGGCTACAAGAGGTTAAGAAAATGCTTTCAGATATGGCTTTATGTTACAGCTAAGATAATGAAATAGTTGTGTGGAAAGAGGCAGTACTGTTTTACCATCCATCCCTCCCTCTTTCCGGTTTCTCATCCCCTGTATCTGAGCTAGCACGCCTGAAGCTGTGTGTTAACTCAGCTGCTTCAGTAATTTTTATGTTCGTTATCCTAGGGATAATTTTCTGCCAGAGCAGCCGGCTGAACTGACTCACTCTGTGTCTGCTTCATCACTCTACCTGAGCCAGGGAAGAGGCAAGGGTGCATATGTATCCCAGTAGGAACAAGAGAAGGGCCCCTTGAGGTGGCTGCTTGTTGTTAGATAAGTTTAGCTACACCTAATTTCCTTTTTCTACAACCCCTTAGGGAGACTGTTTGGCACAGTTGGTTATGGGATGACATCAGTTGAATTTGTCTAGCTGTGCTTTGCCAGTAGCTACTGGAACTGCTCTGAGGCTTTTGCTGCTGCTTCTTTTCAAAAAATTAAAAAAAAAACAAAAAAAAAAACCAAATGCAAACACCCCCAAATTTCCCACAACCAACCACCACCAACCCTAAGCAGCTCAGACACAATCTTTTGCATCCAACAGTTAACTGAATATATGTAATTCACTTCCAGAATTGTAAAGTGAATTTCCTGCAGGAAAAAGAGTGTTGCACTGATTTCATGTGCAGGGTTGCTGGAATTAGAATTTTATTTGCAGTCCACCTGCTACCCTTGTTCAGTTAGAGGACAGTGCGCCTTTACCAGAGTATGGAAGTAAGCTTTAAAGCTGGGGTAACTCTCAGCTTAAAAGTTTTCAGATCTGCCGTTATGATTTACTTACACATTAATTCAAATTAGTTTCCCATTAAATTTGTCTTTCAGTGTCAGTATGTCACAGATTTTGCATTGCTGAAAATGTCTTGAAAAGCTGAAGGATAGATAGCTATACAGAGACCATGAAATGGAGTAGGCAGTAGTTTTAGAGTTTGGTCTCAGAGAGATGATGTAATGGCTTCTTCTTTTCCTCTCTGGAGTACAGATGGTACACCTATCATTTGGGAACGATTAAATGAGAATTTATTCCTAATTTCAGCTCAATCAGTGATTTTTAGTCAGGTTTTACTTGCCAGAATTCAGCTTATACATTCTCTGTGTGCACAGAAATAATGGTCTGTGTTCATCACTAGTGTAAAAATGTGTCTCAGAAATGACTGCAAACTAATTTAAGCGAACAACCAGGCAAACAGGCCAGCTTATCATTTCATGTTAGGAGAAGTTTGGTAAATCCCAGCAACTTTTCCAAGTTCATGAACTAGATTTCAGTAATCTGACATACGGATTTTGGAAACTTTTTGCCCTTGAAGCTTTTGCCTTTATTTATTTTTCCAAAGTAGCATTAGAGTGAGACCTTTCTAAACTTAAGAGAGTAAACCAGAGGGATCAATACATCACAAACTTCTGATTAAGTCTGGCAAACAGCAGCGGTGAGAGTGTGGTGCCTGTTGAGCAATGAATATCTTGTGGTAGCCTAGTTATGAAGATTTGACAGCAAGGCAAAGCTGTTTGTGAGAACTGTTAGTAAACCACCTGATGTGAGTACTGACAAATAAAAAGCAGACAAGTAGTGGGGCACATGAGTGCTATGGTCTGTCAGGCCTGCTATGACTGAAGAACTGGTACACCCAAACCCCTGTTTTATCCCACTGTAGTTAGGCCCAATATAATGTTTCTGTCAAATGTCAAAATTGTGACATCGCTGTACAACTGTCAAACAGACCAATATCATTATTGGGAAAGAAAGTAGTTTTAACTTTCTAGGCCGTGGTCAATTATTCCTACTCCAAAACAGTCTTCAGAATTTTAAAGAACTGGCCTTGTAACACACTGAAAATACTGACAATTGAAAGCTAGCTGTAGGATATCCAGTAAAAAAAATGCAGGGAGGTATTTCCTAACTGTAGTAACTCAGACATTAGAGGTGAAGAGCGTATGTTGAAACAGAAGTATTTTACTCAATACAAATGTCCTTAGATAAAGATGTATGAAATGTATAAAGCAAAGAAATGAGGAAGAAAAACCAAGATTGCCACAGGCCCACAGCTACCATCCCTAGTAGCAACCCATGTCGGGGGGAAGGTTATACTGTTCCTCTGTGTTAGTGGCATTGTGACCAGGAACAGAAGTTCTTTATTTCCATGGGGAAAAGCCATAGATAGGATGAGTTAGGAAAAAAGTGTTTTATCTTTTTTTATTTTCTTTTTTTTAAAGGGGTGGGGAGAGGGGTGTGTTGGGGAAATAACAATCATATTCTGCTGGAGAGGAATATATTGTCCATGGAATCAAAAAGGCTTCATCTGCAGCCTTGTACTCAGAAGGCAGGAAACCCCTTGAGACTGTGGTTTAATTGCTATTTCGAGCAATAAATAATTGGCTATGTACAACTGGATAGCTTGCAGATTTTAGGGTGAAGTCTCTGTGCTCATCAAATATAGCAGCTTTTTGATGGGGCCCAGAAAGGGGTAAGAAGAGGCGTCTGTAGACTTGATCTGTAAAAACTGTTTGAAAATATTAATTCTGTATTTAAGTGGAGATTTACAAAATGCTGAACTCTTCACATCATTAGTTACACTGAATTTAGCGCTTTGCAGGGTTACAGCAAGATAACCTCTAGATTTTACTTAAGTATAGAAATTTGATGAGAAAGATAATCTATTTTAGAGAATGCTGTTACTTAAAGTTATCTTTTTCTGGATTTAGTTTTTATGATACAGTTATATTTGGTTTTGCTAAAATAATTGCTGACTTTCTGGACTGGTCAGTTAAGTAACAAACAGATTTCTATGTCACTCATGAAAGAATGATACAAGAACAGGCATGCAACAGCCAAATTAAGCTGTACTGTTGACAGTGCTCTAGAGATACTTCTGTGTAATTGCAGGTTCTTCCTTCAGTACTAGGAAAAACATTGCTAAATTATGGTGACTAACCTAAGTTTTGAGGCAGTAATTTTATCTAGACTGTTCACATCTATTATTAAATTTCATTATTTTAAAGAATTCTTAATGAATAATTTGTTTAGTAAAATCTGTTTCAAATTGAAAAGCCAGTGTAATTTACAGATACACTTTTAAAAATACACAATTTTTAACAACATTAACCAGTTTTGGTTGCTGACGTGTCGTTCAGCTAAACTTATTTTGTATTTGTTTACTGAAGTAATTTTTTAATTCTGATGGAGGAAGATTTAATGTTGTAAGTTATCAGAAGAGTAAATGCCATGTTGATGGTAAAACCTGGGGCAGCCCCCAATACCAGTGCTATATATGTTTTTGTAGTTTACAGCCACCTATGTAACAATAGTACATTAGGGATATTCTGAATGACATTAATGGATACATTTTTATATAGACTATACATGTATTTCTCAACAGCTTTTTTAGTCACTGACTGTATCTACTTCTGAGGTTAAAGCCAATAGTCTTCAAACAGCACACAGAGGCAATACATATATGCAAGTCCTGAGGGCAGATACAGCATTCATTTTACTGAGGTAAAATTTGGCAGGTTTAAAATCCAGAAAATTCTTAGCTCTACTGTGGCTTTGTCATTCATTACAGTTATAGGAGAGGCTCCAATTACTACTCTGGCATTTTTTCAGACCTGTGTTGGTAAGAATACATTTTGTTGGTCCTCTTAATTCTCAGGCTGATTATCCATCACTAAAACCATTGTGCCTCTGAGGAAATCTAAGCAAGCATACAGAATCAGCAATTTTATTTCTAATTAGACTTGATGTTACCCTTTGAAATTAAGAAATGCCTCTGTTCTTTCAGAATGATTTTCAGTATTAATGTGGAAACTATCAGAGTCAATTGATATCTTGGACAGCCAGACTCCAGTAATATGCCTAAAAAAGAATACTTCTTTGGTTTTTATACATCATAAATTACAGAAATGTTGGTGATCTGTTAGCTCTACCTTGGAGATTAAGATATGTAGAGATATAAATATGTGTGCATGTATAACCCAATGGCAAAACATCCATTTGTCTACGGCAAAATAAGGGTGATGCTCTGAATCTTCCAAATAACCATGTCAGTAGTCCCACTGGTAGGATAACACAAAGACTTGCTCTTCTACAAGAATTCACAAATTCTGTACCAGAATAATTGAAGAACCTTAATATTATTGATGTTAATGAAAAGCCAAATAGCAGGATGAGCCACTGTAGTCAATCTAAATTCTGAAATTAAAAGTAATTTAATCTTTGTAAGTTTGGTTTTTGGGTTTTGGTGGGGTTTTTCTGTGTTTGCTTTTTGTCTCTTTGATTTTTTGTTGTTGTTGTTGTTTTTGTTTTGTTTTGCTTTTGTTGTTTTTTTGTTTTGGTTATTAGATTTGTAACATGCATGAGAGATGAGAATAATCTGTGGGAAAGCACTCATGCTTTATATGGACCAAAGGCTACTTTTAGTATTCTGGTGCAAGCCAGTTGACTGAATTGGAGCTCTCCCAGTGTAAGAGTAAAATGTGGCCATAAAGTTACCTTGTTAATAGATGAGGGAGGTGGCTAACACACAAATGTGGCTGGTTTCTTCTGTTTGTATTGCACAATTGGTTTCATGCATAGACCCCATTTAAGAAATCCGTGTTACTGTATATTATACATATATAATGTTGCACGTGCAGGAAAGGAGGCTGCTAACCCAGGAAGCTGGGAAAAGGTAACAGAAAAAAACAACAAAAAAAGGAGGAAGAGGGTAATTAAAAGCAAGGGGCTTCCTCCTACATCTGTTGTCCCCACCCAGAACCGCTTTGCTGTCCTGCAGGGGGCTGATGAGCAACAGCGCTCCCACCAGGCGCAACCAGCTGGCGCACTGGTAAAGAAGGTCACTAGTGGTGCTGCCAGGAAAAAGCGGCGGGTCGTAGTAGTCGGGGACTCTAATCTGAAAGGCACAGAGGCACCCATCTGCCGGCCTGACTCAGGCTCAAGGGAGGTGTGTTGCCTACCAGGGGCTCGGATCAGGGATGTGGCCGAGAAGCTGCCTGCTCTAGTCGGTCCCACTATTACCCACTCCTGGTAATACATGTGGGTGCTACTGATATAGCTAGCAGTAGCCCGGAGACCATAAAGAAGGACTACAGAGCTCTGGGAGAGGTGGTTAGGGGCTCTGGAGCTCAGATTGTCTTTTTGTCAATTCTCCAGAATACAGGGCAGGACCTTGAAAAGGCTAGGAAGATTGGGCAGGTTAATAAATGGTTAGAAGGGTGGTGCTATAGTCAGGGGTTTGGGTACCTTGAACATGGGACTCAATATAGTAGGCCAGGTCTACTGGGGGCTGGTGGAACTGGTCTGACAAAGAAGGGGAAGAGTGGATTTGGTAGGAGGCTTGCCAGACTGGTCAAGGATGCTTTAAACTAGATGTGCTGGGGGAGGGGGGCATCATTCCATCCCAACACACCCAGTCGGTTGCCAGCACCTACAGTAAACGTTCGGAGCAATGTAGAGATATTCCAACTGCTCCAGACAATGAGCCGGCTTCAACTGGATCTCGGCTCAAATGCCTCTACACAAATGCCCGTAGTATGGGGAACAAACAAGAGGAATTAGAGATGTGTGCACGTCTACGGGGGTATGATATCATAGGCATCACAGAAACATGGTGGGATGGCACCTATGACTGGTGTGTTGGAATGGAAGGTTACCGGCTCTTTAGGAAAGACAGGCCTGGCAGACGGGGAGGGGGAGTTGCTATTTATGTTAGGGATAGGCTAGACAGTATGGAACTCTGTCTGGGGACAGGTGAGCAGTCGACAGAGAGTTTGTGGGTCAGGGTTAAAGGGAGAACAGCGATGGGTGACATTATTATGGGGATCTGTTACAGACCGCCTGACCAAGGGCACTTGCTGGACGAAGCGCTCCATAGGCAGATAGGAGCAGCCTCACGCTCGCAGGCCCTTGTTCTCATGGGAGACTTCAACCACCCTGATATCTGTTGGAGGGATGGTACGGCCCGGCACAAGCAATCCAGAAGGTTCCTCGATTGTGTGGAAGACAACTTCCTTCTGCAAGTAATAGAGGAGCCAACAAGGAGAGGTGCCATGCTTGACCTCGTCCTCACCAACAGGGAAGGGCTGGTTGGGAATGTGACGCTCCAGGGCAGCCTTGATTGCAGCGATCATGAGATGGTTGAGTTTGAGATCCTCAGGACAGTGAGAAGAGCGTGCAGCAAGCTCACTGCCCTGGACTTCAAGAGAGCAGACTTTGGCCTCTTCAGGAACCTGCTCAGTAAGGTTCCATGGGATACAGCCCTAGAGGGCAGGGGGGCCCAAGACTGTTGGTTGATATTCAAGGATCACCTGCTGCAAGCGCAGGAGCGATGCATCCCAACTAGAAGAAAGTTTAGCAGGAGGGCCAGGAGACCTCCTTGGATGGATAAGGAGCTGCTGAGCAAAATTCGAAGGAAACAAGAGTCTTATAAAAGGTGGAAGCAAGGACAGGCGGCCTGGGAAGAATACAGGGATGTTGTACTGGAAGCTAGGGACCAGGTTAGGAAAGCTAAGGCCCCCTTAGAATTAAAATTGGCTAGGGATGTTGAGGATAACAGGAAGGGATTTTATAGGTACATTGCCAATAAAAGACAGGTTAGGGACAGCGTGGGCCCTCTCCAGAAGCTATCGGGAGAACTGGCTACCCTGGATTTGGAGAAGGCTGAGCTTCTTAATGACTTCTTTGCCTCAGTCTTTACCGGCAAATGCTCTGACCACACCACCCAAGTCTTGGAAGGCAGACGCGGGGATGGTGAGGGTGGGGACCCTGGGCCCACTGTGGGGGAGGATCTTGTTCGGGACCACCTTAGGAACCTGAATGTATACAAGTCCATGGGACCGGATGAAATCCATCCGTGGGTCCTGAAGGAGCTGGCAAATGAAGTTGCTAAGCCACTGTCCATCATATTTGAAAAATCATGGCAGTCAGGTGAAGTTCCCGATGACTGGAAAAAGGGAAATATAACCCCCATTTTTAAGAAGGGGAAAATGGATGAGCCGGGGAATTACAGACAAGTCAGTCTCACCTCTGTGCCTGGCAAGATCTTGGAGCGGATTCTCCTGGAAGGCATGCTAAGGCACATGAAAACCAACAAGGTGCTTGGTGACAGCCAGCATGGCTTCACTAAGGGGAAATCCTGCCTGACCAGTCTGGTGACCTTCTATGAAGGGGCTACGGAACTGATGGACAGGGGCAGAGCAGTTGATGTCATCTACCTGGACTTGTGTAAAGCCTTTGACACTGTCTCCCATGACATCCTTCTCTCTAAGTTGGAGAGACATCAATTTGATAGGTGGACCACTCGGTGGATAAAGAACTGGCTGGATGGCCGCATGCAAAGAGTAGTGCTCAGTGGCTCAATGTCCAGCTGGAGACCAGTAACGAGTGGTGTCCCCCAAGGATCGGTGTTGGGACCGGTCTTGTTCAACATCTTTGTGAGTGACATGGACAGTGGGATTGAGTGCGCCCTCAGCAAGTTAGCTGATGACACCAAGCTGTGTGGTTCGGTTGATATGTTGGAGGGAAGGAATGCCATCCAGAGGGACCTTGACACGCTTGTGAGGTGGGCTGATGCCAACCTGATGAAGTTTAACCATGCCAAGTGCAAGGTCCTCCACCTGGGTCGGAGCAATGCCAGGCACAGCTACAGGTTGGGAGGGGAGGAGATTCAGAGCAGCCCTGCGGAGAAGGACTTGGGGGTGTGGGTTGATGAAAAAATGAACATGAGCCGGCAGTGTGCGCTTGCAGCCCAGAAAGCCAACCGTATCCTGGGCTGCATCAAAAGGAGTGTGACCAGCAGGTCGAGGGAGGTGCTCCTGCCCCTTTACTCTGCTCTCGTGAGACCTCACTTGGAGTATTGCATGCAGTTCTGGTGTCCTCAACATAAAAAGGACATGGAACTGTTAGCACAAGTGCAGAGGAGGGCCACGAGGATGATCAGGGGGCTGGAGCACCTCCCATATGAAGACAGGCTGAGAAAATTGGGGCTGTTCAGCCTGGAGAAGAGAAGGCTGCGTGGAGACCTCATAGCAGCCTTCCAATACCTGAAGGGGGCCTATAGGGATGCTGGGGAGGGACTCTTCATGAGGGACTGTGGTGAGAGGACAAGGGGTAATGGGTTTAAACTTAAACAGGGGAGGTTTAGATTGGATCTGAGGAAGAAATTCTTTACTGTGAGGGTGGTGAGGCACTGGAATGGGTTGCCCAAGGAAGTTGTGAATGCTTCATCCCTGGCGGCGTTCAAGGTGGGGTTGGACATAGCCTTGGATGCATGGTTTAGTGGGAGGTGTCCCTGCCCATGGCAGGGGGGTTGGAACTCGATGATCTTGAGGTCCTTTCCAACCCTAACTATTCTATGATTCTATGATTCTAAGTAAGAGAATTTGCCAGAGATGACAATGGGGACCCAAAGCAATCAAGTACAAAGATTTGACATCATGGTATTGGAAGTGCCTGTAGCATAAAAAGATGATTTTTTGATATTTCTGAAGAAACAGTGCAGTCTGATTGTTGCTCTGCTAAACTTGATTTAACTGTGCCCATGCACTGCAAGCCATCTACAGGTCAAGACCACCTTTCTATGTCTGCAGGTGGTTATTGAAGCATGTAAATACTTGTAAGAGCGGGACAGGGAGCAGTTGATTTTATATTGCTGAAATAACTTACGTTAGGTTCAAACTAGTATTGCTCGACAAGCCACAGTATGCACCCCTTGTCTGTAGCTGTAATTGAGCAGTTTTCACACTGTGGGGCACCTTCCGCTCGAAGGAATTGGAATCATCGAACCGCAGAATGGTTTGGGTTAGAAGGGACCTTAAAGATAATCTAGTTCCAACCCCCTACCATGGATAGGGATACCCTCTACTAGACCAAGTTGCTCAAAGCCTCATCCAAAATTAACCCGACGTATCCGTGGGAGAGTGGTGTTTCCTGTCGGGAAGTGCGGGCCCCCGGGCTGCCGCGGCACTCAGCCCCGGAGGGAGTAGCGCTCGGGCTGGGACTTCCCTCCTGCGGCGGGCCCTACCTGCAGCGGGGCGGCGGCAGGAAGGGGGCGGTGCAGCGGGGCGGCGGTTCCGGGCACAGTCGGCGGCCGCAGCTCGTTCCTCGCGCTGGGACGCGCCGCCCTTGCCCGCCTCATGGCCGCTCCGCAGGACTCACTGCCCCCAGGTGAGGAGGACGCCGCCAGCGGCGCGGGGAGCCGGGCGGGCGGGGCCCTCCCCGGGGCGGCGGGAGGGGTGGTGGCGGCGTATAATGCGAGCGCCCTCCCCCATCCCCCTCGGGAGTCCGGGGCTGCGCATTGCGGCCCACTGCGCCCCGCTTCCGTCCCTGTCGGCGGTACCCTGCGGCCGTGGCTCACGGTAGCCAGGCAAAGAGCCTAACCTCGGCGGAGGTTAAAAGGGTTTGTTACTTGCGCCCTTCCCCCTCCGCGCGCTCTAATTAAGCATGGTAATAATTTATCATGTGCTCTGCTGATGTGATTTAGTGCAACTTGTCTTGTCAAGCCTGCGGTGTTTAGTGTGTAGGTTAGCTTGTGCTTGCTACCAGCACATTGAAAAGACATTTTCATAAAATCCTACACTTCGAGTGGTTGAAAGTCCAAACTCCTTAACGTGTGTGGCCAATGGTGTCAATTGCTTCCGTACCTCATCTGAGGTGTGCCAGCATCGCAGCTTCCTCCTATGGATCTGCTCAGTCAGTGACAAGGTTTTGAGTAGTTGACAGTAAACAAAAATGCTCAAGTGCTGATGGACTTGGATTTTTTCAGATAACTAGATATAGTAATATAATTTGTTTTATTTCCTCCTCTTAGTCAAATCTGAAATTCATGTGCCTCTGCTCAAAGCACCAGTTGATTTGGGTTTAATCAAAGGGTTTATTTCTGTGAACAATGTTAGTACTATGATGATCACTTTGAGTTGTAGTGAGTTGTACTTTTAATATATATGGCCAGCCTTGGTGTGAAAGAGGTTTTATACTATGTCTATGCTTGAATATGTAACTGCAGTAGACCTTACATGCTTCACTTGCTCCTGGTGGTGTCAATGCTGTGTTGCAAGAAAAGACTTGTAATAGGGGTAATACCGTCTCTGCTACATGTTGCTTTGTGAACCCCCTCCTGCTTAATGGTCAGAATGCTGTGATCTCCCAAACTGACCTTCAGACTTCCTTCCAATAAAAGGAGCAAGAGCAGATGTAGAATTAGAAGTTTGAATGTGTATATGCATAGACATATATATGCATCTGTGTATATATAAAACTGACAGATTGTTCACACTGGTAAGTGCATAGCATTGCACTCGTGTTAAGAGTGTCAGTATTGAGCGAAGAGAAACAGTAGTGATGGGTACAAGTCTGCTGTTCCTGTTGCAGACTGGTTGTGCCAGATGGTCTCAGGCAGAAGAGCTGTGGCAGCCCCTGACAGCATGCAGGTGCCGTGCAGCAGAAAGGAACCTTGGCAGCACACTGAACCTGACTTGTGTCTGTCCGAGTGAATTTTTATGTGCTGATTTATGTCCATCTGAGTCAACTCGTGTGGTTCCTGGCAGAAGTGTGGGGAAGTAAATACAGACCTGCAGTAAATGTGGCTGCATGCTGTCAGTGGGCAGGACAGTGATAGTGGCTTTTATAAGGGATCCCAGATAATGTTATCAGGCTGCCAAAGTGACTATGAAATCAGACAGTCTGCACTGAACAGTCAGTCATATGATACCTGGATTTCCTGCTGGCCTTTCAACATGCAAAACTATGGATGTTTTACATTTGAGATAAAGAGCAAACTTTCCACCCTGCTGTTTTGTGCACCTGCATCCAGCTGTATGATGTGAGCTGCAGAATGCTGTAGAAAAGAGAAAGGGGACATGGCATTTTAATTGCCTTGTTCGGAACTAAATATTAAGTCTGTGGTTTTCAAATTACCTGCCTATTATCAGTGGTCAACAAGACCATGGTGAATCACCTGCAGCCCAGTATGTGGAGCCGTTATTCTTAGGTACAAATATTCATAGACATATGTGCTACTTACAGAGAATGTTGGGACTTGGTAGTACTCTATAACCTGAAAACCATGGAAATTACTGGTCTTCATAGAGAACTAGAAAAAAAAAAGGGAACAAATTGAGGTATAGGAAAAGAAGTCTGTTTTAAAATATTTTTCAGGATGGAAACTCAGTAAGAAAGATATTAAATGTCACAAAGATACAGATTCACAGTGACTGTGTTTCTGTGCGAGACCTAGAAAGCAGGAGGCAATTAAAGGTGCCACCCTGCAGGGTGGTACACCCCAGCACCTCTTGTAGAGTCACCCTGGGGTCTGTCAAGTCATTATTTAAAATGCCTGTATTCTTGGAGCTTCTCTCACTTTTCCAGTGCTTCCTCTGGATTGTGAAAAGTAAGTTACCAGTGTTGTAATGTATGTTGGCCATATCTTGGAGATATAACAGAAGACCAGGGATAAAGCGCTTACCATAGCTGCAGTAGCCACCAGGGTTCACCAGGGCATGGACCTTTTGTGGGCTCTGCTTTCAGCTACCTCAAGGCTCCTTTTATATTACAAGAGTGAAGGAAGGATTTTAATTTTTTGTAATGCATGTAAGAATCCATAAGGAGGAGCTGTGAAGCCTTCAGGATAAATTGATGATAAGCTGCATGCTTTGACGTTGGGTTTGTTGGGTCTTAGCTGGCAGTGAAGGAACAGTGAGACTAGGGATGTCTGGGCTGGTCTTCCACCCTGAAGCCTTTCATTGGCTTTTTCAGCTTTCCTTCACAGGGTGGGCTTCTCTCTTTGCCCCAGCTCCCTTTCCAGTTCTTTGCAGCTCTCCACTACAGTTCCCAGTTGCATCTTCCATTTTTGCCCCTACTGTCATTCAGGGTCTTACAACAGTTTATTGTATTTTCTCATATCCCGGTCTGACTCTCAGTCTCTCTGCGTTTGAGTTGGGACGCTTATGGCAGCTTGTGTTGCCCCTTGCTGTCAGGGCAGGCTTTATCCAGAGCATTCAGTTAATACAATGTTTCTAGAGCAAGGTTATGGTATTTACAGAAAAGGACATGTGTGACAAGAATATGGGGTTTGGTCTGGGATTTTTACCTCTTCTATTTATGTCTTCCTAAACTTTGTACCGTAGTGTGAACATTCTCATTTGAAATTTCATAGACCTCTGAATTTTTAAAACATTCAGTGTGTCTGTGTGCAGAGGGTGCGCTCAAGCCTTGTAGATGTGCCCCTCTGATGGTGCACCTCCTGCCTCGACAGTGTGGGTGTATTTTCTGTGGGCACTAGCACTGAGAAGCACTCTTCCTGGCATTGCAGAGAGGGGCTGGGCACAGCACCGGACACCCAGGAACTGCTGCAGCTGTATCACAGAAGCAGGAGGGAGAATGGCACCATCCAAGAGCCCTGGGGCTGCTTCTGTCTCACTGCTGGCACCTTTTTTATTTTCAGGCCTGTTTATTGTACTATCTTGTATTGTCAAATGCTTTAGCTTATTGTTCTGTTATATTGAGTATATTTGTAGGACGTGGTCCCAAAATAAATAGTTCTGTGCTATGTTGGGACACAGTGTTTATAAATTAATTTCTATAGTTGATTTCTGGGCCTGTGTTCTAAATGCACTGATTTTTTTATAATTGGGAGAAGGAAATCACCAAATACTGATTCAAATCACCTCTTTCTTGAGGAAATAGCAGGATGTGTTGCTGAATTACAGGAGTGGTTTGTGAATCCTGACTTATGTATAAGATTTGTTTTGGATTCTTTGTGCGCTTTTGGTCAGTATACCGGTAGTACTTGTCAATTTAGCCATTGATGTAGAGGGGTTGACTTTTCAACCTTGAATCATCTGTGAGTACTATGAAGATTTATGTTTGTGTTCTTTTGATGTTAATATAATTGAAGTTTATGATTCTATTGTATACAAATAATGTTTACCTCATGTAATAATGTTTTTTACTAGGTTTTGTACTACAATCTGCTGTTTATTATAGTATTAATTTTCGTTGTAGTGGGTACGTTCACTATTTGAATTACTGCTTTGAGGAAAAGATGGAGTGTTGTCACTAGGAGAATAAAACTTAGCTTTTAGCAGTTTTACTGGATTTTATTCTTTATTGCTGAATTATTTTGTGATTTTAAATTTGTTTCTTTTGCTAAAAAGGATTTAGAATTTTCAATTAAGTCTATTTTTCATTAGCTTAGAGTTGGGTTTCCTTGTTGCATGTAGTTTCTTATCTATGAGCTAGTAGCTCTGTCATTTTCCAGTTTGTCACATTTTCTTGTGGAAATGTAATTTGACATAATGCTTGCAATGGCTGCGTTGTTATGCTTATCTTGGTCAAACAAAAAAGCAAAATATGAGTTCCCAGAAAGAAATATTTTGAGAATTATGAAGTGATAAAGGTTTCTTATTTCCAGCAGATCATGCAGCAAAAGAGCCGGTGGAGGACACGGATCCAAGCACTCTTTCGTTAACAATGGTATGTGTTTCAAGTCTAATAGAGTTCAAATCATTATAGCTCTCTATAGTTAGCTATGTAATGCTGAACTGAGGTAAAACATTCAAGAATGTTAAACTGTGAATATATATGGGGTTTTGCTTATCTGTATGATTGCATTAAACAAATTTTAATTTATTAACCTTGTGCAATTAAAGTGTAAGTAAAAATACCGATAGGTACATAAATTGGATGATATCAGCTGATCAGGCTTTCACAGTACCACTTTTCTTTTTAGTTAAAGATTGGTGACTGACATTCTTCTGTAGTATATGGGTTGGAGGTATAAGAAAACCCACCTACGGCGTAAAATTTCGATCGTACTAAGGCATTACTCCTTCCTGTACTTATTTTATCTGATGAGTTGAAGTAATGGAAACAGCATAAGACAGCAGGCCTGAGTGAACCTAGGGAGGGGACTAAACAGCGCTCTCTAGTGTTTGCTGGCAGAGCAACACCGTTTATGACAAGGTTTTGTGTCTTACAATATTAAGTGTGCCAGTCTTATGCTGATACAGGAATATATCAGACAACAGTAATATGACTGTTACTATATGTGATTGTAGACAGATCAACGAGTAGCAATTTAAGGGATGTAACTATAATGATGCATTATCACATACTCTTTCTCCAGCACAATTACACTCAAAAGTAACAAACACCTGTCTCTTGCCTTTTTATGGTAGACTGAAAAATATCCTGTCCAAGACACAGGAGTTCCTAAAGGTAAGTATTGTGAGTTCTGTCTATTCAGGTGTCACAGATCTGTGTTGTTATGTGCAATAAAACAGTTGGTGTTACCCAGCACATTGAAATATCTTACTTTTTTTGTTAGATTCGTATGTTTTAAATGTAATGTCATCTTCTGTATTTTTGAGTCAGTTTATATATAACTTTTGAAATTTCCTTCCAAAGCTTAATTTTAATGAAAAAGTCAGTTTAAAACTATCCTTAGAAGATCTTGGTTCTCAATCTGGAAGGAAAATACAGTGGTGCCATTGAAAAACAGTGTTCAGAGAACAGATGGTAGAAACACAATAGTGTTAGAAGGTGGATTTGAGGGAATTACCAGTGCCTTCAGATTATCAGAAATACAATCCAGAAATACCTTCCAGCTCTCTTGCCTCTGATTGCATGCTCAACCCCATAACAAATCAACTCTTCATGCCATCTTTTACCTCTGTCAGGTATTAATACCATCTGAATTCATTTTCACTGAAAATGAGGTGCAGGAGTGCAGATTCTGTATTGCACCGAAGTTACACAGTGTGAATATCCCCTTTATGGTTTCCTTGAACTACACCTTGTGAGGTGTGTTTTTTTTGTCATCCCAGGCTTCACCACTGGCTTTTTCCCATGGAATACACTGCAGAGGCTCAGTTGAGGAGCTCTCTGCAGGTAGTGTGTTCTCCATCCTGTTGCACAGCAGGGCTGCAGCAGGGACAGACACAGGAAACCATGCATAAGCTAGTCACAGCGGAAGCTTTTGCTGCGTAAGCAGTGTACCACTGAGGTTAAAGGAAGGTTAGAGACTATTTGGGGGGCTTGAGGGAGCCAGTTAGAGGAAATGAGCATCTTCTCAGAATTGCTGCTCAGTAGGGAAGGAGAATGTGGGATGAAAGCTACTTGAAATCATAAATTACTTTATTTGCAGGCAGGTGGTTTATTCCTTCAAAATTGTTTAGTAATACTAAATCAATTTGTCTGTAATATTCTTTGTCATGTCCCGTTTTTTATTTCACCTGTGATATTACGTCCTCCTCAAAATAAATTACATAAATTCCTAAATTTTGAATTTGTGAAAGTATTTTGAAATTGGAGATTGCATGTTTTAAATGCATTTAATATAAAAAGGATTGCTGAGGGGTAGGAATTTCAGCTCTTAGAAATATGAATTTGTGAGCTAAAAAGTGGTATCAATGTGCATGTGTGTTTCTCTGTAACACAAAGTTATGTTTTCTTCAGATTTAATGTTTGAATAGAGTAGGCTTAATGTTTACGTCATGGTTTGATAATAATTCTACCTCCACTCAAATATGAAACAAATTCACGCAACTTTTTTCCACACAAGGGAAGGGATGTTGGTGCCCATGCTCTGCATTTTCAACCAGACTTTTTTTTTTTTATTATTTTTTTTTAATTATTATTGTTGTTTTTGTTGTCCCTGGACCTACAGTTGTAAAGAATAAAGATGATCCTCATTAAACATTTATCCTGCTGGGAGTGGAATACAATTTGGCTTTAAGTTTCAACAGTGTTACACCAGAAAAAGAGGAAATTTTGTTTTGTTTTGTTTTTTCTTGCAAGTGTAAGGATAAATTCTTTGAATCAGCTCAATTTCTTGAGTGAGATAAGGAACTATGTCATGTTTCTGTTATCTGATGATTCATAAAGATAATAGCTATTCTTTAATGAGATCTTACCATTAAACAAACAGCAAATGGAAATGTGGAGTGCTACAAACATAGCCATCACTATGGCGAGTACTTGTGTATAAAAACGTATAATCTCTTCTAATATTGTGTTAATGGTTGGTCAGCACCTGACACAAGAATTATGCAAATGTTTTGATGATGAGGACTTCATTAATCACACAGAGTGAAATTTGTCTGTTTGCACAAGATTCACAAAGGGCTTATATATCCCTTGTACCTTATTTTGAGGGTGGAAGTAAGGCTTGAAAGGTAAATAAAGTTTGTGCTGTTCTGGGGAATGTTGTGCTTTTCAGTGGGCTTCCAGGTCAATGGATAAAACACACTGAAATGGATTACTTCAGCACTTCAGAAAACTCCTGTGTAGTAGCAAAAAGTAGTATGAGCTTAATTTACAGAGGGATGGAATAAAAGGTAAATATTTGTGTAGTCCATATTTCAACAATTGTTATTGTAAGTGTGACAAGAAAAGCAAAGCAAAAATTACAGTGACTTGGAACAGTCGCCTTCAGCCTACTTTCATGTATTGGTTCAGTTTGGCTTTTTGAAAGAAGAGCATGACTCTTGTTTCAAAAATAGTGGGGTGTTTGTTTAAAAAACAACTGCCACACTAATACCTAGTCTCTGCAAGGTTTATTTTAATTCACACATTGTGCTCTGCATGATTATTGTAGTTTCTGCCAAGTTAATATTAGGGCTTTTAAACCAGCATTTCTCAGTGACTATGGTATGCAGCTAAAGGTTGTATGTTAGATACCTATAATTTACATTTGATAGTCTTAATATTTAGATTTGTATTTGGGTGGAAGACCAGTGTTTCACAATCTTTGTCTTAGATGAGGAATACCTAACAGATCAAGTTACACTGGAAATTGCATCTGTGAACATCAAGACCCTTACGTCAGATTCTGGCCTAATCCAGCAGGTAAGAAAAATGATACCTGAATGTAAACTAAGTTATTGATGTTTTTTAAATAAGTATGTTAGCAAATAAATCTGTCTTCAATCTATATCAGGAAAGCAGGGAATTACTCAGTAAAACAGATCAGAAGTAGGCTCTCTTTTTTGAGCTCAATGAAGTGAGCTTTTGTGGAGAACAGCAAAAGAAAGGTTATATAATCATCTGTACTTCGTCGTTTAAACAGGTTTTGATTAGTGTGTAGATGCTCCAAAGAAGAGCTGACAAAGAATTAAGGCGTTGTTGTGCATGCTTTTCCTCTTTCCTACTGAGAATAGAGCCAGAGCAGAGAATAAGTGAAGAAGTAAGGAATCCTAGGTTTTGGATTTTTGCTCTTCGGGAGGCATTTTACTCATCTTCTGTGAATATGGGACACTACTCCTGCTATAGTGGAAACACTCTCTAGTGTTTGTGAAATCTGACGTTGCGGTAGGGTGGGCAATGCTGAGTGACCTCCATGCTCCATGGTTACCATCTTTCAATTGAATGTTTTTTGCTGAATTTTAAATAGATTCTCTTTGGGTTGAGCAGAAAACTTGGAGAAGAGAAATGAATGAGCATTTTCCAGCAAGACAATTAAAAGTAGTTCCTTATGCCAGAGTCCCAGCTGAGTTTCATCAGAAAAAAACATGGGGTTGATATGCATTTCACAGATGGTGAAGTTAACAGTCTTATTCCCATCGTCAAGAAGAGATCATTTAGGGTTTTGATTAGACCTGTAGAGGTCACAACTAAAGTGGGCAGAAAATATTCTTGCTTAATGACTTCATTTCATGGGCAGAAACACTACGTTGTCCTATTGCAATTACATTACAAGAAAGTTATCTTGAAGAAATCTGAGTGCATCTGACTTGATAAAAGTGGATTAAAACTGATCAGTAAAAATAGGAATTTTGAAAACATGTGTGGCACGGGTAAGTATCTCCGGTTTTCTTTGTACTTTTTTGCAGTACTAGCCATTCTTGTTATTTTTTACCACAAGACACGAGTATAATGACATCTCTTAAAGGCATTTAGATACTAACTTCCACAATATGGTTTGAACTTAAATGAATTCATAAAGTCTGGGAAATGTTACTGGAGCTCTGGAGCTCAGGCCAGCAACTTAGCTATTGCAAACTAAGTGAACAGTAGCCACTTTTTTTTTTCTCTCTTTTTTTTTTTTAATTCCTTTAGTTGTTATTTGCTTGTTTATTACTTTGCAAACAGATCTCTGGGGAGGCTGGATCTGTGATGAGCAGCTCCTCATTCTCCCAGTGATTTATCCTTCTGGGGATTAGTTCCTCAGGGCTCAGTAATAATGTTCTACTTTTTTAAGGGATTTGTGAGAATGGAGACAATTACTATAATCAGGATCTCCAGACTTAATTTTTCTTAAACTTTTGGTGCGTATGTGGTGCCATGAAGGTCAAGCTCATGTTTAAAAAGCTCTGTCCAGAGAAAGCTTAAATGGTGCCAGTGGAAAAGTAAACTACTAGAAGATAATAGCAAGGATTATTCTGTTGGAAGTGGCATGTGTAATGTTAGATCTCTCAAGCAGAGAGCAGACATTTTGTGGGGTGAATTAATATTGCACATGTGTTCTTGCAGTTTTCAGGGAACAAAGAAATGCTGAAAACAGCATGCAAATTTTTCCTTTCCTAGCAAAGTCTCTAAATATTTTTTGAGATAGTTTACCTTCTTGTCCTGGGTTCAGCAGTAGCAGTCATTTTTCTCCTTCTTAGTGGCTGGTGCAGTGCTGTGTTTTTAACTTTCAGCCTGGGAACAGTGCTGATAACACTGATGTTTTCAGCTGCTGCTCAGTAATGTTTAGTCTGACCAAGGACTTTCTGAGTCTCATGCTCTGCCAGGGAGGAGGGGAAGCCAGAAGGAAGCAGAGACAGGACACCTGACCCAAACTAACCAAAGAGGTATTCCATACCACAGCATGTCATGCCCACTATATAAACTGCGGGCAGTTACCCAGAAGGGTTAGATCACTGCTGGGTCGAGCTGGGTATCGGTTGGTGGGTGGTGAACGGTTGTATTCTCTACCCTTGTTACTTCCCTTATCATCATTATTATTATTGGTGGTAGCAGCAGTGGTTTGTGTTCTACCTTAGTTACTGGACTGTTCTTATCTCAGCCCGTGGGAGTTACATTCTTTGATTCTCCTCCCCATCCCCCTCCTCGAGCAGGGTGGGAGGAAGATGGAGGAGTGAGAGAGAGACTGCGTGGTTTTTTTGAGTTACGGCTGGGCTTAAACCACAACACTTCTTTATAATTGGACTGTGAATGGCATGTTCACCACATCAACTGAAACTGCCTATATTCTATTTTTAGTGGATTTCTTAGTAAACAAGGTGTAGCAGGTAGGAATAGAGTATCTTATTACACTATGTTGTTACCCAGTTGACTTGTGTTTGCATGCGCTGCCTGCAAAATGCGAAGGAGCCTGCTATTATAGTTTTGGAAGAGTGAAGTGATACAGAAAATCAACAATGTTTGATTGCAGCTATCAAAGGGGAAAATCCCTGTCTGCTTTCATCTTGAAATCATCAGCAGAAGAAAGCTATTTCACCTGGCTCCACACCCACAAAGTTAAAATAAGGGCAGCTGCAGTTTCCTGCAGTCCTAGGATCAAGGTACTGCCTTTCTAGGTTTTATATGTTGCTCTCTAAATAGTAGAATTGAAATGTTACAATGTGTGTTTCAGACTTAAGCTGCTAAATAATTTCATGATGTTTAATTAGCAGGCAAAAAGCCACAGACAGAATGTTTACTTTGAACAGGAGGAGGGTTAGACATGAGTCAGTAATGTTCAAGTCCACCTGTTGCCTAGAAAAGCTTCCTATGTATGTAAAGAAGTTTGTGAAAAAGCTCCTCCACTTTTCCTATATAAATGAAACAATCCCTTACTGCTGCATGTTACAGGCAAATTCTTGATTTTTTCACTACAAAGCATTTAAATATGTTTTTAATAAAACCATATGAATTGTTGAACAGCTGTTGAGGGTTTAAGAACATATTATTCAAAAGATGTAACCCTATAGCATATCATTAATAAGGATAACATTGTTGAGTGGATATAACCAACAGGGCAGTTCTGTGAGCCAAAGCATGAGAATGCTGCCTGAAAAGACTGCAGGTTGTCAGTAATTCCTTGAAATCGGGTATGTTCTATGTCTGACTTTACAGATAGCTTGGGATTCTTGTAAATAATCTGCCATGTGCAAATTAGCAAAATAGTTATTCTGGTGTTCAAATATATTGTTTTGCTTTGAGTTATATTTGTTTTCTGCTTTGTAGCCAGAAGACAAAGACATGCAGAGCCATACTGACGACTCACTGGCAGGTAATATGTCAGCTTTACTGTTCTATATATTTTATTCCTAGGTTATCTTTGAACATACTTTATTAAAAATTGCTATTTGTCATAACAAAGAACTGCCTGGGTAACGAAGGCATTACCAGAGTCATTTACAGCTCCTCTTTGTTCTAAGGGGGTGGTGATCAATAATACAAACCATACAAAATGTGTGAGTTGGGCTTTCCAAATAAATCTAGTATATCCACCTTTGTAAGAAATCTATAAACAGCTATTGAATAAGCAGAAGCTGGCAGAAGGCTGTGGGGCCTTATCCCGTAATTGTATGAGCTGTGCTGGGAGTGGAGCGTGTGTGGATGGTGCACAGCCCTGTTAATCTTAGCAGTGAACAGCTGAGGATTTCCTCATAGTAAAGAAGCTTGTCCTATTATGTGGCATTAGGATCATGCAATTAGGTGGGTAGGTCATCATTTGCTTCTCAGTAGCTAACACCAGGGCATCTTAGAAAAAGCAGGATTCTTTATAATGCTTTTGGTAGACTATACGCAGTATAGCACAAGAAGCAGGTTGGTTTAGTTTTGTTTACCTGTAACTGTGCTCTTGTGTTTTCCTTATACCTTCTTCCCTGCTGCTGTTGGAGGATAAAACTTACTTTGGCATCCTTGCAAAGCAAAGTAGGATGAAATTGAGATAGGTTGCTCTCCTGCCCTTTGAACAGAGACTCAGCAAGGGCTTTGATTGGATTATATTCATTTTGCCTTGTTTGTGTAACTAAATATTGGTACAAGTGAAGCAAACAAGTTTTGTCTCACTTCAGCAAGAGTTTAGGGTGTACAAGAAGATCAGAGTACTTAACATAGATATTTCTATACAGAACAGCTGCAAGACCTGTGGAATACCTGTGAGAGAAGTTGTCACCAGAACATGTTTCCCCTTAGCAGGGAATCTAAGCATTTGTATGAAGTTATGTGTCTGCAGCAGTGTTGTTGCTGCGTGTTCTGACTTGTTGAAAACTTCAGAAATTGTCTCTGGTCTGCTAAAAAAGCAAGCTGATGAGCAATGTTACAAAAATAACAATAGCCTGTTCTTCCCTTAAAAGTAAAACCCAATGTGTATGCAGAAGCCACATTCAGCTCACAATTTGATGGTCTTTCTGGATTTTGCACACAATCTGACAATAACTACTGCAAATAAAAAAAAACCCATACAAACACAAAACAAGAAAACCCACCACCAAAATAGGACACTTTCCCCCCGAAAGAAAACAAAAAGTCACAACCTTAACAGAGACTGTTATCTATATGAATAGGTGGCAATAAGTACCAGATCTGCCCTTTGCCAGAGACACAATTCAGGTCTCTTAGGCTGGCACTGATCCAGCACTTGTATATTGTGTGTCACAGTTTTATATTGGTTTTAATCAATCTTTTGATTAATATAAGTTTTCTTATTGTGTGTCCCTTTTTCAAAGAGTTTCATCCCAAGTAGGACCAGTTATTTCACTAGTTCAAGCTACACAATAAGGCTGAAGGGAAGAAGCTTTAGAAAGTGCTTGTAGGCTGCATTCATTATTTACCACTCTTTGGAGATACCAAGTTCTCCTTGCCTTCAAAAAGGAGCAGGGAGGGTTAAGGTAGTATTTTCAGCTAAAATGCTAACACAATGACCTACACCACTGCAATGTTAAAGGTTTTGGTGTTAGTTTTTAACTAGCAGTATGACTGGAACTGGTTTCTACAAACTTTTACAGGTTATTAATATATAATATTGCCTGACAGCACCACATTGTTCACACTGCTGGGGAAATATTGACTGGGGTGTGTGGGAGACCTCAAAATGGCAACTTTTGGTATTTGATGCACATTTTGGAACATATCACCACCTACATCCAGCAACTTGGTATTTTGGAGGAGTATGCACTTTCTTCCTTTCCATAATGTACATTTAAAACAGGCTTGCTTGGTAGAACAGGGCATCTATTATTGTAAGAGCACTGCAAAGCAAAGGAACATTTCCACTTACTCATTGTGTTAAAGTACTAAATGTTAGTTGTGTTTGCAGCTGTCAGCAGAGATTCTCCTGGTGAAAATGTCTCATGTTATTATGAAGGCAGCAGCTGAGAAGTGCAAAACCTTTCCCTTCATCCTCCATCACATGTATATGAGATGCATATCATGTGCACATAATCCTGTTGGTGGTGTAAGCAGGGGTTATAGCAGATTTGAGGAACTGACATAGTCTCCAACAGCAAGAAAGAGAATCAGCTGGATTGAATTGCATGCCTTTTCTATAAAGTATAAATATGATACTTTCAAAATTACCACCTTTTGATTATAGCCACTGAGTGTAGTGAAGAGAGGAGTCAATTTCATGAGTACTTCATAAGGAAAAGCATTACATGTCACTATTCTGACTTTTTCCGAAATTGTTCACCGGAGCATAATACTTTACAGCCTTTTGTGCTTTTAACTTTGTGTTCCTGATGAAACCACAGCAACAAATCTTAACTTCTTCCCATGTAACGGTTTTCACTGCAGATCTCAAGAAAACCTGCAAGGAAAATGGCACCTGCTCCTTGTGCTTATTCCGTGCACCGACCATCAGTGACATGCTCAATGATGAGGACTTGTTGTACACAGTGAGGATAAAGCTGGATCCTTGCCACCCAACAGTGAAAAACTGGAGGAATTTAGCAAGCAAGTGGGGCATGACTTACGATGAATTGTGTTTCCTTGAACAGAAGCCCCAAAGTCCCACCTTAGAGTTTTTGCTACGGAACAGTGACCGGACTGTGGAGCAGCTGATTGATCTCTGTAAATTTTATAAGAGAATTGATGTTGTGAAAGTGCTGCTGAAATGGGTGGAGGAGGAATGGCCCAAAAGAGGGAACAGAACTTACCAGAATGACTTCTAGGTCAAAGAAAGTTGTTAGTCCATGCATGTTAAATGCTGGGACTAGCTGCTACTAGTATATGGGAAGTTTCCCTTGCAAGAGAGAGAGAGAGCCTGTACTGACGGTTTGTATACTGTGTAAGCTCTATGTACTGTATACACATATGTATGTTCTGTGTCCTCAGGGTTGCAAAGATAACCTTGTAAAAGTGGATGGAATAATGCAGGTTGGTTCTTGAGTCTACAAATGCCTTCAGTTCCTGTGCTGCTGCTTGTAGGCTTCCTAAGCAGAGGAGGTATGAAAAAGCCAGACCCTGGTTTCACTGCAGCAATTGTGAACCATGTCAGTTTTGTGTTGTTGCTACTGGGAAAGGCACTACTAGAATGCAAGTCTTTTGGCCTTTCTGGCAGCCCTTACACAATTTTGTATGTTCTACCTGGTAGAAGATGAGGTTTTTTTTCCCTTTTTTTTTAATTTTCTTTTTAAGCTTTATGATACTGTTTTTGCCACAGGAACACCTCAGTGTTCCAATCAGCAGTTTGGATTTGCATACTGCAATTAATCCAGTGTTTCAACATCACATTCAAGCAAGTTAAGCTTTACATCTTTTTTAGACAAGAATAGATGTTAAAATAATTATTTGCGTCATAGGGCATATATTTGCTATATTAGAAATCATGCACTTCAGAGAGATTTTCCAGCCCATAACCAATAGGGACCAAAAAAGTTCTTTCCAAAGTTTTGAAGACAGTATACACTCTGGGTGCACTTATTTATCTCGAATGCCTCTTGCTTTGCAGTGTGAGGTGACAGCTAATGCCTCACTCACAGTATATCCTTAGTATTGAGTATAACTTCCCTTTTCACAGGCTGTGGCTTGACCTACTTTCTGTCTCATGCTAAAGTAGTTGCACACTTGCATGAAACTAGCACATGTTTATGTATTGATGAAAGCCACTTTAATGGGAAATTAATAGGTAAATTCATCTACAGTCCAGGTGAATGGTTATTAAAGCACTTACAATGGTTTGGACTGGTGTTTCTGAAAGAATTTTGAAACTCTGAATTACAATTTACACTTCATATGTTTTAGAAATTGATATTTTTCCTACCATTATTCTGTATTCTGATGTTTAACTCCTGAAAAATCAGATATACGATACAATGTGTAAAGTACTTACAGCTATAATGCCACACAAAAATGCTGTAACTTTAAAATACTTCTAGTTATTACCCATACCAAAAGCATCTCAGACAATACTAATATGTACATAGGTGTATATACCAAAGCACTGGTGAACAGTATGTCAAGATCTGGGACAAAACTAGAATGGGGTACAGGCTGATGCACTGTTTACTTTTCTCCAGTAGAAATTACTAAGAATTAGTAGCAAAGCTGAGGGAAGTCTAATGCTGTATACTGAGTTTCTTACTCTAAGAGAATGAAAAGGGACCTCTAGTAATACTATACTATAGATGCTGAGTGATACAGTTACAGAGGAGGTAGAAGTAAAGACTGACATTTTCAATGTCAGGCACTAGTTCTGAGGTGACAAATTAATTTTATTTTAGTGACTTCAGGAAGCTGAAGGTACAGTTTCAAGGGGAAAAGACTGACCTAAATTTGAGGTTTGATTTTTTTTTTTCTTAAAACTTGTGGAAGACTGGATTTTTTAATACCTTTTTTTTTAAAACCATTCCTCAAAAAAGCTGCTACTCTTTACAACAGTAAGTCTTCTAGCTATATATTAAAGAGGAAATTGTACTGCTGTATCTTGGGGCTACAGTTCAAATGTTTTACGTTCCTCTTCTAGAAACAGGGGTTTTGTGTTTCTCTTCTAGAAACGGGTTTCCTGATAGATGTCTGTCAACTCTAATTTTTTTAAATAATCTTCTGTCTTTAGGTAGGAGCTCTAGAATCATCTTTGAGGACTACTGCTGTGGCTGGGCTTCCTGCTGTATTCAATACCTACAGAGGCAGCCACTGCATACATGCAAATAGCTCATAATGCAGCTTGTCCAATGTAATTCCTATACCTTGGGCCTACTATATCCATGATTTAGGATCATATGTCAGTGTAAGTTGTTCTTCTGAATGATGAGTGCTGGCATGTATGCCAACAACTTTTCTCTCCCATAACATACCACAGCTATATGTGTGTGGTATTATAGTATGCTCCTCTTTGGTAGATGGAGTCCAAGAAGGAGCTGAAGCCCTCACCTGAGAATCACGATGGAAATATGAGATGATGCAGCAGCATTCCTGAATCAGGATGTTCAACTGGAAATTACTCCTTTTCCTGTTTTAGGGCTAAAACTTGTAAAATTTTGAAGAAACACTGTTGTCTTGTGGAAATGAGTTCTGATCCCTTGAAGATCTTGAAAAGTCAATGTCAGCTGCTAGGATTTATGTCTGATGGAAATAAAGCTGCTTTTGAGAGTTCATAGGTGGATTCTGCAGCACTGAATCCAGCACTGAAGGTTGAAAATGTTAGCATTATACTTCATCACACACTGGATTACTAATTAGTATACTTGAAATATTTTTTTCCTCTTTGTATGGATTGAGATGTACACACTTTTTTTAGTTTTATATCTGTTGACAAGATATGGGGCCTGAGTGTTCAGTTTATACTTGTATCTTCTGTTATAATGTATACTATTTTTAGAAGAAATATAGATTGTCAATGGTTGACTTTATTGTATTTGTTTTTATTACAGCTAGGAAAACAGCTGTTTTTCTCTCACCAGTCACCTTGGAACCACTGAACTATCAACTAGGTGTGCTCTGTAAAAATGCCTTTTATCTACAAGACTTAGGGCGTCTTAGAGCACCTGTCTTTGCAACAGATACAGCTGTTCAAGGAAGGAAGAACACTTTTTAATCTTTACGATATGAAAAAGGAGCTAATTTTGATAAGATGATGGACAAAGATGTTTATCTAGAAACTTGCAGTGGAGTTACTAACTATAGAGAGGTATGAAACCTACACTGGTTGAACTATTCCTGAAGTAATAATCTATCTGATAATGAAGGTTAGAGAATCACATGGACACTGAAATGGCTATCAGTTTTGTTCCATTACAGCTTCTATTCTTGTATGAGACCCTCTCTCCCTTCAGGGATTTCCATTTTTTTTTTTTGTTGCCATCTCTGTGCCTGCAGAATAATCAGTGGCCCTTCCCAGCCACTTTAGCTTATATGAAGATATCCAAACTATGTTCTTTCATTCCTACAGCTTTATCTAAGACATGGTGAGTCTAATAACTGTTCTTCAACAGCAGTTGTGTGCTCCAGGAGCCCCTAGTTTTGCTGTGAGGTGAAGTATGGGGCATCCCCAGCAAAATGGGTATTCTTGTCTTCATGCCTTTCTTTCTGCATGCACTTTGATCTGTGGAGAGGAAGGCAAGATGAGTTTGGGGCTGTCCTTTGGAAGCCCACCATAAAGGATAGGGTAGTCAGTATAGCCCCAGGTCCTTGCTTGGAAGTAAGTTGTACAGAAACTGTAAACCATGCTTCTTGATGCACTACTGAATAATGGAGAGCTTGCAGCACTTTGTGCAAGAGACTGCATATTTTCCACTATCTCAAGCTGCCTCACTCCCACAGTTCAGAGTCAAGCTGTTAGCAGGTGGGGAAAAAATGTGAATTCTGCCTTATGGTGGTTTAACTTAGGGTCACACTGTTGACTTGTGGCCAGATATATGTGGGAATTTTTTGTCAGCAGAATTGCTTAAGTAATATCAAAGAAAGTACATGGCATTTATAATAATGTAAAGAGCAGCCTACTTCTGTAACTTTTACAGCATATTGTGTTGTTCTGTCCATGAAGGAAATGCAATTAGTGATTCTTAACTAATTTCAATATATCTTGTAAGTCTTAAGTTTTGGACAGTAGGGAAGAGTGCTGCTAAATGAGGACTTGGGCTTGTTGCCTGTTTTGACTGAAAAGTGCTTTTCATAGTCCCTGAGCTCAGCTAGTCCTGATTGCATTACTATGATCAGTTGTTGGCCTTAGGTAGGTAGAGAAGATATGGATCTACTGGTCATATACAGGCTGAATATAGCAGCCTTAAGAAGAATTTATTTGGAAAGGTGGAATCTGTAGTAATTGTTTGCCTGTGTCTTGGCCAAGGACTGGGACTGACTCCGTCTTTCAAGAAACTGATGGCAAAGCGGAGTTTACAGGCTTGGGGAAGGCTTACCTGTATCCTTCCTTGGGGAAGAGGGGAAGCAGCTAAACAGCTAGACAGACATACTAGTTGGTTTGGTCTGTGTATTTCACCTTTGCAAAATGGTGATTCTTGATTTCAAAGGCAGGTTGTTGGGGTAAATGTGTATTTGTTACTGTGGTAAATGTGAGGAAAATAGAGCAGTGCGAGTCCTGTTAGGGTGGCATCAGCAAGGTTGCCGTCGCCTTTTTAAATTCCAGCATGAAAGAGTATTTGTGTGTTTGGTTTATTCAGGCTTTGTTTACTGGCCTTTGCAGTACTATGAAGATGAGAATTAAAATTTGAGAAGAGATGACAAAGAAGTAGCTTCTGTCAGAAATAACTGGTGAGAAGTGATGTGTGTCTGTGGTGTTAATGTTCTCTTTCCTCTGATGTTTGTACAGAAATAGTTTCCTTGACTAAAAAATTTAGTTATTTACAACTATTATTTTTTATTTTTTTGTTTTTAGAAAATTCCAGAAACAAGGCCAAATGTGTTAGCAACTTGGATAATAAATGTTCTTTGTACATCATGAGATAGATATGCAACTTCATGTATCCACATGAAGGTGCTTTTTTTTTTATTATGAATTTGCTTCAAAATTACCCCATATTTAGAATTGTAGAATCCAAGAATGGTGTGGGTTTGAAGGGACCTTAAAAATCATTTAGTTCCAGTGCTTTTTGTCTCTGAAAATAACCAAAGTTTCATGTTGTTGATGACATAAAACACATTCACACAACTAAAAAGTTTCTTAACAGGAACAGCCAAGATAAGAATCAGACAGCCACCCAAATCCTTACACTAGCAAAAATACCTTCAGTCTTAATTGAGGATATTTTTTTTTGTTTGTGCCCAAGATATGTGAGCTTCCCCTACCATTTTCAGCCTTCAGTTCATTCACAATCCCATAAATAGTTTACTAGGGGGTTTTCTTGTCCTAATTTACTTGTGTCTACTTTCTCTGAAGAGGTAGAGTTTACAAGCTCAAAGGGCTATTAAAAGACTATTTCACTCTAACCATCAGGAAGCACCTACCATCTCGTGGCAAGATGTGATACTGCAGCCCTCTCATATCCCTCGAAAATGCAGGAAAGGCTGAGGCCAAGTGAGCAGATCGGTAAGTGCAAAGACCCACCAAGGAAATCCAAAGACAACTGCAAAGAGGATGATGGTGTAGCTAAGGTGTGAAGGTGTAGTCCTAGGGATCTTGAGTTTGGCCACTGTGTCTAGTTTGGAGGACATCACACAGTTTTGCATTTTGCACAGATGTGTGATATTTTTCCTCTCCCTAGGTAGATAGGGACTGAGGCACTATGTGTAGACTTTGGCACAATTATCTTTTCCGGGGCAGACAGGGCAGGCATAGGCACAGGTTTGCACTAGTATCTAGTGGTGCATTGCCATATAAGCAGTATGTGCAGTGGGAAGAAGCTTCTAGTTCTGGTTAGGATTTTCCTTGTGGGTTAATCAGACAGTGATTCATTAAAATATACTACATGCTGCCATGGAGCATGTTGCTGAGGCCCAAAAGTGGTGTCATTGACCTAAAAATGAACTGAGAAATTCATGGTCTGTTTATTCTGTAAGATGGTGCAATTGTAGCACCTGGCTCAGAAAGTCCTACACAGCTAATGGTCAGAAGCTGAGGGTGTTGTACTGTGTGCTTGTCTTGGTTCTCCCTCTGCTCCTCCAGGCAGCTTGTTACAGCCACTATCTGTAATAGTTGTGAGTATGAGACCCTTTGACTTGATGTGGTACAGCCAGTTTCGTCTTTACCAGACCATAGATGTGTTGTACCAGCCTTGAAAGAGCAGTACTTAGGAAGCTGCTATGGTACTGTATGAATCAGAAAAAGGACAAATGTAGCCAGTGGGGCAGCCAACCCTACCCCCAGACTGAAGTCAGCATAATTTGGGGCTTTGGTACATAAGCTAGGAAAGAAAGCAAATAAACATATCTGAGCATGGGGAAATCAGAAGTAACTTATTACAGAAAGTGGTGGATAGGCCTAAAAAGGAAAAGCAGCTTCTTACATAAAGGGGAGAATGGTGTTTTGAATTGTGGAGAGAAGTGTTGGACAAAAAGGGATCTGTAAAAGGTTTTGCAATGTGTTTGTGTCAAGTCTAAGGACTTCTCTTTAAATGGCTCACCATTACTTGGTAGAAATTTTATAATTGGAACTGTGCATAAAATATTGGGCCAAATAAGTGTGACTGTGTATGTTGTTATCCTGATTTTGGGTAATAACTTGCTGCCCTGAGAGGTACAGGTATAGAGGCTGGGAAGCAAGGATGGGAGTCTGCTTAAGAAGTCTCCTTTGAGAAAGCAGGATAGCATGTAATCATGTACTTTGTGGTGCTGCTGAAAATTGGGAGGACTTGGAGGGCAGGAGCAGATAGACAAATGGCAGCAGATTCCTAAGGCAGCTGGCAGAGCCAAATCACTGCTGGAGTGACTCCTGAAGGACAGAGCAGCTTGTAATGCTTCTGAGTCTGGTGCAGTTTGGATGCAGCCCTGCTGCTCAGCCGAGAAGGCACCAGTCTCTGCTTTGGAGAACTGCATACGTAAGATGAGGTGTTTCCTGCAGGATGAAAGAAGCAAACATAGCAGCTCCTTTACCAAGAAATTACAGGAGGGCTCAAAGTCATCTACGGTTGTACTCTTTCTATCCAATGAAGTGGTGTTTATTAAGTTACTGGAGTGAATATGTGAGAAGAGGTTAAAAATAGTGCCTAGTCATCAGTTCAGTTCAATTTTCTCAGATCTCTGAGTGAGCTTTAACTGTTACTAGCATGGCCTGTGTTGCTGTCAGAAGCTTATAGTGAAGCATGCTGGAACTATACAGGTGATTGTAACACACTGTATCAAATCCATTTTTGCTGACAACAGACTCAGCAAGCACAATCTTTATCTAAACTAAAAATTCACTGTCACTATTAGACTCTGTAATTTAATAATAGAGCTGCTTATGTCTTGGGATTATATTCCTCTCCCAGTTCTTGTAGTTGGGGCAGGAAAGGCAGGTATGTTTTTTTTGCTCTAAAAGCAAAAGCTTGAATTAGGATTTGGACCATGGAAATCAGGAAAGACTTTCTTATTCGCTGTCATGACTGCCATTAGTAAATGGTGCTAAAAATAGCAATCATAAGAAATCAGCTGGGAAGTAGCAGTCTGAACAAACCAACTGCAGTGTAGCGCAAGGCTGCTCAAGCAATAACCCGACTGACTCATTGTCAGGGGTTCAGTAGTGTTGGGGGCTGAAATAGGGGTTTTCCTACAGGTTTCATAAACCGCCTTCATAGAGGTGATCAGCATGTTAATCAAACAGCTGTTCTGCTTCAGTAGAGAACTGGTGCATACTTTAAATCACCATATTTCTTTGGATCATTTCTTCCCAAAACTAGAGGAGCTCTGAGCCAGAAGTAGTAGTAAAGTAGCAAAACTTTATTGTCTGTGGTTCTCTGGGAAACACTTCCACTTAGTGCTTCTCTTTTCAGTATCACTACTTCTTTATTTCAGCTTGTCAGCATCTTTTCTGTCCTTGTTTGACCTGCACTTTCAAACCTTCTTTAAGGTAGCTTTCTGAGAAGTGAAGGCATTTCATGTCCTTCTGTCAGTTTAGTTTTATCAAAACTTTCTACTCTTTAACCTAGAATGCCTGGAACAATATTTCAAAGGAAAGTGTAAGTTGTAGTTCGAGCTCTAGGACCTTTTCTTTATTCCTTTTTAGAAGAGTGCTGTAGAATTTTGTAGAACAATTGAAAAGCATGCTTTTTGCTACCACCTGACTACAGACAGTAGTTCTCAGTTCTCTCTCAAAACTGTGCATGACTGTAAGGTATCTTTCCCCAGGCAATCTGCTTTGCTGCTCTCCCTAATCCAAATAGCTGCAGTTCCTAAATGTTACCATACCTTTCTGCGAAGGAATCTTTCAGGTCTCATAGAGCTAAGCTACTGTATCCCTTAAAGCAGAACTCGTACAGCTAGTAGCAGTACTCTAGCAAGTAGATATGATTTGGTATGTTGTTGTTTTGTTTGTTGTTTTGTTTTGTTTTTTTTTTTTTTTTTTTTTGTGCTGGTTAATTGTAGAATAGAAGATATTATCTAGCTAAGCTGTTGAAATGGTCTTTGTGACAGAAGTGGCTGAATACCATTCTAACTTTGCTGTAGCCATGTGCTCTGCTTCCTGCAAGGCAAAGAAATACTGAATCTCTGTAATTGAATAGGGTATGGTGATTTAATTTCTTGGGCACTTTAGAATCATAGAATAGTTAGGGTTGGAAAGGACCTTAAGATCATCGAGTTCCAACACCCCTGCCATGGGCAGGGACACCACACACTAAACCATGCCACCCAAGGCTCTGTCCAGCCCAGCCTTGAACACCGCCAGGGATGGAGCATTCACAACTTCTCTGGGCAACCCGTTCCAGTGCCTCACCACCCTCACAGTAAAGAATTTCTTCCTCAGATCCAATCTAAACTTCCCCTCTTTAAGTCTGAACCCATTACGCTTTGTCCTCTCACTACAGTCCCTAATGAAGAGTCCTTCCCCAGCATCCCTATAGGCCCCCTTCAGATATTGGAAGGCTGCTATGAGGTCTCCACGCAGCCTTCTCTTCTCCAGGCGCAGCAGCCCCAACTTTCTCAGCCTATCCTCATATGGGAGGTGCTCCAGTCCCCTGATCATCCTTGTGGCCCTCCTTTGGACTTGTTCCAACAGTTCCATGTCCTTTTTATGTTGAGGACACCAGAACTGCACGCAATACTCCAAGTGAGGTCTCACAAGAGCAGAGTAGAGGGGCAGGATCACCTCCCTCGACCTGCTGGTCATGCTCCCTTTGATGCAGCCCAGGATACGGCTGGCCTTCTGGGCTGCAAGCACACACTGCCGGCTCATGTTCATTTTCCCATCAACCAACACCCCCAAGTCCTTCTCCGCAGGGCTGCTCTGAATCTGAATTTGCTGTTACAACCTTTATTTTTGTACTCATTTTTCCCCCATCCAGCTTATAAACAGGGGGACCTTTAAGTAATGTTTCTCTGAGCAGTTCGTTGTTACACATCATGAGCTGCAAAGCTACTAGGGACTTCATTGCCTTATGCGCTTACCAGACAAGAAAAAGCCAGAAGCACACTTTGTGAGGCCTGCAAGGAAACAGGAGGATGAAAGCACAGCTTTGGTGCGAGGGGTATTAAGATTTCCAGGTTTCAGAAGCTGCACTGTACTGGAGAAAGAAATGATACAGTCAGCTTTGAAAATCGCATTTGGGTCTGGTCACAGGTGATGGGGTCTTCCTGGGTGATCTATCCAGGAAGAGGTGGGTTATGCTGTAACAGGAGACCTACAGAAGACATACGAAGCAGAGAGGAAGTGAAAGGTTCGCAAGGGAAGCTTGTGGTAGCGTTAAGGATTTCAATTAACTTCGTGACCAAGTTGTTACTTTAACGCTTGATAAACCGGCGCCCACGGGCCAGGGTCCTGTGGCCTGAGCCGCCCCCAGGAGCGGGTCGGTGCGGTCCCCGTGGCACGTCAAACTCACTTGCGTACCGGGCGCTTCCCCGCTACCCCGGCCCTGCCGGGGCCAGGCGCAGCCGCAGCAGGCTGGGAGCCGCTGCGGTGCAGCAGCCACCGGCCCGGTGGGTCCTCTGGATAAAAGCTGGCCGCTGTTGAGCCCAGAGCGGCGCGAGACTCACGCCGTGCCTTGCGCGGTGACGTCGGAGGCGGCCGGAAGCGTTTGGGAGGGGCCAGTGCGGGCGCGGAGCCGGTGCTGGGGTTCCCTGGTGTGGGCGGTGAGCTTCAGCCCGTGGGTCTGCAGGCGGTGCTAGGCACGGAGGTACGTTGTACGCGTAGAGAGGGAGCGTCCCGTTAGGGGGAACTGGAGGGTAAAACTAGTGACAACGCCTCCCGCCCTGCTGCCCTCCACCGGGAGCGCATGCCCGGCGGAGAGAGCTGCTGCTCCCCGGCAAGGCTGAGGCGGGCCAGGCTGAAGGGGGAGGATCTGTACCGCCGGAGTTCTCTCGGGGCGCGGTAAGGCAGAGGTTTCCGAGGTGTCCCGGTGGAATTAACCCTGTGTCCTTACAGCGTGTTGTCTTGTCGGGTTTGTAGCTGGGAGGGGAGAGGGCATGGGGCTGGTGGTACGTCAATCGCTTGCAGATACCTAGAAAGTGTCTCACTTATTCCCTCTGCCGAAGTGTTGTGTGCCTTGGTATAAAGCCTTGGTTTGATTATAAAGCCTAATTTGTGTTACCCTCATGAAAGACATTTTCTGCATGTCACACGGGGACAGTGTAATACCTGGGTTTTGGTCTTTCTGTTTTCCGCTTTTTTATTGCAGAGGTTTTCAGCTGCTTTGCAATGTGTGAAATAATAGGAAATCATATATGCCTTTTTCAGTTCTAAAAGTAGAGTCAGGAAACCTTAACTTAGAGTGTTGCATGCTTAAGATTTGGTATTCCGTGTTACAGAACCTCAACCCATCGCTTTGCCATAATGCCACCTGGTCTGCCAAGGCTAACAGTCCAGGATCCTCCTTAAGCAGGATCCAGATTTCTGTTGCACACCCAGGGCAGTTTAGTGAGAAGGCTGCTAGACATAGGGCTGTAGGTTTCGGTTTCATTTTCTTGGGGTCTGCTATTGCACTTTCTGATGTTAAAGGCAGAATTATAGTTTGCTTTGGTCTTGATTTCTTCCTTTTCAAAATGAAAACAATTAAATCTGTCTTTGCATGTTCCTGTTGTGAATTGATGGTGTTATCTCATGAGAGGATTGAAGGTGCAAAACAGGGTACCTTATGTTCTCTGAATTGTGTTATAGACATTGTTTTTAAGTATGAGAAATAATACCCTTCTGACCCAAATTTCCTGCAAGATAAGCTAAATGTTGCAATGGGCCACTCCATTGTTGAATCATTGCAGAAGATTAACCCCTGGGCCCTGTGGAGCAGGTCACAGACCCGGGGGGTTTGGTTTAGTGGTGGGTTTTTTTATTCCTCTTCTTTTTTTTTTTTTTTTTTTTCTTCTGATGTTGCTAACAGTTGTCACCCAATAATGATGCTTGAACTCCCACCTTTGACTTCTCCCCTGTCTACCTGCCACCACCACACAGTTTGCATGCTACCTTAAGTTGGTGGCATTCTCCATAATGTGCAAGAAATTATGACTTAGTAGTTTCAACTGGGCCCTGACTTTTGGTCACCTCATTAAAAGATTTGCTAAAGAAGCTGCCGTGTAGCTGGATATACTCACAGACCGTTGTTTCATTTCTTATTAATGCTGTGTATTTAATGAAAGTAGTTATTTGTGGAGTTCAGGGATTGTATGTGTTGAAGGAAGGAACATAAAGCACCCTTTCCTTCCCTTGTATGTCTTTGCCTAGAATCTCTTAACTTTATGTAAAACTGGAAAAATCAAGTTCAGCCCTTATGGCTTGTCTGCCTTGGGAAATTTGGGGATAGCACAGAAAATGTCAAAGGAAGCAGAAATGGTTGGTTGGTTGTCTTGAGAAAACTGCTTTTGTACTGTGTTTCTTTTCCCTGTCTGCAGGCAGGAGTCAGCTGCAAATGGAGAGCTGAGGGGCGCTGAGGTATCAGTGTTCCCCTGTACAATGATGGTCTTTATGTGGGATTCTGTCCCAGTAGACAATCTCTGGAAGCTGCTGATGACATTGTGTAACTGTGTGCACTGTCCCTTGCTCAAGTAGTGCTGTATTTCTTTAAGCAAGCCTTTAATTTTTGTTTTTCAAAACTCCAGCAAACTTACTGGAAAGATGTTTGCATTATTTCTTGTGCTGTTACAGTTACACCTTGGAGGGTTTTACTCCATGTAGTGTCACTTTGTTTCTTTCTAATTAAAAGGTTTGTTTTCTCAAAGGGATCCATCCTTTGGTACTATCCAACCAGTGAGTCCTTTAAACACGCTCCAGCAGTGGTCACACAGAACTTAAACTGGAGGAGGGAAGATGATGGCCTTGAATGGACAGAAGACGACAGTCAGTAACCCGGTAACTCCCCTGTCATGTCAACAGCTTTTCACTTGAGAATGGGACTTTGCTGGTTTATGTCAATAGTTATCACTTGTACTGTTTTGCACAGTGAGGGGTGTTATTGAGAACTACTTGCATTGCTTGCTATTTGAGGGAGCGTGTCACAGGTGACTCTAGGAGCTGAGGTTTAGAAGTTGTGCTGTAAGTAAATTGACACTTAATGCACAAGACTTTTAAAACAGCAAAGAAGTTCTGTCTGCCTTGGAGGGTAATCCTTTTTCATACACAGCTTATGTGGATGTCTGGCATGTTTGCAGGACATGCTGTATCGAAAGTGAAAATATGCTAAGCAGTGTTTTCAGTCCTAATGCTCTGCAAACATGAGTCTTGCCTGGCAGCCCTCGGAAATGTTTGGGTTTGTTGTGCTTATGACTTGAGTCTGGACAATTAAACTTGGAATCTTTCTCGGTAGTTGATACCTTACCTTAGAATAAATCCTGTTTTTTTAGGGAAGACTTGAGCTAACACAATTCAACAATTGCAGAGAGCAGATTGGACAGAATGCATTTTGCCTAGCTTAGAGAGTCTGGAGACTTTCTCTGAAAAGCTGTAGTATTCTTATGGTCTTGAACCGTGGTCTGACACTGGCATATGGCTAAAAGGGTGGGCCGGAGCTGTATTTTTTGTTGTATCTTTAGAAAGGTAGTTCCTTTGAGCCTGCAGGAAGTAGTCTTTTTAACTGTGCTAGAACTCTTATTAAAGTCTGTAGAGTATCTATGTGGACTATAGAGTAGTGCAGATCAGCACAGGACTTGCATATTACGGCTTTGCAGTGGCACACACCTGTGCCCTCAGTGTATCTGACTGTTTGGTCCCACTATATATTTGCTGCTTGCAAAGGATAGAGCTAGGGATGACGAGGGAATAGCTTCAGCCTTCTTCATAAGAACCCAGCTGGGAGAGGAAAGAAAGCTCTGTGGAGATTAGCTAGAAGGTAGGAGGAGTGAATAGCAAAAGGAAAGTTGGTAGATGGAGATTTTGGTGGAAGAGATGGTGTGAAGAAGAGGATCTGTGTAAGGGAGAGAGTAAGAGTTCAGCAAAATTGGGTGGCTGCAAGGGGACTGATGAGTATTATGGGTAAGAAGACCAGGCTGGAGAATAAAAAGGGGTAAATCTGGTTTTAGGCATCAAGAGCCTAAGGTAGCAATAAGTGTGAGTATTTGGGATTGGAATGTGGAGGCAGAGTTGGGAAGGAGTGTGCTGATGACCTCAGGACAGCCTCCAGGCAAGGCCAGGAGAAACCTGCTCTATCTGACCTTGCTTTGATTAAGGCATTGGGCTAGAGACATCAGAGGTGTTTTCCAGCCTCAGCTCTTATGTGATTGCGTCCCGTGTGATACCACAGGATGAATTTACGAGGGATGGAGGAGGGCAGGCTATGGAGATTTCACTGTTTCAGTGATTGTTCCATGAAAACCAAAACTTATGAGCTTTATTACAGGTTTGAGTCTGAAACGTATTTCTTCACTACTGTACTGTTCTGAATCATTCAGAAAATCCTGCTTTCCTCTTCATGCCCTTTACTCCACCCATCTGGCAAGAAATGTTGTCATGTCCTGTCTGATGGCACAGCTGTCTGCTACCAGCAAGCTGAATGAAGGTTGTGTTATCACAGTTCTTTCCTCTGTAAGACCATAATCTGTCCTTGCTTTATGAAAACTGGCAGATATTAGGAAGAACTTGATCTTCAAGACCTCTCAAACTCAGTTGGTGTTGACCAGTTGGCTTCAGAGGTAGTTTTTGGAAGTCTGGAAGAGAGCCGGGATGCTGGTAGATCATGTGATGTCACAAACCTTAATGTTAATAAATAAGGAAAAATTAGTAGAGGAATGTCTTGAGATATGAGGAAATTACAGGCACATTCTGTCATGACGAAACCTCATTAAGGCTGTAGTACTGCACCCAGGAAAATGCTCTATTATGGCCTTGCAGATTCTATAACTTAGGTTCTGAAGAGTTGGTGCTCCTGCTTAAGCCAGTAAAATACATAAAACGACTTGGCCATCTCTGAGCTCATGCTTGAGGAGCAAGTTCTTAAGTCCGTTTTGCCTGATACAGGAGATGACTGCAAACTAGATTTTGTGCGAAGCATGGGTAGCTGAGAAGGGAAGTGGAGAGAGGGCAGAAAAGGGTATGTATCTACTGGCAACAGTGATCAACATTCTGGATTTAGACAGTTTTTGTTGTCATTCCCTCTCCCCTTCTCAGCAGTTCACAAGAATAGGTGTCAGCAGACACATCCCCTTTTCATACCTTCCTCTTTTACATGAGTGTACATATATTTAAAAAATAAAAATCTCACCTTGTCCTTTTGTAGTCCAGTATTGAATTAAACAGTCATATTTCCAGTCTGTTCTTTTTTTGTTGTTAAATTACTGGAACTCCTGTTGACAATTGATGTTTCATTTCAAAGATGTCCTAAAATCTTACACGCTGTTCCATAGAGAAGAGATTTTTTTGGGGGAGAAAACCAAAAAAAAACAACCAAACAAAAATATCCATCCCAGCCTTGGCAGAATTTTTTGTCTGTTAAGCAAAGCAAATGCAGCATTTGCTACCATTTACTTCCTCCTTCAGCCTGAAGCACAAGTGATGACATGCATACTTACAGCTTTACTTTCAAATCAGTCACTTGTGAACTTCCACAGTTTTCTGTTAAGTTGCTCCCCTTCTCTCCCTGATATACTAGGTGCATCAGCTGATGCTCAGGGTAGGGGCTTCTGTCAGCATGTCTGAACCTTTGCCAGAGTGCCATTCTGGGTGTTCAGGGCTTTTGTTTTAACTGACATGTCCTCTTATATGGCTTAACAACTCCTACTGTGTTGCGATTTTAGTTTAGCGTAACATGTGTGTGTTACCTTCTCCAGCTATCAGTATGGAGGGAAAAATGTAACGGCTTTGAACCAAACTGTATACTGTAGATACCACAAATACCAAGATCCCTGAACGGGGCTCATTCATTGCACCTTGCAATTTTTAGCTCATTAGGATGAGGTATTTTGTTGTATTTGTTGTGTAGTTTTTTACTAAGAAGACACGGTGTGATGTAGCTTCTTTTCCCATTACTGTTTTCCAAAATAGAACAAGAACAAGCAAAAAGGCAGCTGCTGTAGCCTGGGGTCATAAGGGTTGTGGAAGTTGCTTCCTTCTACCAGCAAAGGGCCGATAATAGACAGCCCTTGGCAATGACCTATTTTAAAGTGAATCCTTTTTATACTCTATTCATGAGGAAATAAAATATTACCACTCTTCATTTGAGAGCTAGCAATGGGGGCTGGAAATGTTAGTTTTAATTTTATCTGAGAAGCATGGTTTACATAGGTGAAAATCTGCTGGGTTTTTCCATCCTGTTGTGGTGGGTATTTAGTGCTTTTCCACTGTTTATTTTAAATAAAATGCTATTTGCATTTCTTTTAATGTGCTAGAGCACCACATAACTAAGTATTACATTATTAAAACTATTGTGGTTTCTTCTGCTTCCATTACAAAATGTTATTTAAATATTTTCTTTCTTTTTTCCCCCCTTCTTTGAGATCATTCCATATGTTGGGACAATATTTGGTGGCCTTGCTCCTGGACAGCTGATTAAGATCCATGGGACTGTTCCTGATGATGCAGACAGGTAATGGCTACCGTATCACTTTTTGCAGTGTCACCATGTGAACAGGAATGTAGTGGATAAAATGTTTCCAGGGGTTCTACTTATTATGCCACAAAAAGGATTGATCTAAATACTTGTGATAGCATCAGAGTGAATACATGTTTAAGTGGTTAATTAATGGATGAACTGATTTTTTGCTTTATGTTGATTCTTTCTTTTTGATTTTTGCTTTGCCTGCTTTGGCAGTTATTTTCCCTGTCGTATGTCTCCCTGTCTAATGGGATTATCTGAGACTAACAAAGTTGGTAACCGAATGTGTTGCATGAAGGAATTAACTTAAGCTGGGATAAGTAGGTATGAAATGCTGTCTCTAAAGCAGAGTTATCCGGTGTGCAAAAGCCAATCAACACACTCAGTTAAGGTATTTGCCTTTATTGCAATATTGCACAGAAGAGGGTACCAGCCAACTAACACAGCCAGCATATCTTCTAGGGAAACAGGTAAAGCCTTCTATACAAAATGCTAACAAGGGAGGAACCATGTCAAAATGAGCGACTGGTTACCTGCGCTTTACATAATGAAATCTCAATCATGCATCTCTTGAGTTTTACCCAGCTCATTTTACCAAGGTCGTCCTATATTTACATATAAAATCTCATCTTAGAGGTGTGTCTTGTAGTATTATAATTACCTAAGGTAACTAGAGATTATATCTTTATCAGCTACCGTCAAGTTCTTGCCTGGCCTTATATCCAGTTATGGTTCTTATTTGAACAATAGTTGGCCATAAAGTAGGTATTTGCAGCATTCCATTTTGAGAATCTTTCCACTCTTGTGCTCACGTTGTCATGGTCTCGAGATAGATTGTTTATTTTGTACACTTTTAACTCCTTTTGACATCAAACTAGAGCATGTGCCTGGTGTGGAGGTTCTGCTCCCTGACTTTGCCCAAGGTTCATTTGGTTATTCTACTGAAGATGGTGGGAGAGAAGGTGGTGAACACAGTAAGCGAGGAGCTTGTGTAATACGAATGGTGACAATTACATAAGTACTTTAATTCATTGCAAACAATCATGGGAGATCTTTTCACAAATGTGTAGAGGTTAGACAAACATGGGTTTGTTTTTTTCCTTATCCAACAACACTCATTGTGTCTGCCTGTTTTGAGGCTCCACAGTAAAACACAAGTGTGTCAAACTTTTAGGTGATTTCATGACAGACTGAGCTAAATATGGTTTATCTCATGATTAGGTTCCAGGTGGATTTACAGTGTGGCAGCAGCATAACGCCTCGAGCTGATGTGGCGTTTCATTTCAACCCCCGCTTCAAAAGGTCTGGCTGCATTGTTTGCAACACGCTGGAGAGGGAAAGGTGGGGCTGGGAGGAGATCACTTACGAGATGCCCTTTCAAAAAGGGAAATCATTTGAGATTATCATCATGGTTTTAAAGAATAAATTCCAGGTGAGTCTGGTTTGATTCTTTATCACTAGACAGTTGTTCAAGCCAATAAAAAAAGAGGTATTTTATATAATTACAAGAAATAGTAGGAAGCCTTGGTTTCTCTGTTACCTAGGTATAGTCTAACTATAGAAAAGTGTGAAAGTTTTTCTTTAAAGAGCTGCTAAGTAAATCAGACCTTTAATTTGTGTTGCTTCCCTCTAAGTTGGATGAGTAGCCAAGTAACTTCCTGTCATGGCTAATGGCTACCCCTCCCTTCCCTTATGTGCTGACCTTAGGATAAACGTTTTTTGTGACTAGTGTAGGACAGCCCTCTTGGAGTATGTGAGGTGTATTTGTCGTGCTGTGTTGGACTGCAGTAAAAGATTCTGTTACAGTGGTAATACCACACTGATAAATGATCAGGTGATAGAAACAAAAGGTATGAAATGCAAATTTTAGTGTAGGCAAATAAATCTCATAGTGATGGAAAGAGAGACTTAGTCATAGATGAGCTGAACTTAGTTGCTCTGAAATTTCTAGGGCGCTCCCTGCTTCTGTACAAAACAAGTGTAAAGCAGATACATGCATATGATCTGATACATGGCTGGTGTAAGGTATGTGTAATATGATTTTCCTGTTTTGTTTCCTGTCTCTCTAGGTGACTGTAAACAAGAAGCACTTGCTCCTCTATAACCACAGAATTAGCCTTGAAAGAATTGATACTCTTGGAATATATGGCAAAGTGCAGATCAAAACTATTGATTTTGTTCCTGATGTAAGTTATATTGACAGCTGACTTGTTCAGTTCCTTTTCTCTGTCTTGCTAAACTACAGAGTAGGATTTTATGGTGAAAAGGAGGTGAAGAAAAGCAGCTACGCAGTCTAATGCTGGTAACTTTTTTCACCCTTCCACTTACGTTTCAACATGTGAGTCTCATGTGAGGATCTGTGTGCCTCTGTTTTAGCCTTGAAGCTAAGGGCAAAAGAGTGACAAAGTTCACAGCTTACAAAGTTAATATGACAGATGGTGTACGAATTGATTGGATACTGGATCTAGGAGTGCATTAGACTTTTCAAATATTGCAGGAGCTCCAGAATGAATTCTCACAATTCAGTGCTCCTAAGTGACAGGTTTGGCCACAGCTGTAACTTGTTGATTGGCTTCTAAATGTCAAATTTAGCCACAGCTGGCACTGCTTTTGCATATAACCCTGTTTTTCTTGCTAAAATGACTGAGTTGGTGAACAATGTGGTAAGCAGGAGTGTATGTTTGTTTCTGGGAGGTGAGAAGAGGTGTCCCTTTTCAAAGACTTTGTGGCTTGATTTGCGCTTGAACCAGACTGCAGTGCATTTGAAGTGAAGGCAGTGCTGAGCTTCCTCAGCTGCCAGCTCTACTAGAGAAAATAAACCAACAAGGAGGAGTTGAACAATATTTTCAGAAGGAGAGATCCTTCTGCTCTCGAAGGGTGAGACTTTTAGAGCAGAAAAGGAAGGTGATAAATTGCAGGGAGATGCAGAAGGCGAATGCCTTTTTGCTTTCTTCCTGCCACTTGCTAAGGCAGCCTACGTACTGCTGTGTAATATCCGGGGTCTCTTCTGCCCCATCTTCGCTACCCTGTGGGCAAAGCTTGAGTCTCTTACTGCCAAACAACAGGTCTAACTCAGGTGAACAGACTAGTGGATAGACAGTGGAGATGTGGGCCTGAATGAAATGGGGGCTAAGCTTTAAAAATATGTCTATGCACTGAGCGTTTGCAAAGCCTGTGTACAGACTTTAGTAGGCCCCATCACTTGGCCTTGGGCACGCTGCCAGAATAATGTTACTTCAAAGCTGCCTGAGGTCTTAAAAGAAAGGTCTTGAAGGATGTAACTCCCAAAAGAGCTTTAGGGGCAAGCAGGTTCTGCAGTTCAATTTCTGTCCCAAATACAAAACAAAAGAGAGTTGCTTTAGTCTATGGTTGCTGATGCTGTATTCTTTGGGGAAGAAAGGAAAATGGAGAAGGGTGGTTGTTTCCTTTTCGTTTTTGCTTCTAATATACTCTTCTGAGGAAGAAGATGGAGGCTTGTATTGAAATAAGCTGGAGACATAATTTGGCTACAGCAGTTGATCTTCAGGACTTTTCCTTGGTTTGTAGGGCTTTGGTTAACTTTTTTTTTTATCATAGCCCTAGTTTCCTATGTTAACATTTCACGCTTTGAAGCAGCATGGTTCCTCATATGGTTCTGAACCAACTTCATGTTAAAGTTCTATGTTGTTAGCAGTGACATCTAAATGTCTCTCTTTCTGCAGTCTTTACAAAGCTCTCGGCCATCTAGGATGAGATTAGCTCTAGGAGTAATAAAGATAAACACAGAAAATGTATGTATGTTTGTAAAAGGTTGAATGAATCTCCCCATTATGTGATAAACTAGTTAATGTTGTTTGTTTTCTCATGCAGGGGGAAATGCCAGATGGTTCACAATTCGTAAGTACACAATTCTTGTGTAGACTTGTGGCAAATGTGAAGAGTAAAAAAAAGATGAAATAAAAACATCTTAGTTATTCATGGCAAAATCATGCACAAAACAAGGGGATCGAGAATCTTCTGGGAGATGATCATTAGTGAGGTTTTGTAGAGAGTAATCCTCTTTTCTGCCACTAGTAAAAGTGAGGCTATTTGTTAAATCATTTAGAAAGCCCAGAAGATAAACACAGCATCCGCAGCCATAAATAGAAAAATAGAAGGAGGTGCCTGAAGTTTTAAAAGACCAAATCACATTAAAAACTTTTTCAAATAAGCATACTTAGCTTTCTCCTTGGGGACTACCTGCAACACAAAAGTATTCTGCAGTCATCTTACACCAAATGGCCTTATGTTAACGTGTGTGTCTCAGAACCTGTCTGGCTACATCTTCCTCTATGCACTTCAGGTGGCTGGATGCCAGCATTGCACCTTAGGGTTGGAATTCACACCCATATAGCAGGGAGCCTCGATGGAGTGAGGGCGCATCTTTTTGCAAAAAGCTGTAGAGGTGGACAGTATCCAGGCTGGAGTAGGGACCATGCTCAGACTGAAAAGAGGTTGGAAGCCAGGAATGTATACAAATAGAATTTGTGGAGAAGGTGAAGTTGCAGTGAGTACCATGATTTTAGTTGTCTCACTGCTTGACAGTCAGCCTTCTTCAGTCTTCTTATCTAAACCAAATAGCATGCAATATTGTCATTTGCCAGTGGTGGACTTCAACCAAAAATTAAAAATAAGGCCAGGTATTTCTCCATTCACTCCTTTTCCCTGATTAAAATAACTTGTAACACAACAACAAAGAAAAAGGCAAATAAAATGCTTGCATTAGCTATGTGCTGGTGCCAGGAGGACAGAATACTCAGTGACCCTACTTCTAGTACTTAGGCAACTGTGGGACTGAATCTTATTCTTTAAAGCATAACTGAAGAGTTCAGAGAGGAGAGGTCAGGATGTCTGTATCTGAATAATTATATGATACAAACTTAAATTAGTGCAGGGAGTTTTGTGCTTAACTTTTTTCCCCCCTTTTTTTTTCCTTTTTCCCCTCCTTCCACCATTAGTGATGGCAGAGATGTTTATTTTGAACCCAAATTGGTACTTTAAAGAAAAAAAAAAAACAATATATTGATATGTTTATCTCAGCATAACTTGGTGCTGTAGTGAAGTTCAATTTGTATATTTTAAAAAATCGGTAAAAATTTTTACTGGTGATGTACTTCCAGACTGTTCCTTATGTTAAGAAACTTGATACAGGACTTCATCCAGGATGCACAATTACCGTTAAAGGAGAAGTGAATAAAAACCCAAAGAGGTAAGTGTTGCTGAGTTGTTATTTTTTTTCTTCTATTTAGCTGAGCTACTGTTGAGAATGAGTAGGCTTTTTCATGCCTCAGCATATCCTTACTTACAACTTTGCATCTGGAATCATCTGAAACTACAATGCAGTTTCTCAGGAACCTGCAGGATACTGCTTTAGAGAGGACTTTATGAAGAGCAGCTCACTTGTGAAAAGTGAAGGTAAAACCTGAGTGTCTTACCTGCTCAATCTGCATCATTCACAAGATTGTGTGTCTCTTCAGGGTTTCCATTGTGTAAGGCATGTGAGCACATGTTGTACAAGACAGCTTTTATTCTTAAGAGATCAAAGAGTAAGAGAACTGGTAGAAGTAAATGGAAAATGAGTGAGGTGAGATGCTGGTGTGCTCAAATGCTGCATGTTGCAGCATTTCTCTGAGTATTTCTTGATGGCCCTCTCTGGGACAGCATAAGCATGAAGGTGCCTGACAACAAGTGAGTGGTGGAAGCTGGTATGAGTTGGTATGAGTATGTGCTATAATTTTGATAGCAAATTAGGATCAAGAGGTTGACAAGAGGAGATGATTTAAAGGAGGGTGGGGGTAGGGGGAGTGCAACTGTCAAAATGGAGCTGAAGAAGTGTGGGTGCTTCAGCATGCCCTTTGCTTGAAGGGTAGTTTTGGCTCTGTGAAGCATGCCTAAAAATGAAGCAATTAGTGCAAACAATGAGAAGCATGCTTTTTATGCTGTGTGTATGCCTTGCACTCCTGCTTCCTCAGAGCACATAACCTCCCTGCAGCTAAACAGTACTCAGAATTCATATTTATACAGGAACCCAAGGACTAGAAATGTCAACAATGTTTGAACGACTTTAAATTGGACAGGATAATGAATACTTACATGGAGTATTTGTTTTCAGACTTTTGGCTTGAAAAGCTTATTAGCTCATCTCAAATGCGGAATGTACTGCTTGTAAGTGTGAAGAGGCTTTTGGGTGTTTAGTTAAAACACTGCCGGTTGCTCTTTGCGTTTGTGCTTTTAAATATATAGAGTTTGTAAGTTATTGAATGTCTTTCATTCAGTTCACACAGTTATAGATACTCCTTTTCCTTGGTGAAAAAGAGAGCTTCACAGCTTGCTATTTTGTACTTGGACTAAGCAATTCTAGTCTTCACAAAGGGCAATAACCTGGCAGCTGGAGCTAATCTGGGGGAGGAATATTTCTTCAAATGCAGTAAGGTCTTTGCCACATGTTGAAGTATTCATTTGAATTTGGATGACTTTTCCCTCTGATTACTCTCCTCCAGACTTCCCCTTTAGGCACCCTGTGTTGTGGACATAGCTGAGATTAGAGAGTACTCATTCAGCCTGGGCAGAACTTATATGCATTGTGTCCCATGACTCTTACATGTACAGAGAGAATCCTCAAACTTTTCCTTAGAGTCTAACTAGTTTGTTGGCAGAAAGACTATTTTTAGGTAAAAGAAGGCTTCCCACTCCACTGCCCAAGTTAAGAAAGAGATGGTGGAGCAACTAGCACCACATGGTTCTGTGAGAATGCTGCCTCCTCATGCTATAGGGGAGCAGCACTTGGCCCTCCTGGCACACCACCTCCTTACTGAGAAATGAACAGAAAGCTGTGAGTGATGAAGCAGATCTAGCAGGGTCATGTCCTGTATTTACTGCCTGTAGCCAAGTTTTCTGTGTGAAGGAGGCATGTTAACTGCCTGCTTGGTTCTTCAGGTGAACACAGTCCTGGCTTCCACACTGTTCTGAATATTGGCTAACGATTTGGTAAATAGCATGGACTACTGCATTGTGTCTATAAACCCTTGGTATAGTAAACTTAAAAAATATCTTCCAGCTTTACAATAAATCTGAAACCAAGTGACTCCAAGGACATTGCATTACATCTGAATCCCCGAGTGAAAAATAAAGTTTTTATAAGGAATTCATACCTTCATGACAGCTGGGGAGAAGAAGAAAAGGAAATTGCCAATTTCCCTTTCAGTCCTGGGATATACTTTGAGGTAAGGTTAACTGAAACATAGCATCAAACTGGTAATTTTATCAAAAGGATTAGCAGTGGTGCTTACATATCTTGTCACTAATACAGATTTAAATAAAACTGCCATTCCTGCATTTCAATGTCTTGAGAATACTTAGGATTAAAAGGGAACTGTAGGAAGCAGAGATTTCACTTGGGTTTAATGACAGCTTTCTTTTTAAATAGTTGCAAGAACTCAGTCTGTGCTCAGAACAAACTGTAATTGAAATGAGTCAGACTCACAGGTCCCTTCCAACTTGAGTTATTCTGTGAGTCTATGGATTTTATTGAAGTTTTGCTTATTTTAAAATGTCTCTTTTGTGTGAAACATTCCTTGTAACAGAAGCAGGGCTTGCCCAGGTCTAGGCTAGATCATCAGGTTGGTTTTCCATGTCTTACCTGAGCTTAAAACTTAACTGTTTCTTTTCTGGCTTTTCAGCTGATCATTTTCTGTGATGCTCACGAGTTCAAAGTTGCTGTCAATGGCGTTCACACTCTGGAATACAAGCATCGTTTTAAACAACTTGAAAAGATCAACATAGTGGAAATCATAGGAGACATTCAATTGTTAGATGTGAGGAGCTGGTAGTATTTTTCAATCATTACTAAAAGAATTAAACCTCTTTTAATAACAGTGCCTCCTTGTCAAGTACAGACAGGTGCTGATTCGTGCTGAGCCTGCCTTTATCTACCTAGGCTTCTGTGTCTGCCTCTCATGAGTTAGGCAAGTACCAGAACTACTAACTGTGAGATTAAATCCTCCTCTACTTTACAGTATCCTGGCAAGCTAAGTAAGTGTTTGCTCAGATAAATCTCCTGTATTAGTGAACCTAAGAATATGAAAATGCTGCATCATACTTTATCTAACAATTGCACTCTGTATGTTCAAGTTAAACTACTACTCAGCATTCCTTGATAGCATACATTCAATATAGTGAAGCAGAAACTGTACTGAAGTAGGATCCGAAGGTAGTTACCCACACCACAAGGGACATGGATAATTCATTTAAAATAGAATTCTTAAATATACTTTACTACTTATATTAGCACTACTTTACTAGTTTATATTAGCAACTATAACCTTTAGACTGAGGTTGATTAAGGGAACAGTTGACCCATTAGTTCTAGCAAAAGGCAAGGAATTTGATCTTCTGAGCCTGCTGTGCAGTAGGACCTTATCTGACACCTTCTGCTTATAAGTGTTTTAATTCAGACATAGAATCAAACATAGAGCAGCATTTCTAGATTTTAGTTTTCAAAGTGTTACAAATGAAAATTATTTCACTTGTAGCAACTGTGTGAGCTTTTGAAAGCTTGTTTGATCTGAAATGGCCCTGAACTGAGTTGAGATTGCTCAGGGAGTGAAATGGATGTTTGTTGTTTTCATTTAGAAAAAATAAACATGTGAACCCAGGTACTCCAGGCAGGGTTTCAGCTCAGATATATGAGACTCAGGTACTCATCAGTGGAACAAAGAATGAATCCTTTTTCAGTCTCGTATTACAATACTATCTGAAACAAGCTGTTCCTGTTCAGTTTTCTGTACAAATGTCAGTCTCAATTTTTATACTTTTAAAAAGTTGTTCCTGGCTGTCAATACATGTATGAGAGATGTTCATATTTATCTTAAAAAGAGTGAAGCAATTTCAAGATGTACCCTGAAATACTGTTTAAAATAAATCACCAAATTTAATGTATAAAAAGCATAAATAAAAACATTTGTGAACTCTGCTTTTCTCTAAATGTAGCTACATAGCTATTTACCCCTTTTTGGTTTATATTTGGCTTGTGTTGCTTATTATCTTACTCATATCTCCAAGGTGGCACAGTGATTGTGTCCGGAAGACCATTTCCACATCGAGCAGTTAGTGATCCACAGACCAGTTACCTTGAGTAGGTCTCAGCTGTGCTGGTGTGTCCCTCAAGACAGTGTTGTGCTGCATGATCATCTTAGCTGACTGATGGTAATGGAGGAGCTGGTAGGCAGCTCCCACTTGGGTGTCCTTGCCTTTATCTCACAGTTGAGCAGGAAGTTCTCATGTGAACATTCTTTTTGTTTGACAGCAGACATGACTAATAGTTGTTTTCTAAGAAAATCCTTTAAAAGCATGAATGACCAGAAAGGGGCAACCTTTCTGCAGAGGATATCTGCATGGCATGCTATACCCTGAACAGAGGCCCATTCCCAGCACTAGATGGGACATACGAGTACCTTCTTTATAGTGTTCTTACCAGTTGCATTTTAAACCATACTTTAGAATTTCAGTGCCTTTCGTATTAGTGATGTAAGGAACCAGTGCTTCCTGGTGCAAAACAGGTGGTGAATTTTTTGGTACATTTATTAACAGCGCAAGCAATTTATTCTTCAGATAAGTAAGTGCTATTGCTTTAGCTTGTCTTTAAAGACTTAAAAAACATATGAATCTTAACTTATTAGGATTCATGTGAATCCTGATATGAATCCTAATTTATTGTAACTTCCTTTTCAGTATCTTCTGTGGCTTAGTTTTCGCTTCCCTAAAAGGACAGAAAAGCAGAGTCTCAGTACTGCAGCACATGGGTGCCATGAGTATCATGCTTTCAGGCCCTCCACAGGGACAGCAGCTATGTACTCCAAACACAGCAGAACTCAAGAGTGTCTTGCATGTCATTCTGTGCCCTATCAGAATTTGCTTATAGCTTGCTCCAGTCTCCCACTGTTAAGAAAACAGCAGTTAAGGGAAAGTCATGCAGAAAGTCCCCAGACCATCCAGAAATTATAAAGCCAGATTCTTACAATGTTTTATTAAAAAGATCTTTCTTCTGATAAAAATTCGTATGACTAATTTTGCCTGTAACAGTAGCCTGTGTGAAGCTAACGTGATTCAGACAAAATCTGAAAACGAAGGAGATCAACTTAGAAGTAGCTTTGGAGTGGTTCTCCTAAAATGACTTCTAGTTGTTGAATTGTCTTCTGACACAGCTGTTCAACTTCTTCACATTCATCTAGAAAAAGAAAGCAAGCAGGAATTAAGTAGAACAGCCATTGAAAGCTACCTCAGGAAGGCCTCATCACTCGTCAAGGCCAGAACTGGCTTCAAACACCAGGTATGAAATTATTATTGAAAAATACTTTGGCAGTGCCTCAGGACTTGGGTGAATTATTTCTATTGTAACACTGATCTAAAACATGAAACTAGGGAGATGCGTGCACTGAAGAAACTACCATAACTGAACTTTAGAATTGTTGCATACAACCCACTTCAGTTTGCATCCTGTGCAGTTTAACCTACCGTATACCGATATATAAGTTTTACAGCAACTATAGCAATCATACTGTCTGAACCTTTGAAAAGTGACCCTTATTCTCTTTTTTGTCTTAGGCCAGTTGTCTGCACCAGTGCCACTTAGAACATTACCTTCCATGAGCTCAGCTAAGAATGGAATGGATTCAGGTAGCAGTACCAGGTAGTTCTCTTTCAGTTTTTGTGCAACTTCTACCAAAGCAAGCAGAGCAGCAAATCGGACCTAAATCAAAACAGTAATCTTTGTAAGGAAACAAACATTTCAGTATAGTTCTCTATTGCAATCTCCCTTACCTGCCTCCACTTTCTTTCCATCTAAGTTTGTAAACTAGCTCCTGCTAGTGAAGGGAACTAGTTTTACAGCAGTTCAAATCTCAACATTTGGGTTAGGATAATGTGAAAGGAAAAAATAGGTCACAAGAAGCAGGTAAGTTATTTAATAAAATGGTTTTGAACTTCCTGTTGCAATGCAACTGTTTCACTTTATCAGAAGGACTTGGCTCATTACAATGACAACCCAAGTACTCCCTCTGAAGAGCTACAGCCTGTCAAATAGGAGAGCCTTGACAACTGTATATAATAAAGTCTGAAGGTTGATAGATAACTGTCTTCCAGTTCCCCCTTTCTTCCTACACAAACAGCTTTTATTCCAACAGCTATCCAATCTTTAAAGAACCCAAACCACACAGTACAGAAGCCATCCACACATGGAATATTGACTGCTTACAGGAAGAGCAGAAGGCCATCTTGTTCACCTCTCTCTACGGCCTGGGAGTAGCACAGTACTCCCAATACAGTATCAGTATTTTAACTTAGGAAAGTATTTTAGTAGTGACTTGACTAATCCAATTCTGGTTTCGGATGCACTGTTCCCATTTTCTAATGCAACAAAGAAAACCAGTTTGAATGCTGACAGCTCCAACCTTAGAAGAGGTGTGCCTCATTTTCAGCAGGATCTGGTAGTTCAGTGGTTTCCAAAGAGAATCATCTGCCATTGCCACTGCAAACTGAGCTATGCAGGGTATCAGGTGTGCTGTCACTCTGTCCTGGAACTTCTCATCTCCTCCAAGTGTATTTTCTAGCTGTGGAACAAAAAGCTTGTCAAAACAGATCCAAACAAATAAGCCAAAAGCACTTCTAGCTTTGGCTTTTAGGTACTCAAGAGTTGCATCAAAGACCATCAGTGGGAGTGCAACTGGTCTGCAAGAACTCAACAACATGCATGAACCTGACAGAATGACAATGTTTAGAAAGAGGATAAAACAGTAATTCAGAGCCTCAGGCAAAGCAGTTAATACTGCTTTGTCTTTGGGCCACATACAACACGTTGTCTGTGACCCAAAGACAATAAATTAATTCCTCCCTTTTTGTTAAGGGAGAGGATTGAGGTGAGGTTAAATAATTAAAAATAATAAACCTTTCCGACGGGGAAAAAAAAGTCAGGTTTGAGCTGTTTTTCCTGTGTCTGTCAATACCTGGTCAACCAGAGGCATCATCAAGGTTTCTGCTCTTTCCTTACTCAGGAACTTCTGGGTGTCAAACAGGAAGAGCTTGTGCAGACAATTCATGGTGAACTGCAACAGCAGACAGCTCTTCTCTGTGCTATTCTCACAGTCAAAGAAAGCTTCATCTATATGTCAATCAAGGAGAAGGGGAAAAAAAACATTAAAAAAAAACAACTGAAACTTTCCCACAAGACAGAAACATTCTTTTGTGAACACAGCTAAAGGATGACTACATAGCAATTATGTACTCATCGCTCAGAACAATAAAAATCCAATATATTATCTGGCTTTTAGCTAATGCCCTAGCAGGTCTGCCACTGCTGTTCATAGTCAACTGGGGATAAAAGGGACTAGAAATGGGCTACAGGAAGACACAGGCCATACCAGTGGACGTGTAGAATTTCTTCAGTACAAATAGGATGAGCAAATAATTTCCCATACAAAAAAAGTAATACCTATTTTTGCCAAGAAAGCAGAGGAGTCTGAATATACCAGGTAATGTGTAAGAGAAGTCAAAGTATGGAAAAAAAGAAAAAAGGCCAAACAGAAACAAGTTGTCCTTTTCCCACACAATTTCATTCTCATGGAATTCACTGGGACTGACACTGAAAATTTTCATGTGATCTCAAGTTTGTACTGGCAGCCCAGAGCCCATGGATGAAATATGTCCTTTTGTTCCACTAGAATAAGAAAGATGCCTTATCTATGAGAGAAAAAAGAAAGAGAAATGAGGTATGTGCCATGAAGTAAATCCTGTAAGACTAAACTTTCATCAATTAACCTATTTCAGCAATTAAGTTAGCCTGCCAACACCTCTCTATGGTTACTAACGGAAAACTTACCAGTTTTAGAAACGTTGACCTGGTTCAGTGTCTCAGCAAATGGCTTCAGTAAATGACCAGCAAACAAGGTGAAGAGGCCCTTGAGCTTGTCTGCAATGCAATCTGCTATTCGGTGGAATGTCAGTAGTCTGTCTTTTAGGGCAGATTCTGTTTTGGACCAGTCAAAGAGCTGAAAGTGGAAGTCAGATTAGTTCTTTCCTGTGTCTGTCCACTGGAAAACACAAATGTGCTGATGCAGATGTATTATACTTCTTACCTTAAAGAAGAGGGGTCTGAAAGAAGTCTCGGAAAGTTTCATAACCATACTTATTAGACAATCAATAATGTAAGTCTCTGTCTTACCAACTTCTTCTAAATCATCCTGGGAAAAATTACAAGAGAGAATTCCAAGTTTGAAATGTAAGAATTTCAGTTTTCAAAGCGTATTTTAGTTTGTTTCAGACTAAATACCCAACTGATGTTTTCTACCCCAAGAACAATTCCAGAACAGAGTATTTGATGCCCAGAATTTCCAAGCACAAATACCATGGAAACTACTAATATTTTTTTAAAAACAACTGATAGAATTAGGATGCAGAGGTTGAGCTGCTGCTGTTTATCTCCCTAAACAAGCCACCTTGGCATGATCTGTTCGGAAGTCCAGCGCTTTCATGAAAAACGCTGTCAGCTCAGACTGATGGGAGATCAGGTGCTCCTTCTCCATAGTAACAATGTGCTCCTTCAAAATGTTCATAAGGGGAACCAGGCAGTTCTGCAAAACAAAAGCAAAGCAATGCAGAGGCAACTGTGATGCTGACAGTAACTGAGAAACATAACAATGAAATAGGATTTTGGCACTTCATACATTTACTCATTAAAATACTGTTGATAAAATAAATAAGCTTTTTCCTATATTTTTGGGGGGGTTTAAGGTAGTAGGATTCCTGAAAAGAGTTCGGTCTCTCTTGGTTGAAAATTATTACTCAACTTGTGTTCCCAGCAGATAAATCAAAGCCTTTATTAATGGACAATCACTCAAGCATTCATCATCTAACATGGTGATCTTATGCTAAGGATATTAAACTGGTGCATTTATCCCAGGTCTAATTTTCCTGAATCGCCATTGCAGTAAAAAGAAAACAGAGATAATATAAAGACTATGCTAGGTTTGGCTGGGATGGAGTGAATTTTCTTCATAGCAGCTCACACGGTGCTGTGTTTAGAACTGTGACCAAAACAACACTGGTAACACATTCACCAGTGCTCACAAAGCATTAAGACTTTCTTTGTTTGTCACTCTGCTGCCCCAGCAAGCAGGCTGATGGCAGATAAGAGGCTGGGACAGGACAGAGCCAGGACAGTTGGATCAAATTTTGCACTGCTTGGTTGTATTTTTTTTTCCCTTTCCTTCTTTTTAATCACAATGCAAAAGAATGAAAAAAACAAAAAATTAAAATCCTTACCTTCTGGGTATTTGCCACTTCAGTGTAACACTTCATAACTGCAGGCAAGAATATTCGGGGAGCAAGCCTTGTAGCTAAGATAGTTTTCAATGATGACACACGTAAGCTTATCTGGGAAGAAGGACCAAACTCGACCACAAACTTTTCCAAGCGGACAACCTATCAGGAAATCCAACAAATGTCAGACATACATACAACAAGAACTTGTTTTACTATAATCTATTGCAAATGGCAGACAGGAATTTTGCTGTTTGCAGCACCTGGAGCACCTTGTGTTAAGATGTCTTTGTACAAAGCTTCGATCTCTTTTTCAGAATGAATAAACACACATCAGCAGTAAGGGGTCAGAATTACCCTAACATATTTGATGATATCATGGATAATATAGAATGATCCTCCAGGATTCATCTTCCTTTCCAAACAGGCAAACTATAATCTATCAGAGGGAGGAAATGGAGATGCTGTTATATTCGTTGTTTTAGTTATCTGCGTAAGAAGGTGAGTAGAAAAGTAATATGTTATGACCTTCCACATAGTTGGCACATCTATTTCAGTTTCAGACAGAAAAAGTAATCTCTGTTATCTTTTTCTAGGAACTGGGCAGATCTTGTCCGCCTTTATATATCTGTAGGAATTAAGAGAGCCCACCTGCAGCAAGCAATCCAAAAGATAAGGGCTAAGGAAGTGTGGTAATGTTTCTGCAACCTTCAGCAGAGCAGTGACAGCACTCAGCAAGTAAATCTCATTGGAGACCAGGTCCTTCTTATTTTTTAAAGTCTTCAACAATGCTGGCATCAGCCTGTTGAATAACCAAGCATAGACAGAGGAAGGTGAAACCACTGACCAGTTGGAGGCACATTTCCAATCCCATAAATTCATCTGTTAAGCCTGCAGGGACAAATTCTACACAATTTTTCACGTGTATTTGAGAAAACTCAGTATTCTTGGCTATTTTGCTGTATTTCATTTTTTCGAAGCTAATGAAGGGTATTAGATTTCAAATTGCAGAATGGTTCTGGTCAGAAGCTGTCATTAAAATCACCTAGTCCAATCCCCCTGCCATAGGCAGAGACATCTTTCACTAGTTCAGGTTGCTTAAAGCCCTGTCTTTTATTTAAAGATTTAATGACAATAAGAAACTTGAACTCTACTGATTCTAAAACTCTTACAATTTCACCACTAGCTTCTTAGTTCTATGACCAGGAAGCACCTTTAAACACTATGAATATTTTCATTCTTATCTACATAAAACACACGCAGGCAGACTGCCACTTGGCCTTCACCAGGATTCCTTCAGTAATGCATTTTAGTATAATTCCTGCTGCAATTGGTTCTGTTAAAAAGAACCCAACAGTACCTTGGAAGCTGAGGTATTGCTTGGGCTTTCAGCGTATAGGTGACCTCAGCTATACATAGCAAAGCACTTCCCATCACATTCTTTTCCTCTTTCTCTGAGGAAATTAGATCAATGGCAGTTTTCAGAACGGGAACAAATGGCACTGGATTGTCTGTGCCAAAACCTTTGCAGAGTAGCTTGAGGCTGAACAAAGCAGTTTGCCTGTTGATGGCTTGCTCCTCCTCTTCCTCTTTTCTTTTACACCGTGCAATAGCAATGAGCTCAGGAACTAGCTCTAAGAGCTGCAGGATCTAAAAGGACAAGAGAACACACTTTAGACATGCAATCAGAAACTCAGAACATGCAAGGTAATGATGGAGCCTATATCTCCCTACTCCTATGCCGCCTGCCAGACTTGGCTTCTACTTGTCATCTTTACATAGAGCAAACCACTTCTACATCTATCTCTCCCCAGTTACTTTTGAGAAAGGAACTGAGCTTAACCACTTAGCCATACCTGGCTCTTCTGCCACTTTGTGCGTTGCTGCACCTTATTGTTCAAAAGGTCCATTGCCTTACGTCTCACAGATGGGAGCTGATTCGCTATTAGTCCCCTAATAACAGGGATGAAGGTTTCTGTTGGCAATAAGGCATTAACCTACAAGAAAACACAAACAAAACAATATCATAAACGCTATTCCATGTGTTGTGACCTGGTAGCCTCCAAATAAGACAGAAAAACTCTCTCTGACTTCCCATGTGGGTTTCAGGAACAAAGAAGAAAGGACAGGCCAGCAATGCTGGATCTGAGGTAAGCAAAAGAACAAAGCAGGTTCCAGTTACAGTACTTAATGTATGTTCACTGGCTGCTAAGCAGTCATTATCCACTACCCCTGAGATTTCCTCAGCAATTCCTCTACACTGGTGAGTTTTCCCTCCTTACCCTAAAATACTTCTGGTAGTATCCTGTGCGCATACATCAAGAAAACTGGAATACGTTTCAGAGGCAAAAAAACCCCAAAAATCCAGAAGAGAAGACACATGCTGCACAGCAATGAGATACCCAGTCCAATTCTACAAATATACTTCTGATCATAAAAAGATTAGAGAGAAAAACATAAGGAATTTTTTTCTCAACTTCAATTCCATGTAGAAATATACAACAGTTCCATCAGCATTAGTTAAACCCTTCTATGAGTTAACAGTGAGAAATGCTGCCAAAAGCCATTATTTTCGCCATGCAGTGAAATGACCGCATCCAGCCAGTAGAATACTAACTAGAGGAAACACACGTTCCTGTCTAAGCTGTCAGCTGTAGTTACTGAAGTTGTTAGAGGAGTTTAAACAATGATGCACCAGCTTGCAGACCATCCAATAAAGATTAGTACTAATCCAACAGGAAATCCTACAAAAGTTATAATCATTTTAATGAGCAAGAGCAGAAATGTCCCACCGCTAACATGACAGCTAGTGAGACATACTTTATCCAGCATATCATAGGACTTGTTAAGCAGAACCCTCCAAAATTTGGCTGTTGGCTTGTCCACATTTCCTTCCACTGAAGATGCCACAGTGTTAATATAGTGAAGAACTTCTTCTAATAGCCTAGGTAGAAAGGAAACATCTTTAAGTAATAACAAGGACACTAAAGAAGTTGACTTTCTTACTGGTAAACATGAAATTTCACAAAGCAGCAACAATAAAAGAAAATGAAACACCTAATTGGAGAGACTAGCAGATCACAACATTAACAGAAAGCTATGGCAATAAAGACAATTTCATGCACATTAAAGAGGTCTACCTATTACCCCCAGATTAGCATCTACATACAGCAGCAGTTCTACTTAACAACTTTAAAACAAAAATGATGTGGGAAAAAGTAGATGTTAAAAATGAGCTTTTAAGGAACACAGCATTTAAAATAAATCCTACACCCTTTTTCTCTTAGAACAAACATAAAAGTTAAGCTTCCGCAAAAGAAACCCTCAATTTTGCATCATTGGCTGTTATAGCTCAATGACTACACCAGTATAGGGATACCAGTGAACAATGATTTTTTTTTTCCTATTAATGAAGCAACATGTTTTGCTAAAAATCTGGAATTCTTTAAGAGACTCCATCATCAATAGCATAAGAGTTGTGGCCAAGTGTGCAAATAAGCACGATCAGAAATGCAGAAAGAGTGGATATTGGGTAGAGCAATCTTTCAGAAATAAAACACTCCACATCATATAAAAACCAAAAAAATCGAACCCCAAACAAAAAACCAAACTAAATAACTTATATATAATAAGTGCAGGTTGTTGCTGAGCACAACTGAAAGTGTCCTTGGGAGAAAAAAAAAAAATCTATATTTAAAAACAATCCCAGGCTGTAGCAAAAGCTAGAAATAATAATGGAGCAGATTTGAAGCATACCTCTGTTCCAACTTCTGCAGCTCTTCTGTTTCTTCACATTCGACTATCTGGTTTAAAAAAGGAAGAATGAAAACGCCAAGTGTGAAACTTCCACCTTCCCACTGAGTTACTATCCCAGTATATGCAAATTCGTTTGTTCTAAATGAAACATCCATTAACACGGTAAGCATGAATTCCCCACGCCTGCACTTAATCCATCATTCTAGAAGAAAATCTGAGAATCTTAGGCAAAGCAGTCACAGTAGCAAATGCATTTGATGCTGGTGGACAACATTCAGTTGAAAAACACGGAAGTATTTCCAGCTAGAGCCGCAGCCTAAAATTTGTAACATTTATTTTGTCTTTTCAGAGTTAATAGTATGAATCCCACTCCAAACTTTGAGTTAAAGGCTGTGAGTGAAATCCCAGACTCCATAAAGCCAGTGGGAATTCACTGGAACCAGAATTTCACTTTATTACCTCTTCATCAATCACACAAACAGTCTATCTGGAAAAGCTGTATTAAAAACCAATCAGCATTACTGAGAGGTTTCAAAACTCTGCCAATAAAGGTGTCAGTAAGATACACTGGACAGCGCGTTCTTTCATCCCCTTTGCATACACAACCATACTAAAAAGCAAATTAAATCTCATCTATTACAGTATGGCACAATTACTTAATGTGGTAAGTTTAAAAGCAATCTGCCGTTATTACCTTCTTCACAAAACTCTGAGAGGATAAAAGCTGTGACATGAAGGAGACTGACAAGAATTTGAAATGCCGAAGTTGTTTGTCTGAGTGACACTCCACATCAAAGAGCTGCCCATCCTGAGTTTTTAGCTTTGTCTTGCATGGTTTTGACTTTTTTGGCCCAGGATCATCTGTTGAAAAGGTTCACAAAACATATTTGTAGCCAACAGAAAAAGAGATTTGATTTCAGGTTATGGAAACAAAGTAAAATTACAGTCAGATGCCTTTCAAGGACAGTCATTCTGCAGTACCCAAAATTATGTCAAATTTCCAAGGAAGACGCTCTGGAATACCACAGGAGATTAATTTTTCATCTCAACAGCCTCAAAAGAAGCAGTGCCATTTCACTGCCATGCCATCTGATCATTTTTACATGAAGAATCTTTTTTGTTTGTGCTAAAGCTATGGTAAACTGGCTACAAACATGAGTCTTTAGAGGCATGACCATATACACTGTATCACACACCACTGTCCACTGGTAGTCCCTGTGATCTTGTCTTCTATAACAGCTTTTCATTTCAGCTAAATGATTTACTTGATCTTTTAAATGAGGAATACTGTTTGATTCTAAGTGCTCAAATTAATCTGTAATTAAAAGGTTTAAAAAAAAGGTAAGTAATCACATATCAGCTGTATTATTAAGAAGTCATTATAGTAATTCATATCCCTCAGTCTTTTGTCTACAGGAGTAACAGAATCAGAATCATACAACGGTTTGAGTTGGAGGGGACATCTGAGGTCATCTAGTCCAACCCCCGGCCATGGGCAGAGACACCTTTCACTAGAGCAGGTTGCTCAGAGCCCTGTCCAATTTGGCCTTGAATGTTTCCAGAGATGGGGCAGCCACAGCTTCTCTGGGCAACTTGTGCCAGCACCTCACCACTCTCATCATAAAATATATCTTCCTTGTATCTAGTCTAAATCTATCCTCTTTCAGTTTAAAACCATTACTCCATGTCCCCAGCAATTGCAGGGTTTACATGCATTTTGTAGTTACCTTCTTTGTTCTCAGGCAGTTCTGTCAAATACTGGATTATTTTCATCATGCCCTGGAACTGAGTCTGTACATTAAATTCACAACAGATGGAAATCCAAAATGCAGTGTCTGCTTCCAGAACAGCATCCTGTTCATGGTTTCAAAATTAAAAAAAAAAAAAAGAAAAAAAAAAAAAAGAAAAAAAGAAAAAAATAGATCAAGAATTAGCATTACTAATAACGATGAAAAGACTCAAAAATGCCTCTGTGAGTTTGTGAAAATGTCATGGTGAGCTGGATTAACACCAAGGGTAACAGCAGTAAGCTCTTGGAGAGAATGTAGTTCTAGAGTGTAGAGATTAAATTGCTATAGCAAAGGCTGCATCTTTTCACCAATGTTGCTTTAATCTTTTAATTTTCCCCATAAACTATGCTTTCACCTAATTCACGGGCCTACCTGCATAAAAACATTATAGTTTTTATCTTGGTCTGTACAGGAAGACCTGTATCATGTGTCACAAACACTTTTATTAGAAAAAAACCCTCTTTTAAAATACTGTAGCCCTTTATAATCAGATTATCAGCTCTTCTGGTCAAGAAGAGCAGTACAATATGACCTGATTTATTCAGGCTCCAGGACAAAACAATACTGTATCTGCAATACAAATTGTATCAACATCACCATGAGGTTTTGCTATGGCACAAGCTCAGAGCTCACTATATATTTTATTATAATCTAAGGGTTTGTCTTGCACCTCCTTAAAGGACAGATCGTGAAGAGAAAGGGGAAGCTCAGTCTCCTGAGAAGAAAGGTGACCCCACTTGTCTTCTAACCTTGTCTGTGCTTGATGTTGCAGTCACAGTTTTGGTGACATACTGCTCGAACAGCAGCACTAGGAGAACCCAGAGGAACTTGTCTCCTCCCACTGTAGTGATCAGCTGGGCCAGGATTGGCAGGCGGCGGTGCTCCGGCACATGGGGCAAGGCATCCACAAACACACGGATGATCTTGATCACCACCTCTTCCACACTTCCAGAGGACTCTGACAGATCACTGTCTTCAGCCTGCGCACAAACAGGTACAGCAGTTCAAACAGATTAATGCAGGTGGGTACAAGTTCGTTCTTGTAAATTCAGAAAACGAGAGAAAGCCCTGCGTTCCTGACAATGGCATTATCAAAAGCAAAATCTCAAAGAAAAGGTCAGTGCTCCAAAATAAACAGTTTTCAATCACACAGTTCCTTCTCAGTGTTTCAGGAAGATGCTTCAAATAAAATCAGAAAAATAGGAAGGGGAAGGGAGAAAAAAAAGGAAGGGAGGGGAAGGAAGAGAGATCAAAAGAAGGTGGGAGGTTACTTAGCATAAGTTGATCATGAAAAACCTCAAACTTAAAGTACGTTTCAGGTCCTCTTTAGGTACAGTTGTGATACTGTTTTAGCTAAACCATTTCTGAAGTGCAGCAGCTCATAACATTAAAAAGCAGTAGCCTGAACTGAGTTGGTCAGACAAGGAGCATATACATAATTGAATTTTTATCTAAAAATAATCCTAGATTAGGCTACAATTTGTTCTGCCACTGATATTCTAAACCACTTACTCTACTTAATAATCTTATTGTTCACTTTTTTTGATTCTTTTGCATCACATAGACAGATTTACCTGTATAAGAGCTGGAATAACCATCTGCACTGTCTTATTAATTACTTGGAATGTGTAAGTATCATCCAGACGCAAGACGTTTGCTCCCATGAATGTAAAAATGGGCATAATATTGTGGAGAACTTTATCCTGGAATAGACAACAAATGAGATTAATTGAATTCTGCCGCTCTGCTTATTATACCTTAAGGCATTTCTCCTTCCCACAAATGCCACAAGACTCTTATAAAAGAAAATGAGACTCATTAGTATCTTTAAAAACCTCCATTGAACTGATTTTAAATGTAGAGTGCTCTTTAAAGCCAATTCCTGTGTGATTGTTAAGAGTTCTAAATATTATTTAGAAACCCAAGATACACTTCTAAGCAAGTAATTCTTGAGTGGAAATTGAGAGTTTAATCTGATGAAATACCTACTGCCATGCAAAATCAGCTATGGAGAGATTTGCACAAGCATAAATGTGAGTGTGGTGCAGTGATTTTCATACCTTTCCCACCCACCCTTTTTATACCTGTAAAACATCTGCAGTATCTACAATCATACAATGGAAACCAACCATGTTCATTTTAACTTTTGTCTTTTTGGGGGGGTTAGACTGTAAACACAGTAACTAGTTTGAGGGCTGGATTAGAGATGTCACCCAACTCAAGAGTTAGTTTCCTAGTTTTTACCAAAACTTGGAGCAAGAAGTTATGGGTACATTTTTCATTCAGTTTTAGTGAACTGAACTAGTGGTTTAGATTTAAAAAAGAGAGATGAGACTCAGGCAAAAACACTTCCTTGTACTCTGACTCTGAAAATCTTGTAAGAGCTAATATTAATGTTGAATCAAAGCTTGGTTCTATAGCAGGTGATGGCAGTACAATGGTGACACAGGAAAACAACCCCAACAATCAAAATCCAAATCCTTGACAGATTTGTCAAAAACATTCCAATTTTTGCTTTTTAGAAAACACTATCCTTCCAAACATGTGGAGAAAGTACTGAGGTAAAGATGAATATGCAAACTGAGTCTGATACATCTGGATACATTTTGCTGCTTTTATAATTTCAATAGAATCTTACTTAGAAGCGTGAGTGTACAGTCAGATTTCAACCCATAGAGGAAAAGGCCTGCTTCCTGGTCGATTAAAATCACACCTATCTGAATTTACCATCATGCCACTACATTTCCCAGTGTTGTACAAGTTAGAAACTTGTAAGAATATATGCGCTATGTATTCTTACTTAGAATAAGTAAACAGGCTGAATGTTTTCTCTCTTGCATATGAAAAAGCAAGGGAAAAAAGAAACAAGGCACAAGAACTTTGACCACAGTGGGAGAGTGAGGCAAGGCTGTTGTCAGAAAGCTAGTTCCATTTTTTATGCACTTAACTGCAAGCCATAAATGACTCATGACTAAAATATCAAGACAATATTTGATCTCAAGTTAAATGGGACAGAAAGCCCTAAAAGAGCAGTGAACCTGTATATTCTGCCTCTTGCTCCTTTCAGAAAGTTTCTCCCCATACAACAGTTCTATCTGTTCTTCACTCTTTCCAATATTTCGAACATGAAAAGTCAACACATAAATTTCAGGTACTACTTACAGGAAACATGCCAGCAACAGCACCAAGGAGAAGCAGTGCATGGTGGTGTGTCTGGGGCATTTTAGAAATCCTGATGCACTGAACTATCAGTTCCACATTGAATTTTTCTTTGTCGAGGGTATCTGCCAGTAAAAAATATTCACGATTAAAAAATATTAATACTTCAGTGGTCAATCATGTAAGGAAGAAACAGCACAATCAAGCACTGGTTTCAATTTGCAAGCCATACCTAAGGGATCTATAAAAAATTATTTAGTAAGCAACTTTGTGTACACTGTAGATGAATCTCTCTCTCCTTAACAATATTACATAGAATGAAAGAAGGAAAAGGTTAGAAGCCACTGTTTCAATGTTGTACTGGTGAGGGAAGAAAGGAATCTAACAATTTTTACCTGCTGGGATCTTGCTACGATCTGAAGTCAGCTTCTGACAGATGCTTAGCAGGCAGCTGAGGATCAGCTGCTTTGTATATTCCATATTTTCTTCTTCTGATGCCATAGGTTCCAGAGACCTACACATTCAGGAATTATATTAAGAGACTGAAAAAGGAGACAAAAGTAAGCGAGCAACTGCATAATAAGACACAAATGACCAATGTCAATCTTCATTCTACAGAAGTTCTAAATTGAGGCTTTTAAAAAAGCATGACAAAAAAGTGTCTCCTTTTTTGTTTTCAAGCACATCAACTGGTCTTATAAAAGACATTTAATCAAAGCACTCTCAAGAGCATGAGATGATTACCTGAAATATGATTGCCAGTCTATATAAAGGCACATCTTAAGTAAAAAATACCTAACCTATATGTAAACTTTCCTAAGTGTCTGGAGATAGGGCTGGCAGGAAAGTGACAATTTTCTTAGGCTGCACTGTGTGAAGGCTGCTCCAGAGTGTTTTGAGAAGAATTTCAACACTTATGAGTATTATTATAATAGCTTTGCAAAATACACAAGTCCTGTCAATTGTGCCAGCTTCAGCACTGGTATCATCCTTCTTAGCAATCCCAAGCACTCCACCTGAGAAACAAAAGCTTCATTAAGAAGCTATGCATCTTAAAAATCTTAAAAAGCCCATCACATTGTTTAAAGGGAAAAAAAGTCATAACAACTTCCCATTCCCCTCATCTGATTTACCTAAAAGAGGTTCAAGTAAAAAAGGAAAGCTAAGCTACCAAACACGGCAAAAAAGTAGACAGAAAGTAGCCCATATTAAACACTTTACAGTGTCTGCTGCGGAAGCGAATTCTCAGGGACTTATGTGTTATGGAGGCATGATTACCGGCTCAGCAGGTTAAAAAGTGGAGATACCAGTGCCTGCGGATGTCTAAGTTTCTTCTTATGCTGCAGCAATTCCAGAATAAGCATAATCCTCTGCCAGCTGAAGTGGCTTGTTTCTGGTGCCAATTCTGCATCTTGAGGCTTTCTAAAAAGGTAAGACAATCAATCAGGATACACAAAGAAAACAGTAAAGTGTTTCAGGGGACAAACACATGCAGAAGTGAAAAAAGACAAGTTTTCTTTCACATAGTAATATCCTTCACTGCTTCTCCTGGGAGAGGTTGCAATATGTGGGCTTTTGATTGAAACAGTGACACATTTTGAACAATCAACAGAAAATCTGGACCAAACCTGGAAAAACAAACAAGTACAGCATGCCTTCTGCATGTAACAATTCTACACAATGAAGCAGTCTTCTGTCGAAAAAAACCAAAATCTGTTACCAAATAACTCTCCAAATGGTGATCTGCTTGCCATCTAGGAAACTTCCATTTTAGAACTGTTGTCTAACCACTGACTATGCAGGAAATGGGAGTGTGTGTAAATGTGTGTGTGTTTATAAACTCTGACAGACATTTACACACGGACCAATCTAATGGGTGATGATTGCTAAAACTGTCAAGTGAAGGAAAATAAGAACAGCTATTCTAGGTCAAACCAAGAAAAGGAACTCAATATCCTGTTTCAACAACAGCTGACAGCCAATGCTTAAAGAAGAGAGTAAGTACAGTAGACAAAACAGCTCCTTCCTTATGAGAATGGAGAGAAAAAACAAGACTAAGATTTCTAAAAACTATAGAATCGCAGAATGGTTTAGTTTGGAAGGGACCTTAAAGATCATCTAGTTCCAGCCCCCCTGCCTCGGGCAGGTACACCTTCCCTGCTGCTACATTTTGACTGTACCTATTTTTAACGCTTGCACTTTCAATGATTATATTAACAATTTTACTGAAAAAAATACTAGTTTTCAGTCAACTACCAGGAATACCTTGATGAGTATCTGTAGGCTTCCGCCTAAAGATAAGTAATACACCTACATATGTAATTTGTCCCATACATCTTTATTACTAAGTTTAATACCTACAAAAAGAAGAATCTTGTCCAATTGTGTCAAGCCAGATTTATAAGAGCAAATGTCAACATTAAAACTACTGCAACTTCAAGTTTGGGGGTTTTATTTTTCTACTATAGTTCCATCAGTTCTCAGAGTTGGTTTTCTCCTACCAAAAGCAGCTCAGTTATTTTACTGTGCAGAGGAAAAGAAGAAATGGATACCTATGCTTTCCAGATAAACCATGCAACACAGTAAAACACATCGCCTTTCCAAACTGTAGAGTCATATTTTGGAGTTTCTAGTTATTTTACCTCTGTTGCTGCATTTTCTGCCGTCTAGTTTGCTGAACAGTGGCCAGACTTGTGGTTTTCTCAGGAGGTTCCAGTTCTCTGACAATCTGCTCAGCACACACTGAAATCTGAAACAACAGTAACAACAGTACCAATGAACATGTGGTATCACACATCCATATGCCCTCTTTTTATTTTAAAATCACATCCCTTTCGGGAACATATACAATCATAGAATCATATATAATCCACGCATTCAAGTCATATCCCAGAAAATGAAAATCAGTGCAGTGGAAAGAAGTGATTTTGGGTGAATTCATTCACATAGTAGAGTGATTAATGCATGGCTTTTAAAGAAATACCTTATAAAAGCAGTCATTTAATAAGCTTTTCATGCATTAACCCAATTATATTCTGTGACAAATCATTTCTGATTCCTTTCATGTTATGAATGATATAAACAACAAGTGTTACTGAGAGACACAGAACTACTGCAACAGGTTTGAACACATTTCTGTGTTCTAGAGTTTGTCACTTACCCCTTTAAACACACTGCTAATTGTCTGGGCACAAAGTGGATTCTTGCAGTTTAACAGTAAGTCAAACAACACTTTCAACAGCTTCTGTTGCACCACTCCATCTGACAGAGCTGCAAAGAATGGTTTAGTAATCTACAAAAGGGAAAAAAGAAAGGATGCAGAGAAGTTTACTGTAAGAGAGCAACAAAAATCACAAGCCCTGGAATTCAGGTATGTTGGATTATGCATGATACATCCCATCACACGTGCATGTTAGTGTGAACATATATCATAAAATATGCATATTAGCTATGTATTTGTATATACAGGAATCCTCAGATGCAAAGCACATACTTGTGCAATAGCCATCAGACCTACTGATGCATGAAATTTTTCACATAGCTTGGCTGGTGGGGGAACAAACTTGATGTTGCCAGCCTTTGGTAAGTATATGGTAATACCTTGCTAATAGAAAGCCTGAATTTGTAGCCCCCTTCAAATGAGACTATTTCTCACCTACTACATTTTCTTGACAATTTTTCCTCAGAAGACAAACATGAAGCAAAGCTTCTGCCTGACAAAAACTAAGGAGAATGGAACAGTAGTATCTGCAGACAACGATAAAGGTGTTCATTTGCATGCAAACAGTGTTATTTCTATTTTGTACTTGTCAAATGCAGCCATAAAGCAAGCAGCAATTTCCCCTGGGAAATTTAAGGGAGAAACTTTTGCAACCTGTTTAGATGTTTCCAAGACACTAGGGAGACCATTAAAAATTTGTACTAAAACAGGTCAAAAGCTATGGACTCTTTAACCCATAAAGTCCTGAACACTGCTATTGGCTTTAAGCATAAAAAGCCATACCTGCCCAAGAGCTGTGATCTGAAAAGGTGGAATTTCTTCATAGATTTTCTTGGCAACATGCAGACTTTTGATAAATAAATCCAGACTCTGCTGATTCTTGCACAAGAGGGCTGCTGAATATTCATTAAACTTTCCAAGGATGAGATGCAGGAGAACAACTTCATCTTTCAACATTGCCTCAGGATTCTTGAAGACCTTCTCTAGCAACCGGTCTAGTGCAGGCAAGAGGTGAGAAAGAATCATCTGCAAACAGAAGAAATTCATAACAGAAGATTTTATCCCTTCTCACTTCAACAAACATCCAATAGCACACCTTCATTTAAGTGCGACATCCCCTCTGGTAACACATCAGTTACAGTATTTTATGCAACAGCTATTCAAGAGGAAAAATATAAGACTTACTGCAAGATCACCACAAGTAAACGCTCACCTGCTACTTTGCTATTCTCCTTTGCAGGGCAGTATTTCATATTTTCAAAGAACAGAAAAAAGCAATTATTTTTCACTGATTTATGATTGCTGTCTCTTACAAAACCCAAATTTGAGCAAGAATGCTCATCCTCTATGCAGCTCACAGTCCTTCTGAGACACATACAAATGAACAGAGCATAACAATGCGTAAGTTTATTCATTTTTTGAATATCAAACTCATGTATTTTCCAGCACTTAGAGAAGTCTGAATATACTGCATAAGAGGAAGTTAATACACACAAATAAAATTGGTATTATTATCTAATACGTTATGATTCTGTACAGAAAGCTCTATGTTCACTGATATCTAACCAAGGGAATAATTTTTTTCTGGAAGAATCTTCCTATAAACCAGTCTTTTTCAGTAACATTAAGGGAGTTTTCGTCGGAACTCTACTACAAAATCCTGCACCCCTTGAATTCCTGGAGTATGCAAATATTTTGTTTCACTAAAACATACTTTGCAGCACTACTGCATACTATTAGAGGTATCAACCCCTAATAGTCTAATACATTAAAAAGTTAGTTAGCAGCATTATTACTAAATGAAATTTTATTTCAGCATTTCAATCAAATGCAGAACTGAGAAAACAACTAGAAACATGGTACTTACCTCACCATGGACCTCATGAATAATTTTCATTAAGTTTCTTGTAATATATGATGGAAAAATGGGGTTCTGTACACAATCAAGTATATTTTCCAAAGCTTCCGACAATTTTTTCTGCTGGGATTTCTGCTTTGGTTGAGTCTCAAGATCCTCAAATAGAGTTTCCATAATCTAGTTCATTAAGAAAGCAATAAATTAAGTTCCTTAAATAAATAGACCTTGAAAATCTATTGAATATGTCTGTAATAATGCAATCTAGATATAGAGTTCTTCATCTGTAAATAAACCACAAGTTAATACCTCTTATTTGACTGATATTCTCAATTCTCTGTAATAAATCACTTACTTGTTTTTATAGTCTTAAAATAATCAGGCTACTACATTCTACAATGAACTTTCCCAGTTAACTCGATTTCTTTTAGAAATCACAGCAGCAGAGAGAACTTGTATTAATGTACACTTTAGTAATGAAGATACCTGTGCTATGTATTTAGGGTCAGATATGATTTCTTCTGTCTTCTGCTCCAAATGCTGAAGAACGGGATGAAATATAGACTCCTTGATCCCTCTCAAGGAATGGAGGCAGTTGAGAGCAGCCCTTCTTACTTCACTCACAGGACTACCCAAGTTAATTAGCAAAGATATCATCACTGCAAAAAGAGTGAGGGAAAGAAGAAGAAGAAAACGGAATAGAGTGAGTGCTCAGAATTCAACATATCTGTCCTTCTAAAGGCACCAACATTACTCTGGAATTAAAAAGTAATCTCTTCACTATAAACCACTAGATCACACAAAACCAACATGACTCTCACAGATCATGGCTCTGAACTTCATCACAATCCTTGTATTTGTGTTTAAGCTCAGAGAGTTCATATATTGCTACTGCCTGCCACATCCTATATTGCACAGAAAGTAGGGTGCTGTAGCTGACCTTTTCAGCATAAGTGTGTGCTTCTTTGAAGCTTTTAAGAATAAAACAAAAAGTGGTTTCACCTACTTTCGAGCTTGGGCTGGTAACTGCAGCAGTGAATCAGCAAGAGCTGTCTCCGCCTAGTACAGCTGAACATAAATAACCACAGATACCCTTTGTGGTATAACATATATTAAAGTCACACAAAATTAAGAAATACCGTGATACGGTCTTAAGGTGAGAGACATAAACTGTTTTACTTTACCTGGAGATGATGGCAATAGCAGTTGTTTCTTTTTTTGGTATGTCTGTGATTCAAGCAGTGCATAGCCAATATATAGAGCTTGAGTCTGTAGCATTGCATTGACTTCGTAGTTCAGCTGATTTGAAAGGTTGTAACTGTAAGTCCATAAAATTGAAAGGAATTTGAAGAGAACCTCTGAATCTTTTAGATGTACCTTAAATTTAACAAAAAGAAAAAAGATAAAACCACTTGTTTATTAACTAATTTATTTGGCAAAATGCTACCGGCAACATTTGATAACCCATCCAAATTCAAGGAGTACACAGAAAGAGAATTAAAGAGTCAGAAACAGTGTCTTTTGGGAAGAAAAAGTTATTGAGCTGATGCGTTTGGGTAAACAGTACTTGCATGTCCACAGGTTGAAATGCTTCTTAACAACTGGCTAATTTAACAGATAATTTGTAGCCTATAGGTATGTAAATAGTGGTTTGTTTTTTCAGTCATAACAGACTGAAAACACATCCACAAGAATATTTTTATAGTATGTCAACTGCACAATTGTTATATGCAAAATAAATAACTTCTATGTGCTGCTTTGTGCAGCAGTAAGCTTAATATGAAAAGTTCTCTTAAGTAATCCCCAATTTTTTCAGTCAGTCATACAAAGTGATTTTTCAGAAGCCTATAAACTAACGCCTCAGAAGGGCCGGGCAGCACAGCTTTCTGTGCTGAATATTCACACCAAACTTCATTCTTAGAATTTATCCTGGCTGGGCTCTGGACAAAAAACTAACAAACTCCAAATCACAAATATATCACTGACCATCACAGACACGGGTCAGAGTGCCTTCTCCCTGCACCCTCAGTATTAATAGATGCTCCAAGAAGATTAATTTCAGTTTTTCATTCATCTCGGCCTGTAACTAGCCAGGCACTGAATCAACTTAGGCAAAGTTATATACAAGAATTAACATCAGAAACACGTTTTCTTACAAAATCGTTGCTATTATGCCCTTCCACTGTTTGTGCTTGTTTGCTCTTGCTGAAGCAGATCAAATTCTAGTAACAGCAGCTTTCTGTCAATTACTTGCTTTTCTTTACCTCAGAATGAACAGTTTTTACTCCCTGTCATCTAAAACGCAAATTGCCAAAATCCTTTATTCTCTTCACAAAAGTAAATCACTTGATGTGGGCAAGAAAATGTGGGATGATGTTACAAGGAAACATGTAAAGTCTTGTACAAGTTATCTTTCAATATTTTAATTACAAAACTAACAAATTTTACAGAGCAACCGTTTGCTTTGCTCCCAGGTAGGACCAAAACTTTCAGCTCAGACTTCAAGCTCTTGACCTTGTCCGGCAAATCAGTGTGATGTTTCCACTTTTGCCTCAACTGGGCCATTTATTGGTTTGTTTGGGTTTGCCTCCATTATTTAAACTTCAGTTTTCTACTATTACATGTAATCAGGCTTAACTAACCAACTGAAGCTTAGACTTTCATCTGCCCACACCTAGCATGCCACAAGCAGCATTGCATTATCAGTTCTCCATTTTCCTCAGTTTTCCTTAAAATTATGTAACTGCAGTAATAGTTGATGAATAATAATTCAGGTAACAAATGCAAAAGTAATACCCTGAGTAAGAGGTTCATCAATGCTCTGTACTGGACAGCATTGCTTCCCTCACTTGCTCCACAGACAAGCAGGTCAAATAGCCCCAAAAGGATGTGCAGGTAACCTTGGCCATCTTGATTCAAAGATTCGGGATTCCACCAAGTTTCCTCTAAAAAATACAGGCTATAAGTAAGACACAGTGGATGCATACGAACACCTTCAGAAACTAAAACAAAACACACATCTCTAGTTAAAAGAAGACAATACACTTGGCTGATTTCATGTTCATAAGCAACCCTTACAGATCCCAGTAACAGTAAAGGAATAAGGTTGGGGAAGCAAGTCTTGCTTGTTTCCAACAAGTTCTGAAGACAAAATAATTCACCTTCCTTTTTCAGTTCACTGATATAAAAGACCGTTAAGTCCTTAACTCTTACCTTCTGAAAAGGAGAGAGGAGATTTTAGGCCATTAATGAAGGTTTTCAGTAAGAACAGGAACATGGCTGACTCTTCTGCATGAGCAGTCTGATCACTGTTGAGCTTTTCTATATAGGCAGTTAACAAGTCTTTAGGCACTAAAGTCTCCTCTGTTGTTTCAACAGACCAGTTTAGGGGAATTTCCTGTGAATGAAAATTCATTTTAATTCATACTGTCACAATTTCATCCCATGGAAGGCAGAAACTGAGCATTAAAATTCAGCAATATTTGATTTCCAATCTACTGAACAAGCCAGCAAAACATTTATTCAGCGAGTAAACCCCTGATATTCCTAAGCCTAACAATGACACCACATGATGCCATGGGGTAGCTAATGGAAAAGCCCCATACTTTGTGCCAAGCTCACAGCACTGAAGCATTGAATTAGCTGGTGGGATGCTGGCCTAAAGCTCTGGAATTTAATTTTTCAATGCAGATTCACCAGAGTGGTAAAATATAAGAGCGATATTTAATGGCAGCTTCTAGTACCACTGCCAAGTGTGTGGTTTTGCTCTGTAAAGAAATGAAGGTGAGACTTCCAGTCCTTCTGAAGGCTTCTGAGCTTCTTTTTCTCCAGTAAAACCAGATTTCTCCATCACAAAGAACATGCCCTCTCCGCAATGTTTATGTCTTACCTCTTCAGTATCACAAGCTCTGAGACTTTTTATTTTCTTATCCAAGAGACACAAGACTCTGATAGCCGCTGAAAAATAACTCTCCTTCATCTGTGTATCGCAGCAGCACTGAACAAGCACTGAACCGATTATATGAGTAGTTACTTTCTGTCTCACACTGTCAGATTCCGATTCAGCAACAAGTATCAGATTATCAACCTTAGAAAGAGAGTGGAGGAAAAACAACAAAAAGTATACAAAAAGTATATAAGACACTTAACTATGATGAGAAAGTTGGGGCTGTTCAGCCTGCAGAAGAGAAGGCTGCATGGAGACCTCATAGCAGCCTTTCATTATCTGAAGGGGGCCTATAGGGATGCTGGGTTGGGACTCTTCATGAGGGACTGTAGTGATAGGACAAGGGGTCATGCATTCAAACTTAAACAGGGGAAGTTTAGATTGGATATGAGGAAGAAATTCTTTACTGTGAGGGTGTTGAGGCCCTGGAATGGGTTGCCCAGGGAAGTTGCGAATGCTCCATCCCTGGCGGTGTTCGAGACCAGGCTGGACAGAGCCTTGGATGGCATGGTTTAGTGGGAGGTGTCCCTGCCCATGGCAGGGGGTTTGGAACTAGATGATCTTAAGGTCCTTTCCAACCCTAACTATTCTATGATTCTATGACTTTACACCTTTTTCCATTTCCTTGCCCAGTAACATCCCTGTTACCTTCTATCATCAGTAAGAAGTTACTGGCTGCTGCAATGGTACTCTTTGGAATCTGGGAATGCACAAACACCTGTTTCTGTGAACTAACCGCAGGTATACTTGCTTGATCTCCGGAATTTTTATTCAGTAAACTAAAGATTCCTGGAATTTAGTTACACAAATCGTTTGTCCAAAAAGGTAACAGCTTCGCTTCTTCTTTTCCTTATATGAGGGTAGAAATCTGTTTTATCTAGATTGTATTAGGGTTTGTTATTTGATGTATATATCTGCCTAGCAGCTTGACGACAGCACACTAATGCCAAGAAGAGCACATACAAAGTTCTTCGATATCATGTTTGTTCTACTCCAGTGTCCACCTGGAAAGTGGCATCTCTGAAGGTTAGGGTAACACGGTACACCTACCATTTGCAGTAGTAAGGAAGGGTCCCCTGAAGTCATGTTTTTAGCAAACAGCAGAACCATTTTCTTGTTGGTCACTGCAATTAACTCTGCAGTCTTACTGGTTTTAATTGCCTCTTCAAGAGCTATTCCAAGAAAAAATAATAATCAGACAATCCAGGTATGCAGGTCACATTAAAACACTGGTGTCTCAATATTGAGAATCACTCAGAAACACACTAAACAATTTCTTCATCTTCTCAAAGAGTTTTTAAAAGAACTCCGTGCACACTCACAGCACGATAACTTGTTAATGACAGCCAGTCTCCTTCGCTGTGGGTTTAGGTTCAGTAAGGATGATGTTCTAAACTGCCACATGTTTTCGTTTACCAGCTTAGTTACAATTAATGCTTTACCTTCTCGCCAACCTTTCAGTAAAGGGTGCAGGGAGCAGAGATCAGACTCTGACAGGCAAACAGCCATTTTCCAATCTGAAGATTTTGAATTTGCATTAGTGATTACCATAAAAGGTAACAACCGCATTACTGCTTCATCCAGGAGGTCCTTTTTCTCTCTCAAAATCTCCTCTGTGACCAAAATTTTTATTGCTTGCTCCAGAACCTTGCACCTAAAAAGGAACAAGCCACGTTGAAAACCCATTGCTCAATCACACCAGCAGCATTCCCTTGGCTTGTTCTCCATTTTCCAAGGGAATTTTCTGAATCCAAATAGCAGTGAGAACAAATAAGGAATTCATGGGAAAGAGTAGGCAAATAATTGAACATTTTTCTTGTAAGAAAAAGTATCTGAAGTGAAAATCATTTTTTAAACTATTCTTTGGAGTTAGTTACTTTTTAAAATGTGGTTTATCCAGAAAGAATGTAGACTGAAAATGACACAAACATACCACTTTGCATCCTTTGAAACATCAGCTTTCTGGAAGATGTTCAGAATACTTAAAACTACTACTTCTGGATTGACTTGTTCCCTGAAAATCTGAAAAGTAACCAAGAAAAAGAAATGAAAATGCAATAAAATACATATCATAATGGAAAATGCATCTGCTATATCAAGTGGAAACAGGGATCTACACCACTAACTGCATTCCTAGTGATAATCATGTAATAAAAATATTATCAGGGTAAACAGAAGCATATTGAGAGACATGCTAAAGTCCATGGAATTTATTGCATGCAGAAAGGTCCTTTCCAATCCTAACTAATCTATGATTCCATGTCTGGTAAAATTGACAAACAATAAGCAAACCACTTTATAGTGAAGAATTGCTTTTACTTTACATGGCATCAATATGACAAAAATATAAGGCACATTAACAAAAGAGACGAAAGTTTAAAGAAGCACTCATGTGCTTCTATTCCTATTTTTTAGTGATTGAGAATGAATGAACACGAAAGACCGATAATACTACTGCTAATAATATTCTGCACTACTACTAGCAGAAGCAAAAAGACAGACAGTTACTCCAGCTGGAAACAATCAGCACAATGCATACCAGAGTCCCATCCAGTAAACCTGAGCTGATGTTTAGGACTTCGTCACTATCAACTGACCAAATGACTCTCACATGGAAAAACTCAACTGAGCACTTCTCACTAGAGTAATGACTTGTCACTGAACCATTTTCCATCCAAAAGGCAGATAACATGGCTTGGTTTTTTTATAGAAAAATGCACAGGATGAGCAGGAAGGACACTTCAAATAATAATCAAAGAATAAAAAACCCCATCAACACATCCAGCTTAACTGCAAACACTTTGGGAAATATCAGCAAGCAGAAATTTAAGGTGGAATTGTGAGGTAGTAAACACAAGCCTGCTAAATTTGTGCTGCTTCATCCTGTTAAAGGGCGAAAGCCGTACACCAAGGACATGAGTAGCATAAGGGCAATTACAATGAATATATTTCAGATACACATACTCAAGAAGAGCTAAAATCTCATCTGACATATCAAAAGCTACACACCTCCAAAGAATTGAGAGCAGACATTACAACATCTTTGTTGTCATCCTTGAGGCGATCAAGAATTGCTTCCTCTATGAAAGACTGATCAAAGCCTTCCTGAAAAAATGAAGGAAAACAAAGAGCCAAAGGAAAAAAATGTATCATTTCTGGTAGCACAGTTTACAGGCTTTTAATGAAATATCTGAATCTTTGTACAAGAAAAGTGGTAACATCATCTAAATTAAACCTCACAGGCAGACTAACTTTCAACAACAAAAGAAAGCCACATGTAAATATTAACTTAGATCTTAGAATACAAGCATCTCCTAACAAACAAAAGCAACATCCAGACTCCAGAATATGGGAAAATGGTGACAGAACCCTACTGAAAACACCATGAAAAACAGCAAGGATGACATATGCATGGTTTAATGTACCACCTGTCCTCAACTGATGTGTCTGGCAACCAGCTTTTTGAAGACATTGTATGTTAAGTCAGTTCTGTAAGTGAGAGACTCAGGACACAAACCTTTGATGTTTCAATAATATCTTTCAAATGCTGAAGAGCCAGGACCCGCACAGCTGGCTGAGGATGATTCAAACTAAGTAGAAGGGAGGTATCAGAGTCTTCCAGAAACTGAAATACAGATTTCAGAGTGACACACTGCATGTTAAAAATACTTTAAGTATATAAAAGGATAACAGCAGTAATTCTTTCAGCACTTTTTGTATCAGAAGAAAACCTGTATAATTCAGACCCAGAAAGTGTCAATTATGGAATAATATTGTGTACCTGTTTCAAATTTGTTCTTCACTTTGGCAGACAGTTTTTGGAATATAGCTTCAGAAGTACAGTAAGCCACAGGCACCTTTTTGTCCCAGGAAAGCACTACACTTATCTAAGGATTCTGAGAAAGCTCTAGTGACAATGTCAGTGTGACAGAGCACAGACAGAAACCATTAAAAAGTTATCCCTGCCAGTCCAATTGCGTGCACTTATCTCAGGAACCTTAAAGGCTAGAAGAGAGTCATATGAGCCTTTGCTCTGCATGCCTTGTTCTTCTGTTAATCCACTTGCTATGCAGTCACGGAATCTGTACCTTTGTTAGATCACTATAAAAAATACATGAAGCACTTCTTTATGTAGTTTATCATCTTTTCCCAAGTGCTTTCAGTCTTTCAATAACTGCAAACAACAGCCATAATACTAACCATTTCTTAACAATAAATTCCTTGGACATATCCATATCTGCTGTATTTGTGGTTATTCTGCATTAGGCTGTGTTTCAACTGCTCTTCAGAAATGGCACAGGAAGAGCTCTGTAGTCACTCTATTCATCCATGCTACTGACTGTGAACATCCATAAAATCAATGCAACAAACAGGACCGTATCACCTTCACTCAACAGCGATAAAGTTGTCAACTTTCTCAAAACAAAAATCTCTGACACTGACAAAATCTTTAAATGAGATGAGGCCTTGCTGAGCACCACCATGTTGTCACTATCGACCACAACAGTACATGTAGTGGCCATGTTCCTAAGGAAAAAACTATCGATAGCAATCGAGGCAGGTGGAAATGTATACATTTTAACCATGAAAAGAAGCTCACATGGCTGTTCATGATAAACAAACTTAAAAGATCAGATAGCTTTTGATTGTACCACAGTTTCAATCAAAGCCCTCTCACTACATCACATTTATGTACGCTGTTGGGGTTTTTTGGTGGGGTGTTCTGTTGTTTTTCTGTGGCGGGGTTTTTGATGGGAATGGTAGAGACTGTTTAGAAAAAGGAAAAAAGAGCAGAACTTCACCAGTATCAGCCTTCTGACAGTATGACCAGGTAAGAGCCAGGATCATGGACTGAGCTTCTACCTACCTTGTATTTGCCACAGCTTAATGAAAGAGAAATAAATTGGTGAAAAAGATTTTGGTCAGCTTCATCTGTGCAATCTTCCAGATGTTTCTCCAACACAGACTCTAATGCTTTAGGATACCTGCCAACAAACAAACCCCAACGTTTTCCACAGAGTATTACAGAAGAACGTGTATTCATTAGAGAAAGACAGGGAAATACAAGGAAGCTGAATGTATACACACTCATCTGAACCAGCTGCTTTAAGGAGCTTTGCAAAGGCAATCCATCATTATGTCTTACCACAGATGAACACTATGTAGACCGCTAGGATAAATAATGACCACAAAAGGGAATGCTACACAGCAAACAGCTGTACAAAGACAGTAAGTCTGTGTTCACTTATTACAGTGATAATAAAATATGCAAGGACAGATCAGTAAAATAAAGTCTGGACAAAGATTAGGAGTCAGTTATTTTTACTGTATTTATTTGGGCAAGAATATTGTGCTTACTACAGCCAATAAGCTGAGATCATAGCTGACATCACCACTCTACAGACTGAGGATCTGTCATAGCAATATGGAACTTACTTTCTCTCGAGAAGTCTGATAAGAGGAAGCACCTTTTGATTGAGTGCAGCCATTCTGGTGGGATCAGATTCAGTCTCTGTACCACAGGAGAGAAACTCTTCAAGAAGCTTGCTAAAATTACAAATGAAAGAAAAAGCCATAGTTTTGATAGAACAGTTTTCATTAATGTTATAAAGCACATTGCTAATCAGGTTAGGATTAATACACATTACTTATTGCAAGCACAGATTTGCTCCTGGTCTGAAGTTTCACTTGGTCCCACAGGTACTCCCAACCAGCACTAAAATCATGGCTCCTCTGGATTATGGAATGTTTCTGTTTCAAAAATCCAGGTTTGCAGTTACCTCAGAAAAACATACCCATGTAATGCTAATGCCATTGTCAGGAGTTAGTTATTAAATTGCTGTAGTACTGCAGAAGAAAAATAAAGTTAACTCACGAAGCCAACAGATTATCTAAATCCTTTTCCAGTGGTATACTCTGAAGAATAGCTTCAAGAAGCCTGACGTAAATCTCTCTCTCTGTCTCCTCAGATTCTTCTTGCTCTTCTAAGGACAACACATAATCATAAAACATGAACAATAGTTTGAGAATAATCCCCTCACACTCATTAAAGCTAAATGCTTGTACAGGCATCATGATCTGGTGAACAAAGCACACAACTTGAAGACCATGATGTTTATTGTCTACTACCATTAACTCCTGTGAGCTGCTAGCAATGCTTTATCCCAATTTCATTAAAATGACAAAGGCTGTACTGCTACCAATAAATTCAAGAATGCTTTAGAACATTCCAGACCTGTTACCACAACCTATGACAGCAACTCTCCACAGCATTCCCTGGTGTGAATCTGGACCTCTTCAACAAAAGATTTCCCCACCACGATTTGGCAGTTACAACTCCACAGTAAAACCAGACTTAATAGAGCAAACACAAGCTACTACTGCCTGCAAGCCAGCCAGCCTTGCTGGCCCAGACTGTTCCCAGGCACATTTAATTCATCAGGTAAAAAAAGATCTCCACTATTTAAACTACATATATAGTACATGTAATCTACCCAAAAATGGTTTTGCAGTACTGCAATACATCTCTAAGAGTCAGAATTCATGTAACAAAATTGAGTTACTGCTGAAATACTGCAAATCAACACCTAAATCAAAGCAATGTAGATGTAACAACACCTAAATAGCCTCCACTGCAGAGCCTGGAAAAACAAAAAGCAACACACAAAAGCTCAATCAGGCCTTCACATGTATTGGTTCAATTTTAATAGCAGAAGCAACTAAAATTGGACAGCTACAGTATTTACCATAGCCACCTGTCAACAAAATTGTGACACTGTATGCTAACTTACCTGTATCACCTTTCATGACAGTGCTAACAAGGTGAGGCAACAGGTAATGCAGAAGAGGAGAAATATCATAGTCTGTTGAAAGGCCTTGCAAAAGTGTTACCAGTTCTGGGGTTTTGCACAGATAACGAAATGGCCTGCATAACGGAACAAAAGAAACAAGTATGCACGCTCCTGGTTACTAACACTTCCAAACCATGCAGAGTTCCTAAGGACTCAATTTTCAGCAATAGGGGTAGCAGCCTCATTGTAAACATTGCTGAAAAGACTCACAGGGTTCCACTTCCTTATTGCCAGAGGTTCATTGGCACATTTGATATCCAAGAAGAAAACAGCGTGTTGCAGTCACGTTGAGCACAGCTGCTGCAACGCCACAGCGAACATAGCTATGTTTTTGCAAAGTTGGTAGTACAAGAGAAAGTACTTGTATGGATTGCATGAAGAGACATCCCCATATTTCAAGGAGTATATCTATTATCCAGTGGCAGCAAAAGGAAGGGTGGAGAAACAATAGCTCAATGACAGGAGATCCGCAGAAAGAGTAGAAGTAATTTCCCTTCCTGCTAATAAATTTCTCTCATCTTGTCTCCTTTCATGTCAACTGGCTGGGTGCTGCATAATGCATCAAATATGTCTCTCCTTAGTTCCTCACACCTTAGCTTTTAACCTGTTTTCCTTTACTATGACTGTGTTCAAGTATCTGGAAGGTAATCACTGTACTTACCCCAGCAAAGATTTATTCTATTGGAATACCCACACTAACTAACATCCCTGCCAGCAAGCAAACTCCCTGTATCCTGCAGGAGTTCCACCACCATGTTCAACATGTTCATGTTAACAGCACTAGCTACCTGTATCTGGGCAGTGAAGACAGAGCAATGGGAATGAAATAATACATGCACTTCCAGAAGAACACCTGACTTGTGGAACCAAAGAAGTGCTGGTATAGAAACAAGTACACTTCACGTGTCAAATTATATGAACTCAAAGCCCTTCCATTGAAGGAACAGACTAATTTTTTCCCAAGCTATTCAAATAACCTGTAATTTGCACCACCATTATTAAGCTGTCTTCTCTTCCAGGATTCCCACTTTCAAGTAAACCTACTGTCACAGTTCAGTTTTACATATTGACAGCAATCTTTCACTGAGGAAAGTGGGTGAAGATGGACCAAAAGATGACACTCGCCCCACTGAGACTCCTTAAGCTGTACCAAACATACAAGTTTTCAAAGCAAGCTCAAGAAAGTTCCAAGCCCTCTGAAATAGAAAAGTATCCCATTAATGAGGATAAACCCCCCTCAAATTATCAAAGTGGAGTCTGAGCTTTTAAAAAGCAGAAAAACTCAATTCATACAGACTTACTTTTTCCCAAGTTTGTCTCTCTTCTGAGTTTGCAGAAGCAGGTTCAAGCACGCCAGCCCATCCCTGACCAATGAGGGCACTTTAGATAATGTTTTGCTTATTTGTAACATCAAGGAATGCACCAAGGAAGTCTCCACTGTCACTTTTACTGTCATCTGGCTGATTATCATGTATGTTGCAGCTCTGTAATCCTGAATAGATGATTTCAAGCCCTAGGAAAAGAGACAAAGGTGAATTTTTAACACACATACACACATAGAACTACTAAAAAAATTATAACAAAATGTCCTCAACATAAAAAGGACATGGAATTGTTAGAACAAGTGCAGAGGAGGGCCACGAGGAGGATCAGGGGACTGGAGCACCTCCCATATGAAGATAGGATGAGAAAATTGGGGCTGTTCAGCCTGGAGAAGAGAAGGCTGCGTGGAGACCTCATAGCAGCCTTCCAATACCTGAAGGGGGCCTATAGAGATGCTGGGGAGGGACTCTTCATGAGGGACTGTGGTGAGAGGACAAGGGGTAATGGGTTTAAACTTAAACAGGGGAAGTTTAGATTGGATATGAGGAAGAAATTCTTTACTGTAAGGGTGGTGAGGCACTGGAATGGGTTGCCCAGGGAAGTTGTGAATGCTCCATTGCTGACGGCGCTCAAGGTGGGGCTGGACATAGCCTTGGATGGCATGGTTTAGTGGGAGGTGTCCCTGCCCATGGCAGGGGGGTTGGAACTCCACGATCTTAAGGTCCTTTCCAACCCTAACTATTCTATGATTCTATGACACTATGATTAACATAAAAATAATTTTCATTATGACATCCATGGAATCACACTACCTTCTCTATGGGTTAACTTCTAAAGGATCTATAAAGTAACTTTCAAGAAGAGAAAGCTGCCATGCAGGGTGCACAGACACAGAAGATACATCCATTAACTGCTGCTCTGTTCATTAACAAAGTAATAATCCTAGAGGAAAGAGGATATTAACAGGGGCTGTCCACACTGACTCCATTTCCTCATCATTTAGCACAAGTCTCTGAAACAAGGCTAATTCAAACGGTGTATCCATTTCTCACAGCTCCAGTCCTCATGCACCGAGTTTTTAAGTCCTCATCTGAGGTGTGAGAAAACATCATCCATGGACCTTTACCTGCCTGATGTTTCATAGCAGGCTGAGTGATACGATGCATTGCACTTGGAAAGTCCCTCTTAAATGTTAGCGGCAGATGCACGTCTGCAGAACACAGTGCACTTCACACAGAAAGGAAAACAAAGCTTCAGGTACCTTTTGAATGTAAGGAAGCAGCATAGAGACTATAGTGTTTGTTATCTTCTCTGCAGCACCAAGAGCTGATACAATGGTGGAGGCATAAAACACAAGCAGAACTCTCAATTGAGCTGAGTTGCCAGGACACTCTGAAAAGACCTGGACCACAGAGAAATAAGTTATTCAGACATCAGGAAAAATGAAAACACACATACAGCTTCCTCCCAAACCAGCAAAATCTCAGAACTCCAGCATGTAAGATCCACCAGCTCCTGCTGGCACTACTGAAGTCACCATCTCCTCCTAGCAGTAACCCTCACCATACTGCTTCCTCCTGTAGACAAGGCAGAAGTAATACATTCTAGTTCTCTAAATAATTTGAGCTGTCATACATCTTACCCTTCTGACACTATAAAACTAATTTCTATTTGGCATTAACTGAAAAAAACCCAAATTTACTCACCTCCTAACATTCGCAAGATCTCATTAACATTTGAATGTGTACATTTGAAAGACCCATGACAATCCTCAAAAAAGATACCCAAATTCAGATCCATTACAAACGAATAGCAGAAATGACTTTATAGTAGAAATTAAGGCAACAAAGTACTTTGACGTGATACAGTATCATTAAATAATACAGTATTTCCAAATTGTTTTGTCATGTCTCATTGGTTCTCAGCCACTTCTCTACAAGAATTTCTGACAGTCTATATAAATAATAAAAGATATTTTCAAATTATTTACTAATAAATTACTCCTTATACTGTTTGATCTGTAATTCAAATTATCAGTAAATAGCGTAGCATTATACAAAGATGGGGAAAACCAAGTGATAACAAACAAATAATATTCCAGAATAAATGAACAACCTTCACAGATTTTGCCACCAGCCTGCAGATGAAATCCATGAAATCCAGGTCTTTGTAGCAGTGTGTAATGACAGTACCCCTTGCCAGTGGGACTCCAGGTTTCTTTACATGGTGAAGAAAGTAAAATCAGAACACTCCAAGGTAAAGTGAAGCACCCGAAGTAAAAATTAATATAATCTCTACATTAATCCTACTGATAAGTTAACACCACTTAAACTGAAACAAGCAATGGAAACCCACACACCCCTCTGGAATTTTGGTATCTACATTCAGACAGACAACTGAGAGCATTACATGTCATCTATATTCAAATAAACATGAATTTTAGTAACTGACATATCTTCCTAGTAGTTGCAAATACTTGCACCCTAAAAGCACACTTTAACTTTGCCACAGCAAAGAGTAATTACAATCAAAGCTTTTTAGAATTAACTTTATATTTGAAGAAAGATAGGAGAAACAACAGGTGGGCATCCAGGCTCCAACCCTGCAATTAGATCTTTCAGTACGGTTCTACAACTAACCACATGAACAGGTGGACCTGTTCATAAGCCCAGTAACAGAGTTAAGATATTATTAATAAAGTCCCTCATGTTTATTCCAGCTTGCATCTGTTCAATACTTTACCCTTATTGGATCCATCCAATGCCATTTGTGAGTTGGGCTTGTTATAGTTAAAAGCTGAATAACTCTCACAAATAGATTAGTCTCGTGATATGGCAGAACACAACCAATCAAACTGTCTTGATTGTAGAGATGAATGTGAAATCTAAGGGGAAAAAAAGAAACCCAAACAAAATATTATATCTGCTTTGCGTGTGCATATATATATACACACACATTTCGTTTTTTAGGAAGATGAGAGATCACTTCCACACTGACTCAGACATATGGTCCACCTACACTCCAGAATCCCAAGGTGGCCCCTAGTCTGTATGTGCTACAGGAGAGAAACACTGCTAGCAATTTTTTCCTCACTAATTTTAGGTCCGTACAGAACTTCAGACTGCCGTATTTTCTTCTGCATAGATTTCAATATTAAACCAGACACTACAATAATACAGCACGGATTTCAGTATAACACATACATTGAAAAAAAAATTGTGATTCACAGGCTGTATCAACAAAATCACCCACTCTCCCATGACATATTACATTTTCTGCATCTGGATAGGTAAATGTATACAAATAAATACAACATCACTTCACAAAATAATTGGTTTGTTTTTTCTTCACACCTTCCTCCATAACCCTGAAATAAGAATACTTAGTTCATGTTATAATGCAGGAGCATGCTAGTCATGGTTCACAGTTAACACTGAAAATTAGCCATCTTACATAGCCCATTGCTAAAAGTGTATTATGTAAATGCCCCTCTAGGTCCTCTGTAAGATGGCTAGAGCTGGGCAAACCTGGTGAAAACCAGGCAATGAAATAATTGCTTTTACATAGAATATCATGACAGATCAAAATTTTCACAGGAATTTATCAAAATAAAACATCTAATTGGAAAACAAGACCATCTGGCCCCATACAGACTAAGCCTAAATGTGCATTTTTAACATTTTAACCAAGGTTTGTTTGTTTTTTCCCAGAAAACTACAGTAACATTATTCAAAATTACTCTCACTGGGGAAAACAATCTGACATTTCTAGTAGCCTTATCTGTTGACGTGTAGGCTATTCAGTGGATTACCTGTGAATCAGCCATTCAAGGCACTTCTGGGCTGGTTTAAGCATAAAATAAGGGGACAGGTGAATCAGGAACAATGAAATATTCTTATTGAGCTGCTGATTTACTGCCTTAGACTGAACACTACGCTCCAGGCCTTTGGATGTGGAACTAAACAAACTGGACTGGAACACTTCAAATGAAGGATCAATCCCAATCAGTTCTTCTAAGCCAGTGCATCCTGTGGGAAAAAATGGAAGAATGCTTTAAATGCAACAGTTCTGTTTACTAGACCTACCCACTTACCTCCTCACTGGTATGCCCAACTTCTTTGCTATACTGGTATACCTCACAGTCACTAAGAAAACTAAACCAAATAGCAAACAGGCCTAACAACAAAATGTTTGCTATGCTTGAAGTATTTAGGTGACAAAGAACTTCAACAAGTAGCCAGCAGGCTGAGGAAGGCGAACTGTGCTCTCCATTTGCGAGGCTGCATCCGGAGTAAGCACTAGGTACAATTCTGAGCTCATAAGTAGAAGAAAAAACATTGCCATATAGGTGTGAGTCCAGTGGAGGAACACGAATATGGAAAGGGGAATGGAAAATAACAGAATAAAAAGAAGGAACTGAGTTTGTTCAGTCTGGACAAGATAGAACCAAAATGAAATCTTCCTGCTGTCTAACTATTTAATGGGATACAGTGTAGGTTTTCTAGAAGATGGAGTCAGACTCTCCTCCAAGATGCACAATGGAAGGATGGGAAGCAACAGATGCAAGCTGGAACATAGTAAACTTCCAGCCAACATGTGGATTTTATTATTTTTTTTTTAAACATTGGGGTGGACAAACTGAATTAAGAGGCCAAATATCGGATCAGAGACCATAAAACCTCCATCCTCAAACTGAACCAGATACAGCCCTGTAAATATTAATGGCAGCTGGCTGCCATTTCAGCAGGCAGCTGGCTGAAATGTAGAGTTTAAAAATTATTATATGCAACAGTTCTGTAGTAACTATTAAAGAAACCAAAAAATGCTCTGTGTTGCATCAAAGACATACAATCTTGTTACTTAAAACTGATTTATGGTATCAATCTTCACGGTTTTAGAGAACAGTTTTCTTATTCAAGAAGCATCCCATTCCTGGGTAAAGTTCTATATAAAAATAAAGAGATAAACACAAAGGGTTTGAATTTTTTAAATCTCTTCTGCCACTTTACATAATTTGTGGCCATAATGTTACCAAAAAGCAGGGCATCTCAGCATGTTATCATGAAATCAGAGAATTCCGGTTGGAAGGGACCTTGGAAGATCTCCAGTCGAAGGCCCCGCTTAAAGCAGGGTTAGCCCTGAAATCACACCAAGTTCCTCAAGGCATTACCCAGTTGGAGCTGTCAAAAGGATGGAGAGCACAATCTCCCTGGACAACCTGTTCAACTGCTTGACTGTTCTCAGAGATAAGATGCTTCTCTTATATCCAGTTTGAACCCCTATTGTTTCAACTTACACCCTATCCCCCAGCCATGCCCTTCTTTGGACCACCTGATCCACTTTCTTGAACTCCCCACACAGGTATCACCAGGCTGCTCTTAAGAGCCCTCAAAGCCCTTCCCTTCTCCACTTCTCCACACTGAGATCAGAGATGTTCTTCCCATCAGCCTCCCATTATAGGGCAAATTCTCCAGCTCTCACCCACTTTGGGGTCCCCGACTCTTCACATGCCCAGAAATGTGCTCCAAGAGAACCCGCTCCATCATTTCCCCAAGGACCAGAGTGGTGCTGACTAGCCTGTAGTTTCTGAATTACTCTTCCGGCTTCTTTTGAATACGGGTTTGACTCTCCCATTTATCTTTTTGGGGTAGATGATTTTCAAAGTCATGGCATCTGGACAGCCCAACTCACCCATTGCAAAGAACGTGTCCCTGTCAATGGCAGCGGCTTCCTTGCTGCTGAACAGGAGCGATGCTACTTCGCTGCGGTTCAGGAGGCTGGGATCATTCTGGGGAAGCGCCAGCCGCTTCAGCTGCTCCGCGAGGGACGTCATGTTCCGTGTGCCCGGGAAACCAGCCTCCCAACAAACCTAACGAAAAGGAAGCAGACCAGGCCCGCCGGTAACGCAGCTGCACGGACGCACGCCGCCTGCCTCCCGCTCCAGGTGCGGGCCCCGCTGCCAGCTGCCCCCCGGGGGCGCGCACAGGCGGGGATGGTCAGAGCCCAGCCAAGCCGGGAAGAAGCGGGACAGCGGGCGGCGGTGACGGGGCACCCGATCCCGGTCTTGATCCCTGTCCTCAACACCCACCTGGCTCCGCGCAACGCCGCTCCACGCCGGGCCCCACGTGCCCTGCGCGCGCCGCTAACCCGGAAGCGGAACGGGAAGTTCCCAGTCCTGTCCAGCACAGAGCAGCTCGCTGGGCCCCGCCTCCGGGAGCGCCACTGAGCATGCGCAGACGTGGCAGGAGAGGGGCCGGAGCCGGAGCCGGGGCCGGGGCCGGGGCCGGGGCCGGGGCCGGGTGGTGGCCTCTGAGGCCGGGTTCGCGCGTCCCCGCGGCTGCCTCAGGGTGCAACGCGCTGGCGGAGCGGGGCCCGGTTCTGCCCGTGCTGGGGAAGCAGCCCGTGGCGAGGCGAGGGTGCGGAGCCCCGTAGCGCCTGCCGGCGGGTGCTTTGAATGCCGCAATACCTGTGAGGAGGTTTTGTGCTGACCCGGGCAAGGCAACAGTTCAGGCTGCGGATGGGTCCCTCTAAACGCGGTCTGCATGTCTTAGTAGTAAGGGTGTGCACGACCGCTTGATGTTCACCTTAGGATTTTTCCATATATGGAGTGAGGTGGTACTATCTGGAAAGTGCGGGACTCCTCAGCCGCAGCAGCACGTGTAGGCTAGATCCCAGCTGCAGAACCATGGCTTTGTAGGACAGAAGAGCCCTCTAAAACTCAACCAGTCTAGCCCCAGGGCAAGGCCAGCTTAGAGCAAGTCGCTCGGAGTTTTGTTCTGTTGCATTTGGAGTATCTCTGGAGAATTCCACAGCTTCCCTAAACCTTTCATCCCAGGTTTGGTTACTTTCAGATTAAAAAGAAATCTCTAACATTGAAACCCGTGGTTGTACAGGTTGAATGGGGCTTTGAGCAGCCTGGTCTAGTGGAAAGTGTCCCTGCTCATGGGGGCTGGAACTAGATCATCACTGTCTCTAGAAGCGTTCACAGACGGTGTAGGGGAGGCCCTCGGTGACATGGTTTAGAGGTTGACTTGGCAGTGCTGGGGAACTGTTGGACTTCATCTTAAAGTCCTTTTTCAACCTAGCTGATTCTATGATTCTGTGGCTCTATGGCTTGCGACAAACCAGAAACCTGAAAAAAAGAGGCAGAAATAAAGCTGACTTCGGTTGATGTCAGCCAATGGACAAAATGATGCCAAATGTGACCATTCCAGCAACCGATCTGTAAAATTATTTCCATATGTTGCTGAGAAGCTGTATAGCTATGGCAGAAATAACAGATTTGTTCGCACAGTAGAGCTGCCTTTATTGGCAACCATTTAGCATACAGTAGAAATACAAAAAGCTGATAAACATTTAGGGTTGCGGAGGATTGTTTAAATGCTCAACTGTATCCATTAGGAGTATCCACTGATTTCAACAAGGCTCTTTGCTTGCATTAAGTTAAATCTGTGTAGGAGTGGGATCAAAGGGAGGAAGTGAATCTGGATGTCTGACTTTGTGCCTAATTGTATTTACTGGTGCCTTGTCAGAGAGCATGTACTAACTATATATCATGTTACTTCTGACATGGTATTACCTGGGTGTAATGACAGCAGCTGCTGACCTGTTAAGGGTTGTTACCACTGGAGTTATACAATGTTAAGGTGTTTGAAGGATATTACTGATTACTGTAGTTTTTCTGATTGTTCTAACACTGCGATTCTGATCATCTGGCAAATGAGCTAGGTAGGGGTGGTGCAAACTGAGAGACCAGTTTATTGCACTTTTCCACATTCCCTGTGGCTTCTGCGCATCTTATTCCTTTACGAAGCCTTCATGTGCCCTTATTTTTAGCATAGATTTAATCTGCGTAAATATGCCTGTTTCTATGTCTAAAAATACCTAACATTAAAATATGCAGATTTCGCAAAGGACAGAAAGCTGTTTCTAAACCAGAAAACTAGTCATTTTTTGGCAATGTGGTTCATTATTTGACTGCTCTAGCCAGAAAGATAAATTAGAGGTTTTAAATGCTAAAATGTATTCAGATTTTCCAGTACTCCAGGTTTTCCGTAGTTTTATACCTTTGTGCTTTCTGTTCCATCCTTATTTGGTTTCAAAGTAAAGCTGGGATTCCCTTTGGAATCTAATTAGAGGAACAGAGACACCTTCTGCAGAAGGAAAAATATTTGTTCTTCATTTAATTCTAAAAACCTGTTTCCTGGAAAAATATAAACCCAGAAAGTCTATTAAGAAATATGCTTAGTTTGCACTGTAATTCTCCAGTGGTGAAGCTGAATATCACAGAGATTTGCTCCATGCTAGACTACAAAGAGGTGCTTTTCTGAACTTAAATCCAAGCCACCTTCAGCTAGTCACCTCAGTTCTCAGTGCCTGCATCTTCACATAGCTCATCTGTACAGGTGTACAAAGCCATACTACAGCAGAGATCACGTCTTCTGATGGCTGCTGTTAAACTGCATTTGACCAATTAGATTGCCTGTTAAAAAAAATGCTGATTTTTGTGTGGAAAAAAGATCTGTTTCAAGTGTTTTCTGCCAGCCTGTTCACTCGTAAGCATTGGTGTTTGAAAAGATTTGACTGAGAATTGCAAACATTATGGCATATTTAATGTTCTTTACATATGGGTAAATTTGTGCTACTGCTGGGGCAAGTGTAACTGACATCTTTACAGAGAGAACTATCTAGTCTTCATATTCCTTTACTTCCAAGTCACCTCACCAGCTGTGCATATATACCTTTATCTACCTTGGGAAGTGATGGACCCCAGAAGGAGGAAATTTGTAGAGTGAAGTGGTGCTGAAGAACCCTCACAGCATGGTGTGTCAGAGATTTTATGCAGACTACATCTTCTTATGCCCTATACACCAAATTCCATTAGGTGCACTCCCAGAGTGCATCTTCTGGTTTGGTTTCATGTGTAGGCAACAGATGGTGAGGGATTTCATTTTAAGAGGAAAAGAGAATAATTTCTCATGCAGGAAAGAAGTGTACAGCAGCATTCACTAGCAGTGATCAAAATGAAGGTAAGGAATTGAGTACTGCCTATAGAATTTATTGTTTAGATATGAAGAGTGCTCTTAAGTACTCTTAAAAGCTTATTAATTCATTTGCTAAGATGATGCTTCTTTTTCCTTCTTGCACCACCTCCTGTGGTCCTGCTAGCTGCCATGATTTTGGATTGCTACAAGAGTTTGGAAGGAGATGGAAGAGAACTACCTTTTATGTGCTTCACTGTCACTTGCTAATCATAGAATCATAGAATAGTTAGGGTTGGAAAGCACCTTAAGATTGTCTAGTTCCAACCCCCCTGCCATGGGCAGGGACACCTCCCACTAAACCATGCCACCCAAGGCTATGTCCAACCCCACCTTGAATGCCGCCAGGGATGGAGCATTCACAACTTCCCTGGGCAACCCCATGCCATTTCTAATAGCAAGTGTGACAGCGCCTGACATCTAAAATGTCATCTGATTGCAGCATAATGAAGTAATACTAAAATCTTTCCAGTATATGCAAAGGAGACTGTAACTGCCTTAGAGTGTATCAAGTTTTCTAAATTTTTAAGCAAAAATAGGTGCTAACAGATATCTGTATTTAATGTGGCTACAGGTATGCTAACTGACCTGTAAACCAATCTGTATTCTGGAGCAATGGCTTCATATTTTGTAAGTCAAGGTAACCTTATTGTCAAATGGCATATTTTGCTTTGCTGATGATTGTAGGAGGCATACCAAAGTTTTGTAGTTTTGCAGGCTGTGCAGTTAAGTCTGCTACTCTGAGCTAATCTGTGTCCTTTTTTCTTAATTTGTATAAATGTCTGTTCCCTGTTGGAACTTTGTAATTAAGATTACATCAAGGGTCTCTGAATTTATAGAGTTACTGTAATTATCGGGAAGAACAGTGCATCCTAACTTAAGGCTGCAGTGATGTATTTTCCTCTGTTTTCAGTTCTTTGTGGTCTCTGTGCCAATGCAGCAGTCACCCTTCACCTCTGGGCATTATGAAATGATGAGACAATACTCATCTGCAGTGTATACTTTGATAAGGCCTTGAGGCCATTATTCATTGCCTCAGCTTTTGTTAGAAGCAGTGAGATTGGAGCCATTTTATCATGTAGTAATGCAAATACATAAAACAAGAGAGTTAAGATTTGTTTTCCCTACCTGCACTTCCTTCCCTAAGGGCTTGATCTTTCTGTGCTCACATTAGTGAAACTCAGGAGTAATTCTGATGAGGTCAGTGAAGTTGTATGAACGTGCAGCTGAAGTAACTGGAGGCAGAAACAAGTGTAATTTGACAATGGTTACAGAGAATTACAGTTCTTATTGCTGGAACAGGACTGAAGGGGGAATAAATCTTCAGCTGAACTGAAGAGCTGGAAGAGGCTTCCATGCTAGGCAGTGTATCAAGCACGTCATCGACTTGCTGACCACTGTGGCAGGCAGTATCACATTTCCCTGGCTTTTCTTGGAAAATCTACTGCAGCTTCCCCCAGCCATAAATTCTCATGTGTAACTGCATTCCAGATCTAATAATAAATAGAAGCCCTCTGGATGGGGTGATGGGAAGCTATTTTGGGGATTTTACTATATCAAAGGCTTTCTGATGTGGTAATATAAACTGAGTGCTTTTGCATGAAAATTGTTGTAAAGGAAGCTTTTAAATATATATTCTCAATAAGGAGAAATAAAACCCAAATAAAGAAGCTAGCTTCAGCTGGGCACATGCAGAGAAAGCATTGTCTTGAAAAGGGTAGGCAATAGTCATCTTTGTAACTTGTGGTCTAGTTTGTCCCGAAAGCACCACAGAGCGTAAGGAAGACAAATGGAGATGGTGAAAAGTGGAAGAAAAAAGCAGTCCTTTCAGTGCTTAGCAACTTGATGAATTGTGATTTTTTTCTTTACTGCTTGAAAGCTCAAACTAGAAAGTTGAATTTTAATGACTGCACAATTGTTTCAATGAAAAAATAGGAAGATGTCTCTCCTAATTGCTGTGACTGTGATAGTCCTTTGTCATGACATGATATTAAGCTGGGAAATATGATACTGTGTGCATATGTTAGCTGTTTATTATTGTGAAAAGATACCTGTGCCAGACAATCTACTGAGAGAGTAGGTGTCATAGATCTACTGTGTGGTAGTTGTGGGTCACACTGTTTAATGTATTGGGAGAACTTTGTAATCAGAGCGTAGCAATGTGGCCATTAGGGACTTGAATGTAATAAGCAGTAAGGACAGTGTGGTGTACTAGATATGTCTCATCTTTCACAGCAGGGCTGTAAACAGTAGAAGAGACAACAAAATGAAGGATGTGGAGAAGGCAAAAGGGATCAATAAGGAACATACTTAACACAGGTACATTTCTTACTGCAGTATACAGTCTTGCTATCGTCTCCTTCAATTGCCATTATTCAAACAACTGGCAGGCATTGGAATAGCAGTAGATCTCATATGGTGCAGCTATCCATTCCTGATGTGCAGCTGTTGGAACCTCTATTTGCTTGTCAGACAGCCATTTGTTGGGGTTTTTTGAAATGCTGAGATGAATCATAGCTCCTACCCTGAAGGATAAAGTGTCATTTCTGTCTGGATGCACATTTCAGCCTTTTTCCAGGCTGGCCACTGGAGCCAGTGCTGCTTTAATTTCTCCATTTGCCCCAGTCACTGCCAGTCCATGGGCCTTGTCCATACCTGGTGAATATGTGGTTTGGACTAGAATGAGCTCCCAACTTTACGTAGTAATGCCTGAAACCAGTATGATCCACATTCAGTAGCAGGGAGAAGAATATTTATCTGACAGTTTTGCTATTCCATTATATTCAGTTACATGTTTTTATTTATCCACTTTCTAAATTTTACTTATATATTTTTTTGTGTAGGAATGAGTCATGTGTTCATGTAATGTCCACTGGGAACACTATGAACAACCGAACGTTTTTTAACATATATATGTGTGTGTATCTGCTCTTCAATGCCATTTTAAAACATTTTTTTACTTTTGTATTTGCTTTTATGGTGCATTGGAAGCTGTTTATGCTGTTACGCATCTTCGGGATGCTTGGGAAAACCCCCTCTTATTAGAAGAAATACTGTGGTTTTAATTTAGATGATGAGGGCGTGCAACTGAGTTTTACTGGTAGTAAGCCTCGATCTCCAGATTTGCTGATTTACTAGATGTGCCATGTTTTCAGAGCTAAGATAGTGGCCCTGCTGTCTCGAGGTGATGTAAAGACTCTGTGATGCCTTTCATAAGATAATCTTGACAACTGGAAATGTTCTTTATAATGGCTAATAATTCTTACTGACAAAAGTGTATGTCAGTGTTTTCTCTGATGCATTTCTTACCATGTAATTCTGCGTACTTTCTGTATGCCAGTGACTTAAGAGAGTTCTCTGCAGAGAAACTACTTGAGAGAGACTTAGAGGCCCAGTACCATCAGAGGCAGCTCCTTGGACACACTGAGAGAAGGGTGCTATTTTTGCAGAAGGCTAGAAAGGCAGTTAGTATAGTGGATAGGAAGGCAGCCTTGTCTTGAACATATGGTGAAGGGGAGTGTGTGGTGCTAAGAATCAGGTGATTCTGCCACTGATGCTGTTACATCTCTTTTAAATAAGCCTGGCGGTCAGGGATAGAACCGTTCCTGCTGCAATGCTCTCAAATTCAGAAACACTTCAAAATCTTTCTTGCTTTACTTGTAGTAGCATCCCTTTGGTTTGCAGTGCCATCTGATTCTTAACAGTATGGTATGTATGTGCCTTATTTTTGTCTGTAAAGGGGAAACAAAAACGTAAACAGTTTATGACTCATTTAATCTTTAAAATATACGTCGTCTGACTGTGTCATTGTCACACATTTAAAGACTTTTGTGTGAACTACAACAGATAGATCTGAGATGCAAAACATGGTGATCTTTCTTGAGCAGAAGCTGTAGTGGTTATGTAACTGTAAAGCTGCACTGGAAACCTTTAATGCTTTCCTTAGGTTTTTTTAATTAAATGTCATTAAATTCAGAGCTCATTTACAATTACTTAATTTATAATGTATTTATAATTAGTTGTACAGTATGTATCTTAAAAGACCATCAAGATCACAAGTCAATGATTGGTAGACTATGCCAGTTAAGTTTTCCAAGTGATTTTAATTCAGCTGTGTCACAATGCAGACCTTGGTTCCATAGCCGCAAACCACTTACTTTCCAGAAATCCTCCTTTTTCAGAGTATTGCATAAGCAATAAGCAGTGCTCTGCAGCATTATGATTTATCTTTTTTACTCAATGAAGGTCTGTTGCACTCATTTGAAGCATGTTCATGATACATAATTTATGATTTTCAGCTCTGGTCATCATAGTGTTTGTATTTGTGTTCAAATCTATTGGGTATTTGATTTTCACATACTTCCTTATACTTCATAGCATTAGTATTATTCCTGGCCTACAAAAAGGAAACTGAGGCACATGCTACAAACTGTTCATAGTTCCATTTCCTCGTTCAGTGGGTAGTTTTAGGATAATGAATGCTGGTACTATGAAGTCTGTCTTTTCCCTAAATGCCTTAGAGAGTATGATTACATACTGTCCTTTTGCCCACTTGGTGTTTTGCACCTTCAGGTCCAGCAGAATCCTGTATTTGTCTGGTGTTTCCATCACGCATTGTTTTAAACATTCTCTGCTGCAATTGAAAGCACAGTCTATGACTCTCCTGACTTCCACACTTGTGCTTGCCAGTAAAATATCAGGCCCTGCAAATTAAGAGCCTCATTGGCCTAATTTTCCATAGATCATCTGTGTGCCAGGGTTACCCATACAGGAGATGTAATGGGGATTGCTGAGCCATGTGGAACAGCTGAAAACGTGTCTTCATGTTCTAGAAGCACACCTGTTACTGAATAGACTCCCCTAGAGAAGTCCAAGATATACTTGAACTCCCTATTTGAGCTGCAAAATAAGCTTTCTGCCGAATGCTTTTATCCTGGGTAAAGAGGACCAGGAAAGATGTGTTCAGACATCTTAACTAATAAATTAATTCCTAAGTTTGTATAAGTACATGCCTTCCAGCCTGTCAGGGCAGGTTCACTTTTGTCCCAGTTGCTGACTCCACCTCCAGTAACTATTATCCATATGAACTGAAAAAATACCCACAACAGCATCTGGCTTGAAAAGAAAACCATACACAACCAAGTCTTGAATTTGGCTCAGATATGGAATTCTGGAAGACTACAGGTATTCCAGATTTAACTGTGGGATGCAACAAGGATCTGGACTGCACATAAGCGTAACTCCACTACATTTATCCTGCAGACAAACTGGTTTCAAAGTGAAGAAACACACAAATACTCTCCTCTCCTCTTCTGCTTATGCTGAACAGGACTTACACAGGCAGAGAGGTGGGCAAGTTAATTAAAAAAGAACTTGTCCATGTTCAGAGGGATTGACAACCTGTGAGGGCCTTCACCATGAGTAGGTTTTGCTGGTGAATCTCAAGAGCAGCTGGTCTCATACTGGGAAGTATGTTGTGCAAAACTGATATTGTTGCTCCTGAGATGAGAATATGGCTGAAGTCAGTGATATAGATCATAGTTGGACAGGGAACAATTGTCTTCAGAACAGGAATTGGAAAACTCAGGCCTTGCTGCTTTCATGTCAGGCATAGCAGGAATGTTGCTCGTTTTCTCAGTGCTGATTCTTACAGCTGAGTGTCAGAGTAAAGCTTTGTGGGACAGGATGTAAGTGCGACAGTTCTGGAAAAAGAAAACTTGCACAATACATATTGCAAAAAGAACATGTTATCCTTGTTCATCAGTAATTTGGGTTATTCCTAACACTGCCTTAGAGATGAATTGTCCCTTTTACTAATCCTTGTATTACTGCTGTGGAATGAATAATAAGTTGTAGCTAGTATTCATTATTACAGACTGGCAATTTGTTCAACCAGCTTTCCTTCTTGAATGTGAACCTTAATTTCATTAGTGTTAGTGAAATTAGACCGGTATATCTGGAAAGAAAACTGAGGGCATTAAGACTGCAACTTGTCTGAGGTCATTCAGTCAATCCATACAAATGCTGAGTGTATAACACAGCAGTGTCTGAGATCCAGTGCCCATATCCTGTGCCCATAATCTCTACCTTACACCTCAGTGACTTAAAACCTGCCAGGTCTCCTCTGTGCCCCTTAGATAGTTATTGTCTGGAAACTCTGACTTAGTTGATGATGTTTGTTTCTAGATAAATAAAGGCATGTTGTCTGTGCATTCCTCACACACATCTCTGTTCTCTCTTCTCAGTGTGGCCAAAACTATTGCTGAATAATATGCTTTTTTAGACAAATAGTCTCAGGTAAATCAGTTATGGGTCAGAGGCTGGCTCACTAAAGGATTTTTTACCTGGTTCTATTCATGAAGTATAAATTGTATAGTCAGTTGCAGGCTTTCACACTGCTCTGGTTCCACACTTTCTGCCGTGCTTAGTATCTTTGTGTGATAAGGCTAAGCCAACATAAAACAGGAACACAGCCAGGATTCTGGAAACACATGATGGTGTGAAGGTTTCTTCAGGAGGTTTGTAACAGGCCATGCTATACCCCTAGTCCTGCCCATAGCATTCTCATCACCGAACCATTTTTAAAATCCTGGATCTGGCTCACCATTTTTTCCGATCTTATGCCAGCACTATTTGTAGTTTCCCCACCTGTTCCTGTGTGTATTACGTTGTAACTGTGCATATCGCTCTGCAACTTCAGAGTGCTAACGGTCCAGCTGCAGTGTTGTATGTGAATGGCCATATACATTTTCCAGTTTTTCCTTTGATATTACATTTCTAATCTGTGCAACGCATTTGTTGAAGCTTCTGATATTAGTTTATTTAGTGATCTGATGTTTGTGAGTTGCATCTACGCAGGCAAGAACCATTAAACACAAAAGGCACCCTCAAAAGGCTAGCTGAAGGAATAATGGTTTGTTCTGAAATATTTAATAGAAATATTTCAGAATGTGAGGTCTGAAGGCTCTTCTTATTCGTGAAAGGTGATCTTGTGTAGTGCTGCCTGGCAGTTGCCGTCACTAGGGGGATTTGCCTTCTGCTGTGTTGCATCTTTCAGCTCTCACATTGCGGTTTTTGATTGTTATTATGTAGCACACTACTGCCTAGTGATACTGTGGCAGAGACCAGATGTTGAATGTTTGCTGCTACTATCTGCCTTGAAACCTCTCTAACAGTCAGGACCATCTGCTGTGCGGGCTGCAAGGCAGCAAGTGTGGCCCTACAGACAGTAGGGACCCCTCCAGAGTATAAGGGACCCTGAATGCTTGAGCAAGCCTGACATACTAGCATAATGCTAGGCATTTTTTGGGTGCAAGCTGCGCACGGACACAAGAGACAAACAGGGAGGTGAAGGGTGTATGGGAGGTAAAGCACGCTGTAAACATAATTGTTCTGTAGGCTTCTCAGGCCTTTTAGACAGGAAAAGCGTCTACTCCTGAGAACTTGTGTTGTAGGTGGACATTAAGGACCAAAGGAAGTATTGCTGACACTATTTTAGAGGTGAGAGAGTGCAGGACAAGAAGCTTTTTTCTGTCAGTGAGAATAGTCTGATAGGCTGGCACTTAGCTTTTGGGGAAAATTTTAGCTGAATTGACATGCTCAAGGTCACACAGGGCATGTTAAGCCAGTATGGATCATCCCATGTCTCAGCCCTGTGAGCCTCTTTCCACGCAAAGGGTTGGCAAAAGCCAGTGATCTCAGCGCAGTCAGCATTTTCTCCATACTCCTGAAGCCCAAGATATGCTTTGGTAGTATTTGTCTGTCCTATAAATGCTTCTTGCTACACTTCATCCATGGCTGAATTTCAGGGACAGAGTAAGTTGTCTCTATATATAGCTGATGAAACACTTTGGGATCTTCTGACAATGTCAGTTGCTACTATGAAGCCAGCAATGCAGTTTTTTTCAGATTTCTACGCTTTTATTTCCAAACCTGTCACTTGAAACAATGTACTTTAAAAAAATATGATGTACGCTTGGTTCTGTATAGTTAATATCATCAAGTAGGAATAGAATGGGTATTTTTCAGTCAGAGTTTGTGCCTCTTGCTGCAAGATATGGGAGGGCTAATATGCCCTCAACATTTCTTAGCTCTGACTAAATCAGAAGTTTGGTTCCCAGATAATATGTTTTTCTTCTTCCTTTCTGCCTTTCTTCTGTATGTGTTCATCTCAGGAATATGAAGCGAGTGTAACATTTATTCATGTTGTCTTTGCGTTGGATTTAATTCCTTATTTTGGAAGTTTTTTATAAACTTGCAAAACAGTGCGTTTCCTACATTGAAGAAGATGGGTTCTGTTTATTGTGTTAGGAAAAAGAAAAAAGGCTATTTCCCAAACTAATAAAAATTAAATACATTTTATAGCACATCCCACCATTCTGCTGAGCTTTGTCTGGGAGATTTAGCATAGTTTTTGATACAATCCAACATTTTGGCTCAATCTAAAGCATCAATATCTTTAAATAATTCAGATATTTGTTGGCTAAGCTTTAAATGAGTGGGTATTTACCACAAGCAAAAGTACATTTTTAGGGAGAGTTATGACATGCTTTGAAAATAAGAGGGCTTTTTACCCCACTGTTATGATTCTTCTAACAGTTTATGCAAGAGGACAATCACTTTGAATTCATTTTCTTTTATCTTTCATTGACTCCTTTCTTGAGAAACCATCCTACTGTTCTTTTTCACAAAGAAACAGGCTGTGCCTATGGAAAGAGGATTGCTTAAAGACTCTTTAAGTCATAAGATGTCATAAGATTCTTTATTTTCCTATGGCCTTTCTGAGACAGTTTTGGCAGAGGTGAACTATTGTATTCCTGCACAGAAGTGTAATGCCTGAAAAGTAATGGTAATCATTTTCACATCAGTGCCTATTTCACATGTGGTTATTTAAGTAGAGAAATCTGGCTAATTTCTTATTCTAGATCTCACTAAGTTCAAATAGAAGAATGATCTGGTGAAACATTGTTGCAGTGTTCAGCATTTTGGAAGTTTTATTAAAAATCTAAGGTTTTGTGAGAAGGAAGAGCAAGAAGCGGGTTAGAGGGATTGAAAGTCTGATGAACATCAAAAATACAGAGGACTGAGTTCTGGAGAGAATGATATGATGGCTTTTGGGGAGCAAATGGATGTTAGATATAACGTGAGTGAAACAATTTCCATTTCATTAAAAAATTAATTATAAAGGTTGACACAGGAGGTGAAAACTCTGTTTTCCTTTAGTTAGAAAAGCCCTTTGATTCTCAAGGAGCCCAATGCAAAGCGTGCCAGGAAGCTTTCACTTAGGTGGTGTTAGAGTCAAAGATCCCTCCTAAGTTGGAACAGGGATAAAAAGTACTGAGTAAGTTCACTCACAGGCCTGCTGCTGCTGTTAGGAAAGTTCTGGCCTTCTCAGTGCTCCTCATGCATGGCAATGATATCTTGTTGCCACAGTGTTCTCCTGGGGTAAAGGCGTTCTTCTAGATAGCCCCTTACTACCATTTATGTTAGCATGAGCTCACACCTTTCCCCAAATAGAAGACAAAAATTGTTGACAATTCAGCTCTGCCATCTCCATTTCTGACCTCCCTGTGCCACATTATTTCTTCGGATCTGTTTGGCACCCATGATGTTGCTTGGGTATCTTGCCATGTCAGCTTTAAATTCCGTATATGTGGTTTACCGTGTTTCTTCCTCTTTCTCTGCTTTAGATTTTTGTCCTTTCTTTCCTGCTCAGCTTCCTTATTTCTCTTTTGATTTGATTTTCTTTCTCCTTAGGCATACATAGTTTGTAGCTGTGAGGCTCTGCCAGCTTCAGTGGGGATAGTCCTAACCTACCTCTGATGTGGGAATACACTGATTGAAGCACACTGCCTTATTCATAACTACTCTGCTGTGGACAGCTTTCCTTTTCTCTAGGTGAGCTGGAAGAGGCAGATCCCTTTCCACTTCAAGTTTGGCATCAGAGTTCCGTTTTGGCTTTCTTTCCACTATGGACCTCCATTCATATGCTTCCCATTTACCATCCACACAGCTCATTTATAAAATTAAATTAAAGTAGTAAACAAAACACCAGATACTCCTCCTAAAGCTCCATCTATAAATATCTCCCCTGCCTACTCATGCTGTCTGATTAAGGGGAAGTAAGCAGTTATTTAAAGAACCTAAAATGGTTCAGATTCCATCAAGATAGGCAGGTTTTTAAAATGGGGATATTCCATTTAGCTTCCTGTTTCACAGGTGAAAAGCCCAACTGTCTCAAACTGCACATTGAGGAAGTTGAATCAAAAAAAAAAAAAAAAAAAAAAGAAAAAGCACCAGATTTTTCCTTCTGGAATATTTTCTTTTTCATCCAAAATGAATTAACGTAACCTACACAAAGTGGGTTTTGAAATATTTGCACCTTATAGAAAAATGTGCCTCTGTTCCTGTTTGGAAGTAACTTGAAGTCTTTTTATTTTCTCAGACTAGATAAGAGATACTGTGGTTCTACCTGTTGGTTCCTTAGGACAATGATGAATCCAGCAGTAATCCATAGTGTGACTGGATACTCTTTGTCATCAAAGTGCCTCAGGTTTTAGTTCGTGACACAAGCACTCTGGCCCATGTTACAGGATAAGGGTCAGCAAATAAAATGTGGCTTTTAACTAATACCTCCCTGTATGAAGCCATCAGTGCCCGTAAAGCTCCCCTGTGCTGCACAGTGGGAGTGGTGTGGTACTGTCTGACTTCATCAGCCTTTAAAGGTTGGACCAGATGATCCTTGAGGTCTCTTCCAACCTGGCATTCTATGATTCATCCGAATAGATCCTCAGAGCAGGCAGTGCCAAGAAAAGTCATGAAGCTGGTTGCAATGGTTCACCTCTAGTGAGGTAGTGCATAAAAAGTCACAGGTCTTGGCAGTGCAGGAGAACTTTTTGCATGGGAAACAGCTCTGGTTCAGAGCATTACAGCTTTGCATGTGTACTTCTGGGACTCCTCTGCCTTCTCCCTGCTTTTCCTCTACAAACTTCTGTGCTGTGTATAGTGAATAAGAAGAAATGGTTTTACTGACTTCAAAGGCTTACATAGTCATTTAGGTGATTCAAATCAGACGTGTCACAATCTATAGATGTGTGCCCAGCTGTAAAAATAAACCACACAGATTACACCAGTATACACATAATGTGTGCATACATAGAATCATAGAATAGTTAAGGTTGGAAAGGACCTTAAGATCATCTAGTTCCAACCCCCCTGCCAGGGGCAGGGACATCTCCCACTAAACCATGCCACCCAAGGCTACATGAAATATTTTGGTTTGTAATTGCTATTTGATATTATCTGAGAGTATCCTAAGAGAATACTCATCACAGGTGGAAATGTGGCAACCTTGAGAGTATTTGCATTGAGCAGGTGAAAAACATATGGTTCTGACTTTGCTGCTTAGATTTGAAATTTGATTTTTAGACTGTTTATCTTACAGTATATATGCATCAGTCTTTGGAAGTTCAGCTTGCTTTGCATGAAACATATTGCAATCCCCTTCTGAATTCCAATTTGCAACCTTACTGCTGCATTTATGACATTTTTTGAGCTGATGGGTAGGTATTAGTGGTGCATGTATGCATGTACTTCTAAATAGCACAGACTCGTGGGATAGAAGGTGGCTTGGCAGAAAGCACAGCTTTAGTTAGCAATAGGAAGTGGAGGACTCATGATGTTAATTGCACTGTTAATTCACATCAGCTTATAGACCTCTGATTGCCTCTACTGAGCATAGTTCTCCCTTGTATCTGTCTTTTACAGCTTCCAAAAGCTCAGCTTTTGTGAGCATTTTCTTTTTTCTAGGCAAGGTTGGAATTGTATCCAGTGTAGACGCTGCTGGAGGGGATGACCTTGGCTAATGGTGGGTGCAGGCGTTAATGACAAGCTACATGAAGAGCCTAGTAAACTTGCCAGTTCCCAGAAGAAACATTGTCGCCAGGGCAACTGAAATGATATGTACGACATGGGAGATAAGGGACATGCTTGCCAGGATGCATGATCTCAGGGTTGGCTTTTCAGATTTTACCATGTGGAAAGCCTGGCTAAATGCTTCCTGCTATGGTATGCATGAAGTTACTAGTTCCAGAGACCTTTGTATGTGCTTCTTGGGATGTACTGAGCCTATTTCCTCATGAAAAAGACATATGTTGCTTTTCTACATTGTGCTCCCATACTTTGTGGCTTAACGCCAAACCTGAGTTCCACTGGAAAATTGTTTAATCTTTTGAGTATCCTTGTCTGTGCTGGCTCTTGGGAGCCTTCCTCTGGAAAGGAAAGCATAAAGAGGCACAAGGGTCCACTTGGACTTCAGACTAATGAGAAAGTGTCCAACTACATTAGCAAATTATAGATGAAGTAGAAATCCTGTCAGCAGGGAAAAAAGGGGATGGGGGCCAGGTATTTTGACAAATTGGAAGGAAGGACGGACAGAGCAGCTGACAGTGATTTCTGGCAGAGCGCTTGCCGGCGGTGCGTTCCTTACCCCCTCGCAAGGCGGTCCCTCTGCCCGGCACAGAAGCGGCGCCGCCCCCCCCCGTGGTGCGGGGGGTGGCGGCCGGGCCACGGGCAGGCTGGGTCCCGCCGCCACGCCATGTGACAGCCCGGCGGGGATAATAAGCGGCAGCGATGAGCCGCGCTGGGCTTCTCCGGAGTGTCAGCCGCAGGGACATACAGCAGCAGTAGCAGAGAGAGAAGGGGCAGGAGAAAGAGGGAAGGAAGGTCACCACAGGTCAGCACCTACCTGAGAGTTTCAGCTTCTGCTCTCAGCAACTCATCAGTATTCGCTGCCTGTCCCCTTGGAAAAGGAAAAAAAGAAAGAAAAAGACACTGCTACTTACAACCCATCAGCAAGTAAACTAAACTTAAAACGTAGTAGAAGCCACAGCAGCTGAAGCTGATCCCCAGGTAGCATGAATAGCATGAACCAGATAGATACAAACATGCAGTACACCTACAACTATGAAGAAGATGAGTACATGACCCAAGAAGAAGAATGGGACAGGGACCTGCTCCTGGACCCAGCATGGGAGAAACAGCAAAGGAAGGTCTGGAAGTAATGTGTGTCTTTGTATGTGCCTCTGTGGGGAATGATGTTCTTTCTTACTGCCGTGCTGCATCTGGAGTTGCCAGGGCTGTGCAGTAAGGGCTTCTTGTTCTGTAAGAGAACATATTTTACATTATATAAAGTATGTGTATGATATATATGCGCTATGCCATATTTTGAGGATAAAGTATTCACTTTTTGAATTCTTAAGCGAAACCTATGTAAGGTGAAATTAATTTATGAGAGTCAGGAGTTTCTTTTTATATTGCACTGGAAGTATTCTGTCAGTAACTCTATATTTATATATTGGTGTTTCTGTGATTTTTAACTTTAATTCCTGGGTCTTCCACTCAGAAAGAAAACTCTGAAGTGATGTCTGTGTCTGATTGCTTTTCAAAAGCAGTAAATGGCAATTATAAACAGGGACATGAAGGAGATGGTTCACAACTGGTGTGCTAAAAGTTTTGCAATATTCTTGGGGACATACTGAGAAATCACTTTTGAAATCGTGATCTTGTAAGTCAGCTTCATTAGAATTTGCTCTTAATTCTGACTGAATGGTCAGGCTAGAATTGGAAAACTGTATTTCATGATTAGGTTCCCACATGCCAATTCACTGTCTGGGAAGAAACAGGTCTGTAAATTCTTTGCAATTTACCATTGTAGAAGAAATGCTTCTTGCCTTTTAGATGTAAGAAAACTATTGCACAAGCAAGTACTGCCCAAGCTCTTTTTCTGATCATAGGCAGAGATCATAATCCCATCAGTAGTTTTGTCAGTGGTTTGGTACTTTAGTAATATTTGCAGTATCTAATTTCAGAACACCGAGTTTTAAGCAACATATGGAAAAAGAGAAATGTTGTAAAGGATTTGTTACTTCCTAATGCCAAAGGTGATGCTGAAGGCACAGCTGACAGATCTGGGATTAAAAGGTTATCTGCTGGTTACAAGAATGAAAAAAATGAAGAGAGGGACTCAGAGAAATGGTGCTCTAGACAAGAAGGTTGAATGTACTTTTTGCAAGCAGCTCGCTTAGTAGAAGTTGCCAACTTATGACAGTTTGGCCCACTGTTACTGTCACAGCTTCTATAAAAGCAATGCTATAAAAGAGCTGTTAGAATTGTTGGGGCCACTGGGTTTGCTTTCCATTAAGATTAGTAGAGCCAGTATTTTCCTCTCAGTTTTTACTTGTAGCCTTCCTTCTTCTTGAGTTTTAGCTGGTTTTATTCATTTTCTTGCATTTACACTTGTTAGGATCCTCCTGTACAAGTGTAGTGGGAGAAATTCTGGGGGAGGTTGAAGTTCACGTTTGTTGATCTACCACCTGCTGCAACTCCTAAGCAATTATTAAGCTGTACTCGTCAACACATTTGTTTTAATTTAGATGGTGGACTATTCTTTTATTTTTTATAGTGAAAATGGAAATTATCTTGGTGCTTCAGTGCATTAGTGATTTGAAACTGCTCAGCCAAAGCAAGTCTTGATTGCATCTGATTAGGATTCAATTGTCCGGCATTTCAGATAATTCTGTTTTCAAGATAAAGAAACAATGCGCTGGTTACTAGATAGCACTAAGGTGCAGTTTTCCTACAATGCAGATAAATAATAAAAAAATAAAGCTAATTTGGATTCTCTTCACAGTAAGTATCTTGACTTTTACAGAACAGCAGGGAGCAGTTAGTATAAGACTCCATACCAAAAGTTTTGTTTCCATTCCCCCAAACAGACAGTGCTTTTTCTGAACGTCAGGTTTCCACATTGATAAATTAAACCAAGCTCTGCTTTACTTCCACAGAGTAGGAAGATTGCGGCTTTGCTCCTTTATGTTGGCTTAGTTTTAATATTAAGGTGGTACCACTTCCAAATAAAATTCATGAGAGGGGATCCTTATTCCTTGTCCAGGAAAAGAGCCTGAATTTATTATTACGTGAAAAATAGGTACTCTTGTGATAAAGGGCCTGCTAAGCTTTATAAAGTTTCAAGGCATCTATTTTTTTTCTAAGTGGTGCCAAGAGTTGCAGCAAGTGCTTTCTTTATTTCCTTATTTATGAGGAGAAGATTGCAGGTACATGGGCACAGGTCTTTGCTCTAACTGGTAATACAATATTGAAAAGTGATCTCAGTGGAGCCCTGGCAGTTGGCAGCATATATTTTCTATTAGATAGTCCTGGAACAAACCAAAAATAAATGCCATTGTTTCTATTGTGGGCTGCCCTCTCCAGACTTGCCATTTCAGTGATATGCCTGGTATGAGATCTGTCAACAGATGCTGGTAACACATGATGACGTCCATAGGATTACAATGGACGTGGTGCCTAATTATAACCATGGTTCATAGAGTATTATGGTCTGCTGTAATCCAGGCTCCTTGGTGGTTGCAGATGTCAGATTAAATATGAAGTACACTATTGGAAAGAAGGCTGAGTTGTAGCTTAGTTCTATTACCCTGAATGTGAACAACAATTTAAATGCTTTAGTTGGAGTTACATTTAGCCTGTGTCAAATCAAGAAATCAAGAAAATACAAGAATTCAACCATTTACTGCATTAGACAGTATTGGTAAAAACAGGTTTATATGGCTTGAAATTTCAGGCAGCAACTTTAAAGAAAGACCAAATGACAAAAGAAAAGTCATATTTTGGATGGGCATGCTTTCTTTAGTACGAACTAATTAGAGAACTAATTACAGCCTTGATGACTTCTAAGCATGTAGATGGGAAGCATGAGATTGGAAGCTTCTGAAATCTACTTCTTAACCCAGAACACTTCCACAGGCCACGTGTGCTTAAACAGCAGTTGAAAGATCGGTGGAAGTGCTCCCTTATGCCTTCAGCTCTACATGGAAATACGAAAGTATATAGGAAACCAAAAAGTCTGGCCAGAGAGGGTGGGATTCTCTTGTTCACTCTGCTCTGTAACCTTAGGCAAGGTCAGCTCACCTCAGACCTTTGTTTTCCCACTGTTAAAAAGATGACAGCAGTGATAATTGCAACAACCGATAGAAGTGGTTAGTTCTACAGTATGTCAAGACTAGTGATTAGCTGTCTTTCAGTCCCTACCCTGATGGACTGGAGTGGAAGTAAAAACCATGCTAGCTCATAGTAGAAGACTTAAAACCTGATTTCTCTTCTCTTGATGATAAATTTATTTCTTAAACTTCCAAAAAAGTTTAACAGTTTCCACAAACCTTTTAAGTTTCACTAAGCCTGTATCTCAATGTAACTAAAAGGAACATAGGAAAATGCAGTGTCCCTTAGCTTAGGAAACCAGGTACAGCAATGCTACTCAAAATGCAAACATACTATACTGTTTGCAACATGTTCGAACTGCCAACCGTACTTAGTGAGCTGTGTGTTAAATGGTGCTCTTTCTTATTTGTAACTTTTGCTGTAAATACTTGTTTTTAGGAGTGTGGGGTTTCTGAGCTTTGACATGAAATGTGATTTGTTAGTTTTCCAAGAAAGTCTTCAGCCTGCAGGATAAAGATCTGAAGCTTGTGATTTCTTCTTCAGGACAGTTGTATTGTAAAGTACTCAACTGGCTCCGCGTATTTCATGTGGGTCTTCTCCAATCATTCAGACATGTCTGTGACACTTCTGCATTAACACATGTAAGGAAATGAACAGAAACATACTTCTTGCCTTACTGATATTATTATAGATGGATGCTCTTATGCTAGCTTGCTTTATGGCCCTGATACCACTGCTTTATTAATGCAGAATGGGTTTTAATGTAGGTCAATGCAATTTCTGACTATTTTGATGGGGTTTTACACTGGTATAGAACAAACAAGCAGACTCAGAATATTTATTTACCTTCATATTGCACTCTGTGAATGCAAATATTCTTGATGACACTGAATGCTGTGACATGAGTGAGGACTTTGGAAAAGTTTTTTGGGAAAGAAGCTGTGTCTTTCCAGTCTTCATCAGTGCATAGCAAATTACATTTTCAGTGTGACCTATAAGGATTTATCTGCATTGCCACCTTTGGCTGGTAACACAGCTCCTGTTGTCCTTGCAAATAAATAAATAAATAATAATAAAAAAAAACCAAACCAACAAAGAACAGCATTTGGAAGCTCCATGCATGGCAAATTACTTGGAAGAAGCTACCAGGACTATGAATTATGGATAACATCCTTGTTTTTCTAGTGTTGCTGCAACTCCTAAGTTCAGCAGATTCGAGAGGTTCATTGCAGTCTAAAAGAGAAGTTGACCTTGTGTTCAGTCTGACTTCAGTGTCTATAAATAGAGGTACAGTCAGTGTCCTGGATTCACTCTGAAGCTTGTGTGGTCTTCTATGGATGGAATCTAAACTGATTTCTTACCAGAAACCTTTTCCTGGAAGAGGTCTACTGGGGAATGAGAAGACAGATGAAGTAGTGGAAAGCTTTATGCTTCAACCAGGAGGAGAAGCAGAGAAATAACCAAGCCTGAATGAATGAAAAAGAAATGTAAAGCAGAAAAATGCTGGCAGGAGAGGCTGGGTGCTACTAGCAAAATTCAGTACTGTAGAACCACTCCTCATGGATTTACAGGCTCTGAATTGAAATCATTGTCGTGGAGAAAGTGCAGGTCTAGCGGTAAAACAGAAACAGAGGTGCTAAATGGAGAGTGTGAGGTGGTTCCTGCTAGAGACGCCCTCTTCCTGTCCCAGTACTCATACAGTATTGAAGCATGGAAGGGTCACAAGAAAGCTCAGGGGATGCAATGAAAGCTGAATAGATTGGTATTTTAAATCCCTACTTTCACAATTTATGTGGGTGTCCAGTGTTGTGGAGTATGTGAATGGTGGAAACCCCTTGTAAACGTGAGTGTTGGACTGAACAATCTTTAAAAGTCCCTCCAACCCAAACCATTCTGTGATTCTTTGAGAATACAGCAATACCTACAGTGTGTGCAGGGCATTCCAGCCTAGTTCTTGCCCTTTTACAGAGGTTATCTGGAATTAATCAAAGTTGGGGGCTTAGGTGTGGTTTTGAGGGGAGGCAGTGTTAGGGTTAAGCTCCCGTAGTACACAGAGAAACCATCCATCTCTAGGGCTTTAATGGGGTGAGACTTTTTACCCATGTGGAACATCGGTGGGATTGTTGAGAAGGCACAGAGATTCATCTCAGCAGTGAATGTAGGAGGTGTGAGGGAGGCAAAAGGTACACTCCTTTCTAAGGGAATATCAACCTTCTCATTACTTATTCCCAGTACTGACCTGTTAACAGTTGAATATTTCTTATAAAGGTGGTGGTCCTGGGTTGAGTATATTTAGGACTAATTTCAGGAGGGGATTTAATTTGTTAATAGGAAATTCCTCCAGAGTCATAGAATCATAGAATAGTTAGGGTTGGAAAGGACCTCAAGATCATCGAGTTCCAACCCACCTGCCATGGGCAGGGACACCTCCCACTAAACCATGCCATCCAAGGCTATGTCCAACCCTGCCTTGAACACCGCCAGGGATGAGGCATTCACAACTTCCTTGGGCAACCCATTCCAGGGCCTCACCACCCTTACAGTAAAGAATTTCTTCCTCGTATCCAGTCTAAACTTCCCCTGTTTAAGTTTGAACCCGTTACCCCTTGTCCTCTCACTACAGTCCCTAATGATTCCTTCCCCACCATCCCTATAGGCCCCCTTCAGATACTGGAAGGCTGCTATGAGGTCTCCATGCAGCCTTCTCTTCTCCAGGCTGAACAGCCCCAACTTTCTCATCCTATCTTCATATGGGAGGTGCTGCAGTCCCCTGATTGTCCTCGTGGCCCTCCTTTGGACTTGCTCCAACAGTTCCATGTCCTTTTTATGTTGAGGGCACCAGAACTGCACGCAATACTCAAAAGCAGAATGATGGTGGGAAAATCATGCGCTGTACTGAGACCTACATTGCAGTTTTTTGCCTCCCTTCCCCTTTATGCACCGAATTAGGATGACATAGGTGCCTTGGGAATTCTATAGCCTGAAATGCAGGATTTTCTATTACTGCTAATAGTTAGAAAAGCAAACAATTTTACCTTTTTAGACTTACTTTTTCTAGTTTTAACCAGGACTGTGGCTGTCTTCTATAGAAGAACAGTGTCTTGCCAAATGATACATGCCACTATAGATGCTGGTGTGCCTTTTGGTAACATGAATTTTCAGCAGTCCAAGGCCAAATGCTTCTCCTCCAGGTGCATCAAGAATTTTCAAACAGTGGATACCAAAACCTCTAGCATTAAGAGCACACATGTGAAATACGTTATTTCTGTTTGAATCCTGGGTGCTCTTTAAGTGACCTTCTCAGTGGTAGATGGCCCCATATAGAGTCTGACTCAGAACTTGGTAGCGAATGGTCAGACTTCAGGGTTTTTTTTCTGTCACATCGTGTCTTGATTTTTCAGCAAATACTACAACTGTCCTAAACATTAGACACTAATACAACAGAAGGGCATGGAGTTGCAGTTCCTCTCAACCTACGGAGAGTTGCCATAAGGGTAGAGGGACTCTGTCTAGAAATATGGGATGTGTTTATGACTTGTTCTGTACAATTGGCCTCTTAGAGATTAGTGCTTTTTAAAATAGTAACATGTTAAATTCCTCTTGCTGATGTTACTTGCATGGAATGGTGCTTGAGAGGAGCATGCTGAAAAGATAGTGGAACAATCGTATTTTGTCAGCGTGCTTCATATTCTGTCTTGGAAGCTGTCAATAAGGTGTGCAGCCAAAGAGGGCCCTAAATGCTGCGATGCTGGTGTATGAAGGAAAATTCAAAGAAAGCTATTATGAAATTCACTTAAGTAGAAATGTTTGTGGAGGTAATTTTTCTTTTGAATGGGAAGGTTTTCTTTATGCTAAGTGTGAGAAATCAATGTTACTCAATATTATATTTTTTGCTTAAACTCAGATTTTCAGGTCCTCTGAACGCTGACCCATTCCAGGCTCTGTGTGCTTTTGTTAGTGTCATCAAATGGATAATTCCTACAGTCCCAATTCAGCCGCTAATTGCTAATCACCCCCAAATATCTGCCAGCAACAGAGCTGGATGGTTATGAAAAGAAAAAAGGACCATTTTATAATAAGAAGCAAAGACTACCTCCTACCTGCACTCACAGTACACACCATAGCTTCCCCTGAAATTCATATAATAAAATGTCTGCAGATACACTGATCCAATTAGTAAGACAATAAGGACTGGAAGAAAGTATGGGTCTAAGTGGGTTTCCATAAGCTGCAACCAAGGTGCTTAAGAGCTAGAGAAAAGCTGTGTGTTAAGCAGTGGACTTTGCTATAATCTGTTTGGGGTAGGAAGTCTGCATCTTGCTGTGGATCTGTGTTTGGGTCATTGGAGAGCTGGAGAGGCATGGGAGGTGTTTGCTTGGAGTAGCACTGAGAGTCTTCAGCTGTGAGACTGCAGTGAACAGGAAATCCGTGCTCATACAGTTTGTAGCTCTGTGCAAGCAAAGCAGAGCTGCGGTGTATTTCGTAAACTAATGAATTGTAGTAGGAAAATACCATGATTACATCATCAATTTCCAAGTTAAACTAAGACAGCTCTGCAAGCTGAATTTTGCTCTTTGCCAGTGAAGTAACACAGTTCAAAATCTTCCACCAAACCCCTTCCATCCTCTTACAAGCAAGACAGAAGTGGTTTCATCATTATAATGGAAAAAATTGGATACCAAATGTGTAATATAAATTTAATAGCTGTTGTAAATTCTGATCCATTTAATGATGTTTAGTTTGGATAGTAATTTCTGTATTGCACTGTACAGTTCTACTGAATTAATTTCAGTGTGACTGAGCATTAGGATTTTCTTCAGTTGTGAATGGTGCAGGTTGAAGTTAGATGATCTTTAAGTCCCTTCCAACCCAAACTATTCTATGATTCTATGATAATGGTAGTATTTTAGAAGTTGTACTGCAGAGCCTGCAGAGCCTGCTTGCAGAAGAATGCATTGGATTTTATCTGGACTGCAGAGGGACATGATGCAGGAAGAAACTTGTCAGTGAAGTAGAATTAGTTGGAAATTTGTGCTGCTTAGCTTTGTCCCAAGTCAAAAGACATCCCTCCCACGTGTTATTTTATATCCTTGCAAGCATACAAATATAAAAGTGCTTACACAGTTGGCAAAGTTGAGTTGTTTTGGATAGCCTTACTGCCAAGCATATTTTCTTCTGAGCTCTAATTATCAGGATAAACAATGTGTGAATGTGGTTGTATTCCTTTACTGTGAGCAGTGAAAAGTTGCTGACCCTGAATGTGTCTTTTATGGCTATGCATCCTTTACTCTCAGCTGATACCAGAAGGAGAATGCATTCACATCAAGCACTCCATTTCCTCCTAAATTAAATTTCATTCGTAGTAGTTTAGGGTGATTTTAAGTTCTTCAGTGTCTGAAGAACATCATTCCTTGAAATGCTGTGAAGAGGATGTGTTACTTTTGTTCTTATAATTTCACTGATTTTGTTGGTTTTAAATATGCCTCATGTTGAGAGACTTGATGTGTAAAGCTGATTATAACTATACAGGTGCTATACAGTGCTCCTTTTCTACCTGATAAAATCAGGCAGGTATTTAAAGATAGAAGTTACTTCTTTCCACATCATTTAACTAGCAAACACAATGTTGTGATCACCCTCTCTGTTTCTGTACATATTCTGTAGTTGCTCTTTCTGCTGGCAGTACAAGTAACTCTTCAATACAGATCAAGATGGCATTGTCCTAGTAATCTTCAAACTACTGGTATGAAATGATTACAGGCCAGGAGTTACTGCTCTGCAGAAACAGAGCATCTGCAGAGATAGGTGCAGAAGACTTTTGAGTGCAATGTTCATCTTTTAGGAGAGTGTTCCACTTGAAATGGTAGCTGTGGAAATACACTTGATTCTTAAGACAGCCTGTCCAGAGGGAAGCAGAAGCTGACAGTTGTTTGGCTAATGTTTAGTTAGTTTGTATTCTTGTACCTTAACTTTGTATGTGTGCTAACAGGTGAGAATTCATGAATTTATGTCCTAAGTGCAAGAATGGGCTCTGCTGTTCCTGTGTCTGGTCCTGGATTTCCCTTTTTGAATTGTGAGGAAGTATCCCTTTATGTCTTCTTCTCAGAAATAGTGGTTGCGATGCATAAGTGCTGGCTTTACAGATGAAAGTACTAAGTGTTTACTGTACTTGGTATGGCTAAGATTTTCCCTTTACTTCAAATGCTTCCTCCCAACTGTTCTTTACTGTCAGAATCCTTCAACTTGAAGTCTGATGCTTATTCTTATTTCTCTTCAAAAGTGGTGAGAAAACCAGTCCAGCCGTCCATTACTTTGATAAACGGCAGAACCTGGTTTAGAGCAGATGGCATCTACTCTGAAGATCACCCTAGAAAAGCCTTGCTCACCCCCACTACCATAGCAGGAATCTGCGGAAGGTGACTACCCTAGTCTAAAATTAGTATCTGTGATTATTCCTTAAGTGTCTAAGGAAACGGTCATATATTTTATAGGTGTTGAACACCCAGGCATTTCCACTGACGTCAGGAGGAACTTCTGTCTATTTTGCACCTATGAGAATCAGCCTGCTATTTTGGCACTCACAGAAAGGCCTCACATCTAGCATTAAGCGGTAGTTTTATTTAACTCCGTTTTATGTTCAGTCTTGACACCAGTGTAGCTTTTCACTGCTGCACGACTTAAGACGTTGCACTCTTTAATATGAAGAAAACTGATACCCAGCTGCATTAAATGCAAATAAAAAAAATACATAAATAATTGTGTAGCTCTGGAGTGTTATTTCACCTAGAGGAGTTTCTTCGGGCTATGGAAAACTTCTATAGTCCAAGCTTATCTCCAGCTGTAATCTGGAGTGTTAATTCCACCATGCATTTTCTTTGGTAGAGCAACTGACCGCCTTTGACTCTATTCTTGGCCATAGACTTCTAGTCCCCTTCATTCACTTCAGTACAGTAGTCTTCTGCTATATACAGGATCAGTGAAGAAAGTTGAAGCAACCCTCACTGTTCTTACTTGTTTGTAATGCAGTTTGCATTGCAGCCCCACAAGCTGTGCATGTACATATTATGTATAATGCATTTACCATCCATCTGACATTGATACCAAAAGACAAACAAAACACCATACATGCGGCTGAAGTTGCTTTCTTTTTGTCTATAGCCTTTATTTCCATGACCGGGCACAGTCCCAGCATGGTTCCTGTTAAGAATAGATATGCTATGAACAAAGAACAGGGTGTTTAATTGACAGAGCAGTTTGCTTATCACACTGTGCTATCTAAAACACACGTGTTTATGCCTTCAGCAGTTACAGCCATCTTTGTTTGTCTACCTGTCTATTCTTAGCTAAGTACTTGAGAACAGGTTACTTAGTTAAATTTCATATTCCTATGTAATCAAGCCATCCAAAGATCCTGAGTAATTATTTGCTTTTTATTTTGTTGTGTTTTGTTTTTTTTTTTTGGGGGGAGGGGGTGTTTCAGAAAAGGTCAGTAATTTAGGAACCTGAACCTCACTAAAAGTTATTTAGGAACTCCAGAATTGTTCTGAAAGTCTGCTGGTTTACAGGATATTTGAAGTAGTTTAGGCAATGTTACTCTGTAGCTAATGCCTCATTAAAAAAAAATCAGAGTTAAAAAAATATCAACCCAATATGTTTTAGTAGTATCTTGAACAGCAGAAGCTGCCACATCCTTATAAAAACAGGTTTTTGAAACAAACATGAAATAAAAGTTGATTTTTTTATCATTAGTTGCAATAATAAAGAAATTAACACCGACAGATTATATGCTTTGTGCACTGAGAATTATTGCATATCACAGAGGAAATTTCTGTTGCATAACTGGGAATTAAAACATGAGGTTTTCCTTTCTCCTAAGAATCTCAGCTGAAACCTTAGTTTAGATTACAAGTAAAACTAGATCGGGTGATCTTCAAATGTATTAAGTAGAAGAGAGCAAAGATGACAATTTCTGTGCAAATACTGTGGGTTGTGACTGTTGACATTCCTTTCCCATCATTTATTAATGTCTGGGACTTAAAGATGTGTGTTGGTGTGTGTGGAATTGAAAAAGCTTTCAAAATCTGGTTTAGTTTTTTCAGTTAGAAGGCATGCTTTTCTGATTATGGAAGTGTTTTAAAGAATGTTCACACATAAGACCGTGCTTTCATCTCACTCAGTCAGATTGACCGGTCAGTACTGACCAATTTACAATGGATTTACTTACTCACCTGGCAATGTAGTATATAATTACTGGATAAAGACAGCATGGTGAAGAAAATCAACAGAGAAAGCAAGGGAAAGACATTTGGAAATCCAGTCAACTAAATCCTGGATTAGCCTACTTTAATAAATCCCTCTATTTCCAGAGAGCATACCTTTAGTTCCTTCCATGCTATAATGTGTGAATGTTTCTTTCATCTCACCCAAATTAGTACTTGGTTATTTAAATATGTATCTGCTGAAACAAAAATGTTAGCCAGCACTGTCTGGATACAGGACCACTGTAGAGCACATCTAGTGGAAGAAGGACCTGAGACTGGAAAGGAGAGTAGAAGATATGATCTCTTTATAAGAAAGCTCATTTGGCACTGGTAGGGTAGTGGTAATGCATCTTCTTTGTTTAATATACTTCAGAGAAAGCCCCAGGCAATATAAAGGGCATAGACTCCACCTTTAAATCACACATGCAGATCTGTCCCTTTCAGATCCAACACAGTATGGGACATTTTGGCTTGCATATAGTTTGTTCTGAACTCTCCATGGGAAGAGGCAAATATAAAAGAGATTGGGTTCATTCCATAACAGCAGAGATGTGGCCAACTGAAAAAGAATATAGGTGAGAGATAAAAACCCAGAAAAATAACTGGTCTCAAATCTTTTATTGTTGTTGAAACAGTTTCCTCCAAACCTGTAGGCATTTTCACAATGAATCCTTTTCGGAAGATGCCTTCTAGTTTGTTGGTGCCCTTGTGAAGTATAAATGCTCATCGTGGAAGGTAGTGCCCCAGAATTAGCTCCTTTTGAGGCATGTAGCAATGAATGGATTTCTTTTGACCTTATAGTAGTTCAACTTTTTGTGTATATTTTGATTCTATGACATACTAAGTACCTTTTTCTACCCTGTGTTTCTTAGTTTTCCAGTCGTTAGATCCAAAAAAGGTGCCTTAAATGTGGTTCTTTGTCTAACTACTGCTTATAGTGAAACCTCCCAAATATCACTTTGCTCAGAAACAAGCTGGAAAGCACCAGAATGCAAATAGCTCACTGTTCCATTGACTGCGTATGCCTTCAAAAGTATCAGGAGTTGTTTTGATTTTGTTCACAAACTTGTAGAGAGCAGGAGAGAGAGGGTGCATGAAAGATATGTATGTGACTGTGCGTTGGAGTTTCTATCAGGAACTGATGGACAGGGGTAGAGCAGTTGACGTCATCTACCTGGACTTGTGCAAAGCATTTGACACTGTCCCACATGACATCCTTGTCACTAAATTGGAGACATCAATTTGATAGGTGGACCACTTGGAGGATGAAGAACTGCCTGGATGGTCGCATGCAAAGGGTTGTACTCAATGGCTCAATGTCCAGCTGGAGGCCAGTAACGAGTGGTGTCCCTCGGGGATCGGTGTTGGTCCTGGTCTTGTTCAGCATCTTTGCGGGTGACATGGACAGTGGGATTGAGTGCGCCCTCAGCAAGTTTGCCAATGAGACCAAGCTCTGTGGTTCAGTTGATAAGTTAGAGGGAAGGAATGCCACCCAGAGGGACCTTGACAAGCTTATGAGGTGGGCTGATGCCAACCTGATGAAGTTTAACCGTGCCAAGTGCAAGGTCCTCCACCTGGGTCGGAGCAATCCCAGGCACAGCTACAGGCTGGGCAGAGAAGAGATTCAGAGCAGCCCTGCGGAGAAGGACTTGGGGGTGTTGGTTGATGAGAAAATGAACATGAGCCGGCAGTGTGAGCTTGCAGCCCAGAAAGCCAACCATATCCTGGGCTCCATCAAAAGGAGCGTGACCAGCAGGTCGAGGGAGGTGCTCCTGCCCCTCTACTCTGCTCTCGTGAGACCTCACTTGGAGTATTGTGTGCAGTTCTGGTGTCCTCAACATAAAAAGGACATGGAACTGTTGGAACAAGTCCAGAGGAGGGCCATGAGTCTGATCAGGGGACTGGAGTACCTCCCATATGAAGATAGGATGAGAAAGTTGGGGCTGTTCAGCGTGGAGAAGAGAAGGCTGCATGGAAACCTCATAGCAGCCTTCCAATACCTGAAGGGGGCCTATAGGGATGCTGGGGAGGGACTCTTCATGAGGGACTGCAGTGATAGGAGAAGGGGTAACGGGTTCAGACTTAAACAGGGGAAGTTTAGATTGGGAATGAGGAAGAAATTCTTTACTGTGAGGGTGGTGGGGCCCTGGAATGGATTGCCCAGGGAAGTTGTGAATGCTCCATTGCTGACGGCGTTCAAGGTGGGGTTGGACATAGCCTTGGATGGCATGGTTTAGTGTGAGGTGTCCCTGCCCATGGCAGGGGGTTGGAACTAGATGATCTTAAGGTCCTTTCCAACCCTAACTATTCTATGATTCTATGATTCTATAACCTACACTTGCTCTGCAAGCTCCCTGCTTAGGTCCCTAGTTTCTTACCTGCTTGGCTGGGGAGAGGTAACTCTTGGGCAGCACTTTGAGATATGAATATTTCTATATAAATGCAAAGATGCAGTCTTTGTTGCATGGGTGATAGAGTCCATTAAAGGTTTTATAAAAATGTGTGCAATGTTTCTTTGCTGCACTCAGCTTTGTGCATTGGCAAATCCATATGACTGGGTATGAACTGGTTTATCTGTAGATATGCACTGTAAAGTTTTGTGGTGTAAAGTCATCAGGAATGCAGTGTAAAGTGTTAGTTACTATAGTCATACTACTTCATGTTGCAGTGTTAGAATTACTTGGTTTTCTAGTGTAAATTCAAGGTCTGCAAAGTGCTGTGTATTGGAACAGAGACTATGTATGTATGTTAGTGAGCTCTGAAGTTAGGTTATCCCATCAGAGGAAAATACTGTTGTGCCAGGCAAATAGTTGGCAGTCCTCAGAGGTTCTGAATGCTGTACACTCCCAGCCATGCTGTATGGGAGTACTGTGGTACAGTCCTTGTGGGCAATGCTGCTCTATTTCTGCAGATTTCAGTAGGAGACAGTTTGAAGGGCAAAATTTGGCAGTTGCATGTAAAAAAACCCAAAATCTACCATGATCTGTTAGTTGTTAAATTATTAAATGCTAGAAACAATATGGCTTATTGAAAGAGATCAGCATGTTCATAAACTTTTCCTTCAAGGGAAATGCAAAATAAGCATCTGAAAACAAAAGAAAACAAAGTCCTTGACCAAAAATAGATCATTCAGAACTGCACACTTGAATTGTTCTATTAGTCCATTTCTTGTTTGGTTTTGGTTTTAAAGCTTTAATCCCATTTAAGAACTGTATTCTGAATATGCTTGATTCACTGATACTTTTTTCATCCATATTTATTTTTTGAGACTTGTGAAATAAGTTTTTTCACTTGCTACAGCATTTTAAATTTGTGAAACGTACATTGGACTGTAAAATACTTCACAACCAAATTGAGAGATGAACAGGGCCCTCCTAATTCTGCATTTAGAGTTTTTAGTCCATGGGGCATATTTACATTTCACCTCTACTGTGGGGCAAAGTTTTTGGACAGATGTGTGAAGAGGTTTTACTACTTGAAAGAAGTTGTAGAAAAAACTGTGGAAGAGCAAGAACTCAAATGTTGAGTCTTTACTCGTTGTCTGTGTTTTCACTCCTGTTAGAGAAAGCAATCTAATAGGAAGGCTATTCTAACTCAGAAATTTGTTTGTGATTTGAGAACTCAATGTTTCCTTCATAGATTATACCACTTATTTACCATTCTGTAGTGCTAATCTTATACATTGAGAGTTTTCATGCATTGAATAATGCTATGTAATCTGACAGAGGTATTGGTTCTGATATGTCAAGGTATTAACATACCTAGTTTTTTACCTAAAGGCAAAGAAAGTAAAGTCATCAGAAAGGTGATGTATAACTGTAAATGATGTCATGCATATTGTTATTGAAGATGAAGAGGTAAGATCATTGCAAGCAGCAATGGATTACTCCCTGTTACTCCAGGGCTGCTGTAACACAGCCAGACATTCTTATTTGAACAAAGGGTTCACAAAGGGTATTACCTGCAAGCTGTTTGTGACCGTATTTCCTCAAGGATTCAAGCATATGATGTGAATGGACAAACAGTATGCAAAAATGGTCATTCACATCCAAGAAAAAGCTGACTTGTAAACCCCCTGACTTTCGTCACTGCTTTGCAAGGTGGTGACAATATTAATTTAAAGTGTTTGTGTTGCAAAGCCAATGGCATATTTTAATAGCTCCTACCTCCCCAACTCATGATGAAAGATAACCTTGTACTGAAGATGGACTTTTAATTTATTGGTTGGGAATGCATGGCTGGGGGAACCTTTTGCTTTTAGGTCAGTGTTTTGAACTCAGGCCATGTGAATAAGTGACAAGGTTGCTAACACATGCAGACTGTTTGGTAATGTCTATGAGGTGAGTTGTACTCTCAGTTTAGCTCTCCGGAGGACAGGTGTCCCCATCATTTAAACCACCAGAAATGGGAGCTTCACTGGAGGTGCCCAAAACTGACCTTATTAGTGAGAGGTAGTGACAGTGACTTTTCAGCCTAGAGGTGAAAGCTAAAACAACTTCTGTACGTGAATTCTGTATTCTCAGTTTGCATCTGTGGGGTTATTCACAGACATTGCTCTTCTATAACAGTTCACTGAGTGACTTCTTTCTCCATACTTAAGTAGCTGGCACATTTCATAATTCACTTAGAGTTTAAGGAGGAAAAGATAAGTAGCAAGAACTAGATTTACAGTAGTAACTGGATCATGCTAAACACCTAGCTTTGATTTTTACGTGTAGGATTAACTTTGGATGGGTGAGAACAGGTGTTGAAGATGTTGGCAATCGTGTTGTTTTCCATCTGTTCACAGTAGATTCTGTTTCTGACTAGTTTTGAGTTCTTTAATGACAAGTTATTTATAGTTTTGTCAACTTTCTTGCTACTAGTTCTTTTTTGGGCTTTTTTAAGGGTAATATTTGAGTGCCTCAAAAGCAATGGTGAATTTTCCCCCACAATAGTGCTGTGGAATATGGAGGGTTTATTATTCTCATTATCCTTGAATACCGAAGTGGGACATTTGAAAATATAGCTGACATCTGCTCCCATTAAGCTTATAGTCCCATATGAAGAATCACGGGTCATAAAATACTCAGCATTTAGGACAAAAACATCTTTAAAATTCCAGTCTTAGATTACTTAGAGTCTGTCACAAAGCTGGGGAGAAAGCACAAGCATCAGGATCTCTTCCAGTGTAGGCACCCAGACGGAGCCGACGGGAAGGGAGGCTGTAGTGCAGAGCTCGGGGTATCCTAAGGGAAGGGCGAGCAATGGGCAGGGCTGCACTCTGTGTTCCCTGGTGGAGGTCCTCCTGCAGCAGGTGGCTGAGCTGCAGGAAGCTGTTACCAGGCTGAAAGGTGTTAGGGAAGGTGAGGGGGAGCAGCACTGCTTACTCCGGGACCAAACTGTTCCGGGGCCTCGAGTGTCTACTGTTGCCCATGCAGGAAAGGAGGCTGCTAACCCAGGAAGCTGGGAAAAGGTAACAGAAAAAAACAACAAAAAAAGGAGGAAGAGGGTAATTAAAAGCAAGGGGCTTCCTCCTGCGTCTGTTGTCCCCACCCAGAACCGCTTTGCTATCCTGCAGGGGGCTGATGAGCAACAGCGCTCCCACCAGGCGCAACCAGCTGGTGCACTGGTAAAGAAGGTCACTACTGGTGCTGCCAGGAAAAAGCGGCGGGTCGTAGTAGTCGGGGACTCTAATCTGAAAGGCACAGAGGCACCCATCTGCCGGCCTGACCCAGGCTCAAGGGAGGTGTGTTGCCTACCAGGGGCTCGGATCAGGGATGTGGCCGAGAAGCTGCCTGCTCTAGTCGGTCCCACTGACTATTACCCACTCCTGGTAATACATGTGGGTGCTACTGATATAGATAGCAGTAGCCCGGAGACTATAAAGAAGGACTACAGAGCTCTGGGAGAGGTGGTTAGGGGCTCTGGAGCTCAGATTGTCTTTTTGTCAATTCTCCAGGATACAGGGCAGGACCTTGAAAAGGCTAGGAGGATTGGGCAGGTTAATAAATGGTTAGAAGGGTGGTGCTATAGTCAGGGGTTTGGGTACCTTGACCATGGGACTCAATATAGTAGGCCAGGTCTACTGGGGGCTGGTGGAGCTGGTCTGACAAAGAAGGGGAAGAGTGGATTTGGTAGGAGGCTTGCCAGGCTGGTCAAGGATGCTTTAAACTAGATGTGTTGGGGGAGGGGGGCGGCATTCCATCCCAACACACCCAGTCGGTTGGTAGCACCTATAGTAAACGTTCGGAGCAATGTAGGGATATTCCAGCTGCTCCAGCCAATGAGCCGGCTTCAATGGGATCTCGGCTCAAATGCCTCTACACAAATGCCCGTAGTATGGGGAACAAACAAGAGGAATTAGAGATGTGTGTACATCTACGGGGGTATGATATCATAGGCATCACAGAAACATGGTGGGATGGCTCCTATGACTGGTGTGTTGGAATGGAAGGTTACCGGCTCTTCAGGAAAGACAGGCCTGGCAGACGGGGAGGGGGAGTTGCTATTTATGTTAGGGATAGGCTGGAGAGTATGGAACTCTGTCTGGGGACAGGTGAGCAGTCGACAGAGAGTTTGTGGGTCAGGGTTAAAGGGAGAAGAGCGATGGGTGATATTATTGTGGGGATCTGTTACAGACCGCCTGACCAAGGGGACTTGCTGGACGAAGCGCTCCATAGGCAGATAGGAGCAGCCTCACGCTTACAGGCCCTTGTTCTCATGGGAGACTTCAACCACCCTGATATCTGTTGGAGGGATGGTACCGCCCGGCACAAGCAATCCAGAAGGTTCCTCGATTGTGTGGAAGACAACTTCCTTCTGCAAGTAATAGAGGAGCCGACAAGGAGAGGTGCCATGCTTGGCCTCGTCCTCACCAACAGGGAAGGGCTGGTTGGGAATGTAACGCTCCAGGGCAGCCTTGATTGCAGCGATCATGAGATGGTCGAGTTTGAGATCCTCAGGACAGTGAGAAGAGCGTGCAGCAAGCTCACTGCCCTGGACTTCAAGAGAGCAGACTTTGGCCTCTTCAGGAACCTGCTCAGTAAGGTTCCATGGGATACAGCTCTAGCAGGCAGGGGGGCCCAAGACTGTTGGTTGATATTCAAGGATCACCTGCTGCAAGCTCAGGAGCGATGCATCCCAACTAGAAGGAAGTTCAGCAGGAGGGCCAGGAGACCTCCTTGGATGGATAAGGAGCTGCTGAGCAAAATTTGAAGGAAAAAAGAGGCTTATAAAAGGTGGAAGCAAGGTCAGGCGGCCTGGGAAGAATACAGGGATGTTGTCCGGGAAGCTAGGGACCAGGTTAGGAAAGCTAAGGCCCAGTTAGAATTAAACTTGGCTAGGGATGTTAAGGATAACAGGAAGGGATTTTATAGGTACATTGCCGATAAGAGACAGGTTAGGGACACCGTGGGCCCTCTCCAGAAGCTATCGGGAGAACTGGCTGCCCTGGATTTGGAGAAGGCTGAGGTTCTTAATGACTTCTTTGCCTCAGTCTTTACCGGCAAATGCTCTGACCACACCACCCAAGTCTTGGAAGGCAGACGCGGGGACGGTGAGGGTGGGGACCCTGGGCCCACTGTGGGGGAGGATCTTGTTCGGGACCACCTTAGGAACCTGAATGTATACAAGTCCATGGGACCGGATGAAATCCATCCGCGGGTCCTGAAGGAGCTGGCAAATGAAGTTGCTAAGCCACTGTCCATCATATTAGAAAAATCATGGCAGTCAGGTGAAGTTCCCGATGACTGGAAAAAGGGAAATATAACCCCCATTTTTAAGAAGGGGAAAATGGATGAGCCGGGGAATTACAGACCAGTCAGTCTCACCTCTGTGCCTGGCAAAATCATGGAGCGGATTATCCTGGAAGGCATGCTAGGGCACATGAAAACCAACAAGGTGCTTGGTGACAGCCAGCATGGCTTCACTAAGGGGAAATCCTGCCTGACCAATCTGGTGACCTTCTATGAAGGGGCTACGGAACTGATGGACAGGGGCAGAGCAGTTGATGTCATCTACCTGGACTTGTGTAAAGCCTTTGACACTGTCTCCCATGACATCCTTCTCTCTAAGTTGGAGAGACATCAATTTGATAGGTGGACCACTGGGTGGATAAAGAACTGGCTGGATGGCCGCACGCAAAGAGTAGTGCTCAGTGGCTCGGTGTCCAGCTGGAGGCCAGTAACGAGTGGTGTCCCCCAGGGATCGGTGTTGGGACCGGTCTTGTTCAACATCTTTGTGGGTGACATGGACAGTGGGATTGAGTGCGCCCTCAGCAAGTTTGCCGATGACACCAAGCTGTGTGGTTCGGTTGATACATTGGAGGGAAGGAATGCCATCCAGAGGGACCTTGACATGCTTGTGAGGTGGGCTGATGCCAACCTGATGAAGTTTAACCATGCTAAATGCAAAGTCCTCCACCTGGGTCGGAGCAATGCCAGGCACAGCTACAGGTTGGGCGGGGAGGAGATTGAGAGCAGCCCTGCAGAGAAGGACTTGGGGGTGTGGGTTGATGAAAAAATGAACATGAGCCGGCAGTGTGCGCTTGCAGCCCAGAAGGCCAACCGTATTCTGGGCTGCATCAAAAGGAGTGTGACCAGCAGGTCGACGGAGGTGCTCCTGCCCCTTTACTCTGCTCTCGTGAGACCTCACTTGGAGTATTGTGTGCAGTTCTGGTGTCCTCAACATAAAAAGGACATGGAACTGTTAGAACAAGTGCAGAGGAGGGCCACGAAGATGATCAGGGGACTGGAGCACCTCTCGTATGAGGATAGGCTGGGAAAATTGGGGCTGTTCAGCCTGGAGAAGAGAAGGCTGCATGGAGACCTCATAGCAGCCTTCCAATACCTGAAGGGGGCCTATAGGGATGCTGGGGAGGGACTCTTCATTAGGGACTGTGGTGAGAGGACAAGGGGTAATGGGTTTAAACTTAAACAGGGGAGGTTTAGATTGGATATGAGGAGGAAATTCTTTACTGTGAGGGTGGTGGGGCCCTGGAATGGGTTGCCCAGGGAAGTTGTGAATGCTTCATCCCTGGCGGCGTTCAAGGTGGGGTTGGACATAGCCTTGGATGGCATGGTTTAGTGTGAGGTGTCCCTGCCCGTGGCAGGGGGGATGGAACTCGATGATCTTGAGGTCCTTTCCAACCCTTACTATTCTATAATGCACACCTTGGGAAATATGTCTACCTGTAGAAGAGATCACTGAATCCACTTTCATTTTAATCCTTCGTTTTAATTTGGTTTAACTTTCCATGAACACTCTGCTGCCTGTTGATTTTGAATCTTCTTTTTTTTTAATTATTATTCTCTGCCTTCACCCTTCTACTTTCTGTTTCTCCAATATCCATGACAAATTCCCTCCAATATTATTTTTTTGTGAAGGGACATTAGGGGTCCAATGGAAGTAGGAGATGGAAATGGAGATCACCACACAAAGAACATGCTGACAGCAACAAAATTTCCAGCTATCTGTTGCGTGACAAGTGCTTGGATTCCTAAAAGGGAGATGCTTTCTGCTGATGAATGAATTCTCATTTTGTAGTCTTTGGATAACATATATAACTAAGTTTCAGGGCTTCTCAGCCACAGAATCTGTAAGGAGTCTTCTTGCGTATTCTCCCTCTTCAGGACTGCAGTGTAGATGCCAATTAGGATAGGAATCTTCCATGAATATCATAGAAAGTATGACTGGAAAAGACTTTAGTCCTACTCTTGGGCAGAAGCAAATATGATCCTGCTGTTCCTGACACATTTATCTAACTTGTTCTTGATGATGTCCAAGAAGAAGGATTCACATTTACCCAGCCAATATCTTCCAGTACTTCGATGCTTCTAGAGTTAAAAATTAATCTGAATCTTCCTTGTTGTTTTTTTAAGGTAGTCTCTGTCTATCTCAAGCTCTGTCTTCAGTGAACACAGAAAACCAGTGTATTCTTTTCTCTGTTGTGACTTCTTAAATGTTTGAGAGAAATATTACTCTCTTTTCAAACTCCTCATGATTAAATCCATGCAATGGTTCTGTCATTCATAGATGAAGTTTTCTAGAATTTTATTCTTTTCATGGCTGTTTCGTGGCTTCTCTCCAACTGGTCCATGTTCTTCCTGAATGTCATGCCCCGAAGAGGGACAATATTACAGCTGATCTCTTTCCAGTATTGAGATTGGAAAAAATACTTCAGATGTTGATACATTGTTCTTCTACTTAGCCATTCCAATATTGTATTTACCTTTTACAACAGCACAACATTTTTTTTAATCAGGTTAGGTTGTGATTCACTGTTACTCCTAGATCGTCTTCTTCAGTGCTACTGCCCTGCCAGCAGTTCTCCATCCTGTGTTTTTGCACTTACTTATTAGTGGAGGAGGGCAGTACTTCAGTCTTGTTGCTAATCTGTATCCAGCTTTCTTCAAATAATTTCACTGATTTGTCAAGATTAGTTTGAATTGTAGCTCTGTCATGGCACATGCTCACAGACCCATCATTTTGCTGTCATACTCAAATGTTACAAACATGCACTCTATTCTGTCATTTACATGAGTAAGTGAAGTATACTATAGGAAATGCTTCAGGGCAGCTTCCTACAGAAGTATACTTAATAAGCCCTTCTACTTAATAGTGAGACATTGCCTACCATTAGTAGGAATAAACACTGACTCACTAAACATTCCTTTCTCTCTCTTGCCCCCTCATATGGTTTTGTGTTTAGTTTTGCTTTTAGATAAATAGCTCTCTGCTTTTACAACCAGCTTAGCTATGTGACGTAAAAGAGGTCTGCTTCTGTAGAGTCCTGCTGGGGGGAACCTTTAAAATGTTCTAACTTAACTAGTGGAACTAGGAAGAATGGCTAGATAGGCAAAATCATGAAGAGAGGGCATGCATGTACCAAAACACAGGCTTAGAAGGGTAGCACAACATATGTTTTTTCTTGCTTGTCCTTGGAAGTTTAATTTTTCAAATATAAGATTGGATTATGCAAAAGTTGAAGTTATATTGTAAAAATAAGAACAGGTAAAAATATCTCGCTTTTTTTTTGTAGTGCACAATAAAAACATAACTATGCTTTTAATAACTATGATTTTAATAGGGTTCTTGCCTCTTTTATTTCTGTGTTGTTTTCCTGATCAGGGTTATCTTGATGATCTTGAGGTCCTTTCCAACCCTAACTATTCTATGATTCTATGATTTGAGTGGTTCTTGAAATTCCAAAAATGAAAAGTAGACTTAGACCAGAACTGTACCTCAGATCCTGAACACTTTTTAGTTTCAAATAGGATTTTAAACATTGCATGTGCTCTTACTTCTAAACCATCAATATTTCTGATTGAAATACATTTAAAATAGGCAGAATTATTTTAAACTGATCAAAACACCAAAGTGGACAGCCCTGTGGTGCTACATGTATTTTGAGAAGTTGCACATGCAAAACTTTAAGATATGGGTGTCATCAGTAGTAATGAAAAGGAAGGGGAATAGATTTGTTGTAGCATTATACTGAGGGTCCATCTGAGTTGTCTGAAGACTTACCTAAATTTTCATGCTTAGACTGACACTTCTCTTTCACACATGAAGATGAGCTTCTGTGCTGAAAACTTCTCTATATTTCCAGCTATCTTAGGTGACAATGAAGATATGTGTCTACTCCTAATAAACCTTGCAATATTTTAGCTGGTTTCATCCCTCCAAACACCTTGTGAAAACTCTTATCTTCCTTCTTTTCCTTCCTGTTCTTCCTTTAAGAAAAAAACACTGAGGTGAGGACAGTGCAGGCAGTGCATGCTGAATTTCCAATACATCTTGCTGCCCCCTGAGTTTTCTTCCATTTTAGATCAATGGGACAAAGTAACCTTTCTTGTTGTCTCTTCTGCAAAAAAGAGCAACACTCACTTTGTAACAAAAGGCTCAGTAATCTTCTTGACATTTGCCAGGGTTCAGCCTTGCCAAATTATTCTTGAAGGGATATTTACACGCTCTGTTTTTTTAGTTAATAGTGAGCAGTGTTAAACAGATGTGCAATCATTCAGTGCTGGGAGGGGGTTGCATGCTTTACAGGAAACCCTAGACTCTCATAGGATTAGGCCACCTGCTTTGTAAGGGCTGAGGTCTCCCCGTGCTTTTCCATGCAAGCAAATTACAGAGTGCTACCAAGACATGTGCAGTGTTCTGTGTGATGAATGCATCCCTTTGACAATGTCTGCTGTGAATGATAAAATTAAGGAAGTATGACCAGCAGATCGAGGGAGGTGATTCTTCCCCTCTACTCTCTTGTGAGACCCCACCTGGAGAACTGCATTCAGTTCTGGGGCCCCCAGTATAAGAAGAATGTGGACCTGTTGGAGCAGGTCAGGAGGAGGTCCACAGAGATTATCAGAGGGCTGGAGCCTCCTGTGGAGACAGCCTGAGAGAGTTGGGCTTGTTCAGCCTGAAGAAGAGGTTTCTGGGAGACCTTAGAGCAACTTCCAGTGCCTAAAGGGGCCTGCAAGAAATCTGAAGAGGGGCTTTTTGCAAAGGCATGTAGTGATAGGACAGGGGGGAATGGTTATGAACTGAAAGAGGAGAGATTTAGATTAGATATTAGAAAAAATTCTTTGCTCTGAGGGTGATGTGGCACTGGCACAGGTTGCCCCGAGAAGTTGTAAATGCCCCATCCCTGAAATTGTTCAAGGCCAGGTTGGATGGGGCTTTGAGCAACCTGGTCTAGTGGAAGTTGTCCCTTCCCATGGCATGGGGATTGGAACTAGGTGATCTTTAAGGTCACTTTTAACCCAAACCGTTCTATGGTTCTATGAACTGGAAGTTCCCTTAGTTACTAGAGCAGATCTGCTGGCAGTGCAGAGAGTCCTAGCATGTCATCTCTGATACCAACTGTTCAGCTATATATATGGACGTGGTTAAGCAGGGAGAGTTTTCCCCAACTTTGAATTTGAGGGGCTTCTGATAAAGCTTCTACTAACTTCTTTTTTAGCCAGTTCTATGGTATGCTCTCTCTTCTTCTCAGGAATTTGGCTTTGACATACTGCCTGTGATTCGAGGGTTTCCTTTTAAAGACTTTTTGGAACACAGTAAACATTTCCCCCACTTGAGCCTTCATATCATCCTTCATTATCCTTTCGCTGTGCTTCATTTGAGTTGTTACAGTTCTCTGGTGTGTTCTGTTTTAAAATCCCATTTTGTCAACCAAGTGTTTTGGCGTGATCGAGTTGTACTAGTGAACCACCTCTCCTTTTGTAGTTCTTCCAGCTTTTTTAATAACATGTACCAATGCATTTAAGCAAGGGGAAATAAGAGTAAGGGGGCAGTTAATAATAATTCAAACCAACAAGTGAAATGTAAAGGTCTATTTATTTTTAATTCATAAAAATATGTTATTGCACCTAATATGCTAAAACTGCAACCAATCTGGATGTTCTAGGAACATCTAAAAGACGTATGTGTAGTCATTGGTTCACATCAAGGTGGTTAATAAAGGCTGCACAATTTTCTGCTAGGTGTCACCTTCATGCCCCTTCTTTTGGGAACAGAATTAAATAGTTAAAAGAATGAGAGCCAACAAAGACCCTATCCCAAGCCCAGAGAAAAGCCCTGATCCTGCAGTCATTGGAGCACTGTGTGGTTACATGAGCTAGGTGATCATGTTGCAGGTTCACAACTTACATTTTAAAACATGGATAACAGACAGATGGGAAATTCTTCAAGGGGGAACCTCAGTCTGGCCTAGTGGGAATGTTCTGGCAGAGCTCTTTCTGTAACACCCTTGCCATGTGCTCAGAGCCCAGTAATGTTCTGTATAGCTGCGGAGTGAATCACTGTATCCCATTTAGCCTAAAAGTAATGAAGACCCTCAGCTAGCTAGAGAGGAAAGATACTTTAGAAGAAGAGCTATAAAGAAGAGTTTTAAGAAACAACTCTATCAGATTGAGCTAATTAGGGATAACACATATGTGTATAAATGTGTTGAATGTTTGCATTTGAAGTTAATTTTCTTCAAGTGTCTTCTGCCCTGGATATTAGAATTTAAGGTCCGCTTAAAATGTCTTGTGTTTCTGCTGTACTTAACAGACACAGGAAGTATTACGTTTCCTATAAATGCAATATTTTTTGTAGCTCAGGTAAAAATTGGATTTTTTCTTTATTTTCTTATGTAAATGTTACAGAAAGTCTAGAAACACAAACCCAAATGTCTCATGTGGGCTAGTAGCCTTTTTGGAAGGGGCACAGACAAGCAAACACATGCCTTTTAAAATCAGTATTTAAAAACTTGTAAATATTATAGCAGACAGGAATTGATCTGCACTGGGGAGAGTTATGAGACATAGGTACTAAATAGGATACAGGTCTGCAATCCTTTATTGGGCTAGATTCACTTCTCAATTTCAATTCTGAGGGCAAGTAAATAGATCTTCCTGGCATGTACCCTGTACATGTCCCCATGCAGGGTATGCAGCTGTTTTGGTGATGTACACTTTGGACTTGCTGTAGGTGCCAAACTTGTCCTGAATCTTCAGCGGGGGGAACAAGTTGTCTTGTGGCCCACTGATGGGTTACAGTTTTGGAGAGGGTGGTTACCAGTGCCTTCTCAGTTCTCTTTATCTGTATTATCACATGTGCATATAAAAATTAGTATTATAGCATCTTGGTTTCTGGCTTTGAAGCATTATCAAAAGTAAGTTATCATTACACTCACATAAAAACGATGTGTGGGTTTACTCAGGAGCGTAGGAGAATTCATCTCTTAGAGATACCACTTTTTCCATCAAAGCATGTCCTTTACTGTGCATGTATAAAAATATTTGCACAGAATGGATATACCCTATTATTTTTTTGGAATTAGCTGCAGTTGATTGATAATTGATTAGGGATAACTTCTATTTCTGCCCATTGGTTGCACTCCTACTTGTCAAGGGCTTGTAAAATTAAGTGGCTCGAGTAAATTACCGGGTATAGTTTGTTTGGTTTTTTTTCCTCAGGTACACACTTTGCTGTCACAGCTTTATGAATCCAAATTATGGAGAAAATGCCATTGCCAGTCTTCACAATGAGGCCAAATGGGCATAGAACATAAACTGCACTCCCTTTTCTAGAGCTAGCTTTTCTAAAATAGACCTGTGACAGCAGCGGACAATTAATAGTGCATTAACATTTACCTGTGGGACTGCAAATTCTTTGGCTTGCTGCCCCGCACCTGTCTTCTGTGGTCTCTCGTCTAAGAATGCCCACAAAGTTTCTTCCATAATGACAATTTTGGAAAGGAGAAAATGTTATTTATTTATTTTTAAAATTAGTAGAGCCACCTATGATAAATACATTATAAAAAGAAACATCTAGCTTTCTAGGCACTTACTTGTATCCCTCCTGGTATTTGGCTTGGTGCCTTCTGTCCTGCCTTGTTTCTCTGGTCAGTCCGATATTCTGAAATGTGCTGTGCAGTTCAGCAGAAAAAGGGATTTGCATTGTCTAAGTCATTTAATAGCTTTTTAATCTCAGGGGATTACAAATTTGTGGGGTACTATATGCTGGCTGTATCTTGATCTCCCTGACTTAAACGTGCTTTGAATTGTTTCTTAATAGCTATGAATAGAATTGTCAGTTAAATCCAAAGCAGTGAGAACAAGTGGTGTCACAACAAGAATAGAAGGATGAGGGTGAAATAAAATGTGGGTTATGGAAAGTGTTAAAATTTGCAAGTTAAGTTTTAATAGAGTCACTTATGGGTTGCATCACTGAGACATAGTAAACACTTCCTTAAGTAGCATTCCTGTAGCCATGTTTGGTCCCAGGAAAGTAAGCCAGTTTGTAAGGCACCAAACTGTTAAGCCACGTGCTGAGAGTCTGCTGTAATGTACTGCAGCAACACTTCCCATGAGGCTCAAGACAACTGTCATGAGGGGATAGCACCATTTCCTGACCTGGTGCACTGGTAAAACAGAAAGCTCTGGGAAGTTGTGGTTTATATAAAAGAGCTAAATCTCATATTCAAGATACAGAAGATAATCTATGCTATCTACATACAGATAGTCTAAATAAAGAATCCACACACAATAGATTGCTTCAGCAGAACTTCGTATGAATTGAGGCTTTGTAGGTAATTCCAAGTTTATCCTTTAAAATGCTACAATATTGATGACAAACCCCAATGCTACTGGAAAGAACCTTATTTAACCTGCAGATATAAAAAGGCGGCCCATAGAACCAGTGACTGTCATCAAACTGTTTATTGAAACACCTTGACTCAGCAGTAGTAGCATCTTTTCCTTGTTTATGTCATAGCAACACTGGCTGCTTAGTGTCTTCATAAAATGAACAAGATTGGGAAGAGAGCTTGTTTCTCAGCAAATTGAGTGCCATAAAAATGTCTGTTTTCAAGAAAATCTATTTAAAATCTATGAAAACTTTATGATCTTTGGATAAAACTTATGTTGTGTGTACAGCAGTGTGGCATCCAGTAAGTTGAATCAGCTGTTGTAGGGGCAAAGTAGAGGACCACAGTGAGATTAGAGGTGGACAAGATTCTGATTTGCTCTTATATATATATTTATATGTACATATATAAGGTAAGGAGTGCCTGGTTCCATTTTGCCTTAAGAAACTGAGAAGTAGCTTTCTTCACAATAAGAATCAGATTTGTATTTTAAGACTGCTCAACTGGTGGGGTCATTGCCATTAAACTATTAAATGAAAACTGGGGAAATCTCATTTACTTGAGTAGTACAGGGTCAGAATGTTCACCGTAAATGTCTCAAAGAGGAGATAAAAATAGCTGAGGTTTTCCTTCAAATTCCTTGTTGAGTATACTATGATGTGCTGGAAAAATTCTACAAACTGCAATAGTATCTGCAGAGAAGCACATCACTTAAGCTTAATTCGTGAAAGCCTCATTCATTTACTGGTTCAGCTTTCTAATGCTTTTGCCAAATTGCCATGCAAGGTTCATGTGCATTTGCCCTTGAGTTCTTTCAGCTGTTTTTTCTGTATTACCATAATATTGTTCCTTCCAAGGATACTTGTTATAATTTTTTGGTATTAACAAATGACTTAGTGTGGTGCTAAACCTTTCTAGATACGTATCACTAGAACAAGATACTGCTTGAGGCAGGCAAATTAATCTTATAAACTAAATCCTACCCCTATAATGATCCAAACCAAATACTATCCTAAGACTCCATCATGTTGAGCCCTGAGGGTAGAGGTGCCTAATACCTCTGTTGTATTGCTTGATACACTGATTTCAGGTCTCCCATGAGCTCAGTAAAGTTTTACTTTCCTGAGTGACTACTTTTCAAGCTACTACCCCTTTATTAAAATAGATACATTTGCAGAGATGCTTCAGTGCAGCTATACTTATCTTCATCTGTACATGCAAAGGAGAAAAAGACCTCAAGTTACACCAGGGAGGTTTAGGTTTGATGTCAGGAAAAATTTCTTCACCAAAAATGTTGTCAGACATTGGAACAGGCTGCCAAGGGAAGTGGTTGAGTCACCATCCCTGGAGGTATTTAAAAGACATGTAGATGTGGCACTTAGGGACACAGTTTAGTGGTGGGCTTGGCAGTGCTAGGTTTACAGTTGGACTCGTTGATCTTAAAGGTCTTTTGCAACCAAAATGATTCTATGATGCTGTTTTCTTATGCTTCTACTTGCAACTCATCCTCTGCAGGTCAACAGAAACCCTGCCCAGATCCACTTGAAGTACTGTTTTTTCTCTTCTCTTTCTCTGAATATCAAGAATTAGGGATTTCACTGCACAGCTCCCCCATATCCATAGCACTTCTTGCTTCTTCCTTTCAATTGGATAGAAGTGGATAAAACTAAAGTTTAGCGAGCTGTTCCTTGTCACTGTAGGAGCTCTGAGAAAAGAGCCCAGCAAGCTGCACATAAATTCTTTGCGTAAACTGAGTGTAACTCAACAACAATCAGAATGTTATTCTTTAACAGAAAGTTGAATTATCAAGAATAAGCAATTTTGAAAATTCAGTCCTTATCTTCTTATGGTATGAAATCTGTCTAGAATTTATGAGATTCAATTTCAGGGAAAGTTTTTGCCTTCATTGACTTGCCTTTCTTATTCTGTTTCTGAAAGGTCAGAAATTCAATAGTTTAATAAAACAGGCAAGAAAAAAAGCCAACAAAAATTTCATATTGACAATGGTGATTTAGGATATATTTTATTTTTTTAAAACTAATTACATTACATATTTTTAATCATGGTAACAATATTTAAATTATATATTATAATACAACAGTATTATTACCATGGCAATATTAATATTATTGCCATGGTATTATTACCATGGCAACCATGGTAATAGTATTTAAAATCGTGGTAATTTGAGATAGCAAAGAAAGGAGAATTCCAAATGTATGACAGTTTTAAGTAGCTGAAGTCTAACTTGCCAAAATGTATGACCTTGTTATATACCTTGAGTTAAATACCTGGTGAAATACCTAGTAAATTTGTTTTCCATGTCTTAACTGAAAAGCAAGGAGAATTTGTCAGAAGGCTGAGAAGCAATGGGCATTTGAAAAAGGCTGTTTTTAACAACTACATTTCCTGCTAGCCCATATCTTTATTTCATTCATAGAAAGGTAGCATATACATGACCTGTGTAGATCAGTGGAGTTAGTTCTGCTTTTCTCTGCAAATAAAAGCAGACTTGGTTATTCTCCATGGGGAGAGAAATGAGTGTGGTTGCTTTTGTGACCTGTTTCCCCTGCAGATTCAAGTATCTGCATTTGTGTGTTTCATGAAGCTGTAGCAGTTTTCTGAAAATTATACAGTTAAGAAATAAAACCATTGGTAAGGCAGCCCATAGCTGCAAAGTCCGAATGCAAAACTTCTGCACTTGAATTATTGTACGCTTCCAAAATCCATTCTAATTGTCTATGTTTTCAAAAGGCATTCTGTTTCTCACTGTAGTTGCAAGTAAGAGAAGTCTTTCTCCAGTTACTTCATTCTAAAGAGTGTTCTCACAGCTTCCTGCCTGGGAGAAATGTATGTTATTTGCCCCTGGCATAGATAACCTGTATAAGAACTGTTTATCATGACATGAGTTCAAGTAGTGGAGGTTTTTGCTTCTGTGCTTGCTGTTGCCTCCATTTTTCTGTTACACAGCTTCCTTTTTACCATATAAATCTTTCTTTCCAGAAAGAATGTGTAGCAGATAAGTCCCAACATAAAATTATGTGCTCAAAGAATGTTGAGTAGTAATAACTATTAGATAACTTCTGCCTTTATGTGCAAATCTTTTTTTTAGGATGCATTTATGAGCAGAATCTATCATATTGCTTCTAATCAAGCAATTCTTTGCATCTTCATGACCATCTAGGATAAGAATTTTGAACTCAGCAACATGTGAAAAATTAATGGGAGTTGAACATCCAAATTTATATGGCAGTAGTGAAAATCTCAGATGCAACTTTTACTCACATGGCTTAGCAATTGTTTTAGAAAATGCCTCATTGATAAGATTCTTTTTTAAATTACTATTGCAGACATTTACAGCCTGGTGCAATTCCCACCTCAGGAAAGCAGGCACGCAGATTGAGAACATTGAGGAAGACTTCAGAAACGGCCTTAAACTGATGCTCCTCTTGGAAGTTATCTCAGGTTGGCTGAAATGAAGTTTGCTATGTATTTACAGCATGATAACTGAAACATTGTTAAAGAACAAAAAACATTAACAATTCGAAACAGTGAACACATCCTGCCTTCTTAATATTCAGCTGCTCTACCACAGACAGGAGCAATGACCTAGAAGCTGAGTAGCAGGAAGCAGTCACCTGTCAAGGCCAGGTTGGACAGAGCCTTGGGTGACATGGTTTAGTGTGAGGCGTCCCTGCTCATGGCAGGGGGATTGGAACTGGATGATCTTAAGGTCATTTCCAACCCTAACTATTCTACGAGTCTATGATTCTATGATTCTATGCTTAGGGCAAAGATAAAAAATTTACTCTGGTTTTACTGCAGTGTCAAGAAAAGTCAAAGTCAGATGTTTCAGCATTTGAATTTTCTCCTTGGGGTGTTGTTTGAAGCCCTGTGACATGCTTTCAGAAAAATACCTGTTAGAATGACTGCTAACTTTTAGACAGTGTTCAGGGCATATTCACTCTTGAGTTCTAGTTGCTTGCATGTCTGTAGCCACGTGAATGTGACAATAAACACATTACATTTGTTACTCTGCAGGGGAAAGACTACCAAAACCAGACAGAGGGAAGATGCGCTTCCATAAAATTGCTAATGTCAACAAAGCTCTGGATTATATCGCCAGCAAAGGAGTGAAACTTGTGTCAATTGGTGCAGAAGGTATGTGACAGAGCTTGACAATGCATGTTGTTTAGATCCTAGGCATTCACATGACAAAAGCATCTGACAGAGACACTTGGCCAAATCACGTGGGCTATTCTCCATGTGTGGGTGCCTCAAAAATCCATTGATATCGATTGCTGACTTATATTTGTGAAAGGACAAGAACTGGAAATTTGTGGACACCTGGAGAGAGATGGGATATAAATGGTCTCTAAGATCAGCTTATCTTCAGTGTTAAATTGAATTGTCTGTGTTTCAGTGGGCGCACAGATAATGACTTCTTCTTTCAGAGCATTATGTTTTTCCTACACATTATTAAAACGGAGGAGCTCCTTTAGAAATCAGGTTGGATTCTAGGGTGTGCTTTATCCAGTCTGGGACACTTTTTAATCTTCAGGAGGTATTATCCAGGCAAGACAAAGGCTGGCATCACTACCAGGTGGCTGGGACCTACTCCCATTTTATTATGAGACTGACTGTGGATGGCAGCTGTGTTTCTAAAATTCGCATGTAGAGTTAAGGGAGTATCAAAAGAAATGGTAGCTCTGGAGAGATTGAGCATATGAAGAAAGTGGGGTGGGAGGTTATTTACCAAAGTTACTATTTTTTTATTGTTCTGTTGTTCAGGTAATTAAATGCCAACACGCAGTTGGCTACCTAAATGCTCATAGATGTAAACTCTAAGCAAAAGAAGGCAGGCTCTCACTGCAAGTGAACCTACACCTCTCATGAGAGTCAATTCATTGTTTAATTAGGGTTAAAAAGGTCTTTCTAGAACTAGCTGCTCCATGGAGATAATCGTATTGCTTCATATCCCTAGGCCTTTTAAGATTGATTTATGAGCCTTCTCTTCTGGTTTTCTGATCTCTCCAGTCTTATATCTGTCCTTATTCTGGCTTTCAAACCTTGATCTCAGGGAGCTTATTGTAATTGCGGCTGAAGCAGGAAAATTCTTAGGTGGGATAGGAGCATCTGTAGTAGTGGAGAGATCTATCGGCGTTTGTTGATTCCTCAGTGGTTTGACCTAGCCCATTTTGTTCTTCAAGTATCGTTTCCCAACTGTGTTCAGTTTCTAGGTCTAGAACTCCAAAATCCCCAAAAATATGTGTTCTCTGGGCAGAGCAGTTGTTTGAACTCACCCTTTACTCATTAGAGTCTGAACTGGGTGGGCCATCTGAGGCCAAATCCATACCATCTGTCTTTAGGCACTTAACAGACGTTTTTTGGGGGAATATGCCTTCAGTGGGGAGAAACAGGCAGTTCCCTGAGGTATTTCAGATCTCAGAAGAGCATTACTGCATTTCAGAGATGGCTGCCTTCCTCCAGAAGCTGTACAGGCAGTCAGGCACAGCTGGGCCTTTTGCTTAATTAAACGAAGTGGGATGGAAAAATATGCCACTACCTCTAAACCTCTGCTGTTAAGGTTATTCTGAAAGCGATGTGGCATTGAACAGACAGCAGAGGGTACTGAAGAGACAATTTATGTGTGGAAATGAAAATTAAGATACCTGGTGCAGGAATACTGACAGCACACAATGTGGAGCAAATGAATGGTAGTTTCTCTCATTTCATGCTGGGACTCTCAGCCTTCATGACCGAAAACAAGAGTGTAGCAAGAAGGGTGGTCGTGGGACAGAGTGATGATTGTCTCTAATCACAGGTTGTACTATGTTTTGTACTAATGTTTTCACACGTAGGTCCTTCAAGCAAGGCTGGAGTATTTAAACCAAGACACATTAGCCATATCTGCTTCTGAAAGGAGCAGGCCAGCCCTCTGCACTTCCATCTCCCTCATTTTGCCCTGCTTATTGCAGCTCATTATTGCCTCAGCTCTTGAGCACTTTCTGTATTACCTGAAGGCAAAGCATCCAGGATAGCTCATATCAGCCATTAAACTCATTTAAACTAATCCTGCTGCTCTCCTTGGCAGCAAATGGCAGGAGTTTAGATGCTCTGTCACAACAGGCAGTTCCCTCTGGGAGTGAGGCAGGAACAAGGGGCAGTAACTTCTTCCAGCTTCTCAACTAGTTGCTTTAAGGTGATGTCTGTCCATGCACTTGATATTTCTTCCTGCGTGTGACAGCAGGTTGTACTTAGTAAGACAGGAGATTAAGGTGATGTTCTTGGCTGTGCTGCAGGCTTTTATTGCCTGTTTTTGGAATTTTTAATCTGTAAAACGGAGGGATTAGAAGCAAAAATTCATTCATTAGCATTAAAAGCCATGTGTTAAATTCTTGATGGAAGCACAGGAGAAAAATCCACTGTTACTGTCATATCTTAGCTGCAGAGAGGAACCTGTCATTGTAAGACATTGCACTATGTCAAGTATGGCTGCTAACACACATTAGATTACATCCATGTGGGCAGGAGCTGATAGATTTGTGTGCCTTCCACTCCTACTCTAAACAGGCTGAACACAAAGCCAGCTCTGGCCCAGGCGTGCTTAGTGCTCTGTTAAGTTTACCACATCCACTCTACTAAATTTGTTATCTAAGGCACAGTGCCTTGCTGATGCAGCAATGCAACATCACATCTGACTGGGTATAGTTTCACAGTGTAGGACCTCTGGCACCAGTACGTGTTTAAAGAGTCCCTGTGCCCCCTTGTCCTGCATACTTGCTCCCACGCTGTATAGCCCTACCCTGTCACTTAGGCTGACAACTGTTTCTTGAGCTATGCTGGAGGCTGGATCAGCAATCTGATCTTTTTTTAAACCACACTTCATCTCTTTTTTGTCTTTTGTTACATTTTTCAGCATTCTTGACTGGGCTGTCATTTTAGGATGAAGACGGAATGAATGCCAGCAAGAAGGCAGAGGACAGACTCCTTAAGCTTGTATTGTTATCAAAGTCCTTAACCCCCTAACTCGCTGCCTCTGTGTGTAAGCATGGGGTATATGGGTTTGTCTGCATCCATCTGTTTTGGCATTCTCTGAGTTACGTGGATGCTTGGAATTCTTTTTAATTTCCAAAGCATGAAAGTTTTGCATCTAAATCTGCTGAGGATCATGTTTTATTGTCTGACATGCTGAGGGATGTATAGCACGTAGGCTCAAGGGGACCAACTGGCATTTTAAATGGGGCCTCAAAACAAAGATTAAACTGTGATTCCTGTAGGACATTAGTACGAAACTCAATTTAGTATTTTTTAGGAGCCAGGGATAGTCTTTAAAGGCATTATTACTGTTCTGAGGCTGACTTCCTTGGCTTGTCTGCGTAGTGGAGACAGGTGATCACCTTTAACTGTGCTGCTGAGGAGAAGTCTAATTTAGCTACTCTGATTTGCCTTATGGAAGATTCTTTCTTTCCAGTGGTGATGAGATGAGACTAGAGAGTCAAGAAGCTAAAGCAAAAGCTGTGAAAGTAGTCCTTACGAGCTGTGCACAGTCCAGGAGTTAGTAGTTTTCCCTTAAGCTTTAAAAAGTGCAATAACTCCATTTGTAAGGTAATTGCATCCAAAAAAAAAAAATAATGAACTGAGATATGGATAAACACAAAAGAGAAGTATCTTGTTGATAGGAAACACTTTTTTAACCTTCATTATTCTGCAGGGGAAATGTACTGCTTTTCCAGGGAGCGGGAGAAAGAGTGAAGATCAAATGATCTGTGAAGGTTAAAATAAAAATACATAAATAGACCCAAAGCAGAATGAAAAAATGACACTAAAACCTTGGAGAACTTGCCACACTGCCTTGCTTAGCTTTCTCTCAAGGTAGTTTTTATTGTTTTCCCTTTCCCTTCTCTCCTTTCCTGTCTTCATAGGTCAGCAAGACCTTTTTTTCCCAGAAAGCTGGAGCTTTGTGTATGTGAGGTGTAGGAACTATATTCCTCCCAGAGCAAGCAGGCAGTGTCAAGAAGATACTGAAGTCTTTTTATTGACCTGTAGAGGAAAATGATAGGAGTGAACTGGTATTTTTTCATCACTGATACTTTTTAACATTTAGCAATTTTTTTTCCTTCTGTTCAGATATTTTCCTATCTTTTATACGTGTTTTTTTTGTGTGTGTGTTATGCTAGCAGTAGATAATAATAAACCAAACCTGGCAAATTGCTTGAAAAGTCTCCTTGAGGCACAGCATAGAAAAGTCCCTCTCGTGCTCTTTCATTCTGTCAGTGTGTACATATGGGTATGTAAATCAAAACAATGATGCAGTGATTAGGCGAATCCATGAACTGATTGTTTGACAATCAGCAATGCCTCCTGAGTATTTAAACTCATTTATTTTACATTTGAAGAAATTATTCTTTATGGTATATACATATCAGACATCTCATCAAAATACAATTAAATACTTGACCAAGGAGGCAGAAGGAGAGAATTAGCTGCATGCCCTAATTGCCATTTGGACTTTTTTGGCTGGGAGAGTTTAGTTCTGAAATTTGAAAAGACTTGAGGGCTTTCAGGAGTCATAGGATAGTAATAATGCATGGAAGGCAGGCTAAGCGAGCTAGGAATTCTGGTAGATTAGTGTAGAACCCAAATGGGAAATCTGAAAAATAGCCATTCATATGTAATGTTGGATTATCACACAAGAAAAGTAAGTGTAGAATAGTGATTGGTGGTATTATCTCCTACCACATTTGTTAATTCCATAGGTTCAAATGACAGCTTGTGTCACATACTTCTGCAATTTAACATGTATCTTAAGTCTTGGAGGTAGCAGCTGCTTTGTTCGTTAAAAGTTGCCCCTGGATTCAGAGATCTTTTAAGTGGAAGAGTGACTGCATTTTCTGCTGCCACTCCGTTGGCATTTGATGTTAAACTGAGGAAATTCCTCCTGCTGCAAGTTACTCCTGCTCCTTCCCTGGAACACCAGTGGGCCCCCAGGCAGTCACAGCTGCTCCACTGCTCGAGGAAGGCTGGAGGTGACTTTCAAGTAAGAGCAGCTGGTGCCTTCCTGCTCCACTGCTCTTTTGGTGTGAGGTGACTGGGAAGGCAGCCTATAGTTCCCCTCTCTCGCTGTTCCACTCTCTCCCCTGCTGGTACTAGACCCTTCTTACAGTCTATGTTTTCCTGAGTCTCTCACCATACTTTTCAGGTTGATTTAATTTTCACCATGCTTAAGTGTGGAGACTAAGGCACTGACCCCATTTCTGGTGATGAAACAAAACCGTTTATTATCTGATGGTCCAGGGTTGATATAGGCTTTCTGAAGTACCCGCGTGTATGAGCGGCTAATACAATTGGTTCGCTAGCACCACCCACATGGGTCTCTTCACTTCTTCATTGGTGGATATCTTGCTCACTGGTTGCCTTGATTGGCTGCTTGCTTCTCGCTTCTCTCTTCCTTCTTATCTTGCCTACAATACTCCCAAAACTTTCCCATCAACAATCCTCAGCTATCTCAAAGCTTTCCCAGGAGCTAGTCCAACTCAGAAATCCTTCACATTTACACCCACACTTAGGTGGTCTGGCTGTACATTTTTTAGTGTTGAGAAGTTTAAGTGGTATCACTGTTCATATTACAATGTAGGAGCACTGAATTCTGACTTAGCTTGTGAAAAGTATTCCCATGTATATGTGAGAAGGACTGGAGAAAGCACCTTCCTAGAACCCTCTGTTATAGGTTGACTCAACCAGTCCTTAAACAAATTGAAACCTCAGAGGTAGAAAATCCCGTTTAATATCAAAGATACATAAATGTGCATGGCATCAGAGCTGTAAGACATTACAACGTGGCCATGTTTTTGAGCTGCTTGGCAGGAAGCTAGGTAGCTTAGTCTCAGGTAGTGCTGTGTCTCTTGAGCTGTTCTTCATATCTGGTACTGTAGGTAAAATTCTCAAAAAGGTCTAAATAATATAGGGGAATTTTTGATAACCATTTTATTAAAAAATAATTCTGTTCATGTCCTGTAGTTTCTTAAAATTTGTGGCAAGACCGTATTTTTTTCAGTTCCTTTGTATCTGAAAGCAGTAAAGCCAATGTTGTTCAAACTTGAAGAATGAATTTCCCCTCAGGGTCTCTTAAAAAAGTCAGCCTTTAAGGTAAAGATCTGAAACAGTTACAACTGCCTGGAGAGAAGCCTTTCAGTACGGAAGGGCCGAAGTGACCATGACTTCAGTGATCTTCACTCCGACTTCCACGGTAGTACAAGCCTGAGTTTGTTGAAAATAGAACCCAGATGAACTCTGTGTAGACACAGAAATATGGTCGATAGATAACAAATGTCTTAGATGCAATATATTATTAATTGAAATATATGATTAAAATAATAGAAAATGGGAAAAAAAAACCAAAAAACTACTACTATCTCTTTTCTCATCTTAGAAATTGTTGATGGCAATGTGAAAATGACGCTGGGTATGATCTGGACTATCATTCTTCGCTTTGCTATTCAGGATATTTCAGTGGAAGGTAATAGTAGTGCAACTACGTTAAATAATTAGGAAATTTCTTCAAGACATTTTTATGTTAATTGTGCACAAGTGAGATGACTATTTTAAAAATTAATTATTTAGTCACAGAAAATGATGCTGAAAATTCCCTACCTGGTGACAAAATAGATTTCTGAAGGGAAAAAGTAATTATCCTCCTTATCCTGACAGAGACCTTAAGCCAGCTTTCTAAATACAGAGGTTCTGGGCATGTCTCTCAGTTATAAAGATAGATACACGCCTGGGTTTCTGGGCTTCCATGGCCTCAAACTATGCTTACCTTGTATGGTTGTCCTATTCCCAACGTATTTTCTTAGTACTGTCTGTTTCTTACATTCTTTGCAATTATTATCTGATTAAATCCCTCTTCTTTCTAAAACTTCACCCCCTCCCCCACTTTAGAATTAATTTTCTTAACTTTCATTGGTAACTGGCTCCAAATGTGTGTTGTAGTTGCAATATTATTAAAATCAAGTCTATGCTGTGGAAAGTCTAGAATTCAAGAAAACTCATCTCAATGTTCAACGCAAGTAGTCCGTTCAAGCTCGGCACGCTGTCCTGCCTGTAATTTGTGGGACACCAGATATGGGCCTAATGGTCTATTTGATTGTTTCTGTCCTTTACTTATGCATTCAGATTCCCTTAGGGTTCAGATAATAAAGGTGTTTGTTCAGCACTTACACCTTCCCCTAAGCAAACGGACTGAGGCTACAAGTATTTTCTGTCTGGCTCTATTGTATTTGTATTAGGTATTTTTCTCCAAATATACATTCTGTTAACCCATATAATGTCTTGAACTTCTAATATCCCAGAATTATTGTGCAGGCTGAGACTGTAGTCTGAGTTGTTCCAGTTGAGCTGACCTCTGGGTCCTGCTGGAACCTCATTAGTCTATTTGTATCAGTTATCTTTTAGGATTAAATGTTGGCTTATGCCAGGCAGTTTCAGGTGGCTGACCACATTTTAGATGACAAGAAATTAATTACTTGAGCACTTGTTACATGATTCCTTTTTTTTTTTTAACTCCCTGGTATCTTTTACAGAGACCTCTGCCAAAGAAGGGCTGCTGCTGTGGTGTCAAAGGAAAACTGCTCCTTACAGAAATGTGAACATTCAGAACTTCCATCTTAGGTAAACTTCCATTGTTTCAATGGGTAGAAGCAGTCTAAAATATTATAGGTCATTTTTTTCCAGCAGTTGTGTAGGTATATATTTAACAGGAGAATTTCGCTCTTCACCGTTAACTAGATTAGTTTCAAATTTTCATGCTTTATCTTCAAAGTCTTTTTTTGTTTAGCCTTTGGCATTAATTACCATGGCTTACATAGTATTTAAACGAAAAAAATCTCTACTACACGCAGAATGACCATATTACATTATTAGAGGTCCTTGGTATACAGGAATATCTGCAGCATAGTGACTAGGCAAATGACTGCTTTCAAATGAAAACGACTGTAGCTATAGACTGGTTTTGGCAAAAATACCAGTGTGTGGAGTATGGAAATATCTCATTATGATGAATCAGTCTTTATAATTTTGTAACATAACTATAAATAAAGAGCCAAAAATAAAGAGCCAAAAATGCACTCAGTACATAGCATTAGCACTTTCATCACATTTTTTTTCCAAATCAGGACCATGACCTAAGCTGGAAAATTCAGTGAAGCTCCAGCCTTGTGGTTCCGTGTTTTCATTAAGGGCTAGAAAGGGAGTTCCAGGCCATATGCAGGCTGCCTGGTTTTGAGGTTTCACTGAGCTAGTTCCTGTAGCTCTGCCAGTGACCTGCCTCATTAAACTACATGACTTGTAATTTGCACTGTTTAACCATGTAATCTTGCCTTCCCTGGAGCCCTTATACTACTTACAATAAGAGCTCTGTATTATAGTGTTTTGGTGTTTTGAATTAATTTGTAATGTGCAGCACCTAAAGCCCATGTAGTGATAGAGAAGGTACAGTTCACACGTGCATCCACAGATAAAAAGAATTTATTTACAGCCCCTACATTGCCTTTAAGAGATTTGAAATTGATTATGTGTTATTTTACTTGAATGTACAGAGGTATATTTCAGTAGAGATTTATATGGATGCAAGGTATGCTGTAAGTTACAGCATGAGAATCTTAGTATATATGTGTACGTATGCTGGTCTGATGCATGGTATGGGGGAAACATCTTGAGTTGAAGTACGTTGCTTATTGTTTGGGTTGATCAGCTCTTATAGAACTACTTTACAATGGGCTTTCCAGACTGCTTCAGTCTATACCTTTTGGAAAAAAGGTTTTTGTTAGTTTGGTGCTAATTTTCATTCAGTTTTACCTTCTGGATGATTTTATACTATACACTCCATGCATTTTCTACTTAATTGTATTACATTTTTATTGGAGGTGGATCTATTATTTGAAGGACCTACCCAGACATCTTCATGACAGGGATTCTAGCAGTCTTAACATGTTTAGTAAACACAATTACTGCACAGGGTAAGACCTCAAACTCACAATCCCAGTGATTGCATAAAGTGTTTCCATAAAGTATCTTTAAGAATAACTGCTTCTGGCTGAAAGGAACCTCTCATAATCTTTCCAAATAGATGTTATTTGTAGCTTCATTCATTGTCTGTTCTTGCCTCAAAAGGTAGTGGTCCTGAAGTCACATTGAAGTGTATGAGCTCAGATCGAAGCTGTCATATGTGTGAAGTGTTTTAAATAAACTGATTTATGACTTCTTACTTCCATGAGCACGACGTTGTTGTAATATTAAAATTATCTGAAATAACTGACACAGAAAAAGCCAATCACTTCAGCAGATTCAAGTAGTTGCAGATTTGCTCTCCTTTTAGTTTTTCACAAACATGCTGTAGGTGTAATAGGAGATTATGCACTTTCATCAATGAATGTGTAATCCTGGGACACTGCACAAATCAAGCAATTGAAATTGGGACCTGTCATACATCATGTACACTGCCTAGAAAGTATTGTGGAGTCCTTCTATGTGTATGGACTGTAGAGTAAGATATGTACTACAGAAAAAGGAACAGTAACAGAAAGCTCAAAGGGATGAGAGTTGACAGAATGTGTCAGAATTTGACAGGAGAGTTCCTGCTTGACTTAGGACTTGAAAAAGGATCACAGTGTAAAATGCCGTGACTTTATTAACTAATCTTTTTCCATTCTATTTTTTGTTGTAAAGCTGGAAAGATGGCCTGGGATTATGTGCACTTATCCACAGACACCGACCTGATCTTATTGACTACTCCAAGCTAAATAAGGTCATTAGTCTGGGTGGTACAGCATGCTGTCCTGCAGTGATTTGGCTCACTTGTGGTTCGCTTAGCATGTTTGCTACAAGACAAGCTGAGGAGTGCGTACTAATTCTGACTGGCTTTCTAAACTCCCTCCAACAAAAAAAAGTGACATGGAGGAAAGGACCCCATGACTGTCCTGAGTCCTTTCCTTTCCATTACAATGACTTTAGCATTTAATTGTAAATAATCTAGTCCTCAACTGCCAGGCAGTTGATGAAGTCTTTTGCACTGCCCAATATGGATATTAAATCTGATGCATTGGAATTCTCTATTCACCACTGGTAGTATTTTACAGTCTGTCCTGTTCTGAATCCGGTGTAAATGACTGTAGATTGCAGAGCAATAAACAATGACTTGATGATGAATCCTAAAATTGCTTAGAACAAAAACCTTGGTAGTCAGGAGTACTCAGTAAATTACTAGTCTGCTATGGAAAACACCAATTTCACCAATTAGATTATACGTATACTTTCAGACAAGTGGAAATGAAACCAGTGCCCTTAAGTCCTTAGGATAGGACCTCATGGAGATCACAAAACTATTTTATTGAAATGTGCTACTCTTGGCAAAATGCATGCTTTCTAAAAGATACCAGCCACTTTGGCTTGAGGGGGAGGAATGAGGAGCAAGTAATCATGTGAGAATTTCTGAGTACCATTACTGCAAAATAGAACCTAAAAAGAAAGTGGAATGTTGTCTTCTTACGTTAGCTCTCAGTTCATACATACCATTTTCTGCTCCCTGGAATGAATACATCCTATGGTCTCACATACACATTGGTAAATCAGAAAACTTAATCATGGGTTTAATTTGTTCAGTGTAACTTCTTATTGATGAGAGAGAATGGAAATCATAGACTATATTTTTGATTCCATGCACTTCCATTACATATTGATTTTACTAGGGATCAGCTGTTATTAGAAAGCCTTTGATGTGGGAAAAGATAAATGAATGAAATGAAATTATTTGTAAACTTAGTTTGCTTTATATATTTGTCAGATCTATGCTGGGGTCTTCAAGGTGTGCAGTGATGAAAATTACATGAACTAACTCCCAAACACACAAGATTTTAATTTAGGCAGTTGCTAAGACAGCTGCAGATCTGAACCAAAAGGCAAAATATTAACCATCAACACTAGCTTGGTCTCTAACACTATATATAACCTTTCCTACAGATGAAGATATTCATGGAATGAATACAGAGGCAGCTACATGTCTCTGCATACATGTGCTAAATCATGGCACAAACAATAATTAGTTTGAGTTTGTACTTTGAAAAGTGGTATACAGTAGTAAAGAACTTCACAGTACAACCATACTATATGAGAGTACTGAGAAAAGGGAATAGAACATAAGCAGATCTGTTTCAGCATTACTATTTCCCTCTTAGAGGTTTCCAAAATAAGAACAGGTCAGGTTTCAAACTGAGGCTGAGCTGTGGCACATAAAGCACATGCAGAAAAATCCTAAAATAGATCTTGCTTTTCTGACCTGGCTGTTTTTGATTGACTGCTCATTTTGGTTACATTAACAGCTGTCTTGGTGTCTTGTTTCTTGGTTACTTATCTCCTGCATGCTGTCCTTTCCTTTTCTCACCAATGTGTTTTGTGTGAACCTGTAGCTGGAAAGATGGCCTTGCTTTCAACGCCCTTATCCATAGACACAGGCCTGATCTTCTTGACTATGACAAATTAGATGAGGTATTTCTTTAGCTGTAGCAGAGAGTTTTAGTAACTGTGGCTTGTAGTTTTGTTTAAAAGGATGGATGATGGGGATCTCCAATTATTCAGAAGTTTCTGTGATTTCAAACAAATCCTTTACCAGTAGAGCACTATTAACTCATGGACTTAGCAACAAACACACAAATAGGAGGTGCTCATCACTCATCCATAAGCAAAGTGTTTTAAACTAGTCAATAGGTCTCACTTAGATTTAGTGTATTTTTGTCCCATTTAATTTCAGTAAGAGTTTTTGTATACACAGTTATGTGCATACAAATGTTTTATTACATATGGTGTCTTGTGCAATGAAAAAATAAGTTCATGGGGTTTAAATATTCTTCACATTTGAAGCTTCTCTTACAGCGATGCACGAAACTGCTAAATGATGATAAAGTGATAACTTATAATTAGAGACTTTGCATTCTATTATACCCAAATTGTTAGGTTTCAAAATGTAAACTGTTCTTCATGACATATTTTAATGAACATGCAGCTTTCAAAGGAAAGGCTAACTAGTATCGTATGTTTATATGATACCTGACATACGTATGTGCATGAGGAACAGACTTCTGTGAAACTTAAGCAATTGCTGTCATTCCATATTAAATAATCTTACTAAGTTTATTTGAAAGGAACAAAAGAAGCATGCTTGAAACTAGATCCCTTTATAGAAAGTGTTTGTATTCAAATGGAAGCCCTGGAAATTCCCTATAGAAAACCAATCAACATTTTTTCAGTGCCCTGCAACATCTCTAGCTTTGCTCTTCTGTGTCTTATTTTCCCAGCCTCTCTCTGTGGACATTGGCATTGTTCAGAATATGTGAAAATAATGAAAGCATTAGTGGCATGGACTGCCATTTCACATAGGGTGTTTACTTTCCAAGCTGATACGGGAAGGCTGCCTTAAGACAAGCCCTAATCTGTCACTGTCTTCCATTGTCTGCAGTGTAAGATATTAAATACATGATGTTTATCTGAACTGTGCTCACTGTTTCCTTTCTCTTTCCTTCAAAAACCAAAATCAAAATCTCAAACCCAGAGGAAGTTCCATTTGTAGAGGCATTACAGATTTGTCTGTCCAAGCCAAAACTGAGAAATTTTGCTCCTTCTGGAGAGCTGTTCTGTCTGTGCTTGCTATCTCTCATGTATGCACCTGACCAACCAAAAACTCAATAGAATTTGTATCACTATAATGTAACATAGAGTAGCTATAAAGCATGCAGGATTAACTTTATGATGAATTGTCTAGTATAGCCTACTGGACCAGTGGCCTTGACTGTATGCATTACTGCTGTACTTCATTCAGAATTAGCTCAGAATTATGAGCGTACACTGCATATGTTATTTCTATTCCCCTCCAGAATATACTTGTATCAGTCTCCTAGTTGTACATGATAGGTTGTTACTGTTTACTTTTGAAAGTATAGCAGTAGATAAACCAAAAGTTCACCTAGACTCAGCTTTTTGAAGAATAATAGTTCTGACTCCAATTCCCAGTTTGGAAAACGGAGTAAGTTTTAGTGTACATACTGTGGTCTTGCTTCAAGGAAAGACTAACTTATTGTCTTTTCTTCTTTGATACAGGATGACCCCATAGGAAATATCAACCTTGCCATGGAAATTGCTGAAAAGCATTTGGATATTCCCAAGATGTTGGATGCAGAAGGTGAGAGTTGTTGTATCTTACTGAAGTTTGTGTTACTCACTAGTAGAAGACAGTAAAACATCTTTTGTAACGAGCAAATTTTCAACATTCCTTCTGCAGGAATCACAATGGAGCAACCTGCTTTGTTTTCAAACAATTTTCTTTCCTTCTTGTTCCCATGTATTGGATAATCTCACCCTGGTGGTTTGCTATTGTTTTATATTTATTATAGTACTTTGGACCCTCATCTCAGGACATCTCAGCCCCCACAGTGATAATTAGGGTAAAATCATAGAATCATAGAATAGTCAGGGTTGGAAAGGACCTCAAGATCATCGAGTTCCAACCCCCCTGCCATGGATCAAAAGATAATCCTTGCCTTCAAGAAATAAATATCTAATAAAGAGAAATAGAACTGTTGTTAGCAGTTTAAAGCATATTCTCTTTTTAAAATGGTTAAGTGAGAGGGACAGAAATAGAAGTACAGAACTTTGAAATTATGAGAACAACATGCGTCCTATGAAAGAGTTAGGTTGAGGGAAGCAATTTTTTTGTTTATTTTAACTGTAAACCTTTTGCAGTGATGGTTTCGATATTATAAATCAAATCAATATTTTTTATATATCGACTCAATAATTATATATCAAATATGTCAAACAATAGTTTGATATTTAGTTTCTCCAATAATCATTAGAATTTGTTGACAAATAACAAAAAATATTTATTAAAGTTTCTGGAATTTCTTCAAGACAACCAAACTTTTGTCCTCAGGCAAAAAATGCTGCCAAATACTGGAATTTGCCTACACTAGTGCAAAGCATGTCTCCAAGTATGCAGACTCTGCTCTGGTGGCTTGTCAGTAGAGCAGTGGTAACACAGGAATTATCCAGAACACTCATGCTGACAGTGTCTGCTCTTCTTGAAGTCTGGCAGGAAAGTTAGGCCAATGTAGGATGATTTGGAAAATCCAGGTTGTAACCCCTTCATTGAAGAGGTTTCTTGGTTTCACTGTTATGCTTCAAAACAAACTGTTTTAATCTTTGGAACTGCAATTGCCATTTGAAATAATACTTAATTATTTTACTCTGAAATACTGTGCAAGGGAATATACAGAAGTGCTACCTCCTTACCATTGAACCTCATTTTCTTCTCTTCACATACAATGTAAGACACCTTTTTTTCTACTCACCAGATTTTCTATACATTCTAGTCCTTATCTTACTATTCTCCTTCTTGGCAGAGGAGGAGGAAGTAAAATCATGCTGCTTCTAATACCCTTTAAGTATTCACCATCACTTTTTGCTCTCTTTGTTTCCACTGTGTTCTCAGTGGAAACTTTGCAAAGTTTAGTTCACAACTATGTGAAGTAGATGCAAAATCAATAAATACTTCAGTCCTGAACTTGGAAATTTCACTGTTAATACAAGAAATTGTCACCTCATTCCTGGGTCTTTTCACACCAGTGTCTTCCCACTCCTTAAATTGGCAGGAATCCTTACACCTTGCACTGGCATCCTTAATCACTCAGCTGTAACTGGTGTAAAACCACCTTTTTCTGCCTTTCTCTGGTAAGAAATGTAAAGGTCCATTTTTACCAATGTATCCATATGTTGATTGCACCCTCTATACTTCTATTCTTTTTTGCTGTAATACGGAAAAAAAACTATCAGCCAGCCAAGCCAAATTCTCCTGTGATTTATGCTATTAACTAAAAAGACAGAGTGGTTCAGGCATTGCGGAACTGTTACTATCCAGGCTTTTCTTAGCACAAAATGTGTTTTAGCATAAAATGTCAATACCCTGTCAGTCATGGAGGCCCTGTGTTAATGTACACTCTACGCACTCCTATTTTGTGGCTGTCAGTGGTTGTGTTTAACTCTGGAATAATTCTAGTGATTTAGATGAATTTGCTTTGGAGTGACAGTGAAGCTGAACGCAGTAGATCTGCCAGCCATGCTGTTTGCTTGCAAGTTTTCACAAACCAGAAGGTAGCAATACAGTCTCAGCATTCAAATGTTTTTCCATTTCAGGGAGTGTTAGATCTCTTCCATTTACTGATTCCTAAAGCTTAGGTAGTTTTGCACAAGTATCAGTAAACAGTTGCAACCTGACTAATGGTGTATTCATTTTGAATCCTCACAGCATTGAGGTGGCATCGTCAGCATAATCTGATGGAAGTACCTTGTGAGAATTTCTGAGCAGTTAACCCTCTTCTCTCTACACAGATGTAGTAAACACTGCCAGACCTGATGAAAGAACCATTATGACTTATGTTTCCTGTTACTACCATGCATTTGCTGGTGCTCAGAAGGTGAGATTGTAGAAGATGGATCAGATCTCATCCTTCACCTTCTGTCTTGTTTCTTTCAGCAATTTTTCCTTTTCTGATCCTTTCCTCACTAGTTTCTAGAACAGTGTCTTACAGCTGAGCTCATTTCCTGTTGCCTGATTTCCTCTGTGAGCCACTGTCTCAGTAGAGTCAGTAGTAGTCTATCCATTTGCTCCATAGAAACAAATCTTCCTATATCATCTTTCTGCATATTTACTAATAATATCCAGTAGGTTTTTGACAGCTGGTTACTGAATGGAATAGAGGACATTATTCTCTGTAACTTTTGTTAACTGCATTTGTGTGCATTCGTTTGAAGCACCTATAAGATGCAAGATGAAAATAAACTCATAGTGGAAAAAACAATTAGAATACCAGAATGCCATCTTTTCCCTGCCTGCTGGATATTATTCCTGTTACAGATGTCAAAATCATCATAACAGATGCTCAGAAAATAAACCCTTCTCTTATGCTTTCAGGATTGTTTTTAAAATGTTAAATGCTTAATGGTAAGTACAAATGGCAACATAAAATGTTTCTACAATGCAAAATGGACACAGAATCACACACAGGCATCCCAGAAGAGCTCTGGAATTGTGTCATAATGAAAAGAGGGAAAATTTTGGAAAGCAAGGCTGTTCAGTGTTGAATATACTTCAGGTATTAATAAGATAAACAATACTGATATGCGATGCTAAGGTTATAACTAATCCACATGAACATCTCCCCAGATCAAAATGTAGTCTGGCTTTCCTATGTCTTAATAAACCCCCCCATGTTCTAAGTCACCAGACATATAAATGCCAGTTCTAACGCAAATAGTCCTGATAAAATCAAGACCACTTCCCTTGTGACAATACTGCAGGATCAAGCTTATTAAAAAGAGTCCATCTCTTTGTAAGAGCTTGTGTTGAATTTCTAATGTACGTTTTACTCCATAAGCACCCATCAATCTAACACTAAATTTATTACAGTTTCATAGAGTTTCTAGAACACAGCACTATGGACAAGAAGACAATCACAATGACACAAGTTGTGCTTTCATTTATGCATTCTGTTTTCTACTCCTCGACTCTTTTGTTTTTTGGTTTTGTTTTAATTTCTCACCCCCTCTTGTAGATATTGTGAACACTCCCAAACCTGATGAGAGAGCTATCATGACATATGTGTCCTGCTTCTACCATGCTTTTGCTGGAGCAGAGCAGGTATCAACTGTCCCTTCAGGTTGCTGTGGTTTTGACTGGTTGTTTGGCATTTCCACTAGTGTATTAAAAACTCCCCAATTTAGTTCTTTGTGGTTTTAATTAACAATTGCAAGTATTATTCGAGCACTAATACTTGTTTTTAACCAACACTTGAAAATGTTTTTGTTACATGTCGTGTAGCGAGTTGAACTTCTTTAATTCCAACGGACCTTCCTGTTTCTAACCTTGAGTCTTGATTTGGTGGTTATCAAGACTATTTCAGAAAAACTATATTGGAATATACTCTGAAATGGAGCTGTTGCTTGTTGCTACATCAACAGCTTATGCAGTTGCTGCATAAAAGAATGTTTGACTTCTGGAGATGGAGAGTGTTCTAGACTTACTCATGCTGAGTAATAATGTAGGACTAGATTTTCAAAGATGCCTGAAGACACAGAAGGGCACAGAAGAAGTCCAGCACAGTATTTGTGCCTGCTTCCCACTGAATCCAACAAAATTATTTGTGGATCAAGGTACTTATATAAAAGACAAGAACAGCAACAGCAGATCTGTCATACAGAATGGGATTCTCACTTACAAATGTGTCATTTCCCACTGTTCTGCTTCATACAGTTCTACCCTGTAAATGAACATAAACCAAGTTATGTAGGGAAAAAACCAACCAAACAAACAAAAATGAACTCTTAGAGCAGTCAATTTTTCCTTCATCCTCAGGGTTTAGTTTCCCGTCCTGTCTAGTAGGCCCCCTGCTCTCTACAGCTATGCCATTGTGTCCTCTTGCTTCTGGCTATGAAGGTTTTGCTGTTCATGCAAAAGGGGAATTCCAAATACTCTCTAAGACAGGAGTCTACACACATATTTATTTGATTAAATGTACTCCAGACTCACATTTATATGAAAGTGTGACCTGTGATGTCAAACTACTAATGGAAATGTTAAATATGGCAGAGCTACACAGTGCCTTCACAAATAAATTTGGCAGGAGGCATGCAAAGATTTGCTGTCAGTGGCTGAGCTGCATATATTCTCAAGGGTATATTTACATATGATGTGCAGATATAAAGTGGTCTGGGACTCCTGAATCGCATGTAGCTAACCAATCTAACAGTTTTTGGTGTGATTTAAAAAAAATAACCTAATGGGATAACTTTAGGAGTGGCCTAAGTCATCTTTGAAAGTAAAAGATTTATTAGATGACTGTAGTGGCAGTGCACAATTTCCCTTGTATGATAAGGCCACTGGAATCTGTGACTGTGGAAGGAGATTAAAAATACATCCTAGTAACCTCGGAGCACAAATCAAGAACTATAAACCAATGTGATTTTTATTTTCAGCAGCCACATTCTTCAAGCCTGTACCTTGCTCAAAATGTGTTTATGAATATGTCCTGTTTACTTGCTGTATTTTACAGGCTGAGACTGCAGCTAACCGGATCTGTAAGGTGCTTGCTGTGAATCAGGAAAATGAAAGGTTGATGGAGGAGTACGAGAGACTAGCAAGTGAGGTAAAGACAGCTGTTATCTGTAATGTGGTTACAATTATGTTGGTAAAGTACTGAGAGATTCATGCACTCTCTGCAAGACAGCAAAGTGAAGACACTCTAAGGGTAAATGTCGCAATGGTAGGGTGCAAAGCTCAGATGCCCAAGGTGTCAAGGTTCAGTGACTCCTTTGCCGTAGACTTTCTGTGTGACCTCCAGCAAATCAGTCTCATTAATGGGCCAAAAAGGGTGTTCTGAGACGTGTCATCGGTCTGCCCCAAAACCAAACTTGCTGTCCCTGCCACATCCAAAGGTAGTCATCCTTGACTGCATGTGGACCATCCAGGTTCCTGTCACTCCAAGCAGGCCTGTTGGCTTTGTGCACTGAAGAGCACCCCCAGACAGGGTCAGTCAGGGTGTTCACAATGCACCTGTGAACGCAGGCAGCAATGAATGAAAAAGGGGGATGTTGTTCCCCTCCTGTCCTTTCTTGGTAAATGGCAAATTGTCAAGTCAGGACTACAGATGTGTAGTGCACAAGTCAGACCTCCCTTGTATGCAACGCATAACATGCAAAACCACACTGAGGTCATAGACACAAAAACAGTACCATTATGCTGGCGCTGACTTCTGAGTGAAGATTTTTATATGACCTGAGTTACTTGGCTGGTGTGTGTCCTGATCTCTTAACTTTGACTACTTGGGACATCACAACCAATAATTTTGAAAGTGGCAAGTGATTTTGGGTAACTCAGGTTTTGAGCAAATAGCTAGAGACACCTTACATGTGTATTCGTCTTCTGAAAATTGGGGTATTTCTAGAAATACCTAGAATATCTGGGAAAATTAGTTACAAGAGTATTGCTCAGCCTTAAAAACATTATGTTTACTTGCCTTTAAGGCACTGATACCAGCTGAAGTCATGAATATTAAAATGGAGAAAACTCAATTGGGATTTGTGCATTCAATATGATATTTTTTTGGTTGCTTTTCCATTACCTTTATTTCAACTGTTTGTGTTGGTCTGAAAGCTTTTAGAATGGATTCGCCGGACAATTCCTTGGCTGGAAAACAGGACCCCAGAAAAAACAATGCAGGCTATGCAGAAGAAATTAGAGGATTTCCGGGACTACCGCCGCAAACACAAACCTCCCAAAGTCCAAGAGAAATGTCAACTGGAGATCAATTTCAACACCCTACAGACAAAACTGAGAATCAGCAATCGGCCAGCTTTCATGCCATCAGAGGGGAAAATGGTTTCAGTAAGTAAAGGAGGCATCGATATTCTGTTCTCCTTTTTATCAACATTCTCACAAAAATTTCAATGTGAAGGATTGAAATGCCATTTTAAGTCATCCTCAGAAACTTCGGTTTGTTGCACTTTATTAATATCAAACCACTCTTTTTACTCATCACCTTTCATTCTAGAATCCTTCTTTCTCTTAAGCATGCACATGCCTTTTTGAAGGCTTTGCCCAGGAGCAAATTCTCGTGAAATGTGAGAAAATACAGAGCTTCCTTTGGGAGTGTTATCAATACCTCTCTATCAGTGAGGCCAAGTATGGTTTATTTAAGCAAAACTCACAGTGGTTTCACTGACATTTTGGTCATCAGACTTACAGAAATAGACATTGCTTGATGTATGTTTCTGCTTGTTTATGCTTATTAAATTATTTTTTTTTCTGATGTCTGTAAAGATGAGAATAGTCAGTACTAAGAATTCTCATCTTCTGGTAAGTATTGTGAGTTGCCTGTGGGTCAAAACATTTCCTGTGAAGACAGCAAACCTGTTTCTGTACTCTGTTCTATCATTGCGTTTTGGCTGCTCAGATTTGATAAATGGAGGATTGCATTAACTGAAAAGGGCCATTGTCCACTCCCAGGTGCAGAAAGGAAGGGCCCTGTTACTTCAGTTTCCTACTTATGCCTTTGAGTTTCTGAGGAAGCTCACAAAACTGTGCACCACAGAAAGTGAAATGAATTTGTATTCCAGACAAAATACGCATCAAATCCTTTTGATGCTAATTATTTTGTTACTGTCAACTTATGAGAGCAAAGCACTTTTATTTCGGGAATAGGTAGGATTGCCATAAAAGAACATTGTAAGATGGGAGGTAAAGCAATGTATCATGAAGAAACTGAATGTGTCTACCCTTGGAAGCCATTTGTGAAGGGGTTCCTTTATGAACCTACCTAAATAGGATGCGCTATTAGGAGTAAATGTCTGGACTGCAAGACTTCCTGAGCTGCCTGACAACATTTTCTATGATTCTGTGATTTTACAAAATCTGGACATCAAAACTTCTCTTTTTGGAGCAAAATTGTGAATGAATCTGAAATCTGCAAATTTGGATTAAAAAAGATTATAGTTTCATCCCTTCCCTCCCATGTATTCTCTTCACAGGATATTGCCGGCGCTTGGCAGAGACTTGAACAAGCTGAGAAAGGCTATGAAGAGTGGCTGCTGAATGAAATACGAAGGCTAGAAAGACTTGAACACTTGGCTGAGAAATTTAGGCAGAAGGCTTCCACTCATGAACAGTGGGCATATGGTGAGCAGAGATGGCTTCATAAATGTTCAAAGTTGAACTGTCAGTGCTGAACATTTGTCAGCCAGAAACTCACAAGTAGTTTGGACAGTTTTAGAAATCTAAAATAATAACACATAAAATTGCAGGTTTTGTTGACTGTAGTCATGATCCTAACTTGTAGGCATTGATGCTAATGAAATGTAACTGTCAAAATGATACTCTTGAGGTGGTGAGTCAAACTTCGTGGGAGTATTCAGCATTTGAATAGAGGCCATTACTGGTAATGGATTGCTATGTATTTGTGCATTAGCAATCCAGTGACACCACTGGTTAAGTGTGAAATTATTAACAGAGTTATTCTGAGTTAATTATCAGTTGGTCATCATGATGTTTTGAATAGTTCACATAAACTACATGATAATGGACTTATTTCTGCTTTTCTCCATACCACAGGTTAGACCCCATTTCTAATTCTGTTTTTTAACAGTAACCTAACCTTACATGAAATTGTAACAGCCATCGGACCATACAATGGCATACAGTTTTGTTTGGGACAATTGAACATAGATCTGCTCTATCATCCTGTTGTTTGTTCTGACAACAGTCTTCCTGCTTCTGCCATGCTTCTGGCTTTTTCCAGTGAGAATCTTTTCATGCTGTGAAAGGAAACCAGAGTCCACACAGTTGCTTGAAGCATACAAGGCTGTAAACAGCTGCCAAGCAGATACTAGAAGGGAAACTACAATGTTTATCAGCACCGAGAGCTTATTTTCTGAGCATAAACTACTCCAGGTGACATGTTACGTGTTATGCAGGGAAAACTTCACATAAGCTGGTACACAGCAAGGAAACAATAGTCTCTTATGGCTCTAGAATTCAGAGAGCTGTGTAATACCATGTGGTAAGCTGCAGTTATAGGGGCTATCTGCATAGATTCAGTTGTCCAACACAGGAGCTACTGAAGAGTGGTATTTCAGTTTCTGATTTCTGCTTTGCTTCTCTACTTTTATAAATAGGTTGGCATTTTCCATTCAAAATTCAGTGTTTGATACAAAAGTCAGCCATGCATTTGTTTTTTAATCCTCCTTGGAAGTGCTAAAATGAATTAAAGGCAGAATATGAAAAAAGAATAAAAGGACATTAGTAAGAGTGAAGCTGAGCATAGCAGTGTGATTTCTGGTTTCATAAGTCTACTCTGCAGACTTATCTCAAAGTTTAAAGCCCCAGTTTTTGCCGACACACCATTTTTATGCCAGTTTCTCAAGCAATGTGTTACTCGCTATTTTAGACTAGTATAAACAGACTGTGCAAAAATGAAGGAATTACTGACAGGTCTCTAAAAAAAATGTATTTCTAAATAACACTGTTGTGCTGACAATTTGCTACTGATTTCAGTGGGAGTGGGACTTCATCTCAAACACGTGATTGCCACCGTGCCTCAGTGTAAAAAGTTGACTAAATTTGCAATTGTTCTATCCAAGGAATTAATAAAATATTACTAATACTTAAATTTCCTCATTCAGGCAAAGAGCAGATCTTGCTTCAGAAGGATTATGAATCTGCTTCTCTGACAGAAGTCCGCGCCATGTTAAGGAAACATGAAGCTTTTGAGAGCGATTTGGCTGCTCACCAGGACAGGGTGGAACAGATCGCTGCCATTGCCCAGGAGCTGAAGTATGTTCCATTTAAAGGCTTGCAGCTGCTGACATTTAACTTTGCGATAAACTCTTTCCAATGAATTTGATAGTCATAGGTACCAACGTAAGAATTCCAGAGATAGCTTTGTAAGTATATTATCTGAGCTGGTCACTGAGACCTTTCCCTCATCTCCCCCTTACCCCCAACCAAATATAGACATTCAACAGACCAAAATTATTTGAAAACAAACATTTTAAAAGTGACTTAACAATAATCTTTTAGCATTAGCACTACTGATGAGTCCATTACATGGTAATGGGAATCCTGAAGGTGTTTATTTCTCAGTTCATATGGTCTGCTGAGAGGTACTGGCTATGAGTTGCTTAACTTAGAAAATACTTTCACTTACACAAATTACAGGTCTAGCATCTTCACGTTAAAATTAAGGATTTTCCCCTAAGTATACAGGTCCTTTCAAAAGGCTTCACATCCCTAAATTATCTCTGTAGCATTGGATAGTGCACTGGCTTTCCTGAAGATCAGTTGTTTCTAGCATACTCACTTTCTTATTATATTGGGAAGTGCCATTGTATCCTTTTTACAGAAAGGAAATCAGGGCATATAGGAACTAAATAACTTGCTCAGGGTCACACAAGCAATCCAGCACACAAGCTCTCCTATAGGAGAGCAGGAGTTTTCGCCTATAGTTCTGTCAGTTTAGCCACAGGACCAACACTTGCTTACTCAGCATACTATGCCCAATTAAGGCTGTTAATTCACCTACATGAAGCACAGTTTTGTCAGCTAAGCTCTGCTCAGGACTGTACTGTCACATACTTATGTCGCTAAGTAGTAAAATCATCTTGGTATATACACCAAGGTAAGCACATTTGATTTTACAGTCTTTTGCAGTTAATTGTGGTGGGTTTGTACTGTAAGTCAGTGGCACTACCCCTGATCTTAGCAATTTGGCACATAGTTAAATTCATTGCTCACTCACAGTATAAATCTGGAAAGCCAACAGGAACAAATGTGCAGTAGTGGTCGAAACAGGAGCCAAGATCAAAATTCTCATATTCCTGCCCTTGGCTTCAGCTCTCCGAGTTTCAATTTCTCACCTTCTTGAATAGGCAAAAGAGTTACTACTCAAAAATCGAGTGCTAAGAATCATGCCCTCTTTTCACTTGGTGAAGGACCATGACTCATAAACAGCTCCACATTCATTAACAATTTAAAAATCAGAGAGTTGTCTAAAAATGTAGTTCATTCCTGATAGCAGCAGCACTTACAGTAATCATCTAATTCAAATGGATTCAGAAGAAAAATCCTATTTTTTCAAGACTATTTAAAGGAGGAAAAGTAAAGCAGAGAAAGTACTGGGGTTTAGTTAGTGTGAAAGAAGTCTGAAAAACACTGAGAATGGAGATTTCATTGAGTATGTGAACTTATGAAACATCTTCTGGCATGCCTTGATCCTCTGCTGTGAAGTTATTTCATAGACTTATAGAATGCTTTGGCTTGGAAGGGGCTTTAAAGATCATCTTGTTCCAATCCCACTGCCTGTGGCAGGGACACCTTCCACTAGACCAGGTTGCACAAAGCCTCATCCAACCTGGCCTTGAACACTTGAGGGATGGGGCATCCACAACTTCTCTGGACAACATGTTCCAGCATCTCATCACCCTCATAGTAAAGATATTTTTCCCTACTGTCTAATCTAAATCTACCCTTTTTCAGTTTAAAGCCATTATGCCTTGTCCTATCACTACATGCCCTTGTAAAATGTCCCTCTCCAGCTCTCCTGTAGGCTCCCTGTAGGTACTGGAAGGCTGCTGTAAGGTCTTCCCAGAGCCTTGTCTTCTCCGGCCTGAACAGCCCCAACTCTCTCAGCCTGTCTCCATAGGAAAGCTGCTCCAGCTCTCTCATCATCTTCATGGCCCTCCTCTGGACTCGCTCAAGCAACTCCACGTTCTCCTTCTGTGGGGCCCCTAGAGCTGAATGCAGTACTCCATGTGGGGTCTCATGAGAGTGAATAGAGGGGGAGAGTCACCTCCTTTGATCTGCTGGTCACGCTCCTTTTGATGCAGCTGAGGACACAGTTGGCTTTCTGGGCTGCAAGTGCACACTGCCGGCTCATGATGAGCTTCTTGTCAACCAGCACCCCCAAGCCTCAGGGCTGCTCTCAGTCCATTTTCTGCCCAGCCTGTAGCTGTACTTGGGATTGTCCCAAGGTTTGTTCCTCTTTATACTAAAGAAAAATTCTGAAACACCTAATCATTTTTAATGCAGGTTCAGCTTTACAAGTGTTGAGTAACTTTGGGAATGTAGTATACATAGTGCAGCATCTGCTTACCAGTGTTTTGAACCCTGTGTCCTTTACCTCTGGTGAGGCCAGTGAACACTGTATCCTGTCTATTTTAGGACTGTCTCTTCTCAGTTGTTTCAGTAATTTGCTGGGTGAAGTTAAACAAGTTGTTTGTGTCCTGGTCTGCAAAGGTGCTTAAAACCCGTTGCTTCTCTGCTTCCTCATACAATGGGGCTATTGGTGCCTGATTTTTCACTGGGACTCATAGTTCAGTCAGGCTTAATGCCCCTGGAGAGCACTGAATGAAAGGTCATAAAGGTCAAGTTTTATTATTAGCTGCAAGAAATGGGCAGCTTTTATTTAAATACTGAATTCAGGGATAATTCCTCACACAATGCAAATACAGAGGAAAATGCTAACTTATTTCTCCATTCGTATTTTTAAAGAAGAATTGACTAATGCCTGAGTGCCAAGAAATGAGCATTGGCACCTGATAAGAGAGTATTTTAGTCAATGTGGGTATTTTTTTCCTTTGCTTTTTTGTTTTGTTGTTTTTTTTTTTTTCATCACTGGATCAGGCCCTTAGAGAAATCATCATGATCTGTGTCTAAATGCCAAGGCACTACAGCTCTGTGTTTTGTTTCAGCAAATCTCTTGGCTGCCTAATGTTGCTATTTCAAAGTAGAAAAATTGCTGTGTGACCTCGCACTCTACCAATTATGGTTTCCTCTCTGTTTTGGTATTTTCTGCTGCAGCAGCTCAGTTCACTGTCTGCTTAAAGTTGCTACAAGCTTGTTCATTGGTGCTGTTTAGATAAAGGATTTGTGTTTATGTGCAAGCAGGTGATTCCAGCCAGGATACTGCTAGGAGATTGTTGTGTTCCAGTCTGTATAGACTTAGATACTCCTTGGCAATGAGGCATGACAAGTCTTGGATAGGGCCATATACAAAGCTGCAAAAAAGTCAGGCATTTCTAAAATGGTATTTGCCATTTATGACATAGCAAATGCTAAATAGAACTTGTGTGAACTGTGCTATGAAACACCGTATTCATTTATGCCATACAATTCTATGAACTTGTGTTCATTTCAGTGAGAAAGTTTTTAGAATGTAGTTTCTTGTATATCCATCACTTCTAATACAGCAACTGATTTTCAGCCAAGAAGACCATTATCTGTAACACTGATTTGGAGAGTATTTTTGTTTCTGGGAACCTGGGCTCAAATTGTGCTTACGTGTATGATTAACCCGAGCCTGATTCTGAAGCTGTGTTAAAGCATGTGGCTCAGCAGGTTATTTTCGTGACCCTATCACTGTTGCTAGAGTGACCTCATACTTCAGTGCTTCTCTAGATCAGGGCAAATTTTGAGTAAATTTTTCATTCTTTACAGATAAGATTGAATTACTTGTAGGATCAATAGGAATTGCTTAATGATTTTTAAATTCCAAAGGCTGCAGACTTCAACCCTCCAAATTAATAGAAATGACCAGTTTCTTAGAAGGTCTGTAACACATGTGCAGCAGGACTTCGTGACAAGCAAAACTTCCTTTTACAAAATTCTTCACAGCTTAAATGCTGAGATACAAAAATTAATAGGACAAGGAATGTAAAGCTGTGCTTTATTTCCAAGTAAATAATCTCCTGAGAGTTGTTATTTCTACCTCTGCTCCTGCTATGACCAGAAAAATGTTGTTTGATACCTATAATATACTTGAATATTATATAGATAGATAGATAGATAGATATAGATATTTGAAGTAAACTACAACAGGCCCGGACAGGTAGTGGAGCGATGCTATTTAATGCCACTTGGTAATTTAACTTACAATTTTTGATCCACTGGTGCCCTTTGTAAAAGTTGTTTTGATATTATTCCTTTCCTACCTATTTGTCCACAGCACATATGCCTGGAAGAAATAGGAGAGCAGAGATATTATGGGGAAGGACTGAACCTCTCTGGCAGAGCTGGTGGAGGAATGTTAGCATATTAACTTCCAGAACTTTGACCAGAGCTGGTACAATCAGTCCCTCGCTTTCATAGACGGTCACCTGCCCTTATCCTAATCGACAAAAGGAAATAAGTGGTCCACTGAAGCAAAAATACAATTTGCAGTACTGTCAGGGGTGTGATCTGGAGTATCTGGAAATCCACCCTGTCCATATTCTGGTATATTAGATGTGGTATGTGAAAAGACATAAGAATACAAATCTCCATCCCATCCCCTTAGTGAGCTCATAGCTCGCACAGAAACATCATCTAGTAATCTCAGTATGCTATAATGAAAAAAAACCCCAACAAACCAACTTCCAGCCAAAAACTTATAGCAGCAAACTATCTCACCCTGTTTCATCCAAAATTCCATGCTTCTGACATGAAATTTCTTAACAGATAGATGGCTTTTGTTGCATCACATAAAGGCTTACAAAAAGGCTTGCTCCAAAGGAGGAGTAAGTTTTCAAGTTCAGGAGGCCTTTTATGGTATGACTTGGTAGTAGCTTTCTCTTTATGTGTAACAGTTCTTTCAGTTTTGGGTTGGTGTTGCTATTTTTTAAAATTGTTATGGCATTTGATTTTTACTTGTTTTAGCATTCTTCACTTTCAACAATAAATAGATTGCAGCACATCTGAAGCCTCTTTAAACAGAAAGGTTTACATACATCTCAACTTCATCCCAACTGGGTTGGTCTGACTGAGCTTAGAGGAGGAAGCATGAACACTGACCCTGCTCTACAGTGTAACTTCACAGAGGAAAGCTACCTATTTTCTCATTTTGACCTCCGTGATTCTCTAAGTTACTGGCAAAGTGATCTGTACATTCCTCTTGCCAGTTGCATAGAGAAGAATGCTCAAAAGAAGAGAAAAAATTCTATCTGCATTTAATGTCTTGTTCAAGTCTTAAATCTTAGCTTCATATTGCCACGCTGTCACGTATCATAGACTCTGCAATGTTTAGTACTGGACAAAGTGTCATCAAGGAGCAGCCAAGACCTAAATTCAGTGGATGGTCATTCACCAATAAAAGTGAGCTTCTAAAGAGCCAAATACATGTATTTTATTATGGTCATGCTGGCTGAAGCAGAACCAAAGGGATTATCTGCCGCTGAGGTAAAAAATTCAGTTTTAGATAGACTTAGTGCAGAATCTCAGGACAGAGCCTTAAAAAGTTACCCGGTCTTAGGCAGAGTAGTAAGTTGCTTTCTGTCAGGATAATACAAGCTTATTAAGCAGGTGAAAAAGCATTGCTAACTGCTACATCCTTTGCGGGTGTGCTGATTCATGCTGGTGGCATACATGGGTCTGTTGATCCCTGTCCTCTGAACCAGCCAGTTCTGGGGTGTAGCTCTGTGGGGAGTTCCTGGAGAGGAAGATGAAAATTGTTCTCTGTCCCAGATCTGTGCAGCCCATATTAGTATTGATGGGCTTGTAAGAGAAAGATTATGCTTTAAATGCAACCTGCGGTCTTTTTCTCCGTTAAATCATTTCAGAGCATATGAAGCTGGAAAGGATCATTGGATTATTTAAAATGAAATGTATGTTTCTGAAACTCTATTAATCTTCAGAAACTTGATAAAGCCCCAGACTGAAGCATTCTGTTCTTCAGGAGATCAAATTGCTTATGCCACAGGAATAGCTGAGACACAGATGGTTAGACACCTTTCTTTTCTTTAATACCTGGATGCCACAGATAAGTACTTCATTTTTCTCACAATAGAGGAGGCCGATCCTGTTCCTGTGCTACACTTCCTGAAATGCTGAATGTCTAGATCACATGTGTCTGTACTGCCACACTTGCTTACATGGAGGAGAAATATTGCAAAAAAGAGGGGAGGTGGAAGAATGTGGACAATTCAACTGCTCCTGTCTTTCAGAAAGTCACACAGATTTTTGTCTTCAATCTTTCGTAGTGAACTGGACTACCATGATGCTGCAAGTGTCAATGATAGATGCCAAAAGATATGTGACCAATGGGACAGCCTGGGAACACTTACTCAGAAAAGGAGAGAGGCACTGGAGGTAAACCACATAACACTGATCAGCAGCTCAGCTGAGGCAGGGAGGGGAATGAACCATTTGTTTCTGATCTCGAAACAATGCCATTGAGCGTCCCCTTTGGAATCCAAACAACAGGAAATCATAGAATCATAGAATAGTAAGGGTTGGAAAGGACCTCAAGATCATCGAGTTCCAACCCCCCCGCCATGGGCAGGGACACCTCACACTAAACCATGCCATCCAAGGCTATGTCCAACCCCACCTTGAACGCCGCTGGGGATGAAGCATTCACAACTTCCCTGGGCAACCCATTCCAGGGCCCCACCACCCTCACAGTAAAGAATTTCTTCCTCAGATCCAATCTAAACCTCCCCTGTTTAAGTTTAAACCCATTACCCCTTGTCCTCTCACCACAGTCCCTAATGAAGAGTCCCTCCCCAGCATCCCTATAGGCCCCCTTCAGGTATTGGAAGGCTGCTATGAGGTCTCCACGCAGCCTTCTCTTCTCCAGGCTCAACAGCCCCAATTTCCGTAGCCTATCTTCATACGAGAGGTGCTCCAGTCCCCTGATCATCTTCGTGGCCCTCCTCTGGACTTGTTCTAACAGTTCCATGTCCTTTTTATGTTGAGGACACCAGAACTGCACACAATACTCCAAGTGAGGTCTCACGAGAGCAGAGTAAAGGGGCAGGAGCACCTCCCTCGACCTGCTGGTCACACTCCTTTTGATGCAGCCCAGGATACGGTTGGCCTTCTGGGCTGCAAGCGCACACTGCCGGCTCATGTTCATTTTTTCGTCAACCCACACCCCCAAGTCCTTCTCGGCAGGGCTGCTCTGAATCTCCTCCCAGCCCAATCTGTAGCTGTGCCTGGCATTGCTCCCACCCAGGTGGAGGACTTTGCATTTAGCATGGTTAAACTTCATTAGGTTGGCATCAGCCCACCTCACAAGCGTGTCAAGGTCCCTCTGGATGGCATTCCTTCCCTCCAGTGTATCAACCGAACCACACAGCTTGGTGTCATCGGCAAACTTGCTGAGGGCGCACTCAATCCCACTGTCCATGTCACCCACAAAGATGTTGAACAAGACCGGTCCCAACACCGATCCCTGGGGGACACCACTCGTTACTGGTCTCCAGCTGGACACTGAGCCATTGAGCACTACTCTTTGCGTGCGGCCATCCAGCCAGTTCTTCATCCACCGAGTGGTCCACCTATCAAATTGATGTCTCTCCAACTTAGAGAGAAGGATGTCATGGGAGACAGTGTCAAAGGCTTTACACAAGTCCAGGTAGATGACATCAACCGCTCTGCCCCTGTCCATGAGTTCCGTAGCCCCTTCATAGAAGGTCACCAGATTGGTCAGGCAGGATTTCCCCTTAGTGAAGCCATGCTGGCTGTCACCAAGCACCTTGTTGGTTTTCATGTGCCTTAGCATGCCTTCCAGGAGAATCCGCTCCAAGATTTGAATCTCCATTTCATTTTGGTGTGGTTTAATTTGCAGATAGAATTGCTCAGAGCAGACTTGAGAGTACTCAGCTGTCAATGACAGTTCTAAAGAAACAACAAATGGCACGTGCTTTGTACTACCACTCTTTAGGAATTTAATGTCCAGCAAGGATAACAAAAGCCATTAGGCACTTACCTTTTCATACTTGTCTGAGGTTAATCAGGTGAGGTACAGGATAATGGCCAGCATTGAGTTAATTTTTTGGTACTGAGTATTCCAAAGCACTATTCCAAAACCTTGTTCCTTAAGAAAAGAGGAAGTCATACACATGTATGCTAAGATGGAAAACATGTCTTAACAATGTCTTAACTCTTCCTTTCTATACTTACAAAGCGAGATTAGCAGATTTTAATTGACTTGCAAATAGTATTTTCACCTGTTACCCTTTTTTTTGGCATATACCATTTTTAACATGTTGCATCTACTGCAATTAGTCCTATTGCTTTGAGTGAGAATCCTTAAAGTGGGTGGTGAAATCAGTCAACAGTACAATCAGTTGCTTTTGAAAAGAAGAGGCATGACTTCGTGCATGGATGGGTATGTGTGTGGAGTCTTGGCCTGGTAACAAAGGAATGTACCTTTCCTGATCTGTACAGAGGACGGAGAAATTGCTCGAAACAATTGATCAGCTTCACCTGGAGTTTGCCAAAAGAGCTGCTCCTTTCAACAACTGGATGGAAGGTGCTATGGAAGACCTACAGGATATGTTTATTGTTCATAGCATAGAAGAAATTCAGGTACATGGTTGTTTATTTTTTGGCATACAGTCATAAGGAAAACAAGAAAGGAAGCTTTTCCTTCTTGGAGGGTAGAACGCATGTAAGAAAAAACCAAAACCTATCTGTCTTGACATTTTCTTTATGATAGACAATGTGTCTATTATAAACAGGGGGTTTCACTGATATGAAAGAATATTCCAGAGATCATGGAAGAAGTGATAGTCCTGATAAAGTCAATGAGGAGGGTTCCATGGATGTATCTACCTATATTATTTCCTATATCTACAGATACATGTAGACAGTGTTTGAAAGGCTGAATAGGATCTCTGCTTATTTACAGCAGATCTTCCAGATGTTGGAAGAAACGTTGAAGTTATCATGTTTTCCTTCTCTCTTTATGATTCTAGAGTTTAATCTCTGCACATGATCAATTTAAAGCTACTTTGCCAGAGGCAGATGGTGAAAGACAGGCCATACTGTCAATCCAGAATGAAGTTGAAAAAGTTATTCAGAGTTACAACATGAGAATAAGTGCAACTAATCCTTACAGCACTGTTACTGTGGATGAGATTCGTAGCAAGTGGGAAAAGGTAATGTATGCTAAATACATAAAAGACATTTTAACATGGTATTCTAGTTTAGGAATAGTGAGAATATTCACTGAATTTTACACTAAGTCTGTAAATTATTCTAGATCATCAGATGCCAGAATGAACTTTCTACAGTATCTTATGCTCTCCCTTATGTTTGCTAGGCTTGCTTCGCACTATCCCTTGCTCCCATTACTCAATCTTACCTACGTCCTTTTTGGCTTTTTGGCAGGCAAGAGAAGCATGAGTTAGAGCTAGTGCAAAGCTGGTGGCTAGCCAGCAGATGAGCCAGGAGGTGCTGTCAAAAGAACAGGAAATGATTGTGTTCTTTCTCTCGGCATAAACAGTACTTTGTGGTCTCCTCTACCCAGCTGCTGCTTTTCACAAATGTAAAAAATTAGCATCTTGGGGCCATTAATGTCCTGTCCAATTAGACTGAAATCAGCAATTACCTTAAAAAATTACTGGGGAGGGATTAAAGAGAGGCTCCTAGAGCGATCACACAAACTTTATTTCATTTGGAACCAAGACAGATAATATGCTGAAGGTAAATGATTGTGTAGAACGTGTGAGTTTACCAAATACATAAACTTACCCAGACAATACAACACCTTCAACGGGTTATAAAAAACAAGCAATCAGGACTAAATTCAGAATGTCCCAGGCAATCCAGAAGGAAAAGCCAAAAAAAAAAAAAAAAAAAAGAAAAGCATTTAAGTGTATTAGATACCTTCAGATACGCATGATGGACAGAATGCGTCTCATGTTATCCTGTTGTAACGGCTGTGCTCAGATAAAATAGTTTGCACTGGCTTTTCTTAGAACTATTACTTGGAGACTGAAAAATCACCTGTGTTTCCAAAGAAAAACAAAGTAACTGCTCTAATCACAGTCTGAGTTGAGTAATTGTCTTGAACTTGAATCCAGCCAGAGGTGAGAATTTCTTCTCTTTCCATGTCAGTCTCTCTCTCTGGTCAGGCTGTCTAAGACCTTGTTAGTAATTTCTTATGTGAGTACAAAATTGGTAAATAAAATCGTTATCACGTTTCTGGCTTGTCCTGATATCAGTCTTCAGACTAATAAGAAAAAATAGTCACTGTAGGCTTACTTGCTCCTTTTGTTTTGCTCCACAACTGTTCACTTGTGCCTACTCACACTTGGTGCTTTCCCACTCTAACAGGTGAAGCAGCTGGTGCCTCAGAGGGATCAATCCTTGCAGGAGGAACTAGCCCGCCAGCATGCCAATGAGCGCCTGCGTCGCCAGTTTGCTGCTCAGGCCAATGTCATTGGGCCATGGATCCAGACCAAGATGGAGGTGAGTCTCAGACCCTCACACAAAAGTTGATGAGCAAAGTGGTTTATAATCTTCGATCTCTGCTTTATATTCAGGTTAGCAGCAATCTCCATGATAGTTCACCAGCTGTTTGATTCTGAAGTATTTAGCACCTGTTAAAATGATTTTTAGAGCTTGAACAAGAAGCTTGCACAAGCAGTAACTTGATGGAGAGCAGGAGATGTAGCTTTGAAAAAATCCATCACTAAACAATTACTACTTTGCTTCTGCTTTTTGTAAACGAAAGATACCAGGATCACTGGGGTCCCAATACTAGTTCCATAAATAAATCCGCCTCATTTATTTTGAAATATGTTTTCTACTGTAAAATTTACCATCTTTACTGAATGAAGGTTTTATTACTATTGCTTCTTAGTATGAAAGTGTTACATATTTTTATGAACATCAGTCAAATTAGCAAATCTGAAGCTTAAACACTGTGTGTTTGTGGGCTGTCTTTGTCTCTTTTGACAGGAAATTGCCCGCAGCTCTATTGAAATGACAGGGCCTTTGGAGGACCAGATGAATCAGCTGAAGCAATATGAGCACAATATCATTAATTATAAACACAACATTGACAAACTGGAAGGAGATCATCAGCTTATACAAGAAGCTCTGGTGTTTGACAACAAGCACACCAACTACACTATGGAGGTAGCCATTTACTCCCTTTTGTACTTGTTAGTTTATTCTGCCCTCTTCTGCCATGTAACTACCTTCTCTGATCTGAAGAGCCTGCAACAGACAATGGTCTTTGGCAAACTTACTAATAATCTCAGAAGACCTGTTTTATTTTCACTTATTTTTACTTTAAGTGAAGAAGTACCCATTTTGAAAACATATTTTTTATGAAGGCCATTTATATTTTTAATGATCTTTATCATAATATTGAGATAGTGGCATAGAAAAGGTAACATAAACACTTAGAGCTGCTATTTTGCTTATTGTACTTTTTATACTCTCAGAAGAATATATCTGATTCTTTAATAAATCAGTATTTTCTCTCTTGTAGCACATCCGTGTTGGATGGGAGCTCCTACTTACCACCATTGCTCGAACTATCAATGAGGTTGAGACTCAGATCCTCACAAGAGATGCCAAGGGTATCACCCAGGAACAAATGAATGACTTCCGAGCATCATTCAATCATTTTGACAGGGTACAGTACTCCTGCTTTTTCTTAACTCACAGCATGCATTGTTCCCAAAAACAAGTTTCTTTTCATTCCAAATGGAAGCCTTTCAAAAAACTGCAAATGATCTTTATTTTAAAAGAGAAAAAAGGATCAGTTAACAAAGAATTGACAGCCTTATGAAATAACAGCATTGTACAGATAAAGATTAATTTCTACTCTTTAAAGGTAATGAAAAAATATATTTCTGCTAATATGGTTAAGTATTTGTTCAAATAACAGGCAGAACTGGATAAATCTGTGTGGTTTGGAAAATAACATGCCCCTTTAAGGCAGTGCAGCATGTTCTACTTGCCAGAGGCTTCCATCTCATTAAATTTAGCTGTAATCTGGATTACAGGTTTTTTTCTTTGAATCACAATTTTCCCCTAGAAAATGTTTGTAGGGAATATAATTGGGGCACTGATAGCCGTCAGGGAAAATCCTTTTTTTTTCTGGTTGCATGTGGGAAACACGAGGTTGGGTTTTTTCGGTTGATCTAATCATGGATGAATAAAAGTAGGAATGAAAACACTATTGTAAAGAAACTCAACTCACTCTTTCTGTAACTGATGCAGTATTCAGGGATCAAAGATTAAAAAGAGAGCTACTAATAGACACAATAGCAAAATACATGCAGACAGTGACCTAACATTCCCAGATGGAGAACAGTCTGTGTACATGTTAGCTCTGCTGGCTCCGTGCTCACATGAACCCACCTTCAAAACCAAGTTCACATTTATAATGCTGGCAGAAGATTACCATAATATAGCACCAGGCTGTGTCTTTTTCCCAGTACAGATTCCTGAAGTTAGCAGACTAAGCTTAAACCCTAACTGTAATTATGATTATTTTGTAATCTCGTGAGTCGGATCCTTCAAATCATTTCGGGCTATAACAAAATGCTTTCTTTTCACTGATGTCCTATTTGTACAGCTCTATTCAAAATGGTTACCCATACCTGGACTTCTACTTGATGTGCATTGAATGCTGACAGTCACAGTTTACTAAATGTTGTTTAGAATATCCTTAATTGTTTAGAAAGAAAATCAAAATTGTCAAACCTCTGTTTTCTGAAGAAACACATAAGCATAGGGAAGGTTAGCTACACAGGAACCAGGAAGAGATGTTATGGAAAATCTTCATGTGATTCTAGTGCAGCGTAATTCCTTTTTGTATTTTCTAAGGAAGCAGAAGATAACATCACAGAAGCAGAGATAAATTTCCTGGGGGGGGAAAGAAGTAGGATACTAAATGACTTTCCCAATGCACTGGAGCAGATAACTGAGCAATTTGAGCTATTAATAGCAGACAGAGTAGCAGGCCTGGACAAATTACAGGCCAGTATTTGAGAGACCCTAACCCTATTAAGGCAAATCAGGGACTTCGCATGAAGATTTGATAGCTCTCTAAAGATGAGGACTGAGTCCCAGTATATCTTACTCTAGATGGCCGTTTCTAGCATCCATGCTTGTGGCAAGATTAGTTCAGTGGCTAAGGAGATATTACAGGCATCTTTGGTGCCTGAGAAGGTCTTGAAGGGAGAAGCTAAATCCTACACAACTAGCTCTATTGTTATGGATCTCTAGGCTTTGCAGATATAGTGAAAATTTGAAATAGCAAAGGATACAATAGAGCAAGGCAGGTTGTGCAGCCTGGAAGAGGGTGCTGGTGTCACGCAGCTGCAGGCAGGTTGGAGATGGGCTATGACAATAATGCATAACATGGATGTATTTCTCAGCTCCTAGATCCCTGCCTAACCCTGGCTGCCTCCTTTCTTCTGCCTGTAATGAGTCATGGCTTCTGGCAGTGTCCGTTCTGCCCTTGCCTCTGTTGCAGGAAGCTTTAAGGGCTGGGTCAGAAGTGGGAGGTGCTTCATCAACTTCTATGGCCTCAACAGCCTGCGTCTGGACTTCAAGTTTAGATGCAGACTTTACCTTCCCCCATGACAGATATAATCCAGAGACCTTAAAAAAGAGGCCTGGAAGGATCATGATAAGGAAAGAACCATTTTGCATATGCCCCCTTTAGTATAGTCCTTCCTTTAGCATCAGACATGGGAAATTGTTCTAGAAGGAATTTTGCACTGACACTGCAACAATTACATTCTCAGTAGCCTAATAGAGATTAAAGAAAGGAAGAAGATAAGATCTAAAACCACTCAGCCATGAAGCCGGGCTTTCTGCAAGGGACATATAGTAGAAACACTGATAAAAGAGAAACTTAAACCGATTAAGTTACACTGTAATTTGTTGGGCAGATGAGACTCAATCTGCACAGGCTAGGAGGAGACATTGAACAAACTGTGCTTGAGAGAGGCAGGCTTGTTTTTCATTTTTGTATCCTTCCTATGTCAGGTGGAATTAGCAGTGTATGTATTAAGTTTTGTTGTGCTTAGCAGCATTTCTGAATGCCTGACAGGGTTTAAAAAAACATGCTGAAAGAATTGGACCTCTATTCAAAGTCATGAATGGCCAGAAAAGATCCCCAAAATGAATATTGTCCCTGAGGAGTAGGCTTTAAATACCTAAGCATAACAGAATCATTTATGCATCCTATAGCTCTGGCTTCTGTGGCATTTCTCCAATGTAAGACATACTTTAATGTTTGACTCTTAGTATGTGTTGAGGATGTGAGCAAAGTGCTAATATGCAGAGTAGTTCCTTTCCCCATTTTAAAGAATGTATTTTGGTAGACATAAACCTAACAACTTCTTTTGCTTATAGATCTGAGGAAGGAATCCCTGTCTTCCTCCCCAGGAAGAATATATAAAAAAATAAGAATCTTACAGTTCATAATCTGTTATGGGGCTTAATTCTGCAGCTCTTAATCCTTTGAAAGAAAGCTAAATAACTGGGTGAATTGTTTTAGCTGGCTTCTACATCTTAAATATTTGGAAGAAAACTATTCAGGATACAAGTGTTTGTGAGGGGGCTACATGCCTCTGACTCTCAAACTGCAGTAAGTGGGCACCATGCATATAAGAATTACATGGGCAGGAAGAGTTGTGCCTCTTTCAGTGCATCCACCAGCAGAGGTGGGCTAGCACAGAAACCATGACAAGTTATCCTTGTTAAAGACAAGTGGTAAATACACTATCTCCCTTGGGTCACGGGGGCAGCCCTGTAGGTTTCTGTGTTTCCAGCAGGCATGTATGCACACTGATACCCCAGAGGTTGTTATTCCTGAGGAGGATGCTGCTTACCCACTACTCCTCGCTGGAGGCTGTGCCTGCAGGCACAGTCTAGTTGTAGGTATAAATATAAATCTTTCGCAATGCAGGTTTTATTTCCTTCCTTAATGTGACTGCATAGAGAAATAAAGTGGGACACAATGTCTGAATCGCAGAAGCAGTTTAGAAGTGTTCAGAATGGTGCATACCTGAATAATGGGATGCAGACAAATTGGGACACCAACACAGATGCATTGTCAGTCACTGATCTTGAAGTCTTTCTATGCAAGGATTCCTTTTTCAGATTCAGTGTATTTAGTACATTCTAATAAGATTGCAAAATATGTGACAAAATATCTGCAACTGCTCCGCATGTAATGTCCTAATGGCTGTTAACATATTCAACTATTGATTTTTGTGCAAACTACAGATTTTAAGTAGAAGCTCTGCACGCCAAATCACATCACCCTATATTTTACTAACAGAAAAACAAGAGCTCCCTATTAAAGGAACCACTTGATCAGGCTTATGCAGGTCAATTAGCATTCAGGAACCTGGAGGATGTATTTAAGTAATGGATTAGTTGGACTCAGAAGCTCACTTTTTTAATAAGGCCACATGTAAATCACAAAGGGGAAGGAAAAGATTTCTGGGGACTAATAATGAAACAAGAAAGGGGATTTCAGTTTTTTTATTGGCAGGAAAAGATGAACAAAGCAAAGTTATTTATATGCTTTAAAAAACTAATTTCAGTGCTTAATGTTTGTCGGAAACAATAAAAATAAATACAAAGAAACATCTCCCGGTGATACAGCACTTGCATGGACTTGATCTATGTATTAACTGCAAAATACCACTGTATCCCATGAAACTCTGATGCACTGCAAAGGCAAAGATCCCTTTTCAGGACATATATGATGCATATTAGAACAGATCACTACGAGAATGTGAAAACCTGCTATAGCATGTGGCACAGCTACTTGAACCCTCACTGGGGAGTCTCACTTAACCAGATGATGGTTGTGAGCTCCAGCACAACCACTGCTCTCCTCTGCTAAAGAAAATGGTTTCTTGGTAGAGCTGCTGGCATTTCTTACTGCCATCTGCCTTTTGATACCTGTTGCACAACTACTGCTGCCACATGTGCCCGGTTAAGGAGCTCATGCACATACTGACCTGGGCTAGTCAAGTAGCTAATAGTTCTCTACCAACACCTGATAGATAAGGTCACCAAGTATATCTTCAGCTTTAGAAATACGGTAAAATGAGCTGACTTCACTCCTGGTGCGACCTGTCTCAGCCTGTCTCCAGGATGGTTTTTGAGAGTTTCAAGTCGGCCTAGATCATCATATTCAGAATGATTTTTAGCAGGAATTATCCTATAAAATGGAAACATTAAAGGAAAAAGGTTTCACTGTGATTATGGCTTTTAACTAAATGCTGCTTCAGTTTTGCAGCTTTGCTTTATCTGTCATCAGTGACTTCCTGTTGTTAATTTTCATCTTTCCTTTATGGAGCTGGTGGAGGTCGATGCAGAGGGAGTCAATATAATAACAGCAAGATATGTCAAAAATGCATGGTGTTACTAGCTTTATAAAGCACCACTTTCTCCTATTACTATAGTAAATAAACCCAGTGCATTTGTTAAAACTCATGTCATTTTAGTTGCGCATAACTATACAGAAATTAAAAAAAAATAAATTATGCATTTATCAGGCAAATATGGAGCAGACAGAAAACCTTGGATCTTCTCCAATCTGCCAGTCTGTAAAATCAATAAGGGTAATATTTCATCTCAGAATATCTCTTTAATTGTAACAGGTTAACTCAATTTGAAGTGCACCACTGATAGGACACATTTGGTATGGACAGAAAGAAAACGATGAGCCAGTCTATTTTTGACATTAATGTGGGTTTCTTGACCTGCCAGATGGAAAATAATATTGGTTCAAAACAATGATCCAGTTTGATGTGGTGTTACTAGGAGCTATTTCACCTGGAATTCAATGGGACTTTTCTAAAGTCAGTTTTTAAAGCAAAACTTTATGTATAGGTTATTAATGAAGACAGATAACTGAAAATGAGTTATGCCAGTTGTAAATTCATTTCGTACTTCTACTGTCTTGAGATATGCACATTCTGTTGTTAAGTAATATTGTCAGTGGGAAAAAAAGCTTTTGCTCAGATTCAGTGATCTTTTTACTGCATCTCGCATACACTATATGACAACAGAAACTGAAGGAAGCAAATGGTAGTTTGGTGGAATAAAAAGTGTTTTGTCAGCAAAAATGTTAAAAAAGGACCTGTAGTTGAAGTAAAGACCTTCTTCTACTGAGAAAAAAATACATCACGGAACTGCAAAAGTTGTATCCTTTTTAGGTAATTCATTGCAATATGTAGAATGTTCTTTACTAACCAACTAACCTGATCTGTGATTTTTCTTTTCTTCCTTTCACCTTCCCAAATGCATGACCTGTGATGGGATGCTAGGATGAATCTGACAATCTGCATTCTGATGAATTTAAAGCCTGCCTCATCAGTCTAGGCCAGGTTGGAAATGATCTGCAGGTAGAGGAAACCAATATCGTACTGTTTGCAGATAGATCAGTATAATAGCCAAAGAGATTGTGGGTTTAAATTCCAGTGTACTGGTCATAATGCTTTGAAAAGATCCTGTCTCTGGGAAGACAACTGGATTAGATGGACTGTCAGCATCACTTGGAGCTGTATTTTTCTATGCATTTTTCAAAGATCAGAGAATCAAAGATCGTTCCTTTTACTTGCTTTGAGATGGTTTATTTGGAATCTACTAGGTAACTCGAGGAGCTCCTACACTTCTTACACTCAGACTTTTGCTATTTTTTCTTTTCCTCAGGCTCTACACAAGCTCTCTATTGCTGTCTCCTGATTTAGGATGACACAATTCTCCCCTAACAGCTACATTATATCACAACATAGAGGAAACATTTACTTACTTTCTAACTACAATACATTTAATGTTCACTCAGCTTTGAGTCAGGAATGCCACAGATACGATATTGCCTGGAAAATGAGCAACCTCCTTTTGTACAACGTCATCTACTGTCCTCCTTCCAAGTCTTACAAGTCTCATCCTTCAAGCCAGTGTGCACATCTCTCTGCTGTAGTCCAGGTCTTGCAGTCAGAAGGAAAATCCCTTTACTTCCTGTATGTCAGCAGACAGCTGTCATAATGTACCTACCTTAGCCTTGAAGTGGAGTATTTGAAACAGTCAGTGACACACTATTTTCAGACTGTTTTTAACTATACTTTAAGCCACTACAGCATCCCATGCAGAACCTTTCAAAGACATTTCATATTAGGGAAGCAGCTCAAGCATCTCCTGAATTTGACTAGTTTAGTACCAAAGTTTTCTCATTGCCCTTCTCTTTGTCTTCTCTGGTTGTATTCTCTGTCTTTTTGTCTCCTTCACCTCCTTTTATCCCTTATCTCTCCCCTGACCTTTCCTGATGTTACTTTTTGTGGTGAAAATGTCTGTTTCTTGTGTGTAACATGTTAGTTACTTCTTCCTCCTTTAAAACTGATGATGATTCCGATGACCTGCTTGGGCAATATCAATGAATATGTTCACACACTGGATCAAATATGCCAATGGTCTAAACTCGTCATTTCTCTGGAAATTGGATTCTTCAAACCTTCCCTTCTATATTCCTTACGTTGTTTTGGTCAATAGAGGAAGAATGGATTGATGGACCACGATGATTTCAGAGCTTGCTTAATTTCAATGGGTTATGATTTGGTATGAATTTTAAGAAACAATAGCAAATGATTCTGCTTACAGTTTATAATATTATCAGAGCGGCACTAAAGCTTATTTAAATTGGCATATTACTAACAATGTAATTTACACTTTAGAGATTCTTGTTTGCCTTTTCTCTATTTCCAAATGGTGAAAAAAGAAAATGAAAAGTAAAACTAGACACTTGAAAACCATATTCTGTGGTTCACTGCACTGCTCTTTGAATTAAGGAAACTTTAAAAGTTGAAATTAACAGTTAGTTATTGATTTTTTTTTCTTTCTCCTTTTTTATCTGCATGAGGAAAAATGAGTTTGATGCTGTTTAATTCTCCTAAGCTGTCTTTGGGCTTGCATTTTCTTTCCTTCACTTACTTATTCTAAAATTTCACCCCCAAATGCACCCTTTTTAGTGGAAAAAAGGATTAACCTTAGTTCGTCTGTCCTATATTTGGCATGAAATTTTCAGATTTGTTTCCCTTGTAGACACACTAAACTAAGAAGTAAGTACACTGCTTCTTAGGCTATCGTTTCACCTCCCTTTGTGGTACCTAAATTACAATGGATTTAGGATGGGTGGAAAATTAAGTGTTAAGTTAAAACAAGCTAAACGGGCACTGAGGGAGGCTGGGAGGGGGGGAAGTTACAGAAAGTTAATTGAAAGGTACATCCTTCGTATTTAGGAGAAGGAGTACATTTTTCAAAAGCACTGAGTCCTTTTTACAAAAGAGGGGTGGGCATTTAAGATCCCAGATTTCACTGACATTTATGTTCCTAAGTCAGGAAGATGCTTAAAAGACTTCGTAACCACTGGTCCCTACTGGTTCATGAGAGATATGGGCTGTTGGCGACTGATGTTATGGTGACCACTTTTTTTCTTGTTTTGGATTCTGTGAAAGGGTGAAGCAGAGTTTGCCCGAATCATGTCTCTGGTTGACCCCAATGGGCAAGGAACTGTCACTTTCCAGTCCTTCATTGACTTCATGACCAGAGAAACGGCAGACACAGACACGGCTGAGCAAGTGATAGCTTCCTTCAGAATCCTGGCTTCAGATAAGGTCAGTCATCATGCTGCTGTCTGGGATGATTCAGTAGCTCTCCTATTTAGCTCTTCTTTGCTGAAAGTCTTACACAAGCCTTTTAGTAAGAGTGAAGCTTTATTTTTGATTTGTAAGGCTTCAGAGAAAGCCTTTGCCTTTTCTTCTTGTTTGGGACCAAGACTCTTAGCTGAAATAGGTGAAAATTCAAGACTTTGTCTGTGGACCCTCATATCACAAAGAGGCAGCATAAAATTGGACATCTTAGACAGGACTTAGGCAGTTTGTCTGTATAATGAATATACTGTGCATCAGATTGTTTCCACACAACAGCCTTGATTAGAGGGGAAATAATTCTGCCTTTTGTGCTGTTGTCTGGATGTTTCAATGCAGAGTTTGGCCCTCTGGAACATAGCCAGGGTCAGTTGCACAAGACTACACCTAATTGTGAACCACGTTGCAACCCGACAGCTCATTCAACAAGGCAATGCAGTGTGGTGTACCCCTATCCTAGGAGGAGCAGAAGGAGAAGGAGGCCTCCTCTAGTGACTGGGTTCATGGAGGAAGCTTTGAATTTGGCATACTTTCCTCCCCACAGCCAGATCCACTGGGGAATGAGTGGTGTATGAAGATAAAAGGGAGGATAATGGCAACACAAGAGCTTCTGAAAGAGTCAAGGCCATAAACAGTGCTGCCAGGAAACCAGTTCTGTGCTATGGAGAAAGAAGAGATCACAGCAGCCCTAATTGCCCAAGCTCACTCTATTGATTTTCTCCTTCTGGCTGTTTGCATTCATTTTGTGATCCCAGTTACTGTGGATCACATTTTCAATTCCAGACATGTTTTTAGCAGGAATTCATGTGGAAGGTGAAAGCCAGGGTCTCAGGGAAAAAATGGTTTTCATTACGTTGCTATTTTAAATAATGTTGAGCCTCTTAACAGGAGGTTATCCAATACAAACCATTAAGAGCAATAATGCATCTTTATTGCAAATATATTAGGACCTTAAAACTAACAGGATCTAACTGAAAATGTGCCTGTCCTGTCACTGCAGAAGGGGTAGCAGTGTGCTTTGGAGATACTGACTAGCTACCCATGGATGGATGAGCTGTTATCAGTAGCAGTCTACCCATGGCTGCACACGGCTTGGTAGCTAACACATAGACACATAGCCTGAGACTGGATTTGATCTAATCAGTTTGTTGGTAGGATATTCCCCTTCAACTCAACATCAGGGATGGAATTTACTGAGGAAAATATTGGTCTCACAGAAACAGGCAGGATGTCCAAGTTTAATAGCCACAGATACAGAAAATATTTTGTGTCTGAAGAATACATACTGAATTTGTCAATCCTTTCCCCCCTCCCAGCCTTATATCCTGGCAGATGAGTTACGCCGAGAGCTGCCTCCTGAGCAAGCTCAATACTGCATCAAGAGAATGCCTCCATACACCGGCCCAGGTTCTGTTCCTGGGGCTCTGGATTACACCTCATTTTCGTCAGCACTGTATGGAGAGAGTGACCTCTGAATCTGTAATTGGCCATCTTCACGGTAGACACTAAAAATACCCACCTTATTGCTCAGATTGCTTCTCAAAAGCTTTGACAAGCTGATTTAAAAATGAGTTTTACAAATACAATAGGTACCGTCAGTGTAAAGTGCTAGTAACTAAAGTAACTAGTGTATATTCAAGTGTGCAGCATGCTAGATTTCTGCATTGTTGATTTTAGGTTGTCTGTCCCATACAGTGATAGAAAAACTACATAAAAAAATTACAAGCTATTAACGTTGGAAATATCCATTCAGAAAACAGAATGTAAAACTGAGAAGTATTGAAACTCACAAAATGTCTCCATTTTCAAAAGGTTTCAATGCCATATGCGCTTCTTTTACAATGTTCATGAAACTATGTTAGAAGTCATGCTTTTTTCTTTCATAGAGCAGTATTATTTTCCTCTATTGATTTCTGATTTTGTATGCTTCTACCGGTGGAATTTAATAAAATAGTAAAATGCAGTTTTTCAGGGAAGAAATATATCAACCAAGTAAACTACTTAATTGCAAAAATAATCCAGAATGCTATGCTTTTGTCTCTTAAATATGGTTTTATCTTATCACAAAGAGTTGTAATATAAGGGAGAAAGCTGATTAAATTGCAGGTTTAGAGTTCTGTAGGCAGTACTTTTCTTTAAAGCCTTTAACTTTTACATCTGAGGGAGTACAACTTTTATAATCTGAAATAATAAGGAAGCTGATTTCATGTGAGCTTTTTGTTTTGAAACCCTCATTCTTGTCTGTGTTGGACAGTCTTTGTTTCTCAGTATAATAAAGCCAGTCCCTTGTTTTATTAGTGGGCAACATTCATCTCTATCCTGCATAATGCAAAATCCCATCTGAGCAAATGTAGTGTGGTTGTCGTGCAGCTTTAACTGTTCAGTGCTCAAGTTTCAGTTTGTCTTGACTTCTCCGGGATCGCAGGCAGTTCTGTCTGTATTATGCTCCTGTGTGATAGTTGTTTATTGTGTTTTTGTTTTTCCATCTTGAGAAACGACAGAGAAACAAAGGCAGTAACTTTTTTACTTGAATCCTACCGACACTGAGGAAATGCAATGTAATCAAACAAAACCATTTACAAATGGTGACATGAGCTGTGCAGCCCAGTGCTATTAAAGCAATGATGTGCCTATTAAATAAAGTATGCTTTTCAAAACCTTACGAGACTCTGTCATTGGCAGTTATCTAGTGGTTCCCTCCAAGAAGTGGAAACACTTATGAATGTTAAAGGAGGTTTCAGTCTGCTAAAAGTTCAACAAAGCATGTTATGCATTTCTGTACACTGTGTTTGCTTGAACAACAGCTGCTGCATGCTGGAGGGAGAGGTATGACTTCATGAATTGAGGTGGAACTCAGAATGCATGGGACAAAGTGTCCATTTAAGTCGCCTGAGCACAGATGTCCATAGCTTGTTAAGACTCCTAGCTTAGATTGATTTCAGTAAGACTTAGGCACTAATGCTTTTGAAAATGTTGGCCTTTTCTGTAACTCTCCTTTTCCTCATGTGCAAAAGAGATGTTAAATGTGCAATGATGTTTTAATGGCCTGTGCTTTGAAATCCATGAATGGGAAGCATTAAAAATTTGTGTGTGATTTCAGTTCTGAAGCAGGCATCCTGCAGGTAAGGCGCATGTGGTGGCAGCAATTTCAAAACAACCCTGGAGGAGACAGGCAATGACCAAATGCCACTTCCTCCTCCACCTTGTGTTCAATGACCAGCAGAGGACTTAGAGAAATACTAGGCCTAGAACCACATCTCCTACAGCGCATGTGCAGCCTTGCACACAGCCAGTAGCTGCTGCTGCCACTGCTGATACTGACATGTGCCGTGCCATCTCTTTTTGTGATGACAGTGCCCGTTCAAACTAAGTTGGGAAGCTCTGCCTTAAACCAGTGGCATTTACAGCTAAATGACTGCTGGGCAGGCTGAATCCTATTAAGAAATAAATCTGTATATCTCTCACTGACACAGTTTAATCCAACTAGAAGAATAAAACCTTCAGCTTCCAAATATGGCACAAAAGCAAAATCTCAGTGCTACAGGCAGGATTATGCTAAAAATTGGCATAGGGACAATTTATATCTGACACTTCTATCGGGTCTCATTCATGTTCTCTACCTGCTAATTTTTGTATTGTCATATTCTTCCTAATTTTCATAGTATAGAAGAGACTTCTAAACTGCTCCTTTAGCTAAATGTTCTGTTGATCAAAGAATGTGAGAGATAATGTTATCAGCAGCAAGAGAAAAAGACTTTTGCAAAGTAATCCTTTCATTCCCGTATCAGGTTTCTAATTTCTAAAGTACAGGTAACAGAACTAGTAGCAGAGTTTTTTAGCTGCAGGGTTTTATTCCCCATCTGTACTTGCCTAAAATGCTATACCATATTTATTACTTTCATATTTATGAAAGTAATAAATATGGTATATGGTGAAAGATGTATTCATATTTATTGAATACATCTTTCATGTAAAACAGAGATGTATAATAAAGTTGTTTCTCCAGGCACCAATTATTTTTAGGGTAACTAACTAGATTAAATACGTAAGCTGTGCTGTTATATCCTGAACTTTTCAGGTTCTTTCGTCAAGTTCCAGGGCTATGGGCTTAAGAGAGACTTTTCCTTTTCTTCTGAGTCTCCATTTTTAGTTGATGGCATTTGCATTTTTCTGTAGAATCACTCTGATCACATCTGGAATCAATGCAGTGGCCCTTTCTGTGTGTGCAGTTCCGGCCGCAAACTAGCTTTTTACTGTAAAAAAGGAGCACAGTAACACCACAGTAACTAAGCCCAAAGATAAAGGATCCAGGAAAACTGACAGTTCTAAGCTGGATTTTATTTTTGTCTCTTTATAAAATGTGTGATTCCTTCCTAATTTTAAGCCAAGGTGTGGGCTGCCACCACGAAGGACAAGCCTATCTCCACTTTTTCAGTGATCCTGTTTATAAATAGACCAGTTCCCTGGTCCAGTTACCTTGCTGGCTGGCAACATATACCCAGGACACTGAGAACAGCGAATTATCCTCTCCAGCAGCGGCCTGTATTTACATTGCCTTAAAGTGATGGTGTATCTGTGGAATTGAGGACACAGCCGCACACTTTCACTGGAAGTCCTTTATTATTCACAGCAGAAGAATGTTTATGTATAGACAATGCATCTTGAGCCAGTACTAGGAATACTACTCATTTCCCTCATAAAGTAACAGAGCTACATTAAATGACAAGCCCAGTCTTTTCTGTAAGTGAGCTTGACAAGGATTTTATATTCTAAGCTTCAAAAGAAATTCTAAGTAACACAGGACATAAAGCTTTAGGAGAGGGACTCTTCATCAGGGACCGTAGCAATAGGACACAGGGTAATGGAGTGAAACAGGGGAAGTCCAGGTCAGATAGAAGGAAGAAGTTCTTTACTGTGAGGGTGATGAGACACTAGCACAGATTGTCCGGAGAAGTGATAAATGCCCCATCCCTGGCAGTGCTCAAAGCTAAGTTGAACGAGGCTTGGGCGACACGGTCTGGTATGAGGCATCCCTGCCCGTGGCAGGGGGTTGGAACTAGATGATCTTAAGGTCTTTTCCATCTCAAACCAGTCTGTGATTCTATGATTATGATTCTATGATCTTGGTAATAAAATAATAACTATTTGTCTTCTGCAAGCAATTTAGTTCTTCAAAATGCTTCCACTGCTTTCACATTTCACTGTGGCTATAGACACTTTAGCCAATAGTGTAATCAAACAGGACCTAATCAGATCAAAGCAGCTAGTAATGAGGTTCATGTGCCTATTGACATTATATGATGTTCAAGGGTTTTACTACAAACTCTACTTAGTCTCATCCCCTGGAGTAAATGGTCCCATCATAAGCACAATTCAAAGCTGCTCAACCAAGTTGCAGTTTTCCACTCTTACCTCTCCATTAGGTATCAGAGCAAAGTTGCTGTGCACCTAAAACAGATTTCTGGCCAGTATAAGCATACCAGAACTGCTCTGCAGATGCTACCAAGATCCCTAAGCGTTGGAGAAATTCCAAAGAAGGTGATATTCCACAAGTAGGAGAAATTCCTCTGCCAATTTGCTAAGTTTTGGGAAATTTCACTAGCATTTGTAATGCTGCTTTGCACAAATTTATTATCAGCATATTACTTTAATTACTTGGAAATTAAGTACACGACATAAATGTCCTGAGGGGATAAATTGCCTGAGGTTATTATAACACTCATGCAGCCCTCATCGACTTGCCTCATCTACCGGCTGTTCTGTTTCAAAACCTGGCTGTTTCATTTGGCCCCAATTCATGCAGATTTTATTCCCTTCAAGACACCTGTTAATGCTTGAAGTGAAAAATGGCCTTGAGCACTGTCCTCAGGACTGGTTATCACATGTGCTCTCCTGCGCTGGAGCCTTCCAACTGCCCAATGGCTGTCTGTGTCAGCAGCTCAGGTAAAGAAGAGCTCTGTAGGCAGACCACAGACACAGAGGGTCCTGCTTCAGGTTTTAGCTAGTCTGCTGACTAAAGGAAATGTTTGCATAAACTGTCAGCAAGTCTTGTCTTGATTTGGACTGAACTGGCAATATAGGCACACTAAATTAAATGTAAGTTGAAGAAAAACATACACCACAGCAAAGCCTAGAGTAGCTATATCAAACATCTGGTTCAGACTTGCATCCTGGCTCTGACAGTTACCAGTAGTAGGCACAATGGGAAAGTATAAAAGCGAGGCAGAGTGTGACCATCTGTGCCCAGAAAATCTCTGAGCCTCCAGCAGTTTGAGGGTCAGGAAGTTGTGGAACTGTGTGCTGAAGCCAAAAAATTTAGGCTGTTTTTTCTGCTAAAGCAGTATCTTCTCTGAGAGCTCTTTTTGTATTCCTCTCAGTAGGGCCTACTCCTATAAACTCTCCAGCAAGCTATTGTATATGCTTAAAAAAGGTCTACTATTTGTCCCTTTAGCTTTTGCAAACTGTTCCTCATACTCTTTTTTGTTCCCCTTATTATCTCTTAGACTTAACCTGCCAGAATTTATAATCCTATTTTCCTCATATGGACATAATGCCAGCTTTCTGAAGGATGCTTGCAAAATGCAGGCAGTCCAAGAGAGAGGAAATCCTACCTCCCGTGAGGTAAAAAAAAAGAACAACAAGCAAACAAAACCACCACCACCAACAACAAAAAAAACGGTTACAGTTTTAACGAACTTTTTAGCAAACCTCATTATTTAAATGAAAATCAGACACCAGTAATGGTTAGTGGATGCCCGGCCGGGCATGATGAATGTATTTGGCAGACACAATGCTGTCGGATGTTACATCCCTGAGGTCCTACCTACTGACATTGTGATTAAACCAAAGACACAGAATTTAATATTGTATAGCCTGCTGATTAACAGTCTTGCTGTTATTTGTACATCATGTTGGGACAACACTACAGGACAGTTCCAACTTTTAGCTTTGTTATTTGCTAACAGAAGGTGACAAAGCCTGATTTGCCACAGCAAGCTGGCAAGCAACCGGACTGTCCAGCAAACGCTTTTGCCTCTTGTCGAAGTAACAACTCTGTCATCTGAAGTGATTTGTGGGAGAGGGGGCTGAACTGTTAAGATTTTGATATAAAAATGTACAAGTACCATTATATTCTTTAGCCATTGTACTATTGTTTCCCCTTTTTCATTTGAATATAGTTGCATATTCACTTGTAAGAAGCTGAAATACATTTCTATCAGCCACCTAAACTTAAGATGATTGCTTCAACATCACTCCAAATTAAATACTTTAATTATGCTTGTGCAAAGCCCTTCCTTCCATCAAAACTGAGTAACTGGCTTTTTCAGTTTATTTCAGCATGAAAATTAGAACCATTCCACTACGACTGACCCCAGCTGACCATCCTGCAACTCTCTGTCTTGTTGGGCAGGTTTTTTGTAAGACTCACTCTTCCTTCCAGCCAGACCAAGAACCCAGATGGCCCAGTTGGCTGTATTTGCAGAGGACAACTGGAATAGCCACAGCAGAGTAAATATTCTGCCAAAGTCCTCTGGAATAGCTCCTTATAGTAACACCTATCTCAGAGCCATTACCCTTTTTTATAACAGTGGCGTTTAGCTGAAGTGGTGCTCTGCAGACAGGATTGCCTTTAGCAGTGGCATCTCCCTGCAAGCGTTACTGTCTCTTCTCAGATTGCCCTCCCTTCTTAACCAGTCACCAGCCCCCTTCTGTGCCTGCCCTTTTCCCACTTCCAACAGCTGTCCTTTAGAGCTTAAATGTTCCTGCCTGAAGATGCTAAATCTAATTTAATGATCTAAAGGCTCCCTTGTATCTGATTTGTAAAGGAGACACTTTACTTCCACTTGATCAGAATGCAGTTATTCTTGGTTTGTGCTAAGGCGATAAATAAAGTATTATTCCCTTTGGTTTATTTTAAACATATTTAATGTATTTTTTTCATATCTTAAGATACACAAGACCTTCAGCTTTAAGGTTCTTTTCTGTACGGTAAGTTTATATTGTTATGCCGCTTGCATATTTTTTTCATTTACTGTTTTGATTTGAAAACAATTTTCTTTCTTCATGGTTAATATTTCCAGCAAAAGCAGTTCTCTAGAAGGGTTCATATTTCTGGAACTGGTTCCTTAAACTTGATTTGTAGCTCATGTCTGGGTCTCAAATCCTTGCCCTCTGTCACCTTGCTCCTGACCTCATCAGATTCCTTCTCACCTGTTTCTGCTCTTCCACCTAGAATGAATTGAATGTGAGAGGTGAGAGCATTGCTCAAACCCCTCTGAAAGAAGAGAGTATTGTGATTTTACCCTCTATTAAGGGTAGAGAAAAAGTCACTGCTATGTCTGTTTATAAGCAGTTTTCCCAAAGGGTTGAAGCCTATCAGGTTAGACTTTAGAACAAACTGAATGAAGCATGCAGTCTCAAAGTCCTTTAAAGGAAAGAGGGCTGCATGTAGAACATGCTTTTCTAGCAGATAGTTGATAACATACAGGACTGTTTCTACACGTAGGTCACAGAAAGCCAAATAGGGCACTGGTCTGTCAAGGAATATTATTCAGAAGGGTTTTCTCTGCCCTTGTAAAATATGTGAACAGATTCACTGTTCCAAGAAAGCAATCTACATTAATAAAGGCTGTTCAGCCCCTAGAATGGAGTCATGACTGACAGCTGGGAGCAGTGCCAGACTCTCTCCAATGCCACTCATGTCCTATGACCTGTGCATGTCCCTATTCTCTGCTCTGCTGTGCTATGTCTGCACTACAAGGATGCAGATGGCTGCATTACTTGGCTATCTGCACTTCTCATGTTGGCCACCTTTCCAAGTTCGCCACATGTTTCAACAGTCTTCCTTATTAGACACATTTTCATAGGTCTCAAGCTGTGTTGAACACAAACTGATGTGCTTACCAGGTGAGGTGTGATACCATTTATAGCACACAAGCACTTCTTGAATCTGTATCTCTGAGCTAGTCCATCTGTTGGTAAGACTGTAAGAACACCAGCTGACTCCAAATGCCCTAAACAGCTACATATCAGACCTCTACTGCTGCACCTCGCACCCATTAGCCACAGAGATGCATTTAACTTGAGCCCTAATCTTTCCTCCTTGCTATGCTGTATGCATTCTACATCCTCCCTAGTTTATAAGATTTTCTTGCTTGACCTTGGCCCTCTCTCATGGCAATAGCATCTAAAACATATCCAAAACCTAAAAGAGTGTGCTAACCCCCATGTTTGATCTTCCACACACATGAAGTGAGTATGCCATTTGAATACACTGATGTGCAAGTAGAGTAATGAACTACTGAACCAGATCCTTGGCCCTGGAAAAAAGAATCAGTATATGAGGATGTCTTTGTTGGCTTCAAACACTTCCTGGTTTTAAAAGATCTGTGAGAGTTAAGCTGTGTGTAGGAGGAGCTGGGGAGAGTGGTAGCTTGAAAATACCTTCAAATATACTTGAAATAGCAGAATGTGATCTGACTTAAAGATTTTTTTTTTTATTTTTTTTTCCTTGTGAAGGATATTTGGATTTATGGTTTAATCCTGTTGCAATTGGGAAGATGTTAGCTTCACTGAAACACCACTTATAACCACCTTCAGAAGTCAGGATTCTCACCTTGATGATAGATGTTTGCATGATATTTAAATAGGACTAATTTCCAACAGTTTTAAGATCAGGTTTCTCAGACGTAGGAGTGACAGCATCTTTGTGTTCTCCATTCCTTTAGGCCATTGCTCCAGCAACTCTAAGCTCCTCCTGGTGTTACTCTAAATGGTTAAAAGGGAACAGCATTTTTACAGCTTAATTTAGTAAAATAAAAACAACAGTCCATAAGATAGAGAAAAAGCATTTTTCAAGCTTAAGGGTACGCACACTGCAAGTCATTGAAGGTTTCCTGCGAACACACCATGTGGTAGTGCTTCTCACAGAAATAGTTCAAAAATCTCAGTACTGCAGATGCATAGCAGCCTCAGCATAGGGATACACACCAGGATTCTTAGCCCTGTGCAGTGCTGTTGTCACTGAAACTAAACCGAGAAAAGGGACCTCAGATCCTCTTAACACAGCAAAATACAGTGTGGCTGAAGTTCTGTGTTGATATTCGCTTTGTTGGATGAGCTGGTGTGATAATCACTACCTTTAACTGCTCATTCCTCTTCCTTTCACCCTCTGGAGTGTGTTGCCTCGGTTATGCTCACTCAATTGTCTGTACAATTCCAGTTTCTCAAGCTGATTAAACACAGTCTGAGGCCAGGCAGCTGCTGCCCTCTCTTCCTGCTGCTGTTCCTATGTCAGCCCTGGAGACAGCTCAGCTGCAGAAAAATTGGACCAGAGACCTGTTCCCACTGTTCCTGTTCAGCCTAGTAACAGCTTCCTGTTCTTCCTTCTTTAAGGAAGAATTGTGTTCAGGGGCTAGCACTCACACAAAGAAAGGCACGGAGATAAGAGGGTGTTGTAGGATGGAATTTGGGACTGACTTTTCACAGCACCACACAGTCAGACTGGCTCAAACTGGTTGTGAAACTGTGGAGCAAATGGGATATGTGAAATGATCCTTTTCAAAAGTACCTTCAAACTTTCAGCTTGCCTTTTTTTTTGTTTTCCGCACTGACCTACTTTGCAGCAGTTACACAAACAACTGCATCAGCACGCAGAAGTACGTGCTGAGCTGTGGTACAAAGATCTGTCACCACAAAGCTACTGTGGAGGCAGTGAGCTTTTTAACCTGCATTGCTGACAGAGAAAATGTTCATAGCATTATGTGGCATGACAAAAAGGTTGGAAGTTGTCTACAAGTTGAGCAAAAAAACCCCACACCCTGAAATCTCTGAAGGGTTCTCAAAGCACTGCCCATCTCTCTAATGTCTGCAAATTACGTATAAGAAGGATAAAATTAAGCACTCTCTAGGAGTACCTGACTTTTACTTCCTTGTAGTGCATTCCACTCCTGTTGTTAGGCTTTTAAAGTTTCTAAGTTTCCAGACCTTTGCATCTTGCACTGGAATTCTGGGGCACATTTTTGCAGTAGGAGCTCAGGCTGGTCACTGCAATGGCTAGCCAAGAGGCAAGGTCTGCTCTCTTGCAATGTCTCCTGGCATTCAAAACCAGTGAATGGCCTCTAGAACTGACATTGGGCTGCTATCTATTTAATTCATATATATTATTTGAACATAAAGCTACATTTTTCATATGTACTTGCACCACCGACCAAAGTAACAGCTGATCATAAAAATTCCTAGATCGCGTTGTACTCAAAGGGTTGGTAACCAACTGGTTTGCAACAACTGGTTTGCATCTCAAAAGGTATCAAGAGTAAACATTCAGTCTTCAGGAATTCCCTACACTAAAGGCTTTTCACTAATTTTGAGACCCCTAAAAATTTTCCAGGGAAAATGCATCTTCACCTGCAGCGTTAACTCAGCTTAAAATATTGAACCAGCCAAGGACAACAGGACAGGCTGGTCAATAATCCATTTCACAGACTTGCTTCTTGGTTTTGTATTTTGAACGCTGTACTAGTTTAAATGACACTGCTGTTCATGTGTATTGCAGGCTTTTGATTTATTAACGCTGTAAAAGAGAGCAGCGGTTTTCCCTTTGAGTTATTCTGACCCTTGACAAGCAAGCATTCGCCATGCACTATGCAGTGCCAGAAAGGCTGCTCCGCAGTTGTAGCAGGGAAATGTTTCTTTCTTTGAAAATGTGAATCCTCAGATAATAAATTGGAAGGGTAGATCATTGGAAGCTAAACTCTTTCATTAAAATAAGGCACATTTTACTTTTGTTCAGCTGTCAAACTGTGCATTTATTCGCTCCATTATAAACTTCTGCCAGCTTTACATGCCATCAACACACATCCACACATCGCTGGCAAGTCTGATTTCCAGTTTATAAGGTGTATTTACATCCACTTCCTCACAACACTAAGTTTGCCTTTAACCGCATTAGAACTGCTGCCGGCATTTTAAAGACTTCTCCTAGATGAGGCAACAAGACATTTTGTTTAGCCCTACCTGGTACCAAATCACCCCCCAGTAAAAAGAGGGGCATCTAAAGCTACCGGCATGTAGCGCTAAAAGAATTAGAAGGGCAGGCTTCGCTTTCCCCCTCCAGCCCGACCTTTAAAAGCGGCCGTCCCCAGGCTGCAAGAGCAGGGCTAACCAGCTCCTAGGGGGAGTTCTCAGCCCGCTACTGCGGCTGTCGGTTCGGCGTCAGCGGGTACCGCTGTTCTCCGGCCACGCCCATCCCGGGTCGGAGGGCTCCGACCGGGGCCTACACGACCGCGGCCAGGCGCTGCGGGGCAGCCACCTGAACCCCGCAGCCTTCACCTGAGGAAACGCATGTGACAGGCGGGAGCACACCGCTCCCCCTCAGGCCAACGGCAGCTAACGGCCGCCGCTGCCGGGGCGGAGCTCCCCCGTCAAAGGGGTGACGCGGCATCGCTGCACGGCCGTGCTTGCTTCGCGCGGCGGCGCTGACGTTTCGGCAGCATGGCGCCCATGGGGCTGGGAAGACCCGACCCGCCGGGTAACGGGCGCGAGCGTTGGGGGGTGGGTGGAGGTGGTGCGTGTGTGTGTGCGCGCGCGCGCGCGCGCGCGACGGGTGCGTGTGTGATGTTGGCGTCCCGTCCCGTCACTGCTCCAGGCGGCGGCGGCGGGCCCGGTCCCGCCACGTGCCGCTTGTTGTGGGAGCGGTGGGCGCTGCCGAGCGGCGTGTGAGGAGCCGGTGGGCGCCGCCGTCCCTTCCCTCAGCCTCTGCTGCTCGGCCGCCGCTCGGCACACGCCGCAGCAGAGCTGTCGGGGGTTGACAGCAGTTAGCGTTTGTAAAACCCGCGTGTGGCGGCGCGGCGCGCGTGTGAGCGCGTCGCCCTGTGCTGGTGCTGGCGGCGGTGTCGAATAGGGGTGCTTGTTGCATGAGCCGCGGCAGCCCACTTGCAGAGCCGGTCCCTTAGAGTAGGCTTCGCTCTGCCTAGGAGGGGTGCGAGGACATTAGTTAAGCCGGAGAAATAAAAACCAGCTACATGAGAGGCTGCAGCTTGGTGTGGAGAGGACCTGGGTGTGCGCGAGTTGCTCCGGGGCTCTAAGCCAAAAGTGATTTTTTGCAGGTTAAACGCAAGTTGCTGTAAGGGAAGAGAAGTCAAATCAGCTGCAAGTTGGCGTTGGTGTTTCAAAATGGACAGGTCTGTCAGTGGCTGCTTTCAGTGGTGCTGCTACCTGCAGAGATCTCAAACAGCTTGCTTTTTAGTATTTCTGAGGGAATGCCTGTTGCTGAACCTATCCTTCAGCCTGGGCTTGCATCCCTTGGCTTGTTAAACAGGCCTGCAGTCCTCCCCACTGCAGAGCTACGTAGGGTGCCGACTTCATAATCAACTTTTGTGGTCTGAGGTTTTTCCAGGTTCCCCTGGCAAAGAAGACATTGACCTGCCCTTTCTCCTGTGATATTTGGGGTCAAGCTGTGGCTAGTGACTGTCCTGATGCTGCAGAACTAAATGGGGTTTTGTTGAAATAGGAAACATGAGAGGGGGTTTCGGCAGCAGCTTGAGAAGTAGTGGCAATTAGAGAAAAGTTCTGCTTGGATGGAAGCAAAATTGTTTGCCGGAGGTGTTTGTGGAGCCCTTTTAACAGGCAGGAGGCAGTAGATGGTGGTGTGTACCTCTGGCAGTGATGAAGAGGACCCGTGTTCAGGAGCAGGCTGTCAGGAAGCTGACTGTAGCACTTCTCCCTTAGCCTTTCAGCTAGTGGCAGGGCATGCCACGGGGTGAGACCACGTTGGTCTGGTGGCCGGTTTGTTTCACTGTGGCTCCTGCCTCTAATGCATATCAATCTGTTGTGAACAGTTTAATGCCGGGAGATGGGCAGTTGTAATTTCAGTGTGCTGCACAGTAGCTTTTTGAATGACAGAGAAACTTGTGTTTGGACCTGGTGCGGGAAATGTTGGCTTGCTGAATTAGAATGTACAAATGTGGGGTGGCTGTGTTGACCATTAGGTCAGTCTGGGAAACAGAGGGTTCCGTAAGTGCCTGTAGCTCCTTGTAATTCTTCAATTTCTGTTCTTTCACATTAATGTGACAAAAATACTGTAATACTGTCACAGCTGGGTTGATCCTTTATTAAAAGCTTTGGTAGCAACTTGTAATCCTTTATTTATTTCCAAGTACTTGTATACCAGACTGTTTTATACTAAAAATAAATTCTTAATAGAAGCGTATAAATAATCATAGAATAGTTAGGGTTGGAAAAGACCTTAAGATCATCTAGTTCCAACCCCCCTGCCATAGGCAGGGACACCTCACACTCCATCATGTGTGCCCCTGGTAGGTAACACACCTTCCTCGAGACCGGGTCAGCCCGACCCGACAAATAGGTGCCTCTGTGCCCTTGAAAGTCGACTCACATACTACTGTGACCCGCCGCTTTTTCCTGGAGGCACCGGTAGTGATCCTCTTTGCTGCTGCATCAGCAGGTTGTTCACTCGGTGCGGTGAGCGTTTCTTCATTAACCCCCTGCAGAGCTGCAAAACGGTTTTGGGTAGGGACATCGGATTTTGGAGGAAGCTCCTTGCTTTTAATTGTCCTCCTCCTTCTTTTTTGTGATTTGTTGCTGTTATGCGCTATGTCGGAAGCTTCTGGCCCCTGCACAGTCTGATCCTGGAGCAAGCAGTCCAGCTCTCTCTCTGACTGTCCCTCAGCTCAGTCCCTGCTGCAGGAGGACCTCCACCAGGGAGCACAGAGTGCAGCCCTGCCCCCATTGCGCACCCTCCCCTCAGGAGAGCAGTGCAGGCACTCTCTACACCCCGAGCTCTGCGCTGCAGCCTCCCCTCCCATCGGCTCTGTCTGGTGCCGACGCCCCCACCGCCGAGGCAGCCAGAGCAGAGCTCCCAGACCGGGGGCTGGCCCTGCGGTCCTGGCAGCTCGCTCTTGCGACCCCAACTACCGCGCCACGCCCTGTTCCCGCGCTCCCTGGGGAGGGTTTTAGCAGCTCAGGGCGGGGCCGGCGCCGGCGCCGCCCTTTGGGAGTGCCTGCCCGCCTCGGCCGCGCCCCGGCTCCCGGACAAGGCCTGGCGGCGGCTAGGGGTTCTCTCCGTAGCTCTCGCTTCTCGGAACTGAGGCTGTTGGATGCGCGCTTTCCGTCGCTCCGGGGTTGAAGGCGCCCTTTCCGGAGCCTCTCACTTCGGCAAATGGCCGAGGTTTTTCACCTTTTGAGAATCTTTTCAGGCATCAAAAAAATGTTTGTTTAAGCAAATCGCCAGCCTCGTTGTCTTGTTTTTTTGTGAAGAAGATATATTTATCCCTTCAATTATGCACATACTGCCTTTATGTGGGTTGGGATGAAGAAACATCATCTTGCATTATCCCCTAAGCTGCTTAGTTGCCACATTGTGGAAATGTAAGATTAAAGTTGAGAACTGTTTAGAACTGTTACTGTTAGAATGCCTGTAGGGGTGAACACCTGTACCAGAGAGACACTGAATGCTATGCAGACTTACTTGGAAACATCTGCAAGGTGCAAAAGTTGTAGCTGATACAGTTTTTCGGTTCCAGACTAGTAATTCCCTTGTTCGCATGATCTCAGGCCAGAGTATTTACCTTGGGGAAGTGAAGTAGGGTACTAGGATTTTTTATTCTGTGTTCCATATCCCACTGACTTTTCAACCACTGCTGCTTGGTCACTTGTTCGCTCTTGGTATGGTCTGCTAAACTAGTTCCAGCCCTAGAGCACTCTGTGGTAATGTGCTTTATGTTTTAAGTTTCTGTAGAGTGTAAACCCAAGGTAATTGGCCCTGGGTCCTGTTAAAACTGCCCGTTTCTTGTGATTTCTGTTGTGGCTATAGAGGCAGTTTTTCTCCTGGACACTTCTGAATAGGAGAGGGAATCCGTTTCCTAAAGTTCACCAGTGATCTTCCTAAAACAAATTTTAATCAACTTCTGGCTGAGCGGAAGTGGGAGTGGGGTTTGTAAACAAAAGACAAAACAAACAAATGAAAGACAAAAGACTGGCCTGATTTTTTGCTGCTTAGGAATTTCTCCAAACATTTTTTCATTTATTTGGTAACAAACTCTTGTGCCTGCTCCGTGCTGGAGAGGGGAATTGTGTGAGTTGAATGCTGAATTAAGGTCATGGTACTCGTTTAGCGAAGCTGACTCCCAGCCTCCTGCCTGCTTTTCTCCCAAGGGCAGAGTTCAGCACTTTTTAGTATGGCTTTGTAAGTCATAAAGGCCTTTTTCAACCTAATTGATTCCAAGATCGTCAAGTGCAACAGATCCCCCAGGACTGCCAAGTCCACCACTAAACCATGTCACTTAAGGGCCTTGTCTACATGATTTTTGAGCATTTCCAGGGATGGTGATTCCACCACTTTCTTGGGCAGCCTGTTACAATACTTGACTACCCTTCTGGTGAATGAATTTTTCCTAATATCCAAACTGAACCTCCTCTGGTGCAGCTTGAGGCCATTTCTTTTTCTCCAATCACTTGTTACTTGGGAGAAAAGACCAGCCGCCACTTTGCTCCATTCTCCTTTCAGGTAGATGTGTTACCATGACTGAATTGATCCTTTCTGATTTCTGGGATCTTTTTGGAACTATCTGCAGGCTTTGTTTCCAACTTAAAAATTTCATTGCCAGTGTGCCAGAGCATGAATTCAAGTAGTGCAGGCCCCTAATGGAAGAAGGTTCAAGTGTTACCCGTAGCAGGGACAGGTAAACTGGGGCTTGGTGGGCTTGGAGCTATGCCATCTGTTTGTAAAATTTAGAGTCTGTGTACTTCTGGCATTGATGGTCACCTTCATGATTCCCAGCTTATTCCCTGCAGCTTTTTGAGATGATGCTGAAGCAACACAAATTTTGAAAGCTTCTTCAGAATAAGGGAAAAGACTTGAGGCAGATATCTGTGCTCCTGTGAGCAGAAACCCTTACACAGAAATGGCATCTGTTCAGTGAGGAAAGCTGTAGAGAAAGCGAAACGGACTGCATGCAGTGCAGGATTTAAACCCATAGTATATGTATGTGTTTGCTTTCCAGCGTGCATGGGAAGATAGTCTGGAAGCACATAGGTGAAAGGGACAGAAGCCTGCAGAAAGGAAGTCTGGTTCTGTGAGAGCTCTGGTGGCCCAGCTCAGCTATCTGGGCTGCAACTCTTGCAGTCCAGGAGCTGAGTCAGAGGGCTGCATTAAACCAAAAGCAAGCTCTAATATGTGTGTCTCATTGAGTTGTAGCTCTTGCAAAGCATATAAGTTATGCTCCATGGGAGACTGCATTGCAGGCATGCTTTCAGATACAATTTTTTAGTCTTGCTTCTGAAAGCGTTTAGCTCAAGGACTGATTTTATTTTCATGACTATTTTGATGGTTTAATGTTAGTAGGTTTAAGCTGTTGTATAAGAAACTGCTAAGCCTGCCTGTGTGGTGTTAAAACTTTCAATTTGAAATGAGGGTGGCTTGCTTTTTTGTATTTTAATCTCCCTTCGAATTTTACATACTTGTTAGAGAGCAAATTTTATTTGGCTTCTCTTACTGCTGAGACGACATCTGATTTAGAGCTCTTTTTCCAAAGTGTGGGTATAAATGTAACCTTGCAATACTTTACTCTTGGCCTCATCTTCTTTCCACCATAATTGTTTTTAACAATACTGATGTCAGAAAAGAAGTTGCATTGCAAGAAGACAGAAGGAAAAAAGTCAAATCAGCTAGCAGTTGCCAGTGATTTTTAAGTACTACTGGTGTAAGTTATATTGAGATGCAAGGATATTTTTGTGCTTCAGAAATTACTCATTTTTACAAGTGTTCTGATGGTAGTGTCTAATCAAAATGCAAAATGGATTTACTCAAACTGAGTAAGCCCAAGCCGAATGAAGAAGAGAGGTGAAGAGTAACACATAGTTCATCTACATGGTCGTGAAAGATAAGTGAGGTCCCATTCTTGTAAATTGGGGTTTTCGTGGTGATTTTTTTTTTTTTTAATGCCTCAGATTATACTTTTGACTTTTTGTTTGATGTTTGGGATGGGTTTTGTTTGGGATCTTAAAGCAGTACAACACTGCAACTTCATTCATAATGATAGTTCTGAAATGTCCGTAGGTTTCAGTTTCAGTCATTCTTTGACTTATCCTGTCCAGTACCATATAATTAGCATATGACTTGCCTGATTTGTTTTCTTCTGGCGGAGAAGAACATCTTGCTGTGTTTGTGCAAAATAAGGCAAAGTCCAGCAATTTTCTGTTGGTGTCGGAGTGGCATTTGCTCACTTAACAGAAGGACTTGGGGGTGTTGGTTGGTGAGAAACTGAACATGAACCGGCAGTGTGCGCTCGCAGCCCAGAAAGCCAACCATATCCTGTGCTGCATCAAAAGGAGCGTGACCAGCAGGTCAAGGGAGGTGATCCTGCCCCTCTACTCTGCTCTCATGAGACCTCACTTGGAGTATTGTGTGCAGTTCTGGTGTCCTCAACATCAAAAGGACATGGAACTGTTGGAACAAGTCCAGAGGAGGGCCACAAGGATGATGAGGGGACTGGAGCACCTCTCGTATGAAGATAGGCTGAGAAAGTTGGGTCTGTTGAGCCTGGAGAAGAGAAGGCTGCATGGAGACCTCATAGCAGCCTTCCAGTACCTGAAGGGGGCCTATAAGGATGCTGAGGAGGGACTCTTCATTAGGGACTGTAGTGATAGGAAAAGGGGTAATGGGTTTAAACTTAAACAGGGGAAGTTTAGATTGGATATAAGGAGGAAGTTCTTTACTGTGAGGGTGGTGAGGGACTGGGTTGAGAGGGAATGGGTTGCCCAAGGAAGTTATGAATGCTCCAGCCCTGGTGGTGTTCAAGGCCGGGCTGAACAGAGCCTTGGATGGCATGGTTTAGTGGGAGGTGTCCCTGCCCATGGCAGGTGGTTGGAACTTGATGATCTTTAAGGTCCTTTCCAAACCTAATTATTCTATGATTCTATAATTCTGTAAGTACAAAATCATTATTTAATCGGTTGAAGAATTGGTTTTGCTCACTAAGTTTATCTCTATGGTACAGGCAGTTAAACTAGTTGGGGTTTTTTTGTTTTGTTTCAGTAAAGTTCACTAGTTTCTGGTTTGCATTTGTATACCACGTACAGTATGGTGTCTGGTACTAGGAGGCAGCTCTGCATTGCTGTTCAAGTGTTGCTATGGTGGAAATGTTAACATTTTTCAGTGTTGGAGGCTGGTTTATATAGAGTGTTTGTTGTATGTCCTTGTGAACTTTTGATGCTCTTTTTTTGTGCAGGTGACTGTACTTGAGGGAAAGACTAATTGAGTCTAATTCTATGTAGATAGATAGATGCAGCTGTTACCTGACATCAGGTGATGGGAGCTGTAGGTGAAATAAACCAATTGTTGTTTGATTTCAGTAGAGGATTGGTTATTTTATTCAGTTTCTTAAATAGGAAGAGCTCAGGTTGCACAAGTGTATAGATAGGGAATTTCAAAGCTGCTGAAATATTGGATTTATTTTCTTACAGCAGATCTCCAGAAAAGCGTGGAAGATGAAATTGAATCAATTCTGCAAGAGCGGATAATGGTTCTGGATGGAGGCATGGGCACCATGATCCAGCAACATGCCCTGTCGGAAGAGGATTTCCGAGGGCATGAATTTAAAGATCATTCCAAGCCTTTGAAAGGCAATAATGACCTTCTCAGTATAACTCAACCTGATATCATTTGTGACATACACAAGGTAGGTGTTCTGATTTCTGTCTCTTCACAAGAGAAGAAAGGAAAATTGGCCTGTACACGCCCGTTTTCCATGCCACAGGCTCCTGGCTCTCCTGAGTCTTTTGGTATAGGGAAGAGAATGCGAGGTAATCATGCGAAAAAGAATGAGCAGATTTGACTGTTCTGGTTGTGTGAGCACAGCATTCGTGTCTTGGTTCCTGATGTCTCCCAGGCAGTGTTGGTTTTTTAAATCCCTTTTGACTTATGTCCCTGATGCATTTCTGTTAATTGCAGATTCTAATTTATTTAGTTTTTCTTTCTTTTTCTCATCCTCAACCAGCACTTGGAATATGTCTAAGTAGGACATATTCTGGAATTCTGGATGCATGTTTCCATAATTGTGTATTAAAGGGCTGTTAAGTGTGGCAGCCTGAAGCAGGCTTCTCCACAGTTAATGATTATGTGGGCTTCCTAATGAGTATATGTGTTTCCATATTCTCAGATTTTCCCTAGAATATTAACGTATGGCCCAGAGAATAAAACACTCTAGGGTTGATCATTAGGAATTTGCAAACAGATTTTATTATCTTTCTATCCTCAATTAGACTTCAAAAAGCAACTTCCTAAATTGAGTATTTTTTGAGTTGCAGCTATTTATTAGCCTTACTGTAATAACTGGCACTTTTGAATAGCATGGCAACTAGTAGATAATCAGTTGGAACAGGGCCTCGCATCTGTTCTGGGTTTTTCCAATTATTTATTAAAAGATCTGTATTTCATTGACTAGAATCATAGTTTTCTTATGTTTGTGAAACTTGTTATGTAGTCTGTATTTTTATATTCTTGTCATTCTTTGGATTTTAAGAGTGATGAGTTAAAAAACATTAGAGTCTTTGTCCTATAAAAAAGTCATGAGGAAATATTTGTAGATTGAGTTCAGTCCCTAGACTGTCAACAGAGCTGTAGTGGTCATGAAGCTTGGAATTTCTAATAGCCTGTGGTTTTAATTGGGTAAGCTGATTTAACAGTTGAATTTTGTAGGTTAAGCAGAGCAATAGTGATGTGACTTGAGAATGAATGTATTGAGTCCCCATGCCTGCAGCAGCCTTTGAGTCAAGTGTTTTCTGAGCCGTGGGTGATGACTTGATATTTTATAGCTACCAGTTGTTATTCTGAGAGTAGGGCAGAATTTGAAATAATAGATTAAAATATTTCTACAAAGTAACTGTAATTCCACTATATGTATAGTTGATGGTGGGATTTTTTTGTTGTTGTGGTTTGTTTTTTGGGGGCTTGTTTGTTTTTTTTGGATTTTGGTTTGGCTTTTTTCTTTAATGGCCCTTTGACTCATTTTCTTAATGAGTCAGATCTTACAGGTATCCATAACTTGAAGAGTAAACATTAGGCAGTAGCTTGTCTGGCAAAGTTGGATTCAGTGGTAAGAGAGGTGATGTATTTTCAAAGGCAAAAATGATCTTCCTGCTTTTAACATATTATTTCCTTTATGGTGGCAGACAGTAAAATTGAAGGGCTTTTCCTAAAATGATATACCTGAACTAAACAAAAGCTGGTATAAAGCTGTACACATTTAACATCTTTCTTTAGTCTAGGTGATTTTCAGAAACTTCATTACTTGGTTATTAGTGTACATGTAAGACCTTGTGTATTTCCATATACCTATTTGTAGATGTTTACATGTGTATCCAGGAGGAGTTGAGAGAAATCATAGTTTGCAGCAAAATGTGTTTAAAGCAATCTAATTCTTTTCTGCTGTTGTTTGGATCAAGACTTCATTTGTCTTGTTGAAGCTGCTCAGCTCATCTGCTTCTTGTAGGAAAATCCAAGTGGTTTATTTGTAATGTTGTTTTGACTTTCTAGCATTTCAGATCTCATAATTTTCTTGACTTTGCAGGGGTCATCTAAGGGTTAACATGATTAAAGAGAGGAATTGGGGGGGAGGAGGGCAACTGATAAAGGTTATAAAACCACAGGCTAGGATCTGAAAAAGTATTTCAACTTGCATTGATTTCAGCTTACTTCAGTGGGAATTAGACAACCAAAATGGAGCAGAAAGCTTAATTGCATTGTGAATCTGGGCCATTAGTTAAACTTTAAATGTGATCTGCACAAAGCATAATTCCATTAAGTTTATAATCTGTCCCACTATGCTCATGTGCTGTACAGCTCCTTTCAAAGTGTTTGAATTCTCTAATTCTCTGTTGTTGTTTAACTGATGCCTTTTCTGAGTTTGCTCGCAGCAGCCCTCGCTTGCTGATGGCATTTGGACTATGTCTGACCATGTCTCTGCAGAAGTCTAGAATGTGCTGCAGGTACTGAGCTTGGTGGTAGAGGTGACTCTATAAATGTCTCCTGTTAATAGAAACTGTAGCTGACACAAGCACCCCAAAAATTGGTTACATGGAAGGCTTCTGTTCCTTTGGCCGTGTGCTGTTGAGTAAAGTGTTCAGAGTTTGATCTCCTTTGAATTAGAGGATGATTTGTGACTTCTTGTCAACTGAACAACTTTGAGACAAAGTAGTTGTGTTGCTTTCATTCCGTATTTCAGATCTGGAGGTCTTGGAGGCTTTTTCTTTCGTGTCTTGCAGGAATACTTGCTGTCAGGTGCTGACATCATTGAAACTAACACTTTCAGCAGCACTCGAGTGGCACAAGCTGACTATGGACTTGAACATTTGGTAAGAATGCTGAACTGTCGATACACTAAAATATTAATAAAGATTTCTGTTTTAGCAGCCAAGATTAGCTTAGTCCCAGAGTACATTGCTGTTCTGTTTATTGACTGCATGCTGCCTCTTGAGCCATGTGATGGTGTTGTAGCTCATTTCCACTGCTCTGAATAATTGTACTTGCTGTGTGTTATAGTAATAATGTGCCCCTTGTTGATGAAGACACAGGCAATAATAACTTGTCCTAGGTTTTGTTTGAATATTCACAGAATGCTGCATTTCTGTTTAAGAGGATGTTTTGCTTCAGTCCTTCCAGTTTGGTAAATGCTACACTTGGTAGCATTTGGTTATTTTTGTCGGTTTTGTGCTGAGTATGTAGAAGTCCTTTCAAGCTTGCATTTGTCAGGCCGATTCTGTGTTCTGTTGGTTTGAGAATTTGAGAAATAAGTGAAAGAAAATACTTGGAAATACGCTACTTGAATAAAGAATGAATTGAAAAGTATGTTAATTTTGTCCTAAAAGTCCTGTTCTTCATCATCTGTTGACTTCAGCAGGATTTAGCTGGTGCCTTACAGAATGAAATGTTATAATAAGCAGCTGTAGGCTGCGGCATACTTGAAATAAGACCATATAACTGTTGCTGGGATGCATAGCACTGTTCCTTTTCAAGCTTTGTAGTAGTGCTTACATGTGTTTGTATGACTTAGGGAGCCTTCAGTGTACTGTGAGCTACTGAATGAAAGTGCAGTGTTTCTTTGAGGATGGGTTCTGTTCTACTGAATTAAAGGTTACTTGGTAATTTTTGTAATTGTTCTAGGCATATCGGTTAAACAGAGTCTCTGCACAGGTGGCCAGAAAAGCAGCAGATGATGTAACTGCTCAGACAGGTAAGCAACATTAATTTCTTGTTCTTTTGTGGTTTGGACTGTCTTGTTACAATCTTTGAAAAGTTGCTAACTAGATGGTAGCTTGATGGTTTATTTCACAGGGACATGCAGACATTCACACTCTTCAGCTTAGGCACAGGAGCAGTTTTGCACAGTGCACTAATTTAAGCATGTTTGCAGGTTCTGCTCCTTTACTGTGTTCTGCAGGATAGTTAACCTGTGCCTTCCTGTTTCAGACTGCAGGCAATACATGTGTTACAGATGTGTGTTGTAAGTTGCTTAGGTTTGTATGGCACAGGTCTGTACTTCATAGATGGGATAGCTGATTGTAGGTAAATGTGGATTACCAATGACTCCTAATTATTTTACTTTACTCAGCAAATACTAAACTGCTCTTAGTTTGTGACTGTCATTTGTAAACCTGCAGTCGTTTTATCTTCAAGGCTTTATATGAGAGGGTTATAGCTCATTCACCCTGCTGTGGACAGTGCTGTCTTTTCAAAGACAAGTAATTTCCTCTTGTATTCTAGCATCAAACTATATTTCAACCTAACAGTGGACAGTGAGAAGAGCATGCAGCAAGCTCACTGCCCTGGACTTCAAGAGAGCAGACTTTGGCCTCTTCAGGAACCTGCTCAGTAAGGTTCCATGGGATACAGCCCTAGAGGGCAGGGGGGCCCAAGACTGTTGGTTGATATTCAAGGATCACCTGCTGCAAGCTCAGGAGTGATGCATCCCAACTAGAAGGAAGTTCAGCAGGAGGGCCAGGAGACCTCCTTGGATGGATAAGGAGCTGCTGAGCAAAATTCGAAGGAAAAAAGAGGCTTATAAAAGGTGGAAGCAAGGTCGGGTGGCCTGGGAAGAGTACAGGGATGTTGTCCGGGAAGCTAGGGACCAGGCTAGGGAAGCTAAGGCCCACTTAGAATTAAAACTTGCCTAGGGATGTTAAGGATAACAGGAAGGGATTCTGCAGGTACATTGTGAATAACAGGGAGGCTAGGGACAATGTGGGCCCTCTCCAGAAGCTATCAGGAGAACTTGGCTACCCTGGATTCAGAAAAGGCTGAGGTTCTTAATGACTTCTTTGCCTCAGTCTTCACCGGCAAATGCTCTGACCACACCACCCAAGTCTTGGAAGGCAGACACAGGGACTGTGAGAATGAAGACCTTGGGCCCACTGTAGGAGAGGATCTGGTTCGAGACCATCTTAAGAACCTGAATGTATACAAGTCCATGGGACCTGGTGAAATCCACCTGCAGGTCCTGAAGGAGCTGGCAAATGAAGTTGCTAAGCCACTGTCCATCATATTTGAAAAATTGTGGCAGTCAGGTGAAGTTCCTGATGACTGGAAAAAGGGAAATATAACCCCCATTTTTAAGAAGGGAAAAATGGATGACCCAGGGAATTACAGACCAGTCAGTCTCACCTCTGTGCCTCGCAAAATCTTAGAGCAGATTGTCCTGGAAGGCATGCTGAGGCACATGGAAACCAACAAGGTGCTTGATGACAGCCAGCATGGCTTCATTAAGGGGAAATCCTGCCAGACCAATCTGGTGGCCTTCTATGATGGGGCTACAGAACTGATGGACAGGGGCAGAGCGGTTGATGTCATCTACCTGGACTTGTGCAAAGCCTTTGACACTGTCTCCCATGACATCCTTCTCTCTAAGTTGGAGAGACATCAATTTGATAGGTGGACCACTCGGTGGATAAAGAACTGGCTGGATGGCCACACGCAAAGAGTAGTGCTCAGTGGCTCAGTGTCCAGCTGGAGACCAGTAGCGAGTGGTGTCCCTCAGGGATCGGTGTTGGGACCGGTCTTGTTCAACATCTTTGTGGGTGACATGGACAGTGGGATTGAGTGCGCCCTCAGCAAGTTTGCCGATGACACCAAGCTGTGTGGTTCAGTTGATACGTTGGAGGGAAGGAATGCCATCCAGAGGGACCTTGACACGCTTGTGAGGTGGGCTGATGCCAGCCTGATGAAGTTTAACCATGCTAAGTGCAAAGTCCTCCACCTGGGTGGGAGCAATGCCAGGCACAGCTACAGGTTGGGCAGGGAAGAGATTCAGAGCAGCCCTGCGGAGAAGGACTTGGGGCTGTTGGTCGATGAGAAAATGAACATGAGCCGGCAGTGTGCGCTTGCAGCCCAGAAAGCCAACCGTATCCTGGGCTGCATCAAAAGGAGCGTGACCAGCAGGTCGAGGGAGGTGATCCTGCCCCTCTACTCTGCTCTCGTGAGACCTCACTTGGAGTATTGTGTGCAGTTCTGGTGTCCTCAACATTAAAAGGACGTGGAAGTGTTGGAACAAGTGCAGAGGAGGGCCACAAGGATGATCAGGGGACTGGAGCACCTCCCGTATGAAGATAGGCTGAGAAAGTTGGGTCTGTTGAGCCTGGAGAAGAGAAGGCTGCATGGACACCTCATAGCAGCCTTCCAGTATCTGAAGGGGGCTATAAGGATGCTGGGGAGGGACTCTTCACGAGGGACTGCAGTGATAGGAGAAGGGGTAACGGGTTCAAACTTAAACAGGGGAAGTTTAGATTGGATCTGAGGAAGAAATTCTTTACTGTAAGGGTGGTGAGGCCCTGGAATGGGTTGCCCAGGGAAGTTGTGAATACTCCATGCCTGGTGGTGTTTAAGGCCAGGTTGAACAGAGCCTTGGATGGCATGGTTTAGTGGGAGGTGTCCCTGCCCATGGCAGGGGGGTTGGAACTGGATGATGTTAAGGTCCTTTCCAACCCTTACTATTCTATAATTCTATGATTCTGTGATTCTAGCAGCACTGCTGCTTCTGTCCAGAGAACACCTTAGTGATATGATTCATGGTATCATAGCCAATAAGTGTTCATAGGCAATGTGATTTGATTTGCCAAATCAAAAAGGTTTGAAATACGCTTTTAAAAAAGTGGGGTTTATGAGCACATGCCAGAATATTCAAATCAGGTTATCTAATGAAAAATGCCAGGACAGTTCTATGCTGCGCATTTAGATTAATTGAATGAAGTTTCCTGTGTCAGAGGCAAGTGATACTTTACAGAAAAATTAATTGAGCCAGTTGCATTTTTTGTAGGTATTCTGTCTGGTGTGTGTACACTGAACATCTTGTTGAATTGGATTAAAACACAAGTCAGCTGTACTGGGTAATCTTGTGTGGATCAAACTCTTGATTTGTGACAGGAATTTTGTGTTTTGTTGTTCTTGATCTCTGAATGATATCCATGCCTTGGTGTCTTTGGAGGGTTTTTACATTGACATGTTTGTAATTATAAAACCAGAGGTAAATTGTCTTGGTAATTTTTTTTTTCTTTTTCTTTTTTATTTAATCTTCCCCTCTTCCCCCGTCTTGCTTTAGGAATTAGGAGATATGTTGCTGGAGCCATGGGTCCAACAAACAGGACACTCTCTGTGTCACCATCTGTGGAGAGACCAGACTACAGGAACATAAGTAAGTGTTTACACTCATAAAATTATTTAACTTAGTGATGGTTTTGAAAGAGGTACTTCCAGATGAAATTAACATAATTCCCTTTTTACAGCGTTTGATGAACTGGTTGAAGCTTATAAGGAACAAGCCAAAGGACTTTTGGATGGCGGAGTTGATATCTTGTTAGTGGAAACCATATTTGATACAGCCAATGCCAAGGTGAGCCTCCTGGAAAAAAAAATATACATAGTAATATAAGTATTTTGGGTACTACATAAGGAAATTCAGTGTAGTGGTTGTAAGAGGTATCAGGTTGTCCTGAGTTCAGCAGTCGCAGTCATTTTTCTCCTTCTTAGTAGCTGGTGCAGTGCTGTAGTTTTGACTTTCAGCCTGGGAACAGCGCTGATAACACCGATGTTTTCAGTTGCTGCTCAGTTATGTTTACTCTGACCAAGGACTTTCTGAGTCTCATGCTCTGCCAGGGAGGAGGGGAAGCCAGAAGGAAGCAGAGACAAGATACCTGACCCAAACTAACCAAAGAGGTATTCCGTACCACAGCACATCATGCCCACTATATAAACTAGGGGCAGTTACTCAGAAGGGTTAGATCACTTCTGGGTCGGGCTGGGTATCAGTCGGTGGGTGGTGAGCGGTTGTATTCTCTTCCCTTGTTTCCCTTTTCATTATTATTATTGGTGGTAGCAGTAGTGGTTTGTGTTCTACCTTAGTTACTGGAGTGTTCTTATCTCAGCCAGTGGGAGTTACATTCTTTTGATTCTCCTCCCCATCCCTCTGGGAGTGGGGTTAGGAAGGGGGGAAGTGAGCTAACAGCTGTGTGGTTCCGGGTTATGGCTGGGCTTAAACCACGACACAGGTACTGCTTACTAAATACATGAAAAGACTCTTCAGGTGATGGCAAACAGGTAGAATGTAAGATGTTTTTTTAATCAACTTGCTCCGGAGTTTTCATTTGTCATGTAGTATGTGCTGTTAGTAACTTTCTGGCTGTCTGTACTAGTTCTCCTGTTATTTCCAGAAGCTTCAAATGCGTCTAATGTTTGTATTTTTCAGCGTAAGCATGTCTGTCTATTATAATGCACACTGGAGAGGAAATGTCCAGTGTATTTTCTCTTGTGAGAAAGCCCTATTAAAATGTGGGGGTTTTGGGAACTCTGACACTGCCATCAGCTTTAAAAAAGAACAAGTGGAAGTAGAGAGTTAAAAGGATAAAATAGGAAGATGTGGCAATATGCCACAGTTCATGTGATTTTTTGAAACCTCCGTTATTAGATACCTGCTTAGGGCAAGTGGTGGAGGTGTTGGGGGCTTAAAATTGTCTTGCAATTTTATGTGGAAAAGTCTAGCTGGATATGCACACAGCATTTCTTGAAACTTTTGCCACAAGCTGAATAACATGTGCAATGGCATGACTTGTCCTTTTCAGATTTGACCAGATCTCTTGGAGGTTTGGGTAGGAACCTGTGACTTAACATAGTGCTGAGCTTGTGTTCACATGCAACTTTCTTATGCTAATGAGGCAGAAAGTTTACAGGGCTTTCCTAGGGGTCACTGCAGTCCTTACCATTAAAATTTGTGGTGGTTAGAATCTTCTGCAAACTGCATGTCTAAACAGAGTCAAGGGCAGTGAATGTGTCCTGAGAATAGCACATACAACTGCGTTTGAGGTGGCAGCTGTACTGCAGATGTGAGGGAGAAGTACGTGCTGATGTTATTTAGGTTTTAGACCAGTCTTGGTCTTACTTGGTTATTTCCTTTCTACTTGTTATCAGAATGTGTTTTGGAATATCCATTAGGGGTAAGGGTAAGGTGCGCTCTTGAGTGTAGTAAGTCAGCAAACCTACACAAACAAAAAACCCAACAAACGGAAGAATTCCCAAAATGTCCATTAAAATTTTGCAACTTATTCTTCTGTAGGCAGCTCTTTTTGCACTCCAGATGTTGTTTGAGAAAGAGTATACCCCCCGACCCATATTTGTAAGTATATATTATTTATTTAATATTTTACATATACTTAGGCTTGATTTGCAAACTAGGTAAGGTGGCAATTGATTAAAGTGTTTTGAAATGAAGGAAATAAATGTCTTGGAAACGTACTTTTTTCACATTATTCTTAAAAGAAAAACACTTTATGTTCCACTGTAGCAAAAGGAATAACTTGTTTTTAAGGCCAGACCCGTTCCATTCCTCTCTTCCCACCCCCTCCCCCCCAGTTTTTCTGTTGAGGTTGTGCCTCAACACTTTGAGTGGCGCACAGATCCCTCTGCTTTGACTTTTAGCAGTTCAGCTGTTGAAATAATTTTTGTTAATTGAATTATTTTCCTTTCTCTGTATTCAACTGATATTTAGGTTTCTGGAACCATTGTGGATAAGAGTGGACGTACCCTCTCAGGCCAGACAGGAGAGGCATTTGTCATCAGTGTTTCCCACAATAAGCCCCTTTGGTAAGGAAATGTATCTTTCTCATAGTAAGTTAACTGTAGATTGTGATTCTTGTCTGTTTTACCCCCTCGCTTGCAGCTAAATGGAAGCTATGCTAACTGTGATTGTACCTAATTGTGTATTGCTAACGTGTTCTGCAATCATTTCCTTAGCAGAAATTATGTTTCCAAAGAACACTGAATTTTTTAAAACATTGCTCTAAATAATCTGAGCTTTTGTGTTTGCATCAGCTGCTGAAATAATGATTAAGTCAAAGCATTAAAAAAATAATTCTGAAACTGTAGTTTGCTGTCTCCTATTGTCTCAGATTGTGTGAGGAGCTAATTCCTGGTATGAGCTAGGTTTACCTCGCTTTCTTAGAGGGAAGCACTGCCAGCTCAGAATGTTCTAGCTTTGCTTCAAAGAACAAATCGTAGGCTTTCATTCCAGTGTCTTATTTACTGAACTCCCATAAACATATATATATTCCATGGGTGTTTTTCTCAAGGATATGCATTGTTTTGATAGCTCCTAATGCCTCCATTTACTTGCACTCTTTTCAAGCAGAAAGGTTGAAAGAAGTATGAGATTAAGATCTGTGAAAACACATAATACAGCAGATTTTGGTCACTGTGGAAGGTTTTGCACGTTAATTTGACTACTATTCCCTGTTTCTCTATTCTTCTCAGCTTCTGTGGCCTATTCTAGCTCCTCCTTGCCTTCTCTTCCCTCTTTACCATTTCTTCTCTCAGGTTGGTTCTTCGCATGAAAACTTACGCTGGAAATTGCTGGGATTTTTTTTTTCTAGATTATTCTAGTTTAAACAATTCACTGTTAGCAATGCACACCATGCACATTGTGATGAGCCATTGTTTGTTTTTGCAACAAAATTCCAGCTAAAATGTGCAATCTGTCATCTTGGTGATACAAAAGCCGAAGACTGCATTCACGGCTTTCCCGACTGCCCTTGAGGCTCCACTTTCCCAGACCAGACGGTGCTCCAGAAGTGACATATGGAGCCTCTTGGAACAGGGTGATGGTTGACTCCTCTCAGCATCGCAGCCTACTCGTCCATTCTTGGCATGAGTCTGTCTCAGATAATCTTGTTCATAAGTGTCTTGTCTTTGAAGAGAAGGGCACTGGAGCAGAAATCAAGAATTTATTAAACCATATTTTATAAAAGCTAACTTATGGGTTTGAGTGCTTGGGGCCTCTTTCTCATTTCTGCAAAAGCTACTATACAGCACTGTGGCAGAAGGGTGTTAGTTCTGGGAGCAGATTGCATTTAATGCCTTTTCACTTGCCAAATTGGTACAGAGTGGCTTTAGGGTTTTGAAAAAGCTGATTAACAGTAGTATCCTAGGAATCATGTTATACATGCTCACGTGTTTCCATTTGGGTTTTGTATGTCCTGTTTAGTGTGATGTGTTGTCCTTAAGACAGTTTGGTTTGGACCTCCCCCTCTCCCAAAGTGTTTGCTTTGTGTCTGATTGATACAGGTAGCTTGTGAACTGTGCTTAGTAAGTGCTGAAAGATGTGTGGCAAGCTGCTTGCTATAAAAGGTGCTCAGATGTGGCATGAGTTCCCTTCATGTTATTTGGGATACTGTGACTGATCCTTTTGTGGTAGCATTAAGAAGACATTCACAGTGTTTAGGGCCCTAATGTGGTGTTTGTTCTGGTCCCAAGGGTGCTCAGCAGCCTTAGCTTTCACTGGACCTGATATGTGACTGCTGTGAAGAGACAAGCAAGGGAAGGAGGTGATGTTTTAAGATGAGGATTTGATGGTTATTACACTAGGGCAGCAGTGATAGCATACCAGCAATCTGATTGAAGGCTGCTAGCTTTTAGCAGTTAACAGTTTGCTTTTCTCAAATGTTTTCTTTCTACTGTTCGGTGCTGTGGGGAGATGATACCATCCACACATGGTACTTTTTTGGAATTAAATGTGCATGACTGTGTGTAGCTTGTCTTGGAAGTTTTGAAACAGGTAATGCTTGGGGAGTGTTCTGTTCATAGATAAATTTGTCAGCAATCCCTGTGTGGGTAATTATTCAGGCAGTCTGGAGGGCTGGGACCCTGAAGGCAAGCAAGAACATAAAGAAGTGTTTGTTTGCTGAGTATGTTGGCTGCTTTTACAGTATTTCTCTAGTAAGGTAAGGTGAAGAGAGTGACAGATGGGTTTGAACTCAGAGACTGATTTGGTATTAAATATGGAATGGAAAGATGAAGCTGCTTAATACAGGAAGGAGCTTAAAAAGAGGATGTAGGGAGTGTGAGCTGAAAGTTTGTAAACTGAATGACTCAGCATTAGGAAAGACATTTGCATCTGATAAGGATGGTCTTGTTAACCATTTTTACCTTGCTTTACATCAAAAATTGTGAGAGATGAGCCCCACTTTGAAATAAATTCCAGAGCCTCATTGCTGTAATTAATTGTGTATTCCTGTGCATGCTGTTTGTATCCAGGAGACCTGTATGAAGGATTTAAATGTATGTAAATGCCAAATAGGGAAATGGGAATTAAAGGGCTCTTTTAAAATTTTTCTGTTTAAATAGAATGGCCTGTATGAACGCATTAGAGAAAACACTTCAAAGGTAGAGCTGGCAGCCTCAAAAACACAAATATATATGCCCACCTGCACTTAGAAAAACCCAAACCAACCCACCACTAAGCTGTTGGAAGAAGGGGTTTGTGTATTGTTTGGTCTTGGTATATGACTGTGTGCTATTCAAGGCCCTGCGTTTGGATGTTGCTGTGAGCCCTCAGATCTCAAGGATTTGTCATTCTGTCCAGAAGTGATACTGGCTGCAAGCATTTACTGCTATGACTTGTGAAGTTACCAAGCCCCTGCCTACTCCTTGGAAGAGGGAAGAAAGTCAAAACCCGTTTTGTGCTTCCAGTTCTGTGTAGGGCTTTGTTGGTTTTGTCTTCTGGGAAACTAAGTGGGCATACATGTAATTTATTAATTTAGCTACCTGTGAGGCAGCCTCTGCATCTCAGTTAGTTGGGAGATACAGCTGTTATCCGTTCCTGTTTCAGTGGGTTAGCTTGCCATTCCCTCTGAGACTGCTATTCCAAGAAAGGAGAAAGCTTTTTTACATCTTCCTCTTCCAGCAGCACTGTGAGCACCTTTTGAGTTTTGCAGCCCTCCTAAGATGGTTTCTAGAATGGTGCAGAGAGATCAGGAAACATATGTAAAAGATCTTTTACATGCTTTCTGAAAGAGGGAAATTTCCCATTTTAGTATCAATGTAGACATTTCAAGTGCCAGTCACGTTTGTCTGTGTCATTCAATGAAAGAAAGCACAATTGTACCTTATATACTGTAAAATTGGTTGGGAAGCTTATTCATGTAAAAACGTTTCTGCTACAGTGCTGTCTTGGTTACTAAGATGTAGCAGATTTAGTTGGCCAAGCTTAGTGCTGCGATGAGGCATTTTGGGGGATACTTGGTTTCTTCTAAGATTGGCATAATTAAGAGCATTATGACTTAGCAGCTTGAAGCAGGTCTTACTTTTTCAACCTTTCTCATACTACTTTCTGTAGCACAAGTCTCCTTTCCACTTGTTCTCTTTCTCACCTGGAAAATACAGAGCTGTCATGTTGCTGCAGTTGCTGTCAAAATGCTGCTACTTTCTTCCTGGATTTTGAAATGAAATCATGATTTACTGTTCCCAGTTCAGTTCAGTCAAGCTGCCTTCTCCATTGTGCTTTTCTTCCACCTGAGAGTTCTTTTGCAGAGTCTTGCTGTATTGATGATGATGATTAAAGAAATTGGAGATCAGGTTGGTTTTGTAGATGACTGTGGAAGTTAGCAGTTGCCAGCACTAACATTCATCTGTTTTGTATGTAAAAGGTGTTTTTACCTCAAAATAATTTTTGACAATTTATTTTCCAGTATCGGCTTAAATTGTGCTTTAGGGGCAGTTGAAATGCGACCATTCATTGAAACAATTGGAAAATGTACAACAGCCTACATCATCTGTTACCCCAATGCAGGTGTGTTGGTGCACAGGTTCCTGTGCCTACAGGCAGAGAAAATGTAACTAAACCATTCTATCTGATTAGCAATAGTAGAGTTGAATTAGCTTGAAAAGATGGTTAGTTTTACTGTTAAAAAGAGATAAAAAATATTTTAAATTGCTGGAAGTAACTGTTGTTATGTCTGTGACAGTGAACCCAGAATGCTCTTGCATAATTAATAATCTATTGAGTAATGATTGCAAAGGTGATGAGGCATTTTAGTTCTCATACAAGTGTAGCTACTTTGAATAGGTCTTTTATGGAATTTAATTCTCATCTTATGGGCTTTAAACAAATTGTAATACTAGAAAAATTATGTTTCAAGGTCTTCCCAATACTTTTGGTGGTTATGATGAAACTCCAGAAGTGACTGCCAAGCACCTGAAGGTATGAAGTATTTCTTGTGAGTGTGTCATATCTGACATAGTAGTAGACAAGAATTCTTTCCTTATATTTTATGCATGCTTGTTATAGTATTGGAGGACAGGGGTCTGGTGGTGGGTTTTCTGTTTGGTTTTTCCCCCACCCTCCCCCCCCAGTGGTGTGTTTCTCCACCCACCCCACCCCGCCTCCCATATGACTGTACATATCATTTGGATTGTTTATAGGCAATTTGCTGAGTGGTAGGGATTTGAGATACCAGGTTAGGAAAAACCACTTGGAATACTCTGAAAACCTTAATTACTTTCATATCGTACATTAAGTAGCTTTCCTGCAGCTTGATCTGTGAACGTTACTCATTTGCACTCCTATGTTCTTACTTTTACATTTGGAAATTGTTCAAAAAGCCGATTCTTTTTTATGACTTGGCAGAATTTGGCAGAGTTGTGTATCTAGGAACCACTGATGGTGGTGGTGTTCCAGTGCAGGGTGTCCTTCCGCATGCCACGTGATCTGTGCAAGACAGAGCTGTGTGGCTGGAGCTGCAGAGTGTCAGGGAGAATCCAGTATCTGCTGCATGTTGGTCGCCCTTTATAATACATTATGACTAGTCTTCGATAATCATCCAAATTATCATCTGGGGCTTCAGTATAAAATAGGCCAGTTTATTTCCTTAAATTAGGTGTTGAAATTGCTGGTTAGCCTTGGGAATTCACATCTCAAATCATATAGAGGAGAAATAGTATTGATTTTTTTATTTTTTTTTAAATTATTTTTTTCTTGTGATCCCCCTGAATTGCTTAACATATGGAGAAAAGAAAAAGAAATATATATCTTAAAAAAATATGTATATATATAAAAGATATAAAATCCCCTTTCCCTCCCTTTTACAGAATTTTGCTTTGGATGGTTTGGTCAACATAGTTGGAGGTTGCTGTGGTACTACACCAGCACACATCAGGTACATCATGAGCTACAACTTCAGGTGCACTGGGGAGTAAATTAAATGATGCTGCTGAGGAGTATTATTCCATGGCTTGCCTTAAAGTTTCCTGAAAAGATGGATCACTTGAATGCCAATAGCAGCGACATAGAGAGTAGAAATAACCTGGCTTTTCATAGCCATGTGTATAGTGGAGAATGAGTAGATGCATGATGTTCAAATGAGGATTATACTTCTGCTGTTTTGTCATCTAAAATTGTTTTGTAATATGTGTGTGGGAAATGTCAGAACAGAAGATACAGGAGTGCTGTACAGCTGGTGCTAGTCCTGGCCAGTCAAAAGGAGAATTTTATATCTTTCTCACTTGATGTAGGTCAGTGGGAAAACCTCCCCTTTTCACCTGGGCTTGAAAGAGAAGGGGCCCTTGTGATCTTGTGATTCATTTTTACCCTGATACAAACTGGAAAGAAGTGGTATATGAGCATGTAGGGGACACTGTGTGTTGCTCCTGACTGTAGCAAAGAGAAAGTGAGCGTGAACACCATGAGTCATTCTGGCATCTGAGAAATGTGTCTCAGTACAGAGAAAGGTTTGTCCCTTTTTTGTCTGCAATCATCAGCAATTGCTTCACAAATCATGACTATGGTAAGAGTAAGTGTGGTTGAGGACTGGTTCTGATATCCATCCAGTATCCCACTGGCATTATATTTCATGCTCTGTATTTGATGAATCTTCAGCTTTTTAAATTCCTGACAAATAGATATGATAGGGTCTTCTAGGGGTAGTTTTTTGCTTTTGACCGCACAAAGTGAAGCTAGCTAATTAGTCTTGTCTGCTGCAGGGCTAAATCGGAGGTGTACATGTATGTCTAAGATAATCTGTTTGAGTCTTTTCTCAAGTGGTTTAATTTTAATTGAAAACTACTCGTTCCTCTTTCTGTAATGCAGGGAAATTGCTCAAGCTGTGAAATTCTGCAAGCCTCGAGTTCCACCTTCTCTCTCTCAAGGATACATGCTGCTGTCAGGTAAAATGGAGTGTAACGGGTTGAGCTTTATAACTCATACAACTTTCTTTTATAAATTTATTTGCTGTTTTATGCTGATCAGAATGGCACTGTTAAGTTTCTGGTTCTGCCTGAATACCAAGCTTACGGATGTGTAATCAGATCTTAGTGATTTGGCCAAAGGATTAGTGGAACATTTTATTACCATCTTGTAAAAGTATAGCCAAGATAGCATAATTTATTCTGTAAGTCTCAGACACTTTGTAATGGTGAGTGAGAGGGTTTATCCTCACTTTGCAACAGGGGAGGGCCAACCACAGAGAAATCAGTTAATCTGACTATAGTTGATGGCAGAGCTAGGATGAGATCCTTGTTTACCTCCTGTGAGGGGGCTGTCCTATGTTGCCTCAGATGTCAATCCAGTTATACTGGGACAGGGTTCCAGCAATATGTCCAGGTGTAGAATGTAATTTGTTTTAGCAAAGTCTAGATCTGTATGTTCTTCAGCCAAGCCTGTTTTTAAGCCTTTGGGCCATATATCCAGGTAAAACAGTACCTTCATTTTGGTCTGGTGTTTTAATCCTAAAGTTTAGTATAAATTAAATAAGTCATAGTTGACCTGTGGTGGTTTCATGAATCAGCTTATTTTGTTCTGCTCTAAGTTATGTTTGCCTCTGAGTTGCCTAAGGGTCCAAATTGCCTTGTTTTTCTGAACTTGGGTATGTGGTTAAGAGCTGTCCTTGGTTGTCAGTCAATTCAGCAGGCTGCTTCTCTGACCGTGGTAAGGTCAAAAGATAGCATAGTTGGAAGTTGAGAGAAGGTGTGCATGTGCATACACACAGATGCCCAAAGAGAATCGTAGCTTCGTGTCATGTATTGGACAAATTGGCTGTTATTTTTTTTGTTGGTCAGGTAAATTATTGACTGCCACTGAGAAAGGATAACCTTTGGCATATGTGTTAGGAGTTGTTTCATTGCATTTCTTTGCTAGTTACTCATTAGATGTGCTGAGATGTGTTACATCCTGATGTGCTGAGAAATCACTATTCCTAGAGATCTCTATTTCACAGTTTAGAAAAGGGACTTTTGTCTGTCTTAAACAGTTTTTCTTTTCTGTTTTCACAAGTATGTTCCAAAATATCTTTTTAAGGTCTGGAGCCATTCAGGATTGGGCCGTACACCAACTTTGTTAATATTGGTGAACGCTGCAATGTTGCAGGATCACGGAAGTTTGCTAAACTCATAATGGCAGGCAACTACGAAGTATGCATTTTAACCATAATCCTTATAGCTGATACTCTGATTGTTTTAATGCTCCATTGCACTGTTACTAGTTTGTTTTTCGGGCACAAAGCATTATTCTACACCATTACAAGAATAAGAAAGCAAGGAGAATTCACTTTGTCACTGTCCTTTGCTTCTGTGCTTACCATCTCCTAATATTTTTGTGAGAAGGGTGTTACAGGTAATGTGAATTTCCGTTTAGAATTGAGTTATACAGCTGATAATGGTTTAGAAAATGTCCGGGTCTGTGCTGTATCTAGGGGTGGGTTTACAGAGGAGAGGGGAAGGAATGTGCCTGTAATTACACTTCCAACATGTGGGGTACGTATGACTTGAAATAGATTGTGGCCACTTGCAGCTGTCACTCTTACCCTCACTTTTCCAGTCCTGGTCAGCATTATGGTTGCATCTAATCTTTATGTATTTTGATCACTGGCTCCAGCATGCTGCATGAGAGTTGTTATAGAAGAGTGGCTTAGAAAGTAATTACTTTAGTAAAACAGCTGCAGGGCAGGTCTACTGGTGAAAATTGTTACTATAACATTAAAACAAATAGTAAAGTGACATTTCTTGAGAGTGGAGACTGCCTCAGAATATCTGTGCTGTTCTAATTGTTGCAATCAAAATTAAAGCCTTAATTTGTTTTTGAGAAAGTCTAGCTCTGAAGCTCTTAGAAGTAACAAAGCAGGTTAGACCTCTTAAATAAAGAGAGCTTTAAACACACGTTGTTAAGGACTGGGAGCAACTAAGAAACTTTTCCTTTTTTTTTGTCTCCTCAGTCTGCAGAGTGACAAAAAAGGGAAATGAATGGGTATAGGTGTTCAGATAATTATGTGCGCCAGAGAAAAGCTTTAATATTTCCTTTGTAGCACTTGGTAGTTATTCTGCAGCTGAAAAAAGTGTTGTACTCTATATTATAAAACAGCAGAGGTTGGAATGCAAGACCCTTATTTCATACCATCACAGAGACAACATCTCTGTAGTCTTGTGCAGTCAGAAGTCCTTGTTACCATGCAAATCTTTAATCATTCAATTACACGTATGACCAGCTATCTAAAATCAATGACATTACCAGCACATTAGGTCCTGGTTGTCATATTTTTATGAACAAATTAGTTACCAGTTGTGCCATACTAACAACTCCTGTATGTTGTAGTGTATCACAGGCTGTTTCCTTATTCTTTTATGGTATATCATACTTTTTTTAAAGTTTTTGGCTATGTGCGTGTGTTGGAGTAGTGAAATGTTATCCTGAGAATGCCTCGGCTTTTTTTTTGCTGACTGTTGGTTTTGTTTTTGGCATTGTTCTTTAGGAAGCCCTGAGCGTAGCCAAATTGCAAGTTGAGATGGGGGCCCAGGTTCTCGATATCAACATGGATGATGGGATGCTGGATGGCCCTGCTGCAATGACCAGATTTTGTAATTTAATTTCTTCAGAACCTGATATTGCAAAGGTTGTAATTGAGTCACTCCAAAGCACAATAAAGATCATTATATTGAGTTGAAAATTGCCTTTCAGAAAATTTTGATACTGATTCATTTAGTAACCAGTTCAGATGCTTAATAAACAGATGTAAGTGTCCCCAAAGAGGAAGAGGTACTGTTACAGAGAAGGCCTTTGGGGTAACAAGGGTTTTAACATTGTCTGTCCGATTTGAGCTAAATATATGCCATACCTTTTCGTTGGTTAGAAAAGCTGGATGCTAGTTCCTTTTGCAGCAGTTATGAGCCATAATCTGTATATTGACCATGCATAACAGTATTGCTTTCCACAAAAACTTAAAATTGCTCTGGAGGGATGGTTTTAAAAGATACTTCTGTCATGTGAATTTTCTAAAAATTAGTGTCTAATTTGGAAACACAAGACAATACATGGAGAAGTAGGGGTCTCTCTGTGATATGTGATGGAGTTGCCATAGAAGCTCTTGAATTAAATTTGTTCTGAGTTTAGCATTTAAAGCAAAGTGAATGTAGAAATACCATCTGGAAACTCTCTGTTCATAAATGATGATTAATGTTGTGTGCATTTTTATGTCCAAATGGGCGAACAGCATATGGAACATGAATTTGTGACTTACATGCCTGGCTTACTTCTTTGTTATTTACAGGTGCCATTGTGCATTGACTCCTCAAATTTTTCAGTGATTGAAGCAGGTTTGAAATGTTGCCAAGGGAAATGCATTGTAAACAGCATCAGTCTGAAGGAAGGTGAGGAAGACTTCTTGAAGAAGGCAAGGAAAATTAAGTTGTATGGAGCAGCTGTGGTTGTCATGGCTTTTGATGAAATAGGGCAGGTAAGTGTTGCGTTAAAAGAGTTATTTTTCTTCTGGAGTACAAGTCTTATTCTTGTGCAAGATGCACTTGTTTTGTTTCGTTGACTCAGGTGATTCAAAGAAGTCTATGTAGTCTTAGCAGTAGTTTTGACCCTAATATGTAATCGTTTATTATGTTGCTTACGTTTGAAGAGTCCAAGTACTGTTCTAACCGTAGCTCTGCCAGTGCAAGAGCGTATCTCTTGTTATTCAGCCATTCTGAACTCTTCCTTCCTTCATAGATTTTTTTTTTTTAAGTTCAGAAGCTGAGTTTAGCATCAGAGTGGAATCCTTATGAATTAATTTAGGTATTAAAAACCAGATATTAAACTTTGCATTGGATGATGAAATGGCAGGGAGCAAAATAATTTTAAATGAGTTGAGTTAAAACTCCAGGTACAGGTGTGGGGATATTTTTAATACAAAATTCTTACATAGATAATCCTTTTCTAACACTTGTCATGTGCGTATTCTCAGTCTTGAGTCACTAGAACTATAAATGATTTCTGGGGAGTTTATTTTTGTGCTGTGTGTAAGTTTAATGTCAAAATTCTTTTTCTCCACTAGGCAACAGAAACTGAAAACAAGATTGCAATCTGTTCCAGAGCTTATCACCTCCTTGTGGAAAAAGTGCACTTCAATCCAAACGATATAATATTCGACCCTAATATTTTGACCATAGGAACTGGAATGGAAGAACATAACCTTTATGCCATTAATTTTATAAATGCTACTAAAACCATTAAAGTGAGTTGTAAGCTTATTTTAACTTGAAGTATTTTGCTGAGATTACTTAAAAACCCAAACCACCCCAAAACACAACACTCCCCACCCCCATCCCCAAACAGCCACAATGAAACACTGCTGCAAAATTATATGCATTTTAAATGAGTGAGGGGTACTATTTCTCTGAATAGACATTTCCCAGTATTGCTGTATTTCCAGATAGTTCTAGAAATACATTTCAATCAGTTTTCTCTACTATAAATATACTACATTAATTGAATGAGGTAAAAATCACCTTCATATTCTAGCTAAAATGACTTCTTTGAAGGTATGTGAAAGCTGCCTTTTTAAATTAATAAAATTTCCGTTACAGTGGAAGGGATTTGTGCAGTAACCTAACCATTTATTTAGCCAAAATGTGTGTAGGGAGATACCACAGTGGAGGGCATCACCTGAAAACAGCCAAGGATGCTGCACTGTTGTGTTTCACAAGGCAAATTGATGGTCTGGTGGTGCTCTGTCAGTAGCAGTCTGGTGCTTGAACACCCCACAGGCCATTTTGTCACCACGGGGCTTCTGGAAGGGAGGCTACACCCTTGATGTTAGCTGTTCAGCTGCAGGCTGCTCCTGAGACATGCAAGCAGGTCAGCTGCTTCTGTTTCCAGAGGAGCTGGGGGATGGAAGGGGCATAAGTGGGTCTGCATGGGGAAAATATGGAAGGCTGCTGTGGGAGGACTGGTACATTTAGAATAGCACCTATGACTATGAAAACCATGATAGTTGCTTACACATAACTAGGCTGGATCTTTCCTTCTACTTGTATCTTTTCTACAGAGATTTAAATTGCTTTTTATGAGTTTGAGTAACTAGAAGGATCTGGAACAGGTAAAAGAGAAATGGTGCATAGCCCATGCACTGCAGCTCAGTGGCCAATTGGTTTGTGGGCTGAATGCTTTGCTTAGGTTTCATTTTTGGAAAGCGCTTTTCTAAAAATTTATGGGCAATTCCTGTAGGAAACACTGCCGGGAGCCAGGATAAGTGGTGGTCTTTCCAATCTGTCTTTCTCCTTTCGAGGAATGGATGCTATTCGAGAAGCAATGCATGGGGTGTTCCTTTACCATGCGATTAAGGTACAGTGTTCTTTTGGCTTCTGTATGTTTGCACTTTGCAGATGTGCAGTGCTGTGTCTGACAGCCCTGGTTGGGGGATTCTTTATGTTTTGTTTTTTTTTCTAGTATGGCATGGACATGGGAATTGTGAATGCTGGGAATCTGCCAGTGTATGATGATATTCACAAGGAATTACTACAGCTGTGTGAGAACCTGATCTGGAACAAAGATCCTGATGCAACAGAGAAACTCTTACAATATGCTCAGGTAACCTCCAGTGTTAAACTTTGAATTGTAGATAGCTTAGCACCTGAGCTTTAATACCTCTCTGCTGATGATAGATACAACAGCCTATAAACTGCATATATCAACTTAGTAGTGGGGGTTAAAAGTTACAAATGGTTCAGTTATTAGTATAAAATAAAATCTGAACTGTGTGATAGATTGAGCCTCTCCAATTTCATAGGTGCCTTTAAAGATCTTGCACCAGGGTTTTTCATATGTTTCAGGAGACCAAGCTGCACAGGTGTTCTTTCCAAAAAAACCAAACAACCCAAGAACAATAAAACAAAAAATCTGAATCAAACTTCCTAAAAACAAACAAATAAAAAACCCATACACAGGTACACACAAAAGCAAAACCCAAACACCCAAACCAAATAAACCCAAACAAACTAACAAGAACCCAGAAATGCTAACACAAAGCCGAAGCAGGTCTTGGTGCTAAAGATTGAGTGACAAGAGCACTGTGGGAGACAGAATAAACCTGTCTCTTTAGTTGTAAGGGTTTGCTTGGAGTATACATAAAAGGTAAAAGTAGTCGCTTGCGTTTCCTGGCTATGCCGTAGACTTCCAGTTCATGTAACTTGTGTCAAGAGTGAAGATCAGCTATTTAGTGTTTTTGAGATGCTGTAATGATGGTGGTGATTAGAAGACAGATTGCACAGTTGAAGGTTTCCTGATTATGCAGCTGTAAGACAACTGGTGAAATCCTGTTCTGAACAGAGCATACAGCAAAAATCTGTCTAGGTTAGGTGGCTCTTAGATTTAAGTGCACAAGAAGGTTTGCATGCCTGTTTTGTAACTCCTGGAGGTATTATTTCTGTGCATGGCTTCATTTGGCTTGTAGTTTGCCCTGTAGTGGTGCATGCTTTGTAGGAACAATGGCAACAGTTGAAAGTCAGTGCAAGAAGACTCTCTCTATCCCTTGTGGTTAGGCTATTTTAAATGGCGCTCTTAGTGTCTAAGCAATTCGTTTGAGAGTGATCTTCTCTGTATAAGCAGGGTTTTGCCATTAGGGTATTCAGGGTTTCATAAAGGGGAGGGAAAAAAAGTAGGGGAACTAGAAGAGGATTGCTTAAGTGGTATTTCTGCAGAAGGCAGAATGTGAATTTAAATGGAGCGTGGGAAGTAGAAATGGAAGCGGATGACTGCTTTGTCTAGGGCTAGAAGTTTTGGAAACCATTGTTGAAATCTGCTTTTATTCATTGTGGTAGTTTTACTGTGGGAGTAAACCAGTCCCCAGCTGCAAAAAAGGCAGATGCTCTTGATTTGAAACATCTTTAAAAGCTGTATTAAAACGTAGCACAAAATATTACAACTTTCAGCTTTTCATTGGAGGTAACCATAACGATTTGGGTTTCAGATTGGTTGTGGATAAGTGTGAGCATCTGAATATATAGTCACAGCCAGTGAGAAGCATTATTACACAAGGTTTTGGAGTTTGAGGCATATTTCAAAATATTTATTCAGACTTTCCTCTGATAATAATGGAATTGAATGGCTCTAAGTTCTTCTATCTAAAGTTTTGGGTTTTTTTGTGTTGTTTTTTTGTTTGTTTGGTTGGTTTTTTCGGGGGGGGGGGGTCCTAACGCTGAAGTGTATTCACTGGTCAGTAAGTGCATATGTTCTTTTTATTTCCAATCACTGCAGTTCATTCTGCGCAAAGAACATAGAATGTGCAATCCATTTCAAGTATTTCACCTCTAATAGAGTGTCAGTGAAGTTTCTTCCTAGTTCTGTCTGGTAATAGTAATGTACCTTGCCAGTTGGTTGAATGCTAGACCTTTGGGGAAAAATGAGGAACTTAATCCTTTCAGATTTAGGAGATCAATCTTAGTGTGAAATTTGAGATTAAACAGCATCTTCCACAAAGTGTATAGCTCTAGGCATTCTCAAACTAAAACTTTGTCCCATTTATGTCAGTGGGAATTGTGCTTCCAAAAGCAGTTTTTTTTTCATCCTTAGCGTGCAGTATAATCACCCTGTTTAAAACATCCACATGTAGTACTTGCCACTGTGGTCACTGCACACCGACCCTAAAGCTTCATGGGTTATTTTTGGGTTGGAATGGTTTCCTTGCTGAGTCTGGCCAGAGGCTGAGGAGCAGTTGGTACTTCATTGAATCACAGAAGGGCTGGGGTTAGAAAGGGACCTCTGGAGATCATCTAGTAAAAGCCCTCTGCTCAGAGCAGGGACAGCAAAAGCGGGTTGCTCAGGGACACGTCCAGTTGAGTTTTATTATAACCAAGGATGGAGACTCTACAACCTCTCTGGGCAACATTATCCTCTGTCTTTCATTCTCTTTTTACAAACTAGACCTACGAGGAGAATAAGGTTTGGCAACAAGAAGCTGTGAAGTTAGCTAGCATTCATCTAAAAATGAATGAAAACTTGTTCTGGTTTCTGTTCCCATGAGTGAGATCTTTCTTCTGTGAGTTTTCCCAAGTCTTTAAAAATTTGCTGATGAACACTCAAGTACAGGAGGTTCATAAGTACTGAAAGATGTCAGATTATGTTGAATAATGGAGTGAGGAAAAGAAATTACTTGCCTGAAGTGTGGTGGTTGAAGTAATGGATAGGGTGCTGTTCCACGAGCCTTCCTGGGTGGGTGCTCACAAGCTTTCTTGTATTGCAAAGCCCTTTTGGCCTCTGCATTCATAGCAAAGGTGAGTGTGAGGGTTTGTGGGGGTTTGGCCAGTCTGTGTGGAGGAGAAACAGTAATTCTGTTGGCTGCCTGATTGAAAACACATCTGTGATATGGAATAACATAACTTACTCCAGCAGAAACTGAATTAGTGCCAAATTAATTAGAATGAAGTGTACTGTGTGGGCCAGGAATCGATTTAAATTATGTTTCCCAAAGTAAAACCCTTAGGATTAGTCATTTCATCATTTTTAAGAGTGTGAAAATTTAACTGCTCCTTTATTGTTATTTTTTTCTTTGTATGAGGTATATACTCGCTGGCATATAGACCCCTTAAGTGTCTGTGGTATATCACAGATGTTTACAATATGATTTGCATGTATATAAAACACCACTTGAATAATCTGAAATTATTTTATGTTAGTACTTGAAATTATCCTCACTTTTCTAAAAGTAAAGTCTGTAGTCATACTTTATATGCTCTTAAGCTCTTATGGATGCCTTTCGTTTTCAGAATCATGCCCAAGGAGGAAAAAAAGTTGTACAGACTGATGAGTGGCGGAAAAGCTCTGTAGAGGAAAGGCTGGAGTATGCTCTCATAAAGGTGAATCAGTGCAGAAAATTCTCCTACCAGTCAGCTTTGAGACATGATCTCACCTCAGACTCTAAGGGACATTTTTGGCTTTAGAAGTTATTCAACTGCCATTCTTTTAAAAGCTATTAACTAATAATGAGTAATATATTTAACTAACTGCAATAACAGAGAAAATTGTGGTGATTTGTCTTTGAACTTCACAAGTTGAAGTCTTTGACACTTAATATTTTATTCTGCTAGTGTGATAGAAGCCATACTGCTTTTACTTTCTAGGGTTTCTTTTGGTCCTTTAACAGCACTTCACTGAGTGGCACTTGCACTGAGGAAGCAGTCTTTGAATGTTTGGGTTTTGTTATGGCATGGTTAAGAAAAACAAATCAACCTGTAAATACTGGCTACTTTTGCCTTGAATATTTATATGTGTGTAAGAGCTACAGTGTTTTGTTTCATCTGAAAACCTATTTTAAATACACATTTGAAGTATTCTTGAAGACTAGCAGTATCTAACGTTATCTTTTTGTACTTTCACTGTGCTTTTGGGGGAGGGGGGAAGAAGGCAACTAAATAAAAGCTGCATTTCTAGCAAGATAAAATCTTCTCCTTTTTTTTTTTTTTCCAGGGCATTGAGAAGTATGTCACTGCAGATACAGAAGAAGCAAGATTAAATCAGGAAAAATATCCTAGACCTCTAAATGTAATTGAAGGGCCTTTGATGAACGGCATGAAAACTGTTGGTGATCTTTTTGGTGCTGGAAAGATGTTTCTGCCTCAGGTAATGAGAGAATGATTTCATATATTTTCCTGTTTTGCAAAAACTAGCATTGTAAAATGTAGCCAAAACACTCTCTGCTGGCTGTTGTCCAAATATACCACGTGATTTGTGAAAATTGAAGTGCTGCTAAGAAGCAGCCCTATTTTTTCTTTACTTTGGAGCTCGACTTTATACAGTTTTACATGTTTGTCTGCTTTCTTCCTCAGTGTTTTAGCTTTATTTGAAATGCAGTGTTAAGTCTGGGTCCATGGAAAAAGAGCAAGAGAGAAAAAAGATCCAAATAAAAATTGCTTGTGTTTAGCACCTTCTATGTCTGGGCCTATTTGTAGCTTCTGGTTGTGTTGTGAGTGGTCCAGGAGGTTGTGCTGTGAACACAAATGTCACTTATAGAACAGAACCTTGATCCAGTAGGACCAGCAGCCACAGAATGCTCTGCAAAGCTGTAGTCTGGGTTGGCAGATGAAGGTTTGCTTATTGTTTGAATGGGTGTAAAAAAAAAAACATTAAGAGAAATCTGAGGTTATTCCTATACCTCCCCACATGCACCTTGTTTACCTATGCAGGTGATAAAGTCTGCTCGAGTTATGAAGAAAGCGGTTGGTCACCTTATTCCCTATATGGAAAAAGAAAGAGAGGAAAGGAGAGCCCAACGAGGCACCGCAGAGGAAGAGGCAAGACATGGACCTTTGTTCTCTAACTTTCATAGTGTGCTATAACAAATACTGAAATTATTTTTTGCTAATGGCATCTATTTGACTTTCATGCTGGAGGCTTAATGCAGTTGTATGGAAACTGACAATCTTGGCATAATTTAAAGTAGGTCTGAAATTCATAAAGTGCAGATTTTGTGGAACTCTGCTTGGTGCGTGCTGGAGTTGTTGTCACAAGTTTCCTGAAGGATACCTTTGTAGGCCCTTTATGCTAGCATTACTAAATTCTTTGTATTTTTTTTAAGGTTAGTTATTTATGGTACTTCTAACTTTATAGCAAATTTTGCCATTTGCTTCTATGACTTCTGCCCTTGGTGGACTCTGGAATTCCCCTTTTGCATGTTCAAGGCCTGTTAACGATGTTTTTTTCTTTACTGAGCTCTTCCCTTCCCCTGGCCATTCTCCCAGCTAAGCAAACCAAATTCTTCCATCCTTTTTCTTAACAGGCTGTGACTTTAGGACCTCTTGTTACGATGGAATAGTGCGTTCACTGCATGTGTAGCCATGATCAAGTTGCAGGGGACAAGTGTTTATACAAACAGGATCTGAATATAGTTGTGTTTTCATATGTGTGTTTTTCCACCAGTTTCTGAAGACTATGTGTTATGCAATATATAAAATACATATAGTTGAAAATATGGGCCTTTACTTCATAGCATTTTCTGTTTCACAGCCAGCAGTTGATGATTCCCAATAATAGTTTTATCAACTACCCATGCATATGCTTGAACTAATTTCTTTCAAATTTAGTTAATGGAATATATGATGGGAGCATTGGAAAATGAAGGTATAGGATGTCCCTTTTTTCTCTGTACTGGCAAAATTCTACTCCATAGAAAAGACAGTTCAGATGAACTGGATAAAATCCCCTTTTAAATCCTCATGTCTGCTGCTTTCTACTCTATTTAGAATAGAATATCATATTCTAACTATAAATAAATATAAATTCTAAATATAAAATATAAATAAGCCAAAAAAAAAATGTTTGGTTGTTTAAATATATTTCTTCTTTTCTGACTTATCTGACTATCAAATTTAGGTTTCATGTATATTCTCTTTTCTTTAGTCCTGTAGAAACTTACCTTCATGGGCTCTCAGAGACAACTGTTATCAGAATCTGTGTATTTTAAGACACACACACACACACACACACACACAAAAAAATAAAGAGGAAGAATAATAGATTTTCTCTAAACTGTGATATTTGTGCATTTTCTTTGGTTTCTGTTCTGTAGATTTTTGAATGATTCCTAAGTCTTCCTTTGAAATCTTCTTACACTACATCTTTCCATTTACTGTGAATCTGCTATGTGATTGTCCAGCGTAAGTGGAATAAATACAGCAAATAATTTAGAAAGAAGAATGACCTGATAATCAGACTCGACTAATCTTAATGGAAGGAGGAAAATGCCTAGTCTCTTTTCCCATGCTCTTTCTGGATGTAAAGAAGATGTCTTCTTTCCAGTATCTCGAGCGGGTCTGTTCTCTGGCTGTCATGAGTCACCTTTCAATGTGTCATCTCTCCCCTGCTCATCCTGTTCTTTTTTTATTTTAATTCAGATGACAGTGCAGGTATCTGGCACCTTCTGGTTTGTTCCGGTGCTTTTTGAAGTCAGTGAAAATCATTACCCCATTGCTTCCATGAGCTCTGGATTAGGATCTACTGTGAACTTTTTGGCACTTAATTCTCTGGCTAAAAAGAAGTGAAGTGGAATTTGAGAGGTTTTTAAAAATACAGGTAGCAGTCTGAAGAGAGTAGGAGATACTCTGTGTGGCTGAGGAGAGCAGGAAGGAAAAAGTAGAGCTTCTGTCCTCCTGCTTTCTCTACCTTCTGCTGGGCAAGGGATGTAGTGCCTTCCTCTGAAAAAAAAAAAAAAGAGGAGTCGCGGTGTAAAGAATTGGTGATGGAGTTAAAACCAGCTGCATCTGTCTCCAAAGCTAGATGCTGACTTGAAGGAAAATGATTTGTAGTTTCTGGTAGCTGATCTGTCTGGCGCTACCCAGGCTACTGTAACCTCCAGGAGAGTTTACTTGCAGGCTGCCAGGAAATGCAAAGCATTGAGAGTTACATTTGAAGATAAATAGCTGTGTCTGTGGATCTCTATCAAGATTTAAAAAAAAGCAGCTCTTTGGATGTATGCCCAGAACTTGAGGACCTCCTTGCTTGAGACAGTTGAAATCACAGTGTACTCTACGTAGGGTTTATATAAATGGCATGTGTTCTGGCCCAAGTTGTTTGCTGCCCAGCATAGATTTCCCTTCTTCCATGTGCAAATCCTTTTTTCTTTGATATCAGTCACTAGTGTCAATCATCAGCAGTTATTGGGTATGATACATGTGGGCAGCACTTTTTGTTCTTCCCTCAGTCCTTGATTAAACTCTTTCCTCATTTTTCTCTAACATTCCACAGTATATTTTCAGCTGCAAAATTTTGTTGTTGATGTATTGAGATGGCTGACTTGCAGACCTCCATTTTGCCTTCTCTGTTCCACAGTCTTCTGTACAGCAGGAGCACTGGAGAGATAATAAATTTTTGAAAACAGCAGAATTGGTTGGGATCCAGGGATTTTATTCAACAAATGTATTAGGAAATGTTATTAAGTACATAAAGTCGCTTTCTTCCACAAAATTGCAACTACAGAAGGCAATGCAAGCTCATGAAGTAGAGAGCTACTTGTACTGTCCAGAAATAAAACATGCTTCATAGAAGGATCTAATCTTCCAGTTCTGCCATCTGCAAAGGAGATGAGATGCTGGCTGGAAAGCTGTTTTGTCGTTGTACATAGAATATGCTCAGATTTCTACTTTATTTAAATTCTGTGCAATTTAGTCTGTTACTGGCATCTTGATCCAGATTCTACACTGTGATAGCCTGGAGCTGCTCCAAATGACAACTCTGATTATACAGCTAAGAAGTGTATGACTAAAGGCTGTGCCCTGGTGGAGAGCTGCTGTAGGAAATTGCGCTGTTGCCCTGCTGGTAGGCCCCCTTGGTCAGGGCTGACTCTCATCTAGCATAGGGACCAGTTTATGACAGTACAGCTTCCCTTCTTCAATGAGATCCTTTTTCTAGCCTGTTTGTTCAGCTTGGGTAATGTGAAGTAGCCTGATCACTACACTGAAATGTCTCCCTTGCTGTTAGTGTTGCATAAAAAATCAGTCTGCTCTGCTTTTGCTAATTCCTCTCCTTCATAGCATTGCACTGAAGGATTGTTCATGATGCACAAACAGGAGTGTAATTATGAGTGTTCATACCCTTTTGTTCTCTAATCTATTTAAACTCTTTATTGGTGAGGTTTCTGTTTGGAGCGGAGTTACGTTAGGAGTTCAGTTACTGGGCTGAACAAAATGCTATTCAGATCTGATTTTTTTTAGCTGCTGTTTTGTGTTTTTAAACACAGCTCTTTGAATAACATGCGTGCAATTTTCAAGAATAATTCCTGTGTGAGTTTTTAGTACCTGTATCTTTTAAACAGGTTTGTTTTTTTTTAATTGAATGTATTACCTCTGTTGTGCTTTGCAATTACTTGTACTATGATAGTAGTCTTAGTCATGGATTAAGATTGCACTGTTGAAGGATCTGTGCAAACATGTTGAGGGATCTGTGCAAACATGCTGAGTTTTCTGAGTAATTTGACTCCTGTGTTATTTGTTTGATCTTCAGGATCCTTACCATGGTACAATAGTGCTAGCAACTGTGAAAGGAGATGTACATGATATAGGCAAGAACATTGTGGGAGTCGTTCTGGGCTGCAACAACTTCAGGTAAGCAGGCTAACATTAAGTAGCTGGGAAGCCAACTGGCTACTTAATGTAATTAATTAATGCTAATTAATGGCTAGCTGCAGCTGTGGTGGTAACAGAAGTGGGCATTTCTTGGCAACTGTTCCTCAAGTTGTGGTTGGGAGCATAGATTGTATCAGGTAATACTAATGGAGAGGCGAGAGGGAGTTCAACTTCCTCCTTTAACACTTTCTATTTTGTAATAAATTGGCATCTGAGGTGAATGCAGTTTAACATCACCTGAAACTTAAATGAGAGCATCAATTTTTGGTTTTGTTTTATATAAGTGGAGTGTAATGTCTTGAACACATAACATCTGAAGAAATCAGGTACTACAATTGCAGTAGGCAAGACTATGTGTGCGCTGTGTGTTGTGTTGCAGAAAAAGGAAGTCTTGCGAGATTCAAATCAACCTTTCAGTGTCTCTTTCAAGCTGTTTGCTAACTGTGAGGTTTTAAACCATTTTGGGATATGTTTTCTTAAATAAGAGATGAGATTCTCCTCTTGTTTGAGCTTCAAAATATGGAACTTCATTATATGTCAGCTCTTTCAAGCCCTGTGTATGTGCAGGAGGGTTGGCAGCAGTGTTGGAACAAATGGTCACGTTTCCATCAGAGCCCTTTGCCAAGTGTCTGTCAAATGCTGTGCAAAGCTGAATCTGCTTTGGAACTCTGTCTTACTCTTCAATCCTTCTGTTTGTTTTTTTCTTTATTTTACTTGGGGCTGTAATTTGCTCTAAAAAGAGTCAAAATGATCTCTTATTTTAAAACATAAGGGGTTGAAGCCAGTAGCAGTGCTGTGTATGTGCAGCATATTTTGTTTCATTATTTCTTGAAAAATCTGTTGACTGGTTTCAGGCTTTTTTGAGCTTTATTGAGACTTACTGAACTGAAGCCATAGTGTTTTCTGTCAGTCTGAGTACGAGCTTGGCTGAGTGAAGCTAGGAGGCTGCGGTGGCTTACTTGAAAGAAACAAAAATCTTGGGAGTTGCTAGGGTTAATAGGAATAAAAAGTCTCATTTCATAAAACGTATGCTTTAGTAAGACAAAAAAGCCCTTGATGTGAATTATCTTATGTTTCTGGTATAAGATGTTATGTCTACAAAACCTGATCATGTTGTCCAAATAACCTCAGAAATGCTGCTGCTGTTGGTTAACCCTGACAGGCAGTTAAGCATCACACAGCCAGCCGTTCACTCACTTCCACACAGCCAACCTTAGTGGGATGGGGAAGGATGACAGGAAGAATAAAACCAAGAAAAAATAATGGTGGAGATAAAGCATGTTTAATACGTGAAGTGGAAGAAGAGAGAAGGGAAAAACAAAACAAGTGATGCAGAGACAGTCAGCTGTTAGCTCCCATGGTAGACCGATGCCTAGCCAGCTCCTGAGCAAAAAGATGGCTAACCTCTGCTAAACTCCTTCTTCTCCCCTTTTATTGCTGAGCATGACATCCTATGCCATGGAATAATTATTTCGTTAGTTTGGGTCATCTGTCTGGTTGTGTCTGCTCCCAGCTTTTCTCAGGGTTGTGCACCCCCCAATCTATTCTCTAAGGGGTTAGAATGAGAAACAGAGGCCCTGATGTGGGACAGATTGATGGGTAAAACATGTGTGTTATCAGCATTGTTTTGGTCACAGATCTAAAACACAGCAGGATGCCAGCTGCTTGAGGAAAATTAACTCCATCTCAGCCATGCTCAGTACAACCACAAAGAAACTGGTTTTGGTTTGGTTGTTTTGGTTGCTTTTTTTCCTCTAAAAAAAAAAAAGCCAAAAACAGAACCAAACCCACTTACACTTGTATTTTCTTGTCTACTGCATCATCTGGAACGCTGATGTGTTGAAAACTGTGCTAGACTCAGAGGTATTTGTTATATTAAAATTCCCTACGGAAGTCTTAAGAGAAGTCAAAGCCCAAAAATCTCAATTTTAGCTTCCATTTTAGGCCAGTCATTTACAGTAAGAGCAATGTATTTGCCCTTTAGCAGAAATATGACCTGTTTTTTTTAAGAATCTTGTCATCTCACTTCTTTTCACAGAGTTATTGATTTAGGAGTCATGACTCCATGTGATAAGATACTGAGAGCTGCTGTTGAGAACAAAGCAGGTATAGAGAGATTTCAGTAGTACTCCTGAACTGTTTCATTTTTAAACCCACTTGCAGTTTTTGTATCGTTACTCACTGCATTCCTATGCTGTCTGTGATTTAATCAGACTATCTTCAGATGATCAGAACTGTTGCATTAAAAATAGTAATAATTATTTAGTATTTGGCACTTCTGTGTAACTAGGCTTCAGGAACTAAAAACCTGTATCAAAAGGAAACGTCGCAAGAGGGATGTTTTAGTATTTGTTTGGTTAAACGGAGACTCGGAAAGATTAAATAACCTTGTGTTGGGCCTTACACTGGCAACAGAACTTGGCATTCAGCCTGCCAGATCAGCAAGTGTGAAATCAGGACTGAATTGTTCTAATAAATAATGAACTTCCTGAAACAAGTTGCAGTTGGTTTGAAGCAGTCTAATGCGTCTTGGAAAAGATTAATTGTGTTGAATATCCTGGTGAAGTTTAAAAGAGTTTGCTGTTTCCAAGAGCAGAGCTTATAATTGTTTTGTCTTTTTTCCCTCTTCAGTGCCTAACTTCTGAGGTTTGACACTTGCTGATCAGAAGTACTGTGTATTTATTGCTGAAACTAGAGGTGTTCAGCAGCTGTGAAGACTAAGATCTATCTTAAACCAGGGATTTGGAATCACTTTCGTTCTTGGAAAGCTTTCGCTTTCTAATTAGGTCAAACCCCACTTACAGGCTATCAACCACCCTGCTTTTTATCTCTCAGTTTTCTATCTGACACATGAAACTACTTGATGTCTGAAAGAAACCTTTCTGTAATAAATCCTGTGTCTTTCTAGGGTCTATTTACTAATCCTGTTGTGTATGTTTGTTTGTAAATTTGCAATAGATATAATTGGCCTGTCTGGTCTCATCACCCCTTCTTTGGATGAAATGATTTTTGTCGCCAAGGAGATGGAGAGATTGGCAATAAAGATTCCTTTGCTGATTGGAGGAGCAACTACTTCTAAGTAAGATACCTCAGTTGGGAAGATGGGGAATGCGTATGAAAATAGCGTTAACCTTACAAAAAGCAAGTTTATAGCTATTTCTCTCTCTCCTTCACTCATTTTCCCCCAAACATACATACCAGTATGTATTTGTTTAAGAGTGAATGTATTTACTTAAGAGTGAACGTTATTTCTTCTACCAGAAGTTCTAGAATATAGAGGTAAAATGTAATTGAGACACAACAATTAATAGATACATGAAGCATTTCATTTTTGCAAGTGTTGTATATTTTGCATGTGAATATTGTATGTGGAAGTACTGTATTTCCTCCTAAAAGCTCACGCACATACGCATTTGAGTACAGTTCTGTTCTTCTAAGCAGTTGGATGATCTGTTTTGATTCATCAACGCATTGTGAGAATGCAGTGTTTGAGACTAGAAATGGTCATGCTGACATAGGGGAGCTGTTACCTTTAAGTTACTGGTTTTTTTCTGGAATACTGTTCAGTGCTGTGCTGACAGGACTGGGCCCCACTCCCATTTGGGCAAGCTCATAGGGGATAAATTCTGTCTGCTTGACTTGAAATAGTTACCATGTTGTGTTGAGATCTTGTTCTCTCAGATCTGTGCAAATAAAGTAATACAGCTGCTATGATGTCCTGAAGACCAGTGTTGACAGCTCACTGACACCTAGTTATTAGCGCAGATGTGTTTTGGGCATATGTAATGCCCTTGGGTCATGCTTTACTAACTGGTTTATGTACAGTATGGTTGAACAGGTGACATCTCAGAAGGCTGAGGATGTCCTTTCTTGCATAACTAGAAGTTGTTCGCATTGTTGCTTTCTTTATCAGAGCTGCACATGCTGTAGCAGAATGACTGTATTGTGTATTTTTTGCCTTAGCAACTCATCCGATAATTAGATAGACAGTGAAGGGTACGATCACTAACTGTCTTTACTGGTCTTGTTGTTATAATGCAAGGTTAACTGGATCCTTTTTTTTTTTTTGTTTTCTGTAAGAGTTGCTTTTTGTGTGGCTTTAGTACTTTAAAAAAGAAAAGAGAGAGAGAGAGAAGGTGGGGCTTTATTTTCAGTGGAGGTCTTAGGAGAGCCCTTTCTTCAGGCCTTTTTAGTGTTTATTCACAGGATATTAGTGGCCTAGTAATTCATGTTAAATAACCAGCATGAAACAAACCTGTAGAATTCATTCACATGGATGAATGAGATGAATGTAGCCCTCTGCAAGGCAGCCCCAATTTTACTCTTGAGTATAGAAGCTACTGAAGAATATAGGTATAATTTTGTATACATAAATAATAATTTTATTCATGTGAACTGCATAAAAATGTATACTTATGCATATGCCTAGACATATACAATTTCTATGAAATATACATCAAGTAAAGGTATTCTTATTGAAGACTGGATTGGTAATATATATCTAGTTTTACTTCCAGAGTCTCAAGTTTAATGTTCTGTGTGTATTCTCAAAGGTAGTGTACATGTCAGAGGTTGATACTAAACCATCTGCACTTTTTCTCTGTAATAAGTAGACATTGTTACTTGGAATAAGGAGACCATAAATACTTGGAAGGGTGGAAATTGAGATTAGTTTGAAAGAGAGGAGGCTGATTTTGAAAGAGAGGGATGCTGGACTTGCGCAAAGCATTCGACACTGTCCCGCATGACATCCTTGTCTCTAAATTGGAGAGATATCGATTTGATAGGTGGACCACTCGGTGGATAAAGAACTGGCTGGATGGCTGCATGCAAAGAGTTGTGCTCAGTGGCTCAGTGTCCAGTTGGAGACCAGTAACGAGTGGTGTCCCTCAGGGATCGGTGTTGGGACCGGTCTTGTTCAACATCTTTGTCGGTGACATGGACAGTGGGATTGAGTGCGCCCTCAGCAAATTTGCCAATGACACCAAGCTGTGTGGTTCAGTTGATACGCTGGAGGGAAGGAATGCCATCCAGAGGGACCTTGACACGCTTGTGAGGTGGGCTGATGCCAACCTGATGAAGTTTAACTAAGCCAAGTGCAAGGTCCTACACCTGGGTGGGAGCAATGCCAGGCACAGCTACAGGTTGGGCAGAGAAGAGATTCAGAGCAGCCCTGTGGAGAAGGACTTGGGGGTGTTGGTCGATGAAAAAATGAACATGAGCCGGCAGTGTGCGCTTGCAGCCCAGAAAGCCAACCGTATCCTGTGCTGCATCAAAAGGAGTGTGACCAGCAGGTCGAGGGAGGTGCTCCTGCCCCTTTACTCTGCTCTCGTGAGACCTCACGTGGAGTATTGTGTGCAGTTCTGGTGTCCTCAACATAAAAAGAACGTGGAACTGTTGGAACAAGTCCAAAGGAGGGCCACGAGGATGATCAGGGGACTGGAGCACCTCCCGTATGAAGACAGGCTGAGAAAGTTGGGTCTGTTGAGCCTGGAGAAGAGAAGGCTGCGTGGAGACCTCATAGCAGCCTTCCAGTGTCTGAAGGGGGGCTATAGGGATGCTGGGGAGGGACTCTTCATTAGGGACTGTAGTGATAGGACAAGAGGTAACGGGTTCAAACTTAAACAGGGGAAGTTTAGATTGGATATAAGGAGGAAGTTCTTTACTGTGAGGGTGGTGAGGCACTGGAATGGGTTGCCCAGGGATGTTCTGAATGCTCCATAGCTGGCGGTGTTCAAGACCAGGTTGGACAGAGCCTTGGGTGACATGGTTTAGTGTGAGGTGTCCCTGCCCATGGCAGGTGGGTTGGAACTAGATGATCTTCAGGTCCTTTCCAAGCCTAACTGTTCTATCATTCTATGATTGTATGATTCTATGATTTTGTCTACAGAATCTACATGATAGAGTTTCTTCATAACTTACAATAATGATGATTGCATTCTTACTGTACTGCTTTGCTAAATTCAGATGGTGAGAAATAATGGTGACCGTTTAGTTGTGATGATTATTTTTTAAAAATAGCAAGATATTAGTATGTGCAAGTTGATACAGTGCCATTGTAGAACCTGTGTATTTCCTTCATATGTGCGTATCAAAATAGAAGATACAATATCTTCTGAAAAATAGAGCTGCTTATATTTAAGGTGCATTGCTTAGAAGCAAAGTAAGAAGATCCTGGACAGTTGGTTACAGTGTTAGTTGTGTTGCGCAGTCATCAGTAACCCCTGTGTCCAGGTGCTTGAAATATTTGACAGAGCCTGAAAAAAAAGGAGATCTTTGCTGTGGAAGATTGCTTCCTGGGCTCTGATTTAAATTCTTTTAAAAACCAGTGTTTAACCTTAACATACAAGAAAACAAACTGAACTTTGGCCTGTGTGGTCTTTGTTCCTGCACTTGCTTGCACAGTTTGCCAGGATTTTGAGGAATGTGGGTAGTCAGTCAGCTGCAGTTCACATGATAGTTTAGGGCTCAGTTTAGGACTCCAAACTTTAATTTGATAAGCAAAGTACTGTAATATAGAAGTGATTCTTTATTATATTCTGAAGTATTTGAATGAGGACTGGAATATGAGTAAATGCTAAATAATTGGCTGAATTGGGAGTTTGTGAATGGCTTGACTGACGCAGCAGGTACAGGTTTGCAGTATTTATTTGACCACTGGCCAGATTCCTTCTTTAGGTGAGTAAAGGGCTTGTGCCTCGAGTTTTGAAGTAGAGCCTTGTAAAAATGTAATAATCATCACTGAAACATGCAAATGCTAATCCAGAGACCCAGAAACTTGCATGTGGGAGGGAGAAACGTAAGATGAGAAAAAAAGATTTAAAGATAAATTATTTCTTGGTAGGCTTAGTTTGGAACAATCATCACTGAAATTCTGGGACTCAAACTAATGAGCTGCTGATTTTCAGTCAGCTGGTAAGACAATGAGGGCATGTGAGTTGGCACATTGTTTATAAAGCATTCTCATACTCTTTGAAGAGAAGTATTTATGTACCTGTTATTAAAATCTGTGTTTAATCATTCATGCGTAACTGTCCTGTTTTCAGCATGCATCATCTTCTTCTCTGGTGACATTTCAAAATCTTTGCCCTCTGGCCAGTTCATGATGACTTCTAGGATTCCTGGGTGACTGGGATTTCCTATTTGAGCTCATTGTGCAATCAGAGTAAGCACTACTTAGCAACAACTAAAACACTGATGTGTTTTCAGCATTGTTCTCAGACTAAAGCCAAAACGCAGCGCTGCACCAGCTACTAGGGAGGAGTAAAATAACTGTTACAGCTGAACCCAGGACAGTAGCAGATGGATGAATTGCTTTCTTTTATTAAAGTTCTGGTCTATGCATTAAGTCTGGATTTAATTTGCTGGGGGTTGTCTGCTTTCTGTTTTATTTGTGTGTTGTTTTTTTTATTTTGTTGTGAAATGCTCACTTTTTCTCTTCTTTGTTGAAGAACACACACAGCTGTTAAAATTGCCCCACGATATAGCGCACCTGTAATTCATGTCCTGGATGCATCCAAGAGTGTTGTGGTTGTAAGTTCTAAATTATAGTTTTTCTTCCATGCAAAAACATATGCCCTGTTTTTCTGTTGTGCCTTTCATCCTTAATTCTAAGGTTTAATGTTATGGCAGAAAATCGAAGGGGCATGATAAGAGACCAGTTTCTAAACTACTTGGTTCAGTTACTTTTTGTTGCCACATGGTTATCTCTTGTGACTTTTGTCAATTATTGTCAGTGGATACCTTTGTTTAAATTTGCTACCTTGCCACCATTTCTCTAGCAAGGGTGGCATGATTCTCTCTGAGTCCTTGATTGTACTTTTGAGATGTTTTATAGTGAAGAGCAATGGGGTTAGATGTGAACTGCTGTTCTTCCTGTTTTGAATATTTTTCTGAAGTTAGTAGTACGGCAACATTAGTACTATGAAACGTGTGGCTGGAGTTTTCTGGGATAGATGCTCTCTTTATCAGACAAATTGGTAGTCTTAGGTGGCAAGTACCTGCTGGAAAGACGTAGGCCAAACTGTATGTTGCTTCTATGATTATCCAGTCTCTAAGTTCTTGGAGCATTCTCCTGTTGGGTGTTCCCAGAGCCAGACTTGGCTCTGCTAATATCACCTGAGTATAGGGCAGTGCTGTCAGTAATAATCAAGTTCTTAAATGTGTTTCCAGTCTGGTTTGCAGATTAGTGGTAAGGCTTAGTTTAGTGTTGTGAAGTGTAATTGGAAGTAAGTCTGAAAGACAGATGGCTTAGCCTGAAGTTCTTTCTTTGTTCTTACTATAATATGTTGCAGTGTGTACTTAGTGCTTTCACTTTCACTTATTTCAGTGCTCCCAGCTCTTAGACGAAAGTGTAAAGGATGATTTCTTTGAAGAAATACTAGAGGAATATGAAGAAATTAGACAAGAACACTATGAGTCTCTCAAGGTACAAATGTAACTTGATTTAGCTTTTCTTCTGTCAGTTGCTTGGTACTCGTCTCGTTACCAACTCTCAGTTTCAGCTCCTTATGAAACCTTTCAGGTATATTTTGTTGCAACTTGAAACATGCAGTAGAATTGATGGAAAATTTCCAGAAGTGCTTATGAAATCAACTTTTCTAACCTATAAGGGAAAATTCTGCCTGAGCCTGACACATGCTTTATGATCCTCAATGGGCAGTCAGTGGTATCTAGGACATGTCCTTGGAGCTGACAGTCATTTCAACTTAACTAGTGTACAGGAGATGAACGTATTCTTGGAGCAGTAGCTGGAAACAGGGAGCTACACTGGGATAATTAAAATGGCACTGGTTGCTTTTGCTGATACTGAGCCACACTCGATTGGGTATTTTCCACCACCATGCTTTCCTGATGTGTTTGTATTGTTTAGATGAAGGATCTGAGAAGTCTCAAAGGTAGAGAGCTGAGGCTGCCTTTTTAGGAAAGTGAGGAGAAGAAAGTAATGAAATACGGAGATGGAGTCTGCAAATTAACAATAGGAAACAAAAAAATATATGAGTTCTCTGAGGCCAACTTTGTGAATAAATACAGAAGCAAGATGAAAGTCATCCAGCTCTTACTTTGTCTCTTCTAAAAGAAATATAAAACGTGAGGCCTCTTACTGAGAATGATAGGCTTGACCAAGTTTAAGACTGTCTTTGCACAGGGAGCCAGTCCATTAAGCTGAGATCAGTGAGTGCAGCACTCTACGCAGAAGTCAGCTGTGAATTCATGGGCCTTACTGAAGTTGCTATCAATCTCCTGCACCTTTCCAAAGAGCCAGTGTTTTGCCCAGAGGCATGCTGCAGTCAGTGGTGGTGGTGCCACTGCAAGCCTAAGCTTTTTGCAGGTGGTAGGAGAATATCTTACTGTACCTGTATTTTCATGTATTTGAAGTAATAAAGGAACTTTGTGTGTAATTCAGGGGAACTAGAAATCTTCTAGGCCAGTTTCATTAGAAGTTTGCAGGAAAAAAATAATGCTGTGGTTGTGATGTAATCTTACTTACGCTTGTGAACTGGGCATAGTTGGAACTGAAATTGTCAGTTGTCAGCTTTGTCAGCTTTGTCCAGATGACTAGAACTCTACCACCAAATCAACAGTTACAGTTTACCTGTCTGAAAGACGGCTGTCTTTGTGAAACTAATTTGTATGTCCATATAGGAAAGAAGATACTTGTCTTTACAACAAGCTAGAAGAAAAGGTTTCCATGTTGACTGGTTATCAGGCGATAAACCAGGTCGGTTTAAATGTTGTTTATTATTGCTGTGACTTTCCTTTATTTTATGCATTTATTTTGTATATATTTTTAATTAGATTATGCTTCATTAAACTTCAGGGTATAGTAGTGTAAAAACTTGAGTAAATTTGTGTTTGAGCAGAGGAGTTTTTTTGGGGTTTTTTTGGGTTTTTTTGCATTAATTTGAGCATCCTCTTTCTGCTTTTTATTTTTCACAATATATTTAAAAAATAAATTAATAGTGAATAAAAAAAATGGAAAAAAATTGGTTAAACAGTGAGTTACCGGTAACACTGTAGAATCAAAAGTAAATCTAATGCCTACTTTACAAAATAATGTCGGACTGGCTTTTTCTATCGCGAAGCTTACTATACCATGTTCAGGGCACACACACAGGCATTTCTATCAAATTCCTCCTTACAGTTTTTCCTACCCTTCCCCCATCGGTTTCTATACCAGTTTGTTTTGATTTTTTTTAAACTAGAGACTAGACGTATAAAGAGCATTCCACAAGAAGTTGCACCCTGCCGTGACATTAACGCTTCATTGCATTCTGTCATTTCATTCACAAGACTCAACAAGATGCTAATTTTCATCTTAAAGGCTGTGTTAGAAAGTATCGAACAGCTCAGACAAAACAGATTCAGAGCTTTTTGCTACATCAGAACAGTGATCCGTCTTGCTTTTTCCTTTGTGTGCATGCGTCTGAACAAGTGCGTGGTGGTAGCAAAAGTTCTTATAAATTGCATATTAATTTACAGAACTATTCTACAGTACCATGGCACATAATACGGCTGTGTACAGAAAGTAGGATTTATAAATATGAAAGGTATATGCCCATGGAATATGTTCAATACTGATAAGTTTTGTAGGTTTTTTTGCTCTTATGTTTTGGCCAATGAAATAAGCTAAGGCATCCAACACCTAATAAGTGTTAATTTATATGAAAGAACAAAAGGCCTTAAATTTACTATTTCAAAGTTATATGCCTCTTATGCTTTAAATCCTACTGTAACTGTAGAGTAAGGTAGGACTTGGGAACTGTATGACAGTGAGAATTCTAAGCCAGTTATTTTGAAAGAGATCATTTGCAGTGGTGGAGGCGGGTGAGCATCAGTTATGCTGCACATACAAGAGCAATGTTGAATTATTTCCATCATGTCAGATTGTACTTCCGATTCCTACAGTTAAACCAAAGTTCATCGGCACAAAAGTCTTTGAAGATTATGACCTGAAGAGGCTGGTAGAATACATTGACTGGAAGCCTTTCTTTGATGTCTGGCAACTTAGGGGAAAGTATCCCAACCGAGGTTTTCCTAAAGTCTTTAATGATAAAACTGTAGGTGAGTATTGAAATTGTGCTTGCTTCATGTAAATAATCCTAACAGACCTACCATATTGCATTAGGATTCTGAATGTTTTGAAATACATAGACATAGGGAAACTACATGGAAACCTAGTGTCACTGAAATAAGTTGTTGAAAGCGACACTTAGTGAACCCCAAGTGTTGGCATGTGAGGCAGAAAAATAAGTGGAGAAAAATGCTCAATCATCTTATTTGGAATTCACCCACAAAACCACAGGGAGGTATTTTAATGAAATGGCAACAAACTGTTTGATTTATCTGTGCCTCTGTTGTGGGTGAGGATGGCAAGAGAGCTCTGTCTCCTTTAGAAGCTATTCAGCAGGCCTTGAAATAAATCATATAAATGCAAGGGTGATGCTGAAATCAGTCTTGTGGGTCTGCTGGACTGTGGCAATGTGGACTGTGCATGCACATGTCGTCTGTTGCACATTTTATTCTGTCCTCTGCCTCTACTAGAATGGTGCTGGCTGAAACAATTTTTTCCCAAGATATATGTTGTTACAGCTGTATAGACATAATCACACTGTGCTGTCTCTGTCTGCTGGAGCTGACAGATTGTTGCAGTCATCAGAGAATTATGTGGAAAATGAGCCAATCTTCAGCAATTTTTAAAGCCATTTTGCTAGTTGTGAAAACATGCCTTTTCTAAAGGTATCTCTTTTGTTTGATAGGTGAAGAAGCAAAGAGAGTTTATAATGATGCTCAAAACCTACTGGAAAAGTTGATTAATCAAAAGAGATTACAAGCGAGAGGTGTGGTTGGTTTCTGGCCAGCTCGAAGTGTCCAAGATGATATCCATTTATACGCTGCAGAAGAGGCAGTGGGATCTTTGGAACCAATAGCAAAATTTTATGGCTTGAGGCAACAGGTACCGTGACAGAATATTAAATAAATTAAGTGACTTCCTCCCCCAATCCTCCTGAATTGCAAGACTGTAACAGAAATGTTCTATCAAAAATCTGTGCAGAAAATGGTTGTTGTAATCTGTCTGCAGATGCTGTCTTGCCATTTTTTTCAGTAATAATAAGATCTTGTTAGTGATGACCCATGTATTGTAGTAACTGTAATATTTGGAATTGTAGTAGTTGTACAAAATGCTTTATAGATTTGACATCTTCAGATATGACGTGCATTTTCTGGCTTCCTTTTAATATTTAAGGTGTCCTAAAGCACCGTGCTGTATAAATTCATCACATGGACCCCGTGTGCTAAATTAAAATCTAATGAATGTCTATTTTCTGATATTCCTGGATTCTGCCTTAGGTGAGAAATTCTCTTTGAGTGTGTAAAGGTTAAAACCACTTACAATTCAAATACCTGGAAAATAAAGCTCAATGGAGAGAAGTGTTTTTGATAGTCTTAATTTTTACATGAAATCCCCCCTATGAAGAGGCAATTCAGAATTGGTTAGCTGGCTGCTAATTCTGGCTGAGACAGTTACTGTTGTAAGCATTTGTGCTTGAGTCATACTTACCTAGATTTGCATTTATTTTGATAGATTGAACCTTTTCAAGATACTCTGCCTCTTCTTCCCTACCCTTCTGACTTGGCTTCTTGATAATTCACATATTCAGAGCCATCAAGCATGGCAGAAACAAATTTAACAACTACCTAAATTTCTGGCATACAGTATTCTGTGGGAACGGTGCTGCGTGAGTACTGGAGAACAGTACTAAAAAACACATGGCTTCAAGTTTATCTGTTCCAGGGAACTGGAATGGATTATCTATTGCATGGAGTTGGATCTCCTGTATCTTGACAATCCATGGCAGATGTTTATATAAACTCTTCTCACAAGCATTCAGGCAGGGCTGTTCCAGGGCCTTACCACCTAGTTAAACGTTTTGATATCTCACATAAACCAAGTTTATTACAGGTTCTTTTCCTGGACTTTTCCCAGGGTTCTTTCAAGGAGAGATCTGATTTAATGTTGTTCTTGTAACAATTTTTGCTATTGTTGTACCATTATTTTCATTAGACTTTTCAGATTCAGGCTTTTCTCAAAGGTGAAGTTCATGAAACTCTGTGCTATTATGGGTACTATTCTTTGGGACTCTGCGTATTTTAGCCGCATCTCTTTCATTTTGGTGTATGTAGTAATTCACCAGGGGCTTCAGCAGAGCAAAGCTGAAGAGAATAATTGCCTCCTGTTTCACATGTAAAATGTTCCTTTCAGTACACAGTTCTGTAGTTGACTGACAATATTAAGGATGTGACGTAAATGTAAAAGTTGGAGATATTTTCCTTAACTGTACTTCTTACAAAAGAACCTTAAAATTATCATAGATTTCACTTGTGGAAGAAGGCTGTTTCTTCAGTTTTATGGTACATTCTGTAACCTAGTAGGTTGTAGAAACTAGGGAGTCAGTTGACCATTTTTCTTCAGTTTTTTCGTGGGGTGGAGGTGTTTTGCTCAGTTTTTATACTGTAGTTGGGAGAGAGTGGAAAGTATTGTTAAAATACTGTCATAAATAAGAGAAGTTGGAGTGGAATCCTCAGCTAAGTGATAGCCATGAAGTAACTTTTATCTATCTGTAAATTGGGTAGGTTTACAAGACCTGTGCCACTTCCTAAATATCAGTCATGTTCCCATAATGAGTACATTGATATGATCCTCAACTGTAAAACTTCCTGTTAGGTGCTATGGCCAGCATTCAGTCTCCTCTTTCTACTCCCTTTCTTCCATTTTGGAGAAGGATCCAGTGAGCAGGATGTTTCCTATTCGCATAAAACCACTTGAACTTTGCTTGGCATTCAATTTGGTTTGCATTTGCATGTGGCTAGTGTAAAGCTACATCCTGGGGCGCCCTTTGGTCTGGATTACTGAAAACATGGCCTGAGCATAAGAAACTAGGAGTGTTTATAAACTCTGACAGACATTCTAAAATGGGAATTGTGGAAGAATTCTGCAGTTTTCAGTTTGGGATGTGCATTATCAACCATCATTTTTGCTAACACATGGGGAATCTGTGAGTGCTAGAGATGGAAAATTCCTCCTCTTACCCAGCAGTTAGCATAAGTGTCCCATATTTTGTAATAATTTGTCTGCAGAATAAGCTGTTAAATCTTAGCAGCTGTGAATACAAGCAAAATATCTCTATAAATGTGTTCAGCACAACATCCCTCCTCTGACATTTTATTCTTCAATGAACCAAATGCCCTTAGACTAAGTGAGATGTTTTTCTTCTAATTCACGTGCAAGAAAGCCATCATGGCTCAAACCCTCGTTAGGTGCTTGTCAGAAATATCTTAAGCCCTTAGTCTTTAAAATACTGGTCTTTAGATTAATAATGCACTAGTACTTTTAAAATATTTTTAAATATTCTGATTTATTGCATTGTTTTTGTTACTTTAGGCTGAAAAGGACTCTGCCTGCACAGATCCATATTACTGCCTCTCTGACTTCATAGCACCACTGGATTCTGGCATTTGTGACTACTTAGGCCTGTTTGCTGTGGCCTGCTTTGGTGTCGATGAGTTATGCAGCGAATTCAGAAAACAGGATGATGAATACAACATCATAATGGTAAAGGCTCTTGGCGATCGGTTGGCAGAGGTATGAGGTTTTATCATGTGTTTTCTGGCAAATTTTCTAGATTTGCTTGACAGTTTGCTGTTCGAAGTTTTTATCATGAACTTAGACTGTTGCCTGTGATGTATGCTGTGCATTGAATCTGAAAGTGAACTGATTTTGCTGAAATTGTCTCAGGAGGACAGTCCTTTTCTGAGCCAGGGGGACTCTGCTGTCCATATCTTCCAGCTGCAGAAGCATCTTTGGGTTCTTTATGAGGGTTTTGACGATGGATAGAATTTAGTAGATTTTAAAACAAGACTGTTTAAAACCCACCTTTAAATCTTTATAGCTTATTTTATCTACATGAGAATGTTTGGACCCATGTGTGACCCACTGATTATGTTCTTGAATTAGAGACATGTCTTCTGCTTTTAATGGTGACCATGCAGATGTACCCAGGATGCAAGTCTATTAATGTGTCTTACGCTTAGACAGCCATGCTCTTAAAGCACTAGCTGGAGTGGTTTAGAGAGTGATGTCCCTTTCCTCTTACCCCTTTATCCTCTTCTGCCCACTCCCATGCTTACAGCTAAGTAACTATGTTAAAACTTACAGCATCTTTAGTGCAATGCAGATGGGGTTAGCTCTAGTTGTGTGGTTCAACCTATAAGAGTTACAGAAATTATTATTGGATGCCGTCTGAAGTTATTTACTGAAGTGGAAATTTCTCCTGGGGGCAACCATCACTGGCAAAATAGTGTGAGCTGTAAGAGCAGTTAAGAGACACTGTTACCCACTTTCAGCTAGAGGAAAAGTCCTCTGCTAAAAAGAGCAGAGGCACTTACTTACATCTGATGCTAGCATGGACGCAAGAATGATGTGGTCTTTCATAGCTACATCTGGACAAGATACCCAGGCAGTCAGGGCGTAATGACTTCAGTGCTATAAAGATGCATTGCTGCCATAGGATAATGAACTCTATCTTTTCTAGTTACTTGTCCATGTATTTACCTCTTTGAGTATGTAGGATTTGAAAGCAGGATAATAAAAAAAAACACTGTCTCCTGACAAGAGAAAAAATTTAAATGCTTGAATAGGCAAAATATGTATTGTATATGAATTCTAATGCTATCAAATTTCTCACCTATGATAAGAGTTCCCTTAAAAATTAAAATGGGAATGGTGAGAAAGTCTCTGTCCTTGTTTGTCTTCATCAAACAGCTATTGCATCCATCTGCAGAAATTAAAATAAAAAAAAATCTTTGCATTCTATTCCAAGGCATTTGCCGAGGAGCTCCATGCAAGGGTACGAAAGGAACTGTGGGCTTACTGTAGTACTGAGCAGCTGGATCTCTCTGACCTACGCAGAATTAAATACGAGGGAATTCGCCCTGCCCCTGGATATCCAAGCCAGCCTGACCATACAGAAAAACTCACCATGTGGAAACTTGCAAACATTGAGGAAACAACAGGTACCTCTGCCTGCTTTACTAAGATTCTTAAACTCATTTTATGCGAGTGAAAGATTGAAATGCCAACAAACAGCGAATTGGGTGGTGCAGGGTACATGAGCAACCTGAACTGAAGCGGTTCCAGGAGTTGCTGTCCTTCCCCTTCATTGCTGTTTTTATTTTGCCTCATTCAAGGAGAATTTGCAAAATAGTGCCAGTGAAGGAGTTATGTACCTAATTACCAGATTGCATGCAAACAGGGTTCTGCTGCACAGAGAAAAAATCTAGCATCCTTATGGTTGCAAGAAGGCTTTCCAGATATAAGCAGGAAAACAAGCCAATTCAGCAGTGTATTTCCCGGTCCACAGAAACCTTGAGATGGTAACTCTTAAAAACGGAATGTATTCCGTTTGTTTTCCTTTGATATTTTACATGTCAAACATTTGACTACTACTTCCACAATTCCAGAAATATCTACCTGTGTTTCAAAACCTGTAGTTACCCATTTCATTTGACAAAATATCTAAGGTACTGTACAGTTACTCTGTAGCAATACTGTAATGAAAGTCTGCAATGTATTTAAAGCTGTGTGTTGAAAGTAGTTTTGGTTTTAGGTCATTTAAAGCTGCTTAGGTTCTGAGCAGCTTGAAGCTGTACAACAAAAAAGACTCTGAATTTATACTTCTTATCAATTCAGAGAATAAGAAAATTGTCATTCTCTTCTCTAGGAATTGGTTTGACTGAATCACTAGCAATGATTCCTGCTTCTGCAGTTTCTGGACTCTACTTTTCCAATCCCAAATCCAAATACTTTGCTGTTGGCAAGATATGTAAAGATCAGGTAACTTGCACTGTCCATTGTGTAGGAGTATAGCATTCAAAACCACCCCTGGGAGCAAATGTCCCAAAAAATGTTGTAAGTGGTAAAAGTTGAAGTTTCCAGATCTTCATGTTATGTGGTTCCTTTGCAGGTTGAAGATTATGCACTGAGAAAAAATTTGTCTGTGGCAGAGGTGGAGAAATGGCTGGGACCCATTTTGGGATATGATACTGAATAACTGTGACACTTGTGGGCGAACGTTTTCCTTTGATGGTCTGTTTGCCAGAAGGAACAAGAAATACATTCCCACTGGAAACAGCTTTCTTCCATCCATTCCAATAGCTTGTCTGATTGTTTTTAATTTTTGATCAAGGAACTTAATATTTCAGATGCGTCCTGTGCTCTTGCCTTGGGACCATGAATGCATTGCAGAGCTCTTAGTCATAGCAGCGTACTTTTATTTATCTTTATTTTTTGCACAAATACTTCGCCTGAGCAGCTATATGTAGGACAAAATGTGGAAGCTGCAAAACTCCCTTGTCCTCAGGCAGGCTTTGAAAGCAGGAGCAAGAATTTCTATCCCATATAGCGACATGGATATATGTAGAACAGAATTTGACTTCTGATACTTTAATGTCTTTTGGCAAATCCAGATGCAGAAATATGACGTGATTTTTGTGTAAAGTCTGTGAAGGTTTTATCCTGAATGATGAGAACAACTGAGTAACAGATCTCCTTTTTGAAAATCTGTCTGCTCCATGTTTAGATCTTGTGGTTGGGAGCATGGGTGGTTGGTCTTTTCTGAATAATATCAGACGTGAAATTACTTTGTGATTGCAGTTAAAACTATCAAAATAATACAGTGTGCTGGCACAACTCCAGAGATGCTGTATTATGATAGAATGTGGAATGAAACTGTGCTCACGGAGTTGTCCACCTCATGCTTCCTCTTTCTTTCCACAAATCATCTTCCTTTTCACAAGTCACAATCTGTTTCTAGTCTGTATAAAGGATAATGGTGCTTCCTACCTTACAGTTATGTTATGAGGCTTAATTCATATTTAAACAGTCTTTTGTATGTGAAAAATATCAGAGAAGCATAATTGTTACTACAGACAGACAGCAAGCTTGGAGCCAACTTCAGTATCACAAACTCTAAGCTTCTGGGTACCTGGATTTTAGAAGCAAATAGCAGCAATACTACAGTAAGTAACAGTTAATACTGTGGGCTTATTCTTCAGCTTTACCTCTGAGTGAGCTAATTGTTCATAGCTTTTAATAATCTCTGAAAAGTGCCTCAGATATTATTTCAACGTGAATTTAGTAAAATATTATGACAAAAGCTCCTCATTTTCTGGTCTCTGTAAAGAAAAGACCAATATTATAAAGAGAATGTTCTTTTAAATAGTTTATCTGTAGTCTATTAATAGCTATATAATTTTTATAATGTCTTCATCTGACTTACGCTAAAAAGAATCATCTTGTATCAATAGATTAATAAAGGTTAAGCTGTCAATGGTGTTATCCTATTAGAATCCTTTAAATGGCAACAATAAAATGTGTGCAATAGTCTGAACGGATAATGTCAAAATTAATCTGCACATTGTACCACGAATCTGAAATGATAAAGGCTGCTTTGGGGCTTTTAAAGTAGTTGAGTGAGTGTGTTCTTAACTGAATGTTTTAGAATGTCTCATCCTTTAATGACTTACAAAAATAATTTCTAAATGGATGTCTCCCACCCTCCCACCTCCCATCCATGTCAAGGGACTTGAGACATGTCCTTGTTCATCAGCTGATTCACATTGTTGGAACGATTCCTCAGAAGTATGCTCTTTTCAATGCCAAAAATACAGTAAAAAGTCTTAATATAAAGGAATCTTTTTTCCTGAAACATGTAGCCTGTAAGAATTGAAATCTTCATCGCTTTCTTTTTGGTACTTGCACTTTGGCAAATCAATTCAGTGCTTGGAATATCTCCTTCCTGGCATTCTTCCACATTCTTGCATTTGGAAGCAGGGTGCCTTATTAGTCTTGAAAATTTTATTTGTATGAATAAGGTCAAAGCTTGGCTTGTACAGCTTGGTTGGTTTGTTGGTTTATTTTCCTGAAATCAGTAGCACGTATTTCAGCGAGTATGGCTTTAGCAGAACCAGACTGACAAAGCAGTAGGTGCGCTGCTGCCTAGCAGTGGTGCGGTTACCTTGTGTACAAGCAAAGGGTTTCAAGTAGTGTGCAATTAGTAATTAGTGTGTCCCTTCACATGTGGCATCATACACTGAGAGAGATCTTCATCTTTGCTCATCATGGTGAGAATCTGTTTGGAATAATTACTCATTGGGTTTATGCCAGTGTTTTTTACCAAGGACAATTTCTTTAGAAGTTTGTTGCTTTTATTTGTCACTTGACACTCTGGGTAAGACAAATCTTAGTTCATCTCCAGAACAAATTGTGAAGGAAAAGTTCATAGAACTATCAGGTAATACTGTTACTTTCATGAAACTATATTGAAAAGCCATGGCAAGAATATACCTCTGTGAATAACGAAATGGAGTGGATACTGCCCAGGAAAGACCGACAATTTTAGCATGCATGAAAAGATTTTTTGCAGTGCATTTATTGCCAAGTGCCACTAACAAAGGTACAAGATGTCAGAGATGATTAAAAATTATGAATGCTTTGTCCGCAGTTCTGGTTCAATTCTTGTGAATAATTTACTGGTGGATACTGATGGGATTTTTTCTTCCCCGTCATCCTTTCCCTTCCCAAGCCAGGCCAGCAGCCTAAAGACTGGGGGGAATACTATCCCTAAACTTGCCCCTTCATTATGAAGGCTGCTTCAGTGCTGCTGTTACTCCAGCAAAGGTTCTAGTGCCGTTTATTTTGAGGTGAGAGTGCTACCATAGGTCAGGTAAAAAAGAAACCCAACCCATACTCACATTTACTTCTTGTGTGAGCATTTGAACATTTTTCTTAGACTCTTTTGCTTTCTTATTCAAGAAGATGAACTTCAGTACACTCTTTCAGGTAATTTCTGCTTCTTAAAATGCAAGTGATGTCTGGAATCTGAGGGGAATAGTGAGAGGCATTTGAGGGTCTTGCTTTTTCAAAAGGGGCAAGTTTACCTAGTAACTGTGATTGGGTTCCATAGAACGCCTTTAAGTCTTTGGCTGATTTACCTGAGCATGCCATGAAAAAGTGGATTTAGCCTCTTAAAAGAGTTTGAAGAGCAAAAAAAGAAGTAACTTTGTTAATTAGTTCAGGAGGGTGATTCCATACAGGAACAGCAGCACATGTTCTCAGTCACTGGATAAATAGTTCTTGTGCCCTCAGTTATCACAGCCCTGTCATGGCAAAGCCTGTGCAGTCCCTCTACAAAGTCACATCATTTGATTGTCAGGCTTCTGTAGGTGCCAGTTTTCAAATTAAGATACACTGCAGATAGAATAGAAGCAGGTTTATCCTGCCTTCACACATCATTTGTGTAGTGTCCTGCTAAAGGCAGAACCGATAAGCCAGTGCAGTGAGCCTCCATGTTTGTTTGTTCTATTAATACCATTATGGCTGAATATCTCTGAGATACCCTTGAGCCAGGACAGCACAAGTTGAACTGGTAGTTATCCCTCCTGGCCTGCAGCTGCCATGATGACTGCAAAGCAGTACTTGGTTTCTGCTCTGCTGCCATAGTATTGGTGTGGCCTGTGCCTGAAGCTCCTGAGCAGGCTAACGGGGAATGTTCTCACACCAGGGTAGTCAGTCAGTCCTTCCTTATAGATGGAGCATGAAATAAGTGAAAGGAGTGGGGAAAGTCAGGGTGACCCAATCTTCGTTATTAAGCCATGGTCTTTTCTACCCCCATCTCCCCGTCAAATGAGCCTCCTCCTCTGCCATTTCCCTCCAGCAGTCCCCCTTAGCTGCATGTCGGGGCCTTCTCTAGGTTCTGCCAAAATGGAATTGTAGGAAGTTTTAAATAAGTCTCTTTTAATGCCTGAACCATTGAGTTGTTCCAGGAAGAGGAATTTTTGCTTGGAAAGTATTGGACAACATTGATAACAAATGGTGCTAGTAGCTCTGCCTTAAGAAGCCCTATACCATCTATGTTAGTAATTTGTAACCACTCAGGAGAAGGCCATGAGATGTGTTAAACAATTCCTTATATGTTAACTGCATCTTTAGTTATGTGGTGGTTTTCATCTAGATGGCAAAACCAAAATTCCTATTAATTGCATACTTCGTCGGCATACTGTTTTAAGCCCACAATTAATATAAACTAATGATAATAAACTTAATGTCATTTTCAACTGAAGTATGGTACGAATTGTTAAGGTGAAATAGGGAATTTATCTCTGCCTTTCTAATATAACAAATCATAGAATCATAGAATCATAGAATAGTAAGGGTTGGAAAGGACCTCAAGATCATCGAGTTCCAACCCCCCTGCCATGGGCAAGGACACCTCCCACTAAACCATGCCATCCAAGGCTATGTCCAACCCCACCTTGAACGCCGCCAGGGATAAAGCATTCACAACCTCCCTGGGCAACCCATTCCAGGGCCCCACCACCCTCACAGTAAAGAATTTCTTCCTCAGATCCAATCTAAACCTCCCCTGTTTAAGTTTAAACCCATTACCCCTTGTCCTCTCACCACAGTCCCTAATGAAGAGTCCCTCCCCAGCATCCCTATAGGCCCCCTTCAGGTATGGGAAGGCTGCTATGAGGTCTCCACGCAGCCTTCTCTTCTCCAGGCTCAACAGCCCCAATTTTCTCAGCCTATCTTCATACGAGAGGTGCTCCAGTCCCCTGATCATCCTCGTGGCCCTCCTCTGCACTTGTTCTAACAGTTCCATGTCCTTTTTATGTTGAGGACACCAGAACTGCACACAATACTCCAAGTGAGGTCTCACGAGAGCAGAGTAAAGGGGCAGGAGCACCTCCCTCGACCTGCTGGTCACACTCCTTTTGATGCAGCCCAGGATACGGTTGGCCTTCTGGGCTGCAAGCGCACACTGCCGGCTCATGTTCATTTTTTCATCAACCCACACCCCCAAGTCCTTCTCCGCAGGGCTGCTCTCAATCTCCTCCCCTCCCAACCTGTAGCTGTGCCTGGCATTGCTCCGACCCAGGTGGAGGACTTTGCATTTAGCATGGTTAAACTTCATTAGGTTGGCATCAGCCCACTTCACAAGCGTGTCAAGGTCCCTCTGGATGGCATTCCTTCCCTCCAATGTATCAACTGAACCACACAGCTTGGTGTCATCGGCAAACTTGCTGAGGGCGCACTCAATCCCACTGTCCATGTCACCGGCAAAGATGTTGAACAAGACCGGTCCCAACACCGATCCCTGAGGGACACCACTCGTTACTGGTCTCCAGCTGGACATTGAGCCACTGAGCACTACTCTTTGCGTGCGGCCATCCAGCCAGTTCTTTATCCAGCGAGTGGTCCACCTATCAAATTGATGTCTCTCCAACTTAGAGAGAAGGATGTCATGGGAGACAGTGTCAAAGGCTTTACACAAGTCCAGGTAGATGACATCAACCGCTCTGCCCCTGTCCATGAGTTCCGTAGCCCCTTCATAGAAGGTCACCAGATTGGTCAGGCAGGATTTCCCCTTAGTGAAGCCATGCTGGCTGTCACCAAGCACCTTGTTGGTTTTCATGTGCCTTAGCATGCCTTCCAGGAGAATCCACTCCAAGATTTTGCCAGGCACAGACGTGAGACTGACTGGTCTGTAATTCCCCGGCTCATCCGTTTTCCCCTTCTTAAAAATGGGGGTTATATTTCCCTTTTTCCAGTCATCGGGAACTTCACCTGACTGCCATGATTTTTCAAATATGATGGACAGTGGCTTAGCAACTTCATTTGCCAGGTCCTTCAGGACCCGTGGATGGATTTCATCCGGTCCCATGGACTTGTATACATTCAGGTTCCTAAGGTGGTCCCGAACAAGATCCTCCCCCACAGTGGGCCCAGGGTCCCCACCCTCACCGTCCCCGCGTCTGCCTTCCAAGACTTGGGTGGTGTGGTCAGAGCATTTGCCGGTAAAGACTGAGGCAAAGAAGTCATTAAGAACCTCAGCCTTCTCCAAATCCAGGGTAGCCAGTTCTCCTGATAGCTTCTGGAGAGGGCCCACGGTGTCCCCAGTCTGTCTTTTATTGGCAATGTACCTATAAAATCCCTTCCTGTTATCCTTAACATCCCTAGCCAAGTTTAATTCTAACTGGGCCTTAGCTTTCCTAGCCTGGTCCCTAGCTTCCCGGACAACATCCCTGTATTCTTCCCAGGCCGCCTGACCTTGCTTCCACCTTTTATAAGCCTCTTTTTTCCTTCGAATTTTGCTCAGCAGCTCCTTATCCATCCAAGGAGGTCTCCTGGCCCTCCTGCTGAACTTCCTTCTAGTTGGGATGCATCGCTCCTGAGCTTGCAGCAGGTGAGCCTTGAATATCAACCAACAGTCTTGGGCCCCCCTGCCCTCTAGGGCTGTATCCCATGGAACCTTACTGAGCAGGTTCCTGAAGAGGCCAAAGTCTGCTCTCTTGAAGTCCAGGGCAGTGAGCTTGCTGCACACTCTTCTCACTGTCCTGAGGATCTCAAACTCAACCATCTCATGATCGCTGCAATCAAGGCTGCCCTGGAGCGTTACATTCCCAACCAGCCCTTCCCTGTTGGTGAGCACGAGGTCAAGCATGGCACCTCTCCTTGTCGGCTCCTCTATTACTTGCAGAAGGAAGTTGTCTTCCACGCAATCGAGGAACCTTCTGGATTGCTTGTGCCGGGCCGTACCATCCCTCCAACAGATATCAGGGTGGTTGAAGTCTCCCATGAGAACAAGGGCCTGCAAGCGTGAGGCTGCTCCTATCTGCCTATGGAGCGCTTCGTCCAGCAAGTCCCCTTGGTCAGGCGGTCTGTAACAGATCCCCACAATAATGTCACCCATCGCTGTTCTCCCTTTAACCCTGACCCACAATGCTTTTAAAATAGTTCAGGTAGTTAATGACTTAATTATATTACGATGAAAAATTTATCTGGAATACAAACTTGTGTTACAAGCCATTAATCATTTGATTTAAGAGGCTTTAGCACTGCTGTCTACAAATAGCCAATAAAACAGTTCCCTTAAGAGACTGGAAAGCTTGCTGCACTGCTTGGAGAGATTTCTGTGCATGCAGGGTTACTTACATGTTACAGAAGAAGCCAGAGTGGCGTGGGATTCAAAGGAGGTAGGTTGATTCTTTAGAGAGGAGCTGGAAGACTTATAAAGTAGAGTTATGGCAAATATAGGTCTCTTAAAAACTCCAGGTATTCTTAATATTTGCATTGCAGTAAATGAAAACATAGGCTGTAGCCTCTACCTCAGGTCACCTTATCAGAGTATAAGAAATGTAATTGAGAACAATTTTTAAGGAGCTTTCATTAATCTAATGCATGCTTGGGATTAAAGACATAAATTTGTGTGTTATGAGTGTGAGAAGGAAAAAGAATTCATTGGGCTGTGAACCTGGTAACAGCCAATGTGTTAAGTAACGAGCTGCTTTAAAAAGGTGGTGGTGGTGGGAAACACCTCTTAGGAGTTGATGGAATCATTACTTAGATGCAAGGTTTCTACAGACTTTTATGTTGGCACTGGTGTTCCCAGACTCTGGCAGAATATTGTGATACATGAAAATTAAACATCCTCCTTTTTACAGGACTTTCAAAGATGTTAAAACTGTGTGTCAGCTCTGTATGTGCACATAGATGTTAGTGCAATTTTGACCTGAGAAAGTTGGGGCTGTTCAACCTGGAGAAGAGAAGGCTGCGTGGAGACCTCATAGCAGCCTTCCAATACCTGAAGGGGGCCTATAGGGATGCTGGGGAGGGACTCTTCATTAGGGACTGTGGTGAGAGGACAAGGGGTAACGGGTTCAAACTTAAACAGGGGAAGTTTAGATTGGATCTGAGGAAGAAATCCTTTACTGTAAGGGTGGTGAGGCCCTGGAATGGGTTGCCCAAGGAAGTTGTGAATGCTTTATCCCTGGCGGCGTTCAAGGTGGGGTTGGACATAGCCTTGGATGGCATGGTTTAGTGGGAGGTGTCCCTGCCCATGGCAGGGGGGTTGGAACTCGATGATCTTGAGGTCCTTTCCAACCCTAACTATTCTATAATTCTATGAGGTGTCCCTGCCCATGGCAGGTGGGTTGGAACTTGATGATCTTAAGGTCCTTTCCAACCCTAACTATTTTGTGATTCTATGACCTGAGAATGACTTCAGTCTGGTAGATCAAACAGCACTGGGTGTATGCCTGTAAGGGTTGGGATGTTTTTTTCCTTACTCGAGGTGTTTATAAAAGATCAATTATTTTTTGGATGTAGGGGTGCACCTTCCATTGGATGTTTTTTTCCTACTTTATTCTTTTGTATACTTGGTCTGTTCTCTTTTCCTCTCTTCCAGCTCCACAGTACAGGTGTGGAGATGTAACTCAGAGTTCTCCGATGGGCTGTGAGTGCTGAATTTTGCATCGTTTGTTTAATTGAAAAACTACATATTATTTTTATTCTTGTTGAATTTAAGCAAGGTTCTTGCCAAATGGCCCTTCCCAGGAAGTGAACAGCTTTACCTGTTTTAATCTGGCCATCAGTTGGAAATGTAAGTTGAGGTTCTGCAGTGGAGTGCAAAGGTGAGGTCTGAAAAGGTGTCAGTTCTCTGGGGTTGGTGGAGTCGTTTTGTTCCCATTACAACTCTTTCTGTAGATGAGGGCAGGAGTGGTACAGGAAGTAGAAGATAACAAGCTGCACTATATGGCCTAAAAGGCTTATTTAGCAAGCTGTTCTGTAGAGGTACAACGGGTGCTCCAGCTCCTGCATTTGCAGCTGCTGTCTCAATCTTGTCAGCTGCTTTAGTTCAGGAAATTACTACGTGTGAGATTTTGTTCATGGTTTGCTGAATACTGTAGAAGGTCCCCATTACTTAATCAGGTGTTTATAATGAATGAATTTGCAGTAACTATCTGCTGTTATATTTTTGGCTTCCATAAACCTTCTGTAACCTACTAGATGGCTTTCTTTAGAATACGATTACAGAGCAAATATATGCAGTATTTCTCTAAGGCTGATAGGATCAGATTTTATTATCAACACCTGATCTGACAAGTTTACTCAAGGGGTGGCAGACCAATCTCATTAGTCAAGAAGTTTGCTACTTACAAAAACATGACCATGTTTGTGCACTCTATTTAGGAAATAAATGTAAGCTCTTCTATTATTATTTTTAACTTTTGCTTTCATCCAAATATTGTTCTTTGCATCATCTCAGGGCACTTAAAGGAGTAAAAGTTTTGATTCATAGTTCTAATACCATCTATACATGTATGATGTGAAGCATTAAAGCAAGAGATTCAAAACTTAATATGATTTAGAAGTGTACAAGATACTTAACTGAATGTCATCTTGTCCCTTCAGATAAACGTTAGGGGAAGATGCTTTAAGTCAGGAGTCAGCAGTCAGCCAAGGCTAAGAGAAGATTTTAGGCATTCAGATGTCAGATCAACAGCTTTTCATAGCATTTTAGGCATCAAACTGCCTGCTCTGCCTCCTCCTTTTGTGTCAGTTTCTCCCGCAAGTGAATCCTGCTGCTGCATCCAAATTCCTGGTAATTCCGTGAGAAGTGTTGACATGGGTTTTGTTGAAGATTTTGATGTGGATTTCCAGGATTGTTTTTACAAAAGAATTTAAAGCACCACACTGTAGATGGACATTTCAAATTCTTGAACAGCAGAATACTTGGTTTTCCTCAAAAAGTCTCCAGGTACTAATGCATGTTTTTTCCCACTCCAGTGAACTGAATCAAATAGCTTTCATTTCCTCGCAGCTCCAAGCATGTTAGAGAAGGGAGTAAATGATGTTACTCCTTTATTCTCTGTTCTTGATCAGTGTATCTGTCTGCTGTCAGATTGGTTGCTTGGGAGCTGAAGTGAGCTAGGACACCTCTTAGCAGATGTGCTAGTGTCTGATCCAGCTGCTATCAAAGTCTGTGGGAAAATTACTACTTACCCGGAACACAACTTTGATCAGTCCTAATGCAGTAATCCAGAAAGAAATTTCAGTGTTCATGCCCTGTCAAAACCCCCTGAGGTCTAAGAGGATGTGCTGTTAAATCTCCCTCGGTGCCTCGGCTTCACTGAAGGAGGGACCTGGGACTAAGACAGTAGTTTTACCCTCATTCTGAAGCACTTCCATGACAGACAGTGATACCCTGTCAAGCTGGAAAGAGATGAACTTTCCAGCTGTGGATCTCAGTGATGCTTGAGGGAGACCCAGCAGCATGGCCATTGAATGTGGTTCACAGTGTGAATGCATGAAGGGGTAAAGGTGCCTCGATTCAGCAGGTGAGGATTGGCAAATGCTCTGAAAACATGTTCATGATTTTAAGCTTCTTGTGATTTTAAAGCCAATATTTTATGAGTATTTATTTAATGAGATTTTGAGCTTTATACTCCTTGACAGTCATGTGAATATAGATTGTGTAAACTTTCTACTGGCCACTGGAGCTTCATTTGGCCAATTTTGAAGAAGAGCTGCCTTTTAGTTCCATTTCCTCCTTAAATATATGTTTCATTTTATGCAGTCCTACAGATATCAGCAAAATCGCAGCACTGCCACATTTTTCATGCTGTTCGTGCACACAAAGTGCTGAGCAGTGGCAAGGCAGCTGCTGCAGTGTGGCTGTTGTTAATCAATCCAGATAAATTTGAGAAGTGAATTACAGTTTCTCTCCAGAAATGTCAGCATGAACTGTACAAAACCCTTTCGCTTCTGTAGCTCCAGTGAGGGCTGTAACAACGTAAAATTCTTGATGTTATAGAAAACATCTTATCGTGATCTCCTGATCCTTACTTTATTGTAAGTAAAACGATAAGTTTTTTTCCTTTTCTCATGGTACTCCCATGGGCTGTACACTTCTTTGAAGTGGCAGGTGCATTTATCATTTTTGGTGATGCTTCCTCCATTCTTGCCACTGGAGTTTTTACTGAGCTTCCAGACTGTTACAGTTCTCCTCCACTTGTGCTGTTTGCCCAGCAGCTTGGAAGTCAGACTTCACTATTTCGACTGTTAGAAGTGACATCAGCTGTGAAGAGGCCACACTTTGCACTCAGTTTTGTTGTTGGTGAGACATTCAAAGCCATTTTGCCACAGAGGTGGTATCCTGCCCTCCCCTGGCTGGGGTGCTGGAAGACAAAGGAGACCAAGTAAGTGTGTGAAGGATGTAAAAGGATATGTATGTTTATCTCTATTTGGTTGCATTACAGGGCTCTCTTTTTCCAAAAGGAGTTTTAGTATTCCAAAGCTTGTCCACAGTGAATTCACTGATTGCTAAAAAATGCATGGACTTTTTTTTTTATCCCTTTCCCAGGTAAGAATTACTTTATTTACTACACTGCTAATTACAGGATTGGAGGAAATGGAACATGAGACTGCTGCTAAATTTAAATGTAGCTCTTCGCATTAGCACGTCTGAAAAGCCAGAACAGTTAGCTTAAGAAAACCATGGGTGGTTTTGGCTTTGTATCTGGAAAAAAAAGTTGTCCATGGGATGGTAGTGGTTGTAGAGCATGGCTGTTTCCTCTGAAGCAGAAACTCTTCATACATCTGTCACAACCATCCCCAGCTTTTTAATATTTGTGATGGAGGATTTTTTCCTCACTGTATATGACTATTGCACTCATGGCAATTGGGCAAAAGCCATTATTTTTATTATTATCATGTTTGCTATGTTCGTAAATATTACAATTAGAGCTGTTGGGGGGAATGCTGCCTACTCACTGTGTTGGGCCTCATTCCCTCCCCTTGGTGGCAAGCAGCGTGCCTTTGCTGGAGGTGTGCTTGGCGGTTGGTGTGAGCTGAGGAGAGGGGATTTTCACTTCCCCCTTCCCCACCTTTGAATAAGCAAAATCAAGGGCATGGGCCTTGTCAGTCCTGCCTGGGGCTGCTGCTTTAACTCCTGCTGTTCAGGAAGAGGCGTGCGGCTTTCCAAGATTCTTTCTCAGCTGTGACTGAAGGACAGTAGGTATTTGCCCACAGAGTGCTGTTCAGAGGCTGAAAGTCCCACACTATTAAAAGTGAGATGTGTCCAAAACTGGTGTTGAACTTTAAGGCACTAGAGTCAAGCCTGATCATTCTGGGCATCTGCTTGTTCTCCCTGATATGGCTGCCTGGTCCTCCTGTCACAGTCTGCTTTGTCAGTCCCTTGGAACAGCCACCTAAGTAGACGAGTGTGTCACATTAAGAACAGGCGCCTGCCACTGGGTTCATGACTGGCAGATACAATTCCATCATCTCTCAAAGACTGAATTCTCACAGACACAGTGGCCTCTTTCTGGGTCTGGTTCTGGCACAGCATGATGGATGGTTGTGACATTTATTTTTTTAAGACTGCAGTCATTAGGGCCTCTACTTCTACGTGTTTAAATGGTCGTGGAGCTTGGATTTAAAGAAGATATCCAAACAAACAAATCACCACAAAAAACCCAACAGCAAACAGCCATAACTTTAAACTTGCTCATTTCCAGGATAGTTGAATCCAGTTGGTGTTTCTGGTCTGTTACACTCTCCGCCTGCGGCTATGTAATACACATGAAACTGTAACAGTTGTCTTTTAAATATTGCCATGCAATTGTTCCTAGTCTGCTACTGATAATGATGAGCCAGTATTTATGTATACATATATAAAGCACCTATCACCATATTGATAAACATTCTTTGGAACCCCTGTGATGGCACAGGTAAGAACAGGAGTCAGCCTGTTGGTAACTTGGCACTTCTGTTTCCAGCCAGTTTAAAGAAAACCCAAACCAAACAAAAAGCTCCTAAACCAAAGCCCCACAAGACTTTGCTGCCAGACAGCCTGGCTGGTGTTTAATACTGCCACTCCATCATGGTTCGAGGGAGGTCTCTTGTGTATAGCAACACTTTGCACTGTGACTTCTCCAGGCTGTGGTGCAGAACAGTGCAGGTGTCACAGAACGACAGTGGGACTTCAGGGCTCAGAGCTGTTACCAATCATAATAGCAGTGTTTAGAGCACATCCCAGCTGCAGAATAGTGTTTCAATAGTGTACTGTCAGGTGCAGGGCAAGAGGTGCTGAGCTGAGGCCCTGTTGCCAGCCGCAGCAGGTGTGATGCCCACGGAGCTGTGCTGCAGAGCCAGTGGAAGGCCAGGCTGTTGTGACTGAGTTGGTGTTTGCCATGCAATACTGCTGCAACAGGAAAGGCGCCGAGTGCTGACTGCAGGATGCATCCAGACCTTCTGGTCCACTCAGCTTCAGCGTGTTATGCCCAAGCATGGGGAGGGGAGCCAAGTCTGTGCTGGGAACGCATGCAGACTTACCCCATCTGATGGCTAGAGATCAGTGAAAGCCAGGTTCCATATTCCCCCTCCTTTAATTTATTGTGAAGCTACCATGCAAAACTGTCCGCACAAAAAGCAGTTTGCTTTTTTCTAACAGCTTGTGTGAATTCTATTCTTGAGTCTTGGGATTCCTGACCAGCTGCTGCCACAGAGTAACTGCAACAATCATGGAAGTTGTGCCTGGAGAAGCAACTAGTGTAGCACAGTGGGGAGATATACCAGTACTTAAAGGGCTGGGGGATTGGCAGCTGGATAGCCATGTGACAGAACACTTGAGATACATCTACCAGCCTGCAATTTGTGTTCCAATCTGAGCCCCAAAAAGGGACTCTTAAAACGAATTAATATGAGACATTAATTAAATGTTCATAGATAATGTATTTTCTGTAATCTTTTGATTGATTAATCGTAACTCGAACGTTGGCTGAACTCCGATTTGTAATATAAACATGATCCATCTTAGAATGCGGTTGGCCTGGCTTTAAAATAGATTCTGTCAGTAGAGAGTAACCACAGTGTCTTTTCACAGTGTGAGATGAAACCTTGCTCGATGCAAGTATGCAGTTACCTTGCAGAAGCCAGATATACTGTACTGTAGGTTGTGTTCTGTTAGCCAGAGAAATTCCTACTGATCCCCAAATTTGAAATCTGCCACATACTGTAATTCTAGAATGCACAGATGGTGGATGTTGGGTTAGTAGACACAAAGCACAGCTGAGCAGATTACATTTCCAAAGGCATAATAATTTTAAGAAGTAACTTTTTAATGGAAGAAATGATGTGTAAGCATAAAATATTTCCTGCTTTCATAAAGGTAACTGGACAGTATTTATGTGAGCAGATGAGTTAAGTACTGTGTATGGACAGATTGGATTTTGTTCCATAAATATGTATTTAGCAGCTGTGCCACTCTACGAGCACAGCCCTGTGCTCCATAAAGGAGGGCTTGAGGAGCACAGTGTAGTTAATCACTAGGGCTTGTGTGAAGCAGCATATGTCAGAATATGTCTAATATTCTTTAGAAAGAGTGAGGATTCTATATTCAGCTTGAGAGTTTACAGCTCTTTGATGCTATGCCTTTAGCTAAGCACAGTTTGTAAGTCTTCACAAGCTTTGGGGATATCGTTTTTTTGTTGCTTTCAAAAGAGAGAACACTGGCCTCTCCTGCAACAGAAATGTTAATTAGGATGATTTCTTTTCCTACTGGAGTGTGAACTTCATCTTACCACATTTAATTATGTAAAGGATCACAGTGCCATACAAGGAATGGCTAACTAACAAGAGGAGTCATTCAGATGGGAAGAATAACATGGCTTTGTAGACACTTTAATTATCAAGGTCCTTAAGGAGGCATTCTTCTTATCCATCAACCAAAAAGATTAGTTTCCACTGACAGCACTCTACTTAGTTTCCTTCAGCATCCTTGATGTTGCAATGAGGACTGCAAATTCATAGGATGTGCTATGTTGTTCAGGTTGACATTTGAGAAACTGCTTAGCATCAGCACCAGCGGGTATGCAGACAAATAAAGGCACATATCCTGCATGTGGAAGGTGGAGAAACAGTTTAAATCTTTTGCTGGCTGACCAGAAATAAAGGTTTTGAGATATCCAACAGTGAAAATAGGCATCTTTTTTAACATGCTTCCATGGATATTCTCTAAGTCATGCTACCTGCACCCCTTTACCTTTAGATTGTTTTACCAGTTACTTCAGAGAAATGCAATTTGAGTTCCTTTGTTTCCGAACTTTCTCTTCTTGAGATTGCACATTTTAACTTCCATGTGTGTCATTATCATCATAGTTGGTTCTTTGCGTACAGTTTGAAATTGCTTACACTTTCTGTGTTTCTTAAGATTGGGCATATACATGTCCACTGCACCATCATGGCCTGTAATGGTATTATGTGAGAGACTGCCCTGCAGCTTTATTGTTCTCCCAGGAAACTCCTAGGAGTTTCAAGATTACTTGATTTACTTCTAGTACCTAACATGGTACTGAGTGGGATCAGATCATATTCAGATTTAATTTTCTTTACTACTAATCCCATTATTCCAATTTTCTGATCTTTTCTACATTGAAAGCACTGGAATGTTGTTGGTAAGGTCTGTCCATGGGAAGCACAACTCTTGAGGCCCCTCTGCACTGTTGCCTCCAGAATTTTGCCTCTTTTTACTGTTTTCTACTTGAAATGAGATGCATTTAGTAAAGAATTAATGATGACATCAAGGAAGAAGATGCTGTTGTTTGAGGTGATGCGTGGCTTGCCAAATGCCTATTTAGATGGCGCTAATGCACAGAGGGTTGTTGGGAGTGGAACCCTGCCAGCAACCTACTGGTAGTGTTTGTGCCTGGAAGCTGGTGCCATTGTTTCCTGGCCTTGTCCCCAGCCGCAGCGCTCATCCCTGCTGGCACCAGTGCTCCTGCCTGTGGGGAGGTGCCTCTGCAAGTGAATGTGGCTACAGAACTAGCCCTCTCCCATCCCTGCCCGGGAAGCAAAAGCAGCTGAAAAGTAACCCCATCTTGTTTTACTATCCTGCCACTTCCTGTGAGCTAAGAATGCCTGAGAGACATGCAGAGAGAAAGGTGGGCAAGTTGTGAGGCTACTTTTATTTGGTGGGAGCAACTGTCATCTTAAATACATGTTAAAGCATAGCTCAAGTAGTTTGCTAAATGTCAGTCCTAACTCTACAGTAGTCGAGATTGTGGATGTGGGGGGCAGTCATCTTTTTAAGCCAGAAGATATAATACTGCTGACAGGACACCTAACTTACCTGTGAAAGTTCATATTCCTGGGTTGCTGGTGATGTCTAAGCTATTGAGAAATGCTTGCTTGACAGGTGTGTAATGAGCTCTGGCTGAGAAGTCCACAGTTCAGATGTGCACTTTTCCTTGACTAAAAGGGTAATTGACTTAAACTGATTCTTATCACTCAAGTTCGTTTGTTCAGTATTGAACCACTGACATCTAAGGACTGTGTTTCAAGTTATGGCATTGCAGTGAATTAAAAGGCATAGTAAAAATACCTGTGGGAGACATAAAGTATGACAGAAAGAAGTATTGCGTAAACAAATATTTAGGCTCTGAAAGCTCTGTCGCGTTCTGCTTATTCTAAGCACTGCAAATGAAAGGCTTCAGAACTGCTGAACTATTTGAAGGAGTAAATGCAGAAAGAGAAGTCTTGACAGTTTTGCAAAACCTTTTCTTGTGGGGAAAAAAGGCTTCTTGGTAAGGTGTAAAATGAAGCCCTGCGCAAATGGTGTCATGGAAGAGTGCATCAACATAGTGATTTTCATAACAGGAGAAATGTCAGCAGCAGCCGTATTTCAGTGAGGACAGATACATCCTTCCTGTATTCAGTACGTTATTCTGTAGCTCTTGTCTGAAATAGCTGCATCATGGTTTTGTAAGCAACCAAATACCTGTCAGCCTGCTCAGCAAGGGCCATGGAGGGGCTCCTCTTTGCACAATATAACAGAAGCGTTCTGTACAGTAGAAAGAAGCTACAGCAAGAGCAGTGCTGCTTTCCTGGCGCAACTATGGCTGTGCTCAGGGGTTTGTCTCCCAGGCAGTGTTTAGGAGGAGCCCACATCCTCCTGCCTGTCTTGCAGAGCTAAGCCTGCAGAAGCCTCCAGATGAAATATGAAATGAAAAATATACCTTTCCTTTTTAACAGTGAGCATAACTACCTGATGACCAAATCACCAAATGCTTAAATAGTGAAGATTTCCTAACATATAACTAACTTACTGAAAGGTACCAACCTTTCCATCTGCAATTACTGTGCAAGAACGACATTGTGAAATCTCTGTTGTACTCTAAAGAAGTTGGATAACATGGCCAAAATCTGAAACTTATAACTCGGATGCTATATTGTGGTGGCTCTGTCTTGCCTAATATTAGGCAAGAAGTTGTTCCCTTTTTGCTTACTTTATCTTAATAGTACTTATCTTTGGCCAGGCTAAAGGGCTGCCACTCCAAAATATCTCTCTGCTTGCTTACTTACCATAAGTGAACCAAAAGCTCCCTACCATGGAGACAGATACCATTAGTTTAAGCGGCAGAATAACTTGCTAAAACCAAGGAGAATGAGCTCAAAATAGTGTATTTTGGAGCACATGACAAAGACAGTAATTTCACACACTTTGCCCCCACCTTCTCCCCCAGCAGCAGCAAAGGGAGACAGGCACAAAAAGGTTGAAATAACTAACCTTGGGCATGTCCAGGTCACTGACATTTGAACTTCTTCATGACTAAATGTTACTCTATTAGGTTCCTACCAGCATATGTCAGAAAGGGTCCATCAATATTACGTACTGTATAGGAAGTAAGAAAATTCTTGGAGGGGGTAGAAGCTAAAATGACGGGGCCAGCTCTAATGTGATTTTTGCACCCAGACAGTGGAGGAAATGTGGGTGCTGCAAGAGGCCTCCTTCCCCAAGCCAGCATTTGGAGAAGAGTGGTTTTACAGCACAGCAAGATTACCCAGACATACTCTGCTCTTTGGGAGCTCTGTGCATTAACGAAAAAGAGTAAGTGCAGTCACCTTCCTTTGATGCTCCCTGATCCTACTGCAGCACCTGGACCCTGCAATAGCATGAGAGAGAGCATGACTTTTTGGCCTCCCAGCTGGCCGTATAAAGCAACAGCCATAGAGCACTTCCTGAAGATCCATGTTGTTCACACCTTTCAACTGAACTTTAAACTCTGGACTGCGTGAGGCGAGCCTGCCAGGGAGAGTGCGCTCTGCTCTTTGCTTCAAATGGCAAAAAGGCTGCCTTGCTTGTCGCGTAAGTGCGTGCTATTCTGCGCACAAGAGTAGTCACATTGTGTAAGTTCAGGCACCTAATTTAGGAACATGGCTCTGCTGGGTTCCCTGTAAGGGAAATACGTCCTAGGAGAGAGATTCAGGGCAGCAGCTCAACTGCTTTTCCATTCAGCCTAATAAAAGTGACACACTAAAACCTCTAAGCAAGTAATTGTTATAAAAGGTGTACATAACATTAATTGGTCTGGTAAATGCCTATATTTGCTCTTTTACACACAGCTGTAAGGTCTGTGTTCCTTTACAGCTTCTTCACCCTGTCTGGAATCTTCTAGTGGCATATGGAATGGAAAATTAAAACTTCTGATTTATGCGTTGCTGCTTTGCCACTTTTGGCCACAGTAGAATACTTACGAATGTGAGATGGCAACAAATCCTTAGTCATGCAAGTAACTGTGATGGTTATGTCTGGGAGCAGAGGGAATGGATAATTCATCATTCTAATAGTTTCTATGTGCTGGAAAAGACTCTGTGGTTTTGTAGTAGAGAAGTAAATAGAAAGCACTCCCACTCCCCCAAGGCTGCAAAGACCAGATAAAAACCGAGCTGCTGCAAAACAAGTTTACATGAACATTGCCAGTGAGATGGACGCACTAGGAATTAGCAAGATAGCAAGTGCAGTAAGAACAGACAAAACTGTGTGCATGCCAAGTCTTGGTAGTAACACACATCCCTTTCCTTAAACTTGGAAGTTGGGGGGGGGGGGGGGAGGGAGGGAAAGACATGGGGCAGTTTTTCAATATTTTTTTTTTCTCCAAAAAGTTTGAACAAATGTTTCAAGTGTTTAAAATCTCTGCGGTATCTCCATTAGCTTGGGAGTTGTCCAAAAATGTCACAAGGCACTGCAGTCTTGATGATCAACTTTGGAAAAAAAGCAGAGCAAGGCTTCCGTGGTTTTTAAGCTCAGAAGAGACTATTTAAATCATCTGCTCTAATCTGTTCTACAGGCTGCAGAACATCATTATCAGTTAATTCTGCATAATTCCTTACCTCCTATTTAAATTACAACATCTTTCTTAGAAAGCCGTGTAGGCTGTAGGATTAAAATCTCTGTCTTTAGCTGGTGCTGGATTTTGTTTCAGAAATACAGAGCGCTACAGATAGTATGATTCCTCTTATGTGCTCGCTGACGAAAACACAGCTGAAAGGCTCTGGCTGAACTTTTTCCTGCCCTGAATCCTGCAATTCAGTTCTGCAATTTATTCTTTGTGGGTTATGCTCTGATAGTAAGGCAGAACCAAGGTAAAACACTAGGAGCATTTCTCTCTAGCTTTCTCAGAATCTGTTCAGGGTCACTCTCAGAACTCTGAATAATAAAGGTGTAAGAGGAACAAAAAGCAGTTATAACGAGACTTCACTTAAGCTTACTGGGAGGGAAAACTGAGTATGCTTAAGTTAACTTCTGAGAACTAAAGCAATCACATTTTTCTTTAAGAATTTAGATTTGCAGGGGCTTTCCACTATGCAATTATTTATCAGTAGTTGGAAAGGCAAAGATGTGCCATAAAATCCAAGCAAATCTAAAGTCCAGTCTTGGTGTTGGGCACTGCTGTAATTGTGTTGTGCTTAGCAAATTTGGGAGGGTAGGCATCTTCAGTGTTGAAGCCTGTTTCTGTAGTGTTATATATTTGAACTGGCTAACAGTAAATCAAACACAGAGCAGAGCCCTCACTTTGGCCAGTGATTTGTGGAAAAATAACCTTGTAAAAAATCACTAGTTTGGTTCTACCTGTACTGTCAGAACAGAATAAAGTTGTAACATTCAGCTTTATTATCTTAAAAATGTATTATTCACCTGCTCTATTTACTTCTCGATGGTACAGTAGGTTTTCTGGCTTTCTATGATGTTTCTGATTTTCAGTGGGGGTTTGGTTGGTTGGTTGGTTTTTTAATGCAGAAAATGAGAGGCTAGGAGTGCTTAACATTCTGCCTGGAAACCTTGGCATACCTCTTCTCATGTTTTTCCCAAGCTTTCCAAAGGGGTATGATTTTACAGCTGATCAGACTTCACTTCATGTGGTGTTCAAGCAGTTGAGGAACGTTAGTCTGAAGGCTAACTAGGGCGGGACTGAATATCAAATCTGGGTATAAAGCTACCTTCTGAATTTTAGAGAACCATAGTTTTTGATTCTGTATATGGCAAGTTATTATGTCTAATCAAAATGATAACCGGTATGATTTTGAAACCAGTCACCAAAAACGCTTGTTCAGCTAGAAGCAATTCTTGCTGGAAGCAAAGTATAATAATGGATATTGCAGCATGCATATATATGTACAGCTGACAATTGAGAAAGAAAATTAAAGATGGCAAAAGCTAAAAATCAGCAGGCTTTGCAGCTAGAATTTAAACTGGAATAATGAATAAGGTTTTCTATTGAGTGGGAGAACAAACCAGGCAATCTGAAACAGTAATTGGTATAAAAATACTAAAGAGATGTAAGCAAAAGTTTGATACAGGTATATGAATTTTCAGAGTGACATTCCTAGGAGGTATATTTTGAAAGTGAAAAAGTATGCTTTGATAGTCCTATTACCTTGATAGAATCACTGAGATATTATGGGGCTATTAAAAAGTCCAACAAGGAAAGAAACAGGACAGTCAAACATCTTAATCACAACAGGCATTTAAATAGGCTTAGACTTTAATTCCCTTTAGGCTGTTAATTGCATATCCACCTGATACCCAGTTCTGAAATTAGGCCTTTGTGTTCCTGATAAACTGGTTATTTAAATACTGAGTAATATTACTGAAGGAACTAGGGCTGCTTTGCATCCACTGGTTTCTTCTAACTGGATTCAGTTTTCTTCCATTAATGTGAAAGTAAAGAGTACATCTAGAGATGAAAATTTTCTCCTTGTCAGTATTCATCCTTTCTCAGATTGGAGACAAAAGACCAAAACTGTTGTCATTAACCTGATTTTCGGGAGCTCTTACAAAGAAGGGATCTTGTTCTTGCTGTGCTGCTCTGCTGCAGATGGCTACAGAGCTAGCTCCCTCTGAGCCCTGTCCTGCTGGGGCAGGAGGCACAGCTGGTGCCCTGAGGGGTAGCATAGGATTAATGTGGCTTTTTTACATGGCTTAAACTTTATCACAAAGTCAAGTGTTTGTGTAGGCATTGCTGTTACACAGGATGTACCTGTCTGATTCCAGCATCTTCATAAAGATTACCAGAAATCTAACTATCATTAGTGCATTTCTGTGATTGGTTTAAATGCACCTTTCTGTTATAGGGTTGATGGGAAATAATGTAAATTCTTTTAACAAAAGTTAGCAAATTGCATGTAAACATGAGAAAAGGAAGATTCCTACTTAAGGCAAACAAAAGCAGCCATGGAAAAGGACATAATTTAGTGTGTTTCCAAGTCTGGATTTCTTACAACCATTTAAGAAACCCATCATCTGTCATCTTCTCTACAGTGGAATCTGTTCTCTGCTAACTTACGCAGGGACAGTATTTGCATATTCAAAGATGTTTACTGAATTTCTTTTCAAAGTTTTAGTTTGAAAACATAGATACAGCGTGAGAGATAAATAGTTCCAGTATCTATATTGTTTAGGAAAACAGGGTCAAGTTCCACTTGTTCATATCGCTGACTGTCCTTAGCTTAACACTGTTTCAAAATAGTGTTGAAATTTTTGGACTAAAAATATCCACTATAGCTGACAAGTAAATGGAATCAAACCTATAGGTTGTTTTATGTAACACTGAAAGGGAAACAAAAGCCAACAAGCCTAGAACAAGAAAGAAACTTTCCATCAGTTAGCATAGCAGACTTCTAGATTTCAGCTCTTGAGTTTTATGTTTACCACCACCCTTAAATGCATGCATGAGTGTCTGGAGAACATTACCAGTCAGGAGGCACATATACAAGCCTTCTGGTCACCTAAAGGAAATTTTACAGCTCTCTACCCACCCAGAGCTCTCTCTAGGGGAGGGCCGGAGGACATCTCAGAGCTACATTTCAGCTGTAGTTTCTGGATCTGTGACTGGGCTGTGTAAACTCAAATGTCTTAAAATTCAAATTAAATTAAAATGGGAAATCCATTGGGGTAGGAAAGAAACATAATGTATTTGTTGAGCAGAAGCCAGAATGTACAGTGTAATGGTCCTTAAGACGAAACAGTGGTAACTATCTGTGTGATGAAACTTATTCTGCAAGCAAAATGTGTGTTCGGATCTAAGCTGTTGTGATTTCCTTGTTCTTCAATATTACCTAACCTTCTTTTATGCGCTTCTATTTCTCTTACTGTTTTGGTGTCCCTCTAGCCCTGCTGTTTCTCAGTGGTTTGGTAGGTGGTGTAGGACTCAATGGTCAATCCAGATGCAGTGCTGTGCTTTCCTGTTGTCAAATACCTTTGGCTTCAAGGACCATTAAGCATCAAGCTCTACTGTTGCTTCTTGTGATGCAAACCATGAAAGTATCAGTTTATGGAGGCAAGAAACTTCCTCCTGGCTTGCAGTTAAACATTACATAATTTCATTGCCTATATAAACTATTTTTTCAAAATTTGATCTTTGATCAAATAAGAGCTATTACTTACCTAACACATACATGTTTTGTTCTTTGCAGTGGTTTTTCCTAGGATGTCACTTAAAGAGGTCTGTGTTGCTTTCAAATGCTTTTGATGTCCTGGGTTCACATATGATCCTGTGAAATGAATTTTCTAGGAGGCATGGGCTGATGTAAAAGGAACAGTTTCTCATTCCAAGCGCATGGCACACTCACTCCCTTAAAAAACAACAAACCCATTCAGAGTTATTGCATGTGCTATTCATCCTACAAAGAGGGAGTTAATTCTCTCAAACAAACTAAAGAGGAAATATATTAGCCAGGAGCTAATCTCTGCTTATCTCTGATATAGTTGGATACTACAGTGTTGAGGGGAAATACTACATAAAACAGGAGAGATTACTCAGAACTTGCAAGGCAGCACTTAAGTATCAGAATTGACTCTTCCAGAGAAGAGTGTTTTCCTAGGAGCAGACCTTGGTGCATTAGATTTATCACACAAAAGCTGAGGCATTTACACCTGTGCCTACTGTTATTAAATATGACCACATGAGAGTATTGATACATTGCTTTCAATTGGCACTGATTTGTAGGAATTTAAGCAGAAGGCAGAAATATGAAGTGTTTTCTTAGAGTGTTTTCTTACATCTGGTTTCTTACAATGATTTTCTTGTTACAAGACTTTTTCTCCTCTCTGACAAACTAAGGAACTGAGAGACCATGATGGCTGACACTAAGAGGATTTATTATTTATATTCCAAGCCATTGATTTGCTCTAGAAACTCTAAGTTCAACAGCAAATCATAACTCATAGCAAAAGCTGTGCTGCAAACCCATGGAACACAAACCTCTTTTTTTTGTGTGGTTTACTTAAATCGTCTTTCTGCAAAGCAGTATAATAGAAAGTGTGATATTCTTTCTGTGCTCTAAGGGAAATAAAAGATAGAAAAAACAAACTGCAAATGGGGGTAAGATGGCAGTACATTGGACAAGACAAGCAGACGAAATAATTGTGAGGGGTGCTGCTATCTTATTATAGGGAGCACATATCTCACTGGGGCATCTCAGGAGACATTCATTGTATCAGAATTATGCCAAAATGGTATAACAGGGCTATGCCTAATCTTGCTCTGAGCTATTGCTCCCCATTGGAAATGTATGTGGTGCTGTATAAACCTAGGGATGTGTACTTTCCTGATATGTGTTGCTGGATGTTGCACTGATGTGTCTTTCCTGTGATGAGGAAAAGACTTCCCTCTTACTCCCCTACTTTAATTTTATAGTTCCCTTCCTCTAAAGCACTGTTAGATAAATGAGGGATATGTAGCTGGCCAAGGTTGAATTTGTACCTATGGTGATATGAAGAAATATCAGATGGGTTGCCCAGGGAGGTTGTGGATGCTTCATCCCTGGCGGCGTTCAAGGTGGGGTTGGACATAGCCTTGGATGGCATGGTTTAGTGGGAGGTGTCCCTGCCCATGGCAGGGGGGTTGGAACTCGATGATCTTGAGGTCCTTTCCAACCCTTACTATTCTATGATTCCATGATTCTATGTTTGGGCAGTGAGTTTCCTATGACTGTCCAGGATCAAACTGTATAAAGCACCAGAGTTTAGATCAGGAAGGAAATCTTCAGCTCCCCTCAGCTTTCCAGGGCCTGACTGGCAAGGAGATGGGGATTTTTTTTTTACTGTTCTTGAAAGTCTGAGGTGCACCTCACTTTATTCAGTCCTGTGAGCACTGCATTAATAAACTCCCTGCTTTTATAAGGGGGCAAGGAATCACTGTGATCCTCCGGGGTTTCTTGGTCTTCCCCCCTGTCACAATGCAAAGTCTGAAATTCTTATCTTGTCCCGAGTCTTGTTTGTTATACTTGGCAGAAGCATATTTATGCAACAGTGTTCTCATGGGTGTTCCTGTACCAATTGATCCCCTCATGGCACTGGCTATCTTCAGTGACAACAGCACCATTACTGTCCTGTGTGTCTATATACTTCCAACTTGCACTCAATGTGTAATTAAATTACCTGTACCATAATTTTGCAGTCTGTGCACTATATGTTTGGGACAGTATGCAAAACCAAATCCCAGGCATAGTGGCTATCCAGGGCCCGTATCACTTTCCTCATCACTGTACATTTCTCTGAGAAAGCACTGTTGCAGGAACTTCTTGCTGTCACACTGCAGACCCCAGGAGATGCAGACCTAGCAGATGCAGTGCTGCTGATCGGTGAAGTTTTCAAGTGGCTCACTGCAGGCCCCGTTGCTTCATTTCCCCACAGAGCACATAGCTTCACCCCACGGATGTAACCTGCTGCTCCTTACCTGCATATAGCTGTTACATTGCCTTTTTGCTGGATGCCTTGCTTTTCTTTTCCCAGTCATGCAATGAGTTTTGTTTCATTTTAGAAATGGGCAACAAGCATATGAAAAGGTATTTTTCACTTCTAATGTCACCAGAGATGGGAACGCAGTCTCTCTGAGAAATCTACTTTGGATGTATTCCATTAATTGTAGTGAGAGAGAGTGTTTTCTGGAGTATGTAGTTTGTGTGATTCATACTTCGGTCAAAAAGATGGGGCTCATGTTTTTATATACGGTTTTTTAAAGGAAATCGACTTGTTAATTCTAGACACGTGCTCAGCGAGGCTGCCCAGTTTCTGGGTGTGTGTGTATGATCAATTTTCTCAGTTGCATATGAGTCAAAACCTTGTCCACAAATCTTTCGATTTGTCAAGTTACAAAAGTCCCATTTTTGCAGCCTTTATCATAACAAAGCCACCCAGAAGAGTAAGAATCATAGCAGCAGGCCCTTTGTATGAGAACAAAATTCTAGTACGTATTCTGCAAAACCTTTAGTAATAATATCCTGAACTATGAATGCTTAAAAGGATTTTTTTTTAGCATTCTAAGAAGAACTAATAGCAAGCAACTAATAAAGCAAAATCATTTCAGCATGATAACTAGTTTTAAAAATCTGCAAGACATACAGTTTCTGTGTCATGAAGTAATATCCTAAAGGAAGTTGATGGATACAAATGTATCTCAGCAAAATAGTAAGGAAGCTGCAACTGGTGGTGACGGAAAGTCGTCATTATCTCTAGATCTAATCTTTGTTATGTCAAGATCCTGTGGAATTGAGAACAAATTGAGGGTAAATCCAATTGGATTTTAAACTAGTGTCTTTTGTATGCTACAGGGCAAATCTGATAATCTAGGAAAACTGAGAAAAATAGGCTTTTTGTACTTTGAAAAATGCAATTACTGACTGTTGCAAGGTTTAAGGAAATGGCACGGTTATCTCTGCTTGTGCCAAAATCTTTCCTCTAGTACAATGCCAGTGATCTGCTTGATTTTGCCACATCTGAGTAAGACAGGCTTTTTTTTTTTTTTAGTTTTTAATAATGAAGAAGCAGAATATGTAAAATACTCCATGGTGTAAAAATAAATCGAAAGACGTGATTGACTGTTTGATCTTTCTAAATTAAACGTGGTGAGTAAATCCATTTGCTTTTCCCCTGTCATTGATTCTGTGGGCCTGCAAACATGAAAGGGAAGACACAGATGAGGCGGCTGGACAGTTATCATCTGATCCTGACAGATACCCTGCCCAAGCTCCACTGAGGAGAGACTGAAGGGTGTTATCATTCCCCTAAGTTAAGCTAAATCCATGATACCAAATGGAATATAGAGCAGTTGGGTTTCACCATCACCTCCTATCTCATGTGTCCATTTTCTTTCCTACCCTCCTCCTGGAGGTCTTCTTCTGACCTTTGTGTGTGTGTTTTCCTAGGAGGTGTGACTTAGCTGATTAAGGCTGTGGCATGTCTTGTTTTCCTGCTATGAACCCATGACTAAAAGGGCAGCTAAAAGCAGCGCTGTAATCACCAGATACTGCTAGGAGTTTGCCAGGTTTTGGAGTGGTTGATAAAACCATGTGCTGCTGGGTCTGTCTTTTTCAAGGTGCAAGTGAATTGAAAGTAAGAGAGGTGCCAGAATAGAAGCCCTTTTTCTTTCTAATTTTGTTCTTTTCTCCCCTTTGCTGTGTGGGCTTAGTTTGAATTAAAGAAGTAATCCTGATTTCAACTAACTATAGCTTTCTGTTGCAGAGGGACAATTACTGCCCTCTTTAACACAAAGTAGAAGGGGCTTTCCACTATACCATACTAAGGATGGTAGGTAAAGGCAACGGGAAATGGAAATGTTTTACTGTTCTGCTTAGCATGTTTTCTTTTCTTTTCTTTTTTTTTTTACTCGTTATTTAAGAAAAGAGTCAAAACATTTTCATTTGCACTGTGAAACCACATGGACATTTTAAAACTCTTAATCCCTATGTTATACACTGTCATACTCAAATAAACATTTCTGACTCACTTTCTCTACCAAAATTAATACACTTCCCTGGTCATTTGACAGAAAAATTCTCTTGAGCGTTTGGGGAATGACCCAACCACTTGGACCTCTGCCTGGTTGGTGTCCTATCCTGGATTCTTCATAAGGGCTGCTCTTCACAGTAAGTTTCAACATTGTACACCTGACTAGCAAGAACAGTTTTACTGAATACCAATAAATGTTACATTGTCACAGATAGAAATCAGATGTGCTTATGATAACTCTCCAGCCCTAGTCAGAGACCACGATGTTCTCCATCTGCAGGAAGCTCCTCTAATATGCATTGTTTAAGTGGAGCAGACATCAAGCATGACTGAAAACTTTGCTCTCCCACTTTGCTCTCCCGCTATTTGGAGCATGGGCATAAGCATGCTAAATAAAATGGAGGGATTCTGCTTTTAGTTTGGCAAAAATTAAAGCTGTGCATCGTGCCATATATGATAAACCAAATAAGCTCACCTCTGTGGGTAAAGCTAGTTTTCTGTGACATTTCAAGTGGACTAAATAGTACTTTTCAGCTGCACTTAGACTTGAAATGGGCAGAGCTCAGAAGGGGTGGTTATGCAAGTACTGCAAGGCAAAATAAATGCATGGAAATATCACTACAAATAGCTACCTCCTTGAAATTCAGTATATATTTAATTCCTAGGCTGATTGGTTGCTTCACCAGTAGTGAAGGATAATGAGCTTCAAGGACTGTGGGAACCTGCAATTGAAGCAGAACTGAGGTATCTTGCAAAAACATTAAAAGGACAATGGGGGATCACACTTGAGGGGGAGAGGAAGTGCAGAACTACCATGTGACTACTTGAATAAGAAAGCTTTATGCTGAGACTCATTAAATGCCATCCTTTGTGCTTCTCCTTGACTAGGACTAATGTGCCATTTGAATGTTTTATCTTGCCTGTGAACAATTTTATATTATGAATTATGCTAGCAGAATCAAAGTGCAGGGGCTACTGCATGCAAAAGTCACAGTTCCTCTGTAGCCAAATGACACTGAAATACAGCTAAAGATCCCAACAACCAACCATTGCTTATACAAGCTGGGGCGGGGGGGAGATAAGCAATAGAAGTATCATTGCAGAGAATAGTTATGCCAGAGGTAGAATTACCTGATGTGGGCAAAAATTGTTAAATAGTTCACTCCCTTAAGGTCTTGCTTGGCTTTAACTAAAAATAAACTTACCCTCATCTGTCAGTAGAAAAGATCTGCTATGTGGCCTAAATGGGAGCTTGTCTTCTTGACCAGTAATAAGAGCACATTTCTGCAACAGGGGAAAACCAGTCTTAGTTCTGTCATTCTCAAAGTCTAATTCAGAGCAGTGATTGCAGTTGGTGCTGCCATATTTGCACTGGCAATTGCATCCTCAATTAATATATGCATGTATATGTATGATCTATCTATGTATAGATATGTAGTCTCATTATACTTACCCAGTGTGGTAAAACAGGTGAAGTATGTTAACATTATGCCTTAGGATCACTATGCAGGGACTGTAATGGATTAGCAAATCATGTGTTCTTGTTAGCAGGATAAGCAATGAATCACGAACAAATTGTTGCCTTCTGCTAAATCAGCACAAACTTGAATGTCCCCATTGTTAATTATTAATGAACTCGTTTTAATAGTTTCCTGTAGCAGTCAGATTAAAATCTACTAATATTGTTCCAAAACATAAAATCCTTATTCTCTGCTGCTTTGTAGTGATGTACATCTGGGTAATGTCAGTGCAAAATGTTATCATTCTGTTGTGGTAGAGCTTTACACCCACTTTTTGCTGGTGTCAATAACTACACATGCTAAGAAACTACACACGCATGGAACCGAGCCTTTAAAATAAAGTTCAATAAGCAAATTAAGCACAGTTGTCAGAGAAATCTGAGCTGCAGTGCTGTTGTTAATGCCAGAAATCCTGAGGTACTGTTAAAAAGCAAACGTTAATTGGACAATTAAAATCCCAATTTACGATATGCAGAAAAGCCTGGAGGGTCTGCTTTAATGTAGAGCTGAGTGTTCCAAGTGAAACCATGCCTACTTTGCAGTGCAACGTGAAAATTTACACACATAAGGTTTGTAAATATACAGATACTTAGCAACCTCTGATTTCTAAGTAAGTGGGTGATACTGCAGTGCAGTTTCCCTTCATTGTTTAGGAATGAGCTGGCCTGCTGGAAACGTTGAAGCTGGATGGTGCCTCGGTCTTCCTGTGGTTTGAGAACAATTGCCCTGCTCAGACCGAAACATCCTGCCCTGAGTTGGCCTCTTCACACTGTAATTACTAGGACATTAGCCCTACTAAATTAGCATAATAAAACCTCCAAAGCTATTGACCTTGGTAACCTTAAGGAGAAGATGGTCTTAAGTGGAGTAGGTGTGATTTTCTTGCTTTTAATGAATTAAACCCATTATGCTCAGAGTGACTTACTGGCAGTTTTGTTGAAAGTTGAAAATAACTTTTCAACAGTTATATGATACATTTTTTTACGTGAATATTTTCCTGTATCATAAGGCATACAGTGCAGTGCCATATAAAGACAGTTAACAGGCTGCATGATTTCTATTCATTAGAAAAAGAGCTGTGCACTAAAAGGAGTGAAAAGAAAGATAATGCAATATTGTGATTGTTTTTAAATATCAAATAAAAGCAAAAATAAAGATGAGAAGTACCTGATATATTAGCTGATATTCATTTGCTGTTTCAGTGATCACAAAATTAGTCTCTGCTGCCAGATGAGCCTGGCAAGCAAGAATACCTTAGTTAAGAATGTTGGATGATGCAAAGAGAAAACAGTTGATCTTGTCTGCACTGTTCACTCTGTGAAATGCCCCTGTATGTGAGAAGAATGGATCAGAATTTAAGAACTGTTTTTAAGATCTCATATTCTGGGAATAGACACATCTAAGTTCTCAGTGACGGTACAAAACAATCGAATTAAGAGGTGGAAAATATTTTTTTAAACAATGAATGATTAATGTATTATTGGACCTAACAATAGTCATTGGGTTTTAAGCAAGATCAAAACAGGATTTTGTACATAATAGGAGTATCCACTGTTATTACAAATCAAGTATAACAGAGATTTTGAAAGACATATTCAATCAAGATCAAATATTTATGACTGGAAGGAGGAGAGAACTAGATGGTAGATAGTTCCTGTTCGCATCAGTTCTTTGTTTGCCACAGAAGTAACCAGAAACTACACTTCACAGATTTTAGGTCCAGTTTTTAGCACAGCACTGTATGTGTATTTAAATTAGTAAGAGAAAACCCTGAATCCTTCTTCTCCAGAATTCAGAGTTGTGGTCTATAGATTTTGATTCAGATGTGTTTCAGTATTGCTCCTGATTTTGTTCAGTAAGAAGTCACAAAAAGATGCAGTTTCTAGTTTCTATAGATGTTTTGTTAGAGCTATAGGATTAGATGCTGAGTAAGTTCCTAAACAAAATATTTATGTAATACAGTTTCCTCACAGAGCTTCAGAAAACAGTTTTCTCTTTAATCATGGAAGTAGCTGAACCATAGTAAATATAAATCTTGTGCTCAAGGAAGAATGTCTTAAGTACTGTTAATGTTTTGCTTTATTCTTAGTGTGCTGTAACACTCCAATTAAGGAATTCTGCTACTCCTTTATAATAAGTATTGTTTTTCAGTAACAACTGTGTTAATGAATATTTTCTTAAGATCATATTTGTGAAATGAACAATTGAATGTTGGTTATGTACTACGTATCACTGTCCAGATACTGTATCTACAACAGTTAAGTGCTTGTTGTGACTGGAATTTAATCTCAGTGGTTTTGGTTCTGTTACCGCCATGGAGCTTTCACTTCTTAATGGCTACAAAGACTAATCTTGAGTTAAGAGCCAAACAGTTTTGACTCTGCATTACTGCAGTGGTGTGTAGATTAGTGGCTTTTAATGTCAAGAAGAAATTATAGCTCATGCCTGCCTTTCCAAGCAGAGCAGCTCATCTAGAGGACATCAGAATGACTTAGAGGAAGTCTGGAATTAACTCCTCATAATTACAAAGAAAAACAAATCCTTTACCCCGTGTCACTATCCTATATTTAAGAAATGAATTATTACACTGTAAAATATGGGGGGGCCTGTATTTTTGCTGGTCTGTGAAATAATGGTAGGAAAAAGTAGCCTCATTACAGATTTCTCCTATGAGTATGTAGGGAACATCTATTTTTTTCCCCTGGTTATCTGCACTGGCATGTGCACAAGGTTATTTGTGCTTATGTACACCATTTAATGCTTGTCCTTCTGAATTTATCACCCAGTGAGAGAGCAGAAACAATACTCTGTCACTTACATGAGACCACAGAGATCACAAAAAAGCTAGTAAGAAGTATTTTAAGCTAAAAAAGTGCATAGCTCTCAAAACTATGGCTTATTTGCTTAACAATTATGAATAACAGATATATTAGTAAACCATCACGCACACATTTTTTTACCCAAAAGAGCCAAATTAATAAATTCACAGTGAACGGTTTGCCTAGTAACAGTCATAACCCTGTATTTGTGTTGTCATAGTCACAATTTAAATGAGATATTTGCATTATGACTAGCTATGGGTCCAAGTTGTGGTGGTGTATGTCTTGTGTGAATATTCAAACCTTTGGACTTCAAGTTATGGTACACTTGAAAGACCGTACTAGAAATGGCAGATGAAAGGTAAAAATTAGGATATGAAGTAACAATATTGTGGTTGACAGGTTTAATATTTACAACTGAAACACCTTAAAAGTGTCTTCCTTCCCCTCCTCCACTTCCTCCTTGTTCTTTTCTTTGATTCTGGCAGCTTTTTCAGGCTACTACATGATCACCTCACATAATATTTATGAGAAAAATACTTTTCAACTGCTGGTATAAAGACTTTCCAATTGGAGAATTATCAATCCAGCTGAGTTTTGTGATGATTACCAGTTTCTTTTCTCACTAATTTAGAATTATTTTAAACAATGCAAATATTTTCCTGTGGAAGCAATATTTTTTTCGTTTTCTCTGAAGACACTAGAATTATTGGTTACTTCTCCAGAAACTGCCAACAACTTTCACCTTTGGTATCTAGTATCTGATTAATATCTGCAAATGTAGAGTTCAATTTCTCCTAGAAGAAATTTCATGCTGTTCCCAGTGTTTGTGCTGCCTACCCTCATCCTTCTTCCCCTTGCACACAATTGGCTGTCTCAGCAGCCATTAAAGAACCTGTTCTTTGTCTCCTCAGAACAAAATGCAAGCCTGCTGTACCACTGAAATTTCAGTTTGTAAATGAAAGTGTGACAAAAATGCCTTCTGAAACAATTATTTGCATTCTCTGAGTTACAGCATAGCAGTATGGCCACTAAAATTTCTCCCAGAAAACTGCTTGTCTCTTCAGAAACATGACTAGAGTTGTTGTGCATCATGCAACTGGACTTCATAGCAGAAACTGACATTGTAGGGACGGAGATGAAATTTTCCTGGTTTTGTAAGATTATGTAGGTCTTTACTGGAAAACTATCCAGCAGGTTGTGGGATATTAATAAGAAGGAGGGATTTCCTCTTTGTTCCAGTGAGTTGTTTAGGTCCTCAGATACTAACTCATTCAGAATAAATCAACAACACCAAATATCTAGATGCTTACTTGAAAAGATTTCAAAATACCTTGAAAAACTCATTATCTCCAACTACTTGCAACTCTGTTAGCATAATTTATTAATAACATTAGAATTACCTTCTTATTGCTTCCTTATAATTAGCTAAACACAGATGGAATTACACTTGCAAGGGCAAGCTGAAGAAAGCACTAATACTTTTCCATTCGTCAACAAAAGAGAGAGAGCTGGATATATCCCTATATGTATATCATAACTATATAGCACTAGCATGAAGTTACATTATGACATAACCTTTACAAGACCTAGGAAAACAGGAAATTCTGTTTTGAGGATGGTATTTCATATGCTTTTTTTAATGTATACCAACAATATTTAGAAACACAATATATTAATGCTCCTAAACAGACCAAAATGAAAAAAAAAAAAAAGTAAATGCCTTCAAAATGTGTTTTCTTTTAGGTTTTTGCCACCCAATAGCTTTCAGGGAAGTTATCAGAAACTACACTAGAAAAAGATTAATAGAGCAATAAAGACTCCAAGGAGACAGGAACATGAAAACCTAAGCAAACTATTAATCCCCCAAATCTAAACCATAAGATACATAGCTCCTTGTTAATGTTAATAATCCCACACACAATAACGAAAAGAGAAATTAAAAGCTTTGAGCTTTGCCAGGAAGGATACTTCACATAGTGACAGTTTCTTGTCTAGGATGAGAAGTGTACATTTCCAGACTTTGCAACATTCATGTTCCAGACTACATTTAGGCATGAGCTCAGTAGCTGCAGCTGACAACAGAAGGCACAGTAACACAAAAGGTCTTAGAAAATGACCATATATGTCCAAATGCAAAATGTAATTTTTTTTGGAAGGCTTTTCTGTAATTAAGCAAGATATAATGGGCTTGCTTTTGCTTTGCTTAAAACCAAAGTTCTTATAAAAGAGGAAAATCTTCACTGTCTGAATTTTATTCTAGCACTGTATTTCTATGTAAATGCTTGTTTACATGCTATATATAGAGGGCATAGAGCATATACTCAATAACAGACATGCAGTTAACATCTATACTGTATTTAATGTGCTCAGGATAAGCACTAACTAACGAAAATGCAGTGTGTTACTGAACTCTGGGTGATCATGATAAGCACATAACTACGTGGTTTTAGGTATAATTGTGCTTTCTTAAACTCTGCTAATCTGCAATAAAATCTCATTTTAAATTCAGTGTGGAATTTCGTCTACTAATTTTACTGTTTTTTCTAAGTCACAGTTGGGGCCTAAACTAGCACAGATTTTACACTGTTTTCATTTCATTGACCACAGTGGTGTTGATTTATGACATACGGTAAGAGATGTAATCTCTCCAGTTTTATACCATTTGGAATAATATGTTTCCAAGATTGATATCTGGCTAAAAAAGTCTGATATGCTGTAAGAAAGAACAGTGTGAGAAAGAAAGGATAGTATCTGCCTCATTTAATTCCAATTGCCATTATCTCATTGTCTGCTTCTAAGAAAAAAATAGTATGGTAGTATATTCTGGTAGATGAAAATAAAGAAACACCTGAGAGTTCCTTTCATGTTACTGAATACTGACTGTTCACAATATTATTATTATAACAGACAGCAAACATTATTTGGCTTACATAGGTTATTCCTTTGAGTGTATGCATACAAACATATCTATGCATCTTCTCCTAGCATCATAATTTTTCCTAATTCAGGTGAATAAAATTTATGAAATTCAAGTGCTAAAATTCTTACAATAGTTTCAATTCATGGTTAATTCAGAATCCTGCTAGTGTCCTTTAGCGTTATTGTCACACTGGTGCTGCTGTACTGCCTCAGAATCACACCAAGAAACTTACCTTTTTGTGGTAAAAATTGGTAAGGGTATATTATGGATCCTCAGTGCTGCTGCCTTGATAAACTAGGGCTGTGGGAGAAAGAAGCCCTTGCTGTCCAAATGCAAGATGCACTCAGTAGCTGTCACAGTGGCAGTTAAAAATATGCATGGAGATGGGCCGATTTCAAACGGGACTTTAAGAACCTACCAAGAACAAGGCAACAAAAGGAACAGCACATGGTAAGCAGCAGATCACATAACGTGGGAGAAAAAAGACACCAGAGTATTATCTGCTGTCTGAAAAATTGCATCATACATTTCACTCATATTAGACATCAACAAATCTGCATCTCAGAGAAATATGAGCGTTCTAGCATGGAGAAGCTTCAGATGGAGTTTGCGTCTTGCTAAACACCAGAGTATAATTTCGAGCCCCAAATCTCTAAGAAACCAGGTGTCATCAGCTCCATGGTTTTTGGAATGACTTTCGTTATGTCATAATGTTGTACTGAAAACTGTACAAAATATTTTGGCCACTGATGTCATAGTTGACTATTTATAGGGTTTTTTCTTTCTTTGTAATGCGCTTGCCTTACACACAACAAGTAAAGCATCTAATCTACTATTCACCTTCAAAACACAATGGAAAGTATCCTGGAAGCTCTATGATCTAATCAGACCTTGGTCCTGTAATTTCATGTGAATCATTGGAACTTAGTTCCATAAGTGGGATAAAGTGCAATTATATTTGTTCAGTGCACCTTCACGAAACCTGATTTTTTAAAGTTATCCAAACTCAGAACTTTCCATATGATAGGGGTCTATGGAGAAATAATTTGGAGGAAGAGATCTTAACAGGTTTAAATATTGCAACAGTATGAAAAAAAAAATGTCTTTCAGTATTTTATCATACTTAGAAAAAAAGTATTTCCAGTCAGGAGGAAGTTCGAGAGGTAAAAATCTCTTGAAGTCAGCAGTAACCAAACCCAGGAAATTATAAAGGAATTGCTCAAGTTGTCATCACTCTGGAGTTCATTTGTCGAACCTCTGTATTAAATATGAACATGAGTGGGCAGTGTGCACTTGCAGCCCAGAAGGCCAACCGTATCCTGGGCTGCATCAAAAGGAGTGTGACCAGCAGGTCGAGGGAGGTGATCCTGCCCCTTTACTCTGCTCTCGTGAGACCTCACTTGGAGTATTGTGTACAGTTCTGGTGTCCTCAACATAAAAAGGACATGGAACTGTTAGAACAAGTGCAGAGGAGGGCCATGAGGGTGATCAGGGGACTGGAGCACCTCTCGTATGAAGACAGGCTGAGAAAATTGGGGCTGTTGAGCCTGGAGAAGAGAAGGCTGCGTGGAGACCTCATAGCAGCCTTCCAATACCTGAAGGGGGCCTATAGGGATGCTGGGGAGGGACTCTTCATTAGGGATTGTGGTGAGAGGACAAGGGGTAATGGGTTTAAACTTAAACAGGGGAAGTTTAGGTTGGATATGAGGAAGAAATTCTTTACTGTGAGGGTGGTGAGGCCCTGGAATGGGTTGCCCAGGGAGGTTGTGGATACTTCATCCCTGGCGGCGTTCAAGGTGGGGTTGGACATAGCCTTGGATGGCATGGTTTAGTGGGAGGTGTCCTTGCCCATGGCAGGGGGGTTGGAACTCGATGATCTTGAGGTCCTTTCCAACCCTTACTATTCTATGATTCTATGATTACTTGGCTGCTCTTGCAATCTGTCAGAACAGGTTTTCTACTGCTGGAAGTAATGACAAAATCTCAGAAGTGTTTGATATTACTTTTTCGTGACGCCCTTGAACAGTGTGAAGTTACAGATTATGGGTATGACTTCTCATGAAACACCATGTCTTCTGTTAATGCTAGCCACATACTACCGAAATTATTGTGATTTCAGCATGTTTATTGGTTTTCATTACGTTTACTGGTTCAAAACCCTTTTGCCATCACACAACCCTCACACATTTTACTCTGTCAATGATCCAACGTTAATTTTACTATCTTGGGAGATACTCTGTTGGCCTCACCTCATGACCATTGCATCACATTAGCAAAGCCCCTCCACTATGTTTTTATTGCATAATGCTGTTGATGCTACATGTCCTGCAGCCTTTATGGGTTGCCAAACTTCTTTCTGCCTGAGGCCTAGCTTCCTCACTGCCAGAACTAATGTGTCCTCCATAAGGTATGCTCTGCAGGAATGCTCATAAGAGATGACCTGTTCCATGGCAACCTTCTGCTTTACCCCACTGTAAACGCATGTAGCTATCCTTCAAGTCCGTTACCTTTTAAAGCCTTTCATTCGCCCTGCACTAAGCTCACTCAGATGATGGTTAGAGGCCAACACCAGGTGTTGTACCTTCCACCTCCTCATCAGTGCTGTCGACTGCAGAAAAACTCGCACAGAGCCGTTTAAACGCTCCTTCTCCTGACGTACCTCTCAGTGCGGCACATCTCACCTAACTCCGGAGGGACAGACCTGCCCAAGCAGACACGGCGAAGCCTCTCCCGCAACTCTCGGTGGCACTCAGGCAGACCCAGGCCCCGAACCGTGCGAGGTACAAATGATCCCGCCCCGGGCTGGGCCAGCCCCTGGGGCGAGGCGAGCGTCTGTGGGAGCCCCTGAAGGGAGCCCTTTGCAGCGGCGGCGGGCGGGTCGTCAGCAGCCTCTCGGCGGCGCAGCCAGCAAGGGGCGCTGGGCGGCGGGCTTGGCGTGCGGCGGGCGCGGGCTGCGGATCACCTGCAGCAGCGGGAGGGCCGGGAGCTCCGCCTGCCCCTCCTCCCCCGGTTAATCGCATCCCCCTCCTGCCGTGGCCGGCAGTGGCAGCAAGGCGTCTGGGCAGAGCTGTCAACCTGCTGCAGGCACACGGGTACTCGCTCCTCGCTCGCATCAAGAGCCAGGCTGGGGCTGTCGGCTTCGCCGCCCTCGCACTTGCCCTGGCCCGCTGCGGCCGTGAGCCTCCTGCCACCGCCTCCCCGCGAGGAGCGATCGCTGCCGCCCGCCCGGTCATCGAGAGCAGCACTCGGGAGAAGGAGAGAGAAGGGGAGCCATGGCCGAGGGGGGTGAGGGCGAGGACGAGATCCAGTTCCTGCGAACTGTAAGCGCCGGGTTTGCCTCCCCCACCTCCACGCTGGCAAAGGGCAGGGAGCTGGGGCCGTGCGGGCGGGGGGCTGCGGGGGGCGGCGCCCGGACCATGCCTTGAGGGGGGCTGCGGGGCGGCGGGCACCGAGGGTCCGTGCTTAGGGGAAGGGGCTCTGGCCCGCGCGGGGGTGGGTGTGCGGGGCAGCGGGAGCCAGCAGCACTGTGCCCCTCCGCCCCAGGGGGCTCCTCAGGACGGGCTCCGGAGCTCCGGCCCTTTTCCTCTGCACCTGGCAGCGTGTGCCCCTGTACCCGCGAGCGGAGGGGCGATACGAACCGCTGGCTGTGCTGGCGATTCCTGGGTAAGCTGGGGGTGCTGGTGCGGGCGGCGGGGCCGCCCGGGGAGGGCGAGGTGCGGGCAGCAGGGACCCCGTCGTCTCCCTGCAAGTGCCTCTCCGCGCTGCCTTCGCTTCCCTTCCCGCCCGCCGATGTGCTTGTGTACTGCGGATACTACCCAGGCAGCCCTCCCCAGCTTAAAAGCTGCAGTCGCGTTCCTTGTGCAGAAATAGAATTACCAGAAAAGAAAAAAAAAAAAAAAGAGAAATCGCTTCTCCCGCCCCATTCCCTGCCCGCCAAGGTTCCCTCTAGCTTGCAGGTGTTCTCCTCGCTTAGCACGCACTAATACAGGCTTTTTGGTGTGCGCATCTTTACTTCTGTTGCCTTCAGCCTAAAACGTGTTAAGGCGCTAGAGCATTTCTTCCCTCAGTTTAATTAATACATCAAGACTGCTGCATTTTATGCTTATCTGGATTATTTTTCTTCAAGTAATGCTTTTATTTACCTTCTGGGCCATCTTCCGAGTACTGTTTATATGTACAATCCTAGCAAGTTTTGCAGATGGGCATATCTAAATGGTGGTGTACACAGCCCTGTCACAGTTTAAAGAAAATTGCTGAGATGTTTGATAAGTAGACCGAAACCTGCTGGGACTGTAGGGTAAAGCTTAGCTTCCTTTTATATTAACTGTGATTCAGAGAATGTTCATCATCAATGTCTTGTAAGAAAATACATTTAAAAAGGAGGGGAAAGCAAGCCACATAGTGTGTGCGCAGCATATTCATGTGCTGTTTGCAGCATTGTGAATCCTGGATCTCGGTCATCTTACGTTTATTTCAATTAGAACTCATAAAAGAATAGATATACATCCTATTATTTTTTGTTTGTTTGAGAATTCTTAGGAAATCTGGTTTTACAGGGAATACAGCTGTTATGCAACACTGTTGTGAAGATTGTCAACTTTTTTTTCCTCTCAGTGTTATGTCACTTCTGTTGTAACATTGTCCTAACACCTAAAGACACCTAACAGAAAAATACTTACCTGAAAGATAATTGGTCATCTCAATTTATGAGAGTTTTATTATTAGTACTTCTCACTAGTAAACCTTTTTTGGAATGACAGTCTTGCTGCAGGTTTGGATGTTAAGCTTAGCTCATGGAAGGACTGTTATCTGAATACTTAATAGGGAGAGGAATCAGTGAGCATGCTAATACTGCTCAGCACATATACAGTGGTGCTGAACTACAGCACCTGACAGCAGCAGCATGTTACGTAAAGCAGCACTCCTGATAAAGTGCGTCAGGCTTAATAGAGATTTGGCAAACCCAGCCCTGGACAATGATTAAAATAATTTTTAGAATGTTGTACTGGTGGTAAAATGACCTTGAATGTGGTAAACTGAGGCATGGCAGAGGAGTTCTGGGTAAAAACAAAAACAAAAACAAAACAAACCAAAAAACTGACAAATACCCTTTTCATGTGAAGTTTTGAATCTCTGATCTGTAGTAGTATGTAAGTAGTGATTTTTACTCCTCTTTTCCTTCCACTATGACAAAGTTATGAACACTACTTGAAGAAGTCAGTTGCTTTAAGACACATTCTTGATGTATTCTTCCTTCTGTCTGTTCGTAGAAAGCTTGGATTAGTATTCTCTAAAGCTATTAAATGTGCATAAGTCTCTGAATGGCGTTGATAGAAAGCACTAGAAATTGGATATTACCTGGGAATTGCTGCAGTTTCTTTTTTTAGTTATTTATTTTTAAAACAGTAATTGGGGACAGGCAGATTCATAAATGGCTCAATAGATAAAATAGAACTTTTCAAAGAACAGCTTATGCAAGCAAAAAAGCTTTCAGTACCTGAATGATGACATCTCTAGGCCTACTACTTGTAAAAGGTGCTTTTTGTATTTTCTCCTTTTGGTAGGACCTGATAAACTTGCTAAATTGGCAGGTTCTCTTTCTGATGTTGCAAAATTACTGCAACATCTTTATGGTTTACCCTGGAATGTAAACACCGTATATTATATCTAATGTTTAGAGAATTATGAAATGTTATTTGATAAAAAAACTGTATTTTTTTTTTTGCATTAAGCTACTAAATGGAATTTGTATTTGCCATCTGTATGTTTAGTAGTAATTTCTTTTCTTTTTCCTCTTCACACATTCCTATTTGCCTAATGATTCCCCTTCTTCATTTGCTGCTTTTATTCTATTATTTTTTGATAAGGTGACATCCTGCATTTCCTCCTACAAACGTTGCTGCTTGGCTGGATTTCTGTTTCTTTGGGGAACAATTTGAGTCTGATACGTCACATCTGAGAAGTGGATGTAACCTGTTAATGCCCTGGATTTCTGGAAGCATCAGTCCTTTCACAGTTTGAGATAAATTTGGACAGACTGGAATTCAGCTCTGTGCTATTCATCTCTCCTCAGGGAAACTGCCCTGTGAATTACATGTTTCTCCATAAGCAGGGGTCTCTCAAATTACTTTGTTGATTACTCCAGGTGGAGATGACCTTGTGTTATATGTAGCCTTTTTTAGCCTTGTACATTCTCCTGACTTTTCCCATTGAATTCACACATGCTGTGCAGGAGGAGTGAAGAGGAGCAAGTATTCTGCTCTTGCTTGTTTTAGTTATGTGTCTGGGAAGGACTTCTTCCCTGTAGAAGACTTGTTTTGTTTTAGGAGGAGAAAGATGTGTACAAAATAAGCTTTCATTGCTTAGTTTTTGCATTCAAGAATCTAAACCATTTATAGTTAAAAGGGAAATTATCTGTTTTTTTTGTTTGGATGTGTTTCCCCCCCCCCCCGTGTTTTTGTTTTTTTTTTTTTTTTTTTTTTTTTTTTTTTTTTTTTTACTTTGGAATGTGTACTTTTACCAACGTGAAAATATTTGCCTCAGTGCATAGGCGCCTTCCATAATGCCCAATGAAAGGACTTTTTTGTGGTGCAGCGCCCCCATAAGGGAAGGCCTTCATATAGAGTGGGGTGGTTAGCTAATGGTAGGGCTAAAACAACTGCAGTATTTCAACAAAATGCTACTTATAGATATTCATTATATTGGCTAAAGGTGTCCTAAATTTTGGGAGCAATATGTACCTAAAAGTATTGAGAAATATATAATTTGGCTCTTTGATCTTGGGATGTTCCTGATGCCGGGATGCATGGTTTTCTGGAGTTGTGGAGTTTCTTAAATTAGAGGCACATTGTGTTTTAGGTGTTTATGGTAAAAGACACCACCAGAGCACACTAAAGTAAGACTGACAGGGTTATGGTCTTTCTCACTGCCCTCTGAGACAGTGGAGACTACCATGCCTGCGGGAAATCAGAAACAGTCAGTGTAAGCAGCACATTTTCCTCAGGTCGTTGGAGTCATCTCCTTTTCATCTTTTGCCATTGAAATGCGGATGTTCCCCTGTGCGCTCTCTTCCAATGCTTTTTTTTTTTTTACTTCCACTCCCCCCTCTCCCCCTATCTGTTTAATTATCAACTCACAGTAAAATAGGATCTTTGCTTATGTGAACATATTCTGTGATGCCTTATTTTTTACATTTACTTAATTGTTTTGAATGTGCCTGTCAGAAAAGTGTAAGGATACTTTCCAGCATTGGAAGAGTACTTTCAAACGAAGTTAAGCATTATTTATGTTTCATGTTTGACATACAAAAGATTTTTATTTACTCAGTGCTGGGATTTAATACTTCAGGTAGTAAAAGAATGGAGTTTATGGCAGAGAATTTGTTCTTCATTCTGAAATTACATCTGAAGGATGTACTGCGGTCACAATTCAAGAGCAGGTATTTTGTGACTCCAGAGTAACTTCTGTTTCAGATATTCCTTGCTATGGCAGCATTTAAGCAGTGAATGTCACTTTAAATCTGACTAAAAAATTATAAGCTTAGACGCCACCCTAAATGAAGATTCTGTAGAATTAGACACAAAAAGAACCTGGAAAAACAAGATCTGAAGATTAGTATCAAAAAAGTAACTGCACATAATAATGATGTGAATCTCTCCATGAAATAAATTTTTTTTTTTTTTTTTTTTATTGGGTGGTGTTTTTTGTTTTGTGGTTTGGGTTCTGTTTTTTTTTTTTTTTTTTTTTTTTTTTTTAATCCCTTGATGCTCCCCATATGCTGCTTATCTTTAAAGGGCTTTATCAAAATAGGTTAGTCCGGTAGCTGCAATCATCAAGCATACAGCTGCCAGAGCGCACTCGAGAAAATGCTCAAAAGCAATCTTGGATATTAGGAGTAATTTTAGAAGGGAAGAATGCTGCAAAAACACTCTGGCTGGCCTTTGTTTGCTTTAAAAAGTAATTTTGTACCTGTCAGTATGTGACTTCTGAAGATTCACCAGGGACTGGCACAAGAGACCGCTGTTTAAGAGCTCATGTGAGGGATGGTGTGGCTGAGATTGCAGCATTTGTACCTTCCTCTCTAAGGCACTGCACTGCAGTACAGATACTGAATATGATCTCAAATTCTATTTTGGAATTCAGCTGGACAGGCTGTTTGTAGTGAGTGGGTTTTAGCTAGGACATGTAGTTAATTTCTTTTATGGGAATTACATGTGAAGATTTCATATATAATTTTTTTATTCTGAAACTGTTTGACAAACATTTTGTACCACCATTTAAATTATATTACTGGATAAAATCAGTCATCTAGTGTATGCACTATCTTGTGCGGTGTTCTGCATCTGGAAGTTGTCTTTATCTGATGTGTGAAAAGGAGGCTGAGGAAGATCTGTAGCAAATAGTTGGTCCACCAGGGAAGTTTCTTGCTAGCCCTGAGTTGGCTGACTAATGTTCTGAGGGACAGAGAGCTGCTCTTCCTTTCAGTGTCTGAAGATGTTTTGGTGCATGGTGCTCTTAAGTGTTGTGAAGGCCTGTGGAAAATCTGTTGCAGGAATTTAAGCTGTGCACAGACTGTAAAGAGAGAATTCCAGTTAATTTCTGACCCAAGATTTAGAATGATCTCAAGAGCTGTGACTGCTTTTCACTTCTCTGGGTGCTGTATTATTACAGGCTTATTGTAAAGGTGGTTTTCCTCTTCTGTAGCTGTGTAGAAAGTGCATGGGCTGATTCTAAATCAGGAAAGTAAAGCTGTCTTTTTTTTGCGCAGGGATAGTGATGTGTTGAAGTATTTCCCTGAAACAAGGCAAGAGATTGGAAACTGACTAGGTGTGGAAATACTGACAGTGGGCTGCATGTAGGAAATACACAAATTAGCTTGAAAATACAGAGATCTTTTTCTGCTGATTTTTATACTTATGGGTGCTTCATGTTAAAACTTCAGATTTGGTTTTATTTTCTGAATTACATGTAGACTTTTGTTTAAATTTCTTGAATTGACTGAAAAAGTAGAGTTGGCTTTATGTGGGTGACAGAAGAATATTCAGAAACTGCATATGTGTTCCTATACTTCCTAATAAAACTTGAGGCACATAAATTTGTTTTGTTGGGTGTCATGGCACTAGTACATAAATAACCTTTGAACTGTGAAATTAACACATTTTATCAGGGTGAATGAAAGTATTTTGACTTTCTCTTAGTGTGGTTGTTGCTGTTTTAATTGTGACTGATAGAAGAAGTCAGCACTATATCATTTCTATTTTGGCTATCTTTTTTTTTTTTTTAATTTGTGCAAAAAAGGGGAAATCTCTCTTTACTCATTAGCAAATACCTACTTGCAAATGCTATACGGAAGTCACATAGAATGGAGCTCTGCTATGTATCGTGTTGATAAGAATAGCCAAAATCAATACATTAGGTAAATGAACAAAGTATTTTTTTTATAGCACCAGTTTTAAAAAACATTTGGGTTTTGTGTATGTCCGTTTTAATGGATCTCATGGTCACTGCTCTCAAGTGCTATCCAAGGTCTTATGAGTGAAAGTGATCTTTATGAAAGCAGAACTACTGATTTTGGTGTAAGCAGGGTTTCATATCCAGACTTTTTTTTTTTTTGTGGGCAGAATGGCTACAAATGTGCACATAATAGTTTTTCCGGTGTAAATGCAGGTTTGTTTCTGAAAACTATTACAAAACTGTATGGGAAGATTCAGTCTTCTGGTTGGAATTACTTCTAGCTAGAATGCTGCTAGGAGATTTTCTTTACGGCTTATGTGATGAATTCCTTAGTGCATCACTACTGGGAAATTAAGCTCTCTGAATTTTTTGAGATGACTTAGTACCTTTCATGGTGCTAATGTAAAAATAAAATTACAGCAGTTTTCTGTTTGTATTTTATATTAATGAGCCTCTTGCTTTTCTATCCATCATCAACAATTTTGCCATTGATTGCAAGTGCATGGTTCCTCAAAAAAGATAAATCCTCAAGCAATTTCCAAGGTTGCATGGGTAATGTTTTCCTGCTGCCACCCTTCTAGAGTTCATCTCTGGAAAAAAGTAGTCTCCTCTTCTGTGAAGAAAGTTCTGTAAAGCAGGAACTTCTTATTGACATATAAAACTATCAGAAGCTGAGTTCTGCCTTGATTGAGCTAATTGGTTTGAATTTTATGCTATAACATTGAGCGCAGAGTAGAAGCAGTAAATAATGAAGTACATAATCTGAGCACCCTAATTTTCCCATGTTTTCTCCAGGTTCATATTTATGCATTATACAGATAGCTATTTAATTTGGTCTGACTTTCCCTTTGTTAGTATGCACTTGAATTCATAAAATGAATTTGTGAAGTAATATTAATATTATTCTGAAGTAGGAGGAAGAGGGTATGATTTTCCTGAAGAACAATTGAAAAAAAAAAAAACAAACCCAAAACACCCAACCCCCAAAACAGACTGGAAAGGTAAAAACCAGGTTAGTCCTAGTGACTTGTCAGTGCTTTTTCTAATTTACATTAAAAAACTTTAATAGAGACTTTTATAAAATGTGGCAAATAAAAACTTGAGAGTAATTAATCTCTTAATGAAAGCTGAAATGTGAATCCTGGTCCTTTTCCTTCAGGCACCCTGAAAATAGCAATTTTAAAACCTTAAGTGTAGTCAGGTAGAAGTGAGAACAGAGCACTTGAATTATTGACACAGTTATACCCTGGAATTTTTCCCAGTAGCAGAGTAAGAATAACCTGGTGTAATTTTCTGTCTCTAGTCTGTGTTCTGCTGAAGACCTGTACTATGCTTTGCAAGTGTATGGTACTTTACTTAAGCCATCTGGCTGTGTCGCCTGTATCACTCTGGGAATGGAAAGCTTCTAGAAGCTGCCTCATGTGTCTTAGTAGTTGAGATAAGGCATAAAGGAGCTAGTTCAGAGAATAGTTTAAGCCATTTAAAGGCAATCACAGCAACACAGAGCTTACTACAGTATTCTGTGCCCATAAGGGGCACAACAGTGGTATTTCATTATTCTAGTTGTAGCAAATAGAGAACTTAAGGGCAGCCACTGCCTTCAGCTTCATCACAGAAAAGGTCACCCCAGTTTCCTAAAAGAGTAGCTAGAAATCACATCTGCTTTTACTGCAGCATAGTTTTATGCTGCGCTCCCTTGTTAATAAAAGTGAGAGTCATTAGCTAATTATGTATCCACTTATGAAAGAAAATGTGCTTTTCTTCATCTTTTTTATGTAATAATGATGGACTAACTTGTCAGGTGAAGGGTTTAAACTCTTCAAATAGGTTGCTGCTTCTAGAGCCTGATATGTTACTCAGCTACAGTTTTCAACAGATGAATGTTTGAGGCATGTGCTATAATTTAGTAAAAGCTTTGCCTGGCTTCTCAGTATTCCTTAATAAAACCAAACTAGTACGGGCAGGGAAGAGATTCAGAGCAGCCCTGCGGAGAAGGACTTGGGGCTGTTGGTCGATGAGAAAATGAATATGAGCCGGCAGTGTGAGCTTGCAGCCCAGAAAGCCAACAGTGTCCTGGGCTGCATCAAAAGGAGCGTGACCAGCAGGTCAAAGGAGGTGATCCTGCCCCTCTACTCTGCTCTTGTGAGACCTCACTTGGAGTATTGTGTGCAGTTCTGGTGTTCTCAACATCAAAAGGACATAGAACTGTTGGAACAAGTGCAGAGGAGGGCCAGGAGGATGATCAGGGGACTGGAGCACCTCCCATATGAGGATAGGCTGAGAAAGTTGGGGCTGTTGCGCCTGGAGACGAGAAGGCTGCATGGAGACCTCATAGCAGCCTTCCAGTATCTGAAGGGGGCCTATAGGGATGCTGGGGTGGGACTCTTCATGAGGGACTGTAGTGAGAGGACAAAGCGTAATGGGTTCAAACTTAAACAGGGGAAGTTTAGATTGGATATGAGGAAGAAATTCTTTACTGTGAGGGTGGTGGGGCCCTGGAATGGGTTTCCCAGGGAGGCTGTGGATGGTTCATCCCTGGCGGCGTTCAAGGTGGGGTTGGACATAGCCTTGGATGGCATGGTTTAGTGGGAGGTGTCCCTGGCCGTGGCAGGGGGGGTGGAACTTGATGATCTTGAGGTCCTTTCCAACCCTAACTATTCTATAATTCTATGATTTTATGTATGTGCATATTGTTTGGAACGTGACAGGTAAGGTGTCATAACATGAGCTATATTAACTTATTCTACAGTTGCATTTTCTGTTTAAATGTACTGCCATAATGGTCAGCTTTACAGTGATATTAATGGGTTTATAGGACCATTCACACTAGCAGCTACATTAAATTTTAAATAAAAGATGGGTATGCTCTTTCAGTGTTGTGGCATGCTTTAATGTTTAACATAATCAGGTGTGGAGAATAAGGCACGGACCCTGCTTCTGGTTAGGAAATGAAATCGTTTGTTACCCGAAGGTCCAGGGTTGATATAGGCTATACGAAGTACTCGCGTATATGAGCGGCTAATACAATTGGTTAGCTAACACCACCCATGTGAGTATCTTTGCTTCTTCATTGGTTGACATCTTGCTCACTGGTTGCCTTGATTGGATGCCTGCTTCTCACTTCTTTCTTCCTTCTTATCTTGCCTACCTTTCTCTGCAATACTCCCAAAACTTTCCCAGCAACATTCCTCTGCTATCTCAAAGCTTTCCCAGCAGCTAGTCTAGCTCAGAAATCCATCACATCATGGTCCTTTACACCCACAATCAGGAATGTTAATTCCATGTTAATTACCATGTTTTTGAAGAAAATTGGAAATGTAATAGGTTACCTAGCAATCAGTAGACTTCCAAGAGGCACTTCAGTAAAAGCTGACAAGGTATCGTTCCTAAGATGCATGGATCAGTTAATTGTTAACATTCAAGTAATTTCAGTGCAGTTTTTTTGATTTTGTTTGATTTTATTCATATTCTGACCACTGTAGGAACACAGAAGGGGAGTGACAGGGTATATTTTGGGAGGCAGCTTTCCGGAGAATTTTAGAGTAACTTATGCTGTATAACAGCGTGCTTGTGTTAGCTAATTGGTTTTTGCTTGACTGTGGGAAGTATCTCATGGATATTAGCTGGAAGAACCAAATGCTGAGCACTGACAGATCCTGTCTCTCTACCTCAGTGAAAATTGAGTGCACTGAATTTGAAGAATGTCCTTGCTTAAATCCTTCCTTCAAAGGAATAGTAGAAGGAAGGAACACATAATTTCATTGGCTGCCTGTGAATTTTCCAGGGAATTGCCAGAAAGTGGAGTTGTATTAGTGGCATCAAGCCAGAAATATGTTTCTTGCAGCTATATTTCTTCCTTCCAAACCAGGCAAAGCTGGAAAAATGACTGCCTGGGCTTTGTGTGGGATGCATCCTGGGGTTTCATAAAAAGAGGAAGGGAAAAGAGGAAGGTATCTTCCTTTGCTGAATATGCCATTTTTTGCTGAATATGCCAGGTAATTTCCCTTGGTCTTACGGGCATTTTCCATTCTTGTGATAGCTAAGTAGAATTCCGTATATGGGAATTTAGGTGAAGGAATGAATAGAATTTGAAGAGTGTTCAAAATAAGCTGAAGTAATTGGGTAGATCAGCCTAAGACTCAGTAAGTTACTGGATAGATGGATTAATTTCACTAGTAACTGACCCTCATAATACATCAATAATGTAGCTATGCTAATAAACCTTTGAAAAATCACCTATGGTGTGTTTGTTTTTCTAGTTGCAAAGTGGAATTATTTCATTAGACCTAGCAGATGCATGCTAAGCACAAACTAGATGATTAAACCTCTCTGTGAAGACCCATGACCTTCATCCTGAAGCAGTCTTTGATAAAGCATTTGGTGCCAGTGGTGGCAGCAGCCACTTAAATACCTGTACAGATGCATAAGAATCCTTTAGCCCTAGTAATGAGAATCCTGTGTGGTTCTAACACTGAGTGTTGGACTGAAAATAAGCATCAATCAGGTGACTTCCTATTTTTGACTATTTCCTGTGTGTTTATGAAGTAGATTTTGCAATGCTAATGCGTAGAGCATTATGTGCATTTATGCAGTCTTGTTCTGAGTACAAGGGAGATGGAATTCATGTCCCCTTTTCCATACAACAGAGAGGTACTCAGTAAGAATGAAATAGGTAAATCCAGAAAAAATTCTCAAATGACAGGTGTTCCATCGCTGTTGACTGGATTTCTTTAGGTTAAGCTTGTGAATTAATGATGATTCACATACTAAGATGTTTTTGAGTAGGTCTTGACATTATTTGACTGCTTGGTCAGGTAATCGGTCATTATTTATGCTTTAATGACTTTTAGTATGTCTAATGTAGTGAATATTAATTTTAAAAGTTACTACTTTTGATACTTTAAATCTTAAAGCTTCCAGAAAGGAATGATTGCGAAACAAACTATCAGTGAAGGCCGGATCTCTGTTTTGAGCTGACCAGGGTTCTTGTAGAAAGATCCTGTAAATTCAGTTTTGATGTGAGAAGGTTCCTGAAATCCTTTAGAAGAAATACGGTTGGATTTCTTGATCGTTTCAGAATATCACTTGCAATGTTATGTCTCAGAGTCCATTTCTGAAGTCTGTTAGTAGTATCTCATGTAAGAAGAGTATTGTAATTGTTCTGTATGCTGTCTGCTGGTTCATTTGAAGCTGTTCTTTGGACTTTTTGTCTCAGAGTCCAAACCTTCTTGTTTAATTGCTCTTACTCTTCCTTTTTGTTGTTGCAGCCACTGAGACCCCTGTCTTCTGGTGCTGGGTTTGATTGCTCTTACTGCTTTAAAGTTTGACAGAGCTTCAACCTAAGCCTGTGGCAGGTCTTGCTGTTGTCTTTAGTTACAAATTTAAGCATTTGTTCTAACTCGTAGAAGCATATTTTCCTGAAGGGGGCTCTCACATTTGGAATTTCTTTCTTTATTTTTTTTAAATATCTCTCTTGATCTGACAAAGAGCAAGGTCAAGGGGTTTTTAGTTGTTTCCTCTTTTGGAGCAAGAAAGTGTATTAAAACTGCCACATCAAGTTTACTAAGTAGGACAGAGGTTATAATGAGAACTTAAGTAATATGTGCTTCTTCACATCATTGGTATTGATGTCTTAATTTTCTTTTTCCTTTTCCTTTGCATGCTTGACCTCTGAAAAGCTTAAGGTCATAGAGCTTCAGTTCCATGGACTACAGAATCTTTAGTTTCAAATGAACAGAATTTGTCTAGAAAGGGAGAAGGATGGAATGCAGAAGGGAGGGATGTCAAACCTCATAGGTGAGCTTTGTCATCCTCTTGAGAGGTGTAGTTTGTTGCATGGCTTTTCTCCAAATAAAACAGATACTTTTGCATAGAAAGTGTAATAAAACTGAGTTTAAACATAAAAAGAAACTTTACTTTTCTGTGGGAGGAGAAAAATGAGTAATTAAGTAGTAATTAAATTTTCATGCTCCTAAAGGTGAATGGAGGTATTGTTTTCTAGGTGAAATGTGTGGCTCAATTCAGTAAAAACTGTATACCTGTATTTTTAAATATTGAAATATTTACACCTATTTATTGACTACGGCCAAATGAGAATGTAGGTATTTTTTTTTCCTCTCTTCTAAATTAGGAATTTTCAAACTGTTTTAATCTACTGAAAATTAATGTGATTTAAAAGTGTATCAAGCTGCAGCATGGACATATTTTATTGATAATGTACAGGCATCACTTTATTCTGATTATGTCAGAAGTAATTTATCACTTTTTTTATTTTGAGATTTCTAGTTGAACTATAGTTTATAATTTGTATGTCAGCTGCAGTTGCAGCTGAAGTCTCTTAATTTCTTTTTTCCTTGTACCAAGAATCTCTTAGTGAAGCAGAATTGGACACTTTCTGTTTTATCCCCATTTTTTTTTATTCTGCTTTCTGTTCTGCAATTTATTTTTTACTTGACAGCTGCAAAGATAAAAGAGCACCAGGGACAATATTCTTCCCTTTCAAGACAATTTGTTTTGGGATTTGCCCCTCAGGCTTGGTAAATCACCTTTCTGCAGAGTCCTGTGTTTGGCTTAAGGAATTTTATACCATGGCCCTCTGCACAGAGGTACCTTCTGCTGACTCTGAGAAAACCTCTAGGTGAGAGTTACTGTATCGGTTTCCTGAAGCTGTAATCCTGTAAAGTAATCCAGTTAATGTAGTGTGTGAGAAATGCTCAACCTTCAGAACTTGATGGGGGAGATTTGTTTCTATGCATGGCATTTGCATTTCTCTTCACAGAGGAAGGCCTTGCTTAACTTTTTGATTTACTAACGTTTAGAGTACACTAACGTGGGTCAGAACAGACCTTCACTGAAGGGGTGAGTTTGAGTAGTGAACTGTGTGGGAGTGTGAATGTTGACAAAATTACTTCTTTATGTACCTATGTGACTTCCTGTTGATGAGTGAGATTTTTTTATGATTATTTATGTCTGTTACAGAATTACAGTTTGACAGATGGAGCCACATCTAGAGCTTGGGAAGCACACATTGTTGTAGTAAGTTCGTAATCGAAAGTTACAGTTTACTATTAGTGGTTGTACCCTAGTGATATATTTTATTGGAAGAGGCAGAGAAACCAGGAGTTCTCAGAGTGGAATGGGTTTGCAGCATTATTTATGCCTTTGAATAGTAATCAGCTGAAGAAAATTCTTACATTCCTTTCAAAATTTCTGCCTGGATTTAATTTTCCTTGCCTGAGGAATCAATAGTTTAAATGAAGGAAATACATAGAACAGTCAGGTTGGTATAACAGGTTGTTAAGAGCTATTTTATTAGTAACAACTGGAAGAAAAAGCTTATGATAAATATATCTTTTTTTTTTTCCCTTACCAGAGGCCTAAAACCAAATTCTGTACTACAAAGGCTGCTTCAAGTGAAAACCTGTCTCTCTTACCTACTGCCTAAATTATTTCGCAATCTGAATGAAAATAAGTTAGTTGTAGTATAATATATAGTAGGATAATCTACACTTCATCTGGTAAACATTTTATGAATTGATTTACTGGTCCATGACTGCAAGGGTCTTTATATGGTTACTTATGTGCTTAGTAAGTCTGGATCTGTTCTCACTGATGTTAATGTCAAGCCTCCTCTAGATTTTAACCAGAGATGAATTGTACACCAATAGCGCTGTTCAATGTTGTATATAACGACCTATATATGTCAGATGCAAATCCTTGTCTGCCATTTAAAGCACAATTAATATTTATCTTGCTTATGCACCAAAAGCGTGTGATCTGGCTTTCACACTAGTTTAAAAATATTTTGAAAGATAGTAGGCAACACATACATATTTACATCATCTTGTTGGTGAATTATTCCAACTTTGCCACACAGATGTACCATCTTGTCCAGTTCAAAGGTAATAACCTGTCATATGTTTCTCTTTTCTGAGAAGACAGATCTTATTTTTTTTCCCTACAAGTCTCCTTGAAGCCTTTGTTAAGAAGCTAAATGTTGTTCTTTCAGAGTAGTATTTGTAATTCGTGTTATCAGTGTGATTTTGCTGTGTCCAGCATAAATTTTAGCGTGCCAGCCATGGAACCCTATATCAGCTTTAATTTCAATTTGAGATTACGCATTCTGTTTAATTTACTTAGTCATATATGCTGTGGGGGAGTACTGCTTTTCAGGCTCTTGATACATACAAACCACTTTTGTATTTATTTCTTCTACTCTTTTAGTGTCTTTTTATATTTAAACGAAAATCTTCTTGGTCTGTATTACAAGACTGGGAAATCTGTCTTGGAGCTTTTACTTTTAAGTGAGTACAGTGGCTTGTGTTTAGTTAGTGAAGAATGATTTAGTTACTTCAAGGTAAGAAACTATATTGTCACGAAGTTTCTGAAACATCTTAAGCTCCTCGTGTGTTTTTACTTGGTGTCTGCAAGCCTGACTAAACCTGGTTTAGGAATATCAGTGCTTCATAAAACTGAGCTCTCAATGCGTAGTATTATCATACAATCACAGAATAGTAAGGGTTGGAAAGGACCTCAAGATCATCGAGTTCCAACCCCCCTGCCATGGGCAGGGACACCTCCCACTAAACCATGCCATCCAAGGCTATGTCCAACCCCGCCTTGAACGCCGCCAGGGATGAACCATCCACGACTTCCCTGGGCAACCCATTCCAGGGCCTCACCACCCTCACAGTAAAGAATTTCTTCCTCAGATCCAATCTAAACCTCCCCTGTTTAAGTTTAAACCCATTACCCCTTGTCCTCTCACCACAGTCCCTAATGAAGAGTCCCTCCCCAGCATCCCTATAGGCCCCCTTCAGGTATTGGAAGGCTGCTATGAGGTCTCCACGCAGCCTTCTCTTCTGCAGGCTGAACAGCCCCAATTTTCTCAGCCTGTCTTCATACGAGAGGTGCTCCAGTCCCCTCATCATCCTCGTGGCCCTCCTCTGCACTTGTTCTAACAGTTCCATGTCCTTTTTATGTTGAGGACACCAGAACTGCACACAATACTCCAAGTGAGGTCTCACGAGAGCAGAGTAGAGGGGCAGGATCACCTCCCTCGACCTGCTGGTCACGCTCCTTTTGATGCAGCCCAGGATACGGTTGGCTTTCTGGGCTGCAAGCGCACACTGCTGGCTCATGTTCATTTTTTCGTCAACCCACACCCCCAAGTCCTTCTCCACAGGGCTGCTCTGAATCTCTTCTCTACCCAACCTGTAGCTGTGCCTGGCATTGCTCCGACCCAGGTGGAGGACTTTGCACTTGTCATGGTTAAACTTCATTAGGTTGTCATCAGCCCACCTCACAAGCATGTCAAGGTCCCTCTGGATGGCATTCCTTCCCTCCAACTTATCAACCGTACCACACAGCTTGGTGTCATCGGCAAACTTGCTGAGGGCGCGCTCAATCCCACTGTCCATGTCACCCACAAAGATGTTGAACAAGACCGGTCCCAACACCGATCCCTGGGGGACACCACTTCTTACTGGTCTCCAGCTGGACATTGAGCCACTGAGCACTACTCTTTGCGTGCGGCCATCCAGCCAGTTTTTTGCTCAACTATGGCAGTGGTCAAATAGCAAAGATTATGCACACTGTCAGGCACATTGTAGACAGAAGGTAAATAGTAAAATAGGTCTTCTAGTTTTCTGAATTTTGTCACTTTCTGGTTTACAATAAAACGGAAAGGCTTAAATGGAAAGATCTCCAATCAGGTTTTGGTTACACAGGATTTGCATTGTGATACTTGGTAATTGTCCTTTTCCAGCTTATTTCCTGCTGAAATAGTCTGTGTCTCTTCATACTTACTGGATTTTCCTTACATGGAACCAAACCTTCAGTGCACCCTTTCATATGTTTTATTCTACAGTAGTCATTGCTTTCCAGTTGTCTTATCCAGAGACTTCTCTGTTGTTGGAAACAAATTCTTACAGATGATGGCATGGTCTTACGACTGCATTGACTTAGAATGTATTGCACTTACGTTTTTTTTTTTTTTTTTCCTTTTTATTCCTTCCTTATAGGAGTTAATTAGGATCAGAGTGAAGAAAGAAAATCACAGATCTTGAAACTTGCTTGAAAATACACATTATTTGCTTTTCTTCTCTGCTTTTTTTTGTTGCTGATTCATGGTTGTTCTTGACTTTATAGGGATTTATATGTTTGTTTTGGTTTTGTTTTTGTTTTTGCCTTTTTTTTTTTTGTATCTATCTAAACTAACCCCTGTCTGGAATTGAAACCTTCAAACTTTAAACTCTTCCAAAAACCATCTGTTTCTCTTATTGAAGAATTGGAGGGGTGATCCTTAAACAGTAGTCCTTTTGCCTTGAAGAAGATGAAAAATGGAAGACTGTGAACAACCTCTTGTCCTCTTTTAAAACTGATCTGCTGGTATACATTATGTTGTTCCATTGGTCCAGCTTTTGCTGAAGTAAAGGTTAATATATCTCTCGATTTGGATTTAGTGTTCTTTTAAAAGAAAATGTATTTTCATATTAAAGATTTTATAATCTTAAGAGGTAAGAGCCCTGTAAAAATCTGGAACTCGTTGTAGGTTTTTGATAAACTGTATTTTTTAAAATCAAACTGTTTTGTTTATTTTATATTATTTATTTTTTATTATTTTATATTATTTATATTATTTATTTTATTTTATATTATTTATTTTATATTATATTATTTATTTTATATTATATTATTTATTTTATATTATATTATTTATTTTATATTATATTTATTTTATATTATTTTATATTACTCATTTTATATTACTCATTTTATATTATTTATTTTATATTATTTATTTTATATTATTTATTTTATATTATTTATTTTATATTATTTATTTTATATTATTTATTTTATATTATTTATTTTATATTACTCATTTTATATTACTCATTTTATATTACTCATTTTATATTACTCATTTTATATTACTTATTTTATATCTTTTTTATATTTATTTTAGAAATTATTTTGAAATGCTCCACATTGTAATATTTATTATATGGGAGATGGAAGCTACTTTTATATTTTACTTAATAATTTATGTTTTCTTACATTCTTGTGTCTTTTTTGTTTGCCTTTTTGCAGTCATCCTCTGTGGTTTTGTTTTGTTTTGTTTTTTTTATTCAGGCAAACAGGAGCTAAACCTTTACTTTGTCCTGGGAAATTCTGTTTTTCTGGGAGGTTTGGTTTCCTTTTTTCGCCCCCTCAAGGTGGTAAATCAAGCTCTAGTTTGTAATTTGTGTTTCTCAGTAAGGATGTGCAGTAGAATAAAATAATAAATAGATTTCTTAAAGACTTGACAGGTGTTGCTGAAAGCTGTAGTAAAGTTGGGGTTTGAGGACAGAAAAGAATTTGTGTGGAGTTGGATACTTTTGGTCTGCAAGGTAGTCCAAAGCACCTATTTCTGGCACTCCTAATAAGGTGAGGGGAAACTATGTTGCAGAACAGCATTTCTGTCACTCCCTTCTATCTTGCAAGCTAGGAAAGAGATCAGAATCGAGCTGCTGAGGTTTGGTGCTGACTTTCAGGAGAAATTAATGTCTCTTTGGCTTTTGATTACACTAGCTTCAGTTTCTTGGCAGCAAAAGAAAGCTGGTCTGGAATGGACTATGTTTCTCTAATTTAACCCTCTGGTCTATGGAAGGCAGTTCTCATTGTACCTGGCAATTTTTTGGCAGATTCCTCTGGGCCTGAACCTTTTACTTCAGTGCTAACAGAAGATCCTGAGTTCAGACCTCCTAGCCAAGCACTGTTTCTTTCATTGGATGTGTAAGGGAATTGAAATAAGAAAATGTAGTCAGTCAGTGTTAGAATTCACTAGGGTTTGGTTGTATAACTTCTGTTATTTCAGTAGTGTTCTTTTAATATCCTATCTGGAGATAATAGCTAGCTCTCTTAGCTGTTATTTGTGTGTTAGATTTTCAGATTCAGACATTTATGCCAAGGATTGGATTTTTACGTGCTGTAAGTTCAGCCAGTATTTAACCAGTAGTAGAAGCAAACAGAATAATAATAAAAAAAGTGTATTGTGAATAAGCACATAAAGCTGCAGAATATTAATAATTGTGGAGAGGAAGCCTTTGTAGCTGAAATGTGCACAAAGTCCACCATGATCTTTTGAAATTCAGGGATGTGTGAATTGGAAGTATCATTGTAATTGATAGATCACAATATGATGCTCATGAACTGGCTCTGGAAGTTGAGAGGAGCTGCTGTTATGAGATTTGGAGATGATCAAGGGACCAAATGGAGTATTATTAAAGATTGGCTGATGGAAGTATCATTCCCACACAATTAGTCACTATGACATCTATGAAACTGTGATATTGCTTGCAGTGTGGAGCCCTCCTCTTCAATATTGTTTTGAGTTGATCCTCTTATGGAGAAGGAATATTTTTAGATTGTGGTTTGTTTGGGATTTTTTTTTTGTTGTTTTGGGGGGCTGTTGTTTGGTGTTGTTTGTTAGGTTACTAAGGATGCTTAAGGGAACTATCAAACATCTTGATAGCGTTAATGAACTTTTTTTGTCCTTATTTTTTAATCTGTACTTATCCACCCCTCTCCCCTCCCCTGCCTCTGTTTTCGTTTTTCTGTTTGTCAGTCTTTGGGCATAAGAAAATCTGTTGCATTGTTCTGGTACATTTGAAAGCATTAGCTGCACAGCCCGCTGGCACAGTTTAGTTGGCAAACTGGGCTAAACAGAGGGTATGAATCATGCAGTTTTTTTAGTCATGGAGCTCGCAAGATGAAGAATGAAAAGGTATTTTTTTTTTTTTTCCTAGAACAGAATTGTAAAACATGAAAAATGTGATCATTTCTGACTGCCTCTAACTACATCACTTGAATATGGATTGATTTTTAAACTACATATATTCTATTTTTCATTTTTCTCTCTGGTTTCTGGATCAGGTGGAGGGAAATCTGATGGGAGGGCTTGCAAGGTAGTGGAGCACAGGCAACTGTGAAAAATTAAGTGCCACTTTTCTTTAGCAATGGAGAGGTTATAAAGATAACTGTGGAACAAGCATTACAGATTCAGGCTACTTGTTGCTTAAGCAATTTGGGATCTTTGAAATATTTAACCAGTTTAATCTTTGCCCCTCTATCCTGATACTCGGTTATGAATCTTTGTAGGAAGCACCTCTATGAGTATTGGTGATTATGAGTGAAGATAATGAGGGTCCCATCACAAAATATGTTTTTATTTCCAGGAGACACTGTCATCTAGTTGACAGCTCATTGGCTAAGGAGATGTGGCCTCTGATTTCTGAAAATTCATCCTCTGAAGAGGAAGCTGAAGTACGGTGTTGTTGGAAAATAAAACAATCTTCAGAGCTGTCTTTTAGTGTAATAAAATCTCAGCTAAACTAAAGTCACTGTGTCTTCTACTTCTGCTGCTAAAACTGGATTTGTTAAAATGTGAATGAGTATGTGTAATCATATCCAGATTTCCATCTACAATCTGAAGATGAAGTTTCATTCCTTTCGCTGTTTATTGCTTGGATACTGATTGCTCAGAAATGTGAAGTCTAAATTAATTATAACCACCATTGTTTTCCTGTTGATTTTGGCTGTTCCTGGGCACTGAGCAGGTATTTTAATTGAATTGGGATTTTCTTGGTGATTAATGCAGCCTGAAGAGTTAAAATTATTACTAATGCAATGCTTAGCACTTTTTTAGATATCTCGCAGAATCATTGAGGTCACAAGAGACCTCTCAAGATCATCTAGTCCATCTAGCTTTTGAACATCTCCAGAGAAGCAGAGCACTAAGCATCTCAGGGCAATTTATTCCTTTGTTCCAGTGTTTGTCCATCTAGAGAGGAAAAAAATACCTATATAGGTCCAGGCAAGACAGCATGAGCTGTCTATGACAGCATGAACAGAACTATATACCACAACTGCAGGATTTTTTCCATAATGAATAAAAGTACCCTTTGGAAGAACTTCATAAATAGAAGTCGTTCATATTCAGATTTAAAATGGTCAATAACTAGAGTACTCTTTCAGAATTTGAATTCAGATTCAGTTGGTTAAAATCTCCCTTATTCCGATTCTAGACACTGGGCAGTGAAATAGATGACCTTTTGACATGTTTGTTTTTTTGGTGTTTTTTTCTTTTTCCTATTTTTTATTTTTTTTTTTATTTTCCAGAAACAATATGAGAAAGAAAAAAAGAAAAAGAAATTTATTTCTCATTATGAGGCTTCTTTCACCCCCCCCTTTCTTTCTTTTCTTTCTTTCTTTTTTTTTTTTCCCCTCTTCTGCTCTGGTTGTGCTCATTCTTCCTAGAGAATATAAAGCTGTATTATACTTTTTTGAATTTAAAAGAAAATAATTTTTCAAGAACAGTATCTAACTGCTATATGTCACTTCAGGGGATAGTTCAGTGTGAGGGGAAAAATATTATATGTAAAATCTTTATCAATATCAGTGATTAAAAAGCACAATTTGGCCATAATGAACGAGAAGAATTTCTGCAAATCTCTGTGGATTGCAAGATATAAAACTTGAAATATGAAATCAGCTTTGATTTTAGAGAAATATTGAACTTTTTGCAGAGAAATATTTGGAGTCTTTAGGTATGTCTTGGGTTCAGCAGTAGCAGTCATTTTTTTCTTCTTAGTAGCTGGTGCAGTGCTGTTTTTTTGACTTTTGACCTGGGAACAGTGCTGATAACACTGATGGTTTTAATTACTGCTCAAATGTTTGGTCTGACCAAGGACTTTCTGAGTCTCATGCTCTGCCAGGGAGGAGGGGAAGCCAGGAGGAAGCAGAGACAGGACATCTGGCCCAAACTAACCAAAGAGGTATTCCATACCACAGCACGTCATGCCCAGGATGTAAAAACTGGGGGCAGAGACCCAGAAGAGTTAGTTCACTGCTGGGTCTGGCTGCGTATTGGCTGGTGGGTGGTGAGCAGTTGTATTCTCTTCCGTTGTTGTTTCCCTTATCATTATTATTATTGGTGGTAGCAGCAGTGGTTTGTGTTACACCTTAGTTACTGGACTGTTCTTATCTCAACCTGTGGAAGTTACATTCTTTCGATTCTTCTCCGCATCCCTCTGGGAGCGAGGGGGAGGAGGAGGGAGGGAGCTAATGAGCTGTGGCTGATTTACGGCTGGGCTTAAACCATGGCAAGGTAGTTGCACAGAAATATTGTATTACTTTGCATTTGCAAAGCTGACTTTTCCTACACTATGTGAATGGTGTAAGTTCAACTCACTGGCTGTTACAATCTGACTTTTAAACTGCAGACAGGAAAGGTTTGTTTGTTTGTTTGTTTGTTTGTTTGTTTTTTTTTTTTTTTTTTTTACAGTTTGATCTCTCAAACTAAAGTGTTTCTTTTGTTGGCATTTCCTGATTAAGGATGGGTTCACTAAACTGTCAGACAAGTTCTAACTTGACAAATCTGGCTGTACGTGGCACTGTTTCAGTGCTAGATGTAATACTAAGACATTAACATCTTGATAAGATGTTCTAATGCTGCTTATGTGGTGCTGCCTTGGTGACAGCAACTGAGTGGCATTGATGTGATGTGCTAGTTTCGATAACCTGCCTGTGGTTTAACCTAAATTTCATTTAGTTTTGCTTGAAGTGTAGTGTCTGTACTCACTTCAAAATGGCACAAGTTGCCTGTCTTTTCTTCACCTTTACATATCAGCTGTGTGAGAGCCATCCATAGCAGGAGCTTCTAAAAAGTCATGTTAGGAATGGTTATGTGGTAAAGACTTGTATTTTCCATCTAACACCAGGTGCTGCAGTATTGAAGTGACTGACACAAAAAACCTGCTTATGACTGGTGCTGGCAAGAAAACACTAATTTTGATTTGAGGTCTGTCTCGCCAGAAGAGCTCTGGCTTCGTTGGACTCTTGACTGCTTGTGTGGGTGTGTGTGTACGAGTATGGATGAAAGAACATGAATGTTTTTGCTGAGCATTTTCTTGTGTTTAATGTCATTTGGAATCTATTGAAATAATTTTAACTGTTGTCTGATGTCCCAGTCTATAGTGAGGGATCTGCCCCATATACAGACTGGTACCTTTTGTTGCCTTTTAGTTTGATAAGACAAAATATATGCGTATGGAAAATACAATTTTCTGTATAACATTTGTAATTTAGTTCTGAAAAGCTTGTATTTACCTCTTACTTCCTTAACCTATGGGTTTGAAATAGCATACAGTGCCTTAGATTAGTAATGAAAGTATACCTGAAGGAGATGAATTTTGGGATAGAATGTGAAGAAACAGATCCAATTAGTATGTTTTTCTTGAAGAACTGGATAAGAGATTCTAGCTAGGTCTGAAGAGACTGGAGGAATGTGTCTTTGCTAGTGAGACAAAACCTGGGGAGCTACAACGTGTATGCATTTATTAGAGGAAAGATCACAGCTGCAGGTACAAGAGGAAACAAGGGACAAAATTAATTATTATTATTGATTGTATTACATAGTGCCTGGAGGGCTGAGCTGAGGCAAGGGTGCTATTGTGCTACTGCACAAAGCACAGCAAGTTGCGGTTCCTGCCTGAGAGAGCATAAAACTCCACATAGACAAGATGAAGAAACATGAGATGAGATGAAGGGACAGGGAAATGATGTGCCCGGAGACTTAGGGGATGTCTTGGGGTCTGTTCTGGGCTCCTCTAGACTCAATGATGACTTAGAATATAGAGACTTGCAGTGCTACTCTGTTGAGGATGAGGACATGTAATATGGACGTTATGTGGGAGGATACTGAAAGTCAGTGCACAGATTCAAGGCTTAACGAACAGAAGACTGGACAAAAAAAGGTGACTTTATTTGCAACTTAATTGATGTTCTGTATCAGAAATATGTGAAAAAGTCTCCTTACAAAATGCATAATACTGCTAATAATAGAGTAGTGGGGGGGGAGGAATGTTGCAGTTACTGAACTGGGAATTTTAAATTGTGGTTGCCTGTTTGATTTGAAATCATGTCTGATCTACACTAGTAGTATTTTAAGTAGCATACATTATGGTTCCTGTGTTCATGGCATATCAGAATAAAAAGACTAGGAAGAAGTTCTTTTTGAGAAGCTATCCTTAAAGGAGAAAATGGCAAAGGACAGAACAATTATTCTAAGTAACTGTATAGCCAAGTAATAACTGTAAAACATACATCATGGAAACTTGAAAGTGTTGAGATCTCTTTTACTGAGTGGTGTGGGAGTATAAACTAGTATTTGAATAGAATGTTTTGTTAAAAGTGAGCAGAAGCACCAACTAATTTGTCTGTTGAACTGTCCCAAGTTTCAAGTGTTAATGGATAAGCTGTAAGGCCACTCCAGTCATGTATTGCAAAACCTGAAGGGAAGTTTGGCATCTGTATAATCTTTATGGATATGTGTTGCCATACATAATTTGTTTTGATTCCAAATGGTTCTCCGTGTCAATTAGAAGGAACCTAGGCTAATAAGGTTTAGGGCATTAAATTAGAATTTCCAGAAGGGCTTAAAAAGAAGTTAGAATTAGAATTAAATAAATACAGGAATTGTCAGAGAATGTTTCCAAGGAGATGCAAGTTGGCTTTGGATGTAGTTTTTAACTCTTTCTTCTGTGCTCAAAACATGTGTTTTGTTTCATGTACATTGATTTGTTTTGTTGTTCTGTGTTGCGTATGTACTAATGTTGTAAGTGGTCAGTGCGGCTTTTATTTGTGCTTTAAAGTGAGCGTATTTAAATGTTATTTGTTTGCAACCGTTAAGTAAATTCCAGGCATCTTCTGGATGAGGAGTCAAAGCATATTGCAGTTTGCTATGAGAGTACTACCATCCTTAGTTCTGAAGACAAATGCAATGAGATAGAAGAGTCCCTAATGCTAACATAATTTAAACTCTTAATTAGCATTCTAAAATCCTAAATTGCAGGTAGCTGTTGGATTCCCTGCTTGAACTTCAGTATATTATTGTAGGAAATTCTGAATGAAATATTTCAAGTGAAGGTACTTAACCCTCAGAATTTGTTTATTCTAGAAATGTCTGTTCTGTGGAAACACTGAGAATTCAGTTAGGTGGTTTTGTGTGGGGTTGATGTTTTGTTTTTCTTTTGCTTTTGTTACAGACTGTGATTTGTTTTACAGGTGAAAATAATGAAAGAGCAATGAATTAATAAGACCATAAAGGTGTTTTTGTTTTGTGTTCTGGTAAAGCATTGAATTTGTACTTGGAAACTCGAGTAAGAAAAACATTTGATAGTTTAACACAGTGGATTTTTTTTTTCTTCTTTGTGGAAGCTACCTCTAGTACTCTGTGCATAGGGCAAGATTTTCTGCTGTTGTTTCAGTAAAGTGAAAGAATACTTTTCTAGCAGTATCATTTCTGTTTCTTTTCCTAGTTAAGTAAGTACACACATATCTTGTCAGGTATTACTTTGTTGGAAGAAGAATGAAAGATGGTTTTTATGGTTGGTATGTCCAGTGAGAACCAAGACCAGGCATTTCTCCTGGATTTAATGGCTCACCTAAAATGCAGATCTGTACTGGTGAATAAAAAAGGCAAACAGAAGCAAAGATATGGAACCTGTAATACACTGTTTCTAAAATGAGCAGAAATACCATACGAAGATGGAATCTGAAGATTTAAGCAAAACAGGGACGTCATTCAGCATGAAGTACCAACTGTTTTCAGGTTATTTAGTATGCAAGAGCATACTTAAAGATGACTCACAGTTAAAATGCCTTACATAAGATTGCCCAAGTATTTAGTTCACTTCAGGTGATGGAAAGACACTGTAAAAATGATAATAAAAACTGTATCCAGTTACTCTTACTGGTCTTGCCTGCTGTTTGGGTTGTTTTTTTTGCAGTCAGGCCCTATATTACATTTGTGGATATATGCTTCCCCTTCGATGGTCTTAAAATATGCAAATAATGCCTTAAAAGGAATAGTTAAAAGAAATCACGCAAGACTGTGCTTTTATGATTTAATGTCAGAGGTTTATCTTACTTGGGAAATAAAAATTCCAGGCTAAAGCAGTGCTTGCTGTCTTAAAAGAAAGGCTGTTCTCAGACTTCAGCCCTTCCTAACAGCGTGTTTTAAAAATCTGTGTATCTTCCACTGTGGTCTGCATCAGTGCTTCCAGTGAAGTAAGCTAGACTGCTTTTATCCTTAATTGCAGTGCTTTTGTGTGTTGTATTTATTTTTTTTTCTATAGATTACACAAGAACTTTAACTGGAGGAATAACTGACAACCAAGGGGTTCATTTAGCTAAGTACTTTATCTCCAGTAGTGGTCAATAACAGCAAGGGCTGGGGACAAGAATATACTTTCTCTGCTGCGTGATGTCAGCCTGGAGTGATCTGTGGCCTAGTCTTGGGCCTGGTGAGACTCAATTTGGTAGCAGCTTGAGGTCTGTGTTGAGCATTTGTTTTATGGGAAGCATCACTTTCTGTTTGTTTTGAAGCTATTGTGTGCAACTTCTACTTGATGATCCCTAGTTCTGGCACTGGAAGGGGCAGTGAGTCATAACAATATTACTGCATTTATCTGCAACTGTTGTAGTAATTTTTGTTTTGTAGGCTTATGCAAAGGGCTCTCAGAATTAATAGACAAGGAAGGCTTTTTGATAAAAAAATTTTTTTTTTTTTTTTTTTTTTTTTTTTAATCTGTTTCCCAGCTTTGCAACAGCAACTTTCGAAAATAAAAGGTCTTTGAGAAGTAACTGAGTTTCTGACTCTCCCCTTTGCTCCTTTGTAATGTTGCTGTTCTCATAATATTTGAGAGTGAGATGTGGTAGCTGAAGAAAGCTTCTGGAGTTGTGGTATGCATCTCTTTTTGACAGGACAGCCTAGGAAGTTAACAGCAGCTGTGATCAGATAGCTATGGGCAGGACTGTGGCCAGATGGACCTACGAGGTGTGATCTTCCATTGTTGCATAAGCTGCCTATTTTCCAGTGCAGGAGAAGAGATCCATCCCCTGATTACACTGCTATGGTGAGGACTGGCCAGATAAGGAGTGATTCAGACTCTGCCCTTCATGCATGTGTAAGTGAGCAGAGCAAATAGGGTCATGGATTGTGCAGTGCTGCGAGGGGGCAGGCAGCCTATGTTATGCCACAGTGAAATGCCCACCCTTTAATCTGGGTGGAGGACAAACATAGAGTCAAAATGTTTTATTGGTAAGGCAATAAAATCTATTGAGCATCCTTTAAAGAGTAAAATCTCATAGCAGCCTTCCAGTATCTGAAGGGAGGCTATAGGAATGCTGGGGAGGGACTCTTCATGAGGGACTATAGTGAGAGGACAAGGGGTAACGGGTTCAAACTTAAACAGGGGAAGTTTAGATTGGATATGAGGAAGAAATTCTTTACTGTAAGGGTGGTGAGGCAGTGGAATGGGTTGCCCAGGGAAGTGAATGCTCCATCGCTGGCGGTGTTCAAGGCCGGGTTGAGCAGAGCCTTGGGTGGCATGGTTTAGTGTGAGGTGTCCCTGCCCATGGCAGGGGGGTTGGAACTAGATAATCTTAAGTTCCTTTCCAACCCTAACTGTTCTATGATTCTATGATTCTATGATCTCTTTAAGCATGTCTAGTTTTGTTCTGCAGTAAATCCAAAGGCATCTTGTCTTTGAGCGTTGGAAAGCAATAACTAGTAAATGCCAGTGTTCAAACTTAATCTTTGAGGTGGAAGATACTTTTTTTAATTCTGGTAGTTGCAATTTGTTTAAAAAGAAAAATTAAAACCAAACCAACCAACCAACGAAAGAAAAACCCTACACAAAAAAACCAAAACCCCAAGCAGCAGTATGGGTATTTTGAATTTGATTTTCATTGAAAAGAGTAAGTTGAACTGTAAAGTTGGGGTTTTTTACCTCTGAAAGGCAGCTGAATTGATTAATATTAAAAGTGCACTGCTGTCTTGAACAATAATAAGAATTTTATTGAAGCTAAAAATTAATAGCTGTGGCTGTGCCGTATGCTGAAAATTAATTACGATCATAAGCTAACTGTCTCTCAGTCAAATACTCAAGTGCAGGCTCTTCTCGAATCTGCCAGTCTGAGGTCAGACAATGGGATGAAGGGAATTTCCTCAAGTGGCAAAAACCGCCAGCGTCGCACCTGCTATTTCTCACTTTCTAACCAGGCAGCCGGCATCATTTTTAATACCCCCTGTACAGATTTAGGAAAGAGAAAAAACAACAGCTGCTTTTTGTTGGGAACTGTGCACCGCGAATGATTTTCTAGAAGTAGGAGAACGTGCAGTGTAATAACCAAGCTGTGAGAGTCTCTGAGCTTCCTGTGTTCTGAAATAGAGGTCACTAATTCCCACCTTTCAGTGATGGCACGTGATGCTTGGAGATCCTGAGGGAGAGAACTGAAAAATGAAAGGTTGGTTAAAAATACTGTGAATTTTGGGTGGAAAAATGGCAAGATTTTAGGTTTCTTGTTAGTTGTGACTTTCAGAAAGTATTGTTTTTAAGTTTGGTAGTAGGTCCTCATTCATCTATAAGATTCAAAATGGAAGTTCGTCAGAACACCTCCATTCCATTTTCAAAAGCAGTATATACTGAAAATAACATAATATTTCATTGAAACTTAAGGATAAGGAAAAGCATACATTATTTTTAAGAATTAAGATACAATTATGTGAACAGAAAAGACTTACTTTGGCCTTGAGGGTGATGCTGTCATTTTGAGGTTTTGGGTTTAAAATAAAAATAAAAATTAAAAAATTAAATACTTCTTCCTGCCCTGACAACAAAATGGATAATTTATTATCTTTGTCATTATTATGTGAAGAAGCCACTGGGCTGTTTTTTTGCTTTTAATGGGATGCCTGTGTCTCTGAGGGATCATGAGTACTCCCCTCCACCCTGCTAGATGTACTTCTCCCATCCTTAGGCTAATAAGGAGAATGATGAATTTACATTATTGCTCCATTTAAACTTTTGATAAGAAATAAATACTTAATTCTCAAATGGTGTCTGCTGTACTTAAAGGTTTGGCAAGTTTTCAAGAGGATAGGCATGAATTCAACACTAAATTGCTGCTGCTTCTGTGGAAAATAGTGAGCTGTGTCATTTGATCAGGGACAAAGTGACTATTGAGAAAGGGTGATTTTGAGGAAGTAGCTTTTATTAATAAAGAAAAAAAAGCCATTTCTCATGTGAAACCATCCCCATACGTTGCTTGTAAAGTAAATAATGTAGTTCATATAGAAGGGTGAACCTGTAAAAATGTGGGTAGAAACAGACTGTTTGCCTAGAAATTCTCATTAGTTGCCTTTTTACTCATTGCTGCTGCTGGTATCCTTGCCCACCAGTTTGTCTTCTGGAAACACCTCCCTGTGTTCCCTTGCAGTGCCCCTTGCATAAGAAACGGAGAGGCAGCCACAAAGTATTGATCGCATTGTCTGTACTGGGAATGATGGGAAGATTGTTGCATGAATGAATGGAAGTGAGTACAAAATTACAGTCTTTAATGATCTGTTTTTCTGGTTTGTCCAGGCTTGTGCTATTCAATGCAGTTCAGTTTTATTTTATGCTAGCACTGTCTAATAGCTCAGGCAGATTTTGACATACTACTCTGAACGGAACCACGTATCTCAAGATTGCTCAACCAGACACTTGAGAGACTTGCGTTTTGTAACTTTGATGGAAACAATTTCCCACTAAGAAGGCTTTTGCTGTGGTATCTGCTCTGAGATGAAGATATTCCTAGAACTGCCTGATGGTGAAGGCTCTCACTGATTTTTACTGGCAGCTGTACCTACCATTTTTTTAGTCAGATCCTGAATATGTAAGAGCTGTCTAAAAGTGGTGATGGTAAACACAGTTTGACATTCCTGCACTCCCTGAACTGCACATATTTTTTCTTGACGGGAGCATTTCACTCTTTCTGAAAGTGCCATAGCACATGTCTTTGAACCGAAACACATCAGAGATTCAGCTGTGGTTTCTGTGCATCAAAGAGCCCACTGCTCCTCTTCGGTCTGTCTTCCCCTGTTACCACAAGTCAAACGTTTTGCCACTGATTCCACTCTTCTGTGAGAGATCATCTCAGGCGTCTGAGGTTGAATATTTGATGACTACACCAAATCCTCTGTTGTATAATTATGCTAAGTCATGTCTCTTCAAAAGCAAAGCCAAAATCCCATAGCAGCTGGTATTCTGTTCTGAATTAGTAGTTTCTTTGACAGTATAGTCCACTGGCTATTTGCCCTCACAGTTAAAACCCATGTTCTCTTTTCCTGTGACTTTTGTCCCCTAATTTGTCCTCTAGTAATATATAATTATCAAAAGATAAATTTAGAATGCATTCATAACTTACAGTACTACAAATGCTTGCAGTCCTTCTGTGATGTATGACAACAGTCTAATTCCTACCTTTCTCAGGTTTAATTTTTTGTCTGTGTGGAGGCAACATTTCCTGTGCAGTGGCTTCACCATAAATTACTTTCAAATAGACATGGTCATTTCCCATAACCTTTATCAGTATGTATATCTCAGCTGCTTTCAGTAAATATTTGCTACCTCAAGATTTTATTGTGGAGGTAGTTTCTCCTTTATAATAGTCTCTTTTTGATCTAGTTATAGATAACATTTTGGGTTCGGGCATATTTGGGGGGAGGTTGTGTGTGTCTGTGTCCCAAATTTCATCTTTTATTGTGTTAATTAAATTTTCAGTTTCCTCAGGTAATTCAGTAATGATTTATTTCTAATTTTATTGTAATTCTTTTTTCTCAAATAAGGATCACTGATTATTCTTTTAATTCATTTTAAATGCTCACTTACTGACAAGGGATTAAATACGAAATCCGTTTGGACTTATCAGTGTGAGTAATGTTTCTTCTTTTTTTCCTGTTTTTTCTCTCAGGTTGTTTACATTTTCTGTTTACCTGGAATGAGTAAGTTACTGTTTATGCATTTCAGAAGAAATCCAGTACCTGCTTTTTAGCTGAATAAAGTCATGTGACTTTTCCAGTGTAGAGTGCGAGTATTTTTGCAGGTGTCTGAACGTTTAAACACAGCAGTTTGGGTTAGGTAGCATAATAAAATATAAACTGTAGGTTATTTTAGTTGTGTGACTAAGCAAACTAAACTTCACGTGGGTTTTACAGTGCACTGAGAGGAACAAGTCAAAAAGTACTCATCCTACACAACAGGGCAACAATAGATCATCTACTGTAAAAGCCTGTGGTATTGATCTGGATTTGTGATATTGCAAGCAAGCCTGAATATAGTCTAGTTATGTGACCTGCAGAATATCCCACAGCAGTGAATGTTAATGGAGGAAAGCACAGGGGAAGGGTGGAAAATGCTTAAATTCTCAATTTTGAGGAGCACAAGTAGAAAGATTATTGGAGTCTGTCTTGCAGCTTATATTTGGACTGTTATTAAATCATAACTCTTAATCTATGAATTGTTTATTATATCCATTTACACTGAAGATTTGTCTTCTGCAGTTGCTTAGCTAATGGCAATCTTGCATAGTTCATTTCAGTGTTAAGATACCTGAAGTAGATGAGTAATTCTTGGTTTTGTCAGCTGGGAAGAAAAATATGTAGCATGTATTGGTGTGGGATGTATATGCAGTCTTTCTTTATGGACCAACTTAAAATAAGGTGCCTGCATATGTTCGTGTGAAATTGTGGTGTTTTAAAATACACATATCAATACAGTCTTTGGGTTTTCATTGGTTAATTAACCTAAGCTAGGGCTTGAGAAGTAGATTGAAATGAATGTGTTTCTGAATGTATTTTTGGTTTTAAAACAACTTTGAATTTTAGGAAATGTTAGCATTATCACAGCACCCCTTTGCTGTTTCTCAAGTTGCAAAGGCATCACCATGCTTGGAGTGATTTATATCTCTTTGCTGCCAGTGTTGCCAACACCTGTTTTACTGAAGCTTCTAGGTTAAATGTAAATGTGCTATGTTAAGTACTGCTTCTGTCTGGAAAAAAAAAAAAGTAAAGACATGTCTCTTCGCTGGAAAGGGTCTTTGCTTAAGTGAGAAGCCAGTGCTGTCTAGCACGGCTTGCAGAGAGTTTCAGTGAAGGATAGGCTTGGTGTGGCTTTTTGCCACCCAGGCTGGATAAAAATCTAGACCTACTTTCCTTGAATTCAGATTTTTGTTTGCAGTGTAGTTAGCTGTGTTAGGGTTTCTCAGGTCAGGTACTGACATAAGCAAGGATGGTGTTGTGGTGGGTTTGTTCTCTTTTTTCCTTTTTATTTATTCGTTAATTTTTTAAATATTTTTCTCCCTTCCATCTGCCAATAAATATTAAACCAAGAAAACTAAGACTACTTTCCAAGCATATGTGGGTGCACCTTGGGCTGTGTTTGCTTTGGTTCCAGGCATTATTGTCGGGTATGATGGTGAAATATACCTTGTTCTGAGGCTGGGTTTTCCACTGTTGAGTTCCTTGACGACAAGAATCGAGGAGGCAGATATACAATAGCAAGGGTTGTTATTGTTCAAATTTGATTCCAAAGTTTGACTTATTCTTAAATCTACCAGATTTCTCAGAAAACCCCTTGAGAATATGAAACAATCAATGTCATTATGGCCCCCTACTGCTAAAATGTTCTCTGAAGTACTCTGTATATATTAGCATGGGGGCCCCTGATAACAGCAGTGTCACTTTAAGGGATTTGTTCTTCTCTTCATAACGAAAACCATTACCTGTTTAAATAGGTGTTAGGTGTTTATTACGATTCATCTTAGTAATACCTGGCTGTAAGAAATGAGGACTAATAACAGTAATGCATTTTTATTAATTCCTGACCAAGTATGATTAAAAGCCCTCAGCTGAGCACTTTTCCTTTAATTGTCTGTCTTCAGTTTGACTTCAAGTCTGACTGATTAATTGAAATGGAAGATTTTCAACTATTTAATTTCAGGGCCCTGAATCTATTTGAAAAGTTTATTGATGTTCTCAGTACAACTGCTGTCAGAGGAGTAGGAGCGTGTAGGCCTTATTGTCTGGACTTGGCCTCTGTAGTGTTTGAGCTTATTGTGTTTGCTAAGACGCCACTGAATTCAAGAGAAGCAATATTGATTTGAGTTCTCCCTGTCTTTAAACCCATAACTTACAAAGTTGTAAATTTCTATTTATCAGCCCTCAGGCATCCCAAATCCACAGTGTAAAAATGAAAACTCAGTGTTCCCATCCTGCACCAAATTGATGCATGGTATTTTTTATTCAGTTTTAAAACCATCAGTGAGTGCATGAATGATGCTGATAAACTTGGCTTTCTGTCTGCGTGTCTATGAAACTTGCCTGGGAGCTCTTAGAATTTGTCTTTTAAGTCCTTCTGTCAGTGTTTGAATATATTGGTCCACAATTCAATTTATATTAAAAATCAAGTATGCTTGTGTGAAAACTCATAAGTAATTCTCCCCACCCCCCACCCAAAATGAAAATGCATAGTAGTTTTATAACTTCACATTCCTGGTTGCACAACCTGCAGTTACCTATGTTCAAATTCAAAAGAAAATGGCTTACATAAGCCAAACCCAATAGGTTGCTTTGCCATCACACCAACTCAGTAGCCTGTTTGGGAAATAAAATTTATCGCTAGCCTTGTTCTCCAAATAAAAAATTTGGAATAAATATGTTAAGTTTGGAATGTTGGATTTTATTCTTTGCTTTTAAAAATAAAATTGCACCAGATTGTGTCTTGCATGGTTGTCTCCAGGATGTTCAAGTTTTTGACTGTTTGTTCGGTTGGAGGGCTGTCCTCGAAAATGGGAATTTCAGAACTGCGCACCCTTAGGCTAGGTGTCTATAGCTGCCACTTTTCCACCACTTCTGTGTAACACTGAGCAACTTTGGACCAACTCTTCATAAATGGTTGTGTTTTGACTATCTGTTGTGAATTATCTGGACCTGCCTGATTTGGAGAAGTGCTGAGTGCTCAAAGGTGCAACAGAATCTAGTATGGAATGCGTCTTGAACGTGTTATTTAATTGTAAATATTCAGAGTGCTGCTCCCAGGCAGAGCATGTTGGGCAATCAAAATTAGTTGGTCCTTTGTACCTTCAGTTGGTCCTTAGTACTTTAGTTCCTGTTTTAAAATTAAGGCAATGGCATTTTACCTTGGAGGGCTTCTACATAGGATTCTTCAATGCCTGTGAGGCAATGAGGTGCTGGAGTGCTGTGTCTTATAGAGAGAGCACCTGACAGGGTATGAGGTCTGCTGGCGGGTGGAATGAAGTGGTGTGCAATAAAGATGACAAGGTATCAGGGCGTGTACTAAAAAGCAGAGGTGAAATAAACTGTTGAACATCTTTCATTATATGCACTCTTACAAGTCCTCACTCTGTGTGTGGGGGAGATATTTGCTCATGAAATTATTAACAGCTACTTTGTAATCCGAGTCTATATGAAACAAAGGCTGCGGTGATACTAGTTGGGGAAAATCCAGAGGGAATTATCTAATGCTATGGTAATTGCACACATACAGAGTAGTCCATGGGAGCAATTACAGCTATTGGGCACAGTTTGGCCCTGCTTCTAGAATAAGATCAGAAGCTATTTGCCCTTTTTCTTGCCTTTAGTTAATTCAGTGCTAATGCATTGGTATGGGGCTTTCCTTTGTGCTGTCTTATCTGCGTTTTTTTTCTTCATGCCTTTTTAAGTTGTGTGCTCAGTTGAAGGTAGGTTCCACATTCTCTTTACAATGGCTAACATACAAAATGTACAGTGGCTCAATTTAGAATCATAGAATAGTTAGGGTTGGAAAGGACCTTAAGATCATCTAGTTCCAACCCACCTGCCAGAGAAATAAAGAAACTTACCAGAATTGCATCTGCATGTATATTTGGCAATGTATACACAATTTTTATTTCTTCCACTCCCTTTCACCTTGCTGCAGGCATTAGCGCATTCAAAAAGTAAGTGTAGACTAAGTGTAGTATAGAGATTCTTCTTATTTTGCACATGTGTAAATTACGTAATGCAGGGTGCAAGACAACAGAGGCTCAAGATTTATACCTTTTAATACAATTAGCTACACTTTCTTCTATCAGGTCAGAAGAGTGTTCCTTGTATCGCACATCCCCTATACTAGAAAATCATTAACATTTTCTAATATTATAATTTCCCTGGCAGTATTCAAGGTTAGGTTGTACCGGGCCTTGAGCAACCTGGTCTAGTGGGAAGCATCCCTGCCCATGGCAGGGGGGTTGGAACTAGATGATCTTAAGGTCTTTTCCAAGCTTTATTGTACTGCCATTATGTAAAAACTTTTTATTATAAGGTATGCACCCAGCAGCTAGGTCTATAGCCCTCACAGAAAGGAAAAAAGTTCTGGTGGGTTATACTTAGGCTATGTCAGAGAAGATAAATTGTTTTGCATTTTTAAACTGTGGTGGGCTTTGTACTTGCTAAAGCAAGTTACACATTTGCTGCAAATATATATGCAGACTGTCTCCTGTTTTCAGAAGCAGACTTTGTTCTAATGTTTTCTAAGAAATAGTATAATGGATGAATAAAATTAACATTTTAAAAAAAAACCTGTTAATATCTGGCATGACTGCCATAATAAAGAAAGTTGTCAATTTTATTTCTAACACAGATTGGGATTAAAAACTGCATAAAGGGTATGGAAAATACGTTTGCTGATTTGTGGAGCAACAGACCCCCAGAGATGAATGCAAATTTGTAATGTGTGCCAAGTGAGATTTTAGCTGTGGAAAAAATGGAAACATTAGGTGAACTTTTGGGTAGGGTCTCTTTGCATTGTTTCTTTTGATGGTGCTTACCATGTTCAGGAACATATGGCACAAATTTGTGTATGGGGAAGCTAAGTACGCAAAATGGGAATTGAATTGAAGGCTTTACCTCTTCGATCCATGATGTACTACTTTTCTAGGTGACTGCCTAGGAAATATATATATATATATATATATATATATATATATATAAAAATATATATATATATAAAAATAATTTTTTTTAACCAATAGTTTCTTTTCTACTCCCACCATTCTAGTGTGGACAAATACCTGTTTATGCTGGATGACAGATAGATAGGTTAAACAGTAAGTCATAGAGGCATTCTTTCTATACACTTTCCTTAGGTTTTCCTCCTAGGTGTGTAAAACAAAACTGTCAGTTTTAAAAGCTCTTCTGCTGTTTATTCTGTAACAGGAGAAGGGGAAGAAAAACCAAAACAAAACCCAAAACATCAGGGAAATTTAGGAGAAGGTATAGATTCAATTAATATATTTCCACAGATTCCTGGCTACTTATGCTGTCTTGGAATAGGTCTTGAGAAATTTTTTGCCTCCAGAGAGTTTGCTTTCACAGCAGCTGTAATTCTTCCAAACTGACTCATGTCAAAAAGTTAGTCTTAAAATCTTGTCCCGTCTGCCAACTTCTCAACATTTTTCAGGAAATGCCTCCCAGGAGTGTCATTACAGTCACCCTAGTGTGCTGGATAAAAGGACTTTGGCTGTCATTTGGACACTTGCCATCTGGAATGTGGGGAGAATTACTGTCTCTAATATGGTGACTGTTGGGAACCTTAGTGGAAGGTGTGGGCCCTGTTTGTGCTAGGTGATTCATTTAAAAGAAAGAAGAAAAAAAGAAAAGGTGTATTTACGTTTTTTTAGAGCATGCAGTTCACATTATAGAGAACAGATTAAATATACTAAAAGTAAGGATGAGATAAAAATAACGCAGAACTAAGGAAAAGTTATGGTTTACCACAGAGTAAGTAGTGAACTGTCTTGTGAAATTGACAGCTGAGATAGGTTTCTTTGTTCAAGTCATAATGGGGGAAAACCCCTCCATGTTAAGTAGCTATTGAACTGTTATTTTACTTGTTCAGATGGTATTTTTACACTACAAAAAAAATAAATCTCTTAGTTTCCGGTAAACCCAGGAGGAACTGTAAAAGCAAAACTCCCTTCCTGTGATGTGTGATAGTGTTTTATGGAGAAAACTAGATTCTGTATTTCCCATCTGTTCTTTAGCATTGTCAACTGCTAGACACTAACTCACCCTTCTGTTAAGTATAGCAGGTCCCTTGATTTACTGCCCATTTCTGTCCCAGGTTTGAGTCCAGCTGGCTATGCAGGCTCTAAGAGAGTACTGAAGGAGAAAAGCTGCTACTGCTGCTAGCAGCGGAAAGATCTGCAGGACGTCTTGTGAGAATGGGTACTTTAGCAAGCTGGTGTTATTTTTCTGGCAGAATTTTTGGACAGCTTCTGTTTCACCTGATTTCTGTTCTAAGTTGTGCAAATTAGGTAACTGCGTGATTTGTCTCATTGAACTAGAACTTGAATTCTATACGTAGGATAATAAGGATTAATATTAATTCAGGCGCCATACCCTGTCAGAATTTTTTGAATATGTAGGAAATTGTTATTCTAGTATGTTCTTCCTAGATAGTATTACATTTCCAGGTTTAGGATTATTGAGCAGATAAACAGACTGCTGGGACAATAAGACAGTCTTCTCATTGTTACTGAACTTTCGTGTTCCCTGGATCCTGATTTCACCTAAATATGTTTGGCTTGGAATTAAGAATTTATTTATTTATTTATTTCTTTAAAGAGTTTTAATCGGAAACAAAGGCAGTTGCATAACTTTCCCTAGCATTGCATCCAAAAATGGTCAGAAACTTAGAAGAGTAGACTGGATGTTGAATGTTTACTGCTTGTTAACAATCATTGGGATTTTCACAGTAAAAAGAATTATCTTTTTACACAGGAATATTGCTTTTACAAAATGTGCAAGAAAGCTGTTGTAACTGGTATCTCTGGCCCTCTGAAATTATTTTACTTGCCTTTATTTTGGTTTTAATGTAGAAAAGTAAGTTTTCTTCCAGCCTTCTGGTGACGTCTCAAAGTACTTCTACCATAAAGTGGGAAATACAGCTGAGTTTGTGTTTTAGTTGCATGACAGGATCTGAGCAAAGCTTGCCATGTATCCGTGATTCCTCTGATACATGGGTTTGTCAGGAGCCTGTTCACTGATAAAGCTGTTCAGTGGAAAGGATTATAATATGATGCCTCTTCCTTTCTGTAGTTAATTTTCTAGGCCTTGTTGCAAACTAATGTAATTCGTTCTTGATGAAAATTTTGATAGTATTGCCTAGGGTAATATTCCTTAAAAAACCTGAGTAACCTCTTCATTTGCTTGTATTGATTTCCTCTCCTTTAAAAAAGGACAGAAAGAAAGAGAAATACTGCTGCTTTCAGTACTCTGGAGGAAATATATAACATGGGAAATAATGAATGTGTATTGATAGCAGAAGCACAGATTTATATTGTAGTGGGTGCTGAGGGAGAAGTTGAAGCAGCCCTTATGTTATGGCAGTCAGATAGTATATTACTTGCCTGCATCCTGCTTTACCTGCAGGACATAAGTTTTCATCCCAATTCCTTCCACATCTTTCACAAATCTGTGCTGCAAGATTGAATAAAATCAATATCCAAAAAGAGGACTTTGTATAAGTGCAGGATAGAAAGAAGCAAAAACTCCTTTGTATTTTAAATAATTTGGCAGGTATAGACAATAATAGGTGCAGATTTAAAATCTGCAAAATATAAAAATGTCAGAATTTCTTAGGTGTTAATATGGGGGTGGGTTAAAGTATTTTTTTGCATGGTGACGTGAAAGTCAAACTTGCATCTTAACAAAAATATCTCACCCATTGCATCACATTATTTTTGAAGTATGTTAGTCTAAAGTTGCATACCAGTTGAAAGCAAATAGCAGGAACACATACATACTTGAAAAACTGGGAATGGGAGCCTGGAATGGATATTGATCATTCCGATGATTGCCGTGTCTCCAAAATAAATTTAGTAAAAATTTAGTTTTGCCCACTGCCTTGCTAACTGGTGGGGTGATTTAAATGTTGTAATTGCAGTATAAGCTTTAGATTGATGAACCCATCCAGGATGAATAAACATACAATGTATGTGTGTGCTCACATGAAAATTTCAGCGGAAGGTTTTGTTAGGATGACTGTGGACCAGGTAATATTACTTCTTAATCACCTGGAAGAATTAATTCCAGTACTCGAGGTATTAAGAACGCATTTTCGTATGCCATACATGCAGCCTCTCTGTTTTGAGAAGTGATTATAGAAATTGGGAAATTCTGCAGAGAGTTTTTACTTGAGAATAGGAGAGGCTGGATAAAGAGTAGATTTTATATAATGTATAAACTTGCAGGAACTTTACAGGGTTACCTTTAAGTTTGTCGGAATGTAGCTATATACAAGTTGCCGTAACTCTCCTAAGTATTTTATTTCAAGTTGCAAATAGCCTGTTAACATATATTTGTGTATAAACTTGTGCAAAGTATTAATGTCAGAGTTATTAGGCTAATAATAATGATTGGGATAATTACATTATTTTCTGCTCTGTATGTTCCATTTTTCCTGGAAAAAAGGGTAGTAAGCACTTTTGCATGTGGATCTGCCCAGCAAAAAAGAAACAATTAGAAGGTTTCTTAATTCTTCATGTGTAATTGTGATACCTACAAAAACTAAGCTGAATTAATTAATTGTAAAAGCGTATTTTTGGAATCCAGAGTGCTTTGGTTTGTTCACTCTTAATATTTAAATCTGTCAACCGTAATTTTCCAAAATCGGATATTGAGATAGAATTCCTAGCTTTATACTTTCGTGTCTGATTTTCAGAAGAACTTGAGTAGGCCAGTGGTTCTCTGAAGGATCTACAGAAGATACTGTGCTTTTTATATCATCCAAATATATGTATACCTATATATAGTAACTGATGCTTTCTTTATGAACCTTGGTTCTTGTTTCAGAAAACCTTTAGAATCTTACTCAAGGCCTGGTAGGTTTAAGGTACATGCTTGAAGCTAGGATATGCTTCAGTGCTTTCTTGACTTGAGGTATCAAGGAGGTAGTGTTTTCCATGTAAAAATCTCTTTGTAATAGTGAAAGAACATCTTTGCAGAGACTAAAGACAGCTCTATTCTGAGACAAAGCTGCTTGCTGATTTGCAAAAGGCAAATGTTAATGGATTTACACCCTTAATGTCTGATGTACAATTGGGATAAAATGGAGAAAAGAAATGCTGAAGTGATTCCAGTGTGATTACATTCAAATTATACTGCTAATTTCTTTCAGAACAGAAAACAATGGCAGGCTAATGAGAGCTCTACTTTTTTGTAATACAATAAAGCTATTAACCAACTGGATCTGCAAACTTTTGTTTCTGCAGTTTGCATTTGCATGGCATCATAGAGATAAAACAATTTTTTTAGCTCCTGAAGTCACATAAAAGCCTAGGAAGCTACTGTGCATGCAGATATATTTTCAGTGATGCATTACTTCATCCAGCCTTGGGTCTAAAATGATAACATAAAGTCACTATCTGGCCATTATCCCCTTTCAGTAATATGCTGCTTTTTTGAATTCCATCATAAAATTATTTATGGATTATTTGCAGAATTCATTCCCTTTTTTATATCAGGCTTCAATAAAGATAACAGCAGTCAGGGACAGGACAACATGAAATGTCTTCATGCAACACTGCTTTTGTGCAGTAAAATAGTCTTACAGCTTCTGGAAGTGACACTGAGCAGGTTGAAGTATGGGTAGGCAAGCCTGAAGCAGAAGGCAGGGTTGTATGTGTGTAAGTTTAGCGGTAATTAAAATACTTAAGTTAGCTAGGCCTGTAATCTGAGACTGGTGTTTTCTGATTAATATTTGCTGAGGTTGGGAATAGGGGGTTGGGACAGGGACTGGGAGCTACCTTTTTTCCCTAAGCTGGAAACTGTCAGCATCTCATTTTGAGATGTTTAATTTTTGTGTTTCTTCCTTTGTTATAATAAACTATTTTGAGGGGCACCAAAATCAGAAATTTAGCTTTTGATAGAGGCTAAGACTGCATCTTCAGAAGTTTTCCTTTAAATACAGCTCTGACTTTATGTAGTGCTGTCTTACAAATTCAGGTGAAACCCGAATTCAGTATCTCACTGCTACCTTCCTGCTCTGGGAATCATAAGTGGAGGGGAGAGTAGTGGAAATCTTCTGTCAATTTTTACGTATTTGTACTGTCTGTTTCCAGTGTGTGTAGTGGTGTGCTGATGGGAGATTGATGAAGCAGATGCAATGGAGTGCTCATGACACAACTGTGGTATAGCCAGATCAGCCAGTAAAATTGCAGTGTGTTGGATGAGACTGGCATTCAGAGGGTGATTTGGATCAAAGCTGAGGAACTTGGAGAAGATGTTAGTTGGCAGAGGAAATCAACCAAGATCTGTTAGGTGTCGTATCAGATGCTGTGGCCAAGTACCGAGTATCCTCTGTCAACTGTGTTCTGAATCTGGGCATGTGGTGACTTCTAAGTGCTACTGGATTGCAGCAGTAGCAGCCACCACTGTTTTTATTTCTGTTTGGCCAACTGGCCCATGTTACTGTACTTTGTCAGAGCTGCATCTTTCCAACAGGGTACAAGGTCTTGCAGTTATTCTTTTTTAATGTGGTTTTCTTTTCCATGAGTTCGTTAGGTTTAATCTACAGTATAATTACCTCAGATGAGAGTACTTACAAACCTGAGTACTGATGCTGAGTGGGCTAAAAAATGTGAATCATTAATTGTTATCTCAATGCTGATGAAGTAACTATAGGCAAAACCAAATCCTGGTTGGTTTTGAGTCTTTTCAAGAGTTCAGTGTTGAAGTTCTCATTATTTTTTCTCATGAGTATACACCATGTTGGATTTGCTCAGTCATTCTCCCTAGCCTCTCGCCAAGAGCTACAGATAACCTAGAAATATATGCACTATGTCCCATGACTGCATTGACACAAAAGAACAATGAAGCGTGTTCATGACAGTCAGAATGTGTTGGATACTGCCTCTCATTAGGGAAAAAATTACAGCATGCCAGTACTTTCCATCTAAAGAATGTGTTTAAAAATAGAAAGTGGTTCTAGAGATTTTCCAGGCTCACAAATAGCAGACATTCTGCTGTTTATCTCTATTTCCTACAGCATCTGAGTGGTGAGCTGAACTTCGGTCGAGATGGCAGAGTCTTAGGATTCAGGATAACTAACGATGAGCCATGAGAAGTACCAGGAAAGCTCATGATTACTTTGTGTTAAGGATCCTCCCAAATGCATTGGTATAATTTGTTTTGTTTGTTTTTAAAGGCCATCATTGCCATTATGGTAAGCCCAAAAGCAATATTCAAGTATTCCTGAATTTACTCTAAGCTGTAAAATACCATTTAGTGATACAAGCTTTGTAAAATAGGAGTGGTTCTTTTTCCAGACCTAGTCAGTAATTCTGATTATAGTTCTTTTTGTGTAAGAAACTGGGAAGAAGTATAGAGATTAAGAATAGTTCTTTGATTTTTATTGATAAATTTTAAGCTTTTAGGTTATATTTTGATTTCAAAATTTCACTGTTTTCTTCCAGTTTTGTGAATTGTGCACATTGAAAATGTTAGGTCCTCACAACAAATAGTATACTGAGTCAGTGCATGTATTCAGTATATATGTAACGGTGTTAGTTACATGTCAGAACTTTATAACTGTAATGATACAAAGGCAATGCATATTTTCTTTTGAATTCCATCCATTGCAGTAATGGTGATGACAGATTGATACGTTGCTAGGTGTTTGGTGGTGAGAAGCACAAGACAGTAGAAATGTGGAAGAAAGTATCTGCCTTGGAAACATACAGGTTAAATAGTTTAGACTCTTGTGCATTGTACTTCTACTGTCTTTTGTAGTCTGATGTAAGCATTCCTCTCATGAAAGTTTTTGTTCTGGCAACAGCCAAGTCCTCATGTATCTGGTAGCACTAGAGCAGAAACGTGTGATCAGGAGGTTGCATGGTCTGAAGCACTGGGCTACAATATTAAGCTAGGATATATATGTTACGTACCTTGTCTTGCGTAAATGCAAGTCCCCTGGCAGATAGCATACTCTTCGCTGCAGTGTAGCAGCCATTCCACAGCTTTATAACCAATCCTCTGTATTCTACTTTAATTAGATAAATATAAATTGAACTTAATAGTAGGATTTATCTTACATTTGGTTCAGCTTGCTCTGGTGGCAATGTCATGTTTTCTGGCCAGACAGGTGGTAGCCCTTGTAAGTATCTTGAAAAGGAAAAGCTGCTGTGTCAGTAACCACGCTTTCTCCCTCACTGGGTAAATGAAGGCTTAAATTATTTCTTCCTTGATCTGTTTCTGTGAATCCAGCAACTGTATGATAGTTTTCTTCCGTGCAATTTCTGTTCAGATGGATTATTCTGCTATTATTCAAGGTTTCCTGGGAGCTTGTTTTTTTTTGTTTTCTTCTGTCACTTCTGTGTAAAAACTTTGTTTTGCATTAAACCCTTGCTAATGGAAATGCAAAATTGCATATAGTAATAATTGCATCTGTTAGGTAGGTTGTATATAGACTTAATTAAGGCATTTTCATCTGCCAGAGGGCCTTATCCTTTATTACTCTGACAGATTGAATATGCATTCAGCTGACTACAATCAAAGATTTCTAATGAAAATGTAAGTCCCACAACAGAATCTTCTCTGTCCTGTTAATTAAATATAAAACTAGTTGTTTCTGCTTCCTTCATGTTGACTTAAGATATGTAGGCAAGAACATTGTAACTTGGAAATCAGTACTACTCCACATACTACTCAAACTTTCAATACACACTGGGCCTCTGAAGGCCAAGAACGTCCAAGAAGCAAAGTGTTGCTCTTGAAACAGGCAAAATCATCTCTTGAAGTTAGACATGTGGTATTTCTGGGATGAGAAATCTTGACTACTTAGTAGTCAGTGTCTGTTCAGTTTGACAATTTTGTATTCTGCACAGTGTATGGTAGGTTCACATATATCTGCTGCATAAAAATGGCATCGGGCTTAGTTGTTTTAAGTATCTTAATGTGGTGGAGGAATTGTCATCTTGTCTGTCTCCTTTTCTTCACTTTCTGTGGTTAAAACTTGTCTTCTGGCATGAGTTTTACTTCTTGGTGCTCATTTACTACAGGCACTGTTCTCTTGAGCAGGGCGACCCACTCCATGACCTGAATAATCTAAATCTGGAAAGAGAATTAATCTTGGAGCTTGATCAGCATCATGCTCACTGGACAAGTCTGATTCTTTTTCTTTCCACCCTACCTGTTTTTCTGTTTCAGGGAATAAGACTGTTGACTAAGAAGAACATATACCTTCCTCACACCCCTCTTTTAAATTATCACATATGACTAAGTTCATTGCTGTTTCTCTTTGCAGCTGTGTCAGCAAGTGCTGTCAGTATCTTCTGCTTTGCTGCATTCTTGTTTCCCTGTTGGGAGTGGCAAGGGTCTTTGGGAGAGTATGACAGGCTTGTTCAGGCTTGTCTGTCTTACTCCCAGTCACTTTCTACCCTCATAGAATCATAAGGGTTGGAAGGAACCTTAAAGATCTAGTTCCAGCCCCTGCCGTGGGCAGGGACACCTTCCTTAGAAGTACATTTTGCCTGTATCTGTTTTTAACCTCTGCACTTTCATGCTTAAAATGTAGTCATTATACAGATACCATGCAAGGTACAAAGGCTACAACATGCCACTGCTATCTGCTTTGCTGCTTTTTTTTTTAATCAGATACCACCTCCCCCTTGACATGCTGGTGTGCTGCCTGGGCTATGTCTTTTGCTTAAAACCTAAATTACTCATCAGAGACCCCTGCTTCTTTTCTATTTGTAATATTCAGGAGCTGCACTGAAATCAGAGAGTGATGTCAATGCACAGATGATTGTATGCCGTGTGCTTTTTGAAGTTATTAGCATGGAGGGCCTTTGCTCAACTTCAGTCACATTGTCAACACTTTAAAAATAAGCACAGCTAAATGGAAAAGGACATGTACATTTTCCTTTTTAATTTAAAAAAAAAAGCCTTAGTACATTCCAGTGTCTCAGAAGATGTTAAACAATGGCAAGCAAAAGATGTCAGAGAAGAGGTGAGTTTCTTGATACATTGCGAGGTTGTTTAAAAAGCTCAAGCTATAGCAAGTGCTTCAGCTAAAAAGTACAGGAAATTGGTAGAAGTCTCATTCGTACAGAGCCTATCTGTGTAGGCTGAGTTGTGTCCAAGATCCTTCCAAGAAGGGTCTCATTTTGTATTAAAAAGATCTCTATAAAATAATCAGAATACATTATGTTTCTACTTTCTTTGCTCTAAAGAATGAGCAGTAGGGGTACTTCTGTAGGTTTGGAAAATTGTGTAACGTTCTACATAATGTGCCTTTGTAAATGTGTTAGAAAACTTCAACAGAAAGACACTTACACAGCATATAGACTTGTATTTGGCGAATTAGGATTTTGTAGTTTGTCCTGGTTAGAGGAATGCTTATATTTAAAAAATTATAATAAAAGCTTAAGCCTTAGTCATTGAATACTTGACTCACAAGGAATTTTCTTCCCCCAGACCAGAATGATGCAACTATTTCCATGATCTTCTGAAGAGTAATTTCTTAGCCTATATTACCATCACATTTGCTGTAGCTTCCAGACAAAAGATGCTTAACTTCACTGTGGGACATGAGGAGAAGTTTGGCTCAGTGTAATGTCACATGGTGCTTGAAAAAAGTGTGTCAGGTGAAGCTGTAAAGGTCACTTGAGGATTATGAAATTATTACTTGAATAAGAGAGAGTCTCTTTAAAATACAAGGGGAGAAGTAAAGATCCCCGTGGCCACAGTTGCAGTCAGTAATCAAATACATCTTGAATTAAAGCCCCTCAGCATGCATGTACGCAACTACTGTGAGTGCAATAGCAAAACAGGTCGTGCATGTGACAGTGTTTATGTAGCTGCTTTTATGATACACAGTGAAGTATGTTCTAAATTCTTGAAGGAGGCAACAAAAATTTTGAAAGAAAGAAGCACCCAGCCGCTTGGTTTGATATTCTGTTTTTTATTGAAAGCCTGTCCTCCTGCAGGGACTGCTTCCCCCAGCCCCACTCCCACTCCCCTGCTGGATGTCTGTAATACTGCAGTGCAAAGATTGAGAGTACAGCATAACGTAAGTCTACCCTTAATAAAATTTGTAGTGTTTGAAAACTAAATGGTTACTTGCCTAGCATGGGAGAACTTGCTGAATATCCCAGGAAAATGAGGAGACTATGACAAAGATGCATGTAAGTAGCCTCAGCTTAGTAGTTGCAGTGTTAACAGAGTGGGAAGGAACTCAATTTTGAGGACATGAATGGGTCAAGATCACTGGCTTATGTATGGAGGGATAACAGTGTATAATAGTGTATAATAGTATATAGTGTATAGCGTAGTGTGTATACTTAGTATATATACTATATATAGTGTATATACATAGTGTATATAGTGTATACTGTAATAGTATAATAGTGTATAACAGTGTATACTAGTGTAATTGTGATACAAAGGAACTTATTTTGTTGAGATCTGTGATTTTGGCATTTGATTAATTTGCATTAAGTTCTTTTAAAGAATACATATCCTTGTTTTGTTGGAAATTGGACTGGTTGGGGGGGAAGGGGGAAGCAGAAATTGATCCCTTTGTTTCTAAAATACTTTTGCCTTTCCTGTCCTTTACAATCAACAAAACAAAACACAAACCTGCAGATGAATTCACTTAAAAAGAAAAAAAGGAGGAAAAAGAAAGAGAAGGCATTAGAAAATTTAGTAGAACCACTGATGAGGACTTGCTTTTCAGTCTGCTTCTGTCTGACTCTTGCTAAAGACTGGGAACAAAACAGCTGGAATAACAGACACCCAAGCAAGTTTCCATGTGTATTTTTATGGTCCCTGAATTTTGAACACCATAGGAATACATGATGTCAGTGGATACTATAGTGAAGGGCCTTGGCATGCACATGGCTGGTCTGGATTGCCCCATAATTTTTTCTCCTACTTCAAAACACTGGACGGTCAAGCAATGTTGATGTCAGCATTTATGAATCATTGGGAAAATGCTGATTGAGTTGCACGGAGCATGCAAAATGAAGGAGCAAAGTTTGTAGAGCATTGGTACCATGGTTTTTTTAGGCTAACTGAAAATTCCAGTCATTTGAAAATACAGTAGCTTTACTGGTCTTGCCTCTCTATGTCCTTAAGACCGTTCTGGTGGTCCCAAAAGTACTGTATATCCTGAAGAAGAATAAAAAGGTGAAGGTTTTTCTTCTAGAGTAAGGTTACTGGAAGCAATGTTGCTTATAGCTTTGCTGGTGACATGCAGGGAGAAAGCGGAAGGTTTGCTGATGGTGCTGGGTTGCTTTAGTTTTTAGACTAGGCATGTGAAATTTAAATGCACAACTGAAAGGAGTGGAAAATTGCATAAGAAATGTGTTTTGGATGAATGTGATCATTCCTAAAACAGCTTTTCTCAGATTGCAGGCTATGAAAAGACAAGAGAGGAATATTTGTGCTATTGGGGAAAAGCAAGTAGGCTAGTGAAGATGCTTGGATAGAGCGTAGTAGAATAAAAAGAATGTAAAGCCTGTTTGTTTAATAGTAGTCCTTAGATGACTGTGTACTCTTTTTTGCTTTGCCTTCAGAAGCATAAATCAAAAAATTGAAAGTGGCTAGAGAAAAACAATAAAAATAATGAAAAGCAGAAATGGCAATACAACACTGGGAAGTCTAGATTTTTATGGACTTGAAGGAGTCAAAATTCTAAAGATAGCAGTGAAAATTGATTGCTATCTTCTACTTTGTATGATAATGTGAGAAATAAAGGAGTGGTCTTGAAACTGAAGTGCACCAAAAAGGTAGTAATGCTTCAGCAGTTTCCAGATTCATTAATACCAGTTTCAAGGAACTGGGTTTGAAATCGCTGCATAGATCATACAAGGGAATTCTCAAGAGCGGGCAGTTCCCCAGGCACCCATTTTCCTTTCTGAGCACTCTAGTCAAGATAATGATAAATACAATAATTAAAAAGTCATTTGTTCTGTAGGATTGGGAGTGCTGAGTTGATCCCCTTGCGGGGTCAGGAGGATTGGTTTTCCTCAATATGTATTGTGGCACAATTGATTTTAGCCCAGAGTTGTTATTACTTTTTGGTTACATTTAATTCTGAAGCTGTTAATCAGTGTGGTTGCTCTAATGCAATAAGGATTGACTTACATGATAGATGTTAACTTTCATTCAGTTGCGGGTTTTTTTAAAATATTTACCCTTTTTCTTTATTTTTCCCTTCCAAATAGTTAATTTGTTTGAAACTTCTAGTCCTTGAAGTTACTGCTAGCTGATCTGGCAGTTCTTAACTGTTCTTCCAGTAATATTCAATTTATCAGCATGTTCAAGATGATAACTCTGTTATTTTCCTTTTGGAAATTTTGCTTATTTTCCTACAGATTGGAGTGTAAATGGTGCAGCACAGCTGAAAGTTTCATACTTGGAGAAAACAGAAGTACGGTGAAGTGGGGAAAAATATTGTGCTGCATATGCAGAGAAAATTGCATGTCTTCTTTTTAGTAATACTAAAAATAGCACGAATAAATCTTGAACTGCATTCACATCCTTGCACATGCAGTGTAGACACAGAAGAAATATTTTGAATTGGAGGATTTATTTTTTGCAAAACTAGCACAAGCCATCTAAATTGCCTGTTTAGTGGGGCTCACTGTGAAGCAGTGGTGGGATGTAGCTATGAAGAAAGGAAATGAAAGTGCAGGATATGTTGGGCAAGGTATTTCCAGGAGACATAAAATAATCAATACCATGGTATTAAGTCACTAGTAAGAATTCTTATGTAATTTTGCCTGTAGTTCTTACCCCTGTTGTTCAACAAGTGTGAATTTACTGCTGGCACAGGTGAAAGTAAAGGTTGTGGGCTGATTATAGTGAAAGAGAGACTGTTTCCTGAGAGATGTGTGAGACATTGGCTTTTTTAGCCTAGGACAATGAAAACTTAGATTGTGGCCTTTAAAAATGTTGAGGGGTTAAATATCAGGGAAAGATATTTTTTTATCCTTCCCTGATGTTTAAGTTAAGCTTAAGGACAATGCTAGCACTAAACTAGAAGGGTATAAATGAATAAGCTTAGCCTGAAAATTAGGAGAGGATTGCTAGTTCTCAGAGGAATAGGACATCAGGCTGCTACTAGTTACAAAGATGAGGGACAAAAGAAAGCTATTCTAAAAGTAGACCTTAGTAGGTTGGTGAATGCTCTCAGATAATGTCTGTGATGACAGAAGCGAGGATGGAAGCAAAGGCCCAGAAGCCTTCTTGCAGTTTTGTTTCTGTTCCTGTGTACATATTCATAAATAAACATCAAGATTGTTATTTTGCTGGAAAGAACCAAAAGGTTTATCTGAAGTACTCTGCTTATCATCCTGGAGGCAGTTTTCATATAAGATCCCTACTTGTATTTCTATTCCAAGCCATTGAGGAAATAATAAATTAATCCTTTTCTTAAATGACTGTGATCAATATTTGTTTCAGTTGGTGAAGTATGCCTCATTGATGTGTCAGCATTTAAGTGAACCTTAGCAAGCTCAAATGCTCAGGTGAGTGCGTAACTTGTGAGTTGTGACTCTGCTCTGGTGTTGCCGTAAACAGCGGTGACAGTAAAGAGGCATGGGAAGATGCAAGAAGCAATTAGCAGCCTAGGAGGAGAGGCAAGGATGCAGCACTAAAAAGGTAATGGTAGGGACGTGAGGCATCCCTAGCTGCTCTGCACAAGGACAGAATAGGTGGGCAGCATCAGGAGGCAAAATGCAGCTTTATGTGGCCAGGAGGGGCAACAGGGAAGGTCAAAGGTGGAAAGGAAAAGCATCTGTAGGGAAAAAAAAAAACAACAAAAACACAACTTCTGGGTGAGATACTGACGGTCACTGAACAAACAAGAACTATTTAAGCATTTCCTTTCCTTAGGGCTCCCCAGTTGTGTTCTTCCCTTCTTTCCCCAGTGTGGAGAGTTTGAAAAACCAAAATACAATGCAGAATTCATAGCAACTGTTTCTTATCAGGGAATAGTGCCAGAAAAAGACCATATTGTGTCATGGCTCCTTGTGGATGCTTTTTTTTGTCAATCCACCCTTCAGCCTTTAGGTGTAAAGTCCTGTGCACCTTTAATAGAATTTGCTGAGTTACTGTTTGGAGGTTCATATGTATTAAATGTAGTGCCTCTCACTCATGAGTAATGATTTCCTTTTAATAATAATAGAGGAGAAACAATATTTTGCAAAAGATATGCTATATTTATGAAAGTACTTTGCTAGTCTTTCAGATGCTAATATATAAATTAGGATGTGTCCTGATAATTTATTAATGACAAAATGCTAGAAAGATAGAACTGCTTTTAAATGTACAAAAGTGAAAAGGAGAAAGAGAATCAGAGTGATGGTCTGTAGAAACTTCTTTTGAATATATGCGGTTAAATTAAGAGCAAATGTTGGGCTCTGTATTATTTTACAGATCAGCTGAGCAATGTGATGCTTTGTCTGTGGATCTACCCAGTCTGTATACTCAGCATTATGGCTGTGAGCTTTTTATAATGCTGCAGTTATCTGAGCTTATTATTACCTTGTTTAAACAGATAAATGATCAAGTTTGAAAAGGAGTTGTTTTTTTGTGGGTTTATTTTTTTTCTAATTGTGTGACACTTTCAAGTAACTAAAAAGTGGTTACTTAGGCTTATATAAGAATGTGAATGAATTATATAATATGATTGTCCAGCTTTACAATGCAGAGGTTATTACTCTTCCTCCCAGAACTATTCCTCTGCCAAACTGCTCGTGAGGCATTACATTAGAGTGCGGTTTTTAGGGCAGACTCCAGGAAATAAAAGAATGATAATTGACTCTCCCTATGTTGGAAGGAATTGATAGCTGAATGCAAGTCTTCTTAGCTTATTAACAAGAATGGCACTTAGTAGTCCTTAAAAGGTGACAGAATTTTGTTTGCTGCCTCCTTTGTATGTGTAACTACTACCTGTGGCCAGAGGTTTATCTAGTCATATAAGTGCAAAACCATTGCTGTATAAATATCTATTGAGCAATATACAGTTATGTAACTTGGCACTTAAGGGTTGTGATAGAGGAGACTGGTCATAACCAAAGGAATTTGTGAAGGGGGACTTTAGCATTACCCAAATGTTATTTAAGACTGACACTTCTCTGATGAAGGGTAATATACGATGCCTATCAAGAGTAGGTGGAGCTCTTTATGTTTCAGTAAAAAATGACACTGCTCATAAGAGCTGAAAAGTTTATTCTGGGGCATTACATCTGTGTTGATTCATGGGGAAAAGTGCCATCTGCAGAAACTTTAATCTTGCCTGTTAGAACAGCTTCATCATGCCGGCAGTGCCTGGATGTTGGTGGGCATGCCTTATTCTTAATTTAAGGTCTGATGTGCTCAGCCTGTTCTAAGGAAATTGCCTAAATCCTGCTTCAGAGCAGACTGCTTTTCCAAGAAGACTTCATCTAAAAGCTCCTATACCCAATATTGTCCAGACAAAGATTAAGATGCACAATCTTGTATTTACGTTGCTTTTATAATCTTCTCTAGATTAACTAGAGGGGAAAAAAGAGAAATAGAAAGATGTAGCAGGGAGATGAGTATTAGGTCATAGCGTTGTAGAGGGAAGGGATCAAAAGAGCAGCTGCTGCAAAATGGCAAGGACGACAAAAAGAAAAATAAAATGGGAAGGCAGGAGGCTTTTATTTCTTTGTTTTGTTTTCCCCTGGAGATTGAACTTGGTTTCTTTGTGCTTTGCCTACTGACTGTGCCTCTCATCACTGTTTCTTAGGCAGGGAGGGAGATGTTCTTTTTGCCATGAATAATGGATATCGAAAGCCTCCTTTTGAAGGAGCTTTGTTTAGTATTCTTTCCTTAATGTAAGACAATCATCTAGATGTGTGGACAGGTTCTAACAGACCTCTGTAGGCTTGTATTTAATGTGTAAGATTCCACTTATGAGCTGTCTTTCCGGAATGCAATTTAAAAAGTGAAATGAAAGAATGAAAGAGGTGTTAAATGAAATAGAAGTAGTCAACTTTGAACTATTAAAGCAAATCAGAAAAACTTTCACTAGGAAACCAGACAGAATCAAAGATGCAGGGAAGGAAAAGGATCAGGAATGCCAGGAATCAAGACTATTTGTGACCACAGTGGCCAGTGACGTAATGCAAGATAGCCCTTCATCTAGCATAAGGTCATGTTGGCAGAGTGCAGAGGCCCTGTGCGTCTTGCCAGTGCTCACATGATGCTCGTAAGTACACTGCAGACTGACAGATAGCAGTGACTATCAGTGGCAGATGCCTGGAACCTGGGAATGACAGCAGTATTTCTGTGTTTATATAAATACTTCTCCTCCATTGTTTCTGAAGCATGTTAGAAAGGAAATGTCTGAATATTGTTTTGCATCTCATTAAGAGGGGTAGGGCCATGTAGGAACTGCAGTTTTTTCTTCATGAGGAAAAGAGAGATTGCTGAAATTTTGTGGCTTTCATTGTGACTTGAAATTTGAGTTCTAGCTGGGTTCAGAGGAACCGAGGACAGAATACCAGGGAGTCTGCATGCCTTACTGTAAAGCCAGGCAGTTGGCAGCACAAACCCATGTGGCGCTGTGCTTTGTTGGTGGTCTGGCAAATCTGGCAGTACAGGAGACAGAAAAAGGCAGAGAATGCCAGGAAGCAGGAAGACTGCTTAGCCTGCAAAGTGGGGAGCAAGGGGCTTGGAAAGTCTGGGAGTCCATTAAGTCTGGTAAAGGAGTGTGGGAGTTGGGAACCAAGCTGCAGGGTGTTTCCAGGCAGAGAGTGGGAAGAGTCTTCAGCTTTCCAAAAGGAAATTGAGAGTTTTTAAAATAAAATCACGGTTTTTATGTGTTGTGGTTATTTATTACTATTATTATTATTATTATTATTATTATTATTAAGGCTGGAAGGAAGAAAGTTTTTACAGTGAGAGTGGTGAAACACTGGAACAGGTTGTCCGGGGAGGTGGTAGATGCCCCATTCCTGGAAACAGTCAAGGTCGGGTTGTATGGGGCTCTGAGCAACCTGATCTACTTGCAGATGTCCCTGCTTATTGCAGGGGTTTGGACTAGATGACCTTCCAACCGCAGCTGTTCTGTGATTTGATGATGGTGATTATGATTTTAGGACCTCGTTTTCCCCCAAACAAAAATAAAATTGGATTTTAGTGGAAGAATTCTGACCTGGTAGTTCTGAGTTTTGATAGTTTCAATGAGTTTTGTGTGTTCATCCTTAAGCTTTTGGAGGGGGTGGATATGCAATGGAAATGTTTTTCTTCTATACATTCCTTTGATCTGTTCATCTTTCCAGCTCACCTCACCTCCATCTGTATTTTTGTTTCCATCTGATATGCAGATTTGAGCCTTCTGGGATTGAGCTGCTTCTCTGCTGTGCCTAATGCAGTGAGGTTTTGAGCCAGAATCCCTAGTTATTGAACAATATCGTCTTTGACAGTATTTAAGGTAACCTCTGAAAATTAAATATGTGAGAGGCTTTTTAAGTTTTTAGGAAACTTCTGGGAGCTGGATCACAGGATGCGATGTACTGAGGCTTTTTTTTTTTTCATCATAGGAGCACCTTGTAAATGATTTTGGGAGATTTCAGCAGTCACTGAGAAAAAAAAAGGCATTTTTCTGAGCTGACCCTTGCTTCTTTATCAGAATTAGTTTCCATACTATACCAGCGATGTATTGGTGATAACATGGGGGAAGCAGAGAGGTAATGATGAGACAGGACTTTTTTGGGATATTATTAGAAATAGATATTCTGGAGAAAAATCAGTTAGGAAGTTAGTTGTTAAGTAAAATCTGTATGTGTAATTTGATTCTTATTAAAGCATAGAAGATTTGGTTTGTATGCTCAGGTAAGCATTTGACTTGGGTCAATTTTGTGCCTTTCGATTTCACAATTAAAGTAAAGGATACTTTAGGAGTTGCATGATACTCCAAACAAATAACTGCCATATCTTGAGCCTGGATATTTTTACTACCTGAGCTCACTTGGATGAGAAGTCTGTATCCTTTAGGTACTTTGTGTTCTGCACATAGTTCATTAAGTGACTTTCTTTATGCATCTAAAATTTATTTTTAATAGTTGAATGTACAACACAGTGAATATATGTGTGTGAGAATTAGGGAACACATAAATAAAAATGTGTCTGGTCTAATTGGCAAGACTCTGCCTAATGAGTTTCAATAGTGCAAGAGACATTTCTAAATGATCAAATTAACCTCTTAACAATTTTAGAAATGAGGATTGACTGATTCCTGGAAAGAACTCAGTTGCTAGGTCATGTTTTAACATGGATTTTCTTACATGTATGCGGCTTAACATAGCCAGTAGAAGATACTTAAGTTACTTCTTAATTGTAATTTTATTTTCTGTGAAAGTATAATTGGAAGTGGATGATTTTTTCGAAGTTGTTGACCAAGGAAATGATGCTTTAGTGAAGTATGCAGAAGATGTTCCTGTTCTCACTATAAAGTGTAAAAGACCTGGCTACACTTGAGTAAGCAAAATGCATAAACGTTAACTACAGTTGTAGACAGAAAAGCATTGTATAATGTAAAAAAATTATATGCAGTGTGCCAGTATGTTTATATGGCACGTAAGTTCATCGAGGTAGAGAGGAGTCTTGTATTAGCCCTAATAAAGTAAATGGAGGGAGGGGGGAAGAAGAAATTTTGTGTATACAAGGCCTTCTTTGTTTGCCTGTTTTCTTTCATCCTGTATGTGCACCTTACTTTACATTCTTTGCCAGTCATATCTATGTCACAGTGCAGTTGTTTAGCATATTGGTCAGTTTGTTTCAGGGCGTTCAACTACCAGCAAACGCTCCTTCATGTCTATTTAAAAAGAAATAAAAGACCTCCTAAAATAATTAAACTGTATTGGTTAACAATTTTGCAGAGACTAAGCTCTTTCTTCTGGAGATCTACTAAAATAATGAGTTCCGAGTCTTGAAGACTCTGTGCTGTTTCAATTTTAAAGTTCAGACACTATGGCAGTCCTTAAAAAAGTGGCCTTTGCATAAATTAAAAAGTTATAAATTGAGTGAATAGCACAAGTATATTTTTTTTTATGTTTCTTCTTTCACAACCTGTGTAGTAACCCAGAAATAAAATTTACGTGCTCATTAAATCCTCTAAGGCGGTTTCCTTCAGCATTATTCTCTTTCTTATTTAATTGGCATAATACGTATAGGATTTTTAATCTACCTTTATTTTCATTCTGGTAGTTGGCACTTGGCAAAAGCTTTTCAGCTGTCATCACATAAAAAAAGAAATAATTGAAGCAGTCAGCAGGAAACAAATGTTCAAAGAGCTGTACATCTTGTTTCATACTTTTTAGGTTCTAAAACTTTGTTTGAAGGTGATAATAAGGAAGGAAGTTTGCCTGTGACCTTTACATGGATTTCAGATAATAACACATGGACTTAAGTAAACTTTATTTTCCAAAGGGGCAAGAATTTTACTTTTGACAGTTCTTCTCTTTATTTAGACTTGTTACATTTATCAGCATCAACACGCTTAAAATGCTTAGCTAAGCATACAGTGGAAGTTAGCAGTAAAACTGCCTTCTTGATGTTAAAGGATATAATTGATTACAGCCTGTACTGAAGAGCAGCTGCAAGTTCAGCCTAGGATATTGATCTGGAACTCCTTGGCTCTTCTGTATATTATGTGCATTTCAAACACCATATATTATGATGACAACTTTTACGGTATGTTTTTTCTGAACCTAGCTCTATGACCACAGTATGACTACATGATTTTTTTTTCATTTTGACAAATTACAGTTCATAAGTAAAGTTCAGTAAAGTTCATAGCATTTGAGGACAATCTTTGACTTATTTCAGAGGTACTTAAAAAAGTTACTGTACTACTGTTATAAAATTTTATAATTTAATTAGTAAAGCTGTTAACAAAAGCATGAAAGCACATAAATCCACATAGGGTTCACTCTGAAAATCTAGGGAGTTTTGCTTCTCTTGACAACTATATCAGTAGCAGATGTTAAGCCTTGGTGGAGCAGGCCGTTTTTAGTCTTAACTCTTAATTTGTGGTAGAGAGTTTTACTATTATTTGCGTTATGACACTCTACAATTGGTATGTGTTTTTAATATGCCTGGTCATGAAACTTTTTCTTCTAGCATTATTTCATAAGACAAATGATATTTCTAAACCAAAAAAATTGGATATGAATTTGTTTGCTCTTTATATGTATGACCAACTAGGTCAAAACTTTAATACACCTTTTGTGCCATCTATCTCTTCCAACATTTTAATTACATTCTGTATTTTTAAGAGAGATCACCTTGAGAAAGAAGTCATCTTTTTCCTTGGAAGTTAAACAGCGATTTAAGTACACGCTCCTTAATTTTCCTGTGTTGTATGCACACCTTTCTGGGTGTACAGTTATGCTGATAGTAAGATGCTTACTGCAGTTTAATTTCTTCTTGAAGTACCAGAGCTAAATAGCATTTTGATAATTATATAAAAATTTTGTTAGAGTAGAAAATTAAAGTAATTACATTACCTTAACATGAGTGGAGTTGTACTATTTCATGTGAAAGCTTCAACCATTATAGCAGCTGTGTAGGTTTTGTATGGTAATCAAAGATAAAAGGAATAAGTTCATAGTATGAATAAACAGTTGTTCTCAATCTCTGATCCTTTAACTTTGTACTTCATCACCCCACAGTTACTTTATTTCTATGTCCTTGCCTGGTACCATCTTGATCCTGCAGAGAATTAAGACTGCTTAACTTTATGGACAGGGGATTTACTTACATGGTGCTGCTCTAACTTCAGACATGTAAGTGCCTTTGTAAACTTTTGCAGAAGCCTTTGTTGGAAGTTGCTGCAGGACTCCTTTGTCTTCTTTCAGCATTCCCGATTAAAGATGCATACTTCCCCCTTTGACAAAATGCAAGTCATTAGAAGTTAATAATTAAAGTAACTTTTTATTGGGCCACCTGAATTATGCAGGCCTAACTGGAGTAGCTGTGTCATTGTCAGTTGTGTTCTTGTCCTGCATCAGTCATGGTATGTGATCTCCTTAATGTTTTGTACAAAATTGTGGAATGGTGCCTAAGTTAGATGATCTGCTCTCTAAGAAGGAATCTTGATCTGGCTGTCAGAAGGAAGTAACGGGTTGCTCAGCACTATACATATTGCTACTTTACTGAAGGTCTTTGTTTAGGTGGAAAAAAGTGTTCCTAAATTAAAGATGCGTTTGCAGTATGCTTGGGATGCATTATCTTGTAGTGAGTTCTTCCAGTACAAATCTGATTCTCTGACATAAAATTATATTAGCATTACATAATTCTTTTTCTTTTCCTCCTTTCTCCTTTCCTCCCTCCCACCTCCCCCATGCCCTTTAAATAGTCTGCTGACTTCAAATTCCTACTCTAAAATACGTTGCAGTTAATGGAAAAATCCTTCACCTGACTTCTAAGCAAAAAGGTTTTTGGCAAGTGTTTGCCAGGGTCAGATCTGTAGTATTTAGTAATGTATGCTGAAAGAATTTTTAATTGTTCAGAGGAAATATAATGCCACACAACTGTAATCTGGATGCAAGTACAATGAAAAATAATTTTCTGTAATTCTTTACATACACTAAGTTACTAATTGCATTTTTACTTGTGTCCAGTGTAATTCCTAGGAATTACTTTTCTTGTCCAAATCTGCGAATGAGCAGCAGAGCTAATGAGGGGTAATGCCTAAATGTTTTCCTTATCTATATCTAATTGCAGTAAGGCTGCACCTACATCGTTTTCTGTATTTCACTGTTCAGTTATAACATTTTGCAGTAAGTGTATGAATGTGTTCATGACTAGGAGCTGTCTAGCTTTCCTTTATTCTTAAGGTTAACATCTAAGGAAAGCCTGTGTTTTGTCTTGTTTTCTTCCCATTTTGCTTTTTAGAGGGCATATGACTGTATCCAAAGCCTGCAGTGAGTGTTCAGCATCTGAATGTATTTGTGTCAAATGGCTGCAGTGATAATAAGCTGCGGATGATGCAGTCTGCATTGTTAAGTCTTCAGGGAGCTTTGCTCTGATAAACCAACCTTCATTCTGCTGCCGCATTTCATAAAATAAAGGCAGCAGAAATGAGCAACGTTATAAATCCCAGATTAAGTTAGAGATGCACAATGCAGAAAAGAGCTTTTTGGTCCATGACTAATACACAATTTTTCATGCCTGTTGTCTGTAAGAAAATAAGTTGTAATCGTATGGAAAATTGCTTACCTCCCTCAACTCTTCACAGCTTTGATCTGGGTTCAGTAGGAAGGCTGTCAACCAAACAGCTTGCGTTTTCACTCTGTTCCTCACCTTTACAAAATATTTGTTTCCATGAAATAATTAACATGTTTACGCTGTGGCACTGTTCTGGAAAGATGCACAAGAAAGAAATACAATTCAGTAGATTCTTATGTGATAGTTTTCAGCAATGTTTTAGTAGCCCAATTACTATTATAAGGCTTGACAAATAGTTTTAGCAGTAATTATTTACATAAACTGAGAGCCTGCAATCTTTGAAGTATTTAAATAATCTCATAAAATTTCAATTTGTACAGTATGATACTACTTCCTTACCGCACTGGAATCAACAATGTACTGATGCGAGTGTTAGGGCTGAGAGCATTAAAGATGTAGTGTTGCCACAGTATTGCTTTATTATTAATGAAAGTCAAAGAAGTGAAGCCTTTATCCTGCTTCCTTTTTTTTTTCCCTGTGTTTTAAAGGTACTGTGAATTCCTATTGCTTTTCATCATTTTCTACCAAGAAACGGATATAACTTCTATCATAAAGAAGCACAATGCGAATCTCTAAATAACTAGCTATGGTAGCATTGAGTATGGATAGCATTGGATTTGAAGTTGGTTTTTTCTTTCTTTTCTTTCTCTTTTTTTCTTCCCCTTTTCCTTCTCTGCTGAGTAATTGTCTAAAATTGCTGCCAGTGAAGCTCTGGTGTAGCTTCTGGCTATAGCTCAGGAGGATATCTAGTTTGTTAGGGTGTGGGCACAGTGAGTTTCTTAAGCATTAAGAGATTTTGGCCCTTTTTTAGATGTTCCCTATTTGAATAAAATTTGATGGCGTGCACACAGAATTTTTTTCCTTCTACAGTCTTATAGCCTCAGTTTCTGAATGAGGACTGGTAACACAAAATACTAATTGGCTCTGCTGCAAACTTTGTCTCAGCAATTATATCTTCTTTCTTCCCACTTCTAGTTCTCCCAAAAGATGCAGAGAGGTTTAGAGCTTAAAACTGCCTTGAAACTTAACTCCTGCCAATAAGCTATATATGACACTGAACTAAGTGGCTAGCTTAGTGTGCCTTTAACAAATACTAACTTGTTTCATCCTGAACTCCTTGACCATGTGGCTTGCCACAGCACATGGAGAAATCAGCATGCCTTTTATATGATTCTTGGCAGCATGGAGAAGCTCAGAGCTGCATTAGAATCTTCGTAAATTTAGCCCTTTGTTAGCAGGGCGATTTGTTGCTTCAGCAGAAAATATGAATTTAAAATTAATTTCTAAACAGATATTAAAAAAATAGATTTTTTTGAAACCTTGCTCCTAGTGCTTTCGTTGGAATAAGGAGAAAAGTGAAATTTAGCAAAATATATGTATATATATATATTTTTTTTTTCTTTGTCTCATTGTATTTTGCTAGTAAAATCAGATCAAGTAAACTGTGCCTGTGGTAAAAGCTGTTGCAACCACAGACTTTCAGAGCTGTATCTCAGTTTCAGGAAATAAATCTTGCAGCAGTAGCTATAGAACTACTTGCTGAATTTTCAGGTTTTTTATAGTTGCCCTTCAGCATTGTCCAGTTGTTGGTTTATTATGTCTGATAATTTTTTTTCTTGTGATTTTCTTTATTTGGAGACTCTGTAAATTGTGGACAGATTTAGACAAAGTAGCATTGTTTTTATATGTGTAATATTTAGAAATTGATTTTGTTTGGTAAGATTATGTCCATACCTTGATTATATCCAGGCTAGTATATCAATTTGGCAGACCAGCAGACTTAGCGGAATGTTTACTAAGTGAAGTTTATCTCATGGCTATTACTTAGCAAAAATGTTGCACAAACACTTGTTGCTGTTAAACTGATAGAGGTGCAGAGTTCCATTAAATACAGCAGAATTAAATATTTAATCATGTATGGTCAAAAATGTAGCAGATAATGAGCAGAGATGACTATTTTGGTAGACATTATATGTCCATAACTTTAATATGTAGGAGGTGAAATTTTGTTGCAAAGTTCACTCTGTCATTTGCTAATGACAATTCCAAGTGTCAATACGACCAACAGCATGTTCCTTGCATAAGAAACAAGTGAGGTCTGTTCCTGTGAAATTGGCAGGATAATACAGTGGACAAAGAAAGGAGCAGAGGAATCCAAACACATCTGTGTATGTGTGTGTTGGGGAAAAGAAGCAGGTGGGTTGTTATTCATCCAGAATCCGTGGGTACGCATTTGCAATAATCAACACAATGCGTTATCAGTGAGTTAGCTTGAGGTCCTGGATGGTAGTTCTCATTGATAACAGATCAAATCTCTTACATCTACGTCTGCCTAATAGGGTTACATTCAACTAGCTGAAACTGAAAAATTGCTAGCTAGAACTTTATTTTTTTATTTATTTATTAAAAAGGCTAATGTCCTGGGCATGTCCTTTGCTGCAGTATTTACCTGCAAAAAAACCGACCGACCCAATTTCTTTCTGAAGAAATATTAATACAAATTCTTAACTAGGGCATTTGGTCTAAAGTGCAATATATGAAAAAAAGCAGAGACCAGTAATTATCTCAAATTATGCAGTAAATAAAAGTCAGTTGTTTTAATCATAGTTTTTAAAGAAAGTTACCAATGTAACATATTTGGTTGCCGCTTAAGGGAATATACTTTCAGTTATTAGCTGGGATTCTCTGTTCAATTGCTCTTTCTCTGCTTCCTGGCTTCTGATATTTGTTGTTTTCAAAGCCTGTATCCACAGGGCATGACAAACAACATCATAATGAACAATAACAGAGCAAAAGGTAGTATAACATATTTTAAGTTGTCACAGACTACGTGGCCAGGAGGAACTATTGTTGCCTAAGCATTAGGTTAGCACAGAACATAAAATATCACTGGCTAAACTCCATTCCAGATTGCCTCTAAACTTTGAGGTGAAAAGCAACAAAATCTCTGATCTGAGTACTTTGTCCTAATTCTGATGATTGAGCCTATTTAAGGATATATATTCTTATCAATTATGGATAAACATTTAGTGTGAAATTGTTCTTTGAAGTATTTAATATATGTGTTCTTTAAGTTCTGAAACTCTGAAAAATGAAGGCCTATGAAAGTCATTGCACTTTAATGAACTCTATTTCTCCATTCATTGTAGTTAATATGCGCAGCTTGTGTGATTGCTTATTGCTTTTAGTGTTTGTGCTTTATTTTTTTATTTTTTTACTTTTTTAGGCATGGTACGTTGTTTTGAGAACAATCTGATTGCATAGCAATAGATTAGAAGCTCCCAGTGGGGGATTTGGACTGTTGTGCTGTATCAGTTTTCATAAGGAAATGAAAGATGGAATTGTTTTGCTTCTTTAAGGCAGCTGTAATCTTTTCTCATGTTTCCTTGTAAGCAAGTTGTAGAGAAAGTGAAATTCGGAGTAGGGGAGGTGGTGGCAATATGGTGAATCGAGCTTCAAAGAATGGGAGCTGCTCAGGATCAGTGCAGAGGGTGAAGAGCTGAGATCTGAAATCTGTGGGTTGTTGGGTCCTGCACATTTTATAAGGTGAATTCCTACTTCTTTGTGCTGCCAAATGCTTTTTGGCTTCTCTTTCTAATTCAGAATACTCTGAAGTAAATCTCAGGATTTTTTTACTTACGCAAACTGTTTTCTGAGATTAAGCAATGGATGAAGTGTAAGAGTAAATCTAGGATCTTAAATTGGGTATAGCTTTATATTAGGCATAAAATATTTAATTTATATTTCATATTTAAGTCCTATGCATCAGATCATTTAGAAATTCAGAAGTGAAGAAATGAGAATTGTTCAAGTATTTGGTATGGTGCCTTTCAAGCTAAAAATCTGTAGATTCCGTATTAGAAACATTTCATTAATAAGCTTTGAAAACATGTTAATAACTAATTTGGTGCCAATTGAATGTGAGCAAGAGTTGTTTAAAATTGACTTCATCAGATTCATGTTTACTCATGATTTGATGATGTTTCCTCCACAAGAAGGTTGTGTCTTTTGCAACAAAATGTAGTCTACATTAAAAATAAATTAGCTGTCATATGGCTAACAAGCCTGAGGGACTTACTAGTGTGATGGTGGATAAATGTTAACAAAGACACAAGTGAGAAGAGACTTCATGATTCACAGTGTGTACTACTATGTGTAAGGACTCCTAATTGAGAAGGTTTTGTTAGGAAACATTATTTAGATTTTCTTAGTTTAGTGAAGAAAATGATCTGGTACATGGAAACCAATAAAAGAAAAGCATTTATTGTAGTAAGGCTGATTTGCCTTAAGGTGTTAATGAAAAAATACACTTAAGGATACAGAACAAGTGTTGTAGTGACAGAGCTTCAAATGCAGACAAAGTGCCTGATATATAAAGGGCAACTTGGCAAGGTTTTAAGGACCTTTCTCTTGATAACTCTAATATTGAAGTTAAAATTCTTCGCATGAGCATTCCTTAACATAGCTGCATTCTAGGAAAGGGGTTGGATGAATTATGCAATGTAATGAAACATCTGGTGAAGGCTTGTCAGATACTACCTTTGATAAGTTTTTTTTATGTAAGGTGAAGATGCATGGAATGTTACTGCCAGTTTAAAAGTAGCAGTCCTTGTTGCAGATGCAACAAGAACTGGAGGTATCTGCAACGTTAAGAAAAACTAGATGGTGTCATGAACCCCATATTTCATTGTGGTTGCCAGTCTCTTCCTTGCTCCCAACCTTGACTAGGATAGGGAGAGAACTGGAAAAGCAAAACCAAGGAAAAAAAAACTTGAGACAAAATAAAAGGAGGTTAAAGTAAAGGAAAGGTGAGACCTCCCCTCCATCCCACCAAGTGCTGCAAAGGCCACCTCCCACAGCAGGCTGATGCCCAGCAAGTCTTCAGGCAGTGGATACTTTGGAAAGACTGTACTTCGGTTTTTATTGCTGAGGATGATGTTACATGGAATGGAATATTCTTTCGGTAGGTTTGGTTTAGCTGTCTTGGCTGTGTCCCCTCCCACCCTGTTGCCATATCTAGCCTGCTTGCTGGGGTGTCAGAGTGAGAAGCAGGCACCTTGACACTGTGCAAGCACTGTTCAGCAATAGCTAAAACACCGGTGTGTTACCTCCCCACATTTTTTTTGTCACAAACCCAGCACAGCACCTTATGGTCTCTTACAAAGAGTATTAACTCTGTCCCACTGAAACCCACTGTACTCAGTGATCCATCTTAGACACTTCCTGAGGCACTCTTTCTGTAGTATGTAAATGTTTAAAGTAGTTTCATAGTCTTGTTAAGTAAGGTCTCAGTTCTTTGTGTTCATGATGAGTAGCACATCCGTATTCCTCATAATATATGAAGAATACAACTTCAAGAATTTTAACTTAATTTTAACTTAAATAATTGAACATACAGAAATGGAATTCTTAGAATTCAGTAAAACTGTTGCATTGGGTTCTTCACTTACATTTTTCTTCTGAATGTGTGTATTTGCAAAGTAACTATAATATACGTTTATAATGTGCAATATAGGTAAAAATAATATACATTTTGCTGTGTCATCTGGTTTTGAAGAGAAAGACTCGCTCTATAAAAAGAGTAGATATTCTGTCTGCCTAGGTCTTGAAGAGGAAAGTATTGTGAGTGATTCTCTTCTTTCCTGTGCTAGTATGTTAAGCTCAAAGAACCAAAGTGTGTATTTGCTAGCAAAAGGTGAGTTTACAATGCGTCGTACTGCATATTAGTATCAGAATTTTATAAAATATTTTCAGTTGCTGTTCACTTGTGGCCTTTTATGAAAGGTATTTAGTGTTTTTAACTGCATCACTTACATTGCAGCAGTTTGTGATGGAGCCACTGCCCTTCACTTTCAGCTGTATACAAGACTTCTGACAATTCTAGCGATTATGTACCTGAGAAATTTATATGCAATATATATATTCTTTAATGAGATTTATCTTCTTTGGGAGGAGTTTCTGTAATGGCATAGAGTGATTGCCAGGGGTTCTCCAGTGGTCTCTTTGTGGTCCCTAGAAGATTTGATTAAAGCTGTTCCAGAGTAAGGAAGGAGTAAGAAATTAATAATGTAGGGTTACAGCACTTGACAAACGATCATGGATTGATTATTGAGTATTTCTAATTTTCTACTAAAATCTGGCCATTTCTCAGAACTGGGACAACTGACCTTCTTTCTCATTTTGTAGCTATAAATAATGGTATTGCCTTGAACTCTTTTTTTCACTCTTGAACTTTTTTTTTTTTTTTTTAAAGTGCAAGGCAAACTAGAAAAATGAAGCAAGTGCTAGATATTTAATATCAGAACATTAGTTTTAGATCTGTTTTAGTGGAGGACAATTTGCATATAATTTTTCAGTGCAATTCCCCACTCTGCTGTTTGAGGTGAAGAGCAAAAAGACAAATCTTTCCAATTAAGATGGTGAAATATATTTCATATCGATGGAGATGCAATGTGTTTCCATCCATCGTGGCTTGCTTTCTTTTAGTGTCTGAATGATACTGAATTTGACTTGATGCTTGTTCTTCACTACCTCTGTCACTTAGCTTTGGGTTTTTTTAAAGTCTTGACGCTGGCTTTTTTACAGGTTTTCCTTCAACAGACCTGAGTAATGACTTCTGTCTATTTCATTGTTAAAAATAATTTTGGGTAATAATTTTTGGATGCTTATTCCTGGAATAAACTACATTACATGACTTGGGTACTGTGGAAGAAAAATGTAATAGCTAGCAGTTAATGTTTCTTGATTAGTATTCTCTTCCTTCACTGTACCCTACAATCTAGTCTGTCATGCATTTATTTGTACAGATAGATTTCCATGATCATCTACCTGTTTTGCATTTAAAGTGAATTTAGTGCTTATGAAAGTTGCAGGATGTTTTCCTCACTGCAGAAGTTGGTCTGAGTATCTTACAGTGTGCATGGGATTTTTCTTTGCCTATTTCATTTGCCACAGCTCTTCCCCTGAAAAACCACATGTAAGAATGAAAAATAAGTTTTGTGGTGGTTGGTCTTTTATTTTATTTTTTTTTTTTTTTTTTTAATTTTTTTTGGGTAGTTTTTAATTGTTGTATCTTGTTATTTGGGTTTTTTTTGGGGTGGGTTCTATTTCTCTTAGTTTGTATATTTTTTGTTTTGTTTCTTTTTGTCTGCTTGAAGACATTGGTGTCTCAGCTAAGGTTGCCTTCAAAAGTACAAATTATTTTTAAGCATAGTAGTTATTTTTAGGTTGTCCCCAGCACTGAGAAGGAATAAAGGTAGGATTTCATCAGGGTCCATCCAGACTTGTTTGCTGAAGTCAGGTTTTAAAAGAAATATTTTAGCATTAATGAACCCACTTCTGAAGAAACCAGTTTCATCAGAAAATGTAAACCTTATGTTGCTTAGAACTTAGGTTGCTTTTGTTGTTGTTTTAGTTAAACATCCAATATGTCTTGCAGTCCTGAACTGTGACTTGCAGAGCCTTCTGTGAGAAGGATCCTGAAGGCATTGTTCTAAGAGGCAGGATGGCAGCCTACAGAGCCAAGCAAAGGAAGGCAGCAGTGCTGTCCTCTGAAGAGGGTCTGCTATCATCTGTCCGGATGTTGCATGACTGTTCTATCAGAGATTCCGGTGGATGGCCAAATGTAGCTGTCATATGTAGGGGTGTTTTTCTGTTACCGTTAGTGGCATGTGTTCAGTTTAGTGCGAAGAGTACTACATAACTGATTTTTGTCAATCAGTAACCCAGGATGAGGCCTATTTAAGATGCCCTGAAGGTGAAAACTGTAGAGACATCTGGATATTTGGGATTTCATTCTCAAAATCTGTATTCATCTAGTTCCTGTGCATTATGGGTAGCTGAATTTGCTCTTTTCTGTGGAAGGAGCCCTAAAGAGAACCTTTTTGGGAAGGAGGAGTTGAAGAGGCATCCCGCAAACTCAACTTCTAGACTATTCTTTTTTTAGATGTGGCAAAGAGATAGGAAAAAATAAAATTGCAATCTAGTAATCAGGCTGCTCAAAGCCTCTAAGAAAAAGCTTAATGTCATGAAAAGTGTCATATCTTCAGCTTTTGACACTCTTAAAAAAAAAAGGTAAATATTTCTCATGTTCTTGGTATGTGAGTACTGCTGATAGAACTTTTTCTGATTGCAGTTTGTAGCAGAGGAAAAGCAGCATTTGCAGTTATTCAGTAAACAAATACAGGGATCTGAGAAGAGAAGGAAAGAAGCTATGCTAAACAGTTCTACTTTAAAACAGTCGATGTATTGTTTTGTCACTGATACTACTGCCGATTGTCAAACCTCTCATTCCTCAGTTTTGCAAACCTGATTATGGATTCAGCCAGGTATCCCAAAGCAGATTTTTTCCATGATTGTCATGCATGATTGTCTAGCAATGATTGTCATTGCTAGAGGTTTGCTGTGTGATTGGAAAATCCCTAATTGTGACATTAACTAATGCAGTTTTTTAATTATAGAATAATATTAAATAGTAAGAGACAGATTTAATTTCTGCGTGAAATTGAACTATAGAAATCTCAAAGATAATTTGCAGTTGAAACTGATTTATTTTACAGTTTTTAAGTTGTAAATTACATGTTGTATATGTTACATTCAGAGTATTATTCTCCCAATAGAGTAATATTAATGCTCTTGTGCAAATTGCTAGCAGAACTCAATCTGTTCAGGGAAACTGTAAGTAAAATGAGGCAGAGGAAAGTAAGATAGAGAATGTATTTTATGAGGTAAATGGGAAGATAGTGGCTTCTAAGTGTAGGAAAGTTTTAAGGCCAATAGGAAATTTAACTTCTCTGAGCGGAATAACGCATCAGTGAAAAAACGGAATTACTGAAGCTCAGGAACTTTTTGTTGTGTGAACATATACATTGAATAAAAATGAAATCTAACCACTGTAATGATCAGCCTCCCAGTTCAGATCTGTGTAAGATAAAGCAGGTGCATTTAAGATGGAGGGAATTTTAGGGACTATTATGATTTCTGCAATAGCAGGGGATTTTTATTCATTGATCCAGGCGATTTCTTGTAGCATTTCTTCCTTTAGCATAGGCATCTCCATTCTAAGACCATTTTTTTTCTTTATTTTTTAATGGTATGTGGTAAAAAGTATAGTTGCAGTGGTAGAAATAATTTCTGAAAATCTTTTATTACTTCATTGTCTTTGTCACAGACTTTCAGTGCAGGTTTTTTGATTTCCCATGCTGAATAATACTGCCACTAATACTTCTGCTTCAAAACTGTATTTAGTAGTTGTGAGGCACTTGGGTAAGTAATAATTTAGGAACTTCATGCCATGCATGATTTTGCTACCCAGTTGTCTCTTTGAGGCAATGAATTTTGCTCTGATAAAAAGTGAGTGACTTGTGAGTGGCTCTGACCAATACAAGGAGAAGAGATTTAAGTCTTTTTCTATAAAACCCAAGAGGCAGGTGTGGGTGCCTCTGCTGTTGGATAGCCAATCCATGTGAGGCCTTTTACCAATCTAGGGCAACTCTACTCGGTGGTAGATTGTCACTGAAAGCTTCCAGAACAGCCAAAAAGCTTCTGATAATAGCATAAAAGAACACCAATAAAATCAGTGAAACCTGTTAAGAGATGGTTCACTGGGTCTAAGCTAAGCTGGGTGCCTCCTCCCCTCACCCCCCCTCAGTATCATGATACATTGCCATTTCTGTTAGTGTTATAAAAGCACTTGGTGTATGTGCATGTGTATTTTGGTACAGTGTATTTACAGAGTGGTAACCCTCAGATATTTATTCATACTTCAGATCCCCGTTATGTTACACACTGCACGGATGCATAACAAAAATGCAGCTCTTGCTATGTGTTTTTATCTTACAAGCATAAGACAAGATGGACTGTAGAGGCAGATGAGATGTGGACAGGCATACTGCAAAGAGAGACACACACGTGCAGGCAAATTTATCTTGGCTATCCCCTCACTTATTGTATGGCTGTCGGAAGAACAAGCAAACACTATAGTAGGAAATAGATATTTTTTTTTCCTAAGTGTCTGTTGCCTTTCAAGAGCAGTATGGAAGGCAGATGCAGGGACTTGGAAGGCAGACGCAGGGACTGTGAGAATGAAGACCCTAGGCCCACTGTAGGAGAGGATCTGGTTCGAGGCCATCGTAGGAACCTGAAAGTATGCAAGTCCATGGGACCGGATGAAATCCGTCTGCAGGTTCTGAAGGAGCTGGCAAATGAAGTTGCTAAGCCACTGTCCATCATATTTGAAAAATCATGGCAGTCAGGTGAAGTTCACGATGACTGGAAAAAGGGAAATATAACCCCCATTTTTAAGAAGGGGAAAATGGATGACCCAGGGGACTACAGACCAGTCAGCCTCACCTCTGTGCCTGGCAAAATCTTGGAGCAGATTTTCCTGGAAGGCATGCTAAGGCACATGAAAACCAACAAGGTGCTTGGTGACAGCCAGCATGGCTTCACTAAGGGGAAATCCTGCCTGACCAAACTGGTGGCCTTCTATGAAGGGGCTACGGAACTGATGGACAGGGGCAGAGCAGTTGATGTCATCTACCTGGACTTGTCCAAAGCGTTTGACACTGTCTCACATGACATCCTTCTCTCTAAGTTGGAGAGACATCAATTTGATAGGTGGACCACTCGGTGGATAAAGACCTGGCTGGATGGCCGCACGCAAAGGGTAGTGCTCAATGGCTCAATGTCCAGCTGGAGACCAGTGACGAGTGGTGTCCCCCAGGGATCGATGTTGGGACCGGTCTTGTTCAACATCTTTGTGGGTGCCATGGACAGTGGGATTGAGTGCGCCCTCAGCAAGTTTGCCAATGACACCAAGCTGTGTGGTTCGGTTGATACGTTGGAGGGAAGGAATGCTATCCAGATGGACCTAGACATGCTTGTGAGGTGGGCTGATGCCAACCTGATGAAGTTTAACCATGCCAAGTGCAAGGTCCTCCACCTGGATCGAAGCAATCTGAGGCACAGCTACAGGCTGGGCAGAGAAGAGATTCAGAGCGACCCTGTGGAGAAGTACTTGGGGGTGTTGGTTGATGAGAAAATGAACATGAGCCGGCAGTGTGTGCTTGCAGCCCAGAAAGCCAACCGTATCTTGGGCTGCATCAAAAGGAGTGTGACCAGCAGGTGGAGGGAGGTGATCCTGCCCCTCTACTCTGCTCTCGTGAGATCTCACTTGGAGTATTGTGTGCAGTTCTGGTGTCCTCAACATAAAAAGGACATGGAACTGTTGGAACAAGTCCAGAGGAGGGCCATGAGGATGATGAGGGGACTGGAGCACCTCCCATATGAAGACAGGCTGCGAAAGTTGGGGCTGTTGAGCCTGGAGAAGAGAAGGCTGCATGGAGACCTCATAGCAGCCTTCCAGTGTCTGAAGGGGGGCTATAGGGATGCTGGGGAGGGGCTCTTCATTAGGGACTGTGGTGATAGGACAAGGGGTAACGGGTTCAAACTTAAAGAGGGGAATTTAGATTGGATCTGAGGAAGAAATTCTTTACTGTAAGGGTGGTGAGGCACTGGAATGGATTGCCCAAGGAACTTGTGGATGCTCCATTCCCTGGCGGTGTTCAAGGCCTTGGGTGGCATGGTTTAGTGTGAGGTGTCCCTGCCCATGGCAGGGGGGTTGGGACTAGATGATCTTAAGGTCTTTTCCAGCCCTAACTATTCTATGATTCTGTGATCAAGGCAAATTTTGAAGCAATGCAGCATTTACAAGAGGCTGTTTTTATTTAAATGGTCCCTCTGATTTTGCATGCATTACATAAAGGTAATGTTAACTTTTTGACTATAAATCTAATGCTTGTTGCTTGCTATCTGGGAGAAATCCTTTGTCTGGGAGCATCACTGCCCTTCTAAGAGGAGCTGTCACTTTGAAAATTGTGTATAATGCAACCAAACAAGCATCATTAGTTTTATTAGTAGTGATGACTTTAGCCTTCAAATATATTCCTAGTGTCAGATAAGTCTTTATTTGAAAGTTGCTTTAGGGATGCCTTTTCTTTTTACCCAGCCAGAATTGCGTAGCAAATCTCTACCAGCAACAGTTGCTTACTCATAGAAAAAGTGAGCCTACAAGGATGCTGGAGAGGGACTCTTCGTTAGGGACGGTAGTGATAGGACAAGGGGTAATGGGTTCAAACTTAATCAGGGCAAGTTTAGATTAGACATAAGGAAGCAGTTCTTTACTGTGAGGGTGGTGAGGCACTGGAACAGTTGCCCAAGGAACTTGTGAATGCTCCATCCCTGGCAGTGTTCAAGTCCAGGTTGGACAGAGCCTTGGGTGACATGGTTTAGTGTGCGGTGTCCCTGCCTACGGACAGATGATCTTAAAGTCCTTTTCAACCCTAACAATTCCATGATTTTAAATTCATGTTAAGTAATGCATATATGTGTTTCTAGTTCTATGTAATGGTTTTGAAAACGTCAATTGTATTGCTTTTATTTTTCATAATGGTGTGTCCCTGTTCAGCTTACTCTGTTCTTTAAATTAAATTTGAGCTGACAGTGATCTCTCACAGTTTGTCTACCATGTTAGGGTGAAAAAGGATATGCAGGTGTTTTTTTTCTCCATTCGTTCTTCTGGCTTCCCAAAAATGCTGAAGCTGATAATGGAACATTACTGGAGACATTTCCAAAAGCTAGGAGAGAAAGGGGAGCCCTATATAGCACGGACTGGCTTCTGGTTAACATTATACTGTGGTTAACATTATACCCTGAATGTAGTACCTGTGTCCTCTTAATTTTTGCTCTTCTGTTCATTATAATTTACTCTTGAAGGTCAGGTTTTCCACTTACAACTTGATCCAAGTTGTCTGCTCCCCTTATGACCAAAGCCTGAAGACCATCTTTCCTTGGGGTTCAATGACTAATTCTTTCAGGAACCAATCACAGCATCAAAAAATTGTTTCTGCATCTTCTCATGTGACATTAGTCCAGACTGGGTAGTTGAAATTTACTACTTCTGCATGTCTTGACTTTGTTCTGTCTCAGGTAATGCTTCCTGATCAAAGTCATTGTTCTTCTCAGGGAACTGGTATTATGGTCTCATAATGTGATTTCATTACTTACCTATGGTATTGACAAGGTGGGTTTTTTTTGTTTTGTTTGTTGGTTTTGAATTCCCCCCCCGATATTTTTAACTCGTTAATTTTTATTATACTTTGCGTACAGTCTCACTCCTTCACCTGCAGATACTGTTCTGTCATTTTGATACTGTTGTAGAAGCAGTTACGTTTTCTCACATTGTTCTTTAGCATTAACTATTCATACAAAATAAGATCAGGTAGCTCTGTGATTATATGGGAGGATAGGTCTGGCCTAGCATTAATAGTTTGTCATAAACCTGAACTGTTGAATATTTAAAGCATTCTTTTTTAATAAATCTTGAAACTTCGATGAATTCAAGTAGTGTTTTTTAACCTATGCCAACATCAGTTGCTATGATTCAATATATATTTTTTTTTTGTTCTTTTTAAACCCACATAATTGCTTCCATTTACTGCTGCCATATGCTCGTATCTTCTGGCGTTGAAATAGTGATTATTTCTTTTCTTTATCACTAATTCCAGCATTTTAGTTAATGCTTTGTATTATTAGTGGAAATAGTAAGGTAGTATATTTTTTGTTTGTTTCTTCTAAGTTCTATAATGAAAATATGACATTTCTAGTAAGCTAAGTCTTATTGTTCTTAAGGAGAAAAATCAGCCACAAGATAAAGGAAGTATCCCTTAGCAAGTACTATTTGTTCGGAGCGTACATTAGGGTTAAATCTGAAAACCAGAGATGTGAATATATAGGAATATAAATATTAAAACGTTTGTCGTTCCTCAATTAGATAAGAGGTGAGGGAGTTAAATATATCTTCTGTCTAGTTTTCATTTTAAATCATTATTTTTAAGAGTTCGTTATGGTTTCTCGATGAGACTAGGGAAAGTAATCATGGATTTTTACAGGAAAAATAGCTTTTTTTCTTCATGTATTTAGAAAAAATTCTTGCAAAGCTCGGAAGATTTAAAACCATTAAGAGTTATTTTTTTTTTGTCTATAGTCAGTAGTACAAATAATTGAATTAAGCACTATTCTGGTTTACAAGTGAACTCTTACCTATATTTCAGTATGTCTGTACTTCACAGATACGGCTTTAAACTTTAGTTCAGTATGTTTATTCCATATAAATTATACCTAATATAGAAGGCTCACAACTGGGTTATCTTGAAGAGTGAATTTTTTTACAGTAATAGTGCCTTGGAAATCACATTGCAAATCAGAGCTTAAAACCAGTGAGATGGTTTTGCCAGCTGAAATATGAGATTTTTTGTGGTGTTGTTTGTTTGTTTTTTCTTGGCTTTTTTGTTATGCCGTGTCTGAAATCACACGGAAACTGCTTGGAACCTTCATTAACTGTTGATAGAACAACACTGTCATAAATGTTTCTTATTTATTCCTTTGATCTCAAATTGCTTCACCGAGAAGAGGAAGAACCCCTGTAAAATGGGAAAACAGATACAGAGAACTGGCATGATCTTGTGAGGATATAGGACTGAGTGCATGCTTTAATAGAGTTAAAGCTTATGTTTTGACTTGTCTATTCACTGTCTTCCATCAGACCTGTTCTGTTTCCATCTGTGGCTAAACAGAGCCCAGGCTCAGCAAAACTTTTGGCTTAACTTCCCGTTTATTTGGAGTAATGTAAACACTGAAGAGCTAAATGCTTTTTTGAATCCAGGCCTCTGGAGGTTGCTTCTTTTATTTGTTTCAGAATCTTTCAAAAGAATTCTGATTATTGCAAAGAGCTTGCTGTCTATAATGATCTGTTGAATTGCTGAAGACAAATCAGCTGTCTGGGCTACTTGCTGTTCTGTTTGGTTGGCATATTGAACTGCAGATTGTTACATATGTATTAGAGAGATTATTTTTTGTGTTGTTATTGCTGAGTTTGTTGCTTAACTAACACAGATGTTTTCCTAAACAGATTTTAACTGTGTCTAATTACCCAAGTGTAGTCTAAATAATTCCATGGACAGTCCACTGTCTTTGACGGAGCAGGGACCATGTAAAAGAGATTTTAGTCTTCTAACAACACTTGAATTGATGACTCTGGGAATTTAATCAAGTGAAGAGAGGCTCCTATGTTTTAATGTTGAAGAACAGGAGCCAACCATCATCATCGTCCATCATCATCTATCTGAGTGACACACTATGATTTATGTATTGGTCATCTTGGTGTCAGTACTTTTCCCCTTGCGCCTGTGGATGAGGAACCACTGTTGTGATGCCTTCTGAAGAACCAGAATTATTTCCTTTCCAAGTCTGCCTCTGTTCTTTCATCTGTAATGTTTTAAAGACTGTGTTTATAGCATGCTTCATTTTTCTGATATGCTTGCATTTTCAATCCATACTTGGCCTCTGTGTTTAAATGTTTTCATTTCTCTTTGCCAGTTTTTTGGCTTGTGAATACTGTTTTGATTTCTAGGGTTTCTCTGTTGTTTGGCAGTTAAGTATTAACAGTTTAATGTTAAATTTGCATAATAGCAAGAGTGACTTGAGCACTTCCATTTGAAGCAGGAGGAGATATGATGTTTTTTCTTTTCTGTGGCTAGAGGGATGGAAAAGGAAATGGTCTATCATGCTCATAATGATTCAGTCTCTTTAATTTTTTTTGCACTAGTAAGAGTATATGTTTAATTGTGCATTTTTGTAATATAAGATATAGTTTTCCATTAAAATATAACTGTGCTTAAAAGTCAGGAGGCATTATTCTAATCTCATTTTTTTTTGCTGCAAAAGGGCAAAGATTTAAAAAAGAGGAGGGCCCTTTCCAAGTAAAAATTTTATCTTTTGAATTTGAGGGTTTAAAAAAAAAAAAAATCACTGAGCTTTTTCTTGGGTTTCAGCAGCTCTCAAGTCCCAAATTTGTCAAAAGGCTGTTCAGATAATTTCCTGCTTTTGTGGCTTTCTGCAAAGGACCTGTAAATTACGTCTCCATAATCTTTTATTGTGCTGAACCTTAGGAGTTGTTACTAAGCATGCCTAAAAGTCTTCCATAACCTGCTTAATTCTGCATATCCTCTATTTTGTGAAAAACTGGAGATGTGTATGCTAGCTTTCCCATGGTGCTGCCCACCCAGAGCCTCAGCCCTGACTGACAGTGCTGTTACGCAGATATCAGAGGAATTGTGTTAGTGTGAATTTGGTCACTGTTCTCTCTTGCAGGGAGGGTGGGGCCTTGCCAATAGTGTAGTCAGCTGTAGTGCTGTTTTGAGATGTGAACAGTATCTCAGTGGAGAGCAGTTCCCTTGACTTTTTTGTTTGTTTTTGTGGCCCATATCAGGAGACAGGTATCAGTTGCTGTCCTTAGTGACTGGTTTAGATAGGACTGAACACCTATGGTTTTGTTTCTCCCAAAACCATCTGTGTGCTTAATGCTGTCTCTTTTGGTCATGAAGAAAGGAGGCCTTGTCATTAATGATTTATTACTGTGAAGCTGTCTGCAGGAAGGATTGTCACCAGGCTGATGTCTGGTGCTTTGTGGCAGGGGCAAGTTTATCTTAATGAAATGGAAACAAGGATTTAGCTTTGAACTCTTGGTAAAGGGTGTCTTTTTGATGACCTAGGGACTTTGTTAAAAGGGAGAGGAAGATAAATCAATAGATTAAGTGCCTTTTTGAGACTTTATCTCACCACCCTTCATTTGTTGTGGAAGGGTCTCCCTGCCTTTGACTTTAATCTCAGTCAGTCCATGTGTTTTCAAGCAGTTACAAAAAAAAAAAAAAAAGGCTCAGTTGTACTTGCCTTTCAATGTTTACAGCATTTTATAGCACAGCATAAAGGAGAGCATTTGCAAAGCTGGATTTTGAAGTCTACTGGTGTTTGTAAGATTTGAGATTTTGAAATAAACATGCTAAGAGGAGGCAACTCTAAGTCGGGATGTTTGGAGGTGAGTAGTGCAGTCATGTCATCATGTCATGGTATTTGCCCAAAAGATTCTTTCAGCCCCAGTGATTTGCAGCTCGTGGAGTTAGAGTTGATGTCCTTCTGTTCAACACAGTATGTGTAACAACATGAGCAGTGCAGCTGTTTGCTGAAAGTAGTGTCAGTGTGTGGAAGGACAAGCTTATTAGCATTTTGCCGTAGATGGAGCTGCTGACAGAGTTGAAGTCTGATGTCTGTTGACAGAATTAACTCGACCCTCACCTAAATACTACACACAGCAATAGTGAGATTCAGTGGATTCCCCTTCTGCAAATGCAGACTTCCACTTTTCAAGTGGTCATGTGAAGATGATGGTCTCCCTTTAGCTTATTAATGGACTTCTGTTGTGAAACATAGTACATTATTTTTGCTAATACCAACTCAAATCTTTTTTCTTTTAATTACATCCCTGGTTTTTTTTTTTTTGCATCCCTGCAGCACATTGCAAACTCAGATATAGGATTCTTGAGTAGGGTTTCCTAACAGTCAGTAAACCCAGTTGTAGTAGCTACCTGATTTCTTTTTAGACAGACTTTTGAAGAGACACAAGCCATATAACTGATGATTTTATATTATTACCTCTATTTATGTACAAGCTTAAGGTATAGATGGTTTTCTTCAAACTCATGGGCAGACTCAACAGAACACTTAGGATCTTGTTAATCTGCAATGATTTTAAGTGATTAATTATAGTTTGCCACATTTTTTATTACTGATGGAAGCAAATTTCTCAGGGCTGAACTTTGAGAATTTTGTGGATATGGATCAGTAATATGTTTTATTTTCTTTGAGTTTGTGCATCTTTCTTTTTCACCCCATTAATCCCTTTATTCTAGTGATTTTATTAATTGTTTATGTACTGCTTTAGATTTCAGCTGTCATATTAAAACATTAACTTCATTTGTATGATTAAGGGCTTTCTTTCATGTCATGGCTCACCACTGTTTTAACTTTTCCCTATATTCCCATTTTTAATGACTTCGAATAAAAGCAAGTAAGTGTACCCTAGTTTAGTAACATAAGAAAATTAAGATTTCAGCAGATTCTGAGTGCTAATAAGGAACTTTAGGTCAAGTTTTGCACTTAAATAATTTTATGCTATCAAAGTTTTTAGATGCTTTAGTTAGAGATTCAAATATGAATGGAAGTAGCTATTTGATGTGTATGATCATAATATATAGGCCATATTGCCATCAGCAGCATCTAGTATGTAGCTTGTTAATTTTTCCCTTTCTGACATTAAAGGGACAAGGTGGTGGGCTTGAGTTCATCTTCCTGTAGGTCTGAGAGGAGATGCCCGCAGAAGCCTCTTGAATTCTTGAGGTTGCTCCTCTGAGATCTGTCAGGCGTATTTAACTGTGTGCCTTCCAGCAGTGCTGGTCTGAACTGATGTGTTCTCAGTGTGCTGTAGAAAGACCTGTGTTTGGATAACTGCTGGCAGAGCTGCCTGTTGCATGCAGGGGTATTCATTCATGTGCTCAATCCCATAAAGGTTGCAGAAATGAGGCATTGGAATGTGCTTGTGTTCACAGTTAAGCTGCCATGAACTCAAGCTCAAACTGAAGTGGTTGCTTTACAAATTTAACTGTGAATAAGTGAAACCTGCTGCTGTCTTTTAGTTTTTAATATTTGATAATGCTAAGATATGTGGTAACATGTAGTCCAATAAGGTTTATTTAAGAGGGCTTCCTAATCCTAAGAAAGGTAGAGGCTCCCCCACCATGACTCAAAGCATGAAAGGTGTGGGATTCAGATCTTGAATTTAAAGTCTGTCTGTGAGTAGAAACATGGAGAAAGGAGGTGGAGCTATAGCAGCTTGTCTGTCTTCTCTGGTGTATGATGGCCCTTCACGCTGTTAAGGATTGCAATAGTTAATAGGGCTCAAAACAGGAACAATAAAAAAAAAAAGATGTATTTACAGGCGAGTCAGCCAAGAGACCACAGCAGTGGTAAAAATTATGTTCTTGCATTGTTTGTAGCTGTGAATTAAACACTCCAATTCATACATACACTTTACTAAATGGATGTATTCTACAAGTTAAACTGAACCAGGTAACAATTTCGCAAAACCCTAACATCTAAAAGCAGTCGGAGTAATTTTCTGTAGCTGGGGATAAGAGAGATTTGCTATATCTGGCATGTGTATAGGAAAATATGCCAAAAGATAGCAGCACTGGTGAGGCAAAAATGAGTCATCTCCAGTTCTGTGAACCAGATGGAAATTTTTCTTTTAAGTGGAGGTCAATTTTATAGCTATAATAATATCGGAGCTCATTGAAAATGTCTGTGAAGGCATTTTTTACCCGAAAATGGTTTCTGCTGAAAGAACTTTTCTTCTTGTCTCAAATGTTTCTATTTCCATTAAAAATTATAACTTTCATGCAGGACAGAAAATGATGTATAGATTTTTGAAAGGCAAGTATTATTTTTAATAGATGTAGTTTGCAAAACCAAGGAATGATAGGGCAGATTTTCATATCTGTTTCTCATAATAACCTTCAGGAAATGTTACCCCCAGTTAATTTACTTCCATGGAAATAGATAACTCCAGGATTAACAGTAAGCAAAACAAGCTCAACAATGCAGTTACTGAAAAGAACAGAAGGAGAACATCCTCCTTGCCCTACAAGGAAGAAATTTGTGGTTTAAGGTTTCTTTTAGGTACTCTTTAGAGAAGATTTTTTGTGGTAATTACACTTCTGAGAGCTTCTGGCTGTCATATTTTCAGAATAAACTGTGAGTCCTGTTTTTGTGTAGAATAAAAAAAAATATAGCTGACTGAAGGAATTTTGCATAATGATAGGTAAATCATCTACGTTTTATCCTGGGAAGGTCTACTTGTTTAAAAATGGGAAAATATCCTAAGTAAATAATTTGAAACCAGAGATGACATTCAGCCAATTATCTAAAACAAACAGAAGGTGATACAGAATATCTCTTCCCCTCCAAACTTGACTTAAGGAGGGAAAGTAACAAGTACTGGTTAAATTCAAATTGAATCTACTCTTTATCATTGTCAGTATATCTGTCTCCCATTCCAGAAGTTCCTGGCCAAATTGGTTACTTAGTTTTTTGGCTAAGAAAAGGAGTGTGACCAGCAAGGTCAAAAGAGGTGATCCTGCCCCTCTACTCTGCTCTTGTGAGACCTCACTTGGTTTATTGTGTGCAGTTCTGGTGTCTTCAACATAAAAAGGACATGGAACTGCTGGCACAAGTCCAGAGGAGGACCACGAGGATTATCAGGGGACTGGAGCAGCTCCCGCATGAAGATAGGTGTTGGAGTGTTTCTTGTTGAGAGTGAACATGTGGGCAATCCAGCCTTTGACTTAGCCTCACTCGAGTAGTGAGCGGAGGGCTTCATAGGCTACTGAAAGGGTTAACAAAGGATGCCTACATGCCGACATGAAGAGGACCTTGCCTTGGGGAGGCACTGAGCACGCTTACCACAAAGGCACTGAGCACCCGCAATCAGGTTACCGCAAAGGCACTGAGCAGGATGTCGGCGCCGGATCAGGTTACCACAAAGCAAACCTTGCTTGCAAAACAGGAGCCTGTTGCTATGGACGTTTCATAAGTTAACCAATCAGACGTTATCGACTGTTCCAGTACTTTGTAACTTTTCTATAAAAGGTGGTGCTTGCATTTAATAAATTGTCAACGTTTGATCACATTGGTCGTTGCTGCGTTGTCCATGATCTCCCGCCGCAGATAGGCTGCGAAAGTTGGGGCAGTTGAGAGTGAAGAGAAGGCTGCATGGAGACCTCATAGCAGCCTTCCAGGACCTGAAGGGGGCCTGTAAAGATGGTGGGGAGAGACTCTTCATTAGGGACTGTAGTGATAGGACAAGGAGTACCGGGTAAAAACTTAAAGAGGGGAAGTTTAGATTGGATATGAGGAAGAAATTCTTTCCTGTAAGGGTGGTGAGGCACTGGAATGGGTTGCCCAGGGAAGCTGGGAATGCTCCATCCCTGGTGGTGTTCAAGGCAGGGTTGGACAGAGCTTTGGGTGGCATGGTTTAGTGTGAGATGTCCCTGCCCGTGGCAGGGGTGTTGGAACTCGATGATCTTAAGGTCCTTTCCAACGCTAACTATTCTATGATTCTATTCTATCATTCTATGATCTTCTACTTCTGAATGTGTGCTGCTAATTTATGTGCAAGAAAGTAATGACTCTGTGTGGAAAGGACTACCAAAAATACCTCAAATACACAAATCAGAGATTTAGGTTTTTTTGTGGGTTGATTTTTTTGTCGCAATTTTTTGGGTGCATTTCTTCATGTCTGTTTAGAGATTTTATAGGAATTTCACATCAATACAAATTCACCTTCTTATGTAAATATTTACTTTCACATTCAAATATATACTTTAAACTTGCATGATTCTTAAGGATCTTAATCCCCTCAAAAGGCATCTCACTTGTGCTTAACAGTTCTTCGAAAAGTAGCTTGTTTTCTGTTTTTGCCCGGGAGATTGCTTAAACACTTCTAGAAAATTAATAGAAACATTCGAAACTGTAAAAGCTTCTTAGGCAGCCACAGGCAATGACATAATATAAAATGCTTGTGCTATATTTGGCCATAAACTCTTATCTTTACATAGGAATTAGGCATTTATGTTTGTTTTTTAGTATGAAATTTATGAAATACTCAAAACTAAGGATTTGAGTAGCAGGTAAAGCTTTACTACAAGGTATTTTTGAACTCTGTGGAGTTTTCCTAAAAAATACATGAAGGCAGTAATGTGTGAAATTACATAAACTTTCTTTGAATGTAAAAATGATTTTTCTTATCATTAGCTATTCAGCCCTTCTTAGAGACACACACAGTTTTATTTTTTAGGCGGGTACTACATTTCATGACCATCTCTAATAAGTAACTGAAATAGAATATACATACAAGTTGGCATGAGGGAAAGGAAGAAGGCAATGAAGGAGGAGATAGTAAGCTCAAAGGAAAAGTTTAGGTAAATTGTTGTTATATTTGCATTTTAACAAGATTAGAGTTGGAGGAGAATGTTTTGGTTAAGGCAAGGGAAATGAGTGGCTTGGTAATTAAGATGCAAAGGAAGAAGAGCTTGGAGCAATAAGTGCGGGAAAAAAAAATACAGAGGTGGAGAGATGTTATGAAGAGAGGGTCAGGACCGAGTGTCAGTTAGGATGTGACAGGAGCAAGTGAGAGATCCAAGGCAAAGGGAATCATGGCATTGCCTGCTGTGAGTGTGCTAGAGACATCAAGATTTCTGTGTTTTCTTGCATGGATTGTAAATGTGAGCAGGTGCTTTATTGTGGAGAGAGGAACACATCTAATTCAGTGAGGTCAATCCAGGTGTTAACTGTTTTGAAATGGTAATTGAATTGATGCTTATGGACAGTTTCTTAACACTTACGAAAGTGTATCAATCAAATAAACAGAGGACAAAACAAAAAGTGGTATGTTTAGCATCATTAAGCTTTGCAGCAATGCTGTACAGTGCCAGTCCATTTCAGCACTGGTGTTAGCAATAGTTTATAGTGTTATTTCTTAGCATATGCTTCATAGGAAGCTTTATTCTTATTGCCCTTTTGCTTCCGAGTAGGTTTGTAAGATGTATTTTCTTTTAAATTGGCATGCTACAATTAAATGTACCTTTAATGAAAATTGCAATTTCTGGGAAATGTTGCTGATCTGATTATATTTTCCTCTGTTGTAAAAACTCTAGACTTAATGTATGTCCCGTGTTGTTTCATGACTTGGGAATAAAAGGGAGAGAAACACGAGAGAGGGGGTTGGAAAAAGTTGGCTTAGGTCCTTGAAGATAAGTCCAAGAACATTAAATCTCATGTTTTGGTGGAGAGCAATATAAAGCCTAAAAATTGGGTATTTTTTAATAAATATTTTGGTTACGGTTAAGCCACATAAGTGTACACTTCAGGATTTTTAAAGCTTTCTGTATTTGCATAAATATTATTAAAGAATAATATTTTAAGAAGCTGTATTTCTATAATGAAAGTCTACATAGTGTATCTAATTGCAAAAATTAAAGGCAGTTAACTGTTGAAGGACAGTTGTCCCCGTGAACCCCCACTTAACTGGAACACTTCAAGTCAACTCAAAACTACTGTCTTTGTTCTTTGAAGTAATTAAAACAACTGTGGTGTTTGTTCATGATATTACTTTTTGTTTTGTTTTGACGGAACTAGCTTTAGCCACAAATAATAAACAATTCTGCATGCACAAAACCCTGGTGGATTTCTGGCGCAGATTTGATACCTCAAATATAAATCGTAATTTCCTTCAGACATGCTTGCATTTTATATGATAAAGCAGAGTCTACCACTGAAAAGCAAACTTATATAATTTGGCTATGTACAGCCCATGTGTCACAGAGAAACCCCAGAAACTTTTGAGAATTTGCTTTTATCATTGACTTTGCTCCCTTTTTTTCCAGCTGCAAAATGGAACTGAACAGATGTGTAGTCCCATCTGGATGAATGAAACAGATGCAGTCACCAGAAGAGACTTTCTAGGCTGCTAAAATGAACATATTATTGTAATTTTTTTTGTGTAAAATGTCTTACTAAGACACACCTTGATTACTTTCTGTTTGGCATTACCTATTTTAGTAATGATTGAAGTCTGGTTTTGCTAGGTTCTGCCTACCATTAGCATTATGATACAGTACTGTTTCTGCCAAAGGCAACACCTTCGAGAAAGCTCTCAGCATGTCATAAAGTAAATATAATCAGTCTTACAATGATATATTAATTATGTAAGTATTTCTTGAGAAAGCAAAAAATAACAGCTGAAACATCTGTGCAGTTTTTATTTTTGCACTTTGCAATTTTGCCTCTGTGTTTTCACTGCATCTAGATACTGCTTTAGTTTCCTAGTTAAGTATGTGTGAAAAATTTCAGGCTTTCAGTTCTTAAAATACCATCTTAAAAACATCCTTATAGGTTTTTCTTTAACTAAAGACTAAGCCTGAGCATTTAAGCTCAAAAATGGCTCCTTTCAGAACCATTCCAGTGTGAATAATGCAGGTTTGCATCCTCAACTGCAATAATCAGTGTGAAAAGCTATGCAAAATTTTAATTCAATGTATTACTATGGAAATGGTGAAGTGACCTACCAGGAATCTATGGTGATTTCAGGGAGGCAGGTACAGAAGGATTTACATTCAAAATTGAGGAAGTTGAGATAGAGGGGGAAAAAGTGCAGCAGGTATTCAGGTGCATAGACCCCTTTTTGTTTCAGTGACTTTGTTCTTAGCAGGTAATATGGTCCTCTGCTATATACTTAACTGTGCAAGTGTTAAGTGTCTGCTATGCTGAACTCTCTAGTGACGCTGAGAAAGTTGGGGCTGTTTCAGCCTCTGTAGGAGAAGACTGTGTGGAGACCTCATAGCAGCCTTCCAGGACCTGAAGGGGGCCTGTAAAGATGGTGGGGAGAGACTCTTCATTAGGGACTGTAGTGATAGGACAAGGGGTAATGGGTTCAAACTTAAACAGGGGAAGTTCAGATTGGATGTAAGGAGGAAGTTGTTTACTGTAAGGATAGTGAGGCACTGGAATGGGTTGCCCAGGGAAGTTGTGAATGCTTCATCCCTGATGGTGTTCAAGGCGGGGTTGGACATAGCCTTGGATGGCATGGTTTAGTGTGAGGTGTCCCTGCCCATGGCAGGGGGGTTGGAAGTAGATGATCTTGAGGTCCTTTCCAACGCTAACTATTCTATGATTCTATGTTCCTACTGATGGCAATGGCTAAACTTCTTTTGACTTCTGTAGTGGTGCCCTTGAAATTTTTCTGGTTTTCTTTGCTTATTTTAGCAGAGATTTTTATAACGGATAAATATTGGAAGAAAAAGAAAAAGTTATTAGGTGATGTCAATTTTTTTCTTCCATAGTTCATGATATTGTGTTGACATAGCAGGCAAGTGTCTTGTCAATTACCTTGTAGTTTCTCACACAAACATTTCAGCATTTCCTTTCTGAAGTATTAATGCCAGTGGTTGTTCATTATGATTGTCTATGCTATGCTAGTGACCTTCTGCTTTGAACTGGTTTAACTCCTGCATGCTGGAGTGTTTTCAAGTGTTAAGGCACAGAGAGGCCAGTACAATTTCGTTCTGTAGGCTTTGCTCTCTTTAATTTTCACCTCTTTCTAGTTTAGTAATAATACAGGCTTTAGAATGAACCTAAAATTATGTCAGTATTGAAGCAGAGAATATGCTGTAATTACTTAAGCAAAGTTCATGGTTGAAGTTATCTGCCATTATCTATATATCTTGCTTTCCAAAGAGATTTCTTTTTCATTATGTTTTACATCTGCAGTAGTGAGATCAGTGGCCTGCTCAACAAGCATTGTAAGGATCTCTACCTAGCTGTAAATATTCTTAAAATTCATGACAGCATGTGGGGAAAAGACAAAAATTTTATGTCTAATTGCTACTTAAGATGAATCATTTGGGGCTGAAGGCCAAGTAAAACCAGAAACCTTGCATTTTAACTTATAACTGCCAGTAGTACTGATTTGATACTGACATATGTGTATATATGTATGCATGCATAAATCTTGTTCAGTGGTCTGTATGCTGCAATGCTAACAGTATGCTCTATCATGCCCTGGGCTTATAAATCTTTTTCTTTGGGGGGAGGAAAAAAGGATGTCCTTTTCTGCTGTGGTAGTTACTGTAAGAATTAGTGATTTATAACATGTACTTAGGCTCTGTTGTCACCAGTCTATTGTCTTATGCCTGCCCATAAAAATAGGACATGAAGACAACTGATAATGCTGATCTAAAATGAGAAGTATAGCAGGATTTATGATATCAGCTATTCAGTTTGTTATTTTTTTTCTTCTTGACATTAGTTTGTTGCTTAGGATATGACTCGTATGATCTAGAAATCTATGTCTAAGTTCTAAGGTACTCATCTATGTAACTTAGTCTAAAGGGTCCCTGAAAGTAGCCTTTTCTATTCATTTAATGGCCAAAAAAGGCAAACAAACAAACCAACAATAAAAAAATAAAATAAAAACAAACAAACAAACAAGCAAACGAAAACAACAAAAAAGGAGCCTAATGGCACAAGCTTGGACGTAGATGCCTGAAGCTTGACTACAGCAATCCTACTCCTCTTTCTGGGACAACCAGCCTTATGGAAGCTGGACCGTCAAAGCCTCACTAATTTGTACTTTCGTCCCAGAATTTGCACTGGCTTTTCATGCTCCATCTAAACATTTTGAAGCAGCTGGTGGAGCAGTGGAGAGATGGCTGGCTTACAACTCCTGCTAGCCGCGAGGTATCTATAAACCCCGGGTTGCCTCAGGATTTGTTTGTGCTGCTATCATGTTGACTGTCTCCTATCCCTCAGCCATTTGGGGGCCAAAGGTGTTGCATGCACATGCTTGTAAGTTAATACAGAAACTGAGGAGCAGCTGCTTTTGTGACTGAGGACTTGGGGGTTGTGAGTGGAGCTGGAATGACTGGTTGTCAGTTTGCTTTGAGTAGTGAGCTTTGCATGTGATTCGGGTTGAAATTAATATGCTGAGTGAGATGTTCTTTTCTCAGTTTTTATGTTATTTGGCTAAGGTGATGGACAGTGAAAGAATGTGAAATCCCAGTCCGCAGTGTGCTATTTGTTGTTATTGACAACATACCTGTAATTTCAATAGTTATACAAAGCTTGCATAAATTTCTTTAAATGTATCAAAGCCTTGGGCTATTGTGAGTTAGTTCTCGTACTTCTGCTTCACAGAAAACACAAGACTGTGTTCCATAGAAGGTGAATGTTTGTTTCCTCCTTATCATCAGACAAGCTGATATGAACACGCTATGGGTGAGCTGCATCTCCCCTAAGCTGGGACACAGTGTCCTAAGGGGCACCTAAGTCACCCCAGCCTAAGCTGATTATTGCAGAGTCCAAGGAGAGGAGGAGATACTTGCAGAGGGCACTTCATCATGACTGTCTTAAATTCTGGTTTCACAAGGAGGTGCCTCGCTTTCTGGAAAACTGATCTCCTGCCATGGACTCTGAAGGGAACTATCTAAAGATGTAAATAACAGATGGTTGCTGAACAGACTTAGGTGAGTGAATTTTAGATGCCTTAAGTTAGGTATGGTGTATCCTGCTCTAAATGGTTTGCAGGAGCCCAGTAGAGCTGAAAGAATCATGTAAGAGCTCATGGTTCTTAGCCTCTTTGAAATACAGAAGGTCATCAGCCTACTATTGCTGCTGTACGTAACAGTTGTTTAAATAAACACTAAAATCAGTGAGTTTAGAGGGCAAGCTTTGAAATAGAATCATGACACAAAAAGAAATCATGTGCGTATACTGTGTTCAAGGCAACGTGAAAGATTGAATGAAACTGAATTACACCTGTGTTTTAATGGTAGATATTAAACGTTAGTTGATATGCATGAAGGAATGAAAAATGGTAATGCAAAGTGATATTCTCTGTAATGGGTGGACTAGTTAATATATTAAGTTCTATGATTTAAACATATCTTACATTAAGTATTAAATGTAAAAGGTGTTAAAGTACAGCCATTTAGTCATGTAACATATGCAGAAAACCAGCAAAAAAAAGTCCCAGGATTAAAAATTCTATCCTTGATTTTCTTTGGCTCAGATGAAACCATTATTCTGAATCCACTTTCCTGGTTAAAATGTTCTTTTCTTTTTCTCAGACATCTGTGATTTAGAATTAATGTGATAGTGCAATTTTTAGTGAAGGTGGCATTTAACAAATAGCAGCCTGTGAAAAAAACAGGCTGTACATACAGCTTTATACTGAAAATAGAAGTGATAATTTTGCTCTCTTAATAGCAATTCTGACAGAATTCTGGGAGGCCGGCTAGTATCAGATACAGCTCAGATGATGACATGTTACTTTTTACTGTCTTAGTACAGTGGAAGCAATGGCAGAATTCCTTACTGAAAATAGGAGTGGGAAAAACAGAGTTCAGCATATGATCGTGAAATCGCTATTAGAGAATTTGTGTTTTCAGGTTTGATAAACCTGCTTTCAGCATTTGATTGTTCGAGAAAATGTACTGTTAAAGTGTAATACAGAACCAGTAATTTCACTGTGTAAGCAAACATGACAATAATTTATTCTTACTTGTTTTCAGCCTGTTTTCTTAGTTGGGAGTAGAATAAAGCATACTTTTTATCCCATGTCATGTAAAATATATATATAGAGAAGAATGGACTAACGAGTATACAAATATAAATTTGTGGTCTATAATGTTTAAGTTTGTGCTTGTACATAATATTGTGTGTTGAAATATTTGCTGGTGGAAGTTAGAGTAGAAGCAGGTGGAAGGTAGTCCAGTTTCAGTATTCTTGGTGATAATTTTCCATGTCACCATCTCATTTATGACAGCTGGTGGGTTTGTTTGGGAGAAGAAATCAGGAATCAAACTGTCTCTGAATCTTACGTTGCAACACGTGCATGAGCTTGAAAGATATTTTTGCAATTGCTTAATAGCGTATTTTTGGGACTCAAAGTTCACTGCAGCCTTCTGCAGCAAGCAGTCATTGCACCTGATTAAAGTCTGTGGAGAATTACCTGCTGGCATGAGAACCTGGTGATAAAGCTGTTTTCTTGTGTATCTGAAGAGTCCTTGATTTTTATTATTTTCTTGGTTAGCAGTTGCTGCAATATACACCCTGCTGGTTGACTCTCACAGCTTTTCTGTGACTCTTCAGGTCCACAGTGAGACTATAATGACATAAATTATAATCGAGAGAAGTGATTAAAAATGGAGAGTGCCTGGCAAGCTGGGATAAAGGGAAATTTTTTTAGGAACCCATACATTTTTACTGTTTCAGAAGACAGGCGTAGCATAGAATTTGTTGTTATCTACTTACTGTTCTGTTAATAGTTTTAATATCCAAATCTACAGCGCTGTGCTTTGATTTCTTCTGTAGAATTTGTCAATCCAACATACACTGCTATTGTGCTGAATATTTCATTTTTTTAAGGCTTTTTATACTTGAATTATTTTCCAGTCTATCAAACAGAATGCAAATGGAATGACAAGACAATTGCTGCAAAATTTATAGTATGTTTTTCTGTGAAGGAGGTATTCTTTGATATTGTCAAGTACTGATTGAGTAGCAGCAAGCTGCAGGACTTGGTAAAGTACAGAGGAATATCTCATGCTGACTAAAACCTGTGGATGTGTGACTGCTTGATGATGTGGACCTAAATTCTGTAGCAGAAATCTGACCATTAGAACCTGCATGGCAGCTTCAGTGTAAAATATAAAATTCAGCGTTTCGTATGTTCTGTTTGAGGAAGAAATACTGCAGTCACGATAAGAACTGTTCAGGTGTTTAGATATTCAGTGTATTGATGCTTGTTTTTGAGATGTGTCTGTATTCAGGGTGCCACAGATCCCATCCCCCATTCAACAGCAAAGTAACCTATTAGTTTCAGAAGCAGCAAGCGCAGGGGGCCAGCTAGAGCAAAGACTGGCAAAGTATTTTGGGATTGTTATAGCACCTTGTTTAGATGCATTTAGGAAAGGTCTTCTGTCATTCTGCACCCTCTATACATGTTATTTTCTAAATTATACAAATGACACATCATTACTTTAGGGAATCCTTCTGGGGACTGATGTTGCCAAGTAAGCCCTGTGATCATGGTATGTCTTGGGATGTGTTAAATGAAATAAAGATTTCTTAGTTAATGGCATTATACTTTTCCTGGGACATACCAGGGCAATTTTATGGCTTATATAACAGTGGTTTGAGACTGAATTTTAAAGCCAAAATAACATTTTTCAAGTTTTCTTTTATCGTAAAAGTGAGGTAAAAGTAGAGCTGGCAAGTTAAATGAAATGCATAATTACTATTGTCTAGAACATCTTTCCCATGAAGCAGAATTCACTAAAACATAGGGCTGTCAGTGTGGCTTGTCATACTGTGACTTGATTAAAACCGTAGTATAAATATGGCTTAACAACTATGATTCTAAATTTGGGTAAAGTTAACAAGAATTGTCAATGCAATCTGTGGTTCCCTGCTTGAGGAATGTTTTCCTCGTAACACTTTCCTTGTAAAGCTGAGTACCATTACTAGGACTGAAAATGTATGGCAATAAGAAAATGACCCTCTCAACCACCCCAGAATTAACTGTGACAGAACATCCTCAGCTATCCCAGTACGGCTGCCTTGACTGGCAGCTGGGGTGGAACACCTTCCCAAAAATCAGAAATTATTTTATCTTTGTCACACAATATGCATATAAATGGAAGTGTTCTAGGTATAATGATTTTTTCTTAAATGTGATCAAGATCAGGCCACTTCTCCTGTTTGGAATTTTGACTTTCTTGTACTGTTAGAACACTACAGTCTGGTAACTGCAGCTTAATGGGAAAGGACCCTTCATCTTTTTATTTGCTTTCTTTTTCTTTTTTGAATGCTGTGGGGTTCTTTGAAAGTACCCTTGCAAAAACCGTCAAATGTCTGCTTCCCTGACCTCTCTAGGTATGTGGGGAGGGGCTACCAAGCCTCCCTGCCTTTCTTCCCACTGATCAATATGGCCAATTATTTGCCATCATTAGAACTGAGTTAGAGGAGAGATCAGAGAGGCTTTTTAAACTGAAGTGTGTTTAAATTTTTTCTCTGTAGAAAAGGTTAGTTGTTAGTCCCAACTGCAATATGGCTGCTGTTTTTTGGCCAGATTTCTTGGCTTCATGAAGTACTGTTCCTTTTACGCATCATGAGGAACTGAGCTCAGTCCCGCCTGGCACAAGGTGAGTCCCCAGTTGTCCTACTGCTTCTTTTTATCTTGTTTCTCTTCAAGAAGAAAAGAGCAGTAAGTTTCCAGTTACGATTTTGCAAAATACAGTTACTGTTCAAACCTGATGACATTTCTGCTAGAGCAGAGGAAAGATATCTCAGCTCTGGGCCACGCGCAGCCTATTCAACCAAGTATCTGACCTGTTCATTGCTGCCCATTCCCAGGGCTCTGCAGGTAAGCCCACCAAGCAGACTTCCAGCTGGTTTATTTTAGTGTATATTTTTTCTAGCACTTGAATAGTTCTCCTGATATGGTCTGTAGCTGCTTAAAGGCACTCCTGATGGGGAACATCCCCCCGCAACAGTCATTGCATGCTTTAAGTTTTCGTTTCCTTCCTGTTGCAGCGTATATGTAACGTTGTACTTACTAATGATATAATTTATCTCTAAATTGAACTTGGAATAGTCTTGCCTGGGAGAACTGTGTCTAAACAAATACAACCAAAGAGATGTGGAAAAGGGGCATACGCACAGGGGAATTACTTGACTAGTAAATTATAAAAGTTTGGTGTGAGATCTGGGAACAAAATCTATCTGCTGCTTCTCTCAATTTAGCGTTCTTCCCTTCAGCTGCGCTATTCCCACAGAATGCAATTATCTCCTGCTATCTAGGGACTGTAGTTGTTTAGATGTGAAGTTTGCAGTTCAGTGTTTTAAGACTGCTGCAGTCTTTATTTTGTACAGTGATTTTTTAATTTTTTTTTTTTGAGAAATACATATGTTTGGCAGGTTAAGAAGAGATAAATGTGGAGTGGCAGCACTGTTTGGAGACAGTGGAGTGTGTTCATTGTCCCTTCCAAAAAGGGACCAATATCCAATCTCTTTAATGGGAAGCTGAAAACCTTTCTGATTGCTTATGTAGCAAAGATTCAGTGTTATGATTGCTTGGGGTTGCATAATATGCTAGAGCTCCAGCTATATGAGGACCCTTTCATGGCATTTTAAGCTGGGTAGAAATTGAATGTTGGTAGTTCTGGTGTCATGGGAAGATACCACATCTCGTCCTCATAGTTTCATTAATGGGCTGCAGAAAAGAATAGTTTATAAATCGGAGATGCTCAGAAGAGAAATTATGAGCAGAGGTCTTGAGAGAATTTATCAAAATGGAATTAGTCTAAGAGGGAGGAATTCAGAAAGGTGGTAGACTTCTCATGGTGATAAGGCAATATTGCATGGGAAATGTATGAAGCGAAAGGGTTAATCTCACAAATTAGAGCAGCTTCAGAATGACAGCAGGGAGCAATATTGGCAGAGGATTACATAGCTGAAACAGGCAAGGATTAGAATGAATCTTTAACCTTGTTCCAAAAATAGTTGTAATGGTTTAAGCCTAGCTGTAACTCAGAAAAAACACGCAGTCTCTCTCTCACTTCCCACTTTTCCTCCCTCTGGCTCCCGAAGGGATGGGCAGGAGAATCAAAAGAATGTAACTCCCACGGGTTGAGATAAGAACAGTCCAGTAACTAAGGTATAACACAAACCACTGCTGCTACCACCAATAATAATAATGATAAGGGAAACAAGGGAAGAGAATACAACCGCTCACCACCTGCTGACCGATACCCAGCCCAACCGAGCAGAGATCTAACCCTTCTGGGTAGCTGCCCCCATTTTATACAGTGGGCATGACGTGCTGTGGTATGGAATACCTCTTTGGTTAGTTTGGGTCAGATGTCCTGTCTCTGCTTCCTCCTGGCTTCCCCCCCTCCCTGGCAGAGCATGAGACTCAGAAAGTCCTTGGTCAGATTAAACATTACTGAGCAGCAACTGAAAACATCAGTGTTATCAGTGCTGTTCCCAGGCTGAAAGCAGCAGCTACTAAGAAGGAGAAAAATGACTGCTGCTGCTGCTGAACCCAGGACATAGTAAAAAACCAAACTACTGTGGCAGGTGAGTCTTTGGGAATTGGAGAGGAAAGGTCTCATGATAGAATGGGTCACTGCGAAATATCAGTCTGGAAGAGCCCTTAAGTGGAATGATTCAAGAAATAGTGGTGAAAAAATTACGAGAAACTGTTCTAGGATTAAATGTGCCAGCTCAAGCAGATGGTTATAGCACTGACTTAGCCTCCTGAGTCTGCTCACAAGATACAAGACCAAGGGCTCATGTATTCTTGCCTGAAAGGGATGATGCACAGAAGATGTTTTCACAGTCTGAGTTGGAGTGAGAGGTTCTTGTCCATGAAACACGAGTTCTGTTAGAGCCTTCATGCTGTGGAACTTGTTAGTAGGGTGCCCTGGTTTCGGAACAGTAATATGTTCAGTTTCAGTTTAAGTATTGTGTGACCTTGAATGTATTATTTTTTTAACATGTGCCTCTGGTCTCCAGCTGAGATTAATGAACTCTTTCTCAGACAAGTGTAGTGAAACTAAAACCCTTCAGTGATTATTTTCAGATACTGGTGAGAGTCTGGATTTATTAGCTTGGACTGAGCACTGTGGGGTTATGAGATAGTTGGCGTTTGTTTAGAGGCAGCTTGTTAAACTGCCTGACTCAGGTTATAGATATAATTTTGTGTTTGCCTGCAGAATCTTGTGAGCACCTTTTCTAGCATGCTCTCACCTGTCTTTACTGGTGCTGTTATTCACACCAACAAGATCAAATATAGCATAGATATGCTCCTTGCTGTAATCACACCTTTGATTGCAGAAGAGACATGACCTGGAACTAGTGACTGAGGGTGTAAATGCAATAGAATTCTTACCGAATTCCTAAAATAAGTGGAATTACATCAGAGGTATATTTGACATACTGGGACTACTCAGAAGCCGAAATCAGCCCACCATCCATTTTGTGTTTAATTTGGTATTCATACTTTATTGCAGATGTTTTCCATCACTCCGCTGTCAACTGTGTCAGATTCACAGTTAGCCTTCACTAATTGTAGTTACAGACAGATAAATTTATATTTAGGTACTGACAGCTGAACTTGGCAATTTATTAGGTTTGTGGGACCACTGCAGCACCCAGTCAGATCAAAGTCAGTAGTACTTAGGTTTGTTTCTCCATGAAGCACTTCACTGAGCAGAGAGGGTGCCTGTGACCTGGGTGTGCTGAAGCCACTCTTCTAGATTTGTGTGTGGCCTTCTGATTGCATGCTTTGTTTCTTTCTGGTAGCTGTAGACTGGGATGTGCTCTGCGGCTAAGACACTCTGCTTGAGTCCTTGATAAACTCTGCTCTGCAGTCACTCTATTCAAGTGGTGTGTAACCAGATTTTGTATATACTGATTCCTTTCTGACATGCTCTTTGTATAATTTTTCTTTGGTGAAAACTTTTTGTGACAAGTGCTGAATATGAATCTGCATGACTCAAGGTGAGGTTGTGGTGGTTTTATGTCTGTTTAGTACTGCAGATCACCATGACTTTGCTGTAATCTTGCAAAATTATTTTGATGATCAGGAGCTTCTGGGGGAAGGAGGAGAAGACAGCATGGTTATTGTACTAGGATGCTGCTTCAGAGTATGTTTCAGGAAATCTCAGCTTCTCTGGTCTTCTGGAATTCCCTCTGTTCTGGATGCGGTTTTCTGCCTCAAAGGATAATTCCGCTGGAATAATGTTGAATTCTCATGAAATTACTCCTCCTACAGGATAAAACTAAAACATGTATAGTAAAAAGCATCCAGACTAGAATTCCATGACCAGAAAAGTAGTCTCTCTTCTTATTCCAAGGCAAGTTCAGCTGTGCTTCAATCCTACTGACAAAGGTTTCATTGAGCAATTTTTATAGTCTTACATTGATGGCGCTTCTAAGCTGGTCTGTGAAAATGCTTTGCTGTCCTCAGAAAACTTTTACCCAACTGTCTTCATGCTAATTTTCTCAATGCATTGAGGAACAATGTTACCTGTCCTGTATTCCATGTTTTATTGATAACAGTATCATATACTTGACATTGTTGCATGTCTAAGGAGATTGGATCCCAAGAGTTTTTTTTGATATTTCTTGTCTTTTTATTTTGTGTTTTGTGTGTTTTTTTTTTTTTTTCTGTTTGTTTGTTATTAGTTTTGTTTTTGTTGTAGGTAGCCTCAGTCTTGTTGCTCTGTGTCCTTTCTCTGTTTGAAATGAGGGATCAAAATCCCCATTTCACTCAGCTGAAGCCTTACTGGTGTTAATCATAAAGTCAAAGGATCACTACTCTTGTAGTCACATGCACTTCTTTCCCCGTTAGCTCAGCTTTCTGGCTTCTCTACAGCTGCCTGGTGTTGTTGACTCATGATCAGCGTTTGATTCGCCATAACCAGCAGACCCTTTTCTGCAGCGCTGTTGTCTTTTGCTTTTTATCTTGTGCTCCTACGTAAGGAATGTGCACTGTGCTATGGTTCTTTTCAGTTCTTTGTGGGTTGTTCTGCCGTAAGAGAGGCTGAGCCTAAGTTCCTAGCAGCCAAGAACATTGCTGTTATTTTACTGTTATGACAGTCATCTGCTACCAAGAAGATAATGGAGCTGTGGTTCAAACTCAGATACAGTAATCAGAACTGTGGGTGCTTTTCTTACCTCTGTCAGCTCTAGAGTCATCTCCCTAATAGGTGGTTGTATTTTGAAATAGAATTTGGTAAGTTGTTTAGGACTGTTGAATCTTATGTACATGATGTTTAATAAATCCTACGCATCAAGGCTTCTGTTTGTTGTCAGCAGGGATTTGGAGAAGGAAAACCACCATCTTAATTACTTGATTTCTGCATCATTGCTTTTTACCTTCTTCCAAAACACAGAAAGAAAGAGGCTCTGGGGCAACTGGTAGTATAATGTCACTCAACACTAAAAGTTGTCTTAAATGTCACTTGGTGTGGCTTATTCAGATACCCAGCATAAAAAAGGTTACGTTTGTTATCTTTTTTTTTGGCAGGTCAGATTACTAGGGCTATCTTAGGGGACTGTTATCTGGATCCTGTTAGCGTATGTGCAAGTATTGTACTTGATGGCCAGTAGGACTTACAAACTTTATTACTACACTTTAATGGTTATCCCAACAAGGTCAAGGGAAGTTGAAGAGAAGTTTGTGAGTCAGAAAGTATTCTACAGTTCCCTTAGGCAGAAAATTGTTTGTTCAGGCCAAATTCCTATTTGTAGATCTACTTCTAAAGTATGTGGGCACCTATACTCATTGCAGAGTTCAGTTGCACAGCTGAACAGTAAATGGAATGCAGTGAAGCAGAACTGTGCATATGTGGAGTTTGAGCAAGCTATTAAAGATTGAGCTATTAAAGTCTGTGCAGAGATCCTGAATTACAGCATATGGAAGTTGATGGAAACATTCCACTAACTGCAGTATTTGCCATATAAAACAGCAGTAGAAGTGAGTTTGATTGTACAAGGATAATTTACCATTTTTAACCTTTGAATGCTTAATTTTGCAAATATGACATTCTCTGTTTTGTATGCAGTTTCAGAATTGGTAAGCTGTCATGGAGCAGCAGAAACACGAGTCCGCATTAGACTAAAAGGAAAATCATGTATACCATTATACAGATTATTAAGAACAGAGCAAATTATTTAAATTAGTAATAGTTCATATTTTATTTGCTGTATTATCAGCAAAGAAGTAAAGTATCAAGTATAAAATATAAAACTAAGGAAAATAACTGAAAAAGATTGCTTACTTTAGTCTTGAAGTTGAAGCAAAATGCAGAGTCAAGGTCATGGTGTTAAGAGAGCTGGGTGACATCGTACCCATCTGAAGGTGTTAGGAAAGCTGGCTGACATTGTTGTGAGGCTGCTCTCCATAACCTTTGAGAAGTCATGGAGTCTGGGAGACGCACCAGAAGACTGGAAGAACGGGAATGTCATCCCTGTTTACAAGAAGGGCTCAGTGAAGTGTTCAGAAGATATAGGCCCATCGGTCTTACTTCAGTCCCTGGGAAGGTTATGGAATGAATCCTCGTGGGGACTATCACAAGTCAAATGAAGCACATAAATGGGAAAAGCTAGCATGGATTCACCCTGGGGCAAATCTGCTTGACAAACTTGATCACCTTCTATAACAAAGTAACCTGCTCAGTTGATGTGGGGCCAGTGCTGGACCTTGTCTACCTGGATTTCTCCAAGGCTTTTGATACAGTTTCCTACAGCCTCCTCCAAGAGAAACTGATGCATAATGGTCTAGACAAGTGGCCTGTGTGGTGGGTCAGAACTGGCTGCACACCGAGGGTGGTGGTGAATGGCTCCTTTTTAAACTGGAGACCTGTCACTAATGCGGTCCCCCAGGGATCAATACTGGGACCAGTGCTTTTGTCCTGGTGGACAACAAGCTCAGTTTGAGTGACCAGTGTGCAGCTGCAGCAAAGAAAGCCGGCAGGATGCTGGGTTGCATCAGCAAGGGCATCGCTAGCAGAGATAAAAATGTCATTATCCCATGCACTCTACTCAGCACTTGTTGAGCCACACCTGGAATACTGTGTTCAGTTTTACTTCCCGCTACACAAAAGGGATGTAGAGTGGCTGGATAGGGTCCAGATAAGGGCCACGAAGATAACTAAAGTATTAGGAAGCCTGCCATGTAAGGACAAGCTGAGAGAAATGATCTTGTTCAGCCTTGGGGAAAGAAGGCTTAGAGGGAACCTTATCATCATGTAGCAGTATTTAAAGATGGAGACTCCCTTTTTACAAGGGGTCACATGGAAAAGAGTAAGGGTAATGGGTGCAAGTTACTCCTGGGAAATTCTGGTTGAACAAGAGAGGAAAATTTTTCACAATGAGATCAGCCATTGGAATAATCTCCCCAGGAAAGTGTTGGATTCCCCAACATTGGACATCTAAGATTCAGCAGGACAGTGTGCTGTGCCTCTAGTCTAGACTGTGCTTTAACCAAGAAAGGTTGGACCAGATGATGCTTGAAGTCCCTTCAAATTTAGTATTTTATGATGCTTTGATTCGTGACATAATGAATTGAAGCACCTTGGGCCGAAGTACACACAGTGTTTCTAAATAAATGTATTAACTTGTGGTGTATTGCTACTTTAGTTATCTTCCACTTTTCCTGCAATGTTTTTTATCAATACTAGAAGCTCCAATAGTGTGCTTTTCTCGTGTGGTTGTAAGACTTGGAGGTAGTGATGACATGGAGTGTAAAACAGGGAAAGACATACAGTAGGGAGTTGTATTATGCACTCTTAAAGAATGCAAATAAAGAGATTACTAAGGCTTGTTCTGTACTTTGACTCCCTAGTAAACCAGTACTGGATATGAATGAGATATGAATGCAGAAGTTTTAAAGTATGTGTAATTACTAAAAGTTTAAGATACTAACTACAATGTGCAGAATTTCAAAAAAAAACAAAACCCAACAAAACCCAACCCAACCAAAAAAACACCCCAAAAAAAAAAAAGACAAAAAAAAAAACAACAGAAAAAAAAAGAAAAATGTAACACCCTCCCCCCCAAAAAAACCCCAAGCCAACTCCCCCCAAAAAAGCTCAAACCAACCACACCACCCACCAACTAGCAGATTTCCAGGAAAATGCCACAATGCAAATATTCCACCCTCAGAATTGCAATTATGTTTACACTGAAGAGATGCTAACAGCACCAGTGCCTATCTGTGGCAATTCAGCCAGCCAGTTTTAGTCCTTTAATGGAATTAACATATTGAGAAGGTTAAGGATTAGTCAAAACTGACTTCACACAGGAGGGTATCGGTTGTCAGGGTTTAATAGGACAGAATAACACTGTTACAAGGAAGTATATATATATATATTTATTTTTGTATAGGTGCATATATATATGTTTTGTTCAGTCATAACTTGAAATTGCTGATCTTAGAAAGCTATAGCTAGTCAAAACATACCTGTTGGAACTTCGCATACCCACATCTTCACACGAGAAACCAAACTTTGTTTTGACTGAGTAGTGTATGTGTGAATTTTGCAGGAAAGTCAAATAATCTCTGTAGGTGAGAGTAAGTGCTATTAAGGAGTTTTAAGAACTTACTGTTTTAATATTGTACCTTGACAGCAAACTCATGCTCTTCCCCCATTAATCTGGTGTTCTGCAATGCAGTTCTGAGCATACAGTTTGAATTTATGACTATTGCTGGGAGCATTTTGGTTTTAGGAGTAATTTTTAGCTGTAGAAACTGTTATGATGTTGTTAAAGGTGTGGGTTGGTTGGTTGGTTTTGGTTTGGTTTGGTTTAATTTTTTTTTAGTTACTGGGTCTTCTGCTCAATCATTCAGTCATTTGTTTAGTTTCTGTGAGTATGAAGATTTTATGAAAATAATTAAGTAGCTCCTAATGAATAGATAGAATTAAGAATCTGCTGTGTGCTGCTCTTCATTCAATAACTGTCCTTGCTTTTCAAAATTGGATGCTTCAAAAATAAATAGGACTTTGTGGCATAGATAACACTGGCCTGTTTTTTTTTCAGAATGCTTATTGAAGAATCAGGATGATCAGTGCAGTAGTGTGCTTGTCAAAAAGCTCGTGCTGTTTGGGTCAGTGCAGGTATCTGACATAACACAAAGCAGAATATCTTTTTTACTGGAAGATATGGTATCTTTATGGACTAGTGTATTAGTTGACACATAAGGATTAATCAGGATTAATGAATTACTCCAAGATGGTACTTGGCCATAATCTTAAAGCATTGTTTATGCCTGGTTGTGTTAGCCTTACCTGCACATTGCCTTCACCAAGTTCATTTTCAAACTGAGGAAAGAGAATAGCTTTCTGACTCAGGTTTTCAGTTTAGCAATCTGAGAGAACCATTTTGGCTATCTAGGCATGCTCTCTGTTATTGTAACTAGACAGTATCATCTTTGTTCCTTACCTATCTGTTTGCAGGATGGAGGTAACACTCTTGGGGATTTGGAAATATGGGTATAAAGCAGATCAGACTGTGTACTGAAGGTTGAATGAGAATGGATGGAAGAATCATCTTGTAAAGAACTTAAACTAAATGAACAGCTTCTCAAGTTGGATTCACTCTTACTTGTAGTAAATGCTGATTTATCTGAGACTGTGATCCGTTGGTGTTACGGGGACACATTCCTTGTGCATTTGAAAATAAACTGCAGCACCACTGTGTGGACAGAATTTGTGTGGATATCGGTACCTAGTTTCCCTTACTCTCTTGATTAACTTTTTTCTGTATCCAAAACCTGGAAAAATTGAAGTCAAAGCAGCATCTTTGGGCTTACTAGTGAAGACTGCTATAGTGAATTGGGATGGAAATAACTAAAATTTTCCAGTTTCCACAAAGGAAACTGGCAGATGTGTGTCTAAGTGATGATTATTCAGCAAAGCAAAAATAATGGTAGTATATGTCAGTGCAAATCCCTGCAGGGATATTAGGTCTGTACTATTGCCCTTTTCTTCTAAAATCTGAAGGAGTTTTTATCTAGACTATTCCTTATAATCTGTATCTGTATAATCTGTGTCTTTTATTAGTTACAGAACAATATAGATACTGGGTTTTTATCAGATTTTAAGATCGAGTGTTGTTCACTAAATATGGCACACACATTATTTATTAAGATGTGTTACTCTGATCAATTGCAGAGACCTATATCTGTATTGTGGAAGACTAGGTTTTCTTCTTTTAGCTATGCATTTTATATTGGTAATGCATAGAAAGTATTTCTGCATGTCTTGAAACACAGTTTGGCCAAGAGTTTAGATTCTAAGTGAATCAAAAGTTTCTACAAATGATTACATTTTAGCATTAAACATTAGAAGAAGACATTGGAAGAGCAGCATTGAAGTTGGTTTCTTGCAGCCTCTTTAATTTTCATCTCTGATTAGTTTACTGCGATATTAAGTAACTCAACGTTTGACGGAGGCTTTTAAAGCACACTAATATTCTTGTCAGCACTTTTGCATTGCCTCTACCCCAGAATTTTCAGTCTCAAATGAGTTTCTAAAGAGGTGGATAGGAGTGTATGTGTATACATGGTGTGATGTATTTGCTTAACTTTTGAAGACTACAGTTGTAATCCTTTGAAACAAATTGCTTCATCAGTTCTAATCTGACAGTGACTAGCAGAAAAAATTATGATCTGAAACTTTATATGCATAGCATATGAAAATGCTCAAAAGGTAATAGCAAGAAATGAACTGGTTTGAGACCTCTCAAACTTCAAGATTTAAGAATATCTGAAAAATATTTTACTTTAATAGACAAGTAATATGATGCGCACTGTAGCTTTCTTCATACAAGAGCAAAGTGACATTCAGTGAAGGTCTCTTTGGTGGTGTGACTTCAAATAAGGAAATTAGGCATTTTTTAGCTCTCCTGATACTGGAACTGGGTAACATTTGCTGTTTTGAAAACAAGTTTAAAAAGACAGTGCTGAGATGCTTACTCACTTAGCAGTCTGTTCTAAAGAAATGGAATGGAATTAGGTATCTTAATGTAATTTACTAACACAATCAAATTGTGTATCTATAGGAATCTTCTGGACATGTAGTTAGTAAATGTTGGAATACTGAATTCTGGTAGAGTTTATATTAGATTCTTCTGTATTGATGTGCACAGAAATACAAAGTAGCTTAGAGCTGGATGTGTGTAACACCTGATTATCTGCAGCCACCTTTCACTTGATCGGACAATGGCATCATGTCTGTCTTAATGTCCTATGCCAATTTTGTCAACCGCAGCTTGGGTGAGAAGTTCCACAACATTCTGACTCTGTGGCCTAAATTAAGAGAATGTTCATGGTAACTGAACGCAAAACAAAGAAAATGGAGCAAAGCAGTGTTACGATTTGTTTTGTTGTTTTAATGAGTATGGCCTGCCAACCCAGGAATTAACTTTGGAAAAGGGCATGGGAGGGCGATTAATTTTCATTATTAATTAGTAAGCATTTTTAAAGAAATCAGTATTTGTGAGCTGTGCATTTAGAAAATAAGCCATGTACACTGCTCAGCAAATGAAAAAATATTTGCAAAATGAAAGTTGAGAAAGTTTGTATGTCAAGAAATTTAGCAGTTTTCCTGTCACAGTTCTCCAGCAGTCAGCAGCTACATTATGCATGTATGCATGGTGATTGTGCACAGTTCATTTGCAGGAAGTGATATGATGCATTAGATTGTTAACTAAAAATTAAATATGTCAGGGACTTGCCCCAAACCAAGTTATGTTTTTGCTGCTGTCAATGTAGAATCATTTTTGTAGATGAACTCTGTAAAACCCTTTTCAAGCTTTCTCTAAAAGCACGGCATACAGTGGTAGAAAACTGGGCAGTACTTTCAGCAGAAAGTAGCCTTACTATGCTGTCTGCCTCTGGCTATGGAGGTGTGATGTTAGCATCTTCTCTAGTGATGCTTTCTGGAGACAACTCTAGCACAGTGTATGATTGTGAAACTGAAGCTTCCATCTGCTAGTGTGGTTGTTTAGGAAGAAGGGAGGCTATGAAGAGAAAGAAGAAGAAGAATGCATTTATATAGCTGCAATTTAGCACCACTTTTTTTTTAATCTGAAAAGAAACTTTTATTTGAATCAAGTGTAATTAAGATTAGGGCATACTAATTTTGCACTTTAAAAAACAAAAACAACTCTCTCATCCCATGTGCTCTTGGCTTTAATAGATGCTTCTTGTACAAAGCGTATACAGCAAAGCTCTTAGCTCTGTGTATATAGTCTTCTAGGTCCTAGATTTTGGCCTTTAGGGATTTTGCTGTTAGTTACAATTGTGAACTGCATGTATAAATACATGCACATATTACATTTTCTGGATTTAATGGCTGACTGGAAGCAGTTACTGCTTTTTACTTTACAGTTGATTGTGAAATGCAGGTTGGGCGCTGTCGTTAGTATACAAGGAAATAGGTTCGCCTACACTTTGGGCTACGGTTTGCCACATGAGGACAACTTCAAAAAGGTAGCATGAATTACTTTTTAAAGTGTTTGATTAAACTCTATTTAATCTCCTTTTCAGAATTAAATACAATTTAATTTAGTTTAATTACTAGATTGAAGTAAGTTAAAGCAAATAGAAGTCCAGATTAATTCAGGATGAGTGCTGAAAAGTGGCTTCAAATTACTCAGTTTAGTTTGAATTCAAGCATTTTAGTTAATGTAAAAATGTAAAAAGCTGCCTGTAAGAACACTTTCTTTTGGTAAACATGCATTCCTTGCTGTGTGCATTTTTGTAGCCTCATCCTGTTCTGCATCCAGTAGCATGCTTCGTCTGGTAGTTTCGGTCTTTTGTATTACATTTTATTTATAGTGTTCAGTATGGCCTCCTTATAATCAATTCATGTGAAATTAATGATTGGAAACTGTAAGTTTGCTTCATAAATGAGTGAGAAGAATGCAGAGAGAAAAAAAATTCTATTCTTAAACAGCAAAATTGTTAGAAAACAGATTTATTAGAAATTTTTTCTTTTTAACTTAAACTAGATTTCTGCGAAGGGATTCTGCAGTCCATGGTTATGTTACTTTAAATGACTTGGATTTACATAGGGGTCTGCTTCTGTTTTTTCAGGTTTGTTGACAAGATCTCTTTCGTCTGTATCACTGCAAGAATTTAGTCCCATAACATTCATATTTCATACATACTGACCTTTGTTAAAAGAACAGGCAAACAGGAAAAGCACATATGTAGTTATTAGAATTATTTTAATTGATTTGCCGCATTCAAAATAAAAATTATGTGGAGATTTGATTCTGCCTGTGTTTGGGGATAGACCTTTCTGTGTTTAGCAGTGATTTTGTAAATGGTTCCCCAGATCTTGTTGGGCCAGAAGCATAACCACTGTTCTGTTCTTGTTTGTTTCTTTGGTAGGATGATGAAGTGGTTCTGCAGTGCACTGCGACTGTTCACAAGGAGCAACAGAAATTGTGTCTTGCTGCAGAAGGATTTGGCAACAGGCTTTGCTTTTTGGAATCCACATCAAATTCTAAGGTACTTCTGAGTGTTTACAGTATCATGTATGAAGCAAGGATGCAGCTATAATACTGCTTGCTTTGATGTACAATGCACAAATTGTTCTAGGAGAATGGACAAATCAAATCTATCAATAATTTCAGGAATATTTAGTGCCTCTTTGAAGATTAACTGTTCCTGTGTAATGGCCCTTTGGCTAAACTCTAATGCTGTGGTTTCTGTTTTGGGTTCACTTTAAAACTAGCTAGCTGCAGAAGTCCATATCAGTAACACACTTGTTATTTTGCTTGTCCAAACTCAGTGGTAGTAGGCTGCAGATCAGTTTTTGTGTACTCAAATTCAAAGACACATTTGATTACTCTAATTTTTAACTCCACAGGTAAGAGAACATTTATTCTATTTGTGGTAAGTTTTTATTCTGTAACATTTATGTTGAGGTGATGATTGCTTTCAGTCCTTCTTATTCCCTAACTGAGCCTAATAATCGTGTAGGTATCAAAATTCTCATCTATTCAGTTTGTTATCTAAGCCTACTTAACTCTGCTATATATGCAGTAGATACAGTAGTTTGGAAAATTAACTTTGCCATTTGTTGCAAAGGAGGAGTTTTGTTTCACAATCACGGATGCTCAAATAATTATTTTGAAGACAAAAATGTGCCTTCTCATGGCAGAACTGATTTCTGGCCAAAGAAATGGGTATACTTGGACATTTTATTTACGCAAAAAAAAGAATGTTCCTTATATTAGTTTTTTCTTCAGCTGAAATGTAAATGTTTGATGAGAAAATAAAATTAAGGTAAAGCATCTGGGAAGACATCTTTAGAGATTTAGAATAAAAAATGATAGTTTTTATCTTGCCAGCTTCCGTAACATCACTTTGCTTCTGTCTGATACATTGAAGAGTAGTGCTTCATTTTCTATGTCATCATTTTGAATCTATTATTCATAATAATAAATTTTTCACTAGGATATTAATGATTCATTATAATAGCAGTGATCTAGATGAATTAATTCTTGATGCTCAGTTTTAAGTGAATCTTTTTAACGATAAAAATGTGCTGGGATAGACGTGGTTGCAGTGCTAGTTGCCTGGAAGGCCAGAAAAATCTATTTAATGAATTTAATATCATTCAGTAAGTTTGGCTATTAAACCTACAGTCTCTCTATCACTATATAAAATTCCTGAACATTCTTGCCTTTAAGGGATGTAAAATTCACACTGTATACATCTCCTATGTTTCCCTGTTGATGCTGCTTTTTCTCAGTCTTTTGTGAAGCAGTATTTATTCTGCTTAATATGCATGAACTTAGAGAAAAAAAATAAAAAACAAACAAGAGAAAACCCATACAGCTCATCCTTGTTTCAGTTTTTAGGGGCTGACAGTTTCTAGGATGAGCTTGTTTGAAGTCATTTGGAGATACAAATACTGTGGGAGCTGTAAAATTACCATATTCTTAAAGCAGAGATGACTGTAAATAAGAGAAAAAAATAATACGTTTTTCTTCTTAATATCTGTGTCCATACAATGTTACTATTGCATTGTGTAAGGAGGAGCATAGGAAATATTGCAAGAGGCATGTGATAATTTGAAAAAGGTTTCAAAACTCAGGGATTGGTATTGGGACTGGTCTTGTTCAAAATCTTTGTGGGTGACATGGACAGTGGGATTGAGTGCGCCCTCAGCAAGCTTGCCGATTACACCAAGCTGTGTGGTTCGGTTGATATGCTGGAGGGAAGGAATGCCATCCAGAGGGACCTTGACACGCTTGTGAGGTGGGCTGATGCGAACCTGATGAAGTTTAACCACGCCAAGTGCAAGGTCCTCCACCTGGGTTGGAGCAATCCCAGGCGCAGCTACAGGTTGGGCAGAGCAGTGATTCAGAGCAGCCCTGCGGAGAAGGACTTGGGGGTGTTGGTCACTGAGAAAATGAACATGAGCTGGCAGTGTGCGCTTGCAGCCCAAAAAGCCAACCGTATCCTGGGCTGCCTCAAAAGGAGCGTGACCAGCAGGTGGAGGGAGGTGCTCCTGCCCCTCTACTCTGCTCTCGTGAGACCTCACTTGGAGTATTGTGTGCAGTTCTGGTGTCCTCAACATAAAAAATGACATGGAAGTGTTGGAACAAGTCCAAAGGAGGGCCACGAGGATGATGAGGGGACTGGAGCACCTCCCGTATGAAGACAGGATGAGAAAGTTGGGGCTGTTCAGCCTGGAGAAGAGAAGGCTGCATGGAGACCTCATATCAGCCTTCCAATATCTGAAGGGGGTCTATAGGGATCCTGGGAAGGGACTCTTCATTAGGGATTATAGTGATAGGACAAGGGGTAACAGGTTCAAACTTAAAGAGGGGAAGTTTGGATTGGATCTGAGGAAGAAATTCTTTACTGTGAGGGTGGTGAGGCCCTGGAATGGGTTGCCCAGGGAAGTCGTGAATGCTCCATCGCTGGTGGTGTTCAAGGCGGGGTTGGACATAGCCTTGGGTGGCATGGTTTAGTGTGAGGTGTCCCTGCCCATGGCAGGGGGTTTGGAACTCGATGATCTTGAGGTCCTTTCCAACCTTAAATATTCTATGGTTCTATGATTCTATAATGGAGTTCATAAGGCAGTTAAAAAGATTCACTGCATGTCTTGAAGACTATTTTTTCCAGTTGTAATGGATTGTGATGCACTTTAATTTGGTAGTGTGGCATCTGAATTACAGGTATCAAGGATGACATATGAAACCAAGCACCAGTAACAGGCCAAATCATAGAATCATAGAATAGTTAGGTTTGGAAAGGGCCTTAAGATCATCTAGTTCCAACCCCCCTACCAAGGGCAGGGACAGCTCCCACTAAACCATGCCATCCAAGGCTATGTCCAACCTGGCCTTGAACGCCACCAGTGATGGAGCATTCACAGCTTCCCTGGGCGACCCATTCCAGGGCCTCACCACACATACAGTAAAGAATTTCTTCCTCATATCCAATCTAAACTTCCCCTGTTTAAGTTTAAACCCATTACCCCTTGTCCTATCACCACAGTCCCTAAGGAAGAGTCCCTCCCAAGCATCCCTGTAGGCCCCCTTCAGATACTGGAAGGCTGCTATGAGGCCTCCACTCAGCCTTCTCTTCTCCAGGCTGAACAGCCCCAACTTTCTCATCCTATCTTCATACGGGAGGTGCTCCAGTCCCCTGATCATCCTCGTGGCCCTCCTCTGCACTTGTTCTAACAGTTCCATGTCCTTTTTATGTTGAGGACACCAGAACTGCACACAATACTCCAAGTGAGGTCTCATGAGAGCAGAGTAGAGGGGCAGGATCACCTCCTTGGACCTGCTGGTCACGCGTCTTTTGATGCAGCCCAGGATACAGTTGGCTTTCTTGGCTGCAAGTGCACACTGCCGGCTCATGTTCATTTTCTCATCGACCAGCACCCCCAAGTCCTTCTCCACAGGGCTGCTCTGAATCTCTTCTCTGCCCAACCTGTAGCTGTGCCTGGGATTGCACCGACCCAGGTGGAGGACCTTGCAGTTGTCATGGTTAAACTTCATCAAGTTGGCATCAGCCCACCTCACAAGCTAGTCAAGGTCCCTCTGGATGGCATTCCTTCCCTCCAACTTATCAACCAAGCCACACAGCTTGATGTCATTGGCAATACAGGTTATAGGCCTCAGCTATCATCCTAGACTTGCATTCTTGAGAATGCCTGGTACGATCCACTCCTTTTCTCCAGTATCCTTCAAGATGTGGCTCCTAGTGGTTTAGCTGATGTTTTGTTATCACAGCTTATTCTCATGCACTTTCTCACACTAAGGTCATTCACATTGCAGAAATAATGGTCAAATTGTAGAGATATATTGATAGAATAATTTAGCAACTAATGACTATTAATGCTTATCCTATTACAACACCATCGGCAGGCCTATTATGAAAATTGCTTTATTTTATTTTCTTCCGTTCAAGCTTACAACACAAGTGTTTCTTTGGGCAGCTGTATAGATTCTGTCGGTGTTGGAGGGGAACAGCAGATTTTGAAAACAATATACCAGTGAAAAATGGATGATGATATTTGGGCTAAATTAGCAAGCACTTTAATAACCACTATCAGTTCACATGTGCTCACATTTCAGAGCTATTTCCAAATTCCACTATCTTCTTTTAGGAAATAATCCATGCTTGTCAAATCACTTTACTGAGAAAATATAATCTATTTCTTAGCTGTGTAACTATGTTGTTCTTCTGTATATCTTGTGAAGTGTTTGAATTTTAAATGGGGAATGAATTCATATTTGGAGCTACTTTAGAGCTTGTTCTTAGGCTCGAGGTTGGTTTATTTGTAACAAGTGGAGAGACATATTTACTATTAGATTTGCTGTCAGACTCCTGAGAAGAAATGCGTCTTATCACAAGATGTCATTTTATGGAATCAAATTTCAAAGTACAGTTATATTTTTAAGTTTGTGAATGTTTCTGTCCATTGATTTGCTCATTCTTACAGAAAGCTGTGGGGTTAAGGCTAGAGAAGAGAGGGGTCCAGGCGACCCTGTAGCAGCCTTCCAGTACTTAAACAGGGCCTACAGGCGAGACAGTGAAGGATTCTTTCTCAGAGAATGTAGTGATAGGATAAGGAGTAACTGTTTTGAACTGAAAGAGGTGAGATTTAGATTAGACATTAGGCAGAAGCTCTTTTCTATGCGGGTGTTGAGGCACTGGAAAGGCTGCCTCGAGAGGTGGCTGCCCTATCCCTGGTGTTCAAGGCCAGGTCGAACAGGGCCCTGGGCAATCTGGTCTAGCGGAAGGTGTTCCTGCCTGTGGTACGGGGGTTGGGACTTGATGAGCTTTAAGGTCATTTCTAACCTGAACCATTCTATGATTCTATATAGTCTAGGAAGTGCTGAGTAAAGGGGAAACCCAATAACTGTAGGCAACTTTTAGTACAGCATGGAAGGCTATTGTCCTTTGTTGCCAAGGCACACTGTGGGCTCATACCCACCTTAATGCCATCAGGCCCTTTTCTGCAAAGCTGCCTCCCAGGCAGTCAGACCCTAAACTGGGTCATGGATCATTATATAGTAAATGTGCTACTGATTTGAAATGAATTATTTAATCCAGTGGATTTGTTTGCTTTTGTGAAAGACACACAGAGTGACTACATCCCATACTGGTTACAGCAATAGCCTTGGAGAAATCAAGGATACATCTTGGTAACGGGTTTTTTTGAGTTCTGCCAGGGACTGTTCTCTACCTCTGGCTGATAATGGAATAAAAGCTATTTTACACTTTGCACTACCCTTATTTCATTCATTTTTATTTTTTTTTTAACTTGGTGGTGTGGTTTAAACCCAGCTGTCCACTACAAACCACACAGCTGCTCACTCACACCCCCCATGGCAGCGTGGGGAAGAAAATTGGGTGGGGGAAAGTGTGAACATTCATGGGTTGAGATAAAGACAGGTTAATAACTAAAGCAAAAGCTGCATGCACAAGCAAAGCAAACCAAGGAATTCATTCACCACTTCCCATCGTCAGGCAGGTGTTCAGCTATCCCCAGGAAAGCAGGGCTCCATCACACATAATGGTTATTTGGCAAGATAAATGCCATCACTCCAAACATCTCCTTCTTTCTTCTTTCCCAGCTTTATGAGCATGACACCCACTCTATGGTCTGGAATATCCCCTTGGTCAATTGCGGTTGGCTGTCCTATAACTGTGTCTCCTCCTAATTTCTTGTGCATGCCTAGCCTCCTTGCTGGCGGGGTAGGGAGCAGAAAAAGGCTTTGACTCTGCTTAAGTGCTGCTCAACAGTAACTAAAGCATCCCTGAACCGTCAACATTTTATTCAGCATAAATACAAACCTAATGTCAGGTCTAAGTTTTGTGTAATTCTATCAAAAGGAGACAGTTCAGCGTATAGAATAATTGGGTTAGAAGAAAAACGTGTGATCTACCCAATCTATAGAAGTGTATTATCTCAAGTGTTAGCTCACAGAATCACAGAATCACAGAATAGTAAGGGCTGGAAAGGACCTCAAGATCATCGAGTTCCAACCCCCCCGCCATGGGCAAGGACACCTCCCACTAAACCATGCCATCCAAGGCCATGTCCAACCCCACCTTGAACGCCGCCAGGGATGAAGCATTCACAACTTCCCTGGGCAACCCATTCCAGGGCCCCACCACCCTCACAGTAAAGAATTTCTTCCTCAGATCCAATCTAAACCTCCCCTGTTTAAGTTTAAACCCATTACCCCTTGTCCTCTCACCACAGTCCCTAAGGAAGAGTCCCTCCCCAGCATCCCTATAGGCCCCCTTCAGGTATTGGAAGGCTGCTATGAGGTCTCCACGCAGCCTTCTCTTCTCCAGGCTGAACAGCCCCAACTTTCTCAGCCTATCTTCATACGAGAGGTGCTCCAGTCCCCTGATCATTTTCGTGGCCCTCCTCTGGACTTGTTCTAACACTTCCATGTCCTTTAATAATTGTATTTTAATCTCTATCAATTTCAAAGCAGATCTATCTCAAAATAGATGTTCTAGGAATAGGTTACATATCTGATATTCAGAATGCATAAACCATCAAAAATTTTTAGCATTCAAAAAGTTGCAATGGGAAGAATAAGAAAACCCAGAGATACGCTGAAGACAATTTAAAATGCTTAGTTTCCGTATTTCGTCCCATTATTTATCCATTATGTCTTGTTAAACTTATAGCATGAATTTTAATTTCTTGACTAAAATGAAGAAAATAGGCAGGGAGTGTCAGGAGAAAAAAGGCAAAAAAGAACATAAACTTATTTTTTGACAATGGTCTATAGGTAATTTTGTTTCATCAATACTTGTGGTACTTTTAAATCTTTTCCTATGTGGAAGACCCATCCATTTTATCAAAACAAGAATTATTAATAGTTTTTTCAATGACCGATTATATGTTTTTTTATATTTGAAAATTAGATTGTTACCTTTTCAATATAAACAGCTAATATGAAGAAGTCCATTCATTAAAAGATTATGCTGTCTGCTATTGAAGTAGTTTTATTTTAGACGTAAATAATGCACAGCATATTGAAAAGCAGAGAAGCTGGAACTGTGTTTTAACAGCTCCTGAATATGATGATTGTCTGTGGTGCAGAAAGAAAAACACTCAGCTCTTGGCCAGTCACAAACATGGTTTTGATCACTTGTGAACCACTGCGCAGTGGAACACTTGAGAGTGAGTTGCCTGTGCTTGTTACCCTTTTCTAGTAACATAAGGTGTTTTCTTTTTTTTGCAGCAGGTGGTAAACTCACACTTCAATTCCATGATGCTCTGAGGTATAGAACAACTGCTTTGCGTCATTAAAAAGGACTGATAAAAACTGTAGTCCTGGTCCTCATCCCCACCCCCAGCCCCTTGACCTGTCATCAATGTGGACTTGAGAGAGGGAAGGATAACTTAGTGGGCATTTTTAAAGATCTGGGGAAAAAAACAAAAACAAACAAACAAACAAAAAACAACAAAAAAAACCCCACCAAAAAACCAAAACCTCTTTTTATTTTATTTTTTTTCCTTTTTAAGAAGGTGGTGCACTGTGTGATTCTATGGTGTGAGCTTCCCACTGCGCTCTGAATTACATTATGTATAATAAGTTACAGTACTGAGAGTCCAGAAACTCTAATAACTTGGGTTTTTTTCCATTTCTGTCTTTGAAGAGCCACTTTTCTTGCTTTTCTTCCATGTGACAGGAGATGGTTACAACACTGGGAGAGGTTCTTCAGATTTCTTGCTGGACTGGTGTGGGCCTGTCGGCTGGGGCTGTCTGCTCTGTGACCCAGATCTATGTGTATCAGTGATGCTCCACTCTTCGTTGGTCCCTAGATGCTGGTGTTGTGTGAGAGGTTAGAAAATAAAGCCTGATGATAAGACTGGCACACTGTTTCTTGTGCTGCCAAGTACCAGTTCTTGGTGTTTTTTTCTTTGCCCTTTTTTGATCTGTTTTCAATACGAAAAGCAGGAGCTGGATAGGTGACTGTGCTGGAAGGGAAGAGGAGAATGGGGAGGAGGGAGGGTAGAGAGAGATGCTCACCAGGCACAGCCAAGGTTACAGGAAAGTATGATTTTCCAGTATTTACACAGATAGTTTCTCTGCCAGCAGCCAAATTCTGTACAGATGTATCAAGAAGAGTGTCATTCTAAACAGTGGGCAGGGGCCCTGGCTTGAACTCCTCTACCTTTGTTGCCTTGGGGAGAAAGCCTCTTTTTTTTTTTTTTTTTTTTTTTTTTTTTTTTTTTTTATGTCTTCCAGCATGCAAAATCTGAAGGCAAGAATTGCTCTTTTTTGTCTTGTACAGCAAATGCTTGAGCATGTTCTCAGTGGCCGAGGCAAATAATCTGACTTCAGAGAAATTGAGTCTAAAACTGTTCCTGACAGCCAAGAAACGGTACCTTTACTTTGTACAGTTTTTGATTGCATTAAATCCAAATGTATGACAAAACGCACATGGTATCCATTAATGTATGGATACAAGTAGATGCTTTTTGAGCAGTTACTGACTTAATGAAATGCTAAGTTTTTGAAAATTTGATTCACACTGAAGAATCAAATCAGGATTGTTGAAACTGGATTGTTCTGGGAATTTGTCATGCAGTCAGGTATTTGTTTGGGGCTTTTTTGGTAGTTGCAGTCATTTCTTTCTGTGCTTTTGTTTCCATTTTGTCCTTCTTTAGAAGTAAAAAAAAAACACTTCCTTTTGGCATTTGGCAAGTCTTTGTGGCTCCACCTCTGAGGCAGTTTTAATTGCCTGTGTTATGTTGCCAAAATGAATGTTCATATTTAATGGCAAAGATGGGACTTAATCTTATGTAATGTCATGTTCAGAGGACTCCATTTATCAGACATTCACTAAGATCATCAATTTTAATAATTTAAATGAAAAGTTGGTAACCATTTCATGTGTACTTGCACATTACTTTCATAATTTAGACATATGTAGAGGAAGTCTTCATAGGCATAGACCAGACAGGGTTTTGTTCAATGAATCACTCTTTCCCAATAAAATACTTCTCTATAATAGTTTTATGCGACATGATTAATATAATTGTAAATATTATTTATTATGTGCATAGATTAAATTTTTATTCTTTTTAAACCCTGTATAAATCCCAAGCCTACATGCAGATGTGTAGCTGTAGCCATCAGACCTGATTGTGATCCTTGTACTTAATCCCAAAACCCAACAGAATTACTTCTTGAAATGGAAAGTGAATAATTTAAAGTAAATGTGAAATATTCTAATGAATGTGAAACGCACTGGGTCAGATCTCCATGGATGTGAAGCTGCAACAGAAATATGACTTTATATGAGCTGAAAATTGGGTGCAGTATCAGTAGACATAATAATAAAATTTAGCATGTCTGGGGAATTAGGTGATGATATTACTCCAGATGATGGCGCTGAATGAAGGAGTAGTACATATGATATGTATGCGTACATTGTCTGTTAGCAACTAACCAATGCAAGACAAATTTCAAAATGCTCTTTTTATCTTTAATGATTTGTTTCATACTCTTAATAACGTAAGTCATCCAATCAAGAAATGTAATCCAAAGCTGTAAAAATTTTATTGTTTAACAAACAAAACCTGAGTTGTAATTTCTCCATTCAAATAAGTAGTTTGCAACTTCAGTATCTAAATGTCTGTTAAAAGCAAACAAACCAACCCTAAATATTTATAATGATGATGGTTGTTGGTGGTGGTTGTTTGGTTTTTTTTGTTTGTTTGTTTGTTTTTAATTGTGGTGAAAGAGATGCAGGAATTCAACTTGTGGTATAAATTAAGTAAGTGAACAAGACCTGAAAAATCCCATTAAAGCAGTTTTCTTTATAACTTTATATCCCAGTAACTGTTTAGGCCTCTCATTATTTAAAGATTAAAACCAAAATAAAAGAAATATCATGCTGGAAAACCTTGTCCGAGATAAAACTGTGATCCAAACACCATGATGAAAGGATGTCAGATATGCCTGGTACAGTCATTGTTTCCGGCAGGCTTCTAAAAACCTGCTAGTTTGCTGTGATTTAGCTTCTGAGTCCTACCATTCTTAATACTGTTCCTGTTAAAAAGGGGAGTTGCTATTGCATGGTGGCTTTATTTATTTGCATTTTGAAAATTCTGTTCAAAGCAATGCCCTCACACGATTGCAGAGTTGGTGGTTGGGTTTCCCCCCAACCCTCCAGGTAGTATAAAAGTCTTGGGACTCTTAATAATCTTGGGATTAGGTTTAAGGACTGAAAACAAATTATTTGCCTTCACCAAATACACTAGCTGTACTAAAATACTGTAAGAAAGTCCTTGAAAGATAAATAAAGTGATATATAGAGCAAAACCAGAATATTTTGAGGTGAGAGTTCTTATTTGCTGCATGCTTGTGTCTGATTAAAGTTAAAACTGATAGCTGTTCAATGCTAGCACAGCCCAGGCTGCTTTGGGCTTGGTGCATTGCCCTGGGTAACAATATTGCAGGGTTACACAATGACATATTCAGCTAAGCCCCGTAGAGCTCAGGATTTTAAATATTTTCTGTGATGGATTTATAGCAGAATTGTGTGTACTTGATTGGTACAGGTGGAGTAGTTGCAAAGGAGTCACTGAATTTTAATTAGGCTGATATGTAGCTGCTCATCTGCAAACCTGAAAAAACAGATTTATAAGTCTGTGTGTTCCAAGCTAAGAACGCATTAAAGTTTAAATGCTTATTTTAAGCTCTTTGGACAGTGTTTGTCTAAAGCAAGAGTTTCAGTTTAGTGATGTAGTCCTGCTCAGCACTTGAAGTAATTGTATTGTTACTTTCCACTGTATTTTTAAGCACTGTTGGGCTAAATCTGGCTCAGCAGACTCCTGTGAATCATTCTAGCCCAATGGGCTCTCAGAAATTAGGATAAAGAAAAGTGACCAATTAACGAGTGAATTTATGTGCTTCCTTGAGGTAAGTAATATCAATCATATCTGATTGATTGATACCTGAAACAAAACAAAGAAAAAGGATATGATTCTATGATTCTATGATATCAAGGATATATTTTGTTTGTTTGTTTTTGTTTGCTTCTTAGACTTTTTGAAATTTTCATCTTTTGGTGATTTTCAAGATTCTTGGTTTTTCCTTCTGGTTACTTGCACATGAAAAATGAGGAAGATTTGTGCTTTTTTGTCAGTGGAGAGAATGCTCCGTCTTGCTATCATAAGGAGTATTTGCAACGTTAAGTTGAGGGTGTTAGTTTATAAACAACCTTGATTGGATGAGGTAATAATTGTGCAAGTGGAAAAAGCTTGGAGGATGAACATATATGTTTTGTGTCCCTGTGCTTGAAACCCAAATGTGAGTTGGTTTTGGTAATTTTATTAATGCTGCTAAGGGGCTTGCTGCATACAAACACAAGCATAACTTTTTCTGGTTTCACAAGCAAAAGAAGAGTTGCTTTGCTTTGCATTAGAAAAAAAAAAAAAAAAGGAGGCTAGATGAAAAAAAAAAAAAACAAACCCACAAAATTGTGTTCCTAAAGAGTCTGCATAAAGGCAGAAGGTCAGAGTGAAGGCTGCTCTTCCTAGTGTTTAATTATTTTTGAATAATGGCTGGAAGCTTGCTGTTTGAAAACTTGTAGGTACCAGTGGTGGACATGCAATTTATAGCTAAATCCTGAACCACACTGACACCTCCAGTCTGTTTTTTCTAAACGAGCCAACTTGGATGTAATAGCTGGAGGATGGGAATAATATTGTGGTTCCCCACAGTACAAATAGTAGCTTAACATGTCCTTCCTTTCTGTCTTTTTTGGCTTGGCTTTTTCAAATAGTAATTATAAGCCAAAAGGGGTGGAGGGCCATGAGGATGATCAAGGGACTGGAGCACCTCCCATATGAAGATAGGCTGAGAAAATTGGGGCTGTTGAGCCTGGAGAAGAGAAGGCTGCGTGGAGACCTCATAGCAGCCTTCCAGTACCTGAAGGGGGCCTATAGGGATGCTGGGGAGGGACTCTTCATTAGGGACTGTAGTGAGAGGACAAGGGGTAATGGGTTCAAACTTAAACAGGGGAAGTTTAGATTGGATCTGAGGAAGAAATTCTTTACTGTGAGGGTGGTGGGGCCCTGGAATGGGTTGCCCAGGGAAGTTGTGAATGCTTCATCCCTGGCGGCATTCAAGGCTGGGTTAGACATAGCCTTGGGTGGCATGGTTTAGTGTGAGGTGTCCCTGCCCATGGCAGGGGTGTTGGAACTAGATGATCTTAAGGTCCTTTCCAACCCTAACTATTCTATGATTCTATGATTCTCTGTGCCTCAATGCAAGGATCACGGGAAGCAATGATTATGTGCAGTCTACTTTCGTGCTGCCTTAAATCTGCTAGTTGAGTAGTTGTGTGAGCTGAAAGGGGTTGAAGCTAATGTTCTGCTTAACTGAGTATGAGAGTTTTTCATGTCTTACAGAAAGCAATATTCTTGAACATAGAGTGAGTCCCTGTGTATAGTACTAATAGATGTTTTGAGCTTTAACTCCTTAGAATTTCTCTCTTCCCTTCCTAATGGATATAAGTAATGTATTTAGGAGTGGGAAGCTTTTTCTATTTTCCAGATGTTTACACTCTTTTCTTGACATGTTTACTAAAATATCATCTATAAAAACATTGCCTTTCCATAAGAACTGGCTTTGTACACACATCACAAAAAGCATAGGAAGCAAACGTCACTGGGCTGATTTCTAAAGGCTGATACAGTCTTCCCTTAACAATCCTGCGAACTCTACCTCTATCCCTCATTTAAGTGTCTTTTAATGGTAACAGGAAGTTAGGAATTTCAAGTTTTCTTGATGTTTCTCTTAGTATCTGTGGGTTCTAATTGAACAGTACAGTGTTTACAGCTGGTAAAAGGCAATAATCTAGGGATAGTGCATCAAAACCAGTAGCAGCCATAATTCAAATGGCTTTAGATAATATAGGATGAATTAATTTAGCTAGTTTAGGATGCCTTTAATGGCCAGGGTGTGATTTGGTGGTTAAAAGACAAAGCAGGGACAAGTTGTTTCTAGAGGAAGGAGAATGCCCAGGCTCTGTGACATTTTGAGTTCCCAGAGAAAAAACAAGCAGGCACAGCACAGGACTTCTCTGAGAAGGTTGGATAGATGTCCTAGAAGGCAAATAAGTGTTCTACTCGGTGCAGCATGAAGTATGAATGGACTTGCCAAGAAGCCATTTGAGTGCCTGTTATTCAATAAACTGGAAAACCCAGTAATACCGAATTTGTTTCTCCAGTATGTATAATTAAGTATTAGGCAGTACAAAAAGGTCCATAGAAATGCAGTACAATTGGAATGAAGTTTTATTTGAAATAAGAAACATGGCCTAGTTTGTTTAGCTGTCGTAAGAATACAGCTTACTATGCTTTGAGTGCTGTATTGGATATATGTTTTGGTGAGCAGTACACTTAGTGACCTCTTTTGGCTGGTACAATTGCAAGTATGTGTACAGATCATAAAAGTCCCATTTTATAAATTCAGATTAGCAAGAGAATTATTTCCCATTGTGTACAGTTCAAGCTTATTTATTATGGAGGACAACTGTATGCATAGTTTCCACAGATCCATTATTTTCACATATACATAACTGACAATTGTTTTATTTCTATAGAAAAGAAGGATTTCTTGGGAGAAGTAATTAAGAAGAGTTCTGGTTATTTTGGAAAACTTGCAATTTTTTTTTTTAAATTATTTTTAAAAAGCGGCACCAAACAAAGGCGTTTGAAAGGTCATATTAAATCCCCAGCAGAGACGTGCATCTTAGTGGAGGAGTAGAACATCTTTGCTTGGTGATGAAAGTTGAGATAATTGTTAAAATAAAAGCATCTATAAAATAATGCATGATTGTCTGTAATAGGTATCTGCAAAGGTCATAATACTGTAGTTAATATCTTACGTGATGTCAGAGTGTGAAATCTTGAAAAGGAATAACCTGAAGATGGTAGAGAAGGAAACTCCAGGTTGGGGAATGGTCTAAATGAATGTGATAGTCTCACATAGGAGTAGTATTTGTAAACTTCTTGTTATACTCCCTCCTTGAATGTGTATCCAGGAATAGCAGGAAAAGACTAAAAGTTCACATAGTGTACCAGGTCCTTGAGACTGTCTTTACTGTCTGAATTCTTAAGCTGCTTTATTAGCTCTTACATAATTCACTTCTGAGGCAGGTGGGTTCTTTGCTGGGAAATGCATGTGGTCTTTCTGTCTAGATGGTACTTTGTGGCAGCTTTTGTGCTGGTATGTTACTGAATGAAAAGCAGAAAGCCCTTTAAAAGTTGTTTGCTTAACAGCTTGATAACAATATTTTGGCACCTTAGACCAAAAAAGGACAGAATTTGAATCTTTAAGAAGCTTGACAAATAATCACTAATTAGTCTTACAAGCTTTGTGATTCTGTAGTTGATGAAGGTGAATAGTAAAATAAATGGGTGTTTTTTATGTTACGCAGTGTATGCTCAAATGCAGTGCCATGCACACTCAGGCAGGGGTTTTATACATTTGCACATTTACAGATAAACCACAATTTCTGAGTGTACATGGTGAGAGAATTTGTTTAAAAATATTTATTCTTGAAAATATTATTGTCCTCTTCATGAGCAGTGAAACTCTGACAGTGTATGTCCCTGAATCCATGAAGAATTTCCTGGCAGACAGTCCATGCTGTTAGGGGAAGGTGCACCTACATTTGAATAAAGTACATCTAGCTTCTGCGGGGCTGGTGGGGTAGGCTGAAAATTCTGTGGGTGGTTGTATTTAATTTGTTTTGAATATTTTTTTAATTAAGCATATGAATGAGTACTGACTCAAAAAAAAAGTATGCATTATTCATTTTAGTTAGAAAAACTGATCTGTTTTGCATAGGTGTGAAGAAAATACTGCCAATACGCAGTTTAGTACTGTAAGTGCCTAAGTGCATTGTTACATCTTGCCACAAAGGATTTTGATAGCTGTGTATGCTTTGCTGCTTTTAAACTGTGTTGCCCAGGAGAGAGCTGATGATGCATCTCCTTTCCTTTGTTTAAGGACAAGTCAGAGATGACTCAGAACATAAATTCCCCTGTCCCCAGTTCCAGCAATATTTGGTAGGCACCAGTCTTCCCAGTTGACTGTTGATTCTGGTAACATAAAATAGAAAGAATAATAGTTGAAAATGTGCAATAAAATCCTTTGAAGTTAAAATTCTGTGTCTGTTATTTTATTTTGTAGTTGATAGCTTATGAAATAAGTAAGCAGGTTTTGCTTCTTTTAGGCTTGTTTCACTTTCACTACAAAGTGAGTGAGTTCCTCATTAGAGTTGGTGTAGGGTATTCTGGAAGGGTTAGTATTGATATTTATTTCATTTTCATTTTTACATGTTACAATTCCACTGTGAAGATTTCAGCTGTGGGAAAAATTTAATAGTAAGAGACTCTCTGCAAATAATGACTTACTGTTTATTATGCAGTGGTAAGATTTCTACTGAGATGGGTTAGGCTACGTCAGTTATTTGTTACAGCCATAAAAGACTTGCACATTTATCTTACTTGTTTGATCCTGAAAAAATATAGGGTTCCTGCTTTGAAATATGATTGTTCTAATAAGCATAGCTCATCTTAAACAACAAATGTGTGTATGTATATATATATATAAAAATGTGTATATATATATATATATATATATAAATCTGGTGAAAGATTAGAAAGATTTTCCTGTTGGGTGTCTGCTATGCTTTCCAGAAAGGGGCAAAAGAACGTTTTATAAAGATCATCTTTCTGATCAGGAATCAAAAGGTAGCTACTTCTTCCAGGTTCTAAAGCAACAGTACCCTCCCAAGTCATAATACCATAGAATTTTCCATTACTTGTTGCAGTAGCTACATACATAACATAATCTCTAAGAATAAAAGGTAATTGTAAAGTTTTGAGTAATACACAAAAGATTAGCATAATAAGGTAGAATTTGCAGAATCAGCATGAAGCTAAACAAAAAATGTTTTGTTAATTTGGATGTGTGCCTAGAACCTCTGTAGTACTGTTTGTCCTATGAGAATTTTTATTTTATTAATTAGCATAGAATTTTCCTAATTACCTTAAAAATGAACACATTTACACTGCATTAGGGTGATACAGTATTAGCTAATGTTCATCTAAGCTTCTGGCTGCAGCAGCATATGTTGTAATGTGTGTTTTGTTGATCTGGTTTATCCACCGAGGCTGAAATGCGGTTGTATAGCTTCTTATCCAGTATCACTTTTTATCTGTTGCTAAGAGTTTTAAATTTTCAGGGAATAGTTAAAGAAGAAACAGCCTTCAGTAATGTAGATATGTTGGACTCATGCATAATTAGTAAGGAGACCAGAGGGAAGAGGTGGAATGTAAGAGAAAATTACCTCTTTCCTTACCCTTGTTAGAGGTGGAATATATGAGGCCCTAAATCTGTAAAGAAAGTAAACATCATACTGGGAATTACAACTTCCAAGGAGTGAAGACAGTCTGTTCTGTTAATAATAGCCTCAAGACGCTTGACAGCTCTCTGGAACAAAGTTGTTACCGAAGAGCATAAACTGAAGAATTGTAGCATGAAACCTTGGTGCTCTTTCCAAGCACAGAAGAAAAGAATATAATTGTGCTTATGTAACAACAGCCTAAGTATAGGTTTCTTATGCATTTTTAAAGGAGACTGTGAGAGAAGGAAAACCGAAGAAGCAGTTTCCTTCTAAATGTTGTTATACTCTCAGTTTGTAGAGCCCTAGTTTCAGGTAGTACATTTTTCTTTGCCAGTGAACTGTTCTACTGTGACCAGCAGATGACATTCACTATCTGAAAACAAAAGTAGGGAAGGATTTTGGTCTTCACTATTGTCATAACTCATATGGGTTAAAAACTAGTTACTCCTTGTGATAAGATGAATGCTTCTGTAGATGGGCTTTTATCTTTGATATATCAGCATGAAGTATGTTCAAGATTTTTTTCACTGCTGGGTTTGTCATATCTAATGCTTCATTTAAGAGAAAATTTTTTGCACGCAGAAATGTGGGTACAATAGGGAAACTTTGTATATGTAACCACAAGAATAGAATCTATTTTAAAAAATTAAAACAAGTTGTTTAGGTTAGGTAAACAAGATCTGTTATAATACAGGTTATCAACACTTAGTGGTTTAGGCAACTAATATAAGAACCACTGAGGACTTAGAGCTGTCTTGTGTTCTAGGCTTTGAAAATTAATTGATTGCAATGTATTTGGAGTTCTCCCACTAGCTATTTTGACCTGTGTTGGTGGTCTTTTCCCTTGTTGTTGGTTTGTGGTGTTTTTATTTTGGGCTCTATTCTGGCTTCATTCTTTGGCTACTCCTGTAAGTTTTTCAGTTTTTTTGCCCTGAAAATCTGTCCTGTGAACAAGAAATCTTTAAAGCTTCAGTTGTTAACAAGAAAATTTTTACTATGTGAAAAATTAGGAAGTAGAACTTGACCAGGTATTCAGAGTTTTTCCTAGAAAAAATGAAAAGCGTACTTGTGACAAAGCATACTTGTGACAAAAGGCCACTCCCACTCTTCCAAAAACATGGGCACATTACAGTTTTCAGAGACAGTATCACAAAAAGCTTTGAATGTTGTAAATTAATCTGCTTTTGATGGAAACAACTGTTTTGGATGGAATAACCTGTAGATGCCTGATACAGAAAATGATTTTTTCACACTGAAATAGACTAAGTGACTGAGAGCAAGTTTTTTTTATAGGAGGTGGCCATGTAAGCCTCATGGTCTTCCAGCAATGAACAGTCAGGAGCTTGACACAATTATCGAAAGGTCCTCTCTTCTAGAACTGAAAGTGTAAGACTCATAATTCATTCTCTGTCTTATCAGTTTGCGGATTTGGTGAATCTGATTCATCCTATTTAGATGATGGGACTTGTCGTCAGAGCCACATATTTCTATACAGGGTCCATTTTTTTTGATGGCAAGCTTGAAAACATGGAAAGCTATGCCTTCTATGTGGAGTCCTAGAAAGGGATGTTTTTGCTTGGTAATACTGACTGTGTTTCATCACTGTCACTAGACAGAATCTCATTTAAGTAAAAGAGACTGCTAAAAAGATTGAAATGTATAAATTTAAATGTAACTAGAAAATAGATGATGGGTACAGTTTCTTTCACGCTATTCCCACAAATAGAACTACAGATGTTTTGCTTAATTCTGTACTAAAATTAATTTTCTGAATCCTCCTACTTGGATTCTCAAAGTTAGGCATCTAATAAATGTGTTAGTTTTAAAAAAAGTTATGAACACCCACATTGCATTTTTTGGCACTGATGTAACCTGTGGATGCTTCATAAATCAGGCTGCTTAGTTAGGTGGCTCTTAAGGCACTGATATGTGAATATTTAGTATACAGTTAGAGATGAAATACCCGCAAGTGAATTTTCATTGGGATTTTGGTTAGAAGAGAAATAAAAATAACTATGAGCTGAGCCTAGGAAAACAGCTAGGAAGCCTGCAAATAACTAGGAATAGAAATAAAGCTGAGGTAAAGCTGCTTGTTCTTAGAGGCAGAATTGTGTTTGGTGATGCTATTTATCATTCTACAGTCTTGTACCAGTATTTATGAAAGACAGAAATTTACCTTCACAAGATTATATATATATCAAATTATACGAGCAGGTTATTGTGACTTGTTAGCACTGTCTGATGATCAGAATAATGACAGTGGGACAGAATTTTATATCTTGGCCTCTTGCTTTCATTGTCATCATGCTGGAGTGCAGTGTGCTTGTAAATAATAATTCACTAAAAACTGAAGTAATGTGTAATAGATGCATCCAGTATCCATTATTCAGTTGTGGGTTGGACTAGAGTTAGAGATATTTTTAAATAGCATTTCAAAAGCTTTTCTCAGAACACCTTTTTAATATAGGGTATGATTATCTAATTTGCGAATCTACTTCCCACAGAGTAAGGCATAATTTACTATGCAAATATTGCTACAAAAAGTTAGTGTACACAATAAATATAATTTAAAATGGCAGGAAAAATAAGGGACTCGCAAGTTTTCTAAATAATCCAGCAATTACTACAGTAATAAACATGCTTTAAAACTTGCAGATGAGAAAAGAACTGCATTAACTGGTCTAGTTCTGCTGACTGCTATTACAAACAGTAATAAAGGATCAATAGAAAAAGTTAATAATTTATTTCTGTTTTAGCAGTACTGATGAATCTGCTTTTGAAATTTAATACACAATTTCTAGTTTTTGTAATCTATTTTATTATCAAGCTACATGCATATTAGGTTGTAATTGTCAGTGACTAGATTATATAGACAAAGAATTGACAAGATAAAACTGCAAAGAACAGAAAATCAGTCATGTTTTAAACTGAGAAATACTGGAAAAAAATTGCTACTTTTTACTTTTTAAGTCACTGGGTATATTTTATGTTAAAAATCATTAAAATATAATTGATTTTTCAAATGTATCAAAATGTGTTATTTTATACATGACGTTTCATTTTATACATACAATACATTCCAATACATTATTGAAAAGTAACTAATTTTGAATACTGCCATTGTTTATTGTAATTTCCCACTGATCTTTCGCGTTAGAGATAAGTGATACAGGTTCCCTGGACTGTACAGGGTCCTTACATATTCTGTCACAAAACAAAACAAACCCATTTAGAATATGAACCATTTTTCTTATTTTTCATGGTTTTCATGATTATTTATGTCTGCTGAGACATCTGTTTTTGAGCGCTGGTCATCTTTTTGGGTATTGGATTCCATTTTCAAATTAAAGATTTATTATTACCATTAAGCTGTTGAAAATTTCCAGGTAGTTAAAAGTAGTTTTGCTGTTTATTAAAACTTCATTGGTGGGTGGTTGTTATACAGCAAAATATTTTCTTCAGAATTCTCTGTGGTTGAATAGTGTGTTCGTGTTCTAGCAAAGCAGCCGCTAAACTACCTGCCTACACATTTGACCTGTCCTGAAAAAAGCCTGGTATTGCAAAACTGATTGTTACAGCTTTTCCTTGCAGCCTCTGGATTATGCAGTAATTTTCTGGATTGGGAACTAAATGCTATAATGTAATTTCTATGAAAATATCTTTCAGTAGGAAATGCTAGGCTGCCATATAACATGGAATACCTTTACTTTTCATATTTAATCGTCCATCTCTATGTGAGTTAATATGAGAGTTAGGTAGAGAATTAGAGGACTGGTAAAGGCGGTATCTTTTCTGCCTCATTTTTATTTTATGCTTTGATGAGATGGAAAATGCACTGTGACTAATATTTTTAGTATAATTACCTGGAATTATAATTACCTGGAATTCTTTTTGGAGGGGCTGTTCCAAATAGGAACCATCAGTCTGTGTCTGTATGCCAGCCTGAAGCCTCGTCTTCTAAATCCAGAACTGTATAGGTATCATCATTGAAATAGACTGTATAGGGGTGTGCAGAGGTCTAACTGTCTGAATTAAATATTCCGGCAGTTCTCCATCTGTCTCATGTACGTCCATGCCATGGTGGTTGTAGAGTGTATGCAGCCCTGCCTGCTGGATCTTCAGTAGAGCAGATTTGGGTGAGAAACTGACAGAGAGGAAGAGTCCAAATCACACGCTCGCTGCAAACATCAGTAGATGCATCTTCCTTCAGCTCTTAGGGCTTTCTTCAGCTCTCTGAGGGCTGCCAAGTGTCTCGCCATTTGTGCAGCAGAGATGAAGGAGGATAATGTGGTCTTCCATTTGTCTCTAGAAAAAGAAACTAGACCGCAAAAGGTCTCTTTCACTTAATTAAAGCAAGATCGTCTCATACAGGTCTCCTTTATTGCTCTCTGGCTGCTCAAAGTGTGTCTTACTCACCTGCTATGAGAGTAGCTGAAAAATGTTCATTGGGACTCCGTTCGTAGTTTTTAATCAGGAGGGAAGAAAATACTCATGGCTGTCTTGAATGTAAAGAAGAATGGAATTGATGAAGGAGGAGTATCCTAGTTATGTTGGCTTGATCACTGTGAAATGATGCAAGATTTTCTGTATTTTAGGGTGTATAACCTGTAGGGTAGATTTAGTAGTAAAAAATTTTGATAGGTCACAAAATCGTATGTGAAACGTGAAACATTCTGCCAGCAGAAATCTTGCTTTAAATAACCCTAGTAACAGTAGTAATATTGTTATGGAGACTGTTTGCTCTTATGTTTGCTTGTAACCAAACAGGTGTAGAAAACGTAGCATCATCTGTTTTCTTCAAACTTGTCAGTCAGTCTTCACTGGGGAGTATTGAGAGCAGGTTGACTGTCAAGCAGTTCATGTCTGTGAGGCTTTCAAGAACAGAAAATTGTACTTGTGTTTACTGAGCAGAAACAACACCTGGCAACCTGTGATCTTTGTGTGCTGTCTTTCATGCTTTGTAAAGTATGGGTTTATGATAGTACTTGCTTTACAAGGGTGTTTTGAAGAGAATCTAATTAGTTGTCTGTTGGCCTAGTAGTAGCATGAAAAGGACTGTTGTAGTGTCTGTGTAACTACAAAAGAAAAATGTTAACAAGAACACTAACAAGTAAAGTAGAGGCCTGATACTAAGTGTTGGCAAAAAATATTTCACGCCTAACTATTACTGCATAAGTAAGTCAAAATCCCATGCAAAAAAGGATGCTATTTAATGTTTTTTGTTTGGGCTAAAGCTTTAATTTCAAATACAAGTTTATATTAATTTATTGAAATATAAATAGTGGAAAGTAACAAAGAATCTATTATTAAAATTAGTTCATAGACTTAAATTGCTGTAGTTAGGAGTGATGAACAGCAATTTATAAGCTATTATTGAAAGTGTGAGTTATTCTGAATAAACTAAAAGAAAAACCCTCTTGAAAAAGAGGGAATGAAATGGTTTTGCAGCTAGCTTTTACAGTTTAATGTTTGAGGCCTTGGAAGAGGCTTCTTCAAACTGTAAACAGTTTGAATAAATGTACAGTTGTACAGCTTTATAAAACCAATGTATAAAACCAATTTCCAGTAGTCAGTAAAAGCATTCCTAAACGAAAATACGCAACTAACATAAAAAGAAAAAGAGAAGGGTCATGAAAGAATTTCTGGAGGCAAGAAAAGGTGTGTAGGGGTTGCATACTCTACCAAGAGAAGAAAAGATCCCCACATAAAATCTAATTTTAGCATTACTTTGTTACTTTTTAGCTTAGACAATTCTATTGCAAACCTGTTTCAGTTTTACTAGGAATTTTTATAATAATCTGGAAAATTGTTTTCTATAGCTCAGTGATTTTTTTTCCCAATCATGACAAGTTAAATATTTAATTTTATAAGTTTTATCCTGCTTAGGATAGAATATGGTAAAGCATACTACCCTGCAAAACTGAGAAGCTGCTGGCTTGGACTTGGTACTCAATGACTAATGTTTCCCCTACAGAAAATACATCTTGACCTGGAAACCATCATGAAGATGAGGTCTGGCTACAACCAGTAGTGTGAAGACTGATAATCCTCTCCTCCCTCCCAGTGTCTCAATACCAATGACCCAGTACCCCCAGTGTCAGTTTGCAGATGCTGAGCAGAGGGGAAGAATCACTGTTCTCCTCTTGCTGGCTAAGCCATAACTGTTGTAGCCCTGTATGTGGCTGGCTTTCACAGCCTCTAGGATATAGCAGATCTTTAAAATTCATGGAAATCGAGGGAGAACAGAAACACTGGAATGTGCCATTCAGCAAATCTGTCACTAATGTGACTGCATGTTTTTCTTTCACCTAGAATGTTCCACCTGATTTGTCCATCTGCAACTTTGTGCTGGAGCAGTCTCTGTCAGTACGGGCCCTCCAAGAAATGCTGGCCAACACAGAAGAAAAGGCAGAAGGGGTAAGTTATTAAATATTCACTTTTTTTCATCTTGCAAAATGTGGTTGTGGTTTGTTTTTTTTTTTCCATGAAATATGTACCACAGATTTTGTGACTGGCACAAGCTCCTTTGCTATAGGAATGGGCTCAGACTGAGAAATTCTAAATACTTCCAGCTTCCACTGAAGCTTTCCAGAGTTGTGAATTTCCAACAATTTCAATGTGCTGTGGTCACCATAGAGCTCCCAGAATGTTTTGAGATCTTACAATGTGAAATATGAATCTTGACCACTTGTTCAGAACAGCTAAGCTTTCTGAGCATTTCTGGCTGTATCAAGAGAGACCGTCAGGTAGTCTTAAAATGACCTGTGTGTTGTTTTTCTCTATAATTCACCTTTAGAGCTGTGAATAGATTGGTATTGAGTATTTGTGGATAAGAAATGTGGAAACTAATGCATTTGTACAGTCTGGAAGATGAAGGATATAGGAATTAGTTAAATATCATTTATCCTAATAGGAATTGTTTCATTAACAAATAGGTATTTTACAAGTAAACTGTAGTAGTGTAATTAATGTTCTCTGCTGTGTAATTAATTTGAGTTGTTATGATGTAGTTGAGTGTTCCATATGCACCCAGTTAGGGTGGATTTGAATGCCATACTCCAGCTGAAATCCTATAAACTGTAAGTGAAGAAGAGTGACTATAGGCCCGGGAGTTACACAGATAAAAGAGAAGCAGGGGTTAACCATAAGTCTGTCACTCAAGCTGGCAGGAGAGAAGCATGTCTCTGGTATTTCTGGGAATGCCTTGAGAAAACAAGCTTTAACATAGTGTAGTCAGTCCTAAAAATGCCAGGCACCGAGACTGAAAATGGTGCCTGGGAAATGAAATCCAGGAGCAGTGCTACGGATGGCCCTAAGTCTGGGCTGTCAGTGGCGGTTTGTTCCTAGGCCTTAATCCAACAGCAAGAGGATGCAAAGCACATCTTAGAGAGGAGATGATACCACAGGAAAAAAAGAAATCAGTTAAAAAGCAGATTGAAGCGTCATGTCAAAAATTGCAGTTTGAACCCAAAGATGTGCAGTGATAACTGAGTAGGGTCATATGGGTGAAGCAGAGCAACAATTTTCTTGCTGCGTTTTCCAGCCAGATGTGGGCAGAAACAAAACAAAATGTAGGGGGGAGTATGTGTTAAAGTAATGCTATAGGGCAGAGTAGAGTCAATGAAAAGAAAACCCAACTAAATTTTTGAATACGAAGTATTGAAACTTTTTAAAAAACTGTAACATTAATGTGCAGGTTTTCTGTTGGGCTGTCTTTAGCAGTCTTGGGGCCAACTGTTAAGTGGATATTTACTCTTAATACCAAGATCACATCCAGAGATAAAGAATTAATTTCTCTGCAGAATGGTTAGAAAATGCGAGCTCTGGATTCTGTGAGAAGCTAAAGAGGACTTTGTAGAAGTCTCAGATGGAACTTTCGCACTAGTTCTGGACTATTTGCTGCACTACATGTGAACAAAAAAAGGGCATAGTGACTCATGGGACCTACATAGCTCCAAGCTGGAAGAAATGTGTTTGATGGTAATCTGATATTTCCTGGAAACAATTAGTGATGTTTTCTATGCATAACCATGAAGGTTAGAGTTCTGGACATTCATCTCTCTGCCTAAGGAAAAGTGATGGCACTTGTACTGGTGCACAGTGCTCTGTACTTAAGGGTCTTCCGAGATGGACACTATAAAGGTAAAACAAAGTCTGAGTGTGGTCATTATGTGATTGTTACCTGTTTACAGAGTAGTTTACTGTGCTCCCAACACCTATTAAATTCCATTATTAGCAGAAGATAGAGCTACAGCTATACCAACCCAGATAGCTGGTGTTCACTGAATAATGAATATATTTCTATCAAAAATTTTGACTGGCTTCTGTGCAAATTGGGAATCTTCCTGTGAGTGTCTGGTTTACTGGGATATTGATATCAAAAGAGAATAACCTTGAAAATAGTAGCTTGTAGATGAACAAGGTCATATTGATGTCAGTGTTGTTATTTTTCTTTCTAGGAAGTCTCTGGAAGACCAGAATAATGATAATACTAAAATGACTGACTATGTACTTGCTGATAAATTAACATGACTAACTTTTGGTATCTGTATGTAGTTTCTATGAAAAATAGGTAACGGTTTCCTTTGTGTTTATCGTTACCTGTCATGGGGTAGGTAGCTTCCTGTTTGCTTGAAGTAACTGTTAGAGCATACGAATTTGGATTTAATGACTAATGTGGTTACTTCAAGCTTTATGAGAAGAGGTAATTTTGTGCATGCATCTGAAGCACTATTACCTTCCTGGAGCAGCATCAATTTTTTACTTTATAACAGTGTTTTCTTCCATTTAGGAGAAGAAAGTGTAGCAGTTTCTTGTTACTAGAAACTGGATTCAATATGACCTCAGTTTTCTAATGGGAAGAGTCCTGCAAAGGGAAGCCTTTTCGGTCCTCCATTACTTTTCATTACATTAGAAATCAGTAAGGCTGCTGTGTTTAAAAAGTGGTCTCTTTGTGCTTCTTTTGCTTTTTGTGGTATGTAATCTCTTGAATGCTATGTTTATGTAGCAGGTGTTCTTATATAAAAGGTAAGTCAGCAGCGATGGAATGCTGGAGTAATATGAGCAAAATCTCATGCTGACTTAAATCAGAACAAAAAGAAACTTTCCTTGTGCTTAAGAAAAAAATAAGTAAGCGCAATAACTGGATTTAATTTGAATTCTCGGTTAGTGTTTATTAAATCTGCAGGAGTACCCCTGCAATAAATACCTGCATTTTTAGTGCAAGAATCCCAAATCTACAATTTCCATACTTAAGGAGATTAGTGATCCATTAATCTGAGTGTACCCACTTCTCTATCCTGAATCAGCTAAATGCTAGTATCAGACGACAGTGGGAAATGGGTGAAATTTCATTACAAGGAAAGTGCTTCTTCTAGCTCTAGGTACCGAGTAGTTACTTTGTACTCTGAAGTTTCATTTACCTTTAAAATACTATGCCTAGCTCTGGCAGTTTATTAAAACATTGAAATTCATAGCTTGATTGTATGCTTTTGGTTTAAAAAATGAAACTACAACCTCTGTTATTAGTAAATAATTGTGTAAATGAAGACTATCATTACATGTATGCCCAGAGTCTGGGCTTTGGTCTCTTAGGCAAGCAGAATTATAGCTGCTTTGTCCTATATGAACCTATAGCCTAGGTATTATTTTGTAATTATTTTCACTCGGTTTTTGGGTGTAACCTTTTATTATTAGAAAAGCAGGTGAAATATGAAAAGGGAAATCCTTAGTGTTTTTATAAAACATTTAAGACCAGAAAAAGCCTTTAGTTTATCTCTTCTTAGCCTGGGCATTGAATTTTTTCAGTGAACTCTCTTCAGAGCGCAGTGCCTTGTTTTTCACTAAAGTTACCAGACTGAATGATCCTGAGAAGGTGAATCCAGAGCTTTCTGGAACAATTTAGCAATGGTCAGGACAAGATGTAACTGTGTTTTGCTTCTGATTTTTTTAATTTTTTTTTTTTTTTTTTTTTTTTTTTACTCTGGTTATTTGTGTGTTTCTGTGGTTTAATCAAATCTTCCTTTACTAGGTTCAAAGAGCTCTAGCATTCAATACTTTCTCCTTGTGAAGGTGCTGAAATGCCATAATAAATAATTTCCTGGAAATTTTACCTGATTTTCTTAGGAAATTGAATCTGGCTATCTATTTATTAGTACTCCTGTATTCAGTAACTCCTGAGATTTCTAGATGGTATAAACAATATTAGAATCAGGGGCAGATAGTTACGTAGGTACGGTACCACTACCTTTTGTGGTAATTAAAAAACCCTCACCCTAATGTTGAAATTCGGTCAAGATTTTCGTACTGCAGCTCTGTTTCTAACTCCCATCTTGCAGGTTTCAACATACATCTTGGGGTGCTTTTGATGCTAATGTATATGCATCATTGACTTCCATATTGATCAAGTTTGAATGTGTATGGTCTTCCCCAAAGGGGTAACATTTGAATGGCAGCAGCATGGGTAGCATTTAAAAGAAAAGAGGAGATAGGGCTAGGACTGTGAGTAGTACTGAACAGGCTGGATTCCTGTCCTGCACAGAAATGGGAAAGAATTGAGTCTGGGGAGGAGCAGGCTTCATCTGTGTATTGCTTGCATGCTGTGTCAGAGTTTTTGATGAACCTGCATGGTTTTCTGACAGTTTCACTGAACAGGTCTGGATAGGTACTGTAGGCATAAGAACACATCTGCATGTGTAACTGCATCTCCTCACGGCAATAAGAAATTAGAATCCATGGTAGCTACATCATTGAGTGAATCTACAATATTATAGCAAAAATGGAGGGTTCCGTGAGACCTATTTTACACCTAACAATTATATGTTTGTGGAAAAAACAATTTCTTTAAATGCTTAGGCATTCCTTAGCAACTGTGTTAAAGTTGATTACTGAGGAGGTATGGTTTCTGGTTTTGGAAGGTTATGCTGGAAAGCTGTCAAACGTTTTGTTTTAATAACGATAGTCAACCCAAAGCCTTCCAGTCAGGTGAGTGTATCTATTTTAAGTATGTAAGAGTTACTGTTGTGTGAGAGTTACACTATTCCAGGTCTGAAGTTAACAGGCAGATTTTATTTATTTATTTATTTATTTTTTCTCATCATAGAGAATAGCATTTTTAGTTTACTTATGAGGATGGCACCAACTCTTGAGTTGGATGTAGGGGGAAAGGAGGGGTTTATGACCAGGGGTCATAACGAAGTTCTCTGTGAACAGAGAACAGCTGAAAACAGGGAACAACTCTGTTTGCAGAGGTGAGATTCTGCCTCTGGGCTCCAGGTGCCTAATGTATATCCTGGGCTGGGACCTGAGTGCAGCAGAAGCTGTGCACCCCTAATCCACAGGTGCACTGTCTTGCCTTTTTCAGTGGCAGGGTCATCCACCTTGGCTAAACTTGGCAGGAATGGAGGGCTTGGGATGAGCTCAAAACTCAGTGAGAACTATAAACCAAGACCTAGCCTCAGTGTGCATCAGAATAATTCAACCTTTCTTAAACATGGATTTGATTTCATAGTGTTTGAGCTGCCACTCTGCAGGCAGGACCTTGTCCCAGCAAGTCCTGTATATGATTTTTGTGGTTAATGCAAGTCCTGTATATGATTTTTGTAGTTTGTGCAGATAGTGCTGATGGTGCAGAATGTGCTTGTAATCATGGCAGTATATGCAGCTTCCACTCCTGAAGCAGCCTTTAGTAGCTGATAGTCTGTTGATAAATATGCAGAACACTTGCTTTTCTTAAAAGAGGTTTCTACTTAAAAAAATGTTGGCATGAGTCACAGAAGATAATGGTGCATACAGAGCAGAAAGAAAAGGACAAATTTGGAAACCCTGTGTTTTTCACATTTTTTTTAGTTGTGATTATTTCATGTGGTGAATTCACGTAACGTAGTATATATGTAGGTCATCTAGCAGCTCACTATTTTAGGTAAATGGATATTTATGCATTTTTTTCTCTTTTTCTAAAATTCCATTTTCAGATGCTTAAAAGCAGTTTACTGGGTAGGTCTGTACTTCTTGAAAAGAACATGTGCATTTGTCTGAATTTTAATAGCATCAGTAACTGATAAATCCTTTGGGTGTTCCAAGAAACGTCAGGAGAGGTTTCTTGTCCTCTGTCATTATTGTTTAGGTATGTTACTTGGTGAAATATGAGCCCTTCATTTTAAAGAAAGTACTTCCTCATGGGTTCGGAGATCTTCAGAGGAGCGTATTAGGTAGCCAGCATTTTCCTCTGCCTAGGGGAAAGACCACTATTGTCTTTTTGCAGTGATCCCACAGGATACAAAAGCCCAAGTCCTTTCCCAGTTTGGCTTGACACTGGAGTCAATAAATTTTGAACTGTGTATTTGTCATACAGTTTGTCCTGGAACTGTCTAAAGTTTATAGCTGAGAGAATTTGCTCTTTGCTGTTTTTCTAGGAGTGGTTTTGGGTAGGTTTTTAAAATTCTGCCATATAAGTTTCCCAGTGAAAATTTAAAGCAAATTGACTTAATGTTTGAATTCTTCATCCACAGTGTATTTACTTCTCTGCAAAGTAGAAAATAAAACTTCATAATGGGGCTGAGAACATTTGTGAAAATGACAATTAAAACACAGACGCTCTCTGAGATTGCACGCTGTTTAGCCTTTCTGTAGTTTGGATGTCTGCATCTACACAGCCTGCCTAGTCCATTCTCAATTCATGAATACCATGGCATGGGTTGACATGAAAAAAGAGCACATAGGGTAGACTTTCTACTTGGATTTTGTCTCAAATCTCAGTGATTTTTTCCTACTTTTTCCAAGTAATCACTTTCATAAGTGGGTTCAGGATTTTTCTGGCTTGAAGTAAAACTGTAAAGAAAATTATACATTAACCCAGAGATCTCTGTTGGAAAATTAAAAGCTCAAGCAAGGGATTAATGGAATTAACTGATTTGTCAATCTTCACAGTAAAATTTCATCATTTCTGCTTGTCGCGGTCCATCAGTGAAGTACAAAAATTCCCTCCTTATATGCTAAGACATTTGGGAAAGCATTTCTGTTTGGTTTTGTTTGTTTTTTTTCATTGCTTGTTTGTTCTTTTACTTTCTTTCTCTCCACTAGCACAGATTCTCTTGTTCCAAATATGTTTTAACACAGGCTATTCTTTGAAACCTTTTGTGGAACAGACGGTGTTTAGGGGCTTTCCTTGTAACTTGAAATGCAAATCTCCTGAGATTTTGAAACCTACTGGTGGTTTGAGAACAATCCATCAGGAGGCATTTTATAAATTCCTTATCTCATGCTTATCTTCCATGTATTTAAAGCAGTGAGTAAATTTTGGTTCGTAGCTGACTCCTTTTTATAGTCTGACTGCATTTCATGAAGGGAACTTTAAGTGCTTTTGCTTCTTAATTCTGGGCAAATTTTTCTTTATTTTTCTCTTGGCATATTGGATCAGTTCAGACTGTGGGTGAGATTAGGCTAATCAAGAAGTCAGATTTAGAGAGCCAAGTATGAAGGAACCCTACCGTAGTTGTGATTTGGAAAGAGCTTCCTGAAAATGAGATCAGAAAGGTGATGATTAAAGGGGGGGTTACAAACACATAACATGCAGTCAGTTATGAGAGGAAATGCTTAGGTAAAAGTCCCATTTATTTTGCAGGTTGGTATAACCAATTTCCATTGCCTGTATGCATAGTTCTGATATGCATTGATAATTACTGGTATGCATTGATTTAATTATCTTTCTAACATGAACCTGATACTGATTTTCGCACTGATTTCAGAGTACAGCAATAAAAGACAGATACTTATTTCTTCAGCATTGGAACTTTTTTCTTTGAAGATCTTTTTTTAATTTCTTTTGATAGCCTTTATTTCCTTCATTTATGCTATTATTTTTGATCTGCTGTGTATTTTTCCAAATCTGTGGGATCAATAGTTTTTATATGTTGTTGTCTCATTCGTCTTACTGACAGAATATCTTAATTTTGGAGCAGATCTGATTGACCAGTATACAATTACTGACAGTAATATCTGACTTTTCTTTACTCCTGTAGTAGTATTAGATCCAGAATGTCCTTGTTTTCCTCTAAATGTCACAGTCTCCCCCTACCGCTAGCCCAAGTCAAGTTACATTAGAAAAGCACTGAAATACAGACAGAAATAATTTCTGGAGATCATGAGAAAATAACCATAAACCAAATATCACCATTAAATTTTATTTAAAAGTCAGTCATATCACAGTAGAGCATTGTAATTAAGGATGGGAGTTTTTCCGATTTGTGCACTCATAAATCCATGTCAGACCTTATTAAGAGAATGAAAGCATTGATTGCACACATTGTGTGTGCATTCTAAGCTACACTTTCTGTAATATGAAAAATTTTAATTTCATAACATCTACTGCAGTATTTGACAACTTAATTTTTCAGGAAAATGCTGTCTGTGGATACCCATCAGTTCCAGCTAAATTGCATCATGAGCTTATTAACTCCCATCTAATCATCCAGTCATGGCTGATTAATCACTTCTCCTGGTGCCTCGTTTTAATAAAATCTGTTTTCCATGCCACTGACCAGCAAACTGCTGTCTAATTTTATGTGTGGAGTAATCTTTGCCAAAGGGAGCAAAATACCACTTTCTCTGATCCAAAGGGCCTTGTGTGAAAGAATCATCACATGGAAGTGTCTCTCATGTCTGATTCTGCTTCTCTGTTTAAGGGATGGGAAAGACACGTGTTTCCTCACAGAGCTAAAAAGCTTTGCCATACTGCAGGGAAGTAATGGAGGCATTTTGGGACAGGAACACAACTCTAGCTGGTGGATTTTTGAATGTTTGAATCATCTGACTCCAGCTGTGGAACTCTGAATTCATTAATTACTTGGTATCAGTGAGCAGCAAGATAACGCAGAGAGCTGGCAGCTTTATCATTTTCTCAGCATGGAATGATAATGAAAAGTAATCTTATTCCTCATGCAAACAGAAATGGATAACACTCCCTCTTTGTTTTAATGAGTGTTCTGTATATTAATGAATAAGATGAGCTATCAAGGTACTTCCTCAAAAAAAAAAATAGGCAGTTAAAGGCACTCTTGACAATTTAAGCTCTCTGATTTACACTACAGTAGCTTCGTTGTAATGTATCTGTGACAGCTAACAGCAGTTGTGAGTAGGACAGGCTAGCAGAACCCCCACTTGAGGACGAGTCTCAGAAACAAATCACAGGTCCCTTAATATAATGAACTAGAGCTCTTTAAATTTCCTAGCACTGACCAGAAAGTTTTTTTGTTTTGACAAGTTATAGACGCAGTAAGGAAAGAAGTACTTTTTTAAATCAAGGTTTTGAACAAAAAGTCCAAACAATTGCTTCTTATTTCTATAGTTTGAGTGTTTTCATTACTTCGAGTTGTTTACAGGTGTCAGGCATAACTCACTGAAGTAACAAAATACTGCAGTAGTAATTTTCTTCATTAATTCTTTGCATAAATCTTTATCAGATAGTGGAATATCATGGAGAGTGAACTACTATGTACAGCAACCTTAGCTCGTACTTATTACAAGGTCTGACCTTCCAAATTTTGAGTTTGCACAACCTAAATGCTTCTTACGGCAAAAAAAGTAAGTGAGGGAAAGAAAAGGAAGGAGAGAGAAAAGAGATTAAGAAGTGGAGCTCAAAGTATTTCATGCAGTGTGGGCCTTTGCATCATGCAGATGGACTTACCAGCTACTGGCTTTATGAAAAGATGAGGTAGTTTAGAGGATATTCTACTTAGAGTCATGACTATTCTCAGCTATTTTTGAGATGCCATACTGCTAACAGGAAATATGATGGGGAGAAGGGGTAGGGAGTTGGGGTGGGGAGGGAAGGGAGGAGAAGGAAGGACAAGACTTGCAAAATTTTACAGATAAAACAAATACTGTCATTTTCTCCTCAGTGCACCTTATTTAGCATCAGAGTGGTTGTTAGCAGGCCATTTCAAGTAAGGCACAAAAAAGAATAAGACTTGTCTTTGATGAGCTACACTTTGATCAAATGTAAGTACTGGAAAAAGCAGAAACAGTATTTTTGCATTCTGCTTATCCTCAGAAGAGGCAAGGACAGGAATAAAATCATTATCTATTTCAAATCACAAAATTCTGACGAGCACATATTTCTAGCCTAGCACGTGGGCTCTTTTGTGTGCACCATACTTGGAATGAGGATGCGTGAGGACATATGACGTAAAACCAAACATTTTTTATCACCTCAGACAAGTTTGCTATTTCAGACGTGTATGAAAGCCTTTTTTCCAGCCTTACCATGTCTGTTGGATCTCTAATGTGCTAAAAGTTTTCTTTCTAGGATGTTGGTTAATAAAAACTGACTTTAGGGGAAGAGAAAATAATTTATTTTTTCTCAGTTAAGTGTCCTTATCTAGGTTGCATTCAGAGAAGGAGCTAAACCAAATAGACACGAAAGCACAGCTCTGGAAGCATCTTGAAAGAAAAGCCTGCTACAGAAAATAACTCTGGGATGGAAGAGAAGACATATAATCAGTTAACTTGTTCAATATGAAGTTCAGGATATCGGGGTGTCTATGAAGATAATCAAGTGTTGTAACGGAAAGAAAAATACAATTAATTTTGGAATCCAGTTCTAGTTGTTCTCATCTTGTTTCTCTCTCTATTAGAGAGCTTTAGACAGAGGTTTAGCTGGATGTTCTCAACTGAGAAATGGGAAAAAAAATCTCATTTTTATAGTAAGGTTTTCCTGCTTCAGTTCAAAAAAACGAGTATTAAGAGCAGAGGAAAATAAAACATCCACCATCTGGAATGCAGTGCTTCATTGAGATTTCAGGTCACAGTTCCATCTGTAGATCACGGCAATATATCTGTTGCAGCTTTCATAAATAGTTGTAGAGAATGTGGCTAACTGTAGTCAGCTAAGATTCTCGTGTACTGTGTGGATTGAATTTCCTTAGTGTTTCTGTACACTGCTCAAGCAGAGGAAAGAAAATAGAAATCAGAAGCCACAGTTAGGAATGGTAGGCTGTTTTGTACAGCTTGAAGTATCTTAATTTCCAACCTTGTGCGCTTGTAATTAATAATGCACTGATAATTAATGTTGCTGTGTTAATGGATGTTCTGTGAGCTTGCTTTATGTCTAGATTTCAAAAGCAAGTTTGTGAATGACTCCTCATAATGGTGAAAAGGTCCCTCTCTGTTTCTCTTTATTTAGTTCATGACTCCTTATGACAAGAGAAAATAAGGGTAAACTACATTCCTTCTCTTTAACTGGCTTTTATGTCTGGTTAATGTAGCGCTGGATATCTGCAGCGCTCGGAAAAAAATGTTGGAAAACCAGCCCTCCAGTTTGGATTAAATACATTTAAAGTGAAAGCTTGGCTGTAAAAATTGGAGCTTTTATGTGCCTCTGAAGAAAAGTCACCAAATGCAGATCACTCTGAAGTTTCTGGATTAGCACTGCAGTAACTTATTAAATCATGGCTGTGTGTTCTTCATGGGGGACTTCTAAGGAAAGTATTAAGACTCTATGGTATAGTGTTCTCAAGAAGAGCAATTACTTTGTAATTTTAAATGCCGTCTTTGATCTTTTGCTTGAACCTTAGGGTAGTATTTTGCATCCTTGTTTTTTATTTTCTCCTTACAGCACTGTGTTCCTCAGACAGACAGATGTATGGATGCCATACCATTTTAGTATCCATGAAACGCTACTCTGTGATTTGAAGCGTTGTATTTTCTACTCATTAAATTACTTGTGGTAATGGCTACTTGCTAGCAATAGGCAATGAAATAATTCTTTTAACTTGAAGTTAGTAGCTTTCTGTAAAATGATCATATAATGTAGCATAAGTAGCCCACAACCACTGAGTAAATTCTAGAGACATTGTATCCTTCATCCTCTTGGTAACTGGTGTTCTCATGGCAGGATAATAATTTCCCATATTCGGAACTGTCATATAGCAATGAATCCATTACATTTTAGTATCTAATGTTTGCCAGAATCATATTCTTCTCTTCTGGGGTTGTCTTCCAAGTACCAGATATGTGTGGAAGGACTATTTCTAAGCAGCATACTACCTTTGAGGTGTATATGTTTTAAGATGGACTCTGCTTTCTCTACTGGAGGAAATATTGAAAAGGTAGATGTTTTTTGGATAAAGAGAAAAAATAGTGTATACACCTACCTAAACATAAATAAAAATGCAAGATTTTATTATGGTGCGCACTGTACCATGCTTTCAGAAGCAGATCTCTTTGGATGCATTATGAATGCATCTTTCATGTGCGACCATCATGTAGATGTTAAACTGTAAGGTTTGAGAAGTGCACATGCATAGTTCAAGTGGTTGTCCTGAGAGACTGCTGAATAAAGGTAGCTTTCGCATGTGCCAGTTTCTGTTATAAATCCAAGTGCAGTCCAAATCTCAGAAGGAGAGGTAGGAACTGTCAAATCAACAAATGCTTATACATTTATCATGTTAATTAGTTAGCAGGTCAGATGGTGTTTTCTAATCTTTCTGTACTAGCAGGACTGAAAAATATTGAAAAAATAAACCTATTTTGATTGAAATATATATTAGAAAAATAAGAAAATTTACTTTGAATAAAACTATTTTAGTAGATGAGAACTAAATAAGTTTCCTTTCATTACAGTGATTTCATAATTAAGCTACTACTGGTTTTGAAAATTGTTCATGATTTGCATTACGCTATCATAAATTATTACTGAACTTTTATGTGGCATCTGCTAACAACAGGTCAAAGTGTACCTGCAGTAAAACCACAGAAGGCTTGATGTGCTGCAGTGTTTTCTGTGCTAAATCCAGAGGCAAATCTACTTCACATACACTGCTGGTGGTGCCAGCTATGTTTTTAATAGATAGTGCCATGCTAACCTTTCTAGTAGCTGAAATGTGTTCTAGTAGATATTCTCAATCCTTTCGAAGACTGTAAGGTGGTCCACAGGCTTTTAAGAGTAATTTGAAATCTCTTTACTTAATGAACTTTGAAACAGTTTTGTTAGTACAAAACCTTAAGCTTTCACAGTGGTTCTTGCATTCCCCATAGAAAAGCTTAATGACATTTTGGTGTGCTGTTCTCTGTTTGTATGCAAGAGACTCTCTTATGCTGTAGGTTGTAGGGTCAGGGTTTGACAGGTATGCCCTAATTTTACATTTCATACTTGGCAGCATTCATTAAAATGGCAAGCCTTGAATAGTAGCCACTAAACCTTTTCCAGTGAATAATGTTCACTTAGGACAGAGCTTTACTCAAGACAAAATGGAGATAGGTGGGAAACTTTTGTATGTTTGACTGGTTGGTACTGACTACAGTGTGGAATTAATTTAGCATGGGTCTTCATTTTGCTGCCTGTTACCTGATATTTAGATGGACATTTTGGACTTCCAGAATTTGAAGAGCTTCCCATAAAGGCAGAAGTGAGGTACTGGTATTTTAAAGAGGAGATACCAGGAGAATAGCTTCTATGCATACATTTTCTTTCATACTAGATACATTTCTGAAAATGTGAAATGTTAACTTCAGAATAGACTTTGATATGCTGTATTTAAGGAAAGAGATTTACTGATTTCTTGCTTTTTCTTTCTACAGCTAGTTGATGTGGAAAAATGGGTATGTGATTCTGTCTTTTATTCACCTGATCCCAAATGTTTCATGTTGCCACTGAGTCTTAACCTGTCTGCTGTTTTGATACCCTCTGTGTTCATGACCCTTCAACTTGCATGGCTCAAAAAAAAAAAAAAAGAAAAAGAGGCCAATACATGGTCATGTAGGATCTGGTCATTCCCGAATTGTCGTACCAAATTTCATGCTGCCACAGTGACTTTTCTCTTTTTTAATTTAATCATAGAATTGTGTAATGTGAACGTATAATTATTGCCTGTCAGTTTTGAGCCTTGCTGTCTAATGTTACAACTCCATTCTGTAACCCACCTGTCTTTTCCAGTGTAGACACTGTAATCCTAAAATGCATGACAGTAAGATAATTAGTACTGATAAATAACATGTGATGCTGTATCTAGCTACAAATAATATATATGACAAATTTAATAATGAAGAACAGCTGCTACAGAATAAAAAATTCATTCATAGATCTTAGCAAACAAAGTCAAAGCACCTTTTTCTGCTTAATGTGTTGTTAAGGCTTTTCCTAATGTGTCTGTGTATACCATGCATATTTGTTTGGTCATCTGATAGAATTCGTCTATATGGGACATATTTAGTATGTTTTTCTCTGATGTAATTTCTAACATCTGCATATGTATGAGTTAGTTGTCATAAAGTGTGTGTAGAATTGTTTGTTTACATTCGAAGTGTTAGAAGCCTCTCTAAAAGCTTGGACCAAAATAGACCTCCTTAGTTTTTTAATACTTAATTTGAGCTGCATGTGACCAGAAGCAACCTAGGATGTCTTTTGGTATATGCCAGTAACATAGGTAGAGCGCTGGTCTCGCTGTATTTCAGCCAGACATTATAGAATTTTGCTCTGTGATTATTACATGTTTATGGTAGTGAGTCAAGTTATAGCTCACTTGAGACTCCTGTAGGTAAGTACATTATTTAAATGATGGCTTGGGCTTTTCCCCACTCTTTTTACTGGTGTATTCCCAACTATCTGTGTCATGTGACATAAACATATATATATATATACACACACTTATAATATTTATTAAACAATAACTGTAGTTAAGTGTTAATTTTAGCTAATTGTATCAGGATGACAGCATTTTCCATATTCTGGGAATCAAGTATTTGTGGCAAGCAGCAAGTTTTGATAGGGTTTGATTTGGAATGTTCTTAAGTTATACTGTTGGTCGGGTTATCTTCTTATTTTGTCTATATTTAATTACAAGTGAGAGGACTTAGTTCTAAATGTTTAGATTCTGTGTTTTTATTCCTTTGATGAATTCTACTATAACGAGAAAGGCAGCAATGAAAAGGAAGTTCAGTAGTATACAGGCATCTGGCCTCATGTCAGAACACATGAAAAATTGCAAGCCAGAAGTTTATTAGTTATGCTCTGACATGGTTTGGTTTTGAGTGAAGTATTAAAAGAGCATGTTCATGGAAAATATAGTATTAACTGAATAAATGTAATTCAGATGTACTTTTTCTTGTTGTTGTTCTCTTAATTCAGAATTTGGTAACATAATCTTACACTTTGGAAAGACTGCTTCACAGAAATGTGCCCTTAAAGCATTTTAAAAAGAGATGGTTCCCATGACAGCAGAGCTAAATGTTTCATTCTGAGTTACAGTGGCTAAGGACTTTTCTTAGTAGACCAGTTCTGTAATCTAGACAAGCTCCTGTGTGATGGGGATGGAGTGGGTACTGGTTTTATTTCGAATATGAAATTACTCTATCTCAAATGAGCCCCAGTTTGCCCTGTAAAGACATTTTCCAGTGTTGAAAACACAAAGATGAATGCAAGTGCGTTCAGTTATGTCTGTATCTGTGGACACCGTGGAGCACAAGCCCAGAGCCTTAGAAAGGCTTCATGTAGAAGTTAATGACTAAATTAGTAACTGAACCTTGCTGCAAGCCGTTTCACACCGTTCAAAGGATAAGCTAAAATCATCCACTTCTGAGCTGTTCCAGCCTGTAAACTGTGCTAACTAATTTTTGAATTTACTCCAGTTCTGCTGTGCTTCTTCTGGTGATTTTGTTCCAAAACCGTTATTTTATTTTAAGGCATATGCTTGCAGTTGAAGCTAGGTAAGAAGTAAACAGGCTTAAGAGAGTCCTTGAGTCTTTGGCTTTTTGCTTTTGTCTCTCAGCAGGTGTGACTGTGAGGGCTTGTGGGTCTCCTTCAGTGCAGAATTAAACAAATTAAAGACATCTTGTCAAATGTAAAAACTAGTGAAAGTAAGGCTTACTTTTTACATTTCAGCCCCCATTTCATATATGAAAATGTCTTTTACGCATTTAACTAATCTACCAAGAGGGAGAAAACCTCAACATTTAATCAGAGGGGTTTTCTGAATTTCAACTGAAAGTTTAGAAGACACTCAAAATATCTTTTTTTTTTTTTTTTTTTTTTTTTTTTTCCCCAGGGAAAATAACAATAATGAAATAAGTTGAAATGGGATAATACATAGTGAAAGGAATTCCTCTCAATCTGCTTGTTATTTTTTCTCTTTTACTATATTTATTAAACAAAATAATTTTAGAGTATCTGCTGCTGTGATTTAGCAACTACTGCTGTTTGCAGATTTCAAAGTGGGTGTTGTATACTTTTAAGGGTTTGATTTTTAAAGCACTTTTGTTCTCAGAAGATCACCTGAATGTCTGTTTTGACTTTCAGAACAACTGTTTATCACTGTAATACAATTCAGTGTAAGGAGCAGCAATTTTTTAAGGCATCTACGGTTTCCAAAACCTGGCCTGTTTTCCGTATTTGCCTACATATGGTTGGCGAATTATTTTGAAAATTTGGTATGAAGAGCCATCAAAAATAATTGTTGTTAAGAGAGTTTACTCTGAAGAGCTTTTTACCTGGAGGGAAGCCAAGTGTTGGCTCTTAAATTTAGAGTGCAGGGGACAGGATTTTCATCTTTACCCTGGCTAGTGGCAAAGCTAAGCCAACTATAGCATTCTGGGATTTTCTGCAACTTTTAAATACGCAGAGGAACTTCTTCTAATGAAGATAATGGTAAATCTTTTCCTGTTCCCCTCAAATAATTATTGTGTTAGCTCAGTTTAATGGCCCTAGTAAAATGGATGTTCAGATTCTCTGGAGAAAAGAAACTTGCAGAGTAAGGGAACACACTTTAGACACTTTTCAAAGGAATTGCTTTCATTTCAGAGATTTGTGAGTTGAAAAGAAGGGAGTAAATTCTGGTTTTGAGGATAGTGTGGGCTGGTTAAATATAATGAGAAAAGGTGGATTTTGGCTAAAGAAAACAACCTCGGGTTGTGGAGTTTGGAATGAGCCACGAAACAAAACTTCATCAAGACAAATGGTTGCAGTATTAGGTTTCAGTGCCCTCAAACTAATTAATTGCACATGCTTTATAATCAGTGTGATTTTATGTAATTAAATGAGTTGTCTAAGGAGTTGATTTGTTGATAATTAAGATGAGATTATGATAAATTAGGTGTTTGAAAAATCTGGTGACACAGGCCCAAAAGCTGTCCGAGGAGCCAAATAATATAATTGCCCCAAACAGCTGTAAATATTTACATTGACAGCACATTGTCAGTGACCTCGGATAATGCTTCAATAGGTTTTAAAATTTATTTATTTATTTATTTTAGGGAGAACAACAGAGCAAGGGGTAGAGTGATGGGTGGCATGTGCCTCAAATCGAATAATTTGAAAACTTGCAAAAATTTTTTTTTCTTTTTTTCTTTTTTAATCCCCTAAATTGTGTTCCAGGCCATACATGGTCTGTCAGCTGAGTTTAGTTCCTCCACAGCAATGGCATTCATGTGACACTAAGCACTTGTCCCTGAAAGATCAGGCAGTATGCAGCTGAAAATGGAGTAAAAGCTTTGTGTATAACTAAAATAACATCTCATCACAATTTGGTCTCTTCTTTTAGGTTTAGCTGTGTTACTGTTGAAGTGTACAACAGTTATTTGTTGTACTTCGTAACTTTATCAGTCTTTTTATCACCTTTACATTTTGGTGTTAATGTTTGGCAAACAGTACCTTTTAAGAGCAATGGATTTGTCATGGTATAACTCAGCAGGAAGTTAAGAACACAGAGCTGCTTGCTCACTCCTTCCCCCCTTTCAGTGGGATGGGAGAGAATTAGCTTGTGAGTGGGAATTAAGAGCCTTGATTGGTGCGGTATTGCCACCAATGCACAGTTGTGGTAGCAATTGGCACATGTTGGTCTTTGACTTTTACCAACTCCACAACAGAAGGGTGCTTTGAGAGACCAGGCAAGGTAGACAGCTGCTTAATTTCCTGCGTCTCCAAGGCAGCTAAACCAAAAGCCCACTGGTGTGGTACCCTTTTGGATCCTTGAAATACCTTTTCCTGAGGTAGGCTATGCCAATGATGCACAGAACCTGTGGGCCAGTCACAGTGGGTGCTTTGCCACTCCTTCCCAGTCAGGCTGATTTCAGCCTCCAGTATGGTCAGCTGTTGGTATCCTCCTGTCAATTTGTCAATACAAATAGGTTCTGCCCCTTGGTGGCATGAGGATACACTGTGCATTAGTGTCTAGTACTAGAGCCTTATCCTCCAGTAGGCCTGATGTTCCAGGCCATCTGATCCACACAGTCCAGTAAACCCAGCTGTCCCTTTCCTTCCACCTGGCTGGAGTCTGGGCCCCTCTAGTCCAGGTCATAGTATTTGCTACTCACTTCTTGTAAATATGAATCAGAATTCCTCTTATCAAGATCAGGAGTAAGATCAGCCCTTCCACTCTGTCTGGGGAACTGCCCACTGGAGAGTGAAACAGCGTTTTCCTGGAAGAATCCCCCTTTTTTGATTGTTTTTCCTTGCAACTCACATACCCATGCTTCTAGGGTTGAGATAGATTTTCCATCCCGTTTCCTCATGTCCTCTCTGTCTGTGATCATACAGATAAAACCACAGGGTGACCTGTAGTGTGTACCCACTATATTGTCTGTCTTAAGCAGAGGAACACTTTTAATAGCTGAGATCATGGTCTGTACAGGTGGGGAGTAGGATCTGTCCTCTTTGTGTTGCTCGACCAATTTTTCCCCAGCCAGGACAAGGGAGGAAGAGAGACTTACTTTATATTGCCTGAGTTGGTGAGCCAGTTCGTCCATTTGTCCCTTCTTGTCCTTCTGGGTCATTACTGCCCGTGAGTCAGCCTACAACAATGGTGCAGTCCATGCTAACTTACGTTACATGGGTCGCATGCACCTGGCTTCATCTAGATCTTTGAATAACTGCTTCTTGTCCAGATCATCATAAATATCCTCCAGCATAGCTAATTCCCTCAGGTACTGGATGCCTTTCTCCATGGTGGTCCACTTGCCTAAATGACATACAGCATCTTCCTTGAAGGGGTGCCTTTCCTTTACATCTGACAGGAGTCACCTCCAAAGGCTGAGGACTTGTGCCCCTTTTCTAACCACTTTATCAGTGCCCTCTTCCCATCTGTTTGGCTCCCCTAGCCTGTAGGCTACTGGCCCTGTTATCCCAGCATCAGAGAAGCCAGGTGACAATGTTCTGGCCTGGAGGATGGCTGAAACCTTTTGCATATTTCTCAGTTCACTCACAGGGATAGGAATTAGGTGGTTACTACCTCATATATGAGTTCCTCCTCTTCTCCAATCAGTGGCCGTCTCACTTCCTCCTGTTCTTGTGATGACCCTGCTTTAGAGTAGTTTGCCTTGTCCACTTCTGCTCCTGCTCTCTTGTAGAAGCAGCTCCTTCATCCCTTGCTAAATAAACTGTATTCCAGTATTTCTTCTTGTGAAGAAGGAGCAACTGATACTGGCACAGGTTGATTTTTTTGGGTCAGTTGCAGTGCCTGTTGCTGGGATTGGTGTAACCTCAATGCCTGTCATTTTGTTGTCAGATCCAGAGACCTTCTTTGCCCCTTGAGGGTACTGACTAGTGTTGAACAGGGCTCTGTGGGCATGAGCCAGACCCCAGCATGTTGCAGTGATTTGTCTCTCTCTCTGGAATTGCCAGGGCAACAGCATACTTTTTCCAAATATTTTACCAGTTTTTCAGGACTCAGCACTTATTCAGGGGTGAAATTCCAAAATTTTGGAGGTGACCACTGTCCTAGGCACTTGCCAGTGCTGTCACACACCTTGCTGTATAACTATCCAGCCTTAGGGAATATCTTTTGGGTGATATTCTTAAATAGTTGTTTAAGTCTGAAGAAGACCTGGAACACATTCAGAAGACAGCAATAGGAATTTGCTGATTTGAACATCTCAAGGATATTCAAAATTCTAAAGGGCTATTGTAGTTAGCCTGGAGGAGAAGGGGAGGATGGAGAAATCTCCCCCGTGTGTGGGCTGGCTGTAAAAGATGTAATTATTAATAGTTTCCCATAGATGGCTCCTGAAGTATGGGGATGACAATAATAGAGTATCAATACCCAGCTGGTTCCTGAGCAGCAGCTCCTGGCCAGCTTTCTCCCTAGTTTATATGCTGAGCATGACACCACCTAGTATGGGATATCTCTTTGGCTGGTTTGGGTCAGCTGTCCTGGCTGTGTCTCCTCCCAGCTCCTTGTGTACCCCTAAAGCACTCACTGATGAGGTGGAGTAAGAAGCTGGAAAGGCCTTGGCTCTGTGAAAACATTGCTCGGCAACAACTAAAACATCAATATGTTAACTGTATTCTCTTTAACTGTATTCTCATCCTAATCCCAAGCATATCACTGTACCTGCTACTAGGAAGAAAATTAACTCTATCCTTGCTGAAACCAGGACAGGATGCTAGAATGGCATTAAGAAATTTCAAGTTATAGGTCTGTTCTATTTGTTTAATTTTCAAAAACATATTCTGAATTGCTAATTTCAGTCCAGAAACTGGTGTGTGCTGTTGTCCTGAGCAAGTGTGAAGGAGCAGAAAGTTCCTCCCTGTGTGGAAGATGAGTTGGAGAAATTTCTAGCGTGACAGCCTGTTGCCTACCCAAAATGCATAATTTCTGTTGTCTTGCCTTCAGGGTGATATTTTTTTATTTTTTTTTTTAATTTTAAATTCTTTTCTAAATCTGAGAGTTAATGTTATTCAGAGTAAGCATTCTCCTTTAGCTAAGAGGAGTTTTGATCTAAAAACTTTGGAGAACGCTCTTGAAGAAGGGTATGACAGGAGTACTTGGAACCTTCTGCCCTGTCCAGTTGCTGGTGGCTGGGCAGCTGAGGCTGTCACAGTTTGTGGCATGTACCTTCTCATGCTTTCTCTGGAGTGTCACAGGGGTGTTCTCTTAATATTTGTGGACATAACGTGTATTGAAGTGTTTGCCGTGAAGACAAAGCACTTTTTACAAAAGTTAAGTTTCATATTTCTTCCCCTGGTGGTTTGAAGCAGTAGGTGGATAATGTGTTCAGACATTCCTCACCCAGTGTTGTCTTTCAGGTTTTCTAGCTTGAGGGGACCATTCATGGCACTTTATGTCTCTAGGAATAGCATGTAACCCATCTTCAAAATTATTAAGGAATCAGAGTAACTGTAAAGAACATGATATGACAGATCCAAACAGATGACGATTGTTTCTCTCTCATTTGTTACAGTTCAATTAATGTGTCAGCTGAAGAGAATGAACTGTTAATTCTGGTCTTCTAGGAAGTCCGTCACAAGAAGCTGCTGTATCATTTTAGTAATCAAGGGAAGAGATAAACTATTCACTTTAATTTGAAGCTAGTTAGGAGATTGCAATCAAACACTTAAGTACATTGTCAGGAAGAGAAGCGGGTTTCACGCAAGTTGTGAAGTTGTTTTATGTACTTGTAGTATGGAAAAATTGGTGGGGTTGCGTAACTCTCAGAGAAAAATTTCACAGATGAATGACAGCTGAAAAAGACTGAGGTATTTCATTATTTTTAAATTAGAATTAATCATATAGTATCTGAAGGGGGCCTATAGAGATGCTGGGGAGGGACTCTTCATGAGGGACTGTAGTGATAGGACAAGGGGTAATGGGTTCAAACTTAAACAGGGGAAGTTTAGATTGGATCTGAGGAAGAAATTCTTTACTGTAAGGGTGGTGAGGCCCTGGAATGGGTTGCCCAGGGAAGTTGTGAATGCTCCATCCCTGGCAGTGTTCAAGGCCGGGTTGGACATAGCCTTGGGTGGCATGGTTTAGTGTGAGGTGTCCCTGCCCATGGCAGGGGGGTTGGAACTAGATGATCTTAAGGTCCTTTCCAACCCTAACTATTCTATGATTCTATGATTCTAACTAACTTATTTATATGTTAATGACTTTATGCCCTACCACGCAGTAGACAGCTCAGTGAAGACTTCTGCTTGATTTCCAGAGCCACCTAGTAAAAGAAAAAACAAAATATTGGGTTGACAGGAAATGGGGGTAATAATAATGCCAAAATGATCACACTGTATTCTAAAAATTTGTTTTATGGTGATCGTGGGCAGGGAACATGATCTTTAGTTTTGGACTATTTGTTTCCAAATGTCTAACTACCAAATAGACCTAGAAAACTTTTAAGGAGAGAAGTGCTTGAACATTATGAAATCATAAGATTATACTTCTCCCTCCTCCCCTCCCCCCCCCCCCCCCGAACATCTTGTACGTCTCTGAGAACAGATACTTCTGTTCTAAAAGCATGTATGAAATGAAAGCACGCAGTCTTACTTGGAAGCTCTCCCATTAAACTCTCTTTTAATGTGGGATAGAGCCAAACTTCAGTCCTCTGCTGCGAACTTTGTGATACTAAAACGTGAAGTAATGAGGTCAAAAGAGGAAAAGCTGGTCATGGATCTCTTACAGGGAAACCAAATCACTGCTTGTAACATAATGTACAACTCTCCTTTTATTCTTAAGCAGCCTTCATGAAAATTAACCTAAAAATTTCCATCATCTCCTGATATCAGTCATGTGGCACTGAATTTTTTCTTAATCACTGCATGAAATATTACTAACTCTTTAATCTTCTTAATTTATTGTGCATTTACATAACATATGTTACTACAACAGTGGTGTTGCTCTCCAGTACTGCATTTTGAATGAAGGACTTTACAACTCGCATTGTACTTAGTTAGACGCTACCTGCAGAGCAAGTTGTCCAAGATGATCAGGCATGGCTCCTGTTTTACCTGTACTGCGTTTTATCTTTAAGCAATAAGTACTTAATGTGCTATGTTATTTAAAGGAGGAAAAAAATCCCCAACAAAACAACCAACAGAAAAAAAAAAATAAATGAGAAAAATGTTGAATAAAAAAATGATGAAGCCTTGTTCTGAGCAGCTGTTTTGCTTTCCAGCACAAACTATAATTATGCTAATTGCAATGATAAATGTTCCTTTTAAATGTGGTTTGTAGTTCTGTGTATCCCACTCACTTTTTGAAGGAAACCAAATCCCATTTTTAAGCACCTGAAAGCAAATACTCATTTCACATTTTCTCTTTTTTTCCCCTTCTCATGGCTCTACAGAAATTTATGATGAAGGTAAGCAAGTTAAACATTTGGTATTATACTTTCTGTGAATTCCTACAGTTTAATTTAGTTCATTTATAGCCCTGCGGAGAAGGACTTGGGGGTGTTGGTTGATGAGAAAATGAACATGAGCTGGCAGTGCGTGTTCGCAGCCCAGAAAGCCAACCGTATCCTGGGCTGCATCAAAAGAAGCGTGACCAGCAGGTCGAGGGAGGTGATCCTGCCCCTCTACTCTGCTCTTGTGAGACCTCACTTGGAGTATTGTGTGCAGTTCTGGTGTCCTCAACATAAAAAGGACATGGAACTCTTGGAACAAGTGCAGAGGAGGGCCACGAAGACGATCAGGGGACTGGAGCACCTCCTGTATGAAGATAGGCTGAGAAAGTTGGGGATGTTCAGCCTGGAGAAGAGAAGGCTGCGTGGAGACCTCATAGCAGCCTTCCAATATCTGAAGGGTGGCTACAGGGATGCTGGGGATGGACTCTTCATTAGGGACTGTGGTGATAGGACAAGGGGTAATGGGTTCAAACTTAAAGAGGAAAAGTTTAGATTGGATATGAGGAAGAAGTTCTTTACTGTGAGGGTGGTGAGGCCCTGGAATGGGTTGCCCAGGGAAGTTGTGAATGCTCCATTGCTGGCGGTGTTCAAGGCCAGGTTGGACAGAGCCTTGGGTGGCATGGTTTAGTGGGAGGTGTCCCTGCCCATGGCAGGGGGGTTGGAACTTGATGATCTTAAGGTCCTTTCCAACCCTAACTATTCTATGTTTCTATGATTGTGTGACACTATGACAAAGCACTTAGTTAATCTCCAAACATTTTGAATAAGTGACATTTGAATAATTGGCTGTGATTTTAGCCAAGATGTGTTGGTTATCCTTTTTCTACACCTTCCTTGAAGTGTCAAAGTCTATTTCCATTTCATCATTTGTTTACTGATTTTCATTGCTTACATGTTTGCTGTTTTGTGATGTGGTCTATCTTCATTTTCAGTCTCCAAAAGGGAGGAATTCTGGGTCAGATAAGCAGTGCTATTTTAAGGGCTGGATTAAATGATGTCAGAGGAATTTTCTTAGCATGACTCCTCTCCTGATCCATCTTTTCTTCCCACTTGGCTGTCTGTCTTATTCTTTATCTGTGAGTTTTTTTCCTCAAGTGACAAGGATGATTCACATTCCTTGTATCATACAGCAACAGAAAAAGCTTAGACACAATCCTCAACCTGTGAAAAATGCCTCCCTGCTCCACTTATGCAGCTCTGAAATAACCAGGAAGGTTTTTATTAGAAATTCCTTTTAGCTGCTATGCAGTGAAGGAGGAGTGTGGGGGAAGAGAGATCTTCACTAGGCTGTGGGAGAAATTGATAAATTTTATCCTCTTGGGCAATTTTTTTCCAAACCACTGAAAGTGTTTCAGAGTAGCAGTTTCTAATGGGCAGATTGCCTCAGCCACAAATATAAATGCTTTTTTACATAGAAGGCTTGAAACAGATGATCAATACTTTTTTTTTTTTTTTTTTTTTTTTACTGCTGTATCTGCTTTTAATTGACATGAAGTTTCCCATTGCTGGGAAAGTGCTAACGTAAATGTACTATTGCTAATATTAGTCATGAGATGTATCTGAAGTGTTTCTTATTATGTGGCTGTTCATTCTGCCTTTCAACAGATCAATATTAGAGAAATCAGGATCATTTAGCGTGGTGCTGGCACAAATGTTTGTCATCATTACTAACTATTCCATTCTTTTTAATACAGATGGTAAAATATCTCTGTTTTCTAAGTGAATAAGACATGCTCATGATTTCTGTTGGTCTGTTGATTAATTCAGTTTCAGATTTCTATGTAATATTTATATAAGGCATAATTACACATGGTGATGCAGCTTTTAATACAAGCCATTCTTAGAAAACCTATAGTTTAGCTAAAAAGATTTTTCCTGTTCTTTGGATTGGCACAACACAAAATAGAAGGTAACTGCTGATGATATTGGTGAAAAAAGTTAGTTTTGTTTCTTTTTTTCTCCCTCCTCCCCCCTATCCCCTTCCTTTTTTTTTAGGTCACAATGGCCATCATTGACTAAGAGTAGGTACCAGCAGAATCATCAGACATACTAATCTCCATATCTGTATTTATCAAGAATTACACTTTTGTAATGAATTCCATGAAAAAGTCATCAACTAAATAGTGATTTAAAAGTAAGGTGTAAAGACTAGAATATGTACAGCATGTATAATTTGTAGATAGGTTCAGCTTTCTTTTTGTTACTTCATTGAACCATGGAATATAGACTTCAGTGAGACAGAAGATAGAGGTTTTAACTTGGTTTGAATTCACCATTTGGAGCTGTGGTTCTTCGGTACAAGTGGGGTGAGAAGAGTTATTACCACAGTGCCACATGACAGTGAATTGGTCTGTAAATTCTTTGCATCTTTAAATTCTAAGCAGCTAAATGCTGTGGGTTTGGTGCCAGCCACTGGAAATGGCAGCCCAAGAGCATGGTAATTGCAGAAGGGACGCATTAGCATTTTGTGTTTTGGTAGAATTCAAGGCTTCTGGGCTTAGATGCTGTTACTTTGGAAAGGAAATTTTGCCTTTTTTGTGTCAAGATTTTTAAAGAAGATGTATATTTATATGCGCAAGAAGAACATGTAAAACTCCTTGGCTCACGCTCTGTAGCTTTGTTTGTTGTCTCTACTACTTGCAGCATTTTTAAGTTCTACAACACTGCTGGAGATGTAATTTCTCAGCGTTGCTGTTCCAAGTGTCAGTTGCTTAGTTTTGCCTGACTAACTGTGTCTCACAAGCCTCCTAGTTCTTTCGCAGGGTTACTTCACAAGTTCTGCAGTGACTCAGCCTGTTTCCGCACATTCTGTTATCACCATTGCTTGGGGTTTTCTGGACTCTTTGGCCGATATTCATCCCACAAAACTGACATGCCTGATCTAGAGCCATGGGTATAAACAAAGCACATGTTCCTCATTTTGCACTCCATTTTCTTTTTTTAAGAAGCAGCTCAGGTGAAATATTTGTATTCACCTGCAGGTTTAATAATCTTCACCAGCCTCTTGAAAAAGGCATTTAACCCTGACAACCTTACATCTCTGATCCTCTGATCAGAGGTAGTTTCTGCCTAGTAACAACATAGTCCAGGGCCTAAATATACTTTTACTCAGAATACATGGTAGTTGATTTTCCCTTTTTCCCCAAGCCAGTACTTGTGATCAGACTCACATTTCCTGTTTGGTTTCTCTTTCTAATGGATCAAATCCACAGTTTCAGAATGTAAGGACTGCTCTTGAATGGGAAATCTGAGAGCCCCAACATGGGTCCGAGGGAAGAGATCTGAGAAGGTTCCATTACTGGAGTAACATGTGGTTTGTTTATATATAATTCTTTAGGGCTTCCATAACTGGTGGGTGCAATTTCCTGCTTAGTTTATTTTTGTGGTGGTGGTGGTTTTTAATTTAAAAAGATTCAAAGCAGGTAACAGTAGGATATTCTGTGTTTAATTATATACTTCTGCTTGCACTTTTAAACTATGTTTAGATTTAGAGATAGGATTTATTTTTCATCATTCCATAGTTTTCTCTTAATATAAGAACTAAACTGTGGAGCTCCATGAAACTTCGAACACACTCACAATGGAGAAAATAAGACTTTGGCAGTATTATTTGTAAATGTTTTTATGGAAGTATGGGTGTCCTTTATTAGACATGATGTTGTCTCCAGCATCTATTTTAAGTATAAGATGCCCATTATTAGTGTGCTCCATTTAAATTTAAATGTAAAGTGGAAGTACTCAGCTTAAAGGGTGCTGTTTTATTCCATTGTACATATGAAAATTGTATTTGAACCATAAACATGATTTATTTGCCTGGGAAAAAAATGTGAAGAAAACCAGGGAGCGTATTGCTTCTCTAGTGTACAGCTTCTCACGTTAAAAATCTTCAGTGCCATGAAAACAGTTGTGTAGTATTTGGTTTAGAATCCCATTCAGAGAAGTATTGAGTGGTCCTGAGTTCCATCTGGACTATCTAGGCTGGTGTTTCATATGGCTGGGTCTGGGGCACAGAAGAAATAACAACTAAGCAGTTGGTTGCAATTAGGTCATAACTTCCCATTACTGTAAATTATGACTGGGAAGAATACAGGGATGTTGTCCGGGAAGCTAGGGACCAGGTTAGGAAAGCTAAGGCCCAGTTAGAATTAAACTTGGCTAGGGATGTTAAGGATAACAGAAGGGATTTTATAGGTACATTGCCAATAAAAGACAGGTTAGGGACAACGTGGGCCCTCTCCAGAAGTTATCAGGAGAACTGGCTACCCTGGATTCAGAAAAGGCTGAGGTTCTTAATGACTTCTTTGCTTCAGTCTTCACCGGCAAATGCTCTGACCACACCACACAAGTCTTGGAAAGCAGACACAGGGACAGTGAGAATGAAGACGCTGGGCCCACTGTAGGAGAGGATCTGATTCGAGACCATCTTAGGAACCTGAATGTATACAAGTCCATGGGACCGGATGAAATCCATCCGCGGGTCCTGAAGGAGCTGGCAAATGAAGTTGCTAAGCCACTGTCCATCATATTTGAGAAATCATGGCAGTCAGGTGAAGTTCCCGACAACTGGAAAAAGGGAAATATAAGCCCCATTTTTCAGAAGGGGAAAATGGATGAGCTGGGGAATTACAGACCAGTCAGCCTCACCTCTGTGCCTGGCAAAATCTTGGAGCGGGTTCCCCTGGAAGGCATGCTAAGGCACATGAAAAGCAACAAGGTGCTTGGTGACAGCCAGCATGGCTTCACTAAGGGGAAATCCTGCCTGACCAATCTGGTGGCCTTCTATGATAGAGCTACAGAACTCATGGACAGGGGCAAAGCAGTTGATGTCATCTACCTGGACTTATGTAAAACATTTGACACTGTCTCACATGACATCCTTCTCTCTAAGTTGGAGACACATCAATTTGATAGGTGGACCACTCGGTGGATAAAGAACTGGCTGAATGGCTGCACGCAAAGAGTAGTGCTCAATGGCTCAATGTCCAGCTGGAGACCAGTAAGGAGTGGTGTCCCCCAGGGATCGGTGTTGGGACCGGTCTTGTTCAACATCTTTCTGGGTGACATGGGCAGTGGGATTGAGTGCGCCCTCAGCAAGTTTGCCAATGACACCAAGCTGTGTGGTTCGGTTGATACATTGGAGGGAAGGAATGCCATCCAGAGGGACCTTGACACGCTTGTGAGGTGGGCTGATGCCAACCTAATGAAGTTTAACCATGCCAAGTGCAAGGTCCTCCACCTGGATTGAAGCAATCTGAGGCATAGCTACAGGTTGGGGAGAGAAGAGATTCAGAGCAGCCCTGTGGAGAAGGACTTGGGGGTGTTGGTTGATGAGAAAATGAACATGAGCCAGCTTCAGTGTGTGCTTGCAGCCCAGAAAGCCAACCGTATCCTGGGCTGCATCAAAAGGAGTGTGACCAGCAGGTCGAGGGAGGTGATCCTGCCCCTCTACTCTGCTCTCGTGAGACCTCACTTGGAGTATTGTGTGCAGTTCTGGTGTCCTCAACATAAAAAGGACATGGAACTCTTGGAATAAGTGCAGAGGAGGGCTGCGAGGATGATGAGGGGACTGGAGCACCTCCCATATGAAGATAGGCTGAGAAAATTGGGGCTGTTGAGCATGGAGAAGAGAAGGCTGTGTGGAGACCTCATAGCAGCCTTCCAATACCTGAAGGGGGCCTATAGGGATGCTGGGGAGGGACTCTTCATGAGGGACTGTAGTGATAGGACAAGGGGTAATGGGTTCAAACTTAAAGAGGAGAAGTTTAGATTGGATATGAGGAAGAAATTCTTTACTGTAAGTGTGGTGAGGCACTGGAATGGGTTGCCCAGGGAAGCTGTGAATGCTTCATCCCTGGCAGCATTCAAGGTGGGGTTGGACATAGCCTTGGATGACATGGTTTAGTGGGAGGTGTCCCTGCCCATGGCAGGGGGTTTGGAACTTGATGATCTCGAGGTCCTTTCCAACCCTAACTATTCTATGATTCTATATGGATTGCATTTTGGAAGGATTTACTAAGATGTCTTGTAGCTTATTGTTTCACTTCTTAATTTTTTGTTTAATTTTTTTTTTAAGTCCTTCAAAACAATGCTTCCTTAAAGTCTAGTCATTGTACTGTTATTTTTCCTGTAGCATATGTCCCTAATTCCATTCTGCTGTTATGGGCCCATCATGGAATGAGGCCGGAAAAGCCATAACATCTTTTTTAAAAACTCACTGTGTGATATTGTAGAAAGCGTGCTTCAGTGCCTGTCTTCTTGTGGCAAATTCCAATATTTTTTAATTTCTTCCATGAGTGACTAGTATTGTCTGAATAGCCATGTGCTAAATACAATTGCTGTCAGGCTTTCTCAATCATTTGTTTTCTGACTAATGACAATATTGGAAAAGCTATGCACAAAGCACTGAAATTACTATGCTGTATATGTACATGGCTTCACATATTTGTCTTTCTTTGATACCTCCCTGAAGCTTATAGCTTTTTTCATTTTCAAACTTTTGGAGATTGTGTAGGTCTCTGAAGAAAAGTCAGCAAAGAAACATTAGCATTTGCTTGTATAGAGTACTTGGTCTGAGAAATGTTTTTCTCTGGTAGAAATAAGGCTGTTGTCTTGAAAAGAATGCTAAGGTATTGGCTATTTGACTCCAGTTTTCCTTGGATGCCATAGGTCCATTCAGTAGTCTCTAAAAATTTTGATCATGAGGTTCCCAGAAGCAGAAATGTCTCCAAAACCCTTGTTCAGCGTCACCATGATTGATTTCTTTCAGCTTCTCATGAATGGCCACAGGTGTAGCAACGCAGCCATAGGCACAGTGGTGGTGTCAGTTCTACTGTTTGAGTTAATGTCAGTTGAATACTTGTCTGAATCTGTCAGGTGATTGCTTGTCTGTACATTTGACAGTTGTGTATATAAAAAATTGCATAAAACCAGATATGAATGGTTTGTTGAGTCATGTGTAACATACCTTATGGCAGGATTGGTATTCACAGTAAAATGTTATATGTTTTTGTTCAGCCTATATTATAAATATTCCAGGTTATGCTGAAATTTGTACATTTGTACGTTTTACTAGATAGTTGTAGGTTGAAAATTTTAAGTTTTTTTTTTTTGCATTCTAATCCTATTAAGAAAACAAAACAAAAATTTCCACATTTTAACTTACTTTCCTTCTTTTTGTTTCAACATAACACTTTTCATTAAATTAAGCAGCTTAGATTTTAGTAGTCTATTCTCATTGCCTGGTCTAACAATGCATTGAACATGAAAGCTGTTTATGTGTTCTGAATGCTAATTTCTTCAGCTCTAATTGTTGTTGCATTCTAAATTGCCTTTGCTTCGTCAATGGCTTTTGGGTAATGAGATGACTCCAAATTAATCACAAATCTGTGGGTATTATGTATTGAATTAGTCAGTATTGTGGCTTCCAAGAATTCTTACTTGCAGTGTCTTCTGAAACATTATTGCTTGAATATTACTAGAAACTTGATGAAACTTTAGTGGCACATCTCGTCTTTGAATCTTGCAACTTTGCCTTAGAGGTCTAATTGTTAACTTCTTAATTTTGAGATTTTTGTTGTTTTAAAAAAACATGTGGAAAAGTTTTATTTCTCTGCAACATTCTAAGTAGGAATGGATTATTTTGAAAAATCAAAGGCTCTTTCAGTAGACAGTCATGGCCAAACAGCTACTTACTATGCAGCTTCTGGCATAAAGATAAATGCTGAGTATTTATTTAGGAAATGAGCCTTTAATATATGAAATTAACTTATAGGTGCTATATATCCTGGAATACAGGCTCCAAAATGGAAGTACCAGCTTTCTGTTCTAGCCTCTCTTGCATTTTTCTGTTTCGAATTTTCATTTCCCCTCCATGTGGATGCCTTGATTATAATTGTCTCTTAGAAACCTTCGAGTGGAAAGTGCTTGAAAAGTTTTTTGCAACTCTGTATCTGTCTAAGAAACAGCAGACTTGCTTGTGTTTTTTAATGGGCAAAATAATTTTGGGTAAGAAGAATTACTTTAATTCTCGTGAGAAAAATTTTCTAAAAAATCACTGCTCGATTTGTCATACAAATGATTGAAAAATTTTTTGAGCCCACCTTTCTCCTGTTTGTCTACAAATGTGCATTTAACAAAATAGGTGCTAGACAGACAAGTGTATATGGCCAAAACAAGGGAAAGATAACACAGCTGTGATTTTTGTTGATCACACTATTCCTCTAATCTTTTGTACAACAGGCAACTGAATCTAAATGTTAGGTACTTAATTTATGGCTAGTAACCCAAAGTAATTTTGATAAAAATACCAGTGAGATTTCAAACTTTTGCCCATATTCGGGGCTTTGTTGGTTGGGTACCTATGGCTGCTGTTGATAAAGCTTCTGGGAAAATCTGAAATGTTGGTAACGCAGTACGTTCGGAGCAGGTTGTCCCCTCTTCCCCAGTGTGATGGGCTGCAGACATTCAGTATTTGTCTTGGGCACAATGGTCCTGACATTATCAAATCTGTCATTTTTCCCTTGTGCCTTTGGAAAAAGTGATGATATTAATGGTAGCACAAAGCTAAGTCTTCATGTCTTACTGTCAAGACTGTGTCTGTGACAGGCCATGACTTTTATTCTTTCTTAATAAAAAGTCATGTCACTCAGTCTTACAGAGAGATTATGGAATGTGTCTCCTTGCGTTTTGACTGCCATGCAGTTTGTTGAAACTCAAAATATACCACGTGTCCATCAAGATGCACTCTTCTTAATAAAAACAAAAGCCAGAAATTCATGGGAGTTTCTTGAACGCGCGAAGATTATTATTTGCTTTTTCACCACAAATTCCTCATTTTTTTAATGGCCCAAATAACTCAAAGATCAGCAACTATTATGCTACTGGATATAAGATAAGGAAGGACAACCAGTAAATGAGGAGCAATAATTGTGTGTTGCCATCATAGTCATTCAATTAAATTGATCTTCAGCACTGAAATGAAGCTGCCAGAGAGATAACATAGTATGATTGTTTCCAGTTTATTCTCTAATGAATCTGATGTTGCAGTCAAACAGAAGGTCAGTCTACTTTGATAAATGAAAGGGTGTAAATGCTCTATATAGGAGATTAAATGAGGGGACCTATATGAAAGAATGATACTGCTTACAGACTCGTCACATTTATAGACTCAAAAATATGTATTTATTGGTACTGCTTGAAGAGGTGATGTACATCGAGTTATAGGAGATGTTCTGTCAGAGGAATATGAGCTTATGCTCTTGACAGTGTCTTAGACAGTCTCTGATCATGGCCAGTGTCATTCACCTACGTCTTAGTCTGATGAATAGCTAAATGTTCATCAGAAGTTGAAGGGTTGTTCATGCTTTAAAAAATGTATTTTTTCATGAGTGGTTAAACTGATTATAGATAAGTAGAAACTGTAATAAAAATATTGTGGAAAAAATGGTTGCGGTTTCTTGGGATAAAAGTGAATTTTATCACTTTAATTTTATTTCATTAAAGGTTTATGCTGCATTTCTCAAGAGGAACATTTACTTGGGCATGATTTCTGAATTTTCAGAATCCCCAAATCCTGTCGAGTTATTTTGGATGTCTTTGAGCACTTACCTGGCCTAGCAGATAAACAATTATGTCTGGTAGCATTTCAACACTGTGGGGCAAGCAGTCTGGAGGTTAATGACATTCAGTGCAGTTGATATATCATTGATATTTTCTGGTGTAACAGGGACGGTATTCCAGAAGCTCCTGCAGCATACCTTCTTTGTAGAAACATGATCATTTGGAGGTAAAATGGGTGAATATGGAGAGATTTGACAGTACATGAGAATGTAGAGGGTAGCGTGATGCATCAAAGCTGTTCTTCTTAGCGACCTGCTTTCAGCCCAAGGAAGAGGGACTTTAGAATGCATTTTAATACCAAATAAGTGATGTACAAAGTACAGCATTTTACTCATTAGTGAACTGAGCACTTCTAATAGAAAAAGTCTAATAGAAAAGTAGCTTCTAGATTTGGCTGTCCAAATTCTACCTTAGATCTGTCTCAAGGACTTTACAGGTCATTATATTAGGAGGCAATCGAAACTAGAGAACACATTTATAAACTGCCTTCTTGAACTAATCTCTGACTAGCATTTTATCAGGAAATTAAGTCTGTCACGGAATGTCGAGAGACTGATGAGAATTTCTTTATTTTTTTTTTTCTTTCTCAAAGGCCCCATTTTAATACAACATACCAGTATATCACTTCTCTTTATCTTTCAGTCTGCACAAGGTGGTGGCCATAGAACACTACTCTACGGGCATGCAATCTTGCTGCGCCATTCCTACAGTGGCATGGTATGTAACCGGAGTTGACAGCAGCAGTGGTTTCTTTTTTGTATGACAGTTATGTTTGAAAGTGCCCGGACTATTGCCATTTGCTGATATCTGGAGACTTATTCATGTTGAAGAGGCATTTTACCCATGATTGAGGGAAACCTTTGTGAGGGGTAAATGCTTGGAAGTACGAGACCAAGCTGCTTATATCTGAATGAATGCTGAAATGTAAGTCTGGCTCCATAATGAGTTGTGTTATGAATGGACGATGTCTTATTTCTTTTCCCTTGGATGTTGCATATTGCATAAGCTGTGACTGAATCCACAGCTGGCATCTGGCTGGCAACCTAGACATATGTTGAAGACTAAGTGGAAAAGGAAATTCCTTCCTGCATATATTTTGGACAGAAACATTGCTCTTCAGTTCCTTGTTGAATTATATGGGATTCAACCTCCTTAATTACAAGTGGGGTTTCATGGAGCTGAAATTCAGTGCAACTAGCTCCTTTATTTCCACTCTATGTTATTTTAAAACGTGTTGTTGTCAAGTCTCCTTGAGTGCTATTCACCGGCATATATGCCTTGATAGTAGCTAGTGGGGATAATGAAAGAATAATGAATCTTGTATTAGTAGGTTGGTGGCTTTTTTGTATTTCACTGCATTATCAGAATTAAGCAGAACTAGTGATGCATGCTTTTTTTTTATTTTGATAGTATCTATGCTGCCTCTCTACATCTCGCTCTTCAATGGATAAGCTGGCATTTGATGTAGGATTGCAAGAGGACACAACAGGTAAACACTAGTTTAAAGACTATATAATGAAGAATACTTTCAGTCTAAAAATTGGAAGAGACCTATAAATACATATAAATCACGTAAAAATTGAGACTGTTTTAAGGATTAAACCAAAACAATATTTCCAAGTTTTGCACGTTATCTTTATGTTTCCTAATAGATTATGCAATTTCTTTCTGTGAGATATATTGATACTTAGAGTCAACATCATACATTTATATGCAGGTAAAGGACTCAAGTTGTTATTCTTGTTAGCTTTCTCCTGAAAATTTTGTAAACTTTATTTTAAATTATTTATTTTACTATTTATTTTAAATAAATATTTTAAATATTTTATTTAAGTTTTGGAACTGCTGGTTTCTTGGATTTATTTGTATTTTTAAGACTGATATAGATATTACGATGACATCAGTTTGGTGTAATTGTTTAATATGAAATAATGAAATTGATTGTTTTTAAAGCCTTTCTCTAGCTAGAAGCAGTAACAGTAATAACAGCAACAGTTGAACAGTTCCAAGAACAAAAAGATTTTTTTCCTGAGAAGCATGCTTTTCATTCAGGAAACCAAGGTTTATCATAGGAGCAGAATCTGTGACTTTAGTACTCTAGAAATACTCTGGGTCATTAGAGACACAAGTGGAAAAACATAATTGAATTTGGATTTATGAGATCTTTCAAATATTATTTTAAACAATATTGTAGCGTTGCCCGAGGAAGTTGTGAATGTTCCATCTCTGGCGGTGTTCAAGGCTGGGTTGGACAGGGCCTTGGGTGACATGGTTTAGTGTGAGGTTTCCCTGCCTATGGCAGGGGGGTTGGAACTTGATAATATTAAGGTCCTTTCCAACCCTAACTATACCATGATTCTATGATTCTGTGCTTATTTTTATTCCCCCTTAGTGATGGGTTGCTCCACTTCTTTGTCCTAATTCTTGGTGGAATATTCTTTGGCATCGTTCCATAAAGTAGAATGAAGATGACAAGGAAGCTCTTCAGCAGCAGGAAGTTGGACCAGGTTGTGTAGAGAACAGAGCGCTGCTGCCTTCTTACTTAACTCTGGAATCACTGTTCCAGAGTTCTTGCTGCTTTCTGTATAAGTGTATAAATTCCAGATGAGTTTCTGACAAGGTGGTACAATTATTGAAGACACATGAGCTTTACCCAGCTGAAAACTGGATCAGAACTTCAGGGCTGAAATAAATGTGAAAGTAATGGCAATTATGTTGGGCATTTTATTTTTAATTTCTTTCTCTGTTATTACTCAATAATCATACAGGTGAGGCATGCTGGTGGACCATCCATCCTGCTTCCAAGCAACGATCAGAAGGCGAAAAAGTACGTGTTGGAGATGATCTTATTTTAGTCAGTGTCTCTTCAGAAAGATACTTGGTAAGTTCTGTGAAAGTGCCTGTACCATGCTTCTACAGAAGAAAGAGTTAATAGAAGAGTTATACTATAGTGTGGCTTAAATTTCCACAAAAGTATAGCTTAGGGTGTTTAAACTGGTATTTGATACCATTTTGCAAGACAAGACTATGAAGGTCTGGAAAGTGTACCATTGATATGTGTGACAAACTGATTTGTATTCATTTCATTAGTGGAAGTTGAAAAATTTACTATTGAAAAAGAAGAAAATATAGATTAAAAAAAAAGCTGTCCAAACTGCATAACTGAGGTGTTCAGAGTCCCTGTGAGTGTTCAGCAGTTAACAGCAGTGTCATATATGAATTAAAGCTTAAAGCCAAAATTTTGGAATGTTTAACTTGGGTATATAGCATTCTATGGGCCTTAAAATGTCCATATTTTCTTAGGATTATGTACAACATAATATAGAGAGCTATGGACATGTCATAATTAAATAATGAAATATAATTCAGTATTTTAAAACTTTCTGTGGTAGCTTTTTTTCTCTCTTGTTTAAATAACTTGTTCATTGAAGTGTCTCCCATTTTTCTGTCATGAAACACTTCAACACTTAAGATTAATTTCTTTTTGTATTCTTGGTGTTACAAACACCTGAACTATTCTATTGGAAAAAAAAAAAAAAAGATATAAAAATAAGATGAAAATCAACGTGCTGGAAGCTTCAGTAAAATCAGCCACAGTGATCTGGTAAAATGTTGGTTCTCAAGGCTGTTGTATGTACTTTTATACAGCGAGAGACATATTTTTCTCAGCACATGGTGTTTATGCATGTACTGTATCTTCCATGCAAAATATCATAGAATCATAGAACAGTTAGGGTTGGAAAGGACCTTAAGATCATCTAGTTCCAACCCCCCTGCCATGGGCAGGGACACCTCCCACTAAACCATGTCACCCAAGGCTCTGTCCAAATCATCACAATATATCAATATACTAAAAATAAGTTATATTCTCAGCGTAGAGAGAAATGATGCTCTTGATATTTTAATCTCTGTATTATAGTCTTAAAATAGTCAAGCTAGATTTTAATGAATAGTTATTAAATCTCTTTCAGTTACACAGCTCTGGTTTGATAGTAAAAAGGAGCAAAGATTCAACAAATTAATTTTGCTCTTATATGAACTCACCGCCACATTTTTATGTGCAGATGTTTTTCCAGACTAAATGAAGAGCTGGTGAACTATGTGGATTCACAATCTTAAAACTGTACTTTTCCTACCTACTCAGTAGTTGTATTAACACTATAAATAAAGCAATGATACTTGTATAAAAATTCGAACAGGGTGAGGAGTTCCTCAGATGGATCCCTTGAGAGAGGGATGCCGAGGGTTAGGTTTATGTACATTGTTTACTCTATAGTTAAAATCTTAGGAAAAAGCTGAGTTTTCTGTCAAACATTCTATGTCAATATGCTGTTAGGAATAGGGTTGGATTGTCATTTTTTTATAGTGCAATTTTGCTTTATGTTTTCAAGCAACTTGCTGATTCTCTCTAAATGAAGACAAATAGGTTAACAATCCTCGGGCAAAGATGTACATGTGAAAATAACAGATGAATAGAGTTCATTCGCAGGCCATGTTTTTTTCAAAATGTAGTCAGATCTTAATTTAATTTGTACAATAGAAGGGGTGAGCAGATCTACGTCAGCTCCAGAAGTTAGTCTTCCAATTGTCTGAGTGCAGAGTAATTTGGTTTTTTTCCCCCACTGACTTTGTGACTTCATGATCTCAAGGTAGTCAGATTAGTGTTTAGACCTAATTTGGTTGGCAACCACTATTAAATATCAAGAAAATTTCAGAACTTTCCTGTAGTTCTCATTCCCCACTTTTCATTAAAAAAAAGATTATGGAAAAACTGACTTTATTTTTTTTTTTTTTTGCCTGGATCTTTTTAATTGCAGTGATTCAGCGCTAAACTGATAGGAAGATTTAGTGTTAAAATTGTAAGCTAAAGATCCAGAGAGGTGGATTTTGGTTGTTTGTTGGCGCACAGCAGTCTCCCTAGGCAAGTCATCAGTTGCTCTGACTGTCATCATCTCTACCTGTACAGTGGGATTCTGGATTTCTGAGGGAAGGCACTTACATAAGTGCTTGTGGCATTATACAACACGAAAGCTGCAATTGCCAGATCTTTCAGAGGGGAAACTTGGCTCTGCTGAACCCTGTTAGCACAGAATGAAAAGATGTTCTGCTATAAATATTGCAACCATCTAAGTTCAAGCCAGAGTTGCTCTATTTCCTTTGTTGAGGCAGTGCAGCCTGAAGAACAAATACTTCCACCATGTTTCCCCATCTTGTACATAATAACATGTGCCCCTGCACCGAGATTTACCTCTGCCTATTGTTAATTAAGTACCATGATTGCTTTCAAAATTACCAATTATCAATAATTTAGAAATTCAGTTAATTGTAATTTCTTTTAAATTGATGAAGCCTCTGGATAACTTAGTCTTTTAAATGTAAATCAAGAAGAATCCCTTAGACATGAATTTGAAATACAAAATGAAAATAAAACTGAAAATTAGTATCAGTGTTATTCTGGCGAAGATGACAGGAAAGAGGAAAAAAAACCCATAATTTTGAATCTACAGTGCACAGTTTTCAGTCTAATGCAGCGATTTCTGCACTGCTATATGTATAGTTACAGAGTTGCTGTCCTGACTAATGATGATCTGCAGCTGCATTATGCAAATCTGTGAATAAGCCTTGAGGTTTACTTGTTTGACTTAAATGACCTTTTTTTTCAATTTTAAAAACTAAAATTCCCTAATTGGAATATCCATTGAAGTGCAAGGTTTTCTTGAAGACTTTTATCATTAGTAACTGATAATAAACAGTTAACAATGATGGCAGAGTTCCTTTAAAAAAAAATCAGATACTTGAGGCAGCTTCTAAATATTTGTAGCATTTGCTGGTATAATAGTACCAGGAAGCACTGCAGTCTGTGATTTGTTTATTTATTTAACTCTCCCCTCCCCTTTAATTTTGCTTTTTTATCTTAAGAGTATGAAAGTCAGAATTGGACTTGGAATTCTGAACTTCCACAGAAGAAAGCAGTCATTTATTTTTTGTTGAAGAAAACAGTAAAAAAGTTTTTTATTAAAATAATTTGAGTATGCATCAAGAAACCTGAAATTAGTGGAACCGAGGTAGTGCTGAGCTGCTGTTACACTGAGGATCATACTGTGGTTCCCACGGGGTCTTCATACAGTTTGAAGTGTTATTATGGAGGCTGGTAGATCTTCCCGGTGATTAAGGTTTTCAAGCTGCTCTGTCTCATAAAGTCCTCCAAGTTCTTAGCATCAAGTGCTTGTAATGTGGAAAAAAATATTTTTCTTTTTTTTTTTTTTTCAGTCTGAGATTTATATTTATTTTTAGTTCACCCAGGGCAGGTCAGGTGTCACTGAGTTGCATGGCCGGGAAGACAAAAAGGGTTTGCATCACTAGGAAAATTCATCACATTTTTGTGAAAATGTTGAGCATCACACGCTTTGTAACAAACACAGAAAATTAGGAGGAGTGTCCTTGGTACCACAGGTGTGCTTGTTTCTAACAAAAAAGAAAGGAAGAAACAATTTAGTCTCCCTTTACGAGACTTAAGGTTAAGTTTAAACTTAGTCAGGAAACATTCTCCTGAAAAAAATGCAGCTTGGTCATGCCCAGGGAAATTTTTGGAGTGTTCTTTTAGTAGCTCAAAGTCTAATGACTCTGTGTATTTTGGATAAGCTAGACCTTTTACATCTCCTGAGCGTTAATGAACTGTTTAAACTTTCTACCGGCTGTAATTAAATAAACCCCAACCCTGGTGGAATCACATGTTCCTTATAATAGGTGGTTCAAGGAGGGGATGAAGTCAGGCATGTATTGACAGTTGGGAACTCAGTGTTTTGTGCTGCTGGTGATCTGCTGTCATTTCAGATATGTGGAGGAGGAAGCTGTGAGAAAATATGAGGAACAAAAGGCAGTTGATGTAGCAGGGACAGGAGCCTGGATCTGATTTGGGAAGGAAGGAAACTGAGTGGGACTTGATGACTGGCTAGAAAGATTGGCAGCTGAAGGCAGGCAGACAGGCAGTAAGGGGCTAACAAATCACCTGGGACAAGAAGCTGGTGAGAAGGAAGGAGTGGGCACCTCATGGTTAAAGTTTTGTTTGAAATTTTGGGCAGAGAATCTGTGCTGTTTTAGCAGGGAGCATTGATAGAGCCACCAGTGGAGTGGGACTGGGAATGAAGGACAAGAGAGATCTGTAAAGAAGGATTGGGCTGGCTGGAGAGAGCCAAACTGCCAGACAAAGATCCAGAGAGGGGAAAGTCTGGGCAAAGAAATGAGAAAAGAATTAAGGGGTGGGAATTGTGGTGAGTTTCTGGAATCAAGTCTAATGCTGGCTGACATGACAAGGAATAGGTTGAGCAAGAAAAAAGCCAGAAGACCACTCTGAGGCTTCGTAGGTTTGAGGAGAACTTTCTGAAGCAGGATGTGGTCCTAAATCTGGGTAATAAGGCAGGCTTGTGTAACTGTGTTGGGAACCTGGATGGGCTGGATGAGAGAGATGGGACTGGGATAATGATTTGGAGACGAAAACAGAGTGGGAGAGGTATGGAGCAATTAGACTAGGTAACTACTAGAAGCAACTATCTAGGCAACCCATTGTATTAAGGCATACCAGTCAACGCTGTTATACTGATAGCCTAGTCGTGTTGGTGATTTTGTTAATGTAGGTGGCAGATGACTACAAAGTAGTTTTAAAGTTTCCTTCTCTACCTGTGGTTCATGTGGGTGTCAGTATGATGCCACCTACTCTTAACTTTAGGAGAGGAGAGGTGCCCTTTTATTTTAACCAAGGAAAATTACATATAAATTATACCACAAAAATAGTTTTATTTGATTTTGAAAATATCAAGCCCAATGCAAAAATTATGGCATTGATATATTTTTAATGAAATCTCTTAAACATACAGTCAGAATAGCTTTTTATGGAATGCTATCTCAGTGCTGATAATTGTTCAATGGATGTGTCAGGTCTGAGGAGCCAGGAGGCTGCAGAATGAAGCAGCTTTGAAGATGAAATTTCAAGCTAGGAACTGCAGGTGAAGGATCATGGTACAATGCTTAATTAATTATTTCCCTGGTGAATTAGATTTTGTGCCAGACTCTGCTGTGGAATTTGCTGAGCAGATTTTGGTTTTATACCAAGCTCATTTTCAAGAGGTCATTAACTCTTGATCCTTTCTCTGGAATATTCCTTACATGAATTGTGGCTCTGAGGTCTCCTGCTAGAGTTGCTGAGTCTTGATACAAGCAACCAGGGTGAATGAAAGAAAGGTGTGCTTTGAACATTAAATTGCATATAATGCAGTCTACAATGGGAATTAAAAAGGTCCTTGTCACTTCAACTCGGGCATCCTAGATTAGTGAAGATTCCTAAGTGTAATCTTACGTACCACCATTCTCCATTGGAAAATGGGCTATAACGCTTCTCCTTTGGGATTTTGAGAAAATGAATTTGCTAATTGTGTTTTGTGAAATGCTGTAATTGTTGGTAGCAAGAGAAAAGCTTATGAGAAAATTAATAATCCTCTTTCAAAGCTTTGAAGAATTGACTATATTGAATAAAGCATGAGGCTGAAGACTGAAGATTGATGAGAAAACCAAACACTGTGCAGCTATTCATGCATTGAACTCCTTTATCCTGTATATACAATGAGGCAGCACTTGTTGAAAAAAACGTACAGGATCATGCTCCTGAAGAATATAATATGATGTATTCACCAGAAGCAATTCTTTTTCCATATGCTATGTTGTTTGTAATTTCCTAGCTTTTAAAGCTTGCTTCTGTAAAATTAGCATTTTGTTAATGAGAGCTCATGTGTCTAATCAAACTAAGTGACAATCAAGTGGAGGCATGGTAGCTGATTTGCTCCAGGCTTTTTGTGCTTATAGAACAGAAAGAAAGCTAATGCAGAGAGGGGGAATACAGACTACCCTCCTCTACCCTCTGTGGGATGAATCCTCATGCTTTTCTGATATGCATCTGCAATTACCTGCTGTCAGCTATGCAGCAGTGGGCTAGGTGATCCTTAATGGCTGAGTTGTAATGGTAATTTTGGGGTATTTGTGGGTTTTAGCTACTACTCTTCCTTTGCTGATGGCATTTGTGCTGAAATTGCTTAGTTTAGTGCTGGCAGTTCTCTTTATCAATGGAAAAATTCTCCTTGCTTGTGGATTTGCTGGCCAACTGTTTAAACCACTTCAGAGAAATGCAAAGAAAGGAAGATTTTGTAGAGCTTGAAACCCATCTGAAATTTCCTGGGCTTTACCTACTTTGTATCAAAACTTAGATAATAACTTTTTATTCTGCAGTTGTAAGTTTACCAATATTTATTCAGACCTTTTCAAAGTATTCAAAGGCATTTCAATGAATATAAATGTATTGCCACTTTTAGACATGAACACAAAAAATCATATGAAAACTTTACACAGATGCAGTTATTATTTCGAGTTCTTTTCAATATCTTCTTTCCTTGTGACTGAATATTTTCATTTATTATGACAGTGTCAATATGACACTCAGTGTTACAGAATACTTTTTACTGACTCAGGTAATAAATTTTAACAGAAATTATACCTGCTACATAGAAAGATAACAAATGGTCATCTTTGGTTCTAGAGACAGTGCATCTAGTTTAACCTTTGGATTTTTACTAAAGGTTACTAATTTTATTTTTTTTTTAATGTAAAATGTTTTCCTAATTAAAAAAAAAGGGGAGGGAGTATAGGTTGGGTTACGTTTGCTTCTTTTTTTTTGTGATTTGTTTTGTTTTGCTGTATATACAGGTACATTCTTTTTTGCTTCTACCCTAAGATAGAAATACCTCCAGTGTCAGCATCTCCCAGTTTTGTTTTGCCTGTTCTCAGACTGACAAAGGAAAAGTAGAGAGGTGTATGAAGTGTTCCCTCTCTGCATGCGTTCTCATTTGCGTACCTGTAGTGGGGAATGGTCTTGGACCATCTTGGAGGTTGTGGGATCATTGAGGATAGGTGCCTGGGTGGCTTGAAACTGCTTCTCTGTCCTAGTCCTTGTAGTAATTTTAAGACAGAGAGAAAGGGGAAATAGCAAGGGCTGTCAGAGTCTCGGTGTACAGAAGAGAAGTAGATTGAGTTGGATCATGTCTGTAGCTTCCATCTCTGTCTTAGATGGTACTAACTTTTGAAGGAGTGTGGTTGATGATGCTTTGGATGCTGCTTTTGTGTGCAGTATGTAAGCATTCTGGTAAGTGCTGTGCTCTGTACACAGTTCTCGAAATGTACCAGAAACTAAAACTCTATTATTTTTTTCTTTTGTTAGTCTTGTTAGTTGGAATGGCCTGAAATTGAAGGCAGAGACATCATAATGTAAAGTGCAGATAGAAGTAGACACTACTAGATAAGGTATTGACACACCTTAGCCAAGAGAAAGTCTGAAGCAAAAGTTTTCCTTTCTTTATGTTTTTCTTCTGCAAACATGCATGTTTTGGAGAACAGAAGCTTTGATGCAGCTTGACTGAAATTTAAAACGCATCATCTAGGTATTCACAGTTATTGCAAATTGCAGCTTTGCTGCTGCAATCAAAACTGTTCTTGTGGAAATTACAATCTGATTCCTTAGCTCTTCAGTAAGCTTGAATACAGTGGTTTTTTTTGAAAACCTAGGAACAGAGATGTGTGACTTCTCTGAAGAGCAGTACAGAGTTTATAACACGACAGTGAAGTCAGTTGGGAAACCTGTAGTATTCTGGGAGATTTAAGTCTTGAAATTTATCCTGAAGAAGCAGCCTATAGTAGTGTTAACTACTATAAGAAGCAAACTGTAATGTTAACCTGTATTCATAAATTACCATAATTTAATTCTGAAAAGTGGTTAAGAACCCGTGGCAGGTTAAATGCTTATTTAGGAGATCATTAGTCTATTAGTGTGGAAGAAAAATCTAGCTTTTTTGGCTGAGCTTGGACACCAGTGGAGAAAAGATACTATTTAGGTGAGACAGAAAGCTGAAGGACTTGCCTGTAATAGTGAAAACCCATGCTAGGATTAGAACAGACAGCAGGATTCCTGACCACAACATATTTCTGCTTTGCACATATTGCTGCATGCCTGAAGAGATAGGTATGTGGTCCTTGGTAATAGCAGCCTGCTACTTCTCAGATACTATGCCAGCTAGCAAAGATCTGGTTATGGGGGTTTGAAGCAGGTAGCAGGTATGGAAACTACCATGCAGTGTGTCAGGTCCACATTCTGGACACTGTGTTGTGGAATTAGTTTCATTTTGATAGTTTTATTGTGCTGAGCGTACAATACCAAGCAGGTAAGTTCCAAGTAAATTATAGAGAGGCATCAGATTTCTTTAAAACAGCATTGAGATTGTAAAGTACAGCCCTGAAAAGTTAGGCAATGCCAGGATTAAGACTGGCATTTTTAGTCTGCTGGGATTTTTCCATACATCTGATGTAATTTAATCCTTGAATATCCATTGGCAGGGTACTGTCTTTACATGGTTAAAGGTTCATTTTATTGTTTGCTATGGATGGATGATTCCAGGGGACAAACAACATAGCTTATTGAATTGTAAATGTCAGGACTCCTGCCTTCAATTGTAAATTGAAGGATGCAGCAAGCAATTGAGGTAACTGGAGGAAAGAAAAGAATTGCATAGATACAGTCTTGATCTCTCTGCTGTGGTGGTCATGTGTTGTATTAGGTCATTTAAATCATACTTCCTAAAGGTGTAATTCTCTGGTGAGTCAGCTTGAGACATCTGGGTTACAATGTGAGCTACAGCTGGAGTTGAATGAATAGACATCACAGGTGCTTTGAAGTGAGATGCCAGCAATGTATTTTTGCTCAATGTCTCATCTATAATGTGGAATGTTAGTTGAGTTGATGTCATTGTGTGTGAATAAGATCATTAACACGTAAAAAGTACACAGTTACAAGAAGTACTTTGTTGATGGCAGATCAAAGTGACAGAGGACTTAGCCTCTTCCTTTTTTGCCTACTCTGATGTGTTTTCCTCAAAAAGTAATACTCCTTTTTACTGCAGTGGTTGAATTGCTCATTATCTGGAATCTGTAGTGATCTCAGAGGAAAGCTGACAAAACTAAGGCCCACAGGGCAGGAATGGGCCTGGATATGTGCTGGGGATTGTAGTCTCAGCCTGATCCGCCATTGACTATGCTATGTAACTGCAGAAAGGTAAAGTAAGAAGTGAGGTTGTGGTTCATTGAACATCCGTGTTCCATGTGCTGAATGACACTGGTGTGGTGGAGACATGGCTTTGTGAAATATCTTATTTCTATGTTATTGTCTTAAGGGGAGCCTTCTAAATTAGCCGATGCACTATTTGTTTGTACTGCTGTGTGGCTAAGATGATGTACAGGCAGGAAGACAGAACAACTCTGCATTTGTCATTGGGAATCTACCCTTCTGTCCTCCATTGCCATTTTTGTCTTTTGCATAGTTAATAATTTTACCCACAAGGTTTTAATGTTGGTCTCAACATACTGAAACTGAGACCAGTGCTACCAATGTATAAACACTGTTACTGTCCATTAGTTTAAAATAAAGTTTTGATAAAAGTGTCTTAAGTGTTGCTACACTTGGAAACTCTGTGAAGCACCTTACAAGGTCAATTACTGGATTACTTCATTACTTTGATCTGATGGTGGTTTTAAGAAGCCAGTAGCCCAAAAGAAATAATTAAGTGGTAAGTTACACTTGAAATACAAATAAACGTTTCAATAGTCAAACTCTGTGGAAAATTCCATTCTGTACAGAAAGAACACCACCAGTGTAAGAACCGAGCTACATGTAATAATCCGTACTTCAGGGTATTTGCTGTGGTCTAAGACCCCAGACAGCTGATGATTCTGTCTGACTTTGTGTTTACTTATGTAGTCAGTAGCAAAAATTTATGTATGAAACAAATGAGAATATTTGTTACTATTTTTGTATACTGCAATGAGATTTTGAATTAATCCCAGATAAAATCTTTCTTTTGTGGTTTTAGCATCTCTCTTACGGCAATGGTAGTTTACATGTTGATGCAGCCTTCCAGCAGACGCTCTGGAGTGTAGCACCAATCAGTTCAGGAAGTGAAGCTGCCCAAGGTAAGGTCAACTAGACTTTAATTATTGAAAGACTGATTGTAAATGAAATACCTGAAAAATCTGATTATTCTGCCAACTGTGGGAGTGGGTTTCTGTTATGTAGACGTCCAACCTACTGAATAAAAAAATGACACTGATGGTTTTCTGCATAATTTTTTCTAAATACTGAGCATCTCATTCAAGTCTCTTTTTGCTACAGGTATGATAACATTCATAACATTTATTTTTTTTTTTTAAATGGCTTTTGGTCCTTGTTTAAAATATTATCTGAGATTATTCTCCATATGCAGTCATGGTTAGAGGCAGTGCATTGCTTAAGTGTCCTAAAATTTATGGAGAAGCCCTTCCTGTTGATGAGAGGAGAAAACCTTCTCTCCAACCTGTTGCTCCCTCCTATAAACTCCATTCTCCTCATCATCCCACTGCTGGCAGCAGTGGTGTAGCATTCATGTTAATAATGTCAGTGCAGTTTATTAGCCGAGATCCAGGTTTGTTCTGTGCCACGTCTGTCTGGTTGGTGAACTTCACTAGTGAGACCTGCCTGTCTGGGGAGCAGAACTCAGCAATGATAGTGTCATGTTATACATTTGTACCCACAGGAAATCATGTGAAAATGGTGTAGTATGATTTTCACAGCTGTTTGTTTCTGTGCATGTCTGCTTGTTCTTTGTTACTATGCCTTCCCATTTTCACTTTCCTCAGGTATAGATGTTATCTTTGTTAAGCAATGTCTTTTCTAGAGAAGATCAGCTGTTTGGTGTCAGAAAGAATTAGAGCAAAAGCCTTATTCTAGCAAAACTGGCAAATGTTCCTGTGGTCAAAGTTGTCTTGTTATGAAGGAAGAATGAATCTGACAGTGTATGAGACCTTACTGTATATGCCTCAGTAAAACTATCCAAATCAGAGAATTCCCTCAGAAAGAGGAAAGAGGAAAATGAAGCTAATTTTGTTAGTATCTGCAAAATGCTTTGTCATCTTCATAAACAAAACATTAATAGGAGTAACTACACTTAAATACCCTCTTTTAATCAAAACTTCAAATTAAAAACAGATTAGTAAGTGAAACTCAGTTAAATGAGACTACGTTGTAGTGAAAATAACAGATAGTCTGTAAAATGAACTAGGACATTCGAGGGAGGTAGTTAAAAGGAAATTATTTCTTTTTACATGCATTTCTGGAAAACTGGCTTATGCAGAAGTGAGTTTGTTGTGTAAGTCAAAACACAGCTTTAGAGTCAGATCGAGTAATTCTGCTAATTCTGCACTGTGAAATGGATGTGGGTACTTTCAAAATGAAACAAAACCAAAAAAGGATTTTTTAAAAGTCTCAGGGAAGAACATCTCCAGAATTACATGGACACAGGTCCATGGAAAAATTAGTATATGTAACTGCTGTTACCTGGATGCATCCCTCTGTGTCAAAATCAGGAATTTAAAAACTCAATACTAAAATTGGCTGCATAAATACTAATTTGGTATTGATTTCAAAGGTTTAAAAAATCTATCCTGAAATATTCCATGATATATATTCAGGAAAAAGATTTCCTGTAGCTTCAGAATAAACCTGTGAAATGTGTACAGAGTGGCTATTGGGTCTTCAACACCATTTCTTGTGCAGTTCTGTCTTACTGCACAGGATTACTTGTTAATAGACGTGACTTGAAAATATTATTGCAATAATTTTTTAAAATAACGTTTTTGTTATAGCACTAAAGCTGAGGAATTATGTTACCACATCCTGCTCAAATGCAGATTTTAGTATTGATATTTCTAGCAAGAAGGGAAGATGAGATTAGGAGACAAACAAGTGTTAACATTTAGTTTGTCAGACTGGAAAAATACCATTGAATTGCACTTAAAATCTACAAGTCTTAATATTACTAGATTATAATGCAAAATTTGTAGGATACCTGATACTGATGGAAAAGCATCTGTTTTGTTTTTATCTTTACTGATTAGAATTATAGCCTTATTTTCAGCTTCTGGCTTCAGTGTCCTGGCCCTTTGGGTATTGTGATGTTACATGTATGCTCTGTGCCTTAGTTTATGAACACACATACCTGTACCTGTACACTGTAGAGCCAGGTGCTCGGCTTTGAACCTGCAGGTGCAGTGGAGATCTAGACAGTATAGGAGTTTGCCTTTGGAGTCCATATAAATCGTGATTGTAGGTTGGGAATCTTAAGTCAAGCGGATTTTAAAGTGGATCTTCCCAGAAGTTCTTCTTACAGAAAACTCCCAAAGACATTAAAAGGATTTTCAAGTTAACATTAGCTGAATCAGTCTTTGCATTGTTACTACATGAACTGAAATACTAAACTTAAATCAAAAGTCAGCAGGTAAAATGGAAGAGTCCTCCAGTTCTGTTGTAATCTGTGAGGGAAGTATCTCTCACAGAGATACTGCTCACTTGTTTCTGCTGGATCAGCCTTTTTCTGAGTTGTGCTACCCTGTAGAATCCTCTGTCTCTCTCTCCTAATCCACCTTTTCCTGCTTGCTGACTTGGAGCTTTATTCATTTGACAGTATTCAGCTGGCTCCGCAGGGTACACGATACCCTTCCGTTCTTCTGGCTGTCTTTTTAAAGTAAGATAAAATACCAACAGAAAAAAAAAAGAACAACCCAAACAAAAACCCCACAGAAAACCTGGTAGTATTTATTACAGTTTGAACTATAGTTTTACATGCTGCTGTGTTCAGACAAATGCACTTGATTTTCTCCGTTTATTCAAGGTTATCTGATAGGAGGGGATGTTCTGAGGTTATTGCATGGTCACATGGATGAATGTTTGACAGTCCCTTCGGGTGAACATGGAGAAGAACAAAGAAGGTAGGTTTCTAGCTTATAATAGAATAATAATGAATGTTGCTGAACCAGTATTAAATGTCACTGATTGATAGTACAGATTTTTGAAAGATATTGTGATGGGATTTATAACTCATAAGGAGTAATATTGTTGGGATGAACTTTGGACATGAGCCTCTTCCATTTTCTTTGTAGTATTGTTCAAGTCTGATTTCACTTACCAGGTCTAAAAGCAGTAGTGATTTTTAACAACTTATTGTCATATCTACTGGCTTACAAACACTGTGAATGAAATGGGTTGCTTTCTTTAGTGTTGTTTTTTTCTGTAATCACAACAAATTCCTCCGGACAGGATATGTTAAGAATACTTCCCATTCCTTCAAGGCTGCTGGTCTGGGTATTGATCTGAAGTGTACCTGTCATGGTAGTCTAGAACTTAAGTTATGGTTAGTTTTTTGACTAAAAGAATCCTAGAATGGAAGTAGAGAAGTGATGACAGCTCAATACGGAGTTAACCAATAAATCCAATTGGTGAGACGACTGGCACTGAAAGTGGCATGTCTCTGTGGAGTGATTATATGGATGAATCAAAGTCCTGTTTATTTACTCTAATAAAATATACCCTAAGCTGCTTTTCAATAAGGCAGTGTCATGTGATTTATTCCAACCTTCAATCTGAAGACTGCTGAATGATAATGTTGATTTTGGGATATTTTGTTTAATGCAGCATATTGGGTAGCTTCATTTCCATGACAAAAAAAAAAATTAAAGCTGTTCATACATTTCAAAATTAGTTTTCGTGGTTTGCAAATAGAAATGATTTTTTTTTTCTATTTTACTCTTACTTGTAAAGATAAGAGGGAGACATTGGGAGCTCTGATAAAAATATAGCAAAAATCTTCTATGAATTTTTAAATATTAATGAGAAAAACTTTAGTTTTCTTATACAGCTGCTAACCGATTCTTCCTGGCTATTTCTTATTTTTAGACAAGGGAATAATTTTAAACACAGAAGATACTTCAAAATGCTGAAAGTTAAAATGCGATCAGTTCATGTTTCAATTTTAGTTACTATGTGATAGATTCATTATAGCTTGGAGTTTTTTGCTGCTATTATTATCCTCGCCCTTAAAATGATTAATTAGAAGATTAGATGATACATAATCGAATTCTATACTGTTTGCTCTTACTTCAGTCTAAATCCTGCAAAATTTCTTTTAAAAACTGCAGTTGCCGTGTAATTCCAGATTTACAGGATATCAGGCACTTCAGTAATGAATGCTTAAGAACGCACTACAGATCTCTTCTTTTCAGCAAGGCTAGCGTTACATATAAACCACAATGAAGGAGTCTGAATTTGCAAGTCAAGAAAAAAAAATTTCTTCTGCCTGTGCATTTGCATGATTCATCTTTGTGTCCTATAGCATGTGAATAATAGGGTTCATTTCTTAAGCTGCAGGACAGTGCTGTAAACAGAACAGATCCTTGTTTTTCTTTCTGCGCTGCCTACATTTTCCCTTATCAGTCTAGTACCTCCCAAAAAACAGAGCTAGTAGACAACAAATGGTACCTATATAGTTGTTTTCTTATTTCCTGTATAATTGCTTTGTACCCTAAACTTTCTTCTCTTAAATTAGTGCATTCAGTTGTTGCTTAAAGCCTTTATGATTTCATCTGTTATTAGGACTCTTGCTTACCTGCTCATTCAAAATAATATCTAAAAGGGCAGTTTGTGGCTCCTTTCAGTTTTCAATATGTATGCATAGCTTGTTTTGATGGATGGCATTTAACTGCTGATAGGATTATATTTAAAAGTAGGGGTAATTTTGGCTAGTAAGAAATTGTAAAATAAATTAGTTTATCTTTCATTTAAGTTCCTTAACTTTTGCACATATGGCATGGTAAAGTGTGATATATTTGGAGTATAATTCCATATTACCCTTTCATTGCCTTTTGAAATAGTCTGGTGATGGATTATCGTGGTTGTGCTTGGTTAGCTTTGCACCAGTACATGCTTGAAGACCAGCTCTGCTCTGCAGAATGGCAGCATAAGGGAACACTGAGAAGTTCCATCTCTGTTGTGACTCAGTAATTTCTCTGTCTCATTTTTATTTTTCTGCAAAGGTCTCCTCTTTGTGCTTTTTTTTTTTTTTTTTTTTTTTTTGAATAAATAGAGGATCAGACAGTCCTAAAATAACAGTTTGATTCTATAAAGTCACCTTGTGTCTAATGCTGGGAATGAATAAATGGTTTTGATGTGAAGGAACCTCCTAGGCAGTTTCTGAAAATAACTGCTGTTTTTCTCTATTCTTAGAGCATTGGTACAGTTACATAAATTTGAGTGTAAAAGTGTTTCAAAGATTACCAGAAGTCCAAAATAAAACACACATTCTCAAGCTGTTTATACTCATGTAGAGCAGCTTTTGGCACAGTGGAGGCCTATGAACAGTGACAGTGCAGATACTGTGTTCATGATTACAGTGCCTAGCAAAGCTTTCACCAGGGCAAGGTCATCCATATCTGCACTGGAAGAGGCCTAGTACAGGGGACAGAAATAGTCATAGAAAAAGCTTATTAAATTCTCTTTTGCATTTCACATTTTTTTTCTGAATATATGCTCTGTTTTCTTGCTTAATTATTGAGCTGGTGTGTGCAGCCATGTGGTCATTAAACTGTGCGACCGTGATCACTAGAAGGTAGGGGGGAATCATTGTATTTGTTGAAGAGGGGCTTTGGTACTTACTTGTGAGATGTAATTGCACAGTGAGGACTCTTGTGAACTTATAATGTCAAAGGAATGAATAAAGTTATTCTAGTTATGGTAGAAGTTGATGTTTAGAGCAAGTATACATTGAAACGCTTCTGTGAAATTGTTTACCATTATTTTAATCATTTGATTAAAGAATTTTGCAAGAAATGTTTCATAATAAATTCAGGTTGTGCAGCAGAGATTTTTAAAATATTACAATAAACAAGCTGATATTTGCGCCATCACAATTGAATTAGTCAACATCCCCCATTTTTACTGTTCAATTAAGAGGAATTTATTACATTTTTGATGTTGTATTATGTCTGTCATTTTTTATTTTCTTGTAAAAATGTCAACTAGTTATTGACACAGTACTCTGCATGACTGTAGAATTTTGGATTACTTTGTGGGGGTGGTTTTTTCCATGTGTGTGGTTTTGTTTGTTTGTTTTGAATTTTTGTTACTTAGAAGTACCCAAAACCTAATGGCAGATAGCAGTGGAAGTATGTAATCAGAATTATTTGATTGGGTTGTGATGCTTGCTTTTTATTATAGCCCATCATTCATATTCTTTCAGAAGTTGAAGTTCACACAGGAGTCAGGCCGAGTATTCATAGTACCCAGTGCAGAAGGGGACTATGAATGTTCTCATTGCAACTAATTTGCATTTTGATTTGCAGTATGTATTTTAAAGTGAGGACTGCAGTGCAGTTTGTACCCTTCAGAAATACATTGTTACAGAAAGAAATTAACCTGTGAGAGAGTGAAGTGCTCCTGGCATTTGCAGAGTATCACTTGAGGTGGATGTCCTGGGTTAAGGTGTAATAGTTATTTTTGTCCTTGGTAGCTTGTGCAGTGCTGGTTTTGACTTTAGTCTGAGGACAGTACTGATAACACACTGATGTTTTTAGTTGTTGCTAAGTAATGTTTACTGCAATCAAGGACCTCTCAATCTCATGCTCTGCCAGTGAGGAGGAGCGCAGGAAGCCAGGGTGGAGCAGAGACAGGACGCCTGACTCAAACTAGCCAAAGGGGTATTCCATATCACAGCACATCATGCCCAGTATATAAACTAGGGGGAGTTACCCAGAAGGCCCAGACTGTTGCTCGGGTTGGGCTGAGTATCGATCAGCAGGTGCTGAGCAATTGTATTGTGCATCACTTGTGCTTATCATTTTCTTTTCCCTTTTGTCCTGGATTTAGTTTTGTATTTTCTCCCCTTGTTATTTCTCTTATTATTATTGGTGGTAGCAGTAGTGGTTTTGTGTTAATACCTTAGTTAATGGACTGTTCCTATTTTAACCCGTGGGATTTACATTGTTTCAGTTCTCCTCTCTATCCCTTTGGGAGAAGGGGGAGGGAAGAAGAGCCGTAGGTGAGCGAGTGGCTGACTGGTTCTGAGTTACCGTCTGGGCTTAAACCATGACAGTGGAACAGACTCCCAGTTTCTCAAAACATCCAATGAGAATAGGTCTTCATGAGGAAATATGTATGTGTAGCCTAATTTCAGAGGCAGTTTTGTCATTCCTGCCTTTGAAAGTTTCTTTGGTTAAACATATTACATTAAGGCTTTTGTAAATTATACTGAACACTTCATGTTAGTCTCAGAAATGGATATACAGGGTTTTAAAGTGTTAAAAGTCAAAATCAATGTGACTTAGCCAATCCCAGCTCATTTTTCACTTTCCTTTCAATGCCATTCTCTTAAGATGGGTAAAACATACTCCTCGATATGGTGAGTGTGAAGGATTATTTATGACTAAAATGTGAACTGAGGAAATTTTCAGCCAGCGTAAATCAATATCCTTTCCTCCATGGCTTAAACAACCCGTGAGCCTTGAATAGTAATGGTTGTGCTTTTAGAAATTTGAAAAAATCTGTTAGAGCTCTTTAGGGGTTGATTTTTCAAGTTAGAAACAGAATGGCCTTGCCTGTCATTGAAGGGAGTGAAATAATTTGTTTAACTTGAACTTTGCCATTTTATTAGCTCATTTGTGTATAAACCAGGTACAACATTGTTATGTTATTTATGCCAAATTTGTGGCGCCCTGATTAATTCCAAGTTACTGGGTTTTACTCCAGTATTTTCTTGCTCTGGTACTTAGGTTTTACAGGTTCTTGAACCAAAACTACTTCAGCAGTATTGAAACACTGTTATTTAATGTAATTTATTTTAACCTCATTTAATGCCCCTTTGTAGTCAGTGAATTTCACTGAAATGATTACCCTCTCTGCTGAACAATAATAAGAAGATGAATTCAGTAATGACTCTCCAGGGATTTTGGTACATGGTAATCTATTTTAAAGCTGTGTAATTAATTCATTATTGTAACAGAAGATGGGAGATTCAGATATCAAGCTTTCTTTTTTGATGTTTACCTTCACTTCGCCTTGGCATCTCAGATCCATCTCAGAAAGTTGACGGAGAGTGCTGGGAACAAGCCAGGGAGAGCACCATTAAGTAATGCCCTGTGGGCCTGCCTCCCGGTGCAGTCTGTGGTGCTAGAGTCACAGCCCTGGCCCTGTAGGACAAATGCTGAGGCAAGTTCCAGCTCTAGTGGCTGCTTATATTAAGGAAAATTTAATAGACTACTGGTACAGACAGGAAAAGAATGATGTTTTAAATTTCACATACAGTCATAGTCTGACAGAAGGGTAATAAACTAGATTAAGGTTTATAGTAAAGATGAACTGAAATTCCCAAAGGTCCTGAATTCCTTATAGATACTTTAATTTGAAATGAAAGTGTGTATATTCTATCAATTTAGAATATGCAAATAAACTGCTTTGGAAAGAATAGGAAAAAAAAAAGCCAAGGGTCAGTGCTATGGGTATGGTTCAGAAGGTGTAATGTATCCCCAGCTTTCTTGGGGGACTTAACACTCATTGGAGCTCTTGTTGTCCTCTCTTTTTTTGCTATTACTTTGAATTTCCTCATACATTTACATTACTTATAGTTTCATAATAAGGTTTTGTAATGTGCAGTTTTTCTCTTCTTGGGATCCTTGATCTCTAGCCCTCCACTCCCCAGCTCTTTCACAATCTCCCTCCACACTGCTGTCACTTAGTGTGTAGCTGAGGCTTTACTGGTGCCTTTTTGACTTTTATCCTTGAAGTGATATCACTGGCTGTCTGCCTTCACTCTCTCTGCTGCTCCTGTACCCATTTGTCATGGTTTAAGCCCAGCCGGTAACTCAGAAGCACTCCCACTTCTCCCCTCCCCTTCTTCCTGCTGCAGCTCCTGGAGGGATGGGGAGGAGAATTGAAAGAATCTAGCCCTAGAAGGGCTAGAATCATTTAAATGAAAATAAGAGAGAATCCCAGGATCCTTTTTATTTCCTTGGGTAAGCAAATTGCACATTTTTATTTAGGAATTCTTCACTTCAATCTCTTTCCCGTTTTCTCATCTTATGTGGCTGATAGTTTCACTTTTAAAGAACAGAGAAAAGAAATAATGGACGGACAGTAGCATGAAAGAAAACTACTTTGCCCATGAGAACCCATTCTTTTAACTTCAGAACTGGAAGTTTTTTAGATGTTTAAAATTACAGTGATCCAACTGGTATGTGCAATCCAAAGCTAGCTTTAGAAGAGTTCTCAGACCAAGACACTGGTATCAGGGTTTCCACTGTGAGGAAGAACTTCATCCCTGAAAAGTAAGAAGGTAAAAACTTAACAACGAAATGTTCAGATAGATTTCAGCTTTTGTTTCAACCTTATTTCTCAGATTATATATAGTGACTTGAAAACCACAGAATAAAATGAAAGGAAGAGTCTAAATTTTGTATTATGTGGGTGCAAGAATTCCAAATGCATTTTCGTCAGCGAGGTTCATATTGAAATAAGGATGTAATCAGAATGTTTTGACTTTTAAAAAAACAAACCAACAACAGCCTCCCCACAAACATTCCCCCCCCCCCCCCCCCCGCCTTGTTCCCAGCTGAAACAGACCAACCAGGGTGACATCTGATTTATTATTGTTTAGCTGTTACAAGACAAACCCAGTCTATTAGTTGTAGAACAAAAACTTGAACAAATGCCTGGAGAGTGCCTGAACAGAGAAGCAGCTGAATGCAAGATTGTTTAGCATTTTCTTTTTGTTATACTATTGAAGGCCAATGTCAATTAAAAAAAAAAAGAAGATTGACTTAGAATTTCATTCCCTTCTGTGAGAGAGATATGAGAGACTTGCTAATACCTGTCAGCTGCTCCTGGCGCCACAACCATTGCAACAAATGAGTAAGACAATACGTGGAGAAACTACTGGTTATATGGTCATGGGGAGGATTTTGTTCATGTTTATTATGCACCTATAACTTCTTTTTGGTACATGAAGCGTGTGCCAGAATTTCTGTTTATGCATTTGTCATGAATATTCAGTGTGATTGGTTCTGTAATTGTACTGAGAAATATTTATTTTGTGTTTTGACTTATTTTTTTCTCCCCTTATATAATTTGTCATTCTTTTGCAATGTCTGAGAGTGTTTATTTCCTTAATACTTTCTAGCCTATTCCACGATGAATTTTAGCACATCTGTAGTTTAATGTATGGTTAGCAGTACTGGAAGTATATTCTAATTCACTATTTTTTCTGTTTTTTGAACAATCTCTTTCAATGCCTGGTTTTCCTCTTTGCTAAGCCTTCAGTCCCTCTGTATTATAGCTACAGGAGGGATTTGAAAGCTGAAGCCTAGTAAGTACTAAGTACCTGATTCCTAAATTGTGGTCCTCAAGAATTGGTTCTAACAAACAATGGCCTACAATTTCAGTACTAGTAGTCCCTAAAGTTATGTCTCTGGCTATTTTGGCAGTGCCTTATCTTGGCCGAAGATCACATTATCTACTCAGTCCATAAGCTCTTCCAGGATCCATAAAGCAAGGCCATTTTTTGGCAGTGTTCCCTGACATGCTTGGTCTGATAAGCATAGTGACAGAACTCCTTTGCATAAGTGATTTCTTTATTCATTTTCCTAAAGCCAAGGCCTAAGTTTATAATTCTGGCAGTGTCTTAGGGCAGGAATCAGTACAGAGAACAGCTGCCTAAATCTAGGGTGATGGTGCTTAACACCACATTCCTCAGTATTTATTTTGAAGAGAAGCCAGGTTATCTACTCAGGGTTTTTGGTGACCATAAGCCTAAACCATTTTGTGGATCCAATATAGATCACTTACCTGTCTATAGAATAATGGAGAAAAAAAATCCCCAAACCTCTTTTTAGGCTTACTTGACTTTTTTAGAAGCACCTAGATTTCTAGCTGTATGCAGGAACTAGAGGGGTCAGTACATATTAAAATTTGGAAATAGGAAGCTGTTAATATCTGACACGTGAATACTGTATCAGTGTGGTTGTGGAACTTTAGGTGCTATTATAATAAAATACAGTGCCAAATAAGTGGATTTCCATGATTTGATGTAGTAAGTTGCATGATTATTTTAATAATGTAAACTCTGAGAGAACACTGCCTTTCTTGTCAGAGGTATGCAGTGATCACAAATATTTAAAATAATTTTTGTTAGATTCTAGAAATACTGTAATGATCAGGCTTTTAATAAAAAAAAAGAAAAAAATCCTGGATTCTCTATCATTAAAACACTAAGAAAGATGTCTAAGCAAACACTATAAATCTTTTGTTATGAACATCACGCTAATGGATGCTGAAGGAAATAAGAACTTGAGTAATTAAGTCTACAGGCTTAATTGATAAGAGCTGGTTTTGAGTCTGATAACCTTTGAATCTGACAGTTGCAATAATTGTTTTGATGGTCTTAAAATGAGAGATGCAGTTAAATGAGCAAACACGTATGATGAATTCTTCCAACAGAGCCGAGCATTTAGTGTGTGCCTTTGCTTGGTTTTCAGAACTGTCCATTATGAAGGTGGTGCTGTGTCAATTCATGCTCGTTCTCTTTGGCGACTAGAGACTCTAAGAGTTGCGTAAGTAAAACCTCTTTCCAAAAAAGAAGTCTGTTGACACGACACATTTTGTATAGTGAGAACGTTCCTTTAAAATCAGATTGGTAACTGTAATACCAGACATACGATACTAAAATAATCTTTAAAAAAGTGCTCTATATCACTAGTGGAAAATTAAACAACCTTGTATAGAGAGTGTGTGTTAATGAACATGCTGTGTCTGTTTTGATTGTTTGTTCTGAATTTGTTACAGCTGTCAGTGAATTCACAATCTATATTTTCAAAATATGTATGTAACATAAACAGAACTGTTTCCCTTAAAATAATAATTCATGTGTGCCACCCCCTAACTTGTTTTAAGCCACTTGGAAGACTAAAGGCAAAAATTTTGGGGAAAAAATGCTACTTTGCATTGTTGGAAGTGTTGGAATGTTAGTAAGGAATTCTGTATTGTTTATTCAGGTAATTGCCCTGTAAAATTACACTTGAATTGTGTTAAAATACGTGCTTGTGATAAAATTTCTAGTGGCTAATAAATGATTGCTTTTAGAGATTAAATCAGAATAGCTTAGGGAAAGGTCACACTCTAATGATGCTGTTTTCTATGTATACATTTTATTTATTTGGATGATGTTAAGTGTCATTGATAGGGCAGTGAGATTTTCCCTTTGTAGTAAAATTGACCTTGAGAGCGCTTAAGTGACAACAATGAAATTGTGGAAGGATCTCTGTCTTTTTATTTTCCTCACTGCATGTACTTCCCTAATAAGCAGTGTGGTACTGGAACAGTGTGGAATTTTGAGAAACTACAGGTTTTTGTTATGACTGTCATGTATCCCAATTTGACAGGCATCTGATACTTTTGAGGTATAAATATTTGAGCATATAGGACTGAGAAATTCTGAAAACTGTCAAAACAACTGAGCAAAGGTAGTGGTATTTTTTCTTTTTAAGGAATATGACTTTCTTACCATGAGGAAAAACAAATAAAATCCCAATAACACTCTCTTTTACAAGTCCCTCACTTCCCCTTTTACTGGATGATCCTCTAATAGCTATATGCATTCATTGCTGAATTGCAAGCACATTCCTATTCGTGCAAATGCTTAAATTTGTAACATAGTATATCCATACCTGAAGTCCTCCATCACTTCTAGTCCTTCCTAGAATAACTACAGATATAACGTTAATTCTGTTAATTTTACATTGTTCCAATGGAATCATTGTTTCTGAACTCTCCTCAGTAGTGGAAAACTCTTGTAAAAATTGCCTGAGCAGTCTGTATGCAGTCATATAGACTGCCTCTTGGGATGCCCTTCATGGGATGCTAGATACTATTGCACCAAAAGGTGACAGGGATCATATTCTCACATTGCAGAAATTAATTTTTAGTAGTCAGAAATGGCTTCATAAGATACTTTCTGCTCAGAAGGGTAAGTGCCCATGAATTGTCCTTTTTCATGTCTTGCGGGCATGAGCTAGAGTAATGGTTCAGTTGTACTACATTTATTATTTTCTTATGGTCCATAGCTATTGGGTTCAAGATAAAATTGAATCAGACTAGAGAAAAGGCAGATCCCAAGCATGGCCCATAATTTGAAAGGTGCAGAGCTGATGTATTTTGCTAGACCCAGCAGTACAATAGCTGAGGTTCATGACCTGACGTTTTACTTAATTGAGAAGCAGAAGTTATGCTAGAATACTTACACCTAGATGTGCTTTTGTGGACTATACTGATTTCAGTGGGTAGAAGCCAGAAAGAAAGGACATGAATCTAAGATAGAAACCTTCCACATTTCCTTCTTTCCTAAATTAAGTCCTCTCCCCTTGACTTAAACAGAAGAGACTAATTTATAGGAGCATTCACAACTTCCCTGGGCAACCCATTCCAGTGCCTCACCACCCTTACAGTAAAGAATTTCTTCCTCATATCCAATCTAAACTTCCCCTGGTTAAGTTTGAACCCATATATCTACAGTGTAAAATTTTGAATAAATAAGATGGAAGAAAGTTAACATGAGATCCAGTAAAGTATCCCAGCTATGTCAGTTTTCCAATCTAAGGGATATTTAAGAAGCTTTCTGAATATTTGAGGAGCCTTTGTGAAATGCATCCTCCTTAGTAACCCCTGCACAAGTTTGTCTTCAGGCTACACAAGTTTATCTTCAGGAGTTAATCGGGAAGAACAAACTTGCCAGTTTAAGGCAAGAAGTTAGAAACCTGCAACCTGTATTTCAACTTGAAGAGTTCTTGGGGAGATTAGATACAAAATCTTTGCCTTTCTTCTTTCATTTCCTCCTACAGAATATGAACAATCTGGGCCATTCTTGGCTTAATAGTTTTGAAAATTTATTTTAGGAGAATTTGTATTCAGTTTATTGATTTATCAAGCTATTTAGGTAGTATGCAAAAAATAAGTGTGCTTAAAGTGTTTTGAATTCTGAAAGGAGAGTGCTCTGGAAGAGTGAACAAAGCCGGCTGCTGGTAGGTGAAACGTCGAAGAGGGAACTGGCAGATCTAAGCTCATTGTGTACAGCGTGAGCCTCCTTTTCCATAGGTGGTCTGTATCTTCTCTCAAGAGGAATTCAGTCTGAACCACGAAAGCCTATGCAAAAGAAAAGGTTAAGATTATTTATTAGGAGAGTTTTGTAGGCGATAACTACAAAGTATCTATTTTCTTGATGATAATCTGACCTGTAGAATGTTTTCCTTCAACCAACTAGTTAGCAATATCATGTACTTCAAAATATTTTTGCTGTAGTTATCATCTGTGTTTTGTTCTAAGAAAAACCCAACCATTTCCTATGAACTTTCTTAGGTGGAGTGGCAGCCACATTAGATGGGGACAGGCATTCAGACTAAGACATATAACAACAGGAAAATATTTAAGTCTCCTGGATGACAAGAGTCTTCTTCTTACAGACAAAGAGAAAGCAGATGTAAAATCTACAGCATTCTGTTTTCGATCTTCCAAGGTATGGAATCAGTGCAGCATTAATATAACTAGTAGTAATTCCAGTCTCTTCAGTGAGGAAGATTGCTACTGAAAATTATTTGCCTGTTTAGCTCGCAATGAATGTGAGAAGATCAGCTTGTGTTCTTGTATGCATGGAATAAAAACTTCTATAATGAGCATATCCTTCTGGAGAAAATCTGGCATATTGCTCATTAAGCCTGTTTATTTCCAGTGCTTTTTGCTCTTCATTACTGAGGTGGTTTACCGACTGTTGCAAAAAACGGTTGGTTGTTTTTTTGTTTTTTTTTTTTTTTTTTTTCCCTAGTGTAATGAATGAAGATTTTTGATCCTTGTTTAGGAAAAGCTGATGGTCTGAGAATGGGCCTAGACTGCAAAGAAGACTAAAGCTGTTCTCTGTAAATGTGCTGTAGCAAGAATTAGCAGATGGTTGTGTAATGATGGGTCATGGGAAGGGTGTAGTGGGATGAAAAATTGCATCACGTAATGTCTATACCAATATGCAATTATTAAATGGTGGCCTGGTGATTTCTGATGTTTTTCAGATCCTGATTTTCACTGACCAACTATTTTACAGTAGATAATGAGGTTGACTTGTATGACTTTCTCAACTACCTGCTTTTTATTGGCATGAATCCAGCACTCCATTCAAAACTTCCCTTTTATAATCAATTCGTGTGGTTCCTGTCCACTCCCCAAAAAGGCTCAATGTCTTGAAGCTCCCAGATGAATACTCTAATGCCTGCTTTTGCCACACCACGACCCAGCTTTCAATTTCTCTCCTATATTTAAACCAACTTTTACTATATGCTTTCCTGGCTGTGATGTTTATTTTGCAAGAAAGGGCTAAATTCAGAGTCATTGAATTCAGTCTGGCCTCTAAACCTACATGATGAGTTGTCAGTGTACTTAAATGGGTGAGGAAAGAGCTCTTGTTTGGCAAATTGTTAGCATTGAATTTTTTATCCGAAATAAATTTAACATTAATTCTAACTGGAATGAAGATTTCAGTGTCAACCCCCTTCAATTTCTGTAATAGTAGCATTTAAATAAAGTACAAAATACTATTTTAAAGTAATAATCCCTCATGTTACTGATGGTGCTTTATGAGAATTTGTTAATTCATGGATTCATATCTCAAGTAATTAGTTGTATGGAGACAGACCTGAAAAAAAGAAAATCTTAAAGTGTAAAACCACAATATATTCGCACAGGTTCACACTATCTTCTAGTTATGAAGATAATTAAAAAGACTGAAGCTTTTAATCAGGCTGTCATTTCTTCATGTGATAGCAGGACCTAACCCATTTTTTCCTTCAACATCATTTGTGTGCAATGTCCAATTACAACTAGCTTTTCAATTTCCAGCTGTTACTACATTCAGATCATTTGTGCTAGCATTTGAAAGAATTGAATACAACATTTAGAGAAAAGATATGAACAAAATAATGAGTTAATAATGAAATAGAAGCACTCAATAACTTGGTAATTGGCATCAGATGAATTAGTAAATCAGTTATTACCGTGTACAAAATTTTAATAAGAATTTTGGTACTTAAGGAATCAGGCATTTACAAGATAGTGAAATCAACATCTCTATACAGAAACTGTTTAATAACCTGAATCAATGAATATATTATGTCTGGAAGCCTAACGTTACGAAAAATAAAAATTAGTAAGAATTTCACCTGAGAATTTTTTCAAGTACTTCAGAATGTATTCATAATTGTAGGGTGAAAATCTAGTTACATGGCATTTCCATTTGCTTAAGAAATGTTTTTTAAAAAGCCCCTCTAATAAACTAGAGATTCTTTTAATTAAAAAAAAAAACATTCTTTGTTATCTTTTACAGTAAAGCTGTCTCCCTGGATTGTTAAGGCATGTATGGTGTAATCATTCTCCTTATATTTCTTGGCTGTAGTAAGATAGATAGAACATTTAGGATTTTTGGTCTCATTATTTGTAACATTACTTTGAGGACCTGAAGGAAGTGGCTTGTCCTCTACTACTGATAGGAGAAGGAGAGAAGCTCTATCTTTTCCCTGAATGTTTAACTAAAAGTGATACTTTTGCCATTTTGAAATAATTTCGTTAAAGAAGGATCTCAAATATTCTATTAGGCCCTGCTCTGGGCAATTGCTTAGTATTCAGTATTTTATACAAATATTAACGTGATAGTTATTGTTCTGGTATACATTTTTTTTCTTCTGCAGGAAAAGTTGGACATAGGGACAAGAAAAGAGGTGGATGGAATGGGAGCACCTGAAATAAAATATGGGGATTCAATATGCTTCATACAACATGTAGATACAGGCTTATGGCTCACATACCAGTCTGCTGATGCAAAGTCTGTAAGAATGGGTTTTGTGCAGCGGAAGGTAAGGTTATAAATAGGAATGATTTTCATTCAGTCACAGTCTGATATGGCAAGGGGGGAAATGAAGTGAACATCCAGAGGCAGCTAATTTCTAGGTTTCTGTTATTTTAGGTATGTCTTTGTTTCATTGTGAAAGGTGGTGTGTTTCTGGGATTTCCTTTTTTTTTTTTGTCACACTAGGAAAAGTTATGTGATGTACTGAATTCTTTAATCCACAAACTGATAAATCTGGATATACTTGATGCCAGACTAAAGTATTAGTTGTAGCCTGTAGAATATGCTAAAATTTCTTTCTTCAAAGTGCTATAGTTTGGGTTGAGGAAGCTTTTAGTTCAAAGTCTTTTCTTTCCTTGTGGCGAGTGTATGACCTTTTGGGTTGGAATGGTCAAGACTTGAGCCCTGAGGGATTATTAAAGGATAACCGTGGCCAAGCAGGACGCTAGTTCAGCATAATAAAGTAGGAAAAAGATTCCTTTACAACTTAACACATCTTCCAGAAGCTATATTTGTGGTAGTGTTTATTGTAAATGTATAACTTGGAAGGAAATGATTTCTCAGCAAGGAAAACATGTTTTAGCCTTCTTTAAAAAAGATGAAATGTGATGCTTATCCACACTGTAGTATTTCCTAGGACTGTTTTCCATGCCAGAATTTCAAATCTAGAGCATGCCTTATAATTGTACGTAAATATATTCATATATAAAATCTGTCTGTCATATACATATATGTGTACACGTGCATATTCTATAAAAATATTTTTCATAAAAATATGTATCTAGAAAACTGTTTATGGGTAAAATTTAAGTTATAATACTAATATAATAATTATAATACTTATATCTAAAATGATTCAACATAAGTTGCTGAATAATTTAGTAATGTAAATAGTTTCTGTGTTGTATATATGACAAAGCTTTTATCTAAAATAGTTTAAAATATTTGTGTAGATTGAATTGAATACTTTTACAGCCATGATGACTAGGCATGAAGAGCTGGAAGTTATTTGTAGTGACTCAAGGCACAGTCAGAAGAGAAGGCTGTTAACATGCTTTTTTTGTTTTCCTAATGAAGTATATTGTTTGTAGAAGCTGTGGCTTTGAGATTATTATGATGCTGAACCTGCTGGCTAAGTACAAGTGTGTCATTGGACATGAGGAAGTAAAACATGGGATTATCTGTATTTAATGAAATTATTTTATTTTTTTTTGTGACTTCATAATTTCCTAGCTTGTCTTACTATTTTTTTTTGAGGTTTTTGTACCTCTTATTTGTGGATAATGTTTCATTTCTCAGTGGCTGCTTCTTGGTTTTGTATTGCAGGCAATAATGCACCATGAAGGTCACATGGATGATGGTTTAACATTGTCCAGGTCTCAGAATGAAGAGTCCCGTACAGCACGTGTCATACGTAGTACAGTCTTCCTTTTCAACAGGTTTATAAGGTGGGCTTGTAAATTGATCTTTTCATCCCTTTTTTTTTTTTCCGAAGTGGATGTTAACACAACAATGAACAATTTAGCCCTCAGAAAAAACATATGAATCTTTCTCAAAACCAGAATTTATGCAAGTTCTTGATGTATTATCAGCAGAGATGTCCTTGAGAGGTACTGGTCAGTGTCTTTTCTCTATCTTCTAATATTACTTTATTAGTCAACCTTGATTTGAGTGCATAAACATACTCAAAATTCAAATAAACCATAGAAGAGATTTTGTTTTCATGCTAAAATTTGCTGTATGTCATGTGATGCATCATTTAGCTCTTCTAAGTATGTTTTTTAAAAGAGCTCTTCTGTGAAAAACCTAACAGAAGATGATTGTATAAAGACACAAACACACTGAAGAAGTTCACAGTCTCAAGTAAAAGTTCTTAAAAGTAACAAATTGCACTTTCCTACCCACCCATTACACTTTCTTCATTTGTTTCCTTTTAATGATATTTGTTGGTTTTTTTTTTTTTTTTTTTTATTTTTTATTTTTTACTGTGTATAAAATGCTTTCTCTTATAGTATTTTATCCATCTAAAATTCTGCCAGATTTATACAGTCTGCATCTATCTTCCTACTACAAATGTCCTCTTAAATAATACTGCTGAAATGCTAATTCTCAAACATCTGTGATTTTAGTAATTGATGAAAAGCCCCATGAAAAAGATGATATGCAGTGAGACTATATGGAATGATAAGAGTTTCATAGAAACTCATGTGTTGTAAGAGAAGACAATGTGGGAGATGGTGACCTAAGGCAATCATGAAGATAGGATGAGAAAGTTGGGGCTGTTGAGCCTGGAGAAGAGAAGACTGCATGGAGACCTCCTAGCAGCCTTCCAGTATCTGAAGGGGGCCTGTAGGGATGCTGGGGAGGGACTCTTCATTAGGGCCTGTAGTGATAGGACAAGGGGTAATGGGTTCAAACTTAAACAGGGGAAGTTTAGATTGGATCTGAGGAAGAAATTCTTTACTGTAAGGGTGGTGAGGCCCTGGAATGGGTTGCCCAGGGAAGTTGTGACTGCTCCATCGCTGGTGGTGTTCAAGGCCGGGTTGGACAGAGCTTTGGGTGGCATGGTTGAGTGGGAGGTGTCCCTGCCCATGGCAGGGGGGGTGGAACTTGATGATCTTAAGGTCCTTTCCAACCCTAACTATTCTATGATTCTGTGATTCTATGTCCTAAATCAGTGCACAGCCAAAGACATAGCCAATTGCCAAAAAATGTCAATTTTTTGGGAAAAAACAAACAAGCAAACAAATGAAACAAACAACAAAACATAACAAACCCCAGCATTTACTTCAGGTACTTAAATAAAAACAGATTAAAATTTCAGTCAGGAGAATTGCCTACTCTGTCATTTAAAAGAAATGTAAGCCCTGGGTCACTTTGTAAATAATACATTTTCTTAGAAGCTTCTAAAAATGCCATAAAAGGTAAGGACAGAGAAAGGCAATTTAATGGTTAGGTTTCACAAATCAATGTACTGCTAAATTACAGTGGAGATTTTTATGGAGTGTACAGGGAGTCCAAGGTAGTGTTTAACAATTTAGTTTTGGCAGGATGTTACTCCAGGAAGAAAGAGCTGAATTGGAAAGGATCAAAATTATTCTGATTGATGTGTGCCCCAGTTCTTTCCCACAAAGTCAATAGAAAAATTGCAGTTAACACTAAAAATTATGTTTTGAAGATAACTTTTGTAGCTATCTTATTGAAAAATTGTGTTACTTATTCTAAGAGATTCTTATTCTTCAGCAGTAAATATTCCTAGTGAAATGTTTCCTAAATTTAGAAGTCTTCCAGCTCTAGTTCACTGAGATGGACATACAGTGACATGCCAGTTAAAAAAAAAGAACAAAAAAACCCAAACCACCAAACCCAAAAACCTAACAATAAAAACCCCAACAAAGCAAATAAAAAAATCACCTCAACAAGAAAACCCCAGCAACAATTACAAAAACCACACCAAAAAACCCCCGAAACCCAACTAAACAGCACTCCTCTTTCCCCCTCCAAATATTCACCAGTGTCAAAAAAGCAGACTATAAAATGGGGTCTTCTGCTGCATATCGTGGCCAAGAGGGGAATCCTGGGAGTGAGCAGGGTGCTGTGCTGCTCAGGAGGTGAGGATGGTTGTGGGGGCCTTTGGTGACCATGTGGACATGGCTCGGTCCTCTGCCAGCTGGAGCTCGGTGGTCTTTAGGTAAGCATAAATGGAGCCACTGATGACGAAAAAAATGCCTCTTTACTAGTCTGGGTTTTACCCAAAAATTTGCTAGTAAACAGCTTTCTACAATGGGAGAATTGAGAATGAGTCAAAAGAGAAATTATGAGTGTCAAATAAGCCGCCTCCTCGTGCTCTCCCTGACTGTGTGCCAGCAGAGTGGGCCCTTTCCTTCAGGACTGCTCCTCTCCTAGCACTTCAGGGACCTGTCTGGCTCCTGCAGAATTTCAGGATCCTCTGGATCTTTCCTTCCTCCCTGAGGATGGGTGTGATGTTTACAGACCCTCAGTACCCCTGGTTTCTCTGCCCCTTATGGCCCCTCCTGCTCTTTCCAGAAGGTTCTGGCAGTCCTCCTGCAGCACCCTGCTCAGCTCTTGCCCACCAGCGCCTTCCTGAGGGGGGCCAGAGAGGTGCAAGGGAAAGCCCTTGCCTTCTGTGTGGTGCATGGTACTAGTGAGGTCTCAGTCTTGGCTATAGCAGCCCCATTTTAAGAAAGGTTTAAATGGAGGAGAAGGGTGTGTCACAGCAGAAGGGAAGGCACAGTGCTGAGGAAAAGCAGTATTATGAGGTTTGGGGATTCAGCTAAGCAAGGGGCAGCTGCAGCATGGGTGAGAACCGTCTGCCCCCCTCATTCTAGGAGATAGCAGTCATACACTACAGCAAGACTGAAGATTGAACTGAAAGCTTTTTTTGAAACAAAAAGGCTAATGAAGTGCTGGAACGAATTGTGTGGAAGAGCTGAATCTTCCAGCACTGAAGATGGCTGGGGAAACAGGCTAGAGACATGCCTGAGAGCCCCTATGGACTAGCTGGGCCCTCTGGCACCGTAGGGCTGGTTCTTCACCTTGTGTCCATTCCAGTCTCATGATGCTTTGAATAGGTTTACAGTAGCTCCTCTTCATCTTTTGGTGTGCCTCTGATACTGGTGAATGCGTCGGTAGAATATTAAAATGTGTGATTTGGATTTCAGAAAAAATTAAGAGAAATGATGTTTTTGATAGCTCCCAGTTTATGTTTGGGAAAACAGGGGTGGATCATTAAGTGGAGAATGGGGCAGATCTAAATCACAGCTGTCAGAAAATGAGTTGAGCTTTGGCATTTAAGCAAACTTTGCTTTTAAACCAATAAAGAGTTTAAATTATAAAATAAATTAATTTCCAGCACTCAGGAGACTTTGCATCTTCTTGTAGGGGCCTTGATGCTCTCAGCAAGAAAGTGAAATCTTCCACTGTCGATTTGCCTATTGAGTCAGTCAGCCTGAGCCTGCAGGACTTGATTGGCTACTTTCATCCCCCTGATGAACATTTGGAGCATGAAAATAAACAAAACAGGCTCCGAGCACTGAAGAATCGCCAGAACCTCTTCCAGGAAGAGGTACTTATCTCTCTGTTTTACGTCTGATTTTCCACCATGTTGCCTGCGAGTATTTTTTACAGTGTCTGTAGCATTGATGTGTAATCTGGAGTGTGTTTGCTTTTTTTTTTTTTTTTTTTTTTTTTTTTTTGGGGGGGGGGTGTTTTTGTCTTTTAAGAGCCAAAACTATTTTCTACATTTATAATCTCTTTAGATCTGTTGGTTTTCCTGTATGTTTGAAGAAATGCATTTAAGGCCTTAGTTCTTTCTCCTTTTTTAAATAAATAGATAAAAAATTATATGACCTTGTGCCCTGATTTCTAACTATAATACTTACATCCTTACGTGTTAATTAGTTTCTTCTGCTGTAGTGTAATCTCTTGATGCAGAAGGATGTTTTGGTTTAATAAGCATGGTTCTAATATTCTGTTTAATATTGGCTGTTGCAGTAGGGATAGTTACCTATAATAAGATGCCAAAATGCCTTGCAGAATGGAAACTTGCCCACAATTATGCCTGAAATATTTTTTTTTGTGTGTGTGTTTTTTTTTTATTTTTATTTTTTTGTTTTTTTTATTTTAACTATCCTAAATGGTAAATTTTTATTGCCATAGGGAAGCAGAACTTTTCCATAGGGATTGCTTGTTTGACTCCAGTTGTCTGACTCCATGTATATATTCTTGTGTTATACATATTCTCCCTTTCATGTTTTGTTTTCTCAGATTTCTGAAAATCTTATGTATTTGCACCTAAACAATACTTCTTTTTTTTTTTTTTTCTCTGACAATCTGAGCCTTTCCGTTTTTAGGGTATGATCAACCTTGTTCTTGAATGTATTGATCGCTTGAATGTATACAGCAGTGCAGCTCATTTTGCAGACGTAGCTGGGAAGGAAGCTGGAGAAGCATGGAAATCAATTCTGAATTCTTTGTATGAATTACTAGGTAAGACATATGGGCTACCTGGATTGTTTTAGCTCAATATAAAACTCAGATGAAATATATATCCGTACAGGAGAATTTCTGCTGTGAAGAAATTTAGGATACAAATTAAAAAAGATTTTTGCATTTCCAGGTCCTTGCATGTGCTTAAGAATAAAACACTGAAAACACTCTTAGATTGTGATTTTTTTTTCTAGTAATATTTATTATGATAAATAACATGTTTCTGACTTCAATTAAATGATTGCTTTTTCATTTCATCATATTGCTAATGTATCATGTATACTGCCCAAAACCATGTAAACAAAATATATGTGAATGTATCATTCCTGTGTGAAGGAGCCACAACACTGTGGACAGTTTTGTAGAAGGCTATGACTTTCCATACATCTGGGTGCAGAACTGCACCGTAAATCTACAGCTTCTATACCCAAAGACTCCTCTTAGTCAGTAATGACCATTGACTCCAGCATTATCCTACGATACACTGTGCCGTGGAAAGGTACGCTCTTAGATGCAGTACATCATGAAGATCTTGTCTACATGCAGTCACTGAAAATTGCATAATACCTTCTATAGGATCTCAATGTTGGTTGGTGTCCTGGTCAAATTTCTGATTAGGGAGTAGCACTTAGTCGCCTCATTTTCTTGCTTACCAATTTGAATTGCATGTTTTATGTTCTGTTGTGGCTCATTATATGGGGTTATTAATCTACTGCTATAGCTGAGTTCTTAATTGTCTACAAAAGGAAATTTTACTGCCTAAGAGATCATTTTGTCACTTCCTTGCTCCTCTGTCATCAGGTTTTCTCTGTCACATAGGTATGCCCAAATAATAAACTTAAAATTGACCTTAAGTGACTGGGGACAGTAATGTGTCTCTGTCATTAAGCAGTCCTTTGTGCAGGCTGCTTACGTGTGCGGGTGCTGCTCTCTTTCTGTAGCACACCAGCTCTAATGTGAGGACCTGCTTGCCTTTAAACTTGCATGTGTTTTGGCAAAAGCTTGAGTTTGGAGAAAGTCCTGATGCAGGATTGTTTTCTTACTTCGCAGCATGTGTTACTTTATACTAAATTTCACTTCTGAAAAATTTAGTATTGAAAAGATGTACAAGTAACGTTACAATATGTGTCAGTACCACTAAAAACTCCACAACTGAATACTGAGTTTGTAAAATGAAGTGAGTCAAGTGGTTAGGAAGTGCCCAGATTAATGTGGTGTGTGTGTTATTATTCCTGTCTTCTGTGGGTGTGTATTGTGAAACATAGTCACATTGTTTTTCTATAGGACCTATTCCTTATTTAGTGCTCAGTTATTATTCTAAATATTTAAAATATTTAGTTATCTCCTTGCTACTCAGTGTGTGCCTTATTTATTGTGACTCTTAATTCATGTGGGAAAACAAAACTATTATATTGGAGTTATTTTGTGCCATTTATGATTAGTAATCTGAATAATTAGAACTATTAGTAAGTGTTTTGTTGGAAACTTCTGTAATAAGCCAAATAGTAGGTATTATTTCCCATTCCCTCAGAGGAGCAACTACAGAGAAAACTTCAGGTAAAAGGACACTACCAGTGCTGGTTCCCAAATTAAGAGCTGTGAGATCTGACCTTTTTTGTTTGCTTGTTTGTTTTGTGAGAATATTCAGCAGTATTTTATGTCTGCAAGGCATACTGAAAACTTGCCTTCCTCCAAGTTCAGAGGCACAGAAAATGAAATTTTAATGGCATGCCTCACTTCACATAAACTGTCCTTACTACCCAACAGCAAAGTGAGGGAACTGAGCAGGAGCTCTGTATATAGTACTGTTGCAATGTTTTGCAACAGTCATAGTAGGTTTGTCATCTTGTGCTCCTGAAAAAGAAAATAATCTTGGGGGGAGGGGGTAGGGGGGGGGAGGAAGGGGGGGGTGGGAGAGGGAGAGGGAAAGGATAGCTAGTGTATGGTTAGCCCTTCATAAACCAATGGGCTGCTTCTGTCTGGCCCACTAAGTCTTCTGTCAGAGGAATAGAAGTTGACATAGTATATGTCACTGAGACAACCAGAACCCCTTTCCCACGATCTCTCAGAGCAATGAAAAAGCTAGCTGAACAGTGACTGCTGTCACGTAATGACAGGCTGTTAGGGTAGAAAGGGCTTCCTGTGGCTATGAAGCTGGTTGAGGAGTTGTTGAGATCTACCACCTCAATGTAGTTGAAGATTGTAGCATGATGCATATGCACAGGTTGCAAGGGTGACCAAAAGTGGCATTTCCTAACATTAGATTGGTAGATTTTATGAGCATTGTTAAGGTAATTTTAACATTTTTGGTTTTAATTTCCATGAGTTTCTGTTGTTGTAAGCTAAATACATCATAGAATCATAGAATCATAGAATAGTAAGGGTTGGAAAGGACCTCAAGATCATCGAGTTCCAGCCCCCCTGCCATGGGCAGGGACACCTCCCACTAAACCATGCCATCCAAGGCTATGTCCAACCCCACCTTGAATGCTGCCAGGGATGAAGCATCCACAACCTCCCTGGGCAACCCATTCCAGTGCCTCACCACCCTCACAGTAAAGAATTTCTTCCTTACATCCAATCTAAACTTCCCCTGTTTAAGTTTAAACCCATTACCCCTTGACCTCTCACCACAATCCCTAATGAAGAGTCCCTCCCCAGCATCCCTATAGGCCCCCTTCAGGTATTGGAAGGCTGCTATGAGGTCTCCACGCAGCCTTCTCTTCTCCAGGCTGAACAGCCCCTATTTTCTCAGCCTGTCTTCATATGGGAGGTGCTCCAGTCCCCTCATCATCCTCGCAGCCCTCCTCTGCACTTGTTCTAACAGTTCCATGTCCTTTTTATGTTGAGGACACCAGAACTGCACACAATACTCCAAGTGAGGTCTCACGAGAGCAGAGTAAAGAGGCAGGAGCACCTCCGTCGACCTGCTGGTCACACTCCTTTTGATGCAGCCCAGGATACGGTTGGCTTTCTGGGCTGCAAGCGCACACTGTCGACTCATGCTCATTTTTTCATCAACCCACACCCCCAAGTCCTTCTCCGCAGGGCTGCTCTGAATCTCCTCCCCGCCCAACCTGTAGCTGTGCCTGGGATTGCTCCGACCCAGGTGTAGGACTTTGTACTTAGCATGGCTACACATCTCTCCAGTTCTGTAACTTGCAGCATAGAGATGAGTGAGTCAGTATGTGGATCCAAAGCTTCAGATACAATAGACTGCTTTGATTTCAGCTAAGAGTAATTTGTAAAAGTGGTACACTATTGTCCTTTGTATAGGACAGGGGGTAATGGGTTCAAACTTAAACAGGGGAAGTTTAGATTGGATGTGAGGAAGAAATTCTTTACTGTAAGGGTGGTGAGGCACTGGAATGGGTTGCCCAGGGAAGTTGTGAATGCTGCGTCCTTGGTAGTGTTCAAGGCCGGGTTGAATATAGCCTTGGATGGCATGGTTTAGTGGGAGGTGACCCTGCCCATGGCAGGGGGTTGGAACTAGATGATCTTAAGATCCTTTCCAACCCTAACTATTCTATGATTCTATGATTGTAGTTCTGTATGAAGAACTGTTTCAGAGGTAGATAGGAGGTTTTGCCAGTGGGTTGAAGATGTTTGATTGTGAAATTTTATGACTTGGCAACATGAATAATATTATAGGTTCTTGAGTCCAGATCCTTTTCCTCTTTTTTTTTCTTTCTCTTTTCCATCCCTCCTCTGCCTCTCTTCCCCTTCTTCCCTCCCTCCCATGTCAACATGGTATGGACCTTTCTCTTGTTTATTTGCATGTTACAGCACCATTCTTCACTTCTCTGCCAATGTCTGTCTTCCTTCAGAACTCCGTGGTTAAAGAAAATGAAGAAAATCTTTCTTGCTGTTTCCACTATATTTCAACAAAACAACCCCACATAGCTTTGACTGTATTCATACTGGCAAGCAACCAGATTGTTCAGTCTGAGTTTCCTGAAGGTAGCTCAACCGTTGGCAGGCAGAAAAGGTTGCAGATTTTATCTCTGTCAGTTAAAATTTGTAGAAGATGCATGAAACAAAACTAAACTTTCACACTGAAAATGATACTAAGTCTTAGTGTGAGCTTTTTATCACAGTAGTACTACTGTTATGTTTTGCCTGCCTCTGCTTCTCTCTTTACTCACTCTAATGCTGTGTGAATGCTTGAAAATGTGACGTACTGTAACGTGGTTTTGGAGGATGTCTGCTTGTCCAACCCTAAGATAGATCATATAGAAGGAACATTGGTAAAAGTTTTACATCTCTATCTATCTTTCAGACCATATGTGCCCATTAAATGAAATGAAGTTTTTTGGTTGTTTTGTTTTCCTTTGTTGGTTTTTGTTTTGGTGTTTTTTTTTTTTTTTTTGTTTTGTTTTTTAAGGTGATTATCTCATGTATACTAATGGTAGTTATTTGATTTGTTAATTATCAATTAAAGAAGTTGAGGTGGGTATTAAAAATATTTAAGTGTCCAGACTAGGTCGAGAGAGTTAATGTCTCAATGTAACAAGAGATAAAACAAATGAAACTGTTACAAAAACTGCATTACATCTCTGAATAATCTGACCACAGGCTTTTATACTCCCATCATCTACATTCTAAAAGGTCATCAGTTCACTTCCTTTTGTACAGCTCAGGATGGGGGAAGTAGTGGCTTGATTGCTGAATCATTTCTTCAAGTCTGAAATTTCCAGTTGGCAAATCCAGAAAATTCCTTCTGAAAGAGTCTACTTGTCCTCCAGCAACTACTGTTTCTGTGGATTTCTAGTGAGGAGAACAGTTTACAAGCTTTTGTTGTCTTCCCAGTCTCTATGCCCCTCCTGCCCTCTTATGTTACTTCCCAAACTGTATTATCTTCTGGCAGCTAATACTTAAGAAATCTGCTCTGATCTGGCTATAATGAATTTGATTGTTGCTCTGTTCTGAATAATTGCAGAGCTGTACAGTAGTTAGGTGGATGACAAATGGATATTGCTTGCTGAGTCTTGTTTCAGCAAACAAGACTCTCAGAGAGCAGACTTTGGCCTCTTCAGGAACCTGCTTAGTTAAGGTTCCATGGGATATAGCCCTAGAGGGCAGGGGGGCCCAAGCCTGTTGGTTGATATTCAAGGATCACCTACTACACGGTCAGGAGTGTTGCATCCCAACTAGAAGGAAGTGCAGCAGGAGGGCCAGGAGACCTCCTTGGATGGATAAGTTGCTGCTGAGGAAAATTAGAAGGAAAAAAGAGGCTTATAAAAGGTGGAAGCAAGGAAAGGCAGCCAGGGAAGAATAGAGGGATGTTGTCCAGGAAGCTAGGGACCAGGTTAGGAAAGCTAAGGCCCACTTAGAATTAAACTTGGTTTGGGATGTTAAAGATAACAGGAAGGGATTCTATAGGTATGTTGCAAATAAAAGACAGACTAGGGACAATGTAGGTCCCCTCTGGAAGCTATCAGGAGAACTGGCTACCCTGGATTTGGAGAAGGCTGAGGTTCTTAATGACTTCTTTGGCTCGTTCTTCACTGCCAAATGCTCTGACCGCACCACCCAAGTCTTGGAAGGCAGACACGGGGACTGTGAGAATGAAGACCTTGGGCCCATTATAGGAGAGGGTCTGGTTCGAGACCATCTTAAGAACCTGAACATACACAAGTCCATGGGACCGGATGAAATCCATCCGCGGGTTCTGAAGGAGCCGGCAAATGAGGTTGCTAAACCACTGTCCATCATATTTGAAAAATCATGGCAGATCATGAAGAGATTCAGAGCAGCCCTGCGGAGGAGGACTTGGGGGTGTTGGTCGATGACAAAATGAACATGAGCCGGCAGTGTGCGCTCGCAGCCCAGAAAGCCAACCGTATCCTGGGCTGCATCAAAAGGAGCGTGACCAGCAGGTCGAGGGAGGTGCTCCTGCCCCTCTACTCTGCTCTCGTGAGACCTCACTTGGAGTATTGTGTGCAGTTCTGGTGTCCTCAACATAAAAAGGACATGGAACTCTTAGAAGAAGTCCAGAGGAGGGCCATGAGGATGATCAGAGAACTGAAGCACCTTCTGTGTGGAGGCAGGCTGAGAAAATTGGTTCTGTTGAGCCTGAAGAGAAGGCTGCATGGAGACCTCATAGGAGCCTTTCAGTTTCTGAAGGGGGCCAATAGGGATGCTGGGGAGGGACTCTTCATGAGGGACTGTGGTGAGAGGACAAGGGGTAATGGGTTTAAACTTAAACAGGGGAAGTTTAGATTGGATATGAGGAAGAAATTCTTTACTGTGAGGGTGGTGAGGCCCTGGAATGGGTTGCCCAGGAAGTTGTGAATACTCCATTGCTGGCGGTGTTCAAGGCCGGATTGCACATAGCCTTTGATGGCATGGTTGAGTGGGAAGTGTCCCTGCCCATGGCAGGGGGTTGGAACTAGATGATCTTAAGATCCTTTTCAACCCTAACTGTTCTATGATTCTATGAAACAGTACTTTGCTTTTGAGTCTGCACATAAATGAAAGTAAACTCTGAGGACAGAATTTGTGGCTTTTGTCATGTCATTGACATTGTGATGTATTTCCCTGGGACAAGAATGGAGGCATTTAAAGACTTTGAGTTGAGACTGGGTAGTATCACATAGTTCAGAGTAGTGAGCAATAAAAGAAGCAACTGTTGGATATTGTATTTTGTTTTCAATATTCACTGGCTGGTGTGCCTCTTTTAGCATACAGCTTTAACCACTTTATACTAACCTTTCATGAGCTTCTGAACTGCATTTATTAAACCGTCTCTGCCTTGTTATTGTAAATGAAGTTACATTTACTGGTGTCATGTTAAGCAGTGAAATGTTACTGCCTTCATTTTATGTTCGTACCTGAAGCACAGTGAAGTTATGTGGCTTGCCTATGATCAAGAAAAAAGTCACTTGCAGAAACAGGTGTTCCTTAGTTGTAATCTGTGTCTTTTAACTAGATGCTCCTCCTCTTGCAATTCCCAAGTATTTTCAAATAACTATTGTAATGATTAATTAACTGTGTAAGATTTCAGGGTATTGGTATTTTTAATCATATAAGACAGCAAGAGAAAGGGTTTTTTTGTTTGTTTTGCTTGTTAGGGGTTGGTTTTTGTTTGAGTTTTTTGTATGTGGGTTTTGTTGTTTGTGGGGTTTTGTTTTGGTTTTTTGCTGTGAAGCAATTGGATTGTGATCTCTTTGCTCATGGTACTGAACTGTCAGTGCACAGTGCAGTGACTTGCTTGTAATTAACTCCAAGATTGCTTTTCCTCTTTGCAGATACAGTTTCGTGTCATCTTAATGTCACAATCTGTGAGTTTAAGCTTTTACAAATGAAACAGCTTAAAACCACAGTTGCAATGTAATATAGTGAATTTCTGCAGCAAAAATGCATAGATTTAAAGGGGCCATTGCTTTTAGCATGACCAAGTCTCTGCTGCTGCAAATAGCCACTGAAATTTCAGGTTGAAAAAATTTGTTGGGAGAATTAGAAAACAATCTTGAGAAAAGCAATTTTCACTGTTTCATGCAAAACCCAGAAAAGTTAGTGCCTCTTTTTTTTAGTAGAACAGATACTTCTCTGAGAGCTCATGTGCATGCACATATATGCAAATGTATGTATTCCAGGACAGGGCAGGCTTCTGCGTGCCTAGTGTCCAGTGAGATTTCTAGTGAGCCATACCCACACATCAGTGCGTGCATTTGGTCTGCTTCAATCTTCAGCTCCAAGCATGAGGATGAAATAGTTTCAAACCAGACAAACAGTTCCTGGACATCTGTCTTGTTTTAGTTCCTATTATTTTTGAACAAATGTATTGTATCAATAGAAAATAATTTACATTCATCATCTATGTTTATTGGCTTCCATTCTGCCTTTCCAATGTTTCCTGTCATTACAAGACAGTTTCTGTTTTACAGAAATGTATTTCTACAGTCACAGCTGACTTTTATGGTGACAGTACTGGCACTTCATGTAGAGCATTTTGCAGGGATTACTGAGATGATTCTAAAACTAAAATAATTCAAATTCCTTAAAGGTCAGTTGGATGCTAAGGGTATTTTTTATGTTTTAATCTAACTATCACTTGTGTTATTTAAATTTAAAATAAGAGCATCAGTAATTGAAGATTTAGAATCTGTCTTACCAGATCTTTCCTGGAGAGCCAAGACAGGGATTCTTTTAATTTAAATGGACTTCTAACTGTGGTGATTTACTTTTCTCTCTTTTTCCAATAGCGGCTCTGATTCGAGGGAATCGTAAAAACTGTGCTCAATTTTCTGGATCTCTTGATTGGTTGATCAGCAGATTAGAAAGACTGGAAGCCTCTTCTGGTATGCTTTTTAATATTTTTCTCATTTGGCCAGTTTTTTTATTCTTCAAAATTGGTGAAGCAGTTGGATTACGATCTCGTGTGAATACTTGTTCAGTTTAAGTATCTTCCTTAATAAAGTAAGATTTATATTTGTAATGCTTTTACATACTTATTTAGGTTGTAGTTCTACCGTATGTTCTGGCAGGTTTTCCTTTTCCTTGACCAATTGATTGTAATGTTATCTTTTAATTCAGTCAGTCAGATTGTGCTCCTATCTGCCTATGGAGCGCTTCGTCCAGCAAGTCCCCTTGGTCAGGCGGTCTGTAACAGATCCCCACAATAATGTCACCCATCGCTGTTCTCCCTTTAACCCTGACCCACAAACTCTCTGTCAACTGCTCACCTGTCCCCAGACAGAGTTCCATACTCTCTAGCCTATCCCTAACATAAATAGCAACTCCCCCTCCCCGTCTGCCAGGCCTGTCTTTCCTAAAGAGCCGGTAACCTTCCATTCCAACACACCAGTCATAGGTGCCATCCCACCATGTTTCTGTGATGCCTATGATATCATACCCCCGCAGATGTGCACACATCTCTAATTCCTCTTGTTTGTTCCCCATACTACGGGCATTTGTGTAGAGGCATTTGAGCCGAGATCCATTTGAAGCCGGCTCATTGGCTGGAGCAGCTGGAATATCCCTACATTGCTCCGAACGTTTACTATAGGTGCTACTAACCGACTGGGTGTGTTGGGATGGAATGCCGCCCCCCTCCCCCAGCACATACAGACCAGTCAGTCTCACCTCTGTGCCTGGCAAAATCTTGGAGCGGATTATCCTGGAAGGCATGCTAAGGCACATGAAAACCAACAAGGTGCTTGGTGGCAGCCAGCATGGCTTCACTAAGGGGAAATCCTGCCTAACCAATCTGGTGACCTTCTATGAAGGGGCTACGGAACTGATGGACAGGGGCAGAGCAGCTGATGTCATCTACCTGGACTTGTGTAAAGCCTTTGACACTGTCTCCCATGACATCCTTCTCTCTAAGTTGGAGAGACATCAATCTGATAGGTGGACCACTCGCTGGATAAAGAACTGGCTGGATGGCCGCACGCAAAGAGTAGTGCTCAGTGGCTCAGTGTCCAGCTGGAGACCGGTAACGAGTGGTGTCCCCCAGGGATCGGTGTTGGGACCGGTCTTGTTCAACATCTTTGTGGGTGACATGGACAGTGGGATTGAGTGCGCCCTCAGCAAGTTTGCTGATGACACCAAGCTGTGTGGTTCGGTTGATACACTGGAGGGAAGGAATGCCATTCAGAGGGACCTTGACACGCTTGTGAGGTGGGCTGATGCCAACCTGATGAAGTTCAACCATGCTAAATGCAAAGTCCTCCACCTGGGTGGGAGCAATGCCAGGCACAGCTACAGGTTGGGCGGAGAGGAGATTGAGAGCAGCCCTGCAGAGAAGGACTTGGGGGTGTGGGTTGATGAAAAAATGAACATGAGCCGGCAGTGTGCGCTTGCAGCCCAGAAGGCCAACCGTATTCTGGGCTGCATCAAAAGGAGTGTGACCAGCGGGTCGAGGGAGGTGATCCTGCCCCTCTACTCTGCTCTCGTGAGACCTCACTTGGAGTATTGCGTGCAGTTCTAGTGTCCTCAACATAAAAAGGACATGGAAGTGTTAGAACAAGTGCAGAGGAGGGCCACGAAAATGATCAGGGGACTGGAGCACCTCTCGTATGAAGATAGGCTGAGAAAGTTGGGGCTGTTGAGCCTGGAGAAGAGAAGGCTGCGTGGAGACCTCATAGCAGCCTTCCAATACCTGAAGGGGGCCTATAGGGATGCTGGGGAGGGACTCTTCATTAGGGACTGTGGTGAGAGGACAAGGGGTAATGGGTTTAAACTTAAACAGGGGAGGTTTAGATTGGATCTGAGGAAGAAATTCTTTACTGTGAGGGTGGTGGGGACCTGGAATGGGTTGCCCAGGGAAGTTGTGAATGCTTCATCCCTGGCGGCGTTCAAGGTGGGGTTGGACATAGCCTTGGATGGCATGGTTTAGTGGGAGGTGTCCCTGCCCATGGCGGGGGGGTTGGAACTCGATGATCTTGAGGTCCTTTCCAGCCCTTACTATTCTGTGATTCTGTGATTGTTTGGTTTAACAGCTGTTGCACCATTTCAGTTGTATTAAGTTTCTTTCTTTCTAATTCTAGTACCTTCCCTTCCCTTCTGTTTGGAAGTCTGCATATTTTTCAGGACTTGGGTCAAACTGAATTGTAATAGTAACCATGTGGAATTGGTATAATTTGTCTGTTCTTGAAGGGCTGTAGTGGTAATGTAGGGAAGTGAATGTATTCTTCTTTGGTATGAGTTATAGATGGGTCTTCAGAAAAGACTTGCATGTTTTCCTGTAATAATGTTACATAGACATTCCCTTTTTAATCACCTCTCTTGTTCCTGAGGTCTTTTGGAAGTTAACAACGAGGAGCATGTCGGAAATATATTTTTGATTTGAGAATCTGGGAATTGTCTCAGTTTAGACAGACACAAATTCTTTAAGCTAGCCTATTTATTTTCTTTGACATTACCTTATGTCTTTTATTCCTCCTGAACCACTGTGTTAACTCCTTAGTGTCTATGAGATGCAATTAGTCTCTGTATTGCTGAAAGCGAATGTGAAGTTATGCTGAGCTGTACTGTATGTGTCACTGAAATGGCGATCTGGTTTCTGATTCCTTGGAAGCAGTTTGTTCTCAGTGAGCATATTTTGTCAATCAAATACATTGTATTTTTAAAATTCCAATTAATTAAAAAAATAGATTAAAAATACTGCAACTAAACTCAATCAGAAAACCTCTTTGTACTGTATTGAAAAATAACACTTTTTGAAGAGAATAAGTAGTGTGACCACTGCAGATTAGGTGAATGGAAGTAATATAATAAGAATTTATCTTGGTGATATATGATTCCTGTTGGCATTGATAGGTTGCTCCTGTGTAACTCTTAACTGTCTCCAATACTCACCATGCCACTATAGTTTGATTCTGTAAACAGATAGCATTAAGGAACCTCTGGTGAGTGTATCTCAGTTACTGAAATGATACTAGGACTATGTTTCCACAATTAATAATGTTGATTTCATAGATGATATTTCATAGGTGCCCCATTCTACTGATATAAAGTTTTTCTTCTTTTCCCACATGACTATTTTATTACTGTTCAGCATGAAAATATGCCAAAATCATGTCATATGGGCATCTGAAAAGTACAGAGTAATCAAACTTGGACCCAGCAGCTAACAAAGTAGATTAAAATAGATAAAATAGACAAATATTAGATCTGTAATCTTAAGATTGATTTTTGACTCTCTTCAAGCATGCTTTGCGTGATGCTCTTTACATAAAGATGAGAAACCAAAATAATACTGTTTGGAAGAAATGTCACTACAGCCTGATTCCTCTCAGCAATCTTTCACAGCAGTTGCTGTATTTTCAATTTTTGTCTGTTTTTTTTTTCATCTCTCAGCAGTTCATGTGTTCTTTGCTTTGTCATTATTATTAAAACATATAATTTTCTCCCCCTCCCCTCTTCTGTTCTCTGCTCTTATTCAGCTGGAGCTGTTTCAGGGTTAGAGATTAAGAAATACTTTCCATTTGCAGTTGTGACTGTTCTGCATTCTGTATAATATTTGTTACTGTCCTGTTGGAAGATGGCTTCTTCAGAGTCTTTCAAGCCTTATTTTCTGTAATAATGCTACACTTGAGATCAAAAGGCAGGAAGGCTTGTAGTCAGACTAATGGGCAGGTTAGTTACAACAGTGAGAACAATGAAACATACCTTTCTGTTTACATATTTGTTCTTTATTCTCATCATCTTGTTATTTTATTGTTGTGTGTTGTTTCCTGAGCTGGAAGGAACATAATTACAGACTAGTCCTCAAGAATGAAAATTTCTTTTGTCATCCTCTTCTTCACACTCCTGAATCATACTTCTGCCACAGATAGACGTGGCTTTAGATTCATTGACATATTAAGGGAGGAATGTCAGGAAGGCAGTATGTCCCCTACTGTGAAAGTTCTTTGGTTTCTATTAGATAAGCAGATATCTGAAAAGAAATGTCACATGCTTAACACAGTTCTCATCAGCTTTTTACTGTGGCATTAATACAAGAGTGATATCCTGCCATTGCTGAGCATCCTAAATAAAAATTGGAGTTGTCTCAGATGCCATGTACCATTTGGCATATGTTATCAAGTATCTTACCTCAGCTGTCATCAAAGGATCAGCAGCAGCCATGAGAACAGGTGTGCCCTATAGTAAACAAAGCAAATAAGGCGTTTGTGTTCCCTTCAGCTTTGCAATAAATATTCATGTGCATTTTGTTTATTTGCCATAAATCTGTTCCTGAGATGAACTGACCAACAGCATGGAAAAATGTTGTCAAATGTCAGTGTTAGGAGTGTTCCTCCCTCTCAAAGCTAAGAGCGAGCTGCCGTGATGTTTGCTCACTGATTGGTAAGATCTGCAGTGAGTGACTGCAGGTGCAAAGATCAGTTATCTGTTCATGCTTCTCTTGGAAGTTTTTTCTTCAGTTTAACTATTTGGGCAAGCAGGGAGTTTGGAAGTCGGTTATTCCTCTCTTGCAGTGGAGACTGGTATAGAGACTTTGAAGTGTTTGCTTGTGTGAGTCCTTCCAGTCAGCAATGTTTTATAGGTATTTTTTCAGAGTTTTTTTTTCATGTTTTTGCTACAGAACTATGGCTATGGAGTGGGGGCCCTGTTTATGCTCCGAATCTTTGAGCTGGTCAAGATATGAGGCAACAGGAATAGATGAGGCTGAATCTGTATCATTACTTTAGTTTTCAGCTGTTGATACAAACAGCTGCTTATAGCTCTGGTGTCTAGTTAGAGATTTACTGATCATCTTATCACTGTAGCTAGTATATTAGGTGTAGAGATCCTAAAATGTCATAACTGAACAGTCATGTTGGTTTACAGCTCTGCAGCTGATTATCTTGCTTTCATGAACATTTGAGTAACAAACAATTTAAACTGAAATAAGCATTTAAAAATTGGCAAAATTACAGGCTAGAGCTTCTCCTCACTGTGGTCCACCTCTGGTGGGAGAGCATTCATCTAAGGAGAATTTTCTCACAATTATGCAGTTGCATGGATTTGACTGCAACCTTCTTAATTTCAATGTATTTCCCTAGTTGTTCGTGGTGAAATTCTTTCCTAAGAAGCCTAGTTTTACGTCTGAAACTTTCACGGCTAGGTTTTTAAGAAATAATGCAAATGTTTGCATTCAACTTTTGAAGGTTTAAGATTAAATCTGTTACGAAAGCTCTAAAAGTGTTGTGTTACATGGTTCCTGTTATATGTGTATTTAAAAAATTAATCTCAAAGTAAAAATAAGGCTTGCAAACGAAAAGGTAAATGTTTATGATATTATAGCAAGGTATAAGATGAATTCAGTAAACTGCAAAGTAGTCTGACATTGCAGTTGTACTGCTTAATGAACCTCAGGACATACTGCAAAAATTCTGAAGGTACTAATATCTGCAATGCTTGTTTGTTCTCTGTTTTCTCTAAGGAATTAGGCCACTTGAAATTCTTTCCCATATGTTCTGGTAATGTAACTTCCACGTTGCCTCCAAAACTGATTTTATAATTACGACTTTTTCAGGTTTTAAGGGAGTCAGTTATACAAGATGCTAATTATGCTGTGCTTTAGTTATCTTGAGAGGCACAGTAGGTTCAGCTTTTAGTATGTAAATGTGCTTTTGTGATTTTATGTGGGATGATTGCTTGCCAGATCTGAAGATTTGTATGGCTTGACTGGGGTGAGGATAGTCACTGTTTAATTTACAGTGGTAGGTCTACAGTAGGGAGAAATACTGGATTATATTACAACTTTTTAATAAGAATGCCTGGCTGCATGTATTCACTTAAAAGTATGAAATAATTTTGTAACGTAGAGTGTTTGTGAGGAAGAAACACCATAGTCTGTTAATCACACCAAAATTAAGTTTGATATAAACATTGAAGTTGTCAGTTACATCTCCTGCAGGTGTTTTCTTGAATGTGTTGCAATAAAGATTTGATGCCATAACCTATTATCAGTAAGATTCCTGTTTTCATTTTTTTCTTATCCTAGAACTAAAAATGTTATGGAAACAGAATGAAGGTATTAAATATATAAACAGCACTTATGACTTGATTTTAAAGGTTACATTAGAAATTGATTCAGTTCCTGATCTTCACTGAAGCAAAATAAAGTAAGATTTGTATAAATATGCCTGAAATAGACCAGGTTAGAAGTGAGATATAATAGGAGCTGAGTCAATAATAAAATGCAAATGCTTCTGCTGTCTTCAATGCATAAATTAAGATTAGACTGGTCTTTCACTGTGAAATATATTCCAGATGGGATTAACAAATCCTACTGAAATTTTCAAGGCTTTAAAAGTAAGGTAATAAGAAAATAGAATAAGGCAAGTTAGTAATCTAATACCATCCAAGTGAAGATTTTTGAAACCAGGTCATATCAAGTTTGAGTTCCTTTTTTTTTTTTGTTTTGTTTTCTTTTATTTTGTTTTTGTCTCAAAAATGCTTCCTAAATTAACTTTTTAATTTTTGGTTTGTGAGAGTCTTTATGGTCAGTCACTTATGATATGCCAGACTACATGGTATTGTTACTCAGGAGTTATTAAAAAAAACAAAAACAAAAGGATGTGCATGTGTGTAAGAATTCCCATGATAAATCAGAATACATATTCTTTTTACTTAAAATTGCATTTCTAACTTTTCTTATTGTTATAAATTGAAAATCTTGTCTTTATTATTTAAAAATTCAGAAAATCTCAGGTACGTACTGAGGACAGTTGTGTGGATGAACCACAATCTTTAAATCTGTAAACATTAGCTGTCATTTATGATACACATTTTTTCAGTGATTTACTCAAAACCACTGGAAATCTACTAGAAGAGCGCTTACTCTCCTCTATAAGCCTTAGATTCAATCTGTAATGTTAAGATGAGAGGGAGGCAGCTGATCAGCGTAAAGACTGTTTCATATCTGTTTTCTGTGTCATCACACTGTCTTGGCACTGAGACCGAAAACCTGTGTTCAGTTAGCAGCAATTTTTAACTTTTTTTTTTTAGCTGATCCTTGTCTTATGTTGTAGTGGCTGATGATCTATCAAAGAAAGATCAGAGTACTCTTTACTGAGACAGTCCTTTTGTCTGATGACTTTTTTTCCCCACACCAAGGGGAGTTTACAGTGCTACATTTTCCTTTTAGTAAAAGAGAGCATTGCAAAGAGCAGGCCACTCTTAAGGATAATGATTCTTGATGACAAGGACTGCTGCTTTATTGGAATTGGAATTGCATTTAATTGAGGGACTGCTGGAGATTTAGTGGTTCTTACTTCCTTGCACAGTATTAGTTTCATGCTAGTTTCTATCTGTTTGCTCTTTTAAGAACATCTCTGTGGCTCTCAGTATAGCTGTTTAAATGCACAAAGAAAATGATTTACAGTGGGTCAGTAGATGGGAATTTGCATCTGCTCTCTGATTCACAAGTATGTGATTGCATTAGTGGTTCGCATGGTTTTCTAAGGAAAAAAATGGAAAACTGTAAATACAGAGGTTATATTTTATGTTTATAATGTGTGTGCAGTGCGAAGTATTCACCTTTTCAATAAAAAGTAGTATTTTACCCATTTCGTTTGATTTTGTGAGTGTGAATTATCACATAATTGTTATTAAAATTTCAAATCAGTGTGCCTTTTTTTTTTCTCTATCACCTTTTTGATTTTTTACTGCATTCACTTATTTTGGGAAATCTAGAAGTACATCAGTGCTGTTTTTGTTTTGTTTTTCATATGTAATGTTTTGTTTTTTTTTAGACTATTCCATGTTGGTGAGCAGTATATTAGTCAGTATTATGTGCAGTTATGATTTTATATGCACTTCGAATAATCATTTGTTTCCCAACCCCAGGAATTCTAGAGGTTTTACACTGTGTGTTGGTGGAAAGCCCAGAAGCTCTAAACATTATTAAAGAAGGACATATTAAATCAATCATCTGTCTTTTGGACAAACATGGAAGAAACCATAAGGTAGGCAAAGAGACAAGTATATTTTGGTGAACATTTGTGAACAAAACAAGCAGGTTGTTCTGTGTAGAAGTTAAATTTAAAGTGCTTTAATTAAGTATTCACAATTAGGAATGAAACTTTTCCTAAAAGGCATATGAGCAGTTTGAGGAAGCCAAGGGGAATGTTATCTTCTTTTTAAGTACAGTGTTGATAAACACTAATTTAAACACTAATTCTCAAGGGAAGTAGAAAAAATATATCTTGTTAGAAGAATTTTAGAATTGTTTTAAAATAAAACTACTATGTTGGATGAATTACATACATATTTGTCTGCTGGTAACAAGATATGTAACATTATATTGCCTGAAATAACTCACAGTGATTATGAAAAAAATACTATGAAAAAATATTTAACATTATTTTAATTTTATTTATTTTACTTATTTATTGCTTTTTCACAGGTTTTGGATGTTCTATGTTCCCTCTGTGTTTGTCATGGAGTAGCTGTGCGGTCTAATCAACATCTAATCTGTGATAATCTCCTGCCAGGAAGAGATCTGCTCTTACAGACACGCCTTGTCAATCATGTGAGCAGGTAAAAAGACACCTCATAAACTTCTAGAAGAAAAGTATATTGGTCTTATGTGATAAAACAAATTACTTTATAAACAATCAGTTCAGTAAAGTCTACTTTCATACTGAGTTGTATTTAGCAGCCTGCATTAACTCTTTTTCCTCCTCCTGTGTTCCCTACACCACAAGGGTGCTGTGTGCTGGGGCTGGCTTAGAGGTACATTTTTCTGACTAGGCAGCTGTATATAGAAAGAAAATATTTACAGAATTTATAACCCAACCCAGTGGAGAGATGCGAAAACTATTCAGCCTAGAAGTCTAAGAGGTTTTTTGCAATATGGGTAACCAACTATTGAAGAAATATGCCTAGCATGGATTTTGGATACTTCTGTACTCTATGGCTTTAGTTGCAGGTTGGATGCTTTCTTAGTACAAAGCTGATGCAGTACTGATTATCTGGAGACAGATTTTTTTTGGGATGAGGGTCTAGATTCAATATTATCCCCAAATTCAGATTAAAAAAGTATACTTTTCTTTCTTTCTCCTCCCCGCCCCATGACCTTTAGAGGTATAACTACATATCACTATTCATCTCGATGTTGATAAGCACAGCTTTGCCTTTCAAGTGAAGTACTTGTGAAGTACTTCAAAATCAGCAACCACAGCAACATCAAATTGACATTAAGGATTGATACAACCACTATGAATTACTGAGTTATGCAGGACTTGGGATAAAGAAGGAAGAAGTGAAGAGAATTTTGAAATGGATTAGACTGTACTTTTGTGTCTGTGTAAATGTTATTCTCTTGAATGGATCATCAGTGTTACAGAATGCAGTTTGCTATACGAAATTAAAGCTGCAATGTATACCTACTACATTTCTGTTGGTAACTGGTGAATAGCTTTCATTTTTGTCTGTAGGATTTAACATCTATTAAATGTTCAAACGCGTGAAATTTTGCAGTTGGTATCTGAATGAGGAGGATACTGTTTCAGTTACTGAAACAAACACTTCTTTACTTTAGCTGTGTAGACCATTTTTCTCCAGAATAAATAAATAAATAAATAAATAAATAAATAAATAAATAAATATGTTGAGCCCCAGGTGCTGGGAACAAAAATCCAGGTTTATGCAAACACAGACCTGCTGTCAGTGAAGAAAGAGTTGGTATATGAACTGTTATAGGAGCTTGACCCGTACAAATCAATGTGCCTCAACATTATACACCAACGCTGTTAAGAGCTGGCTGTCATTGTGAGGCCATGCTGTCTTCATGATCTTTGAGAAGCTGTGTTGATTCAGTCATGTCCCAAATTACTGGAAAAAGGCAAATGTCACTTTGTCTACAAGAAGGGCTCAAAGGAGGATCTAGGAAATTACAGGCCCATCAGTCTTACTTCAGTCCCTGGGAAAGTTATGGAATGAATCATCCTGGGGGCTATCACAAGTCAAATAGAGCATAATGGGATAAGCCAACATGGATTCACATGGGATAAATCGTCCTTGACGAAGTTGATCACCTCCTATGACAAAGTAACCTGCTCAGTTGATGCGGGTGGAGTGCTGGATGTGGTCTACCTGAATTTCTTTGCGGTTTTTGATACAGTTTCCCACAGCCTCTTGATAGAGAAACTAATGCATTGCAGTCTAGACAAGTGGTCTGCGTGGTGGGTGGGGAACTGGCTGACGGGCTGCGCACGTTACTCCTGGGGAGATTCGAACTGCAAAAGAGGTAAATTTTTCACAGGGTGAACAATCAGCCGTTAGAATAATCTCTTCAGGGAAGTGGTGTACTCCCCAACACTGGACACTGTTAAGATTCACCTGGAAAGGGTGCTGGGCCATGTAGTCTTGATCATCCTTTGCTAAGACAGGTTGGAGCAGATGATCCTTGGAGTCTCTTCCAATGTGGTATTCTTTGAAATAAAATTACTTCTATTGTTTTAATCACACAAAACAGGCAATGAAATTTGAATTTAATGAGATGTCTGCAGTAGTTCATCATGGTTTTGAGAAAGGTTTTTTGATAACTGCTTTTATTCTTTCTGTTTAAGCATGCGACCCAACATCTTCTTGGGGATTAGTGAAGGCTCTGCCCAATACAGAAAATGGTACTATGAACTTATGGTGGACCATCTAGAGCCCTTTGTGACTGCAGAATCAACTCATCTACGAGTGGGCTGGGCTTCAACAGAGGGCTACTCGCCATATCCAGGGGGAGGAGCAGAATGGGGAGGAAATGGTGTTGGTGATGACTTGTATTCTTATGGCTTCGATGGTCTGCACCTATGGTCAGGTATTCTGTTTTGGTTTTTCTTTGGTTTGTTTGTGATTTTTTGGGGGGTGGGGTTTGTTTGTTTGTTTTGGTAGCTGTTTTTTTCTGTTGTTGTTGGTTTGGTCTGATTTTTTTTTTGTTTAATGCTAGAACATTGTTTGCAATTTTGGTGGATTCATTTCCAACATTAGCAAAGTGAATCAGATGTTTCAGTTGACACTAGCAATATACAGAAATAGTAATGCAGATAGACTAATAATTTATTCAGTAAATATTCCCCATTTCAGCCTGGGAATGATTTTTATTTAAAACTTCAAAGGTGCAAACAATGAAGTAAGACAATCAGTTCCCTGTGATCGTAATTCCTGTCTGATAGTCCAAGAGCAGTGTCATGGTTTAAGCCCAGCTGGCAACCCAGAACCACGTAGCCGCTTGCTCACTCCACCACCACCTCTCCTTCCTCCCCCCGCGTTCCCAGAGGGATGGGGAGGAGGATGGAAAGAATGTAGCTTCCACGGGTTGAGATAAGAACAGTCCAGTAACTAAGGTATGACGCAAACCACTGCTGCTACCACCAGTAATGACAAGGGAAATAACAAGGGAAGAGAATACAACCGCTCACCACCTGCCAACTGATACCCAGACCGACCTGAGCAGCGATCCAGCCCTTCCGGGTAACTGCCCCCAGTTTATATACTGGGCAAGACATGCTGTGGTATGGAATACCTCTTTGGCTAGTTTGGGTTAGGTGTCCTTTCTGTGCTTTGTCCCGGCTTTCCCTCCTCCATGGCAGAGCGTGAGACTCAGAAAGTCCTTGGTCAGAGTAAACATTACTTAGCAACAACTGAAAACATAGGTGTTATCAGCGTTGTTCCCAGGCTGAAAGTCAAAACTACAGCATTGCACCAGCTGCTAAGGAGAAAAATGGCTGCTACTGCTGAACCCAGGACAAACAGCCTGAGAGATTTAATTCACAGGAGAGACTTTTTTTTTTTTTTTTTTTTTTTTTTCCCCCCCAATAAAAATCATTTTTTGTGTGGATCGTGGATCTGTAGTTTAGGAGGTTAGAAATACTTTAATACTTCATAGAGGTGAAGAAGATTTTTAAGTATGCTTTTAGCCATTTATTTGAAGACCAGATGTTTTTCTGTAGTGGTGCTTTGTTTACATACATTAACACTGACTGTATTACAAAACTTGTAGAATCATGTTTCTAGCATGCATATAGTGTGTTTGGTCAGGTATTCATCTTTAGAATGTTATTGATGTGCCCTAGATCTATTCATTAATAGTAATGCAAATTATAGTGTTAAAGGAAGCTGAACTGAGGATCTAATTTTTTTTTTATTTACTGTTGATTCTGCAACTATCTTATTCTCTCAGCAAAATCAGCAAAATAAGAAAGACATCTTTTTCACTTATTTCAACTTCTGTGAAAAGATTCCCGGGTAGAACGGGTTGTCTTACACTTGGACATTCATAAACTTCTTGAATAAAATTTCCAGCGTGGTTTCACCTTGTTGAGAAAAAATTCTTTCCATTGGTTTTCAGAGATTATTGGGCAGTGGGGGACTGTAGAACTGACAGGAAACTGAGTTAGCCCATTGGGTTGGCAGTTCTTGCCACTATGAAGATACGAGCAAGTTTTCTAGACTTGCAGACAAGAGAGACAGCTGTAATGTATCATTCAAGGTCTTTGAATTTTGAGGCATTGTGGCTTGGTACTTGGAAAAGAATGAAGTTTTACATTTCAAAAGAATTTTCCAATCAAAATAGCGATTGATTGTATTATTAAATAATAACATATCGACTGGAGTGGCATTTTAGGAAAGTAGCTGCCAGTTTGCATGTCATGTACAGTGAGAATTACTTTGGAACAATGATGTATAATTAATGGTGCCATTAAAGCTGTGTCATAACTGAGTTTGTCAGATAAAGTGTTATTACAGAACTAGAAAATAATGAGCCAACTGAAATAAGTTTTGTAGTTAGTGTCCCTTTTAGGGAGAAAACAAAAGATTACTGAAAATCTGAATTATTTTTCTACCACTGGAAACTTTTTAATCAGAATGGTTTGCATTTCCCCATGTTTTTTGCACCTTCAGCTTCATAAACCCTAGCTCTAGTTAGAGGAATTTAAACTGTAAGCAATGCAAATACAAAAGAATAAATGAACAAATGTTTGTGGTTTTCAAGTCTATAATCCAGCCCCGTTAAAAAAATCAGACCACTCTTGTATGTGCAATTTTTGTATATTAATTTCTGTTGTGAATGTGGCTGGTAGATTCAAAAAGTTTTCTGTCATCATTGACGTTCTTATGTAAGACATATCTTTCAGACTTGGAAGAACTTCAAGTAGTTGAATGCTGAAAATCATGGCCTTGTTTTTCTTCCACAATCCCCTTGGTCAGTCTCTGCAATGACATTTTAAAAATTAATCTTCTGAGCATGAAGCATTTACTTCAGTAATGAATAGAAACAATGAGTTCTACTCCAAGGTTTCTGTTTTGGACTGAGACTTTGCCAGAATCCCATTTGTTTCTTCAGTCCTTCAATTGCTTCTTTAACATGGGGAAATGAAATTCATAGTTTTTTAAGCCTAAGGCCAGAAAAGGTACTTAGATACTTTGGTCTGCTGAGTGTTCATCAAAGACCACTACTTGTTTCTGTTAACAGTCAGCCTTGCATTGATCCTAATAACCTATATTTGGCTAAAATTTAATGGGTGAACAGGCATTTAATCTCAAGTCGTATGTCTTAAGGAGATGAAGTATCAGCTCTTTGCTGATAACTCTTTTAGACTTTAATCATCCCTGCCATTAAATGATTGTCCCTTTTGGTGGTTTATTTGCTATTCTTTTTTTCTTGGCAGTGCTTTATATAGATTTCTCAATTTGTGAGAAACCCTTAGGATTGCTCTGCCATTCCACTGCCTTTGCTCATAGATCTGACTATTCTCACTTATTTCTTCTGTCTTGAAAGGATGTAGGGAAGAAGGAAGAGCATCTGAAAACTTTTTTTCCCCAGCTGTACTGCTGACTGCCCTATCAAGAGAGGCAGATTGCACAAGAGCTCCTGCACCTGTCCTATAGTCTGCAGTTTATGTGGCAGTATCAGGAATAAGTTTTCCATATGTAGAGTGTTAGCAGTGCTGGTTTGTAGTTTTCCTCAGGGTGGGGGGCAGTGTGTGTATGAAAATTTATCTGCAGAAGAAGTACTGAGATTATTTTTTTTTCCTTATTTCTGATGCTGTTAAAAACGTATGCCATCTTCATATTCTTGGAAATACAGTGCTTTTAGTGAAGTCATTCATGTTTACAGAAGTTGGATAGCACAGTTGAAACTATAGTGCTCTGTTCTTAATATGCATTATGGTTTATCTCCTGTAGACATTGCGTATGTTATTTTTGGAAAATGTGTCTAGAAATATTTTCCTACAACTTTCATGCTGTTTTTTTTTTTTTTTTTTTTTTTGTAGATGACAGTAAATTTCAGAGAAATTTTCTATTTTTGCATTCTATAGGTTATTTCTCTTGGGAAGCAGATGTGATTGTGTAAATGTGACGCAAGAGAGAATGGTCCTTTAGAAATCATACAAAACTTTTAAATAAAGAATACATATATTACTGAATGTATATACCTCAAAATTGCTGCTGTCTTTGTATATGCCAGAAAAATGCTGGGTTACAGTCCCATGGCGGAGGGGTTGAAACTAGATGATCTTAAGGTCCTTTCCAACCCTAACTAATCTATGATTCTATGATTCTATGAGTAATATCATCCTACACAAGTTTGCGGGGGTATTATGATGTGGCCCTTAATAACAGGAAGTATCTTTGTTCTCCTGAATAATTTCTGGTATGATACTTGTCATTGTATTGAATAATGATGCATTATTTACTAAAGTATACTAGGTTTCGTATTTATTAAATATTAACGATTGCTTTTCAGTTTGCATTTCTAGTATTGTAAGGAACAAAATTTAATTTTCTTGATCTTGATTGTTTATATGGATATCAGTAATTATTTTCTCTTAAATGTGATTTAATTGTATTATTCATTTTAAAAATAGCTTTGTAAATAAGAACGTACATTCCTGCTCACTATAGTTCAAGGTTAAAATGAAGTCTTGAACGTTATAGGTTAGATATTTATGTGTTAATGTGTTTGTGTTCTGTTGCTGTGTTTTCTTTCTCTTTTTTTAGGCTACTGTGAAAACTTGTACAATTTTCATAAGTTTTGCTGCATGTGTTTCCTTCCACAGGTTGTGTAGCACGATCAGTAAATTCTCCCAACCAACATCTGTTAAGAACTGATGATGTTATTAGCTGTTGTTTGGATCTAAGTGCCCCCAGCATCTCGTTCCGGATAAATGGTCAGCCAGTTCAAGGAATGTTTGAGAATTTCAACATTGATGGCCTCTTCTTCCCAGTTGTCAGCTTCTCTGCAGGAATAAAGTTAGTATCCCATTTAGGTTTTGTTTGTTTGTTTGTTTTTTTCCCCTCCCAGTATTTTTTTTTTTTTTTTAATTAATGTGTATGTCTATGTACTGAATAATTCCCTGGCTGTCTGCTCTCATTTCCCTTTCTGACATCTCTTCATTGGCACAGTTCCAGTTCTTGGATAGTGGGAGGTAAAAAGGTGTACTGAAGAGATAGTGCATCTGTTGGTTTTCAGCACACCAGTGTATTCAGGTGGCTTGCAAATAGACCTTAGAAACATCTTTAACATTTCTTCACTGACACGTTGCTGCACGTTCACTCCAGGACAGCATTTTACCTATATGGGAAGAAAACCATCAGCCTTCAATATTAGAAATATATTGGCTCTAATTCACTTGTTATGAGGTAGTAACTATTACTTGAAGATGCATTATTGGCACTTACCTTAAGAAATGGTGGTGGTATACTTTCTTTACAGCAGGATGAGTTAGTATAAATCAGTCCATCTGTATTCTGGTTGCTGTACTAATTTTCTATAAAATTTCAAGTCACACCTGAGTTGCCAGACTTTTGCTTCCAGGTATTGAAGAGTTTGAGACTATAATATTAAAAGGGATTCTGTTATGCTTCTTCAGTGGGGTATCAACTTCAGCAGGACTGGCAAAGGTAAAGGCTGATAGCTGATTTCTGTTGGAGACAGAGCAATGCTTTTTGAGGGATCAAAGACCATTATGGATACTACAGAAGCTAAGAGCAGTCTCACAGATGGCATGACAGCCTCTCACTGCAGATGCAAAATGTATTTTAGACTTTGCCTTAGATAATAAAGGAGATATAATGTGGAAAAATAAAAACATGCATGCTGCAAAATGCAAAACTATAAACCTTCATGTTTTGTCTCTGTCCAGAGAGAAACGTCTGACAAATATTATTTGTGTGCTGAGTGTGGTTTTGGAGTGTTCTGGTGTAGCATTGACAAGAATCTTATGAGATATACAGTGAAGAGAAGGGAGACAAAATTCTGTGTGGAGACTAGTTTTTTCGGGTGTTTTTTGAGGCAATACGGGAGTATTGTCTCCTGAGGATTTCATATTCTATGAGGGAGAAAAAAGAGCCATATTCCATGGAGACTCATTACTCAAATGAGAGAGAGTGGAGAACTCCTCCAAAGAGAGAGGTCAAAGGTGGTTGATTGATTACTTTGGGTTGTAACTTCTGCCTTCTGAGACTCAAAAGGCTACATCTTGCTTCCTAGGTGTACTAAGTACACTGATTATTCTCTCTTTTTCTCTCCATGTCTTTGCTTTTGGTCTCATGATTTAGAATACTTATATGGAAGTGGAAATTAACTGGGAGAAAGGTTTGTTTTCCCCCATGTTTTTGCATCTTCTACCTCATAAACTCTAGCTCGTTAGAGGGAGTTAAACTGTATGCACTGCATAGAAACTGCAACATTGATTTTTTTTTTTTTTCTTTTTTTTCTTTAATCCTCTTTTTATAAATAGCATAAAATAGATGTTAGGCTTAAAAACTGATTAGGTTTGGCACAAGGAGTGTCTCTAGTTATCTAAAGTAACTCTGATTTTCACAGGGTACGTTTCTTGCTTGGAGGTCGCCATGGGGAGTTCAAGTTTCTTCCTCCACCTGGATATGCCCCTTGCTTTGAAGCTGTCCTACCGAAAGAGAAGCTGAAAGTGGAGCAAAGCCGAGAATACAAGCAGGATCGTAGCTATACCAGAGATCTACTAGGTCCCACTATCTCTCTGTCACAAGCTGCTTTCACTCCAGTTCCTGTAGATACTAGCCAGGTATGGAAACAGAAAGATTGCATTTTCATTTTTAAACACTTATTACAAGCCTTTGTTATTTCGCATTTGATTGAATTTGCAGCTCATCTCAAACTTGTGTTTTTGTGGGATTTGGCTGGTACATTCCATTGCAGGAAGCTGATAAATGGTGCATTAAGTCCTTATAGTGCTCACTAGATGTTTCATATTCAGTTCACAAACACTATAATAAAGCATGCTTTACCCGTAATATTAGAGTAAGCAGAAAAGATTATTTGAACTTCTTGTTCTGTTACTAGATGTTTTTATTACCATTTAAATACACTTTCTGAAGACTGCACTGTGATAAGACTTTTATGTAAGCTTCAGTTCTAATTCTTTACTGGACAGGCAGGTTAACTAGAGTGACACTTGGCTCACTATGGCAGTAAATGGCATGCAAGGAAGTTGTAAGTTTTTTTTGTTTGTTTTGTTTGGTTGTTTTTGTTGTTGTGTTTTTTCATTTGTTTGTTTTTCCCAAAAGCACCAATTCTTTGATACCAAAGAGCTCCAGCTCTGATCACAGACAGCAAGAGTTCATTTGACCAGAGTCTGGATGATATAAATTTTTAAACGCTATGTTCTCAGATTTTACCATATTTAGGAGCTAATTCCTGAAAAAAACCTCAGATAAAAAAAAAACAAAAACAAACCTGATAGTTTATTGCTATTATGAACTAAATATATCATTCTATGTATGTCATGTACTGTTCTGTAACACCAACAAGTAGGGCAACATTATCATGATTCACGGAACTATATATTTCATGTCTCTGATTTTTGAGGTAAAGCAGACTTGATTTCAAATTTTTGATGCAGAGCGATGTGCTCTCTTGATTTCCCTTGTCACCTGTAATCATAATCTAATTTTTTTAAACTTTTTATTTTTTTTGTGGGATTTACTTTTCAAGTATCTGTATTTGTCTGAAGTTTTTTACACAACATTACTTTGGTCACTGAGATTTTTATAATTTTTAAGCTGGCAAATAGTATTGGTTTGAGTAGTTACTAGTCAGCTGCCAGGAATATGTTCCATGGCATTTGGTGGTATTAGAGTTAAAGCTGTTTTTCCTTGCTGGTCAAACTCTGGAACTTGTAAGTGCATAGGTTAAAGTCTTTCTGTTGATCTAAGAATTCTTGCTCACTTCAGTAATTCAGTAAGAACTAAATGATATTTTTAGGTTTAGTTGAGAAATCTAGTTTAGTCAAAGTTTGTTATGAAAATTTGAGTGGAACTGTCAAGCAATGTAGTTGTAATGGCCTCTTTGTGTCTTCTCTCTCTAGATTGTTTTGCCTCCCCACCTGGAAAGGATTCGAGAAAAATTAGCAGAAAACATCCATGAACTTTGGGTTATGAATAAGATTGAACTTGGCTGGCAGTATGGACCAGTATGTAACTTCCAACTAAACTTTCTGTGAATTACCTATTATTCAACTCATTGGTTTGAGTGTTAAAATGGGAGCACATTTTTTTTCATCTTTCTAAAATTAGTAAGGTTTTAGACCCTTTCCACCAGAAGTAGGTAGAAACCATCAGTGCTTGGGTGTTTTTGAATCAAAACTCTGGTATTCAAGCTGTTTGGTGTTGAAATTTTCAGCCTCTTTAACTGCCGGTGCAGAAGGAACATGCTGGGTCTTTTGCCTTGTTTGTTCTTGGGGGAAGTTGTTTAGTGTTCTGGTGGAGTAAGCTGATGAAAGCAGTTATTCCTGGTTCTCTTCACATGTACGGGCTGACATGACTTTTTTCAGAAGTCCCAAACTTATTTTTCTGAAAAAATAAGTATTGCTTATAGGAAATTCCATTCAATCTGCTTTTCTCCTTCAGTCTCTCCACTTCAGGCCCATGTCTTTATTGGGTGCTTCAAATAACTGTTTGCTTATCTCTTTTGTGCTTTCCATGGCATATGACAGAATAAAAGAATACTTAGCTTCTGGCTTTGATGCAAAATGCTATCTGTTTTGTTGATGAGATTTCTTTTTTAATTAGTCATAAAAAAGTTGAAAAGCCTAGTTATTTCAATCCCAAATGATGTTTATGAAAAACTATTGCTGTGAAGAGTATATGGAAACATACAGTAGGTACTAGATGTAAAAACATGTATGCATGTATAGAAACATACATACATTCTATTTTTGTTATTAAAAAGAGTTTGGTCTTCTGAGGAGTTCAGATTGCAGATTAAATGTAACTGGGAATAGGTTATATATTTGGTGTAGCATACAGCAGTACTTAAAAGGGTTTAATTAACAGAGAAGATCTCTAAATTTTATTGCTGTTGTTGCTTTCCCCCCCAGTTCAAACACAAAACCACAGTAAAATTATTGTGTTAAAACCTTTTAATTGTGTTCTATCAATTGTGAAGCAAACTGCAGGAATTCTTAGTGTAGTATTACTTACCATGAAGAATCTAGTTGTACAGTTGAACACTATTTTACTTTTAAAAATACATAGTAAGTTTGAAGTTAAACAGTGATAAATGTAGTGGTTATATGCAGAATGAATCTTTTAAGTTACTTAGCTTTCTCCCTCTAGCTTATGTTCTGTGTTTCTATGTGCTAACTTTGGGAATGACTGAAGAACATATTAGCCCTGTCAAATGAAGATAAATTTCCCCTGGAGGTTGTAAATATTTTTCAATCCAAAACATAAACAAATGACTGCTGTTCAATTTGAGAATTATGTGCTTTTCTGTGAAATTTTATACCAGCTTACATACTACTGACTTTCTTATCCTTTTTAAACATCAGATCTGATTCTGTATATGAGCAACAGATCCAGCTGTTGAGAACAGATTATACCCACTTTGGTGGTACCACTTCACTGAGAATTCCTGCCTTGGTCTTTTTTCAGCTAAAATAATTTAAAGGCCATCCTATATTCACCAAATAAGTAAAGATCCATTTAGAAAAAGTGTAATAGTTAGGCTTCTTAACTTCAACTGTTACCATTCTATTTTCCAGTAGAATTATCTGATTGATTAAAAGTTGTCAATAATGTTATTTTCAGTAAATTTCAGCTTTAAAGATTCATATAAATGGTGAGCATATGGTCCATGAAAGATGGACACTAAAGTATTATAATATAGGGAAAAAATGTCGTCTTAACTGAGCAAATGTTAACAATTTAATTGTGATCTTTTAGCTAATATTTGCAAGCTAAGGTTTTTCATCAAGCCTTCTACAAGACATAATCTTTGTAGATTTTGTTGGCTGGCATCTAGCATGGTAAACATGTAGAGGTGAGAGCTGTAGAATGCTGCTACCCAAGCCTTTCAGGTTGCTCTTCCTAGTTGCAGCCAGTATTAGACTAAAACTGAATAGAAGTAGTAGAGGATAAAACTGGTTTTGATCAAATTTTTAAGTTTCTTAAATGTAGGATTTTGTAATATATTCTTCATGAGTCTGCTTAACAGTAGAAGTAAATTAACATTTCAGTCTTTGTGACTGCTGAACGGTTTCATTCTGCTTGTATGCTACTGGAAGTAACTAAGAAGCATTTTCTTGAATTAAGAGACAGGGTGGATTTATCTTCTATATCATTACCTTTGCTGGGTAAGGACTTCAGTACTACTCATACCACTATATTTATACAAATTGGATGAATAATTTTTCAAACATGGTGCTGAAGATGAGCTGGTATTTTATGACTGTATGTCAAAACATAACATGGATTGCACTACTCTTGAACTTTTCATAGTTGTTGTGAACATCAGTATAATGAAATGTACTAATTAGCATTTATTCCACTTGAGATCTGCAAATCTGAATTTTATTTGCAAATGCCAATTCTGCCTTACTTGAACAGGATGATCATGCTCTGAGAATACAGAATACTTTCTGTTTTGAAGTGTTGTTCTGCTTAAGTAATTCTGACAGCTTTAGGTACTCCGTGTTTTGGACTGTTTTTTAACATTTTTTCTAGTTTTTAGGATGCATTAAATTTCTTTTTTTACTGTCTTTTCAGGTTAGAGATGACAACAAAAGACAGCACCCTTGCTTAGTGGAGTTCTCAAAATTGCCAGAGCAGGAAAGAAATTATAACTTGCAAATGTCACTTGAAACACTGAAGTAAGTTTCTAGAACTTTTGACACTTATACGGAGCGTTTCCTAAAGAGTTGCGTTTTCCAGAATTATAGTTTGACATGTGAATTACAATTGGATGTGTAGGTGAGAGTAATAATGTGAAAATAAAAAAGTGAGATACATTAATGTATGATGTATTTGGCATTGAAAATGGCTTTTCTGTTCTTTTTAATATCTATAGAATTTTACAATTATTGTGGTAATGCTGATTATGAAATGGCAACTCAGAATGTTTTCATCTAGTCTGGGGAAAAGAAATAGATCCCGGCTTTGGAAAAAAGTATATCTTCGCTACTACTTCTACGTTATTTCCTGTTAAGATATAGTTGATTTCTTCCTGTTCATGAGCAGTAACCCCAGATGACTGCATGTGGTATTACTTTTCTGGGGATATTTGTACTATGTTATTTAAAAAAAAAAACAAACAAAAAAAAAAAAACAACAAAACCCAACAAACATGTAAACTACTATATAGTGTTTTCACTCTTACTATAAAAAAATTTTATTTCCTCATAGTGGGAAGTTAGGTAGAACACTCCTCCTAGAATTTCTTGTAGTGGCCTTTTCTGGTCAGCTTCTCTGTGCTATTTACATTCTCACAGAAAACATATTTATGACCCTAAATGTTAAACAGTTTCTGGAGGGATATTTTGGCATTATATAGAGATAAAGCATTCAGAGATTTATAGAACTCATTTAGAGGCAAGAAGGTAAGTTTTATATTTGTCTTTAGCTAGATACTGGCATTTCAAGGAAAGCTTTTGAGGCTGCTGTCAGCACAACAATGTGCTAAGAATGTAGAATTGCTTCTTCCTTTTCCTTTTATGAAACCACAGAAGGTATCATTAACTTTCTCAACTTTTGAATCTTTTGCTAGAATAATCTAACTAATATGGTTTAGGCATCATAAAAATCATGCTCTCAGAATTAATTGCACACTCCTAATGTTTCACTAAATAGTAAAAAAAAAAAAAAAAAAAAAAAAAAAAAGATAAAAGAGTAGACTGTATACAATTACTGATTCAGGACCCATTGCTTTTCTGGTCTAACCCAAACAAGACATTGGATTGCATTTGTAAACATATAAATTATTGATTACTTGTATTTTAGTAATTTTATTGCTTACTCTTTTCATTAAACAGATGGAATCTAAAACATTAAGCATTCAGTCTTTCTATGGATTTCAAAAATTGTATGGTTACTGAGCTCAGTCTTCATTATATTCTTGCATTAGTCCTTGTGTTCTGAAGTATGCAGTTCCAATCTTGCAATTCTATCTATCATGTAAACATCTGTTGTTCAAGGCCTAGAATATGAGTGTCCCAATCAGTTCATTTCTGAAAGCTTGCAAAGGTGTAAAAATTAGTGCAGTGATCCATTCTGTAATGAATTGAATTGTAAGCTGTTTTGACTATTTATTTACCGGACGTTTCTAGTCTACTAGCTGTCAACCTCAGTGAGGGCTAATGGGGAAGAGAGAAAGAAATGTTCTTTTACAAACTCCCTCTAGTCAGCTATATGCTATATAGAATCATAGAATAATAGAATAGTAAGGGCTGGAAAGGACCTTAAGATCATCTAGTTCCAACCCCCCTGCCATGGGCAGGGACACCTCCCACTAAACCATGCCACCCAAGGCTATGTCCAGCCCGGCCTTGAACACCGCCAGGAATGAAGCATTCGCAACTTCCCTGGGCAGCCCATTTCAGGGCCTCACCACCCTTACAGTAAAAAACTCCTTCCTCATATCCAATCTAAACTTCCCCTGTTTAAGTTTGAACCCATTACCCCTTGTCCTCTCACTACAGTTCCTCATGAAGAGTCCCTCCCCAGCATCCCTATAGGCCCCCTTCAGATACTGAAAGGCTGCTAGGAGGTCTCCATGCAGCCTTCTTTTCTCCAGGCTGAACAGCCCCAACTTTCTCATCCTATCTTCATACGGGAGGTGCTGCAGTCCCCTGATCATCCTCATGGCCCTGGCCCTCCTTGGGACTTGTTCCAGCAGTTCCATGTCCTTTTTATGTTGAGGACACCGTCTTTACACTTACCAGCAAACTGTGTATTGCACACTGGAAGTAGTTTCAAGACATCAGGAGTAACTTGTAAGGCAATTGTGGGGTTTTTTGTTGGTTTGTTGCCAGTTTTGCTGCCAGCTCTACTAGAGGAGAGGCAGAAAACAAGGAAGTTCTGAGTCATCAGACACAACATTTCTTTTCAATATGTTATCTCTGTATATTTTGCAGTATGATTGAATACTTTCATGAACTATAAAAATTATATACTATATGAAATGTCAAAATTCAGAAATCGGTTGCCTCTGAAAATGTCATGGGATTAAAATATGCTTGCTCATACTGTTACTGCACATTCTTACATATATTTTGTAGTTTGATCTTGGAGGTCTTTCTCCTGCTTACAGTTGTGATTGACTTTCCTGTTTCTACCTATTTACTCAGTTGTGTGTGATAATTACAAGTATCAACAGTATTCCAAGGAGTGCCTTCAGACACTTCTAGTTTTCTTGTTTGTTTGAAGTGTCTTAGGGGTCATTCAGGTTCTACCAATACGGTATGCCTACTTATCCTCCTGTGCCTTTCTGATGCGAATTTACTGCATCTGGGTGGAGATAATGTAGAGTTCAAATTCCTGTTTTACATTACAAGAAAATTAGACTTACCGAGGGAAGCACCTCTGTACTGCTTTCCACTGTTAGACATGTTAGAATTATAGAATAGTTAGGGTTGGAAAGGACCTTAAGATCATCTAGTTCCAACCCCCCTGCCATGGGCAGGGACGCCTCCCACTAAACCATGCCATCCAAAGCTATGTCCAACCTCGCCTTGAACGCCGCCAGGGATGGAACATTCACAACTTCCCTGGGCAACCCATTCCAGTGCCTCACCACCCTTAGAGTAAAGAACTCCTTCCTCATATCCAATCTAAACTTCCCCTGTTTAAGTTTGAACCCATTACCCCTTGTCCTCTCACTACAGTCCCTGATGAAGAGTCCCTCCCCAGCATCCCTATAGGCCCTCTTCAGATATTGGAAGGCTGCTATGAGGTGTCCACACAGCTTTCTCTTCTCCAGGCTGAACAGCCCCAATTTTCTTATCCTATCTTCATACGGGAGGTGCTCCAGTCCTGTGATCGTCCTCGTGGCCCTCCTCTGGAATTCTTCAAACAGTTCCATGTCCTTTTTATGTTGAGGACACCAGAACTGTGTCACACAATACTCCAAATGAGGTCTCACAAGAGCAGAGTAGAGGGGCAGGATCACCTCCCTTGACCTGCTGGTCATGCTCCTTTTGATGCAGCCCAGGATACGGTTGGCTTTCTCGGCAGCAAGCGCACACTACCAGCTCATGTTCATTTTTTATCGACTAGCACCCCCAAGTACTTCTCTGCAGGGCTGCTCTGAATCGCTGCTCTGCCCAACCTGTAGCTGTGCCTGGGATTGCTCTGACCCAGGTGGAGGACCTTGCAGTTGTCATGCTTAAACTTCATCAGGTTGGCATCAGCCCATCTCACAAGCATGTCAAGGTTGCTCTGGATGGCATTCTTTCCCTCCATCATATCAACCGAACCACACAGCTTGGTGTCATCAGCTAACTTGCTGAGGGCACACTCAATCCCACTGTCCATGTCACCGACAAAGATGTTGAACAAGACTGGTCCCAACACCGATCCCTGAGAGACACCACTCGTTACTGGTCTCCAGCTGGACACTGAGCCGTTGACCACAACTCTTTGCGTGTGGCCATCCAGCCAGTTCTTTATCCACCGAGTGGTCCACCTATCAAATTGATGTCTCTCCAATTTAGAGAGGAGGATGTCGTGTGGGACAGTGTTGAACGCTTTGCACAAGTCCAGGTAGATGACATCAACTGCTCTACCCCTGTCCATCAGTTCTGTAGCCCCATCATAGAAAGCCACCAGATTGGTCAGGCAGGATTTCCATGTAGTGAAGCCATGCTGGCTGTCACCAAGCACCTTGTTGCTTTTCATGTGCCTCTGCATGCCTTCCAGGGGAACCCGCTCCAAGATTTTGCCAGGCACAGAGGTAAGGCTGACTTGTCTGTAGTTCCCCGGGTCATCCATTTTCCCTTTCTTGAAAATGGGGTTATATTTCCCTTTTTCCAGTCATCGGGAACTTCACCTGACTGCCATGATTTTCCAAATATGATGGACAGTGGCTTAGCAACTTCATTCGCCAGCTCCTTCAGGACCTGCGGATGGATTTCATCCGGTCCCATGGACTTGCATACTTTCAGGTTCCTTAGACGGTCTTGAACCAGATCCTCTCCTGCAGTGGGCCCAGGGTCTTCATTCTCACTGTCCCTGCGTCTGCCTTCCAATACTGGGGTAATATGGTCAGAGCATTTGCCGGTTCTCTTTCTTATGCCGATGACAAGCACGTAGGAATCATGTATTGTTGATGCCAATTGAAATTAGCTGCATGGAGTAATCTTAGCACATAATATAGAGGTGGCCACCACGTGTTGATTTCCTCATATCTGATTTTACTGCCTAATTCTAAATCACAGCTCAGAGGCTATAACTCTAGGTTTTATTTCATGTTGCTAGCACTAAAAATATGCTGTAAGAAACTCCAGAAACATAAGATTCATCTGACAAGAGAAATACAGCTAGAGCAATATTTACATTCTTTTTTCCCTCAGTCAGTTCAAGAGCAGTAAATATAGATAAAGCAAGACTTGAAAATACTGGTTGAACTAGTGACAAGAACAACTAAACCCTTTATTTTCTTGTGTTCTTCTGCATTGGGAAAATAGGGAATGGAGTCCAATGTTTATACTTGTGATTTATTCTGCATAATCAGTTTCAATCAAAGATCTGCTCTGCTCTTGTGAGACCTCACTTGGAGTATTGTGTGCGCTTCTGGTGTACTCAACATAAAAAGGACATGGAATTGTTGGAACAAATACAGAGGAGGACCACGTGGATGATCAGGGGACTGGAGCACATTCCGTATGAAGATAGGATGAGAAAGTTGGGGCTGTTCAGCCTGGAGAAGAGAAGGCTGCATGGAGACCTCCTAGCAGCCTTCCAGTATCTGAAGGGGGCCTATAGGGATGCTGGGGAGGGACTCTTCATTAGGGACTGTAGTGAGATGACAAGGGGTAATGGGTTCAAACTTAAAAGAGGGGAAGTTTAGATTGGATATGAGGAAGGAGTTGTTTACTGTAAGGGTGGTGAGGCCCTGGAATGGGTTGCCCAGGGAGGTTGTGAATGCTCCATCCCTGGCGGTGTTCAAGGCTGGTTTGGACATAGCCTTGGGTGGCATGGTTTGGTGTGAGGTGTCCCTGCCCATGGCAGGGGTGTTGGAACTAGATGATCTTCAGGTCCTTTCCAACCCTAACTATTGTATGATTCTATGATTCTATATGGATGTCACCATCAGATTTTGAGAAGCTTCTGACTGGACTCCAGAGTAGTGTCTGACTTTTGTCTAGCATCTTCATTTCAAATGACAGTAATTTAGTGATACACCTAGGGTGAAGAAGCTAAGACCTGATAACCCGATACTGAACATAAGTGCAGGAACAAGTAATTTATGAGTTACAGACAAAATCCTGGAGGCAAATGAGGCTTAAGATTCATACTGCTGGGTAGTGTGAATGTAAGGGAAGGAAGACATCTGAAGTAATCTGAAACCTGATTAATATGTCAACCCTGTCTTAAGGTTATGTAGAGAGTCTTTTGAGAGTGTTGTCAGAAATTTGCAGGTGCACAAGTCCATGGGACGTGATGAGATGAATCCACAGATGCTGAGGGAAGCAGTGGATGATGTGGACAAGCCACTCTCCATCATATTCAAGAAGTTGTGGCAGTCCAGTGAAGTTCCGACTGTCTGGAAAAGGTGGAACATAACCCTCATTTTTAAAAGAAGAAAAAAAGGAAGACCCAGGTGACTGCATGCCAGTCAGTTTCACCTCTGTGCCTGACAAGATCATGGAACGGATCCTCCTGCAAACTATGCCAAGGCACTTGGAAAATAAGGACGTGATTGGTGACAGTGGATGTAGCTTCACTGAGGGTAAATCCTGCATGACAAATTTGTTGGCCTTTTATGATGAGGTGACAGCGTTGGTGGATAAGGAAAGAGAACTGACATCATCTATCTAGACTTGTGCGAAGTATGTGACACTGTCGTGCATGACATCCTTGTCTCTAAACTGGAGGGACATGGATTTGATGGATGGATCACTTGGTGGACAAGGATTGGCTGGATGGTCCCACTCAGAATTGCAGTCAACGGCTCAATGTCCAAGTGGAAACCAGTGATGAGTGGTGTTCTGCAGGACTCAGTATTGGGACTGGTGCTGTTTAACATCTTTGTTGGTGACATGGACAGTGGCATTGGGCGCACCCTCAGCAAGTCTGCCAGTGACACTAAGCTGTGTGGCGAGGTTGACAACTGGAGACTGCCATCCAAAGGCCTGTGATAACCGCACAACATTTAGCAAGTCTAAGTTGGTCCTGCACCTATGTCAGGACAGTTCCAGAGACAAGCTGGGCAGAGGGCAACCCTGAGCAGAAGGACTTGGTGGTGTTAGTTAATCAGAATCTCAACATGACCTGGTAGTGTGTGTTTGCGACCCAGAAAGACAACAGTGTCCTGGGCTGCATCAAAAGAAGTGTGACCAGCAGGTCTAGGGAGGTGATTCTCCCTCTCTATCTCTCTATTCTGCTCTTGTGAGACCCCAACTGTATCCATTGCTGTGTCCCCCAAAATGCGAAGGCTGTGGGCCTGTTGGAGCAAGTCCAGAAGGAGGGCCATGAGGATGATCGGGGGACTGGAGCACCTCTCCTATGAAGAAAGGCTGAGATAGTTGGGCTTGGTCAGTCTGGAGAAGAGAAGGCTCTGGTGAGACCTTACAGCAGCCTTCCAGTGCCTGAAAAGGGCCTATAGAAAATCTGGAGAGGAACTTCTTACAAGGGCATATAATGACAGGACAAGGGCAAATTGTTTTAAGATGGAAGAGGGTAGATTCAGATTAGATATTAGAAAAAATAATCTTTACTATGATTTTTTTCATAGTAAATGTAAAGAGTGGTGAGGCACTGGAACAGGCTGCCCGGAGTAGTTGCGGATGCCCCATCCATCAAATTTTTCAAGGTGAGATTGGATGGGGTTTTGAGCAAGCTAGTCTGGTGGAAGGAGTTGGAACTAGGTGGGGTATAACTAGATGAGGTTTAAGGTCCCTTCCAACCCAAACCATTCTAGGGTTTTTCAATGTGTTTTCTGAAATGAGCTGCATCTTGCAGAGTCAGGCCAGAATAGGCTGCTTGGGTCAGAGGCTCTGTGGTCTGTCTTGTGGTGCATGACACACCATGTCTAGCTTTAATCCTTTTCTCTGAAGAGGATTAATGTGCAACATTCATACCGAGCATTAAGATGGCAAGTTTGGCCTCCATGTTATGCATTCTGCTGTCAGTCCTTTCTCCAGTCACGTGTTTTAACAAAATCCACTTAAGATCTCTGAATAACAGTTTCTTCTTGTAAAGAAGACATGTTCTAAGGATAACAAGTAACATTTGCTATCTCTTCTGTTTGCATCATCTTTGAAGTAAATAACATAAAAAGATTTTGATATAAACCAGTATGAATAAGATTTATAAGGCAGAAATGTTACAAGGGCAGGGAATCTTTCAATTGATGCTACTTATAGTTGAAATAAACTATATGATAGTTCCATTTTGAAGTAGTCCACTTACAGTTTTGCTAAAATTTTTAGGAACATCTTGTGTCATTTTCTTAATGCTGTCAGAAAGCTTATTACATATAAAAAAAGGCAGGTGTTGATCTTTCCATGTTACACTGTTGTTATTCCAATAGGTCTCATTTGTTGTATAGTGCTATTTATATACACAGCAGCAACTCTGAAAATAGAAATATTGGCTATAATTTATCCCTGATTTCTGTGTCCTAGAACCCTGCTGGCATTAGGCTGCCATGTTGGAATTGCTGATGAACATGCTGAAGAAAAAGTGAAAAAAATGAAGCTTCCAAAGAAGTAAGTTCAAATTCAGAAGCATCTTTTTGGTAGGTAGTGTGAGTTAAGCAAACTGTACTTTAACGATATTTATAATGGTAGTTTTATTGGTATTTGTGTGTGCATGTATGCATCAATATTTTCACAAACTTACACAAAACTTCCTCCACACCTTTTTAGATGTTTACATTCTGATGTGTAGACAAAGTTTAGGTTTTCTGTGATTCATTGAAATATTGTTACATAGTTCTTTTATACATGTATATTAAGATGAGGCTAGCAGAGATATTGAGCAATGTGAGAACAGTAAGATACAGATGAGCAGATGAACAGGGAGGAGCTGGGATTTTAACGTGTTTCAACTAGTAGCTTTGGCCTGCAGCTAAAGACAAGTTTCCAACATGAATTTGTACGCACAATTTGCTTTTGTTATTTTCCTTAGTATCCATTGATACTTATCCTTGACGAGTATTCATTTGCATCCCAAAATACAGTACACACATCCTCCGTGAATAAATTTAGAGTGTCCTTTGAGACCCCTGGTTCTTTGACCCTGGTCTTCTATCAAAGTAGCTGTGGCTATTATAGCTTTTATATGCACAATGTAACACTTGTGCAAGGGACTGTGACAGGAAAGAGCACAGTAATTGCCAGCCTGACAGATGTGTTAATTCTGTATGATTAGCTATTTCCATTACTGTCTGGTTTTACTCATCTGACTAGAAGAGACTTCACAGCTACCTGAGGGGAGGTAACCATGAGGGCAGTTAGCTGGCACATGGGAGATAGCAGCACAACTGCCAACTGCTTGCTTAATTCTGTAATAGAAGTTTGCCAACTGGCAACTATATGAATGGCTGATTTTTGGACTGATGTTCTTGAATTGTTTTTAAACTTTCTTTTTTAATGTGGTAATTTTGAGGGAAGGTCCAACCTCATGTTTGTAGATGATAATCCCCCTTAAATACTTGCTTGTTTTCAGTTATTGTTTTCAATCAATAATTTGTTCTAATGGGTTTTAGAATAGTTATCTTGGAAGAAAATTAATTAAGATTTGTAAAGGATTTGAGTATTTTAGAATATAAATGGGGATAAATACTGTTTCTTTTTCTGGATTTCTCCCTGTCAATCCAAATAAAGAAAATACAAGAAAATGACAAAGTTGTACAAAAATATACAATTATTTAAAATAGCAATTCTTTAAACAACCCAGCCTATATAATTTCTGTGAGAGAATGTTGTTGTTTATTTTCTGCAGACCCCTTTCTTTATGACCAAAATAGCTCTTTGTTTTGTCAGTTTGCTTGCAGAGAAATACTCTGGGATATGCTGGGCACATCCCCCAGCTCCAGCCTGGTCTCTGCTGGGGCTGCAGGGGGGCACCAGTTCTGGCATTTGGAGCACTTCCATTCCCCCTGCCACCAGCCTTGGTGTGTGTCAGGCTACATATCACGTCATTTTCCCCTCACTCCCCTCTGCCCTTGCAGCATTTTGCCCTTTCTTAAAAATGCTTTCCCAGAGGTGCCACATGTGTGGTTGAAGGGTTCAACTTTGGCCTGTGGGCAGGTCCCTTTTGGAGCTGGCTGTCTGGCACAGGGCAGCCCTGACTTCTCCTCACAGAGGCCGCCCTCCAGCACCCCCCACCAGCACCTGGGCACAGACACCCACTACAGCCCCTGGATACCTGTCCCCCATCCCTGATTTCTTTTTCCTGCTCCCCTTCCCCTGCACCTTCTCTCATCAGTGTCCACTGCCATGGTGGTGCCACATAGTGTCATAACTTTTTGTTGTAAATTTAGTAAGTCCTGATGTGCTTCATCCCTCATTACATGCATTATGTCCTTTATCGAGGAAGGTTTGGCCATAAGTCAAGTAGGATATTACTATAATTAATTTGGTGGGAACAACTTCATAAAAGTAAACAACACTTTGTTCTTTAGAGTGCTAAAATTAGTGACGAAGCTGTCTCTTGTTCCAAGCCATGGTTAAATTTCAAATGTTTACTTCTATAATTTGAATGATCGTAAGGATATGAAATATTATGAGGACAAATTTTATTATACGGAATTCATATGTGATCACAAGTAAGCCATTTGGCCTCCTGTGTCTCTCACGTCCCTATATATGAACAAAAATATATTTTCTTGCTTCAGTAGGAGATAGGTAGAATTTATATAAGCATTGTGAAGTGCTCAGAGGTAAACTAAGCAATGTTTTTAAAGTATTTAGATAAACCGCATCTCAGTCTGCTACTTTAAATATGTGAAAGTACTAATACTTTAAATGTGTTTTTAGTTCAGAGCATTTGGGTAGCTTTCATACCCAGCTACTTCATTCTGTTGAGCTTGAAACAAAGTCTTATGTCACAGAATTATAGAATCATAGAATAGTTAGGGTTGGAAAGGACTTAAGATCATTTAGTTCCAACCCCCCTGCCATGGGCAGGGACGCCTCCCACTAAACCATGCCATCTAAGGCTAAGTCCAACCCCGCCTCGAATGCCACCAGGGATGAAGCATTCACAACTTCCCTGGGCAACCCATTCCAGTGCCTTACCACCCTTACAGGAAAGAATTTCTTCCTCATATCCAATCTAAACTTCCCCTGTTTAAGTTTGAACCCGTTACCCCTTGTCCTCTCACTACAGTCCCTAATGAAGAGTCCCTCCCCAGCATCCCTATAGGCCCCCTTCAGATATTGGAAGGCTGCTATGAGATCTCCAGTGCATTATTATTGTTACTATTATTAATGTTCAAAGACAGATTTATATAGATAAATTGCATATATGTAATTTCTTTCCTTTGCAGTTTCTATTAATTTAATTTTATTTTATTTTATGATTTTATTTAAATTGATTTTATTAATATAACAAGATCCATGTTTTTTGACAGCTACCAGTTGTTGAGTGGATATAAGCCTGCTCCCATGGATCTGAGTTTTATCAAGCTGACCCCCTCTCAAGAAGCTATGGTAGATAAGCTAGCAGAGAATGCACACAATGTGTGGGCAAGGGACCGTATAAGGCAAGGCTGGACATATGGTATCCAGCAGGTAAGTGCTAACTTCAGTCACTTGAAAAAACACTTATCTCTTGAGATATTTCACAGTTAAATGGGAATAATGGAGATACAAAGGCAAGAAGAAGCAGCTAATAAATATGAGCCTGTCAGTCAAGGAAAGGAAAAATACATAATTATAGCAATCCTGCTGAATCTTTTAGCAGTATGAGACACTTCTTCTACAAGCAGTATTAAAAAACTGGTGCTATATTCTTGTATGCTGTCTGGATCTCAGGGCGAGAAAATTGCATGCAGGAAGCAAATATGCTCTAGTATTTTAAGAAATGTAAGCACTGATTTTCAGTAGGGAAGTAATTTAAATGTTTGCAGTCCTGGGAATTGAATAATTTTGTTTATCCAGGAAAATCAGAATGTAAATTTCCAGTAATCACTTTGCTAATGTGTTGTATTTCTGGCAGAGTCCATATTAACCGTAAATAGTTAAGTTAGTCTCTGAGTTCCAGTCCTTCTTTAGTGGTTTTGTTTCAGTGAATAGAAATGCCATGTGTCACAATGTATTATAAGGGAAGGGAGTAAAAATTAAGCATGGTGGATTGTTAACAGCGAAACTCAGCTTCTTGGTTTTCTTAAAACACCATTGGTATACAGTGAGCCTAATGTATTCTTTTTCAAGACAGATACTGTATCAGTTTTCCCCTAGGCATCATATTTTCTCTTCTTTTTGTGATTATTTTTCAATTTTATGTAAAGAAAGGTGTCTTCACTTCTGTTAATAAATGCGTGGTAGCATATCACAGTGGAATTTTAGGAAAATTCGTCTCTTTGGGGACAAAAAAGAGTTTTCATGGTTTTGCGCTGGCTTAAAAGGTCATTAATTTGCAACAATGAGAAACAGCTGTTTAGTAGGTACATACTCTTTCCTGCCTACAAAACAGTGGTTTGGTTTTTGACAAAGATTCTAGTTACACGTTTCAGGTCAGCACATTTCAAATTTTGCTTTTTCTATAAAACCAAAATCCATTCTACTTGCAAAACTTTTGTGTATGAAAAAATATCATTTTTATATATTTATGTGTTAAGTTAGGCACTTAAATTCATCTCCTTGCATACTGCCAAAGTACATTTACATGACAAAATATATGCCACATATCATTTCAGCATTGTCCATTGTAGTATCTTACTATAAAGCTCTCGTCGTGGTGCTTTGTAAATTATTTAGAAAATCCATGTTCCATATTTGGATCTAGGAAAACAATGAGCCAATGGGGGTATTTTTTCTTTTTTTTTTTTTCTTTTTTTTTTTTTTTTTTCCTTCCCCTGACTGGAATATATGTAATATCCCTTACTAGATTGGCACTGAAGATAAGTCAGTTTTACTATTATAACTAACTCCCCTGCTTACAACAGGATTAAATTTTCCCGTAATACTGCACTGTTGAGTAAGGGAAGGTAGTCCTCGGAAGTATTGTTAACATTTTTGGTAGAATATTAATCATGAGAAGTGTTGGAAGTGATGATTCTGTGTTGTCAGGTATATCATGCAGATTAATTCATTTTGATCCCACTATTTCAATCCTTTGTTTATGGATGTAATACACAATTCATTTCTAGAATAAGAGTCTGCATATCTCTAGATGCTCAAAAGAAAGATTTCAGATATATTTAAGAAGGTACTCAATAATTTACACCATGCCTTCCATATTTTTTATTTTCCTGGAAGCCAAACACTTTCAATACAGGTTCTTGCCAATCAGGAGGTGTGAAATGAATGAAATTTGGGATACAGTTACAGCTTAGATAGAACTCTGACATATCCCAAAATTATGTTTAGTTTTGCAACAGTATTTATTGGTTAAAGTGTAGTTAAGAAGTTTCTGGAATCAAATGCATCTCAGCTAATAATATTTGTAGGGAAAATTTAAACTCACAACTCATACATAGTAAATAAAGTTTCTTAGATCTTGGAGACAATTTAATGTATCCTGTGTATCTGTATATCTTTGGGGGGAAAAAAACCCTCCACAAATAATTTTGTCCTGTTTATTGGAGTGAATCTGCAGTTAATTTGTATGTCTTCTGAATTAGGTATTAAGTAAGAAAAGCAGTTAAATGATGCTGTCAAAGACTTTTCCAGGGTTCCTGGCTTGGGAATGGTAAGAAAAAGAGGTAGTAGGAGTGGGTGGCAATGAAAAAAAGTTTCTTCTTTACATCTGCACAGTGTGCTTATACACTGTCTTTTTGTATGTTTAATATGCCTGCTGACATAGATGGTTCTGCTTTTTAAGAGGTGTGATGTGATAGTAATAAATCATTAGTTTTATTATGGTTCCCAAAAGGCAGTGGAGTTGCCCCAGGTCACAAGTTTGGTTTAAAAAATTAAATAAAAACATTGATTAAACAAATCTCATATGGGATGTAACTTAAAATTAAACACATCAACTTAATGTTAGAAGAATCATGAAGTTTGTCTTATGTTCTTGGTGGTGTGCTTGGGGAAAGACCTTACTGTTGAATCTAAAATGCTGTGGCCTTGTGAAGAGATAGTTGTGAGGCTCACTGAGAGAGAGAGCAGAGGGAAAGAAGAGGACCCTGTGATCTACTCACTGAATAACTCTCTATTTTATCTACTAACTCTTAAAATACTGTCATGAGGGCCAGCCTTGGAAATCAGGCCTTCCCTAGACTTCCTTGGTAATACATATCCTGCTTGCTGGGTGGCAAAGCTCCACATTATAAGAGAACACAAATTTGTGTTCACTTATTAGAATTTATAGTCTGGCGTAAGAAAACTTGTGGAAGATGCAGGTATAGATTTAAACCCTTTAGTCTTGTAATTATTTAACTGAGCATTACCCATTTTCCACAAAGCTGTCTGGCTGGACAACTAGAAATTAAGTATCTAAATCCATTTTGGTGGCCAAATACAAGTTACTATGTGAAGAGGTTATCATTATCACTTAGCTCTGCTAAGTTTTAAAATAAAGTAGGAAACACCTGGATGGGTTTTCATACTTTATGCTGTCAGTGATTTTAATTACTAGATAGTCCTCTGAAAGAGACACTGACAAAAGATTCTGCTTTAAATCAGCTGGGCTTAGTTATATGATCCATACTGAACTGTTCTTTTCCTTCCTTACCAAAACAATTATGGCCATACAAAGAAGGATCTGGAGAATTTAAAAGTAAACAGATTAAGTGCCTGATCACGTTAAGAAGCTGATCACAATCAGAGCTGGAAAGCCACTTAGGTCACTGTTTTTCAGTCTTTGAGGCTTATGCTTTAAGTTTCCAAACATTTTGTTGGGCCTGATTTGTCCAAACTGACTGAAGACTTCCCTGTGCTGAGTAGAGCACTGTTATTGAGAATGTTACTCAGTGGTGCAGTGAACAGCATCACAGTTATGCTTTCAACAGACGATGGTTGTTAAAAATCATCAAGAGCTCAGCAATGTTAATGACCTTGAGGAAACAGGTCAACAAAATCAGCACTATATTTTACTCTCCTTATTCTTGGAAGGCAAAATTATAGAGTCTCATGTATGGTTGTGCAGGTAAATGATGTCCTTGAAAACTTTCCCACCAATACCATGCGTTGTAGAAGCTGGCATGCCTGGGATGTTGACGCTGGTTTCCTCTGACTTCACTTATTTATTTCTTTTCAAATAATAAAGTTTGTTTTCTTCTGGAGGGAAGACAGACAGCTGAGTTCTAAGAGTGCTTACAGTGTACAGATAACAAATACCAATCATTAAATGTCAAAAGAGCAGACTAGCAAGGCGCTCCTTTCTGGATGTGATGCAAAGATGCTTCTCATTTAGCTGACATACATGGAAAGCTGCTAGCTGTTGTCCACACTGCTACTTGCTTCTGCTTGACTCTAACAGCAGGTTTGTTTTGTGGGCTACATTTTGTCCTTCCATTATATTACTGTGACATGTTACAGTACTGTAATAAAATGGCGTGATGTTATGCTGTATAGTACCATAAGCAGATCTTGCAGAGCTATGAAATAGTTTCCTAAGGGAAAGAAGCTTACAGATGTTTGAAATCAAATGAACTAATCATTGGGAAGTATGTTATAAACATAAATCTTGCTGTGGCTGTAGGATGGATTAAGTGGCCTGGTAGATCTGTTCCGTAAGTGCCACATACTTTTGCTGTTGTATAATATGAAAAATTAGAGGGATACTGTCAAGTACTTTGTGTATATACCATTTCCTAACTGCTATAAACTGGTTATGCCTTCCAAGTTTCAGATTATTTTTTCTTCTTCTAAATCCACCACTGCTTGTCAGGATTTTTTTCTTAACAAGAGATAGCTGCTCACTGTGCATAATTATATACATATTTTTGTCCTGCTGCTGCAGAGCCAACCAGGCAGACAGCAGAGGGAGCACGAGTTAACTGATAAATAGTGTTGCCAGAACTTTGCTAACAGGTGTGATAACACTGATCGCAAACAAATATTTTTGAGTAGTACAGACTCACAGTACCTTACCGCTCCATGAAAGGAACAGAAGGAAAAAATAAACCTAAGGAAAGAAACAAAAACCAGGTAGGAAAAATACATATTCCTGCTTAAAAGAACGTTTAAAGAGTAAGAATGAGTGGAAAATCAAGCACAAACTCAGTATGAAAATACTTGGCAGTGTCCCTTTTAGGGGGAATATGGTTGCCTGCAGGTTGGTCTTCTCTGAACTGGGGAAATGGTAAATTCTCAAAGACAGGAATGGAAATAGATCCAGGCAGAAGAGCAGTATAAACTTGATGTAAGTCAATTAAAATAATCACATTTGTGCAATGAGAGAGGGCTTGCCATATTTATATATATATATAATTTTATTACATGTACAGATTTTTGTAGAATCATAAAATAGTTCATTCAAGTTGGAAGGGACCTTGAAAAGTCATCTAGTCCAAGCCCTCTTTGACGTACGTCCTGTCATAATTACCTCACTTATTTGCTTGGGTATTCTTCGCAAATTCCTCATAAAAAGCTGACTGAAATATAGCATTGAAATATAAAAGGGTGTTTTTGTGACTAAATCCTCACAAATGAATGGAAAATATTCAAAACTCATGCAAGTTTATGCATGAACCTACAGAACTGGGTGACAACCTAAAATGTTCTTCCCACTGCATGAAAAGCATCTTAAAAAAGATGTTCTGCACTTCCTGTCCTAGGATAATTAGTCAGGACTGTGAAGCAGTTACTGAATCTGACTTCTCTTTGGCCCAAAATGACAGACAGTTTGGTCTTTTTTAGTAGGGATCTTTTTTTTTTTTTTTTTTTTTTTTTCTTTTAATGTATTTTTGTAGGAGGCATATGACATCCCTGTTTGATCAAGAGCTGGGCTTCTTAGACTGCCTAGTGCTGCAGTGCAGGAGAGGTACCATTCGGGAGATTCAGACTGAGGAGCTATGGATGTACTAGAAAAATCACAAGTTGAAAGCTTGTCACTTACCCTGTCATTAAATATATCTAAAAAGGCATCTTGTCCTTGTATAAACTATTTATGTTACCTCAGTCTCACATTTTGCATTATTTATGCAGATGTGTTAGGTACTTCCATTTATAGCCACATTCTGCCATATAGGGCACATTGGGCCCGGCATTCCGTATGGATATGGTCCTTAATGAAGATGGTGGAAGCTGTACGCATATTTCTAAGGATACACATACTTCAAAGAACAGAACTCAACTGCTAGTATGCCAGGTTAGGAACACAACTTCCACTTTGGGTGGATTCATTTAGCGTATTTTTTTTAACGTTGCCAGAAATATGGTTTCATGAGGACTTTATTGTGATTTCCAGTTCTGATGACTCTGGAATCTTGAAATTATTTAGTTAGTAAATAGCAATTTTTAATTATATTTTTCACTTACAAAATAATTTTTATTTTTAATGGCTTATGGTTAAACATGAGCTGCCATGATAAATGCGGAAAAGTTAGACCTCTGGATAACAAGATATGAAATATGCGGTGTAAGTAAATTATCACAGTGTATGTACATGGGGCACACTTGCATGGTGGGTCACTGAGCAGAGTTTCTGACAGCATTGCTGGCAAGCTTACCAGCAGCATTTGTTGTGGCAATTGCTCAGAAATCTTTGTGGAAGACTGCAAGACCCACAGACATGGCAGCAAGCAGAATCAAGTCACAACTGTGGAATGAGTGTTTTCAAGTGGTACAAATAAAGCTAGAACAACAGCATGTCTGCCTCCCTGAACATGTGCTAAAATACATTTGCTTTGTGCTTGTCATTTAACAGCCTTGGTTATGAGAATAAAATAATTTCAGTACCACACAGTGTATGTATCTGTACAGTTCTAACAGTTCAAATCACAAAACTTATCCCATTAAATTACTATCATGTTTTTCCTGCATTCTTCCTAGTCTGTGTTTTTATTTTTCAGTCTTTTCCTGTCTTTGTTTTTGTTAGGCACTCATTTATGTATGTTTCTGGTGTCTTCTTGTTCCGTTTAGTCCAGTGATCTGTGCTGTTCCTGAACTTCTCAGAGCTTTGGGAAGGTCCGGGAGTGCACAGGTTTGCAGTATCATATTTGTAGCTCTGAAAACTGTATTATTCATATAGTTTCAGATGTCTTTTAGAGGCTTATATGGGTTTGTGTTTTGTTTTTTTTTTTTGTTACTGAATTACTTCTGAAGAGTAAAACTTTATTGCACATGCTGTATCTCTTAATAGATTCTTTTAGAGCTGCTTATAGAATTTGACTATGGTTTTCTATGCTGATGTAGACAGTATGGACACTCTTGTTTCACTCTTGTTCTTACATGGCATCTGTCTATGCAGGTTGCAAGACTACTTGCTAGGTCCAGTGCTCTAGATCAGTTATCTACACGTCACATACTAAATGAATGAATGCAATTCTACAACTCTCAGCTCCCAGTGTGTTTCCTTTGTGAATTACAGTGTTCATTACCTGTAATCAATGTTTTAAAAGACTTGTTGATATTTCTTGTTGTATGTGTTTAATTTTTTTTTCTGTAGTTCTTTTCGATTGCTTTCATGGGCTTTATTCAGTTAGTGCTGTTGTTGACCAATTACCACTTTTTTCAAATCCATTTATACCTAACAAATAAGTATGCATGTGCCAGCTGAAATGATTCTTTGTCATTTACCGTATATAGCAAAATCTGTAGTGTACGCTGTATAAAGTAATACTGACTTTTCATGGTCAGTGTTACATCACTCCAGTTTAAAATAATTTATTAGTTCCTTCCATTTAAAGTTGGGGCACACTCTGCCAGGAATTCCCACTTTTCACAGTTGCAATGCTTTCTTTTACTTAAGTAACTCCAAATTGAATTCTAAATGACTAATCCAGGGTTTGTGTTATGTTGTATGAAGGCAAAGTTGTATAATAAGATATATAGGCGTTTTTCTTTTATCTTTTTTTTCTGTGATATGGTAGCCTCTGAATTCGAAACCAAAGAATTATATAAATGTCATGTGTGCTACCCAGCTCAAGCCATTTGAAACAGAATCTTGTTGACAAGCTGAAATGTTTCATCTATGGAGGAAATGTGTTTTTCTTACGATTTCAAATGACGTGGTGAACAAGTAGTTGCCAGACAAACTCTATACACAGTCTTCTGATGAACAACTAGACTGACAAACTAAGAAATTTTTGGAAAAAAAATGAAAATCTTAGCCTGATTTTTCCTTCTTTTAATAGTCTGCACTACAAAACAATAGATTTTCCATACGGAATAGGAAGAATTAAGTCTATGTGCCCATTGCAAATATACTCAATAAGAATTACTGCTCTTAGCTAATCAGTTTTCTTGTTGACTTGATTGTAGCTGTGCAAAGCTCAATCACTGTATAGGAGCATTCTCTTGATTAGCTACACTTAAACCACAGACTTGCAGAAGATCATTAGAACAGAAACTTAGGATGAGTGTAAGAATAACAGTTCTTAATTCAGCAATAAGTGAAACATAAAAAAAATAGATACATACCCTAGGAAAAAAAGAAAAAAAAGAGCAAAAGTATTAAAATAAAAATCCCTTCTCCATTCATGTTTAAATAATAGCCAAAGGTGAAAAAGGTCACAATACTGAATAAAAATTAAAACAAAGGAAAAACTACTGTAAAATTGAGTTTAATATTTATGATTTCTTTAGGTCTTAAATTACTTTTTTCTCACTCTGATTTTATGCTTAGGTATTTTTAAAAGTACTTACACTATATTTCATTATAATATATTGTTATCAGCTGATTGCGTGCATGTTAATATATGTTGATGGTTGCTATGGCAATTGCCAGTGCATTAGTCTAACTGAATATTATGGATAAGAAGTTACATAATTGTTATACCAAACTTCTGTTTCATATTTTTAATGACAGTATTTTGTAATATCTTTTGGATATATAGTGTTTCAGAGGAAATTATTTCTCTTTTTATGTCCTTTCCATACAAATAATTGAAGCCATGGTATTTCATCTCTTATGTTAATGAGAATATTCTTATATCAAAAAATAATTCCTTGTATCATTTACTTCAACATCTGTTAGGTCCATTCTCTTCTGGAAGCAGACTTTTTCCACATTAACAAATTAAATACTGGAAAAAGGGGGTGTGAATTTCAGTGTTTTGGAATAAATATGGAAAGCAGTCCTTTCAAATGGTCCTTGTGTTGGCCCTTCTCACTGCCGTTCTCACTAATTATAACTAGAGTGACTTGATATCACGTAGTAGTTTGTGTCCCAGCAATGCATTATCTTTATTTTTCTGTTAGTCCTTTTAGCATATAGGTAATGCTTGTCCCGTGTTTCTTCTTGTAGAATGATCACTGGTAGGACCAGATTTTATCAAGCCCTAATTAATAACTGCACTTAGATGTATTCCCACCGTGGTAAGGCAAAAGGCAGGTAGCCTTGAATCTAAGCATTTGAAGGACAACAAAACATGGCAGGTAGCCTTGAATCTAAGCATTTGAAGGACAACAAAACATGCCTGCAAGTATTTGTCAGAATGGACATGCCATTTCTTTCCTGACAGTAAAGCTGGAATGAAAACCATGTACATTCTTTAAAGTATAACTCTAATGCTATAAAAGAAATAAGATACTTTCACTGTAGGCTCTGCTTTCTAAAGTAATAGGCACTATTTTTGCCCTTCTTAATAAGTCTGACCAGTTATCAAAGCCTCTCAATATCTTTGGTATATGTACCCAAGAGAACAAAGACCAAGTGTTACATTATATATCCAGGTTTTAATTTTTACTTCTATTTTTAAATAAGATGTTAGGAAGAACATGGAGAGTTCTTTGTATGGTTTCTCTTACTGCAAACAAATGCTGACAGGATGTGAGAATAAAATGCAGACAAAACCCCAGTTCTTTTAGTCAGTAAAATTATGTCAGGTGTTTAAATAATCTTGTCAAAGTGTTTTTAAATAATTTAATTTTGCATTACAGTAGAACCTAGTCAGTGTTGTGTTAATAAACAGATAAAATACACAGATCAAACCTTATCAATATGTTAATTTCAGCTGGAAGAGGGGTTACATTACATTCCCTATTACAAAAAGTTTGCACATTAAGCACGTATTCTTACCATTGCCCTTTTTTGTGGAAAAATATGTTTCAAGTATTTGACATAGTAAAGCACAGGCTTATTATATCTTGTATAGCGCTATAATTAAAAACGCTATATATTTGCAGTACATTAAAGTCTCTGAGCTTTAGTTATATCCTAGCTTAGAATCATAGAATACTTAGGGTTGGAAAGGACCTTAAGATCATCTAGTTCCAACCCCCTGCCATGGGCAGGGATACCTCCCACTAAACCGTGCCACCCAAGGCTATGTCCAACCAGGTCTTGAGCACCACCAGCGATGAAGCATTCACAACTTCCCTGGGCAACCCATTCCAGGGCCTCACCACCCTTAAAGAACTCCTTCCTCATATCCAATCTAAACTTCCCCTGTTTAAGTTTGAGCCCGTTACCCCTTGTCCTCTCACTACAGTCCCTAATGAAGAGTCCCTCCCCAGCATCCCTATAGGCCCTCTTCAGATACTGGAAGGCTGCTATGAGGTCTCCATGCAGCCTTCTCCAGGCTGAACAGCCCCAACTTTCTCAGCCTATCTTCATACGAGAGGTGCTCCAGTCCCCTGATCATCCTCGTGGCCCTCCTCTGCACTTGCTCCAACAGTTCCATGTCCTTTTTATGTTGAGAACACCAGAACTGCACATAAAACTCCAAGTGAGGTCTCACGAGAGCAGAGTAGAGGGGCAGGATCACCTCCCCAACCTGCTGGTCACGCACCTTTTGATGCAGCCCAGGAGACGGTTGGCTTTCTGGGCTGCGAGCGCAGACTGCTGGCTCGTGTTCATTTTCTCATTGACCAACACCCTCCAAGTCCTTCTCCGCAGGGCTGCTCTGAATCTCTTCTCTGCCCAACCTGTAGCTGTGCCTGGGATTGCTCCGACCCAGGTGTAGGACCTTGCACTTGACATGGTTAAACTTCGTAAGGTTGGCATCAGCCCACCTTACAAGGGTGTCAAGGTTCCTCTGGATGTCATCCCTTCCCTCCAGCCTATCAACCGAACCACACAGCTTGATGTCATCAGCTAACTTGCTGAGGGCGCACTCAATCCCACTGTCCATGTCACTGACAAAGGTGTTGAACAAGACCGGTACCAGCACCAATCCCTGAGGGGCACCACTCGTTACTGGTCTCCAGCTGGACATTGTGCCGTTGACCACAACTCTTTGCGTGTGGCCATCCAGCCAGTTCTTTATCCACCGAGTGGTCCACCTATCAAATTGATATCTCTCCAATTTAGAGAGAAGGATGTCGTGTGGGACAGTGTTGAACGCTTTGCACAAGTCCAGGTAGATAATATCAACTGCTCTACCCCTGTCCATCAGTTCTGTAGCCCCATCATAGAAAGCCACCAGATTGGTCAGGCAGGATTTCCCCTTAGTGAAGCCATGCTGGCTGTCACCAACCACCTTCTTTTTCATGTGCCTTAGCATTCTTTCCAGGAGAACCCGCTCCAAGATTTTGCGAGGCACAGGGGTGAGGCTGACTTGTCTGTAGTTCCCCGGCTCATCCATTTTCCCCTTCTTGAAAATGGGGGTTATATGTCCCTTTTTCCAGTTGTCGGGAACTTCACCTGACTGCCATGATTTTTCAAATATGATGGACAGTGGCTTAGTAACTTCATTCGCCAGCTCCTTCAGGACCTGCGGATGGATTTCATCCGGTCCCATGGACTTGCATACTTTCAGGTTCTTAAGATGGTCTCGAACCAGATCCTCTCCTACAGTGGGCCCAGGGTCTTCTTTCTCACAGTCCCTGTGTCTGCCTTCGAAGTCTTGGGTGGTGTGGTCAGGGCATTTTCCGGTGAAGAATGAGGCAAAGAAGTCATTAAGAACCTCAGCCTTCTCCAAATCCAGGGAGGCGAAGAAGTCATTAAGAACTTCAGCCGTCTCCAAATCCAGGGTAGCCAGTTCTCCTGATAGCTTCTGGAGAGGGTCTGTGTTGTCCCTAGTCTGTCTTTTATTCGCTATGTACCTATAGAATCCCTTCCTGTTGTCTTTAACATCCCTAGCCACGTTTACTTCTAATTGGGCCTTAGTTTTCCTAACTTGGTCAAGAGCTTCCTGGACAACATCCCTCTGTTCTTCCCTGGCTTTGTGGACAACATCCCTCTATTCTTCCCTGGCTGCCTTTCCTTGCTTCCACCTTTTATAAGCCTCTTTTTTCCTTCTAATTTTCCTCAGCAGCTCCTTATCCATCCAGGGAGGTCATCTGGCCCTCCTGCTGCACTTCCTTCTAGTTGGGATACAACACTCCTGAGCTTGTAGTAGGTGATCCTTGAATATCAACCAACAGTCTTGGGCCCCCCTGCCCTCTAGGGCTGTATCCCATGGAACCTTACTAAGCAGGCTCCTGAAGAGGCCAAAGTCTGCTGTCTTGTTATGGTAGCTCTTTTCTAAACACTGTAGAAAATACAATCTGTTTGACTTTTCAGTCAAACTCTTTGCATTTATCCTTGTTCTTATTGTTTATTTTGTTCTCCTGTTAAGTAAATTTGATTGCAAATGAAAGCAGGTATAAGCCACAGTGTTTCATTTTTTGTCTATTACTTTCCTTTGTTATGTCTTTCTAGACTGTTGTAGTGTCTTCTAATCCTTGCTGTATTTGCAGTTCTGTGATTTCTGTTGGCATAAACAGCTACTGTAACTGAAGCATGATTTTGTTTTTAAGAGAAAGCACAGTTTCTAAAATTGAATTGATTTTTCATACTTACGCAGGATGTGAAAAATCGACGAAATCCTCGCCTTGTACCTTACGCTCTTTTGGATGATCGAACGAAGAAGTCAAACAAAGACAGTCTTCGGGAAGCAGTCCGCACCCTCTTAGGGTATGGTTACAACCTGGAAGCTCCTGATCAAGATCATGGTGATTAATTTTGCTTCTCTCTCTCACTCTCTCCGCCTCTCCCTTTCTCATATGATTAATTAATGTTAAAAGCTTAAGCAGTTTAAATCAGAATTGTGAATGCTACAAGACACCACCCTGAAATACAATAAATCAGGAAAACATGTTTATCATCCTGCTTAATGTATGATCTTATGCCAGGGAATAAAATGTATGGTTGCATTTTATGCATGTATCCTATCGATGCGTTGATTAATGAATGATTGTTTTTCCTGCTTTATATAATGATAGTATTGTTAAATTTTGGACCTATTTACACCATAGACCTTCAGTAAAGCATTTCTTCAGATCTAACTCATACGCATCATGTACAGAGGGAACCTGCCATTTTCAATTTCTTTTCCAAACCACGTCTACTCTGATCCCTAGCTTTTTGAGAGTGTGCTAGTAAATTACACTTTAAATCTGAGTTATCACTGATACTATGAATGTTTAACAAGGCTGGATTGCTAAATGGGCACAACAGTGTATTCTAGTGGAGTAGATTGTGTTGGTGGCAAAATGACATGATCTTACTGTTAAATCTGCCCATGCCTAGTCTGGAGAGTTTAGGGCTGGCACATAATCTCATAATTTCTTCCCCTCCCACTGTGAGAGGGAGATGCTGTGTAGAGTAAGTGAGCATCACTTCTGCTTGGTTCTGGGAAGGTGGATTTGCTGGTAGAGGAGGGTTTTGCCTCTTATGAAAATAGCTGAGTTGTCCAGTGGTGTTGAGTGAGAGGGAGACAAAGCACACTCAATTCCTACAATCTCTTCCAAATCCCACTGGAAAGTATTAATCCCATTTCCTCATTTACAACTCTGAGGACCATATGCCCCCCTGCCTTTCCTTTGGAATGAACTGCTGGAAAAAAATGGTGTTTTCCTTATGATGCAGAGATCCTTGAGCTAGTTCTGTGCATAGAGTTACTAATGAAATGTAAAGAACACAGTTTCAATCCTTGCATTTGAAAGATGTCATCAATCCTGTTGCAAAATTCCTTGACAAAAGGAACTGCAGAACACAGTCCCACAAACTGGCTTTTCTTAAACAAAGACTGGAGTCGCATTCAGCAAAAGGCTTTCATACTCATTTTGAGGGTTTAGGTTTCACAATTTATGACCTTCTCAAGTTTGCGATGCATAAAGCATGTCTGTCCAGGTTTGTAGCCCCAGCCGGCAATAACTACCATGCAGCTGCTCCCTTGTCCCCTGATGGGATGGGGAAGAGAACAGAAAGAGGCAAAACTCATGGGTTGTGATAAGAACAGTATAATACTTGAACTAAAGTTCAGTAAAATAATACTAACAGTAAAAATAACAATAATTTTAATGAAAAGGAGAGAAAGAGGAATAAAACACAATAAAAACAAGTGATGGACAATACAATTGCCCACCTGCTAACTGATGCCCAGCCCATCCCTAAGTAGTGATTGTCCCCTTCCTGGTAGCTGCCCCAGTTTATATACTGAGCATGATGTGCTGTGACATGAACGTCCCTCTGGCTAGTTTAGGTCAGCTGTTCTGGTTCTGCTCTCTCACAGCTGCTTGGGTTCCTCACTGGCAGAGCATGAGACTGAAAAGTCCTTGACTAGAGTAAGCACTGCTCAGCAACAAGTAGAAACATCGGGGTTTTATCAACATTATTCTCAGACTAAAGCCAAATCACAGCACTGTGCTGGTTACTAGGAGAAAACTATGTCCCTCTGAAACCAGGACAGTGTCATAGGGATTGTTTTTCATCAGCCAAAATACATGCTGTTATTAAAGGATTTAGAGCCCTCTAGTGGTGTTCTGCATCTCCATTCATTAATTTTATTTTAAACATTGATTTACGAAGCTGTACACCATCATTTTATTCTGTATTAGTATTACTACTTACTGTTTCCCACAGCAGCTTTTCTTTTAGGGTTTCTTAGAATCCAGAAAGCATTAAGTTGCTTAGAATCTAAAAAGACAACGAATTATCTGTTTTCATGCTTTTAGGTGGTTCGTCTATAGAGATGTGGTATTGAGGGGTCTTCAAAAGTGTTTTTAAGGCAATAATCGTGTAGACCATCAAAAGTAAAAATGTGCTAATAAAGAATTATGTGGCAGGGAGTTCAGAGCTGCTACGGGAAACTTAATGAACCTGACCTAACGGAAGTCAGACATTTGGTGGCATGATAAATGATACTAAATTCTGAGGGATATGACCTTATAGGCTATTCGAGATAATATTGGAAATGTGGACCCTCCCCCATCCCCTGCTAGATGAATTAGTGTAAAGTAATTTCTAAGAGGTACTCAAGTGTGTTGATTCCCCAGAATTGGCAAGGGTGCTTTCACCATAAGGCTGTTTTGCAGGCACATTTCATGCCTATGCTCAAAAGCATTCCTTGGTTTTCACTGCCTTAATTTTGCCAGTAGTTAGAGTACTTTGTGTGTTGTGTTTTTTTCCTTTACTTTTTTTAATTTTTTAAACCTTACAGCAATGAGATTGGATGTGTGTAGTGGGATAATGGAAAAATTCAGGATATTCCGCACAGAAAAGACTTATGCTGTGAAGGCTGGGAAGTGGTACTTTGAGTTTGAGGCAGTTACTGCAGGAGACATGAGAGTTGGCTGGACGAGACCAGGTTGTCTGCCAGATCAGGAACTTGGCTCAGATGAAGAAGCTTTTGTTTTTGATGGCTTTAAGGTTTGTATATGTTTGTCTGTAATAATATAAATGATTACCAAACTTTAATTTTGTGTCTTATTTCATGTGTCAGGATCTCAACATAATTGCCTTCTCTTCTTTCATTTCTGTTTTATAATTTTTTTTTTCTCTTTGGGGGCCTAGGTGGAATAAAGAGGATAAATGTCACCTGAAAATTAATTACCAGTGTTTGGCATTTCTATTTTTTTCACAGTTTCACAGTATTTGTACAGTATATGTAAAGCACTGAAAATCTAAGTGACTTACACAAATTCAGAGTACTGGCAGAGCTGTAATTAGCTATGAATCATTTCTTTAAGTTTTTACTTTGTTGTTCTCTCCATAAGAAGTGCCATTAGGGGAAGATTTGGTAACAATTGTTAGCAGTAAGCATTTGAAGCAAACTTTGATACAGTTTTCTATAGGAATGTAAAAGTTATGAAGAGCATACCTAGGTTTTCATGGAAATCCTTACAGTTTAGTGTAAACAAAGTATGATAGAAACAGTAATTTTTTTATCCAGTTTAATTCTGCATGAGAGAATGACAGATGGAAATGTAATAGTAAAAATATATAGAAAATCAAACTATTTTATGTGTTATTGATTTTAATCAGAGTAGATTAAATGCCTCATTAAAACCTTTTATTTCACTATGAAGGCAAGTGCAATCGCTGTCCAAACTATAGTTACTTTTAAGGTTACTCATGACTCAGGTCAAAATGTTTCTGTTATCTGATGCTGGAATTAATTTTGTTTATTACTGTTACAATATGTAACAGAAATCAGCAGTCTTTCTGGCTGTTCCTCATCAGATCAAGCTCTCAAGATGTTTTTTGTTCATGGTGTTGGATTTTTTTCCCAGTCTCGTATTACATGAGAAAATGCATTAAAATGAGAACTGAAAAGTGGTTTTTGTAAAATATCTAATTGGCTTGAGTGAACTATTCAAGTTCTGTGTCTTTACTAGAATAGCTACGTAGTATTTTGTCTTCTGAATCTTAGGGTTTGAACTTTCTGTTTCAATCCAGAAAGCTATTTGATTTTAATAAATTCTCTCTTTGGCTCTTCTTGATTAGAGAAAAGTTTTTGACTTTTGGGTTACACAGGTAGGCTCATTTGTTTTCTAGGAATTTCAGGATGGATACAGAGGCTAAAAATCTACTTGTGATGGAATATATGAATAGGGAACCTATTTGTTATTAACACTGCTTTGTTTTATGTGTGTTGCAATAGTTCTTAATAGATGCTTGTTTATTTGAATTCTGATCCAAGACCACATCCAAAGCATTTGCAGTCTTTGACTTTTGAAGGTTAGCCTTACAAATCATTAACCATGCCCTCAGCTGCTCTGAAATATATCAGAAACTCAGAGTGCTTGTCCATCCCCAGAAAATTCTGTTCATTCAAAAATCTGGAATGACAGTAAGTTTCATTTATTTTGCACACAACATTTTTAGAATTATACTTAAGGAAACAAAGTTGGTTTGTAAGCAGTGAATTTATAGGGTACTAGGGTAAATAAAAGCAATTGCTTTAAAAAAGTTTGTGAAGCAGCTAGTTAACATTGTAATTAATAGCATATTATTTTCATTACAAGTCTTTCATGGAGCTTCTGCAGAAAAATAAGCTATTCTCTTGTTACTAAAATGTTGAAATGGCAATTTTATCCGTCAACTCACTGAGTAGCGTTTTACAATACCGGTGTGAGGGGTGTTTGTAGGAAGTTAATTGTTGGATTTCCATTTTGAAAGTCAACTTGGAGTACTCACAGGCATTGTTTTGGAATGATATGCTGTGAAAGTGTTAATTTAAGTGCCATCTTAATTGAGGGGGCTAATTTTAGTTGTACCAGTATGGGAGGGAGGAACACACACATCATTGCTGTTACTCTTTGAAATTCTTCTAAATCCTTTTCAGGCACAGCGGTGGCATCAAGGAAATGAGCATTTTGGCCGCTCATGGTTGGCAGGAGATGTTGTTGGGTGTATGGTTGACATGAATGAGCACACTATGATGTTCACGTTAAATGGTGAAATCCTGCTTGATGACTCAGGGTCAGAACTTGCATTCAAGGACTTTGAGGTTGGTGACGGTAAGTACTATAATACAGTGTGTTGCCCATTTTTTGCTCTGTCTTCCCTTTAATGTGGTGTCCTTGTTTTGTGTTTTGTTGGGGTTTTGTTTTGTTTGTTTTGTTGTTGTTGTTGTTGGTTGGTTGGTTGTTTTTTTCCTCCCGCTTTCCTCTCTCTAGGGAGCTGTACCCTCATCCTTTACTGTTGTTGATTAGTATTAAGCCTTTGGAAAGGAGGTATGCTGGGTGTGAGGATGAGGCAGGGTCTTTTTCTGTGGTGAACTTTGAAGCTATCTTTTCTGATCAGACCTTCTCGCTATTTTGCAGGGAGGTGTCTGGGTTAGCAAATTCATGACCTTGAATATTTTGTCTGTACTGCAGCAGGTTGTTATATGGTATAGCAGAATCATAGAATGAATCGTAGACTGCTTTGGGTTGGAAGGGACTTTTGACAATTATCTAATCCAACCTCTACTGCCAAGGACAAGGACATAAAATTTTATCTAGATCAAGTACTGAAGCAGTACCAAATTTCTGTCAAATTAGGGAGAACATATGGTAGAATATAAATCTTGAGCCAGCTTTTAGGTTATGTTTTAGCTCTGGGAGAAGAAATGGCACCTGATCCAGGATAAATCCAGCTGGTACAAAGTTAGCCTCCAAAAGTTTTTACTTATTTTTAAACCAGCAGATTGAAATTTTTTACCTGTTGTACTGTTCTTGGTGCAGAGTCTACAAGCCACAGTTTACCATAAGTAAATCATAAGTTTAGTCTACCATAAGCCTTAGCTTATGAGATTGCAAAAGGTGGCAAAGATCGAGGTTGTGTCAGGTGCCAGATTGATTGTATATTGCAAAAGTATTTTGGTTTCTAAATTTAATTACATACTTGTCTGTGAATAAAAGGGTAAGAAATTGCATTAATGTAGACAACAGTCTAAAATTTCTGCTCTGTGGTAATGTAAAAAAATATTTTAAGCTTTACTCTTTCCCTTTAATTTATTGTAGTCACATATATTCTGTCATATTTATTATGCATCTGTTAAATAATACATCTGTATCTGAGAGAGAAGGTTCAAATTTTTTGAACAGTAAAGGCTGCCGATGATACTTCTGGGTTACTGATTCCTGTTCCCAGGAGAAATACGAATCTTATACCCCTTAATTAGGCAGTTCCCTGCTTGAATTTTAACCACTTTTATCTGGATTTCAGAGTATTTTACCTTCAGGAGTGCAATGGGAGAAGAATTTTTTATTTTTATTATTTTTTTTTTCCTTCTGCCATATATCAAACTAGGAATTCTTTACTGTCAGGGTGGTGAGACACTGGAAAAGGTTGCCCAAAGATGTTGTGGCTGCCTCATCCATGGAAGTGTTCAAGGCCAAGGTGGATGAGGCTTTGAGCAACCTGGTCTAGTGGAAGATGTCCCTACCCATGGCAGGGGGGTTGGAACTGGATGAGCTTTAAGGTTTCTTCCAACCTAAACCGTGACCAGCAGGTCGAGGGAGGTGCTCCTGCCCCTTTACTCTGCTCTCGTGAGACCTCACTTGGAGTATTGTGTGCAGTTCTGGTGTCCTCAACATAAAAAGGACATGGAACTGTTAGAACAAGTGCAGAGGAGGGCCACGAGGATCATCAGGGGACTGGAGCACCTCTCGTATGAAGATAGGCTGAGAAAATTGGGGCTGTTTAGCCTGGAGAAGAGAAGGCTGCATGGAGACCTCCTAGCAGCCTTCCAGTATCTGAAGGGGGCCTATAGGGATGCTGGGGAGGGACTCTTCATTTAGGGATTGTGGTGAGAGGACAAGGGGTAATGGGTTTAAACTTAAACAGGGGAAGTTTAGATTGGATCTGAGGAAGAAATTCTTTACTGTGAGGGTGGTGGGGCCCTGGAATGGGTTGCCCAGGGAGGTTGTGGATGCTTCATCCTGGCGGCGTTCAAGGTGGGGTTGGACATAGCCTTGGATGGCATGGTTGAGTGGGAGGTGTCCCTGCCCATGGCAGGGGTGTTGGAACTCAATGATCTTGAGGTCCTTTCCAACCCTTACTATTCTATGATTCTATGATTCTATGATTTATTTCATTTAAAATGAGATAATTGCCACCAATTTCCTAGAATCATGCCCATTGCTTTACTGCCTTCACATTTCCTTAGATACTGTGATAACATGATGAGGTGACTTGGCTTTATCATTGGTAATATGGACATAAAGTCATCCTGGTGCATTTAAATTATAATTGTTTTCCATTTATTAGGCAGTATAATGCCATTGAGGAGTGAGGGATTCTGAGAGAAACTGGAATTCCAAGGAATTCTGAGGGTAGCCTCTTTGACCACTATTTCAATTTCAAAGTTGATGAACTCACAATGTAATTTTTGTGGTACTTGTTTCTAGCTGCACGTTCAGAATTAAACAGATCTCTGCTGAGTCTGAAACTGCAAAATTAGTTCTTGGTTTGACATGGAGCCCCAAGACCTTGGTAACCATGTCAAAGATGTAATGTCAGCGTCAAGCTTCTCAGATTTTTTGCAATATCCTTATAATTCACATTAAGAGCCTTTTGTTTTGAAAAGGCCTTGCCTTTGAAATAAAATATTTTGTTTTCAAAGGAATGTGCTGACTTATGTCAGATTTAATTACTCTCAACAAATACTTGCAAATATTACATATTATATGACTTGTATATATTACAAATATATCATATATATTAAATATAAATACTTGTAAATATTTTATGGTAAATATTACTTGTAGATAATGCTTGTAAATATTACATTAAAAATAAATTTTAACTATTAATTAAAATATATTAAATATTATAGCGATAAAATAATTACAAATGTTAATTTTATTTATAAAATCATTTATATTTATATAATGAGATATAGTTATACGTTTATATAGTATTTTTATTTATACATATATTTATATTATTAAATATATAAATATATTAAAATAAATATATAATAGAAAAATATAATTATTTGCAATATTGATAATATTGTAAATATTATTTACAATACTTGTAAATAGTACTTGCAAATATAAAATATATTGTAAGTATAAATGGTATCTCATATACCATTCATGGCAGGGGGGCATCTGTATGTATGTATGTGTGTGTATATACAATTGCATGTGTGTAACACCCAAATTAAACTTGATTTTACTCGAGCTTTCATTCTTTTATAGGCTGGCTTTAGTTTAGTTTTGTTAATGGCTCTTACTTAAAAGAAATTGAGATATTTCTGCAGGTCACTTCTCTCAGTGAATTGTGTGCATGCCATGTGCTGCTGCAGAAAGAGACCATTTGCTTTAGGAAAAAAAAAAAAAGAATTTCTGATTAGAGCTCAGTGTCTTGCTTGGAGAACAGTCTGACTATAGATCAGTCCCGTAGTTTTAATTTACTTAAGAACAATATAAAGGGAATGTGGCACTCTCCCAGTTTACTCATAAGGCTCATGTGCTGTGTCTTAGGTTGTGCTAACAAGAGCTCTTTGGGATTATGGCAGACTAATTTGTGAGATACCATTTCAGTAGATTGTCAGTCATAATTGCATATTATTATGTGTTTGTGTAAGAGAAATTTCACACTGTAGATACAAACAAATACCCTTGCCAACTCACGATCTCTGTGGGCATGAACTGTTTGTAGTGAGTGACAAATTGCATCAGGAGTTTCATCTTGTGTTCTTGAAAGTAGAGAATATGATCAAGTTTTTCTGTCCTGTACTTTTGCCACTTTGACAGACAATGATTGAGAGTTACTTTTTCTGATGGTAGTGATAAAGTCTTTCTACTTGGTTTTCTATTCCATGCAGTAAAATAAAAGCTTTGCTCCATAGCCCAGTTGTGCATGTAGAGACTAAGAGTCAGATCATGGGTGAATCATAGAACTGTAGAATCAACTAGGTTGAAAAAGACCTGTAAGATCACAAAGCCCAGCTGTTCCCCCAGGACTACCAAGTCCACCCCTAAACCATGTCACCTTTTTATGTAGCCTCCAGCATGCAAGGGCTGCACAAGATCTCTGATGTATCACATCTCAAATGGCTGGATACTCATTTAGAGAAGGGTAATGAAAGTTAGTTTTTATTCCATGGTGTAAGACATGTAACTGCCTTACCAGCACACTCCCTATAAGATGAGAAGCCATATTTTTACCAGGAACGGAAATGCCCTGAAACGCCTTTGTGACAATTATACCATTAGGAAATCAGTGCAGAATTTCACCGAAGACAGAAGTAGTGCTTCCATGATAAGGACTGGCACTGGTATTTATATTTCATTCATGCAGAGCAACAGTTACTGTGTAGCAAGTGTCAGCTGCATTTACAGTACCATTCTGTTATCGGTTAATTTTGTATTGGTGAGAAAGGTCATGATCTCAATTCTGTATTGGCTACAGTTACAGAATTGTTGGAAAATACGAGACTGAGTAAGAACATCAATGGAAGTTTTATCTATATAGGATTTTTTTTGTGGGTTTCTTTGCTTTCTTTCAGGCATTCTTGCAAGCACCAATTAACATTTTATTTGTGTGTGTGTGTGAATATTTGCTTCAAGTCTAAGAATGAATCTGTGAGATCTTTTTTCCTGAGCCCACAGGGAAAGTCATAGGCAAGCGAGGGACCTTGACACACTTGTGAGGTGGGCTGATGCCAACCTTATGAAGTTTAATCATGACAACTGCAAGGTCCTACACCTGGGTCGGAGCAATCCCAGGCACAGCTACAGGTTGGGCAGAGAAGAGATTCAGAGCAGCCCTGAGGAGAAGGACTTGGGGGTGTTGGTCGATGACAAAATGAACATGAGCCGGCAGTGTACGCTTGCTGCCGAGAAAGCCAACCGTATCCTGGGCTGCATCAAAAGGAGCGTGACCAGCAGGTCAAGGGAGGTGATCCTGCGCCTCTACTCTGCTCTCGTGAGACCTCACTTGGAGTATTGTGTGCAGTTCTGGTGTGCTCAACATAAAAAGGACATGGAACTGTTCGAAGAAGTCCAGAGGAGGGCCACGAGGATGATCAGGGGACTGGAGCACCTCCCGTACGAAGACAGGCTGAGAAAATTGGGTCTGTTGAGCCTGGAGAAGAGAAGGCTGCGTGGAGACCTCCTAGCAGCCTTCCAGTATCTGAAGGGGGCCTATAGGGATGCTAGGGAGGGACTCTTCATTAGGGACTGTAGTGGGAGGACAAGGGGTAATGGGTTCAAACTTAAAGAGGGGAAGTTTAGATTGGATATGAGGAAGAAATTCTTTACTGTAAGGGTGGTGAGACACTGGAATGGGTTGTTGTGACTTCTTCATCCCTGGCGGCATTCAAGGCGGGGTTGGACATAGCCTTGGGTGGCATGGTTTAGTGGGAGATGTCCCTGCCCATGGCGGGGGGGTTGGAACTAGATGATCTTAGGGTCCTTTCCAACCCTAACTATTCTATGATTCTATGAATTAGCAGTTTCTGTGCATTCTATTTAGGAAGGGCACGTATTAGTAATACTTTAAATATTTTACAGATTTTAAGTATTCCTGTTTGATTTAGACTTATGTATGCATCTTAATCTTCATGAATCGAGTTGATAATCTTTTCTTGGATTTTGGACTGCATCTGATTGTCTAATCAGCTCTTTCTATAATGTATGCTTACCAAATTCTGCTGATAGCATCAGCTGCTATTGCTTTTTTTATTTTGTAGAAGAATTATTTTGCACTTGATTTGAGGGCTGTAATGGAGAGGAACTGGCTATGTGTTAATTTCCAAAGTGCTGGAGATAGAGCTTGCTACTTCCTTTCGTGAAATACTTGACCTGTGCAGAAGCATAAAAAAATTGCTCATATACGTAAATATAAAAATATATAAATAGATGCAGACATATGTTTAGATATGGGATATTGAGCTGATCAGTTTACACCTCCTTGTCTTTGAACACTTTTTGTTTTCAAGCTTTTGTTCCTCTGTTTTTTTTTTTTTTTTTGTTTGTTTTTTGTTTTTTTTTGTTTTTTTTTTTTAATGAGAATATAACAGTATTTATGTCAAAAGTGTAGTTAGGTCACTATTTTGTTTTCAACAGCGGTGGTAGCCAAAGCCTGTAGGTACATGTCAGAACAGGATAAGCAGGTTGCAGTGCAGTCACCCAGCTTCCAGCGGTTTCTGGTTCAGGAACCTTCTGGGGCAAACATGACATGTTTGTGTTGAATAGCTCTGATGTTTTTTCGGTTTGGTTTGTCATTGATTTTTGTGTGTTTGTTTGTTTGTTTTCCCTTCCCACATGAAGATCTAAACACTTTTTGAATCTATGTGAGCTTTTAGTGTCCATGATGCTATGTGACAGAGAATTTCACTGCAGTACTGTGTGGTTTATAAGGAAGTTTCTCCCTTTGTTTTGAAGCTTGCTACCAAACAGTTTCTTTGATCGTAATTCTTTTTTGAAAGACATTGAAAATTATTTACTGTTAATTTTCTCTGTGCAACTCATAATGGAGGTATGTATCATACCCCCTTTATAATTTTTGAGTCTGAATTACTGTAATTTCTTTAATTGTTGCTGATAAGAGAACAGTTTAATGCATGTTGGCCGTTTTGCTGATCTATTGTATTCTTTTGGACATGTGAAAAGCAAAGCTCTTCATAAGATTCTAAAATTGGGTACTATACTTTAAATGGTGAGGTGATTCAGACAGAGCACTTGCCTTAGGCTGTGTATACCTATGTGGTTTATTGAAAATGTTATGTCATTTTTTGATTGACATTGTGAGGATTCATGCTGTTTCTGTGAAAATCCATTCTCAAGCAACTTAGAAGGTTGTCCACAGTAAGTTGTTACTGTTCTTTAGTAATGAGCTGAGATTCGTAATGTGGTTGAAAATAGAATTTAATTTTTGGCTTTGCTTATAATCTTTTTCAGTATCTTACAGTTTCCTTTAACTCAACAGGAAGCCTAGGAAAGCCTAGTCTAGCAGGCCAGCTGCATGCCTCTATGTATACAAAGATAACTTTCCTAGTTATGTGTTGTATAATATGATTTTGTGCCATTTATTGCTGGAAAATGTTATTATTGTTTTTCACTGGATTTGTGCTATCAGAATGGACATAAATCATGTTGTCTAAAGTCATCTATGTTATCTGAGAAGTTGATGCTTTGTGATTTAAAAGCCTTGCTGTGAAGATGAAAGTCTGGACTTGAACTTATAACTAATAGTGTATGTCCTTAAGTTTATCGTGCCTAACATATATATACATGATAAATAATCTTGTGTATCTGTAATAAAATCTTCAGAAGGGGATACTGAAGGCTGATCTTTTGTCTGGTGAGCCCTCAGTCCTGTAGATGGTGCTCTGGAGTTTGCTTTTGTCTCTAAAGAACCTATCACCCATTTTTCATCTGTGCAGAATAAAGAAAAGTGAGGAACTCTAGTTGTATTTTGTTCTTATACCCTTCAGTACTTGGTACATTCACATGAACTAGAATAATTGAACAGAGCTGTATGATTCTTGTTGTTACAAAAAACCCTATTTTGTTAATAGCCAGGTCAAATGAATCTACAAAGCAGTTTGTAGCTGTGGTAATTCAAACTGAGGATCATCGTAAGAAATAATAGGTTTTCTAAGGTTTTTAGACTGTGGTGCTGAACCTGATGAAAAGAAACAAAGCCCAGACAGTTTTTAAAGAAGTGCAAAGGAGTCACAAGTGAGGCACCTGTGCTGATGAAGTAATGAGAATAGATGCATACAAATGTGAAGCTGATTCAAAAGTAAAAGAAAACAAAAAAATCCAGCTGAAAAGAAAACTACTACAAGTTCCATGAAGCTACAGCATCATGTTGTCATTTCTTATTATCCAGAGCCACAAGTATTACAATTTTTAAAAATTAATTAATTTTAATTAAAAAAAAAAATTACAACATGCACTTGTGAGTTTATAATTTTTTTCACTACTGTAGCTGTATGGACAAGCACTATATTATTTTTAAAGTAATTCTTGAGGTTCTCTCAAAATACTGTGACTGATGGAATTTTAGGAGGAATATGTAAAGTACTAAGATTGGAAACAAAATAGGCAGCACTCTACCAGTTTAGCAGAGGGATTAACCAGTGTCTGATTTTTGGAATCCTTTGTGTACTCTTAAGATTTCTGTGAAGTAAATGGAGTGTTGCATAAAAAGTTCTATGACTATTTGATAATTTTTTTTCAGAATGATATTTGTGGTACACTGTTTAGTGATGTGCAAGAGGTGACATGCTATTGAAGACTGCTTTCATTTATACTGTTTGTAGGGTTTGTGTTTTGTTTTTGTGGTTTGGTGGGTTTTGTTTTTTTGTGTTTTGTTGGGGGTTTTTTTGGTTTTGGTTTTTTATTTTTTTTTTCAAAATAATTTTAAATTGGGTTATAGAAGAGAGCAGTTCCCTGATGTTCATGACAACATGACAACAACCCACTTTCTTTTATCTTATATTAAGGATTTCTACCTGTGTGCAGCCTGGGCCCATCGCAAGTGGGAAGAATGAACTTTGGAAAAGATGTCAGCACTCTAAAATATTTCACTATCTGTGGCTTACAGGAAGGGTATGAACCCTTTGCTGTTAATACAAACAGAGATATCACCATTTGGCTGAGTAAAAGGCTCCCTCAGTTTCTGCCAGTGCCACAAAATCATGAACATATTGAGGTTTGTCATCCTATTAAAATGTTTCTAGACACTTCTTCCATGAATATGTTTGAATTACGTTTCTACTTTTGCAGTTCTAGACAAAATTTTTAATGTGATATGTTGACCCAATTCTGGATGAAACTTGCACCTGTTCCCAATTTCTTATATTGATGAAGTTGATAATATTTCTTTGTCCTTGAAATCTGTTGTGTCTAGACATGAGATTTTCAGAGACAAATTCTACAACATGTCCTCATTAAGAGATCCTTGTTCAGTGAGAGCAATGTTTGTAAACAGCTTCCGGAAATGAGGCATTTCTGCATAAGCGATACCATGTGTTCTGGAATGATTTTTGCACAACTAATTGGTTTGGATATTAATAAATATTTATTCACCAGTCGTGTCAACACTTATGTCCCTCTCAGTTGTGCGTCTTGATGGAACTGAATTAATCATTCAGTCTACCATGAAATCCTCCTGAAATTGAAAGAGCTCTTTTTCAGCTGATGTGTATTACACTTGCAGTATTTAAGAAGTAATTTGTGTTCTTGCGTATGTACATGTAGGATTTATTTTGATTGGTTTGTGTTGTTCTGGGCAGGCCTGTATTTATGTTGCTGAGAGTTATGATGTGAGTGGGTTTTTTTATATAACAACAGAACAACAGAATTTTCCAGTCCTTATGGTATTTATTTTCGCTTAAAATGGCAGCACATGATTACAGTACATTTGATTGTTGACAGCATGTTGTTTCAAGTTTTGCAAGTCATGGATGCTTATTGTAGAAATAGAAGTTGAATATTTAAAAAGGGGGAAAAAGTGTCAGCTTCAAAACAACTACATCTTTATATTTGGTAGGTAATGAGAATTGATGGCACCATAGACAGCTGCCCCTGCCTGAAGGTCACACAGAAGTCCTTTGGTTCACAGAACAGTAAAACAGACGTCATGTTTTTTCGATTAAGCATGCCCATTGAATGTGCTGAGGTGTTCTCAAGATCAGCTGCAGGAGGATTACCAGGCACTGGTTTTTTTGGCCCGAAGAATGACTTGGAGGATTATGATGCTGATTCTGATTTTGAGGTTCTAATGAAAACTGCTCATGGTCATCTAGCTCCTGATCGGACAGAAAGAGAAAAAGATGCCACAAAGCCAGAGTTAAACAACCATAAAGATTATGTTCAAGAAAAGCCTTCACGTCTTAAACAAAGGTTAGTAGCACATTTGGTTTGCAATTTTGTGTTGTGTTCCCTCCTCACCCACCTTTTTTCTGTATTTTTTTTTTTTCAGTTTCTTGAATTGTAATTCAAAAGACATGCCAATCAGGTCAGCAGAGATTTTTCCCTAATTCTGCCCTAAATTTGAATATAACACAGTAGGCAGGATAGTTAACCTTCATGTGATTAAATTATATCAAATTCAATATATCGATTAAAATTAAGCAGAAAAAACATATTTGAACATTTTAGAAACCTGTAATTTTGTGTATTGTGAAGGCTTTTGTGATCATTAAGTGAAGTACATTTTAAACCCATGGAGATCCTTTCTGGCAGAACTACAAAGTGACACGGAACGTTTTTTCACATGGCTTCCAAAAAGCTGGAAATGTTAGATAATCTTTATGTAGAAATGTGTATTCACTTCTCATCTCACACAGTGATTCAAATAATCATAAGAGTATTCTCTAGCAGGCACTTTCATCCTCCCCAATTTTTCTTAAGGAATCTGGAGCAGAATACCTAACTTTTGATGATGCTGTGGAGATGGAAGCACTATGCCATTAACTGGACAATATTACTGTAGCTTTCCATTTCTTTTCTGCTCTTCTTAACCAAACTTGGTTTCTTAAATATTTGAGTTGCAGAATAAATCAGTTGCATATAGATGGTGTTTTTAAGTGCATTCTTCCAAAGTGATAGATGTTTAACAGCCTGGTAGTTTTTTTAAGTTGCATGAGTTTAGTTTCCAGTTAACTTTTGAACGTATGATTTAAGCTCAGAGTTCATTTAAGCACTTTTTGAAATGTGCTTGTCTCTTTCTCTTTTCTGAATAATTTATTTTATTTTAATCTGTATGGAATTGATAACCAGTGTTACGCATTAGTAATGTAATCAATACTATGTATTTAGGGCTAACATAAGAAATACATATTTAGGGATAATGTATCAATGTAAAATTGTGTATATATTGAACTTCTCATACAGATTTTGATTTTGCTTATTACAGATTCATGCTCAGGAGGACAAAGCCAGATTATAGCACGAGTCACTCTGCACGGCTTACTGAGGATGTGCTAGCAGATGATAGGGATGACTATGATTATTTGATGCAAACTTCCATGGTATAGTAACATAGGATTGGTATTTTAGCTGTTTGCTTTGCTAATCCTGCTGAAGTTAGACCACTGTGTTCCTTTTGTTTTGACTTGTCAGTCTAAAAGAATTTCCTCATGGAAACCCGTAAGTGAATTGAGTCAATTTTTGAAACTACTGTTGATAACACCAACCACAAAAGAGGAAGAATAAGTAGTTCTAGAATAATGGAATAAATAGGAAAAATTGCATTAAAGAGGGTTCAGGACTCTGCTGTTACTTGGCATTTATTTAATGGAATTCCCAATGAAAGTTCTGTGCAAGTTTTGTGCATCTTCTCTGACGAGATCAGCTCCATAAGCAGTTGTCTTGAATTTTTAAAGGGAAAAAAATATTTCTCTTCTGGATGTATTCTCCTCTTTCTAAAAGATACTAGATACTAGAAAGTGAGTCACGTCCAGTATAGAAATTGTAGCTGCACTACAAAAATATCCTAGAATGCTATGATGCAGAAGCCTACAATACAATCATATAAGCTGCATTCTTAATGCTTTCAATTGTTTTTTAATATACATATTTTGTTAGCTGTATTTTGATTTGTGTTTATATTCTTTTGTTTCTTTGCTTATGAATTGCACTTGAAGAAGCCTAGGCTGCTTTGGAAGAGATTACATGTTATCAGATTTTAAAGCAACAAATTAATTCTGAATCAAATTGATAAACTGGAAACCAAATGCTAACATTTAAAGAGAATTTTTTTTTTTTTGGCAGTACTATTATTCAGTGAGAATATTTCCTGGTCAAGAACCTGCTAATGTCTGGGTGGGCTGGATTACATCTGACTTTCACCAGTACGACACAAGCTTTGACTTGGAAAGAGTGCGTACCGTCACAGTTACACTGGGAGATGAAAAAGGGAAGGTTCACGAGAGGTTGGTTATAGTTTTCTTAAAAAGATACATATTTTATACATGTAAAAGCAACTAACAATCTATAAACTGTGAATCCACCTTATTTAATATAGTTAGGTTTATGTTAAGAAAATGTAATAAGAAAAAGTGTAACTTGTTCTCTTGCTTGTGAAGAAACAGCGATGTGATTATTACTTCTAATCAAATCAATAAGCACAGCTTGTCTATGTAGTTTCAGCCTATGATCTTGTAAATACTGGCTTATGAACTGTGACGAAGTGGAGCAAAATACCTGGTAGCATTTTTGGAACTTTTTGATTTTGAGCAGGCTGGAATTGGTGCAACACCTACTCTCAGTGCTTCAGCTTGTGATCCTGCCAGAAATTGTGTGTTTAACATAAGTGGTTTGTAACATTAACTTTGAAAGTCAGTTATGTATCATAGAATCATAGAAGAGTTAGGGTTGGAAAGGACCTTAACATCATCTAGTTCCAACCTCCCACCATGAACGGGGACACCTCCCACTAAACCATGCCACCCAAGGCTATGTCCCACTTGGCCTTGAACTCCGCCAGCAGTGGAGCATTCACAACTTCCTTGGGCAACCCATTCCAGTGCCTCACCACCCTGACAGTGAAGAATTTCTTGCTTATATCCAATCTGAACTTCCCCTGTTTAAGTTTGAACCCATTACCGCTTGTCCTATCGCTACAGTCCCTGATGAAGAGTCCCTCCCCAGCATCCCTATAGGCCCCCTTCAGATACTGGAATAGAATTTTACTAAAGATTTGAGCTTGTTAACGTTTTGTAATCTTCAATTTTTATTTTTTCAATTATGAAGTCTAGTTTTCATTGAATTTTCACATTGGTTATGCTTCGATCCATTATTTTCAGCCGCAACCGCTTGTTGGTTGCAGGCATGCAAAATTGTTCTTAGTCCACAACAGAAAGTGTACACACCATCCATAAATAAATCTGTCTTTTGGCATTCAGTATCAAACGCAGCAACTGCTATATGGTGTGCGCAGGAGAGAGCATGAGCCCTGGGCAAGGGCGTAATAATAATGGTCTGGAGATCGGTTGCTTGGTTGATGCTGCCAGTGGCCTGCTGACCTTCACAGCTAATGGCAAGGAACTAGGCACATACTATCAGGTGGGTATTTTTTGGTCATGTCTTCTAGTGGGAAGGGGGAAAACTGAATCTTCAGACTACAATTTATTAGAAACTTTTGTACAATTGGAAGGAGTTGTTGCTCTTATGACTGATTTCTCTACTTCCATTGGGATTTTCTCAGGGTTTATTCAAAAGCTTGCACTTGTTGACTGTTAATACAGAAATTGGGGGGTGGGGGTGTCAATATATAATAGTGTTTTGCTGTCTTCAGTGGTTATATATTTGTGCATCTTTGATTTAGGTTGAACCAAGTACAAAGTTATTTCCTGCTGTATTTGCTCAAGCCACAAGCCCCAATGTTTTCCAGTTTGAATTGGGAAGAATAAAGGTAAAGAATGCTTAGGTTTGTGCAGGCTTAGGACTAATAAATAATGATTTTATTTATTTTTTTTTTTAGATTTTATTTTGGCTATTTGTTGCCTGCAGTGTGCTCTTGTTATTGGGCACATTTTCATGATTTTAAGTGTTTGCACTATTGCCATTTTTATTAACTCAGTTTTAAATGGTTCATGTATTAAAAACACAGTTCATTGGATGAGAAGGGTTGTAACTGGTTAGAATTGACAGAGGATATTGCAGAGTCTTGTTGAATTTTCTGAATCTCATCCTTCATGATGGAATGAAATCACTGAGGTCAGTAAGGCAAATCTCTTACTCTGCAAACAAAGCATGGATGACCTGCAGATTAAGTTAGGGTTTTAAAATAGTCTTAAAGTACATTCCAACAGCGCACTGGAAAAAACTGAGCTAAAATTTGCTTCCTTGCTTTGGAGACATGGATGTCTAACAAATCAGAAGATGTAAGAGAAGAGTGGAGTTCGGATCTCTGGTCCAAGGATGTGATGACACATTCCATTCAAGTTTCTATTTCAAATTTATTAAAAAAAAATGTTATTGTTATGCACAGTGCTCTCTTGCTGCCAATCTTCCAACAGTTCCCTGCTGGTTTTACAATCTACTGAGACTGTTAGTTTCCTGTTGCACTGTAGTTTACTATATGTTGAATATATTTCTTGAAAAATATAATATGTTCATTGTTTGGTAAAAATGATGAAGCTGATTTTCTCTTCTGTTGGAATTTTCCAGAATGTAATGCCATTATCTGCTGGTTTATTCAAAAGCGAACATAAAAACCCTGTCTCTCAATGTCCTCCACGTCTCCATGTCCAATTTCTTACTCATGTGCTTTGGAGCAGAGTGCCAAACCACTTCCTGAAGGTTGATGTCTCTCGCATCAGTGAACGACAAGGCTGGATGATACAGTGCCTGAATCCTTTGCAGTTCATGGCCCTTCATATTCCTGAAGAAAACAGGTTGATGTTTGTGTGTTGAAGTATATTCAATTTAAACAAGTGAAGAAATATAACTTTGTGATTTCTCTGTTACCTAGATGTCTCAGTATTTTGCCAGTGCCAAAATTGAAAATAAAATCACTGGAATATTAGCTAAGAATTCTAAACAAACAGCTCTGCCCCCAATCCTCCGCAAATGAACTGGTTAGTCTGTTGTAATTTTGCAACCCCAGATCTAAAAAAAAGAAATCATGTAAATATCTCAACCTATACTAATTTTAAAATCTTCATTTTAGTTATCCAATTTCTTGTTTGTATTATGAAAAAGTATTCTGTGTTAAGTAAACAATTTTGATCTTTCCCCACTGAAAAGAATTTAAGTTGTACATTAGGAGCAACCTGAAAAAAAATTTGATTGAACATTGTTATTAGTTCTTGATTCTTAGGGTGACATTGTTTCTTACATGAAAACTGAAATGTGGAAGAAGTCATCCGTAGAATTGATACTGTGCCAATGTTATTCTTAGGGAGAATTTTGAATTCCTTCACTTCAATGAGTATTTGCACTGATGCAATATTTAGTGGGTTTTTTTGTTTATTTGTTTTTGTCTGCAGGACAATTGATATTTTAGAGCTGACAGAACAAGAAGAATTGCTGAAATTTCACTACCATACCCTCCGATTATATTCAGCTGTTTGTGCTTTAGGCAACAATAGAGTGGCCCATGCTATGTGTAGCCATGTGGATGAATCTCAGCTCCTGTATGCTATTGAGAATAAATATATGCCAGGATTATTACGTGCAGGATATTATGACTTACTCATTGACATCCATCTCAATACCTATGCAACTGCCAGGTTAATGATGAATAATGAATTCATAGTTCCAATGACAGATGAGACCAAGAGTATTACTTTGTTTCCTGATGAAAACAAAAAACATGGCCTCCCCGGCATAGGACTTAGCACTTCATTAAGGCCAAGAATGCAGTTCTCCTCTCCAAGTTTTGTAAGCATTAGCAGTGAGTGCTTTCAGTTCAGTCCTGAATTCCCTCTGGAAACCTTAAAAGCCAAAACCATAGAGATGCTGACTGAAGCTGTTCAGGAGGGCAGCCTCCATGTCAGAGATCCAGTTGGAGGTTCTACAGAATTTCTGTTTGTCCCTCTCATCAAACTCTTTTATACCCTCCTGATTATGGGAATCTTCCACAATGGGGATCTGAAACACATCTTACAGTTGATTGAGCCTCGGGTTTTCAAAGAAGCAGTGAGCCAGGAGGATGAAATTGATTTCTCAGATAAAGAGCTGAGTTCAGGCGAGCTCAAGTCAGAAGGAGAGGAAGAAACCAGAGGGGAACAAGTGCCAAAGGAAGGGCTTCTTCAGATGAAACTTCCAGAACCTGTGAAGTTACAGGTAACAATACTGCTATGGTAGTGGTTGTTCCCATTTCTTCACAAATACTTTTTTCTTTATTTGATCATTTCTGTTTCAAGGAATATAGCATTTTGATGTTATTTAAACAGAGAAGTAATTTCCTTAAGGAAACAACAGGATTGAGTGCCTTCCTAATGATATAAACTTGTTCACCATAGATCAAAGAACTGTTGTTTCATTAAATATGTCATTGAGAGTTACTTTCTCAATGATATTAACAGGGAATTAGTTGTTTTTATAGATCTACACAGAAAGGAAATCCCCTAGAAGCAAGGGGTAAATTAATTCTCTTATAACTTCAATAAAAGTTTTACATTTTATATGTCTGAGGCACATAAATCTCTTGCAGATGCCAGGTATTGCTGGTGTAGGATTTCTTCACATGTACTAAATGACAGCATTAAAGATTTCAGTTGCTTTATTTCAATAACATGTAAAAGAAAGATAGACATGGAACTGTTAGAACAAGTGCAGAGGAGGGCCACGAAGATGATCAAGGGACTGGAGCACCTCCCGTATGAAGATAGGCTGAGAAAATTGGGGCTGTTCAGCCTGAAGAGGAGAAGGCTGCGTGGAGACCTCATAGCAGCCTTCCAATACCTGAAGGGGGCCTATAGGGATGCTGGGGAGGGACTCTTCATGAGGGACTGTGGTGAGAGGACAAGGGGTAATGGGTTTAAACTTAAACAGGGGAGGTTTAGATTGGATCTGAGGAAGAAATTCTTTACTGTGAGGGTGGTGGGGCCCTGGAATGGGTTGCCCAGGGAGGTTGTGAATGCTTCATCCCTGGCGGCGTTCAAGGTGGGGTTGGACGTAGCCTTGGATGGCATGGTTTAGTGGGAGGTGTCCCTGCCCATGGCGGGGGTGTTGGAACTCGATGATCTTGAGGTCCTTTCCAACCCTTACTATTCTATGATTCTATGATTCTATGATTCTATGATTTATTAGCTTGACAACTCTTCTTTTTCTTACAATACTGTTTCTTAGATGTGTCATCTACTCCAGTACCTTTGTGACTGCCAAGTGCGGCACCGAATAGAAGCCATTGTAGCATTTTCGGATGATTTTGTTGCCAAGCTTCAAGAAAATCAACGCTTCCGGTACAATGAAGTGATGCAGGCCTTGAACATGTCTGCTGCTCTGACAGCTAGAAAAACAAAAGAATTTCGATCCCCACCTCAGGAGCAGGTACAGCTTTGAACAGGCATTTTACTTTTTGTTGTACTCTACATGTGAAGGAGCTCTGTTTGAATTCAAAGGTTTCCTTTTTTCTTTTAAGATTAATATGCTGCTGAACTTTAAAGATGATAAAAATGATTGTCCTTGCCCTGAAGAAATTAGGGATCAACTCTTGGAATTCCATGAAGACCTAATGACACACTGTGGTAAGTCTTGTTACTGAATGTTTTTACTTTTTAAATTATATTAACTTTACAATAATTTTCTAAATAATTTTACATAAGAAAAAGCAACTAAGCAGTCTATAGATTACACTATGTCAATTATAAATACTCTCAAATAAAGGTGCTCATCTTGTAGTCAAAACTAAGGAAATGTTCTTAGCCTCATATATGGTCAAACTAGAAGAGAATGCAGAATGTTTTGCTTCATGAGGGAAGAGTGGCCTTTTTTTTTCACCCATACAGAGTGCAGAAAATCAGACAACTAAAAACAGATGCAATAAGTTGAGAATGATGTAATGTCATGAAGAAACATCCTATAAAATTCAAGACTGCTAAAGAACTCCCCACAAACCCCTTGATTTTAGAACCTATATTGGAAACTAGAAAACAAAACAAAATTAAAAAAAAAAACAAAAAAAAACAGAAAACAAAACCAAAAACATTTGCATGATCTTTTTATTTTGAGCCTATTTTAGTGGGAGCAATAGGTATATGTCAAGGTTTATAATTCCTTTGCAATGTATGCTCTAATGAGTAAGCTTGAAAACATGAGAGGAATGAGCTGATGGGAATCCTGTGAAGTTCATCATAGGGAAGTGTTAAGTCCTGCATGTGGGCAGGAATAACTCCATGCAGCAAGTACAGGCTAGGGACCAAACTAGAAAGTAGCTTGTTAGGAAAGGACCTGGTGATCCTGGTGGACAGCAGAGTTAACATGAGCAACAATGGGCCTTATGTCCCCAAGGATAACGCAGTACAAGAGAGACATAGACAGACTGGATGAAGCCAGGGAGGAGCCATCAAAGATGATTAAATTCTTGGAGCATCTTTTGTACAATGAGGAACTGAGAGGACTACTGATTTTTTTAACTTGAAGAGAAAGCTCATGGGGGAAATGTAGTAATGCGTATAAACACCTGTTGGGTGGGAGGGATAAAGAAGGCTGAGCCAAACTTTTGTTAGTGGTGCCTAGTCACAGTGCAAGAGACAATGGGTACAAATTGAAATACAGGAAATTTCACTTTTTTCCTTTTTTTATGTATTTATTTTTACTGTAAAGGTGATGAAATTCAAGAACAGGTTTTCCAGAGAGGTTGTGGAGTCTCTACTTTAGGGGATAGTCAAAAACTGGCTGGACATGGTGCTGTGCAACCTACTCTATTTGAACTAGCTTTGAGCCAGGGAGCCTGGACTGGACAATCTCTAAAGGCTAATTCCAACCTCAGCAGTTCTGTGATTTTGTAAAGCTGCACATGCAAAGTTTTTTTATTTATTTTTTGCATTTTTATGCTTATTATTAGAATATCATGAAAGAGCTACTCTATAGTCAAGGTGGCTATTTTCTTCTGATTGGTCACTGGGAAGTATATTTGTTGCAACTGTAGTTCTTTCACTTCTATATGTTTTACCTAAAAATCTCCTAGTATTTGCTATTATCAGTTGAACCATACTATGTCAGTAGGGACTATATCTCCACTTCTTAACTATATATGTTCAAAACGCAGTCATCAGTGTTAGCATGAAAACATTCATACTGGGGGAGTTGACCACATATATATATCCACTAAATATTTCATGCATTATAACACACAAATTATGCAAAATTAAATTAACAAGATTGTATGATCCTTATCTGCAGTTTCTTGACTTGCGGATATGCCTGATCTGTACTAGTTCCAAACTGTTGTTTAAGCATATCCCATCTCAAACTCTTTTATAGTTCTAACAGAACATATATCCATTTCATTATGTTTGTACTTACAAGATACACAACGTATATGTAATATGTTTAATTTTATTCTCTGACTATTTAGTGTATATTTTTTGTTTCAGGGATTGAATTAGATGAAGATGGAACCTTGGATGGAAACAATGATTTAACCATTAGGGGTCGCCTCCTATACCTTATGGAAAAAGTTACATATCTGAAGAAGAAGCAAGCTGAGAAGCAAGTTGATGATGATGATAAGACATCCTGTAAGCAAAATTGAAACTGTGTATTGTGTCCTAATTCCAGAAGAGAAAAGAAGCATGGGAGGAAATTCTTCATGTATTTTCAGGCAAAGCCAGGTGTATTTTTAGTGCAACATCTGTGCACCTTAAAGTTTGTAGCTCTGATGTCAAGACAAGCTCAGGTGGAATTTTTATGATGGGCAGATTTACTTCCCCGTGGGATGCAGTGGAAAACTTTTTCTACTGGCTTATCCACCCTTGATCCTCTTTCAAATCAAAGTTTTCCAGAATGTATCTTGCTTTTTGTAAAATTGGTATAGACTTAATAATTGTAGCAAAGTCCTAATTATGATAACTTGCTTGTAAAATCAGGTGCAGCTGTATTTGCCTGAAGATTGCCAAATCAATGGAGCCTGCAATTGCACCATAATTTACAAAGCTGTGCTGAGGAGAAGCCTCCCCCTCCAATCTAAAAATCAAGATTTGCTGACTTTGATAGTTGATCTATTGTTTTTTCTGACATTTTCTATCTTTCCATCTTGATAAGAATCATTGTCAGTGGCATCCAAGTTTTGCACTTGGTGCCAACTGATTATAGAATTTTTTTTATTTTTTACTTGTCAGTGCTGATTTAATTGTTTGGGGGTTTTTGTTTTTTTATTTTGTTTTGTTTTGGGTTGTTTTTTTTTTTTTTTTTTTTTTTTTTGCTTTCAAATGTCCTAATTTTTCTGGCCACAAAGTTTAGGGGTTCTGACTTTGGTAAAAAAATGCTTTCTGTCATTGATTACACAGAATTCCTAGGGACACGGGCCTTTTAACTTGATTGCTAATGTAAGTGCCTACAGTTACAGGATGAGAAGATTTCTCTAGGGTATTTACAATAAGATTGCTTCTTAGCTGCCAGTTATTAGTGTTGGCGTAGTGTTCTTTAAGTGGAAGTATTTTCCTTCTCCTAAAAATGTGCCTTCTAGCTTTGCAGTTTATAACTGTTGCTTCTGTTATCAGGCCGCGGTAGCTAGACGCTAGGTCTATGCAGAATGTGGCAGTGAATCCTGCGGTTTCCTATTTTTTTTTCCTGTAGAAAGCTTAAAGCTCTACAAATCTAATTCGTCTCACTTATGTTAGTAGAAAGGTGGCATTATACTAAACTAGTTGAACAGTATTGTGGTGGCTAGGATGCTTGGGTTCTTCATTGCAAGCTAGACAATGGCCAGACCCACAGGTAGGTGGGATGCAGTATTGCAGTTATCAAAACAGGACCCAAATGACAGCCCGCTCATGTGATTCTTCACAAAACAAAACCAAAACTTTGTATTGTGTCCCTTCTTGTTATTTATTACAGTCCTTCTGAACTATCATTTTATCCCTTTCTTATTTTTGAAGTTTTTTTGTTCTAAAATGCTATGCTGTGTGACAGTGGAAACACCATTGGTACAGTGTTTGGACAGTAACAATAAAATGTGGTACTTTTACTCTTTTTGTCCCTTACTCTGTGTTAGCACATCTTAGCACAATCTCTCTGTTGTTAAACAATATGATTTCTGTAAACTCCTGTCCGTTCAATGTCTTTCTTTATGTAATTTTGTTTGTTTGAGTTTAGCCTGAAGTTACATCTAGTTTACTCCAAAATCATATTACTGTTTCAACACCTAGATTTCTAATTTTAAAGTATTTTTGATTTTATTTGAGTCTGCATCAGCCACCTCCTTCAATATCGGCATAGTTATTAGGCAGTTCATTGTACTTCAGGAGGGATTATCACATTTCACTTCTCAAATTTTCACTGTTACTGGCTTGACATGGAAATAAATTGGTTAATTATGTAAGTACTAAAGGTGAAATTCTCCAGTGTGTAACTATCAGAATATATCAAGAGAATCCCACAGTGATCTGACAGAGTCTTGCAAACCTGAATGTAGAAGTTCCCTGAGATGGGAAAAAGAATATTATTCAATTTTCTTTATCAAATAATTTGTCTTGACTGTTAGTTCATTAGTAATTTTTCAAAGCAGTAGTCTCAAATCTTAACTGACATTATATAGTTTGCCTATAAGACTTTTCAAATATAGAGAGAAATATATCCCAATTAATAAAGATTGATTAATAATTAATTAATTAATTAACGAAGATTGTCAGTGATAATACCAGATACAACTTTCTTGCTTAATCGGAGACTGATTTTAAAATACACAAATGATGATTTAATTTCTGCTTCTTTTGAAGTACCTTTGGTTTTGGCAAAGGACTAAGTTAAATTATCCATGTTTTGTACATGGATACAGAGTTTACATATGTAAATCAATAATAGAGGATTTACATGTGCTGCCAGTATATTTTTCCAATCTTACTTCATAATAGCTATAAAAACCCATCAGACCTGAATTCCTGGAAAAGTCTTGAAAGCATAATATAGAAATAAATCTGATGACTTTGTGAGCGTCTTGTAAGTCGTCGTAATCATTTGTTAGCAGATTTGTTTTCTGTACTTTAATTTTTAAATATAGGCTTTTGCTTCTGAGATGCTTCTTCTCCTGTGCTATTTTATTTTCCTTTAATAGTCTGCTAAAGAAATACAGAGGAAAAAGGTGCTTCTTAAGAATTTAATTTATTCAATTTATGTTGCATAATGAGTTTTGAGGGACTACCAGTGGAAAGATGAGCAATTTATGATGATTTTGTGGTTTATGCATTTTCTTACAGCTACTCTTCAGCAGCTGATTTCAGACACAATGGTACGCTGGGCCCAGGAATCTGTGATAGAAGACCCGGAGTTAGTGCGGGCTATGTTTGTATTACTACATCGCCAATATGATGGTATTGGTGGCCTGGTGCGAGCCCTGCCAAAGACCTACACCATAAATAGTGTGTCTGTGGAAGACACAATCAATCTTCTGGCATCCCTTGGCCAAATTCGTTCCTTGCTTAGCGTCAGAATGGGGAAGGAGGAAGAGAAACTTATGATTCGTGGATTAGGGTAAATAAGTGGAGTATAGTATCTTTTTATTTACTGATATTTGTTGTTATTTGCTGTCTGGTTATTGCCAAGGTTATACAGGAAGCTGGAATGTGAATAGTCTGTATGCATGTAAATGCAGACACTGAGTTATGTAGTATCTTCAGTTGTAAGATACTTTGCAACAATGCATGTATCATTTTTGGAGAAAAACAAATGTAAGATTGTGAGAAAAGTTGAAAACTGGTATATGTGATGTTTTATGATATCGTAAAATATATCTTGTGACCATATTTTAAACGGGTATGATTGTGTGGAATTGTATTAAGAAGACTGTCCATTTTATATGAGTGCTGTGTATCTGTTGACATGTACAACTCCCCAAGCAGTCAACTAATAGAGTTGTGTCTACAGGTGTCTGTACATATGCTATCTTTTTATTGCACTGAACGTAGTTTGCACTATTTGAACTATGAATTGGTTCACCCAATCTAGTTTTTCCTGATTATGTGATTAATAATATTGAAATATAGCCTAATAAAGAGTACAGTTGGAGAAAACAGTAAAGAAAACATGATCCTGTCTACTAGCAAAGAGTTTGGGTTTTTACTCTATTTTCAAAAAGAGATCTTGTGAGATTAAACATCAGCTAGAGCAATGACAATGATAGCAATATATAAAGAATGCCAGGAATGCAAGGAGAAGAGAAGCTTTTGTTGTGCAAAGCACTTTTTTCTTTTTTTTTTTTTTTTTTGAGCTGACTGAAAGCCTCAAATATCCAAATAATGTCTACACATAATTTTGTAGTGTCATTATGAACAATGCCTATGAACAATGCCTACTTCCAAGCTTGCCAGCAGGTTCCATCAATATTCTCATTATGTTTCAGTGTTCAGTGTACTCATGCTAAACCTTTGGCAAGAGGGAAAGTCCACCGTCTGTCAAAAGACACAAAATACTGGCATTTCAAAATCTTTGTACTTCAAATTTATGTTGTCACACTTCACATAAACTAGTGAAGTCTAAAATGAGTGGAGGCTCATTTTAGTCCAGTGTAGGCTTTGCGGGGGAAGAAAGATCATCTAATATTTCTGGGAGATACTGGAAGTCAGAAACTCTGATAGTGATACCTACATCAGACATTGCATGGATTCTCTTGCATGACTGATAGTATGAATTTGTAGCTTGTGGAATGATGGAAGACTACTCTTCTCCTTGCATCCTTTGTAAGACTGAAATTTTCCTTGCTTGATCACAGGAGTTTTAGCTGAGGGGGGAAAAAAAAAAAAAAAAAGGCAGGAAAAAAGAATTTTAGATCTGGAATGACATTCCTATTGGAAATAGAATACTGTCCTACCCTGGTGTAATCAAGTAGTGTTTAGGGCAATAGCTATAGCATGGGAAAAGAAAGGTCAAGGTTCTTCCACAATGTGCGTAGAAAAAAAGAGTATGAGGATTGATTGGAGACTCAATCTGGAAAAGTCCCTGAGGTAATTTTTCACCTCAAGTGGTGAAGAATGGTACAGTAAATCAGCATTGTAAATAAACACAATAGGTAAACTATTGGTGCATAACATTTTAATCCAATTTTTTATTTTGTTTTCCTGTAGAGACATCATGAATAATAAAGTATTTTACCAACATCCAAATCTCATGAGAGCTTTAGGCATGCATGAAACTGTCATGGAAGTGATGGTAAATGTGCTTGGTGGAGGAGAATCCAAGGTAATGCAGTTCACTGTTAGAAGACAGAGCATAAATATCAGTGTGATAATGGGCTGTTACATAAGTAATCTTCTGTGAGTTTTATGCCTGTTAGAGTTTGAGCTCCAGTCTGTTTTTATTTGCTTCTTAGGAAATCACTTTCCCAAAGATGGTGGCAAACTGCTGTCGTTTTCTATGTTATTTTTGCCGCATCAGCAGGCAGAATCAAAAAGCTATGTTTGATCATCTTAGCTATTTATTGGAAAACAGCAGTGTTGGCCTTGGTAAGTAATCAGTGTGTCTTTTGAGATTCTAAACCAAAACTAAAATCTTAAAACTGTCTGCTGATTTATATATATATATATACACGTTATATATAAATAAAACCACTTGTGTTTTTCTGCATCCTTTGCACACTCTGCTTGTGTTGAAGTTTCTCCTTTACTCAGTACAAAATTGTCTTCATTAACTGTACTGCTAACTCCAAACAAAGTGCTGACAGTAGGGTTGGGGTAATTTAGTATAGGCTTTTTTGCATGTGCCTAGCCATTCAGAGGGAGTTGGTGACTAGTTGCACGTTTTGAGAATAAAATCTTATTTTGATGAAAAGAATCATAAATAAGTTTTGGCAGCATTTCATTAGGGCTTTCTTCTCACTTCTCAGGCTTACTTCTCACTTCTCAGGCTTATTCCTTTGCACTTTCTTATGTAGATCGTTCAGTATGCCCCTATGGCAGTGGGAGGAATACAGAGCTCATTTGCCTGGGTATGCATATATAGATGTCCAGAAATGAACCTTGACATTTTCTTAAAATGATAGCCTTTTGAGGTGTTATAGAGGAGATACATTTACCCTTTATTTACTTGGGATTGAGAATATATAATTATTTAGACTCAGCATAGTAATTTTTTTTGCATGATCACAAATTCCTTATTAATATATAAGTAGAGGACAGGAGCATAAACTGAAAAACATTTTGAAAAGAAAGTGCTGAAATCAAATGTATTTGGAGTGTTAATATGAAAATCTTAACTTTTTCTAATGCTATAATTACTGCCGTTTTTTAAAGAAATAGAAAACATGCAATCTTACATTTTAAAGTTATTGTCTATATCACTGTATTTGCCAAAACATCAGTGTGTTAGGTATAAAATCCCTGCTAACTTTTCCTCAAAACAAACCTGTGTCAGTTTGGAGAACTAGAAAGAATGAGATCTTAAAGCATGTGATGAGAATTAAGTGATAATGAGTGTGTAAGAAAAGTTGTTTCTAGCTTGGACATTACATTATATTTCAGTTTCATGTCAATGTCAAATTTCATGCAAATGCACACTCATTTGAAGTGATATAAATGATATGCTTATAATGTGCTAACTAATAACAAAATTTTGTATTTTATTTTCAAAGATAGTTACTGTATTTACTGTGAATTTGTTGGGTTTTTACTAAGTTGCTGTTGAAATTAAATGTTGTTTTAACAGCCTCTCCTTCTATGCGAGGATCAACTCCTTTAGATGTTGCAGCAGCCTCTGTGATGGATAACAATGAACTTGCTTTAGCATTAAGGGAGCCTGATTTGGAGAAGGTTGGTAGGTTCTTCATAAAACAGTTGTTTTTTTTTTACCTGTAGGGAGGGGACAATTCCGGTTTGTTGAAGTAATCAAAATCCAAAATTCTAAGAATTATGTGGGAGTTTTAGGTACCTGTCAGAGGAACACTATTAGGATCTGATTGATTGTTCTTTCTGCTGGTGATCTGGATGGTTGAACTGAGTTTATGGGTATTACGTACACAGCTGTAACCAAAAGGAATTTTCTCAGGGGCAGCTCTTACTTTTGGAATAACGAAGTCTATGCCCAACAAAATTTCATTGCTAGAATCTTTTATTGTTGTTCTGTCTTGATGATGTCATGCGGTGGTGGCATAATGCAGTAGTTGTTACCAGAAGTCTTGTGATGACTTGTTACAATAAACAAGAAATTTTCATAGAGATATCTATCTGTATTTTTTCTTAACATTCCTGCTTTAGAAAAGATTCAAGGAATTGTGATTAATTAGGCTAAAGAATAAAAAACTCATGAGAGAATGTGACAGTTGTGTAGAATATGTAAATTGCTGCCTCAGTAAGGAATAGAATAATAGTTACTATATCAGTAGCAGATAAGAAAAGCAACTTAAATAATGGAAAGACGGATCTAAGGTAGACACTAATCTTCAATCTTTCTGATGGAAAGTAAGGCAGTTGATGCATTTCCCAATTTGTTATTGAAGACCTCCAATTTTGGAGATGCTATAACCTTTGTAGGAAAGCATCTGTCAGGAGTAATGTAAGTGTAGATGAGCCTGTTTTTGGAATAGGAAGATGCATTATGCATGTTTAAAAGGCTATTTTTAAACTTACCATTCTTATGAATGGTCAGCAAAAAGAAGCTGTCTGAACCAGTTGAATACTTAACTTTCTTACATTTCAGAAAGGTGAGGGCAAACTGAAAACTGGGTTACAAGGAGTGTTACTGCTGCATGTTTAAAGGAAAGGAAGAAAAAGAGTGAAAAGAAAAGGTTAAAATCGAAGAGTAGACCTGTGGGTTACATTAGAAGATGTGTTTTCAAATAGAGATGGTGTGTAGTTTCAGAAAATTACAATTCACTAATTCATAACACTTAGGATTGCAAGAGAAATGAGATATGGATAGCAAAGCAGTGATTTAGAGGGATGAAAAATGGAACTGAGTTAAGAACAGTCTTGAAGTTAATTGCAGAAGTAGGAAAAGACTGGGAAAATGAACTGAGAAAGAGACTGCTCTTCTGGTTTGCCCAAAGTACTGTATGATTTTGTCAGGGATAATAGAATGTGGGCATCATATCCAAGACAATATATGAGGATGCTTCTCTTTGAAACTATGTCTTTTTCACAATTAATACCTTTTTCATCTTAACTTGCTTGTAGGTGGTTCGCTACTTGGCTGGGTGTGGATTGCAGAGTTGTCCTTTATTGATTTCTAAAGGCTACCCAGACATCGGATGGAATCCAGTTGAAGGAGAGCGATATTTGGATTTTCTTCGTTTTGCTGTTTTTTGCAATGGTAGAGTAGAAGCCTATAAAATTTTTAACTTCTTCTAATAGTCAGATGAGTTTTTTATTTAAAATAGTAATACAAGTCAACTTGGCAAGTTACTGTAAATTTAAAGGACAATTTGCAGAAGGAGTAGAATTATTCAAGACAAGCACTAACTCAGGTGCCTATTTCACAAGTCACATAGGGTCCTACGAGCCTATGCCCAGTTTTTTAGATCCAACTGTAGTCTTTGAAATGCTCACATCTCTTTTGAAAGGCAGATTTCTAAGTCTTCTTACGATAAAACTCATGCTAGACATAGTGGAAATCCCCAGTCTTTTGATGAAGATTTAGATAGCCCAATTTTAAGGTTTAGCAGCTATATTGGTCCCCTAATTAACTCTCACTTGGCTGTGAGTCTGTACTACAAATTAGTATCTTCAGTTATGATTTAAAGATCCTTTAGTACGTAGTTACTTCTGTGGTCCTATGTAATGTTTTAATTATATCACGTTTTATTTCACAGCTATTTTTACAATAATAGACGAGTATTTTTGTGTGCTTATGTAACTGTGTCATGATATTTAAAGTTCCTTGTAGTTAAAAGTATATACTGATGCTCTTTTTTATACCTTTTTTAAATTATATTTCAGAACTGGTTTTGATGTAATCTTAAATACTGGTATTTTTTCTGTGTGGTAGGAGAGAGTGTGGAGGAGAATGCTAATGTTGTAGTCAGGCTGCTTATCCGTCGACCTGAATGTTTTGGTCCAGCTCTAAGAGGAGAAGGAGGCAATGGTTTACTTGCTGCCATGGAGGAAGCAATACAAATAGCAGAAGATCCAACAAGAGATGGACCTTCCCCAAGCAATGGATCTAGTAAAACCCTGTAGGTGCAGTGGAACTGCTTTCATTGCCATCATTTTTGTTTATTTGTGGTATTTTAATCTTAGTTGTGAAATGTCTTGTTTGTTTAATATGTGAATTATAAGCTGGATTCTTCCTTGGATTCTACGGAGAGTAGAGATTAATCTTCTACCAAATAGTGCTTCCTTGCCCTGTTAAATTAACTGCCTCTAAATATTAAATCCTTTTTAGAATTCTTTTTGTTGTTTGCCAGTCAGTTAAGAATCAATCTTCTGCTGCAAAATGAGACAGATAAATGGTAATGAAGCAGATGTTACTGCATTCATTTAGGGGGACGTTCCATTCTGTGTTATTCTGATAAAAGTCCATCAGTTACCAGGAAGCTACTGTAAACTCTTGCATCTATAAGCAGATTTTCTTTTTATTGCTGATATAAAAACTTTGTGTTTTTTAGTCTTTTAATTATTTTAACATTTTAACTAAATACAGTGAAATGGAAGAACAAGAAGATGATACTATTCACATGGGAAATGCAATAATGACTTTTTATGCTGCTTTGATTGATCTCTTAGGACGTTGTGCCCCTGAAATGCACGTAAGTTTAATGTCTTCATGCATTGTTAAATACAGGCATTGTTGTTTTACTCTCTATTTGGTGGTTTGCTGTTTGGTTTTTCACGCTAGCATATTATCAGGTATTAAAGCAGTGGTATGATTGCATAGTATTTTAATGTAAATAATGTGTTGATCTGCTCATTTGCAAGGAATTTCTGTAGACTGTTCTGTAGCTGGTCTTTTTAAAGGAATTATTCCATTGTTTTTCTTATTACAGTTCACTGTGGTTGGTATTCAACAACATTTTGTAATGAATATTGTTTGATTGTCCATTAGGAAAATCAAACTCCTCAAATTTCCCTATTTATTGTGATGGAGTGATTGATTTTTTTAAAGCCATGTTTTTATTCTCTTCATATACTGATTTAAACATACTGTTTAAATTGCATATAAAAGAGTAAATATTATAGGACATTAATCTAAAATGTGGGAATAAACATTGTCCCTGGACATACACATCAGTATCTTTATTCACACCAACAAACCATCTCAAAGGTAAGATGTCACTTTCAGCCATTAGATACAAAGAATTAGACACTGTAAAAACCAAGCCCTTACCACTTAGCCCCTAAGAGCTTGAAACTAGTTGACAATATTTGTTCTTTATGATTCAAAATAGAATCATAGAATCATAGAATAGTTAGGGTTGGAAAGGACCTTAAGATCATCTAGTTCCAAACCCCCTGCCATGGGCAGGGACACCTTCCACTAAACCATGCTATCCAAGGCTATGTCCAGTCTGTCCTTGAACACCGCCAGGGATGAAGCATTCACAACTTCCCTGGGCAACCCATTCCAGGGCCTCACCACCCTCACAGTAAAGAATTTCTTCCTCATATCCAATCTAAACTTGCCTCTTTTAAGTTTGAGCCCATTACCCCTTGTCCTCTCACTACAGTCCCTAATAAAGAGTCCCTCCCCAGCATCCCTATAGGCCCCCTTCAGATACTGGAAGGCTGCTGTGAGGTCTTCACGCAGCCTTCTCTTCTCCAGGCTGAACAGCCCCAATTTTCTCAGCCTATCTTCATACGGGATATCTTCCTCTTCTTCAGAAATTCTTGCTTCATACTTTCTCATTTCACACTGAAGTGTGCCTTAATTCATATAGATCAGTATAGCTCAGTATCAGATTTGTGCGGAGATTGATGACTTGAGAAAGGAGAGAGAGACCCATTTAATAAGGTCAGTGTATGAACCGTTGTATTCTCTCTGTCTCACTGCCTTTTGTTATGATTTATCCAGGACAGAAAAACTGGTGTTCAGCTAAGGAAAATCTGCTTTTGCTCTCCTCTTCACCTCCTTCTGTGTGTTACTTTCTTAATGGTTTGTTCACCTGTTACGTAACGTTCATTCTGAAAATGAACTTAATCTTATTTAGTACTCAAGCATCTGGATTTCTGGACTTTGCACATTTGCATCCAAAATACAGCAAGTAAATACAGATTGTGTGAAATTTACATTAAAAATTATAATGTGATTTTGAGAGCGGTCACTCTTGTGTATCTGTTTCAGAATTTTTTCAGAACATGGGCACGTATAAAAGGTAAAAAGAAGACCTTGTTAATTTTTGTTTGTCTTTTTCTTAGCTAATCCATGCTGGTAAAGGGGAAGCCATTAGAATCAGATCAATTCTGCGATCTTTAATTCCACTGGAAGATTTGGTGGGAGTAATTAGTATTCCTTTCCACATGCCAACTATAGCTAAAGGTAAAATGGTTATTCTACTTCTTTTTCTCCCATCCCATTCTTATGTTTTGTAATTTAATGACATATTGATACTCATACTTCTCTCAGTATTTAAAAATGTCATAGAAATCAGACTTCGAATCAGAAATCAGAATTAGAAGAGAAATAGTGTATTTAAAACATGCATCCTAAACTTTTCTTCATGCTATAAGTGATAATTCTGTGTACTCTTTAATCACTGATGTAAATCCCATTAATTTAAATTGACTCATGAAAATCTATTACAACTTTAAAAAGAAATTTAAAATGTATACTTTCTATTTTTCTCTTTTCTTGATAACATAATCCTTAGCTTTTGCTTTTCTAACCCTATCAGTTGTTTCTAGCAGGTCTTTCTAAGACACCAGAGTTGTTCTTCAGCAACTATGGTGAAGTTATAGGTGTGACATACATACACAAATGCACTTCTTTGTGTTTTCTGCCTAGATAGAATTAGTTGCAATAGTGGGAGCTATGTGAGCATCAATATAAAAGGGAAAGGAAGTATACCTGATTTTTGGGGTATCTGAAGAGAGAACATTATAATTGCAGCATGGATCATCTAGGGACTTACAGCACAGGAATGAGCAATAAGTTATAGTAGAAGAAAGGAAAAAAAATCCTTCTGTTACAACGTTATTTGTTCCAAATCATGATAGATCTGTAGGTGATATCTCAGTAGCAGAGAGTACAGCTCATGGATTGATAATTGTTTAGTTTTGGAAATGAAAGTATCAAAATTTAAAAATATTTCAATGAATTGCTATTGGAAGTTTTCAGGTATGGAGGATTTTTTAGTGCAAACTTAATTCATCGTCATATATTACAGCTATTCCATGCAGAATTGTATTTTTTTACTTTTGGTCTGCTTCTTCGAAGAACTAGGCAGTTCTGTAAATGAATTAGTAAGTTTGGGGTACTTACCGTGTTAGAATATCAACTGATAAGAATCCATTAATATGCAAAGTATGAACAGAAAAACATGTATGGACTTTGAAGTCTATCTGGATAGAATTTACCTTATGCATTCCTTTTCAGTTGACTGCAGATGCGTTTCCTTTGTGTAACAAAACCATGGGGAAAATGCTTAGATATTAACAGACTCATAACCTCTGACAAGTAGTAGCGCGTCTGCTGGTGAAGGATGATCCTTGTCATTGAAGTCTTATTTCTTCCTTTTAGATGGTACTGTGGTGGAACCTGACATGTCTGCGGGGTTTTGCCCAGATCACAAGGCAGCCATGGTTTTATTCCTTGACAGGGTCTATGGAATTGAGGATCAGGATTTTCTTCTGCACCTTCTTGAAGTTGGCTTTCTGCCAGATCTTCGTGCTGCTGCTTCTTTAGATACGGTAAGGCATCTAAATCAGTTCTTATTTCAGTTCCGTTATCTTACTGAACACTGCAGTACTTTTTATTCCCTCAAAAACCCATCATTTATTTCTTCATGTTGTCTTCTGCATTTTTCAAATGCTGGATGAGCTGCCTGTTGCTGCTGAGCTTTGAAAATACTTGAAGAACAGTGAAGAAGCATTCTCCAGTATTGTGCTCACTTAATAAGAGCCGCCATTGATACCCATATACGTGAGACATACAGTGCTTTCCCCAGGAGATTTTCTGAGCTTGTGCTGTGGAAAAGAAAATCCAATAAGCTGCCAATGAACCATGTTACTGAGAGCCTTTTTCCAGAGACATACAGGAAGTGTTAATCCCTATGCATTTGTTACGGACATCTACATTGGTACTTAGGAAATCGTTGAAATTTTGGTTTAGTTTCTCCTCAATATTGCTGCCTTTTTTTTTGAGGAGTCTTATTCCCATCTATTTTTTATTAGCTGTATTGGTCCAGAAGGATCAGATTGAGAGAGCTTATGTGAGGACTAAGACATGGACTTTGATTTCCCTATTTGACATTTTATGTCAGCATTTTCTGAAAGTAATTGTGCTGTTGTTTATGAAAGAGCAGGTGAGAATTTTTTCCTCGCTTGGAAGTTGGGCTGGGTTGTAATGCAGAAACATATTGAGTTTTGTAAATGCAGACTTGACTGGTATCACCTGGTTTTGGAGTGTTTTGTTAAGCAGCTGTGACCTAGTCCTGAAAATTGTTTGGGCTTTGAATGGCTACCTTTAGTATTTGTACTTTTTTTTTTTGTTAAAACAAACCAAAAGCCCTCTATGAGACTTTTGAAAGCAGGAAAAGAAGCTAGGCATCCATCTCCCAGTACGTGTCAAATACTCATTTGTGCGTTTTGGAAATTTTCCTCTATTTAACTACTACAAATGAAAACCAAGTTCTTTTCATTTGTAACAACATTGATGAGACAAATTTAATTTCTATCCCTTTTAATTCCTAGGCTGCTTTAAGTGCTACGGATATGGCTTTGGCTCTGAATCGGTACCTTTGCACAGCAGTCTTGCCTCTGTTGACCAGGTGTGCTCCTCTTTTTGCTGGCACAGAGCACCACGCATCTCTCATCGATTCCTTATTGCATACTGTGTACAGACTCTCAAAGGGATGTTCTCTTACCAAAGCTCAGCGAGATTCTATTGAAGAGTGTTTACTGTCTATCTGTGGGTAAGATAATACTTCTGGTGTGCAGGAATGCTAATTGATTATGTAACCTCTGATATTTGTAATACAGGCTTGCAGCACTATGCCACCAACAGCCTAATTAAAGTAGTTTCTTCTTTCTCTCTCCTTTTTTTTTTTTCTGGCAGATCATTGTGATATTTTTATATGCTCTGTATTCAGTTTGCAGCTTTATAAATCACTAAATCACTCATATTCAGTTCTCAATTATTTTGATGTCACCAAGTTTTTAGATAAAATACTTGGTGGTTAAATATAAGAGTGTACTACAAAAAGATAAAGCTCTGGAAATTTAGAATTGTGTGTACACTGTAGTGCCATTTAAATACTTTAAGCTGTACAGATTGACAGTATGGTTGATGATCAGTAGATTATACAGTTTGAGATGTTTGTTTATGTTGCGTTACATTTGAAATCCTAATCAGTGACTAGTATTGTTATACCTCATTATTGACACATATAAGACAAAATTTTTTCTGTGTATTGGCAGTCTCAAAAACAGTTGATTGTTATCTAATTTTTTTAAAAAGCCTACAGGCTCAATCATCAGAAGTTGATGAGGCATTTATGAATTAAATTTCTAATTGAAGTTAGCATTTAGGCTTTCAAATCACCAGAGATTTTTTTTTTTAATATTTCACCATATTTTTTTTCATAATATGGAAATGTGTTAAGAAATGTCAGAAATTTATATTATAGTACTGTAAAGAAGTACTGTATAGCATTTCTTTATAAAATATATCACATTGACCATTACATATATATATATATAACCTTGATAAAAATCAATAAAATATGCCAGTGTTGGTTATTTATCTGTTCATTCCCTGCTAACATAGATGCTATACCTATTTGTTCTGTCCTTCCAGTTACTGCCCACTGTTGCATGTCTTGTTTAGTACACTTAATGAGTTAATGTTCTTATGCCTTTATTAGTTTCTAGGATATTTTTAAGAGCCATTGAGATACATTTAAAGAAATTAACATTATAGCCTTTTCTCAAGAGCAAGAGATGATCATAATACACAATATCAAAATTCACTAGAGTTTTTACTGATTGTCTATAGATCAGATATTTTCTCTGCTGCTTTAAAGCATTTGTTTTGCAGCCTGTATGCACTTGTTTGTTTTCTTTTGGACATGTTTTTTTCAGTACCATGAGTAAAATCCTGTTACTTTAGGAATTTGAAGAATTTTAATGGCATACAACAAACAGGTTGCTTTAATGCGTTTATTATTTGCACAAGACTGTTTTAATACACCCTTTTGAAATGGTTTGTCTGCTTTTAGGCAGTTGCGGCCCTCCATGATGCAGCATTTGCTGAGAAGACTAGTGTTTGATGTTCCTCTATTAAATGAACATGCAAAGATGCCTCTCAAGGTAAAAGTTATTTTATTATTCAACAGCATTCCTTGTAAAACTACCTTTTCTCTTGGACAAATTTAAAATAAATAAATAAATAAATATATTAGCACTCACATGTTGTCCAAAAGCAAACCTGAAGCCTCGCCATTGTGTAACAGAATTTATTTTGAAATAAACATTTTCAAATATATCTTAGACTCTCGGAATCCATATTTCTGAGGCACCTCTGGTTCTACATGAATGATAAAACTTCTGTCTTTTTACATTGTATGTGCATGTAAGTCATTACCTCACATTTTTTTAATAATCTGACAATTTAAATAAGTAGTAAATAGATAAGAATAGATTACCTAAATCTAAAGATACATAAATGCGTTATATGGATAGGGTCTTTTTTTTCTGATACGTGAAACGTATAACAATTGCAAAGCATTGAGGTTATTTTTCCATCTTGGCATTTGTTCTGGCTGAAGGAAGGGAATCTTAGAATAGAATAGATTCATAGAACAGTTAGGGTTGGAAAGGATCTTAAGATCATAGAATCATAGAATAGTTAAGGTTGGAAAGGACCTTAAGATCATCTAGTTCCAACCCCCCTGCCATGGGCAGGGACACCTCCCACTAAACCATGCCATCCAAGGCTATGTCCAACCTGGCCTTGAACACTGCCAGCGATGGAGCATTCATAACTTCCCTGGGCAACCCATTCCAGTGCCTCACCACCCTTACAGTAAAGAACTCCTTCCTCATATCCAATCTAAACTTCCCCTGTTTAAGTTTGAACCCACTACCCCTTGTCCTGTCACTACAGTCCCTGATGAAGTGTTATCAGCAAACTTTACTGAATGACTTGTAATATTTTGCCAACATGTTTTTGCAAAGTGATGTTGAAACAATTCTCTTCTCTGAAGAACTGTGAAAATAAACTCCGAATTAAAATTCCAGTTAAGTGTTTTTAGCAAGATCTATCTGTGACTTGGGGAAATCTGCTTCTGAAGAGGTCTAGTTTTTTCACTTTGCTCTTGCCAGAAATTTTGTTTTTGAGGTAGACTTTACTGACAGATTCACAATTAATTTTTCTTCTTCTTCTCTGTTATTCAGGGACATAGAGGACATATTAAGTGGAAAATTTATGATGTTTTAGTTTGGCAAATGCCCAGTAGCAGGTCCTTGCACCATTTGAATCTCTGATAATCTAGAATATTGTAGCCACTTCAGAAGAAAGTATCCCTGAAATGTGTATTTAATGAAATAGAGGGTGAGAGAATAAAGGTCCTCTGCCAGTTGTAGATAGAGGGCAAGACGGTAGACTAATAGCAGGTTTTACAACTCACTGAAGAGATGAGTCACACTGGGAGTTATTGGTGAATAGCTCTTGGATATGTAAATAACAACTGGGAAGTAGGTGTAATCATGATTCTACTGTTTTACATACCAAACACCAGTGTTTGGAAGACTGGCATACAGATGGAGCTAAATTCTTGGTTCAGCTGAGCTGTCAGGAGCTTTTGTGGTGCTGGGGAAGATTATCCTCTGTCACATGTGCTTTGCATATGCCAGTAATGTTGAAAGAAAGAACTGATCATTCTGTGTGTATATCCACCAGTGATTTAAAGAACAAATACATGGCTTCCTGACAAAAAGTTAGAAATTTTTCTGGCAGTGTCTGTGTAATGGTTGAATGCCAGAATGGAACTACATCAACAGTTATATTTTATTTGCTTCCAAAATATGTTCTGTTTTAGTTGCTGACAAACCATTATGAAAGATGCTGGAAGTATTATTGTTTGCCAGGTGGATGGGGTAACTTTGGTGCTGCCTCAGAAGAAGAACTTCATTTATCCAGAAAGTTGTTCTGGGGTATTTTTGATGCTTTGTCTCAAAAGGTAAGTAATTTTACTATCTATCTACTACTTTAAAAGCCTTTCTATAGAAACTCTTCTTTAATCTGTCAATTTTCACCCATCTTTTAGCAACACTATATTATCCACTTTAAAGGGAAAAATAAGGGCCTTAGTAAGTTTAAATCTTCCTGTTCTAGCTTCCACTTTAATGTAGGTGTACCATTTTGTCTGCTCTTTAAAAATCCCTATGTAGTTAATAAAGTAATTTTGAGATGCATCTGCAGACGTCAACTGCACTCCAAAGCCTTAAAAGCAAATTCAAGCTTCTGCAGTTGAATGAAAATTGCACTTTTCTACCTCACACATTATCTTTAAACGAAGAGCATAGTCCTTTGCTTAGGAGTTGTAGTTTTATCACACTTGAATCAATTCTATGTTGGACAAAAGCTTGTTAGTACACCTTTGGTATGTATTTATTGTTAATTCTGTGTGTATTTTTAACCAACCTGCTTAAAAGGAGTTTTCAAATATAGGTATTTAGAAATGCTATGCATATTCCTGTACTATGTTCTCTTCCCAGACATTAGAGAGAAGCTTAATCAATATTGTATAATACGCTTTTGGCAGTCAGTTTCCTTGATTTTCAAAATAGAATTCAATTTCCCACTGCATAGGAAAGCCATTCTGTTGTTGCTTGTTTCACATACAGCTATATCAGTTTCAGAAGTGATACTGATAGCTTCCATTCACTACTCACTTTCTGTCCCCTGTGTGTTCCACAGAAGTATGAACAAGAGCTCTTCAAATTGGCTTTGCCTTGTTTGAGCGCAGTTGCAGGGGCCTTGCCTCCAGACTATATGGAATCAAATTATGTCAATATGGTGGAAAAGCAGTCTTCAATGGATTCAGATGGGAACTTTAATCCTCAACCTGTTGATACATCAAAGTAAGGAATTATTTTGTTGTAACTAGTTTTGGGCTTTTTTTTTATCATGAATATGTAAAAGAGGGATGGAGTCTCTTTTGATGTGAGCTTTTAATCTTTTCTGGATGCTTTTCTTCTATGTAAAATGGAAATTAATTTTTATTTATGTGTTACTTTAAATAATTTGAAGCAGCAAATATCCAGTTACATAACTAATTTCTTGGTCAACCTAGAATATTTTAAATGCCTAAAAATTTTCAGCCTGAAGATAGAACTGTCCAGTTAGTTACCCTTGTATATCCGCTGCAAACAAACCAGCATGTTTCTAGGAGCAGAAAAAGTAGACTAGTCTACATCATCGCTGTCATTACTAACATGTGCCAAGACGCACAATTCAAGTTTGTCAGTGACAGTATACTTGCAGAAAATGATGATGATGATACATTCATATAATATCTTTTTACTATGATTCATGGGGAATAGAGTGGAAAAATCTTCATTTCCTTTTGAGTCAGGCTTTGACCATGCTCTTTTAAGTGGATTAGCCAGACAAAGCACATACCTGAATTCTTCTGTCCTGATTTTTGACTATGGACAACGCCCCATTCTTCTTTGTACAGAATAGTCTTACAGCAGTGTGGTTATGCAGTAACCACATTGAAAAATGCCACTTGTGAGACATTTGCTTCAATTGCCTTTGTGAGCTTTCTGTCTTTTATTAACATTCAGAACACAGAATGCCATCAATAGGTTGATACCTTTGTTACAGCATGCTTGTATATGTATGCACATTGAATTATGGCAGTAAAAGCCATAATTTATGCTGTACACCAGTGACCATTAAAATTCATGTCTAAGATGTATTTAAGATACATGAAGATCTAACAGAATTTATCTTAACAGAATTTAGTAAGGATAGTATACTGCCATATAGCTAATTAAAGATTACTTTGTCTGATATCCTTTCAGTGGAAAATTGCAAATAACCAGAATGTAGTTGGAAACCTCAGAAAATATTGTGTAACTACCTAAATCATCAGTCACCTCATTGTGATACATGTCAACAGTTCTGTGATGATTCAAGACAAAGAAAGCACTATTATCAGTGTCGCTTCCAGCCTGTTATTTTAACATGAAGGTCTTGCATCACATTGCTTACTAGTGCTGGACCTATTTATATGAAGCTGTAGATAATATGACCTTATTGAACTTGTCAATTTATTGCATTTCTGAAATGCATTATACCATGAGTAGAGTTCATCTCAAATACACACTTTCAAACAGTAAAAAGCCTGATGATCATGATGGATGAATATTTTTCTGACCTTTGTGTGTGATTAGGCTCTTGAAACCGTGACTGACATAGTTTTGTTTTATATTCCTGCTTTTCCCACCCTGTGACTGAAGGTTAAAACAGGCTCTTCTACTTTGCAGTAGATGGCAGTGTAACACCTCTGCTATTAAAATTCTTCATAGGAAGGAAGACTTTGCTATTTCATAAGTGATCAAGAAGCAATTGCTTTATTTGTAGGAATGCAGATGCAGAAAAATACTGATATTTTATAAATTATTTTCAGAAGAGGATTCTGTCTGTGGTTCAAAGGGACTGTTAGCACACTTAGTTTATAATGAACATGTTCAGTAAGTCACCACTGTATTTCTGAAAGTATGGATCATTGTTATGTCTTTAATCTCAAGAAAATTAACGTTAGTAATAGAAATATGTGATAAAAAAGCATGAATGCTTGGCATCAGTAGTGATTTTTTTCCCTGAACACGTCAAAGAAGTAAAATTCCTATAACAGCCATAGTTCTCATTCAGTGCTTATCAAATAATTCTGATTCTTTCCTTGATTTAACTGGAGCTTAGGGCAAACTGTATGTGAGAAAACAGACCACAGTAAAATGCTTTGAATGGATGTATGTTCTAGTAATTATTCATTTGAAAGTTTTATTTGAAATAAAAGCATTCACATTGTAGCATGTGTGACATAATGACGATTGTTCTTTTCACTTTCAGCATTACAATCCCTGAGAAGTTAGAATATTTCATTAACAAATATGCAGAACACTCTCATGATAAATGGTCAATGGAAAAGGTAAAATCTATATTCCTGTTAATCAGAATTTTTATTTGAATCTATTTTATCTTTAAAATATTTTACTTTGAATATTATTACTTTTCTTAATGCTGCAAAATGGTACATAGATGAGATAACCTATGTTTTCTTGACATGCACTGGGGGGGGAAGTTCAGTAAGTGCGCATAAGTATTTAAAAATATTCATTGCTTTTATCATTGGCTTTTGAGTAAGTATAGTTGCTAATTACGTTTTATTGAGTTGAAATTTCAATTTTTTTAACTAAAATCCCTCTCTAGGGTTTTTATTCCTTTGTGCAGTTTCTGTGTCCAGTATTAAAAATAGTTCCTCAACTGTAGCATAGTATTCTGCTCTATATAAATCTTAAAAAAAGGTATTGAAATACTAGCATTGTGTAATCATTAATTTTCAAAAAGAAGGCATGCTGCATTCATTTTGTGTAGATAATACAAATATTGGTTGCGAAAATGTTGAGGAAATAGTAGAAACTTAAGGGAACAGTTCTGCAGAAGCATTTTTCAGTTCCTTTGTACCAATTAAAATATGATATTTCAGAATTTCAGAATTTTTTTGCTTTTCCCCATTTTTTACCTCTAATCATTACTATTTTCAGTTTGCCAATGGATGGACATATGGTGAAACCTATTCTGAATCTGCAAAAGTGCAACCATTAATGAAGCAATATAAATTATTGTCTGAAAAGGTGAGGATTTTGTTCATTCTTGATCCATGGTGATTAAAAATTGCTTCGTTCACTATGAAAATATCATCTTGTGTTTATATCACTTTAAAAAAAATTATTTAGTGTTCACATCAGCTAATGTGTGATTGTTGCCTTCCTCACAACTTCTAGAAGAGAAAGATTTTATTGTACAATAAATAGGCCACTCAACGTATTCATGGCTGAGCTTGTATGGTATAACTTACAATGAAACTGAAGTGTCATATTGCCAGTGTACTTTTACAGAAAAGTCGTAGAGGTATGGATACTTGCTGAGTGAAGACTGAAGTTTACTCTTTGTCTGGCCTCAAGGAGAGGGCCACAAAGATGATTAGAAGGCTGGAAAATGATAAATGATGCGAGGCTGAAGGAACTAGGTTTGTTTAGCTTAAAGAAGAGAAAGCTGACAGGGGTGTAATTTCGGTTTCCCAGTACCTAGATGGTAGTTATAGAGAAAATGAATATATTCTCTTCGCAGCAATGCACAGTGACATGACAAGAGCCTTTTTTAAGTTGTTTTAGCAGAAAGCCTTTCTGGAAATCCATCTTACCTTGACAGCTTAAACATTGAATAGGTTGTTCAGAGAAGTGGTGAAATCACCTGGACTGCAAATATTCAAAGCATGACATGGCAAGTCCTGGATAACCTAATCTTGATAAGTGTTGACAGCTCACTTAAATTATCTGACATCAACAGGAGGTTGAGCCAGATCATGTACAGGGGTCCATTTCAACACAGACTTTTTTTAAGATTCTGTGATTATGTTTCATGTGTCAGAAAAAAATGCATTACTTCTGGTAATTACTGCTCCACCTTTGAATTCCTATCTGAGCATGCCATTAACATGGTTATCCCTGTGATCATCAGCTTCCTGCAGGGGCAGAATTCTTCTTCCCACCTCTGAAATGATAAACTTTTTTATATCTTATATGATTTATTTCCTTCTCAGCATCCTGAGCCAGGGCTGATTTCAGTGCATTTCTTTGTATCTCAGTATAACCAAGGAAAAGCCCAGTAGTTATTTTTTGTTCTGTACAGCTGCATAATCAACAAGGCAATTATTGCACGTTCATTCTTCTAGGAGAAAGAAATTTATCGATGGCCAATCAAAGAATCACTAAAAACTATGCTGGCATGGGGATGGCGAATTGAAAGAACACGAGAGGGAGATTCCATGGCACTGTATAATCGGACACGTCGGATATCTCAAACCAGTCAAGTGAGCCATTTTATTAAAAACTTATTTTAAAAAAGGCATGCAAAACCTGCTCTTGACCTTTGGTTTTGCAAGCAATGAAATAAATCTGTAGCATAAAAAAATGGGAAAGCATTTTTCACAAGCAATTGTGCAGTTCTGAAGGTTAGTTTGGATTTATATTCACTGAATCTGGAACTTTCTGTGCCTGTTCCAAAGTAATATGTTAATAAGCATTTTCAAAAAATCTGAACAGTTGAAATAGGAATGTATTTGTTTACTTGACTTAAAGTTAACCATGTTACATAGGGGAATTATTTACATCAGTAGGTGATTACACTTTAATAGAGAGTATTGATATGATTTTAGTCTGCTATTTTTTTGAATTTGGTGGCTATGGATGCCTTTAAGCCTCTTCTCTCCACTCAGCAGTCTGCATGATTTACATGTGTGAGTGGTGATACGCCTGTGAAAAATGAGCAGTTGGACCTGCCTCTCCACTCTCTCTAGACTCTAGAAAGCATGTGTCAAGTGATTTGATTCAACACCTGGGCTAACACATTATGATTTGCACACTGTAATTGCTGTCCAAAATTCATGACTTCCAAATTTCCCAACTTTGGGGTGTTTATAATAACCAAAGACTTTACTGACAGAGATGTTTGAATACACTTTAAGCATAAGAAGCTCCTTAGAATTAATAGCTTTACGTGAGATTCAAATTATACCAACATATGAGAACAGCTTTTGTAGCTAAGATACAGTCTTCCTTTAATGAAATTCATAAATTTACTGGAAGCTTTTGAAGCCTAAAATATTTCTGTATTTCAGAGTACACTATCATATTAACACTCATCCTGTGTTTAAAATGTGTTGTGCCATCATTTATACAAACACAAAATAGCATTTTCCTGGGTTCAGCTGAAAAATTTTAAGTGTATTTAATCAGTATATTTGTGTAAATGTGACATTGCTTGAATTTTTTGCTGTAGAAAGCATTACTTTATCAGTAATTATTTACTGTGTGCTGCTTGTACCTCCTTTGTGCTATTCTCTGCTTCCTTTTGAAGGGAGGCCTTTTAACTCCTAGGCCTTGCACATCTCATATAAACTCATGTGAAAGTAATATGAGGCATGGGAACAAAATTCCAGGTGCTGTTCTTCATAAAGAAAAATGTTCCTGTTACAACAGAATCCATTGAGGAAAACCCAGAAATGTCCCTTTTCTAGCCACATTTCTTGCATGAGTGTCTAAGGAATCTCCGTCATTGTTTATCCTTCTTCGAACATTTCTGTCGATTTCATGAGCAAAATCTGTGTCAAATTTAGGCAGTAGAAAGAAAGAATGACAAAATGGTGATATTTTCTGAGTGGGGAGAAGAGACAGAAGGAAAAAGATACATATTTAATAGAGTCTATTACTATATGTAGAAAATAGGGTTGAAAAAACAGAGTTTTATTTTTGTCTGAATTCACCTTAAATTACATTATCTGAGATTTCTCCTGCTGAGAAAGAAAATCTAGAAAATGAGGAGGCTTAATTATGACTCTGGTATAGCGTTATTCAAAATTAACTCGAATCTTAAATGAGGTCAAGTGAAATTTGCATTTCAATGGGGGAGATATGTGTCTGATGGCTGTCTGGTTTTGGAACAAAATATGTCAACCTTTGCTTAAGTCTCACTTGAGCGTACCACCCTTGATGTATTTTCAGTTGGGCTACATTAGGATACTTCTGTTCTCTAGAGATAAACAACTGACATTTTCCTGAAGGTCTTTCGTTAATTTCAGTATCTTGTTAATGTTAAGCTCTTATCAAATTCTTGTATAATTTCACTGTTTTGCATGTTTGTCATTCAGATCTCTGTAGATACAGCCCATGGTTACACTCCTCGTGCAATTGATATGAGCAATGTCACTCTTTCCAGAGACGTACATGTAAGTCAGAAATAATGTGCCTACCCTTTTTTTTACAATTTATTTTTTCTTACCTGCTAGTTTATTTTAAACAAATTTGGTCATGCCTGATGTTACTTTTTCTTTTATTTTGGTTTGGTTTAGGTTTTTGGGGAGACGTATTTTGTCTTTTTCATCATTGCTTTTGATCCTCTCTTGCTTTAGAAAACATGGTCCATGTTGAAAAGCTTCAGCTCTTGGCTGCATCTGTGGAGCCCCTGGTAAAATGGTTGGTGGTTTTAACAGTGTGATCAGACAAATGTGTATCCACCTCGACCAAGCTGTATCTGGGGGTTTACAGAGTCTGCTGCAGCCAGCAGGAACAGTCTTGATTCAGTTCTCTGGCTTGCTGTTCTTTGTTTTCCTTACCAGAGCCTTCACAGGGTTCTTCCTGGCAGTGTTTTGAGAATCAAGCCCTCATCTGATGTCCCAGTACCCTTTCCAGACTATACTACTCTTTGTGGTTCCCCCTTTTTCCTATTACCAGTTTTCTTTTCAGCATGAGGTTTCTAATTCTTATACCCTTCCTACCCAAATTATGTATCATAAATGTTCAGCTCAAAACTCTTGTTTTCAGTGAACCATTACAATGCAATTGTATTGAAGCTCCCTGAGAACAAAGCGTTATTTAATATCAACCAGAAAATTATTGTTCTTGGGAGTTAACCACTGCAACATGTATCACTAACCTCTCAATTTTTGTAAGGCTATGGCTGAGATGATGGCTGAAAACTACCATAACATATGGGCAAAGAAAAAGAAAATGGAACTTGAAGCTAAAGGTAATTTTAGCTATAAGGTATTTACGGTATTTTGTATTTGAGAAAACAGATTAAAAAAAAAAAAAAAAAAGGAACAGCAAAGTTAAGAAGCCAAAGAAGAAACAACAAAGTATCTATTCTTAATTAAATATTTTGTCATTTTTAGTGCTAGGAAGTTTTTGTAGTACTGGTTCTAACAGTTCCTTTTGATGTAGTTTACCAATTCAAATATATCAAAGAAAGAGAAGTCAAAGCTTATAAATTAGTTTAAACTACATTTTCCTTCCAGCATTAATCTTTCAGAGTATTGCCCAATGGGCTCTGATTTAATCTGAATTCTTTTATTGCACGTGGGTCTAAAAGAGTGTTTACTAAGAATTGCACGTATCATGTATTGAATTGAAAAGTGGATAAACTCCTAGATCAGATTCTTGATTCCATGTAAAAATTGCATGTGCTCCGTGATCGCTGCTTCACTAAATGAAAATTTTGGAATGTATTGTGTAACTTATTATTCGAAAGCAGATTATTGCCCCTAAGCAGCACTTCAGTGACAACAATGTACAGTGTTTTTAGTTATGCAAAGGAGAATAGTACTAAGAAAGCTAGAGGTGGCTATAGTGAATGAGGGAGAAGCTTCTAATGGAGAGTTTCTTCATGTGAAGTGTCAGCTGAGCAAAACCTGGCCCTCAAGACCTCCAAACTGTGGGGCTCTTCCTACAGAATATACATATACTAATCTTGATTTTTTTTTTTTTCTTTTTTTTTTATGTGTGTGTAAAAAATAGAAAAGTAATGCTGAATTCAGGTACAGAATACATCTATTTTAATTTAAGGTTTTTCACATACACAAGTATGTTAGCCACCTGAAAACTGTCATGACACCTAACAAGTGTTATTCCCCTTCATTTAGCATTTTGTGTTTATTAATTGCAATTGAATGTTCTATTATAGTCGTAATGACTTCAATATATAGGGCATATACACTTACTATGTTTATATGCATTTTTGCATGTCTCTACAGCTATAATAAGATGGACTTAGATCACATTTGTGGTAATAATATAAAACCCAACCATCCCAATGTTAAAAGTTGCACTTTCTTAAAAAAAACAAAAAACCAACCAGAAAGAACATCCATCAGACTTGCCCACTGGATTACTGTTTTGCATATATTTATCTGGATGCAGGCAGGACTAATAGAAGATTTTAGAATATGTGGCATACAAAATAACCTAAGGATATGTCTCCCAATATTTTCTTAAGGAATTGTATTCCTTTTTTAAAAAATATTTTTACTAGAGACTTGCTGTTGTATTTTTTTTCTGAGATAAGTGATTACAATTTCCTGGCATTTAATAGCAATTAGCGTAGGGGTAGATTGTGTTCTGCTATCTGATGGTGATTTTAGAAGGTGAAATACTAATAATGATGCTCTTCATAAAGGTATTTGTACTAATAATAGTAACTTTATTTCTCTGCCAATTTAACTACCTGCATTCAGAGAGGTATCAATAGAACTGCTATTTGTAAGCAATACAAATGCAGTTTATTCTGTTTACATCTGTTTAGGCAGTATTCTTTTGATAAGATTAGCCAGTTGTCTGAACCACATTTGAATAATGTACTCTTAATTTTCTATCTTTATTATTGTAAAGTAGAGCTATGTAATTTTCATATATTTTCAGATACATGTATATGTTGCTAAACCCCATTAACTCTTGTTGCTGTCATCAGAAACTTTAAAGGCAGGATTCTGTTTGTATGTGTTTATATATTTGTTTATATCTTGGTTTTCTTATGAAATTATGTTATTTGCTGAAATATTTTCAGCTTCATTAAATCAAATTGTAATTGTAATACATGTTCATAGCAGTTAAGCACTTCTTTCTTCTTTAAGAGTTTTTGCAGTATGTTAAAAATATTTAGCTGGTACTTGCAGCATTTATTATGTTAGAACTATGTTTGCAGCCACGCTTAAAGCTTGTATCTGAATATTTTTTAGATTTTAGACATAAAAGTGCATTATTGTTATTTCAGACTAGATTTTACTGTAATGTGCTATGTATTTATAAGACTGCTTTTACATAATGGCACTTACCATGTCAGCAGATCACTCTTTAACTGCTTTTTAATTATGAATTCTCTTGATGTTCTATAGTAGGAGGAGGCAACCATCCTCTTCTTGTTCCTTATGATACACTCACAGCCAAAGAAAAAGCCAAGGACAGAGAAAAAGCACAGGATATTCTGAAATTCCTACAGATTAATGGATATGTTGTCTCCAGGTAATACTCTGGTTGCTGTCAGCACCACAGGAAGTTCCTAATATCCTTCCATAGCTGGTTAGCTTGTTTTTCTCGTTTTGTTTTGTTTGATTTTTTTTTTTTTTTTTAGCTTTTTTAATTGAAGGAAAGACCTATATTTGTTTCAAGGTTTCAGGAGCATAAGGATGAGTTTCATATAGAACGTTGTAATGATAGATTTTTGAGTTAGTAGCAGGAGGTTTGGAAGGCACAAGCAGAGTTTTCCAGAATCTCTGCATGTCGTCTGCCTCTCCTCTCAACTCTACAGCATGGGTTTTCTATCTGGTGTGCCTCCACACATGCAACTATTAGTAAACTTGTTAATTTTCTGCAAGTGATAGATTTATGAAGTCTTCATTACAGGTCAGGTACATGTACCTCTATAGGAATTTCCAGGTAATCACTTTGATAAGACCGTTTTATTTCTAAAATGTACTTATTTCTTTTAAGTGAGTTGCTTTGTAGTGTCATTATAATATTTTAAAAGCAAAAAGTGATAGTTTTAAAAGTTGTTTTTTTAAGGAATCAACAGTGTAAATGTAATAATAGTGAATAAATGTAATCAAAAGAGCATTCACAATTCAGTACTTATACATGCTATTCTCTGCAGAATAACGTGCATAATTCCTTTTTGGTTTTAGTATGGCAGATTTGTCTACTAAATGCAGTGTGAGTGAAATTTTAATTTAATTGGAGGCTTGTCTTCCTATCAGCATGGCTTAGGAAATGAGTCACTAGGAAAGGCTGAAAGCAGCATATCTGAGATTTCTATGACTTGAAAATTAGTAAGTGAATGAAACAGTCACAGAGGTGGATGTAACCTAATCATTGTGAATTAATTAGCCTAGCACATCTACTTAAAATCTGCCTACTTCCTTTCTTTTATATCATGTATGAAATTCAGCCCATTTATAGCATCCCACAGTTAATCTAACAGTTCTAGGTAAAATTTTTTAGGGTGGCTGGAATAATTCAGTTTACTTCCTTTCACTGGAGTAGGATGTACAAAAAAAGGTTGCTGCTCAGCAAAGGTTTCTTTTCTCATCCCCTGTCAAAATGACAAAAGACTTGTCAGGTGATTCAATGTTACATGTTCCTTTTTGACTAATCCTTGGAAAATAACTGAGTACTAATGTACCTGGTGCATCTGACAGTGGGGTGGCTGACTCCCTTGCCGATTAAGCACAGGTTCTTCATTAAAGTCCTTAAAGTCCTGATCCTGCAGAATCAAGGCATATGTCATTGCCAACTTCTTGCTAGCAGACATCAGCCCACATCATGGAACCACCCTCTGCAAATTCATGCTTACTGAAAGAAAGTACACTTTTCATATTAAACTAGTAATTATCATGATGCGTACTTGTCCTGGGTTCAGCGCTGAGCCCAGGAGAGTACTGGAAAAAGTAAGCTGCAATTCCATCACCTTGTTTGATCCATTTTTCACAAATGCAATTCTGTTTGTCCACTACCAGTTGTCTTTTTGGAAAAAGTCATGATGAGGGAGATGAGATTTACTTCTGGTTTGATTGTTTAAATCAAATATTTAGCAGTTTCAAAATCCCTTGCCCAAGAATCAACCCCTGGAGGGAAATATAAGACAGTAGTGCCTTACAAGTAAGGGAAAGAAATTACAATGATACTGGATTAATCTGGTTGATTGACTAGTCTAATTTTTCTGTAACCTTCTACTTGCGAAATCTGAGTTGTATCTTAAAAAATTGCTTAAAATCTAAATAAGTGTACAGTTTACTTCACAGAACAGTTCTGTTGCTAAAAAAACAGAACAGTTCTGATGCTAATAAGCAGTTAATCATTACTAGAGAATGTGACATCAGGCTACGTGGAGAGGTAAGACTACTTTGAGTCCTACATGTGTGAAAATTGAGTTTCTCCTTTTTACAGAGGACTGAAGGACCTGGAATTGGACACGCCTTCCATTGAGAAACGCTTTGCCTACAGTTTCCTTCAACAACTTATAAGATATGTGGATGAAGCCCATCAGTATATTCTGGAGTTTGGTATAGTACTCCTTGTACATTTTCTTAAGAATTTTTCACTAACATGTTTGATATTATAAAAAGAAAACCTAGATTTTTTTCTTTTTTTTTTTTTAAATTACACGTTCTTAGACTAGGAGTTTTCCCTCTAGTTTACTGTAGTTGAAGAAAATTGTGGATTTTGGGAAATTATGTAGTTTGCATTCATTCCAGTTTCCCATATTCATTGCCATTTCCTATGTTCATTCATCAGATAAGAAGCGTTAAGCCAAAATTTGGCTTTCATTACTTGAAAAAGAAAACTAGCTTCACGACTGTATTTGTGCACGAACTGATCTCTCATGTGCACATTAATATTTACCATTCATACGTAACACTTTTTCACAGGGCAAATTAAACCGGTCATTTGCACCATCCTGAACTTTTTTTTTTTTTTTTTTTTTTTTTTTTTTCTGGAGGAGGAAGCAGAGAAACCTCTTTCACAAAAACTCCTGCAATGGGAACCTTCTTTCATGAACACCCAGCATATGTTTTGTCAACAGTGCTATCAAGCTTCTGTGTGGCCATGGGAGTTGCAGTGCCACATAGCATAAACTGTGCCTCATGTCTAGGCACAGATACTGTAACTTGACAGTATTAATGGCAGGAACAATAGGGAGATTGAATATATCAATGCTTGTCCAAAACCCTATCTAGTTTTAAAGTGGGAATCATTACGTTTACAAATCATTATATGACATGGTTATTTACAGTAGGGAAAGTCTAGCTTTGATAATTCATTGTGATATTTCTGCAGCTGAAGCCTGATTATCGTGGCTTCGTTCTACTTAATTATATAGATTTGGCCTAACTGCAGGAATGATAATGAATAAATATTTAAACAATGTTAGAGCAAATATCACTCGTGTCCCTCAGTGGATTAGTAAAAAGAAGATAATAAATAAATAGTGTGTGAGCTGTACCAGATGATGTCTGTAAAGAGTATTTGATTTTTATTTTTATAGTTATGGGGAAGTGAAACAATTTTAATTTCATTTGGTTAGTACTAAACTTTTTTTTTTTTTTCTGTAGACAAAGTCCACAAATAAATAGCAGAAATTTGGAAATTCTGTTTCTCCTGGGAACAACTGGAGAAAGACGTTCCATTAGAATCTGAGTTTAGGCTTCCAAATTGCCACCAATAACTAGAAAAAAAACAAATATAAGACTAGATTTGCATCTCACAAAAATATCCATACCTCTGGACTATGTCGACATTTTTATGGAGATTTGGACAATTATTCTTTACACATTTTATTTCTGTTACTTTTCTTCTCATGTAGTCATGAAATGCCACTTCAACTAGTGTGTACTGTTTGTGATATCTTAAATCTGCATCTAAGGAGGTATTATTTGTTTATAGTGTACATTTTAAAAAATGCAGAGTAGACTAATAAGGATTTATGACAGGGAGCTTAATTTTCTTCTCTCTGCAGATGGTGGCAGCAGAGGCAAAGGAGAGCACTTCCCATATGAGCAAGAAATCAAGTTTTTTGCCAAAGTACAGTATATCTTTGCTTATTCTTTGTCAACATAGTAAGTAATTGAAGTGAGAAAGTATTTATTAGTGAACATGATTATTGTTCTTATAGTTGCACTTTTCTGTGTTAAGTTCATGATTTTATTAATTAAAAACAGTAGTAATAAAAATACCTTGGAAATACTGTAGTATGAAGTCTAGATGTCAAAAAAACCCACGGGACTTTATTTTTATTCTCATTATTTCCTTACTCTGTGATATGCAACTACTCATATGATGTTATTCATAACCTCCCTATCTTTTCTGTTTACTAGCCTAGCCTAATTCTGAAGATTTTTCACTTTTACAGTGTTCAGGCAGATAAATGTGAGCTATAGTTACTGGAATTAATATAGCTATGTATCTGTCAGTGAGATCTTCCTTATTTCTTCCCTTGTTTTAAAACCATGCTGATGTCTCTGTCATGGAATCACAGAATGGCTGAGGTTGGAAAGGCCCTCTGGAGTTCATCTAGTCAAACTTCACTACTCAAGCAGTGTCACCTGGATCAGGTTGCTGAGGACCATCTCCAGATGGCTTTTGGATATCTGCAAGGGCAGAGACTGCAGTCTCTTTGTGCAACCTGTGTCAGTATTCAGTCATCCTCACCATAAAAAAGTGTTTCCTCATGGTCAGAGGGAACTTTTTGGGTTTCAGTTTGTGCCTGTTGACTCTGGTCCCATCACGTGGCACAACTGAATAAGAGCCTGTCTCTGTCTCCTCTACACCTTCCCTTCAGATGTTTATACACACTGATTGAGGTCCTTCCTGAACCTTCTCCGGGCTAGAGTCCCAGCTCCCTCAATTTCTCCTCATGCAGTTCCGTAAAATTATCTTTGTGGTCCTTCACTGGACTCTCCAGTATATCTATGTTTCTCTTGTAATGGGGAGCCCAGAAGCAGACAGCACTTCAGATGTGCCGAGAGTAAGAATCACCTCCCTGGACCTGCTAACAGTGCTGCTGTCTAATGTGACCCAGAATGTTGCTGGCTGCCTTTGCAGTGAGGGTGCACTGGTCGTGGTCATTTAACTGTCCACTGAGACCCAGTATCTTTCTCTGCAAAGTTGCTTTCCTGCTGTTCAACCTTCAGCTTGTAGCTTTTGCTACATCTTCCAACCCTGATATCCTTGCAGTAAATTGTAATCTCAGTAACTTAAAGCAGTTCCATGTGGTACTATTTGCCAAGGTCACTGAGTCTAAAGCTAGCATTCCACCTTCTTTTGGACCATGATCCAAAAAGGAAGCAATTTCAGATTTTCTTATTGGCTGGTTTTTTTTGGATCTCCACCTGGCTGACACCTGCAGTGGGCACTGAGTAATGGTGACCACATGAAGTAAACAGGAAGACTTCTGTGGACAAGCCTTTGATAAGTAAGGATGTTTGGGGAGTTTTATTTGGTAATGTCTAGAGTTAAGTGCCATTAGTGCATTGATAGTTGTAGGTGGATTTTTGTTATACCTACAATAAAAGGCATGAGGAGTTGTGTATGTGCATGTGGCATTGGAAAAATCCAAAATTGTGAGATGAAATTAAATTATACTTTCTGCTTTGTACTTCTCCTAAAAACCACACAGATTAAGTCCCAGAGGTAATATAGTTTTTTTTTTTCCTGCTGCTTTCCTGATGACATTTTAAGTGCCTTGAATACTACATAAATTCAGTGAGAAAAAGACATTAAAGAAAAAATACACTGGGATTTTAAAACAGAAAACAGATTTGAAATCTCCTATCTTTAGTTGTCTTACAGAGAAAAATACAGAACATAGTAAAGAAAGCCCTGAGATAACTACTTCTTTCTGATACAATTTCAGGTTGTGCTTCCTTTGATTGATCAGTATTTTAAAAATCATCGCCTGTATTTCTTATCTGCAGCAAGTAGGCCTCTCAGCAGTGGAGGCCATGCCTCTAACAAAGAGAAAGAAATGGTGACAAGGTAAAACTTAAAATAATATTAATGTGTATGCACATATGTGTTTGACTTTAAACAGCAGCAGTTCATTGTAGGAAAGTGAGAAGTGATGTGGGAGGCAGAGAAATATTTTTATGAAAATGCAAATTAAACCTTTTTCACTTTCTTTTCCATTTAAGTAAATTCATTTCATAAAATGGAGAGAAGAGTACGGTTATGATTATATGCTATTTTAAAGGCAGTGGTGATGATTTTAGCATGCAGGTAACTTGAATTTACTATTATGTGCAACAGCCTGTGGCTCAGGCTATAGAACTGTGTCTCCGTTTTCACTGCTGGAAATAGGTATATACTGAAATCATTATTCCTGCAAAATTTTGTGGTAGATTTAAAGCCCAAACTTATTTATAACTGAGTTTCAGTAAGTATCATTATTACTGTCTGACATAAAAAGTAAAAAAAGAGTTGCATTTTTTCTGCTCTTTGGTTTTCCAAATAGTAAAAATAATAGTAACATGACAGAAATATCCACTTGATCCTTCCTCTGATGTTATTCCTTTTTGGGCTTTCTCGTTATGATATGTTTTCACCTAATTTCACCTCTGATGAATTGAAGCTTGTATTTCCCATTTAGTAAGGTGGACTACAAGATTCATGCAGGACCTACTGCATAACTGTATGTGCAGGTTTCATGGTTGCATTCTTGGGTGTTACTGGGTACTGAACCATGCAAAACTGAATTGCTGGTTTTTGAGGCAGACAGCCAATTGCTGGTTATACAGACGGGTTTGGAAGATTTCGTGAATACTGAGTGAAGTTTTTAGCAACAATACTGAGCATAGTAAGTAATGACTGTCTTGGCTGTGTATTATCTCATGGACTAATTTGATCTGGCAGCTAATCCTGAATGGCATTCTTCAAAGAACTAAAGAACTCTATCAAAATACATCAATCCAGATAATTTTCTACTCTGTGAGCTGCTGTTTTCTGTCTGTAATGTCCTGTATGACAATATTTTCACAGCTGTTATGTCGTACCAGTAAACCCCATACTTCTGGAATATGTCAAACATGGATGTATCAACATACCTACTGTGTAGATTCAGGACTTCTGCACACATGCTGTCTAGCTGTGTGAGATCCCTGAACATATAGCCCAGCAAAAGGATCAGAGCTGCTGCCATACTTAATTGAATTACCTGCCATCCAGAAGTGTCAGCCAAAGAGAAGAAAACACATGCAGGGAAACCTTGGATGGATGCTAGCTATAACCAGGGCTATTAAGCAATTTACTTCTTAATTATGAAGAGGCAAAGATTATAGAAACTGAATTACATGGTCCACTTCCTGAAGGGCTGTTTTGGGCCATTTTAATAGATTCAGAAAAATTATTTTTTTGTGTTTTGTTTTCCTGCCCTGGTCCCCCTACCTGCCCTCGGTATTGTAGGGAGTTTGCCAAAGCTGAATTGTGGATTTGATTTTTCCCTTTGGATTTGTTTTAGTCTAACTCATACATAGGATTTTCTTCAAGCTAAGGGCAGTTTTTGGCTGCTTTATTTTTTTTTTTTCCAATTAAGCTTGCATTTGTTAAACTATGGAAGAGTATAATTTTGGGTATTGATGATGCAATAACAGTGTGAAGTGCAATAGCCATTTTGTGTTCGGAAACCTGCTAAATCCAGATTTATTCTGTGGGGAAAATGGGGTCAGACCTCTTCCTGAAATGTGGTAGCATCTTGTTTGTAACCAGCCTCTTCAGGATTGGGCTTTTTGCATTTCTCATTCATCCATTTTACGAGTCCTTGTACTACTACATTTCTATAAAATTAGTTCTGGACATCAATCTAAGTACTGGTCATTTGGACATTTTATTTATTTGTTTAACCTGAACTACCTAAACTGCTACCACTGGAGATAATAGGTTCAGTCTGACTTTGTGAAAACATGGCATCTGCTGAAAGCTGTGGTCAGTTGCACAACATCTCTGTGTTAGAACATACGAGATTGTGAGCTCTTTTACTGTCTTTGTTAGAATGGACACAGGTTTTATATGACACTAACATGCTTCTGTACAGCTTTTCCTGTTGGATTGGGTGAGCCAGGATCCTCATAAAAGAACATATAGTTTATGTTTGCCTCATGGAATAGAAAGTGAACAGAGATCCCTGAATACGCACCAATGACACTCATTTCTAAAACAGAGCAGTCGCTGTTGCTGTAGTGGATCACTGTGCACTGGCTAATTAGCTGGATTCAACACCACATTCACCTGGCTGTCCTGATTTTGGACATGTTTCCATTTGGCACCTTGTCAATGGAACAACACGTTCAGATCTCAACCATAATCTGTGCAGACATGCTTATGGTGTCTTTTGCTTTTAAATCAGAGGTCGATAACTAGCCTGTGTGCCTAGTAATTAAATAGCTTAATAAAATGACATGGTATTGTTCATGTCATTTATAGCAGATGAGGGGTTTTGCAGCATAAAAATAACACCAAAATTGATGTTGCTGTTAGGGACAATTCTCAGAATGAACTGGATCATAAAGACTGAGCTAACCCCTCCTAAATTTGGAGGCCAGTTCAATTTGGGTAGGGCAGTGTGCTTCTGCTGCTATGAATTAACACAAAACTCCATTTTTCATTCTCCTGAATGAGGCACTGCTCATCAGCGCAGGAAGTAGTTCAAACATGTGAAATGAAATCATTGATCACATCCATTTTTGTTGGTCTTTTATCCATGTAAGATGCTATTTCTCATGTTGAGTGTGTTTAAAAAGCAATGTATTCAAAAAGAAATCCTCACTATGTTCGAGATGACAAGATCCAAATTGGACTAGTTAAACATTTGCCATCAAACACTTCAATTAATCTGATTTGTTTACCTTTTGTTTTCAAATTGTCAGTGGTATCCCAAATAGCACACTGACCACGTTTTACTCCTTCAAGCTTCGATGGTTATTTCCTTGTGGGTTGTCATGTAGGACGCTTTTATATTAATTAGCTTTGCTTTTAAATTTTTTTTTGTTTCTTTAATTATAATATGTGCTTATTTAACCATGTCTGTTAAGGATATGCACTTAAAAACTCTTTCTTTAGTACTGTCCCACATTCTGCTCAGATAATTGATTCTTTCTGCGTGACATCATGTTGCTTTTCCTGCTCATATATCAGCTGTTATTTTTTCTTTCTCCCTTTCCCCCTCTTTATTTTCTTCCTTTTCCCTTCTTTTCTCTTTTTCTTTTGTCTTCAGCCTGTTCTGCAAACTTGGAGTTCTTGTCAGGCATAGGATTTCACTGTTTGGTAAGGAGACCCTTGACAAATACTAGCATGGCGACCACTTGGTTTTCTTTGCCATTTTTGCATTGTGTTATGTGCTGCTTTGTTGCATGCTGCATGGCTGAAATGCATGGTCTTCACAGACCACTAATCGTTTAGGCTGATAGATCACAGAATTTTTTAGATGGAATAAAAAGCTTTGTAGTTATCAATTTTTTATTTTTTTTTTTATTTAGTTGTCTGTGTGTCTTGACTAATACCTGGATTTCATTATCCTACCAAGGAATTTTGCTGAGTTAATTATAATTGCTAATTTGTTATTTTATTCTAAATTGTTTGGGAAAAACAGAGCATCAGAACTGCACATTTGTATTGGAAAGTCATTAAGGACAATTTGTAGTGGGCTGAAATGCTCAGTTATGTTCTGTGGAATTCTTAAATATTCCCAGATGTGCTTGACTCCACATACGCATGTGTACTATCTTTCTGGTATTACGTGAATCTATCAGGAGCTCGGTGTTTGTCTTATACTGTGTGAAAATCACTTAATTGAAGTAAATTTGAAGTCTCTATCAAGCGTATATATTATATGCAATATGTGGCACAGTCATTTACTCCGCAATTTTTTCTTATGCCATGATGATAGGATAGTTGAAATAGTACATCATATGCATATATAGCTTCTGTGATGGATGCATTGCAAACTTCAGCATCCATGAACATACCTAATTGGGTAATTATCTAGCAGATTAGAATTTGATTGAGATAACGTGAATCTAACTCAATTCCTGCATATTTCATTCAATTTGAAGGGAAGGTACTCGCTGCAGAAGTGTGGTGTTTAAAAAGCTTACAGACCGTTATGAATACCATTAAACTAAGAAGAAAGATCGGAAGTTATTTTGGGATATCGCTTTTAAATGTGTTTTGGGATGAGCTGAGTGGATTTGCCTGTAAAGCCAAAAGATCGTAGGAGGAATGGAGTTATTTCTGCAGCTGTGTGGCATTGCTGCAGCTTTTTCTGAAGGGTGGAGTATGTCACAAACGCACACATAAGCTCTAGTTTATACCCTAGGTTGTTTCTTCAAAGAATGAACTAGCTCAGGTATACTATTAAAATTTTGCAAATCTTTTTTTATTATTGTGTGAATTTATTTTTCTGACTTTTTTTTTTTTTTCCTAAAATGAGTAACAGCTGAGGTTAAAAATCTAAGTCAATTTAACTTTCTTCAGTATTAAAGGAAAGATCTGTTCAATTCCCCATCTCAGTTTGTTCATTTCCTGTTGTTTGGCTGGGTCCAAGTGGTAGAAGGAGATACGTCAGATGGTATCAGATGAGTATTCACTATGACTACAGTTTTTACCTCCTTTCCTAGTGTGCTGTAACCAACAGAATACAAAATCCTCATGCCAACACTGAAGTTACTGTAGTTTTTACATGAGTTATGACATAAGACTCCGGAGCATGGTTGTTTACTGTGGAACTACTAACAGAAGTCAAAGTTATTTTACAGTTTGCCTTACCTTGACAGGGAATTACGTCATATTAGAAAACCTGATCAAAAGAGTTGCACGTACTCCAGCAGAGACAAGGACTGTGTGGAAAAAGGGGAATGCTGATAAGGACAGCCTCTGAGCACAGCTGGGGCCTAGAAAGTTATTTCTGTGTTTTGGGGGCATCTTGAATGAGCAACAGTTGCTCAATAATAACCTTTATGGATAGAGTAGGGGATTCACTATAACTGAGAGCAAAGTACTGTATAGTTTTGCTATCTAGGTGTTTTGTATTACTGTGAATTTGAATGGTACTTCTGAAGACACAGCTGCATGTTTGAAAGTGATTAGTAAATCATGTCGTTTAAGCTGTATATAGAAGTCTTGATAAAGTGGGAAATTATGCAAGTCTTCCAGAATGAATTTACGCAGTTAGTAGCATTTGATATTTAAGAGGGTCACTGAGATTATGGAATTGTAATTTAGCATGGAATTATTATTTCTTTACACTGTGAAATAATTTAGTGTTTGAGAGCTGTAGGTGTGCATCAGTAAGACTACTGATTTTCTTTAATTACTATTAGTGGGCTGAATTTGAAAGGTTTTAGTGAATGATTTTGGTGACTTGAGCATTTGAATTTCTATTTTCTCAATTTAAAACCCCAATTTATGTGGCTAGTTTGATTCACATTTTATATTGGTTAAATCTCCAGTAAGGCATTTTTTTCTAGAATGGGTTGCCCAGAGAAGCTGTGGATATCCTATCCCTGGCAGTGCAAGGCCAGGTTGGACAGGTCTTTGAAAAACTGGGTCTAGTGAAAGGTGTCCGTGCCTGTGGCTGGGGGTTGGAACTGGATGATCTTTAAGGTCCCTTCCAACCCAAACCGTCCTGTGATGCTGTATAAGTATGTAAGATATATATTTCTTTTAATCTTTACATCAGTAATGCACAGTTATGAAACAAAAATTGGCCAGGTAAGATAAGAAAGGCCTGGGTTTGCTCACCCAGTTTGGGAACTTAGAGCAATTAATCAGGGGAGTTCCTAAAAAGAAATAGAAGGCTTTTTCTTCCTAATGTCATCCTGAATTTATAAGCGTCTTTCCAGTGAGGCATCTTGGAATCAATATCCATTGCACTTTCACAATACGGCAGCAGTTTTTCCCTCTGGATATAATATTACAGCTTTCTAAAATATGTAGGACTGCACCTCAGATTATTAAAGAAACTCAGTTTTGCAGTTCATGTGATCAACTGCATTTATAATACATGTTGAACAGTGGTCCAACCTTTAAGCTAATATTTATACTAGCTGCTGGGATACTTTTAGCCTTAATACTCTTGAACTCATGTGGTTTAGTATTTGCGAATGTCCAGCCCCTAGTTTTTTTTTAGTTGTGTGACGAGTTCCCATGAGGAACAGCTGTTGTTCCAGTTCTTATCCTATTGAATTGTACTCACCACCTCCCCTTTCATGATATAAAGGAATTTTATATACTGCGTGTTCGTTTCTACATCAGTGTTCTATATCTAGTTTTTAGGTTTCTGAAAGCTAGGAACATTTGTAATTAAGAAAAAATTCAGTATTTTTAATTTAATGAAAGTACATATATACACTGTCAAATACTGACAATATTAATAAACCCAGTTTAATTAGAAACCCCTTTATTTTAGGTTCCATAGCGCAGTTTTAAAAAAAGATGGCCTTCTGAAATTTGCTGCTGACCTCAGGCTGGAAGCAAACTGATTCTTGAAACTTTAAAGGGATTTTTTTTTTTTTCCTCCAGCTGTGGCATTTTAAGGTAAAATATTTAAAACCCCTGTTTTTGTGGGTTTTTGTCTTAGAAATACAGTGAAAGCAGCTACATTCGTGACGCTGAAAAAGAGCAAGACACAGAATTTCCACTGAGCCTAAACCTGTCTTTTATAGCAAATTGCATTTTCTAAGATTGTGTAGCAAATCCTTCCTGAAGGAGGCATTCCAAAAAAGAAGCCTTGTGATAATTTTGCAAGTTTGGTTTTAGTGTTACATGGCTAAACTCTAGAATATCAATCCATTTGGATTGAATGGGGCTGCATTTATCATGGTCGCTGAATCTGTCCATCCCAGTCTGTGGAACCACCCACACTGCAGTGTCTGCTATGGGGATATGTCTAAAGCTTGTCTGGTTTTCAGAATAACTAGATAAATTTGTGATCCTTCCATCTGGTTGCAGCATACAAAATACCAGATTCCTGATAAATATATGTGCTCTTGAAATGTGTCTACATAGTATAAATAGATGGCCGGTTAAAATTTTCGGGGAAATAGAGTAACCACCTCTTTACTGCACTGTTGCGTATACACACCTGACTGACAAATATTATTTCATGACAGTCTAAGTCTGGGCTGCTTTGAGCATTTCCCTCTATCCCTGGTATCGTTAGCAAGTCCTGCACTCTCTTCATCAGCACTGGCGCTCATATCACTGGAGCAGTAAAACAGTAAGGAAAAAAAGGTGGTAAAAAAACTTAATCTTTTGGGGTGGGTTTTTTTGTAGGACTTTTTTGGGCCACCTGAGCTTTCTCATCTGGTCGCTATATCACTGCATGACCACCAGTGCGAAGAGGGTGGGGCTGCCTGGCTAAGTGTAGCCCTGAAAGCTAGTGTTCAAGTTTGTTTAATCTACTGAGGTTGAGCACCACAACAATACCTCCTAATTTGATAGGTTAGAACAACATTCTCAGTGCTGTAATAAACCTTTCACTCCTTCCTTGCAATTTATCTTTTAAAATCTCTATTTCACTGAAATAGTTACTAATTTTAGTTGTACGTTTGCCTGTATTTTTAAGTGGAATAACTACCAGTGAAAAAGTATAACACAGTGTGCAGATTACAGTATTTTCAGAAATCCATCTCAAACATTCAATTTGCTGCTGCCTTTTTTTTTTTTTTTTGAGAGAGAGAATTTAAATATTTTTAAGCAAGAAATTTTCATTTTTGCAGAAATTTAGGTTAAGTATACATACATGTATTAAATAAACAGTGGATCAAATTTGCGTAGTCTAAATCTGTTGGTTTGTAAAGTGAACTTAGAGAGGGCTTGTACGTGGCAACATCTTGGGATGTACCTATGCATATAAGGCATGTTGTGTGCCAGTTCTTTCTTTATGTTCATAAGTGTGAAAATATTATGGGAGATATATATTATGTCAGAGACTGTTACTCACGTGGGCCACACCTCTCCTGCTATAAATGGCTGCAGCCCAGTGGTAACAGCAGGGAACTAACCTTTTTGATGACATTTTGTATAAATGTTCTCTTCCTGCAATAGCTTGCCAAAGTTAACAGCTTTTATGTTGCTTGAGAGGGAGAAGATATATATTCAGTAAACTTGAATCAATTAAAGCAAAACTAACAGAACTTAAATGAAAAACAGACAATACACTGCAGCTCTAATTAACCCCACATTTTAGTGCTTCCATCTTGATTGCCTCAGCTTTTTTATGAGAGATGCTTTACTGCCTCTGGTTACTGCATTTGTGTAAGCAAGGCTAAGATGACAAACTGCATGTTTCTTAACTTGAATGTTAAAATTATGCAGAAGTTCAGTTGCACTTCTGCTATGTCATTTACTCTTTCATTAAAACAGGGAATACAGTTAGCAGAGTGTAGGTATGCTATACAGTATGCTCAGCTTAATTAGTGAATAATTTTCCTCCCTGTTTAGGAAATGATGCAACGTCAATAGTCAACTGTCTTCACATACTGGGCCAGACCTTGGATGCAAGGTAATGCAGAATCTGTTTTCTAAAATATGATGAAAATTACTTAAGAAACTAATGTTCAGTCAGATTTGGGTTACCTATGTAAGGCTACAGAATTTCAAAACTCAATAAGTTATGTTACTGAAAATAATTCCCATTACAAAGTAGGCTAATTACTAGTTAATTACAACAGTTTGGTAGAACAGTATTTATTTGTAAGTTACACTTTCCACTTCGGATCAGTGGTGTCCGTGAACTGCTGGCTATCAGCTCATCTGGCTTTAATCACGTGACCATCCAAAACCACAGTAACAGTATAAATATTTTGTTATTTTTCTTGTACTGTTTAATAAAAAAAATCAGGCGTTGAATGCATATGAAATGCAGTAAATCTCTCTAATAGAATATTAGACAAATTTTTACATTGTCTTCATTGCAAAGTTAAGTTATTCACTGTCTAATTGGAACAAAAAAACCCAACCCTTTTACATTAAATTCATTGGTACTATTAAGTTAAATTAAGCTGCTTGAGCCATTGCGAGATTCATGGATGACAGAGTGTTGAAACATTGGAGGGTAATGTGTTGCTTTAGATATACTGTACAGTCAACTACCTATGCTGATAGCTGACTTTTAGATCTTTGCAGTTGTGAAACAAAACATGGTAGTTTAAACGACCTCCATGGTAATTTAAGAAAACTTCTATTCACTTTGAATTTGCTCTCAAAGAATTGGCTGGATTACTTGTAGATAGCTCTTTTTCTCAGCATCTTTGCAGTGGGTTAAATGAACAGATTTTATTTTCCATTTGCCATGGGGTAGAGTCACAGTCATGTCATTAGTATGGTTCAGCTGTTGCATTGTAATCCTTTAGGTTGCAATAATTTGGGGTTTTGTCATTAATTCTACATGCTGTATGCATAGAATACAGATACAGGTGGAGGTCACCAATTCAGCTCTGGGTAGAAATGTAAAAATAATGCCAAAATGGGACTTAGGGATTCATGGAGGTTACATGAGAGTTTGAAAATATTGCCATTATTACTGTATACATTAGCTCTGTCAAACAAAAAGCAAACCTGGACTGTTATTCAATTTATGAAAGAATTTTACCTGTATTTATTTTATGCATGCCTACATAGATACTTTCCTTAAATGAAGGATCTCTGTAATTGAGGTAGTTAAGCAAGGTAATAATTTTCCTGGATTATACCATTACATAACTGATTATGGTGTTATAGTTATGTAAGCAATGCACTTTTTTATTTTATTTCTTTATTTTAAACATATTTGGTTGTTTTTACTCATTCCTTTCTGATGCCTGTATTCTGGAGGCAGAAATATGACTGTCATGGTTCGGAAGACTTTCTGAGCTCTAGCTTGAGATAGTTCTACTGTTCCTAGAGTTATTAATTGCAGACTTATTCATTATTCTTTTTTGTTAGGGTTTGGGTTTTTTTTCCCCTCTGAAGGCAACTGAATCAGTTAATTTATGCATTTAAAAGGACTTTATTTTTTCAGTGGGGAAGCAGATGCAATGTCCTTATGTTATGCAGGAAACCTGTGAAATGCTTTTCAGTAGGTTTTCTGCTATGAGAAGATTTCACAATATCAGAAGAGGAAAGATTTTGTTTTTTCAGATCTGTATTTTCAATTTCATATAAACCAAGACTAGGCTTTATTCCATGCTTGTCTAATAGAATATTCTTTTTTTTATTCTTTCTGCATTCCATATACAGGACTGTGATGAAAACTGGTCTGGAATCTGTTAAGATGGCGTTGAGAGCGTTTTTGGACAATGCTGCTGAGGATCTTGAGAAAACAATGGAAAATCTTAAGCAAGGCCAATTTACACACAGCAGAATCCAGCCAAAGGGAGTTACACAAATCATTAATTATACCACAGTTGCTCTCCTGCCAGTTCTGTCTTCATTATTTGAGCATATTGGACAGCACCAGTTTGGGGAAGATTTGATTTGTATGTATTCTTTAGAAGCTCCATGCCACTAAAATATCCGTAGTGTCATGTAGTAAGCAGTACTAGACTCTCAGCTTTGTTAGAGAAGGACAAATCCTTTTGACATAATTTTGACAATTTTAATTGATTTAATCAAACGTTTGCTGTAATCAACCTAGAACAGTCTGTAGGTGTAATAGACTGTGTAAATATTAAAATAGATGTGGCTGTGTTTAGACAGTCAGAAGTCTCAATTTTGTATATAACTTTACCATAGATTTAGTGTGACTTTTTTTTTTTTTTTTGTGAAAAGTTACTTTACGTAAGTTAATTTGTCTTTGCTCTGTCTATAAATGAGGTTATACTATGAGAATGATGTTATTCCATCATCCATGTACCTTGATTCAGTTTTGGCTAGAGAGGAATTTGGGTGGGTACAGCTTAGATCTTAAGAAAAACTGGAAGGAGCTCCTGAAGAATTCAGGCAGTGGAGAAGGGAATGTGTATGAGGCTGTATATGAGATTTCTGTAGAGATTTTGATTATGGCAGATTTAATGTCCTTTATTTTCCCAAACCCAGTCTCTACTAGACAAAATTTTTCCGTCTGCAACACAGAACTTCAATTTCATATATTTTAGGAGCTCTACAGGAGTTCTGTTGTCCAGACTGTAGTAAAGAAGGCAATTCTGTTCTGTGTAGCTAAGTCAGTTATGAGCTTAACTGAGAGAAGGACCTTGAAGAAAAGAATACCTAATTACATTTTTTCTCGTTTTAGAATCGGGAAGAGTGTCATTTAAAATAGCATTAAGAGAACTGTTTTTGAAAATTTGGAGTTGTACCGATGAATTTGAATTTGATGAGGTGTAAACATCTACTTTTCTCATTGAATGAATTTTATAAAATTCAGGAGGCTGTGACAGTATCCAGAGAAAGTCACCTGTGGGGTTCGCAGCGTCACTTGTTCCTCATAAACCACTTTTTCATACATCAAGATGTTCATGCCTTCTGTCATTTTTGCTCTGGTATTCCATGTTTTGGATCTTAATAATTAGCCTTTGATACTGTGTCACTTAAGTTGGTATTCCTAATCAGCTATTCTACACACATTACACTGGTGTCAAACACCCAATTTAGTATTCATAAACTGAGAAAGAATATTTAATTTAAATTGTGCCTATTTATTTTGTCTAGAGCATAGTTGGAAAGGCTAATTTTTCTTATAAACTACTTTTTACATCTTGTTAAGAATGACTTATTTCTACTACTCTGATGACAAGCATCTTGATCTGGTGCTTATACCAAATACTGTTACTATGTGTAGAGTAGTCCATAACGTGATCAGATACAAAAGCTGGGTCAGTGTACATGAAGTACATGCTGGAAGAGCATTTTTTTCAAGTAGATGTTAGGATTATTCTCCCATTTTTGTGACTGAAACATTTGATAATTTCAAAACATGCTTTGATGAAGTATTCAGAAGACCTAAAGGATTATTTTTCTAATCCTTTCTCAGTCTGAAGTATAAATGAAGTACATGCTGTTAACTTGTATCTCTGTCTGAATTTTAAAATATCTAAACAGTGATTAAAATAATTAAATATCTGTTTAATAAGGTTGCTTATCTTTTGTAATATATTATATGCAGTGGTGTTACATTTGCAAATTGATTTGTTCCTTAGTATTTTTTTTCCATGTAGAGCACTTTACTTGATTTGCCATGAAACTTTAACTGCTAAAGACAAACTAGAAAAGATTCACTGACATTTTTTAAATAGCTATTAAATTAATAAATTCTCAGATCATTCAGTTAGATGTTATCTGTAATGAGTTGGTATGCCATTAATTTCAGAAAGTGATTGCACTAGTGAAATATGTTTACTATTTTAGCTGGTAACTTGCTATTGGAGTAAGTGGAAATTTTGAGTAAAGACTGTGGCACTTAGCGGTCAGAAGACTTTGTATTTAGAGAGTGATTTTTGTGGATTACCTTTGGTAGCTTAATAGTATTAATTCAGTTATTGTCAAAAGAAACTTATTTTAGTTCTACAGAAATATATTGCAATGAAAAATCTCTTTATACCTGTGATTTTTCTTCTTCTCTTTAGTGGAAGATGTTCAGGTCTCCTGTTACAGAATACTGGCCAGTTTATATGCTCTGGGAACCAGCAAGAGTATCTATGTAGAGCGGTAAGACGGAAAAGTGTTCCTCTATTTTTAAAATTCGTGTTTATGTTTAGCTTCATGAGTATGCAGTCCAGAGAGGAATGTAGGAAAAGATGGTTGGAAGAGATTGTTGTTGGAAAGGTATCTTAGAGACAAAAGGTGCTCAGATATTAAGTGGAATGCAGCTGCATGTATTATAATGCACTGATATTGTTGCATTGTCGGCATTCTGGTGGGCTAGGAGCGCACACTGATGGCTCTTGTTCAGTTTCTCATCAACCTACACCCCAGGTCCTTCTCTGCAGAGCTGCTCTGAATCTCTTCTCTGCCCAGCCTGTAGCTGTGCCTGGGATTGCCCTGACTCAAGTGTAGGACCTTGACTTTGTTGAACTTCATGAGGCTGGCATTGGCCTACCTCTCAAGCATGTCTAGGTCCCTCTGGGATGGCATCCCTTCCCTCCAGCATATCAACCAAACCACACAGCTTGGTGTTGTCAGCAGACTTGCTGAGGGTGCACTCAATCCCACTGTCCATGTCGCTGACAAAGATGTTGAACAGGATCAGCCCCAGCACCAACCCCTGAGGGACACCACTTGCTACCCTGTCTCAAATTGGACATTGAGCCATTGATCGTTGATACAGAATTGCTGGATTTCTGTCAACTGTATGGCTCAGCTTCAGCAGCTAAAGGTTTCTCACATATCTAAAATTTGCTCTGATCAACTGAATTGGAAATCAAAGAATAGCTTTAAATGTCCCCTGAAAGACCCAAGTGCCAGGATCAGTTACTTCTTCATAGAGGAAGGCTTTTTACAATTTTGACACACTCAAGGAATTTTGGTTATCAAATAAATGTCATATCTGAAGATATTGGAACAATGTTTTTGTTCAAGATCTTTCAGAGTTATTGATCATTAGAAGCAGTTCTCCACTGTCTGAAGAGCTTGACTTTCATGCTAGACCAAATAAATACAAATAAAATGATAGTTGTGTTTGGTCTCTCCATCTGTTCAGCAGGGTTTTTTAACCAGAATGATTATAAAGACAGTAAAGCTGAGTGGAAAGTAATAGAACAAAACACATTGTTATCACGACTTTGGATTTTCCCTGCATGTTCCTCATTTGCTCTCAGTTAAGCAGGCCTCCTTTGACATTTTATGTCTTAACATTTCATTCATGTACTAGCAGAGGTTTGCTGGATTTCAGTTTCTATAACCTGTTCTTGTGTTAGTGATCTTAATAATGTAGTGACTTATCCCTTTGAGACGAGCTCATCTTAGAACAAAAAATGAGGCTGGTATACAACTATCCTGAGGTGCACGCAATCGTCAAAGATCCTTAACAATGTTTGTTAATTCACAGGCAACGATCAGCACTAGGAGAATGCTTGGCTGCTTTCTCAGGTGCCTTTCCGGTGGCTTTTTTGGAAACTCATTTGAACAAGCATAATATCTACTCCATTTACAATACCAAGAATGCAAGAGACAGAGCAGGTATTTCCAGAAACTCACATGATGGCTATGAAAACACAATTTCACTATAAATGTTTCTTGCATTTATACTTATGCATATATTTTTGCATGCATTTTATAGGGCAAGAATTTTCTTATAATCTCTTGGTTGTATTTATTTCCAAAATCCATCAGCTAAGTCTGTTAAATCTGACTTTTTTATGTTTCTAAAGATAACCAATGTTTTCATTTTGAGATACCATTCAAAAAATACCACTTTGGAATCAATTTATTGAATGGACTTTGCACGTTTTTAGTATCTGAGATGTTTTATATTGAATGATAAAATTATGTAACTCTGGTGCTTCAGTTTTTTTATGCAATATTGGGTCCTAAAACATACATACTTGCAATTGAAGGAAATTATCTTTGCCGGTACTAAGTACATACTATACCCTTAGAAAGTGAATACACTGCGGAGGAGTATGTAAATCTTTTTTCTAGTAACATTATGTGTATTTTGCATGCCGCTGTGTTCCATTCTGAAACTCTTGATGTTTCTTATGCTAAAGCACAGTTGTTGAATAAGGTCATGCACAGTACTTGCTCCTACGGTAGAGAAGTTACATCAGAACTCTATGAACTCTGCTTTAAGGAGACTATGATGGCTATGTAAAATGTATTTGGGTCTAAGTAGAAGAGGCTGTTTTTTGAAAAACACTAGCCTGAGGCTATGTAGGTACAATCACGTGGATTTACAAATTTCAGGCTAAATGTTCAATATATAGATACCTGTGTGTGTCATTGTATGTGTATGTCAGGATGTTAGATACTGAAGAGTTAATAGTTGCGGTTACAGATATTTACTTGTAAATGAAAGAAACTCACCAGAAAAATAAAGGCAACTGCAGTGCCTTTTCAGAGAAAGGCACTGATAATTCAAAAATTTGAAAAGTAAATGCTTACAATCACAAATTCACCTCCAGAAGTGAGTTTCTCAGAATCTGCTCTACTTGTTACGTCAGGCAATGATTTTTTTCTTCTGTTAGCATTTGATGTCTCATCTAATATGTAGTGGAGAGATGTTTCATTGCGTTAATTTGTTTCTTCAACTGCAAAGCTTATGTTGGAAGACATTCTGAAATTTAAGCTTTATTTGATTTGTCAGACTTCATTCGCTAATAATTACATTTTTAAAGCTTCCATATAGAAATTATTTTTATTAAAGAAAGTTTTATTCCTAAACCTTGTATAAAAATGATTTATTATGCAGTGATACGAGAGTACGTGGTTTTTATTGTTGAGTTTGTTTTTTTTTGTTTTAGTTTGATTTTTTTTGTGTGGTTTTTTTTTTTCCCCTATATCGGAAGGGCATAAATGTAAATAAAACCCATAATTTTTATGGAATAGCAATTGAAAATAATTATTTTCCCTCTATGATTTAGTTTATTGATTTTTTGATTCTTTTTCCCCCCAATAGTTCTGAATTTGCCTACTAGTGTAGAAGAGGTTTGCCCAAATATTCCTTCCTTGGTGAAGCTAATGGAAGAAATTGTGGAACTGGCAGAGTCTGGTATTCGTTACACACAAATGCCACATATCATGGAAGTAATACTGCCTATGCTGTGTAGTTACATGTCACACTGGTGGGAGCATGGGCCAGAAAACAATCCAGACAAGGCCGAAATGTGTTGCACAGCTTTAACGTCAGAGCACATGAACACTTTGTTGGGTAACATATTGAAAATCATCTATAACAACCTTGGTATTGATGAAGGAGCCTGGATGAAGAGATTAGCAGGTAAGATATAAAAACAAACAAATGTGTGTGTATTCAGAATATATATACACACACTCTGAATTACTCTGTATTTACCTTGTTAAAATTGAGCAGGACAGCACCTCTGTTTTGACATTTTTAAACAATACAGATGTTGATTAACTAGAAATATTCAGTATAAAGAGTGAGCAGTGTAAGCAGCACATTTTGATCTCTTAATAAGTAATAGAAGTGCCTTTAGAATATTTCGTTTTCTCCAGAATATGTACGTATGCTTTTTGCAGTATATTGAATCAAAGGACTATAGTAATTTAGGCCATTTTCATTATACAGCAGGTTTCCATTATACAGCAGGTTTCCATTTACTGGCATTACACAGCTTCTTGCTATTCTGTATGAGTGATGGATCCTTTAAAATACTGATTTGAAGCTGTATATCTAAGATATGTATCAAAATGAAATGTGGAAATGTATGTAATTTTGGTAATCCTTATGCTAACTTCATTGTGACACCGTAAAATTTATTCTAAAACAGTTTCTTTCTCAATGTTACTGTCTGTAAGGAAAAGTCATCTCAGTTTTGTGAATTTAGTTTTTCAGTTAGGCAGTCTTACGATTTTTCAATGCTTATTGTTGTAGTAATTCCATTGATGGTAGCAGTTCCTAGTCTTTTGAGGATTAGTAATGTAATTTGCTTTAAGGATATCAGCCTAAAATTCTTTGTCATCTAATCAATACATTACAAGTTGGTTTGCACTAGTGGGCCCAGATAAATTGTTAATTTGCATATTCATTTTTATGAGTAGATATGCAAAAAGCTTGTGCTATCAAATCTCAAATGGCTGGTTGTTGGATGATTGAAATGGTCTAATTTCTGTCTACACACAATCTTTCCACTGTCCTAATGTACATAAAAAATGCAAGCGGGCTGTTTCAGTAGGTTTGCAAGTAACTAGAACATGCTTGCCTCTTACTTGCTTAAGCCAAGAAGCAAGATTTGAAAGAGGAGCCAGTGGCTGAGAAAACTTGTGTGTGCATTATATAGCCATATGGATGCCCACCGATACATACCATAAACAATTTCTACATTGCTCACTAAAATCTTGCAGCCAAATACCAATATGTTGGCACCGTGCAGTAAAGAGGTATTTATGATCTTGCAAGCTTAGTTTGTGAAGCTGTAATTTCTGCCCTCATAGTGACAAAGTGAAATGATAGTCAGTTTTCACTCTGTGAAATCCTGACCACATTTAATTCTTGGCAAAACTTCTGCTGATTTCAATGGGGGCAGGATTTTACTCTGTAGCCAAGAAATAAGATCCAAAGAAAAGGGAAAAGGTAAAGTTTCTACTTATATTTTGTGGCCAGGTATATATTATAATGCTTATTACCTTAAATAGTGTTTTCCCAGCCCATCATAAGCAAAGCGAAGCCACAGCTGTTAAAGACACACTTCCTGCCACTGATGGATAAGCTAAAGAAAAAAGCAGCAGTGGTTGTATCGGATGAAGAGCATCTAAGAGCAGAAGGCAGAGGTGACATGTCGGAGGCTGAACTGCTCATCCTAGATGAGTTCACCACTTTGGCACGGGACCTCTATGCCTTCTACCCTTTGTTGATTAGATTTGTGGACTATAACAGGTATGTGAAGAGGAAAGGGTCAACGAATCTTGTAAAACCTTCCTGTTTATTGATACTGTCTCTTATCCCTTCATATGCCTAGCATTGAAAAAAACAAAGGTGCAATCCAAATCTAGTGTGTTAGACCTAGGATTAATGTGGAAGGATTTTAAGGGTTTTGAAATAGGACATCAAGAAGCCGCTGATACCAGAAAGGATTAAAAGCGTGCATGCTTGCTTTTGTTGGCTTGTATACTTGTAAAATGTTGAAAACTGGTTTGAAAGCATAAAGCCAATGAAGATCATCTGCATTTCCACACTTTTACCAAATTTTAGGGCAAAATGGCTGAAAGAGCCCAACCCTGAAGCAGAAGAATTGTTCCGCATGGTGGCTGAGGTCTTCATTTACTGGTCAAAGTCTCATGTAAGTAATTCCTTAGTAACTACTTGTTTTAATTAGGTTTCTTAATAGGCAGATCAATTATTTAGTGGTTGTGTTGAGAAGACACATTTAATGACAGAAGTGAAACTGTGGATGGGAAGGTATCCATGACTTTCAGTTTTCTGACACTCTTGAAATGCCTGAATAGCTAGGGAGGTTGATGAATGTTTTGTAGCATAGTAACACTGATCATAGATATTTTTCGTATAAGTTCCAGTTTGTTTGTTGTGGAGTTTTGGGGTGTTTTGTGTTTGGTTTTTTTGTCATTGTTTTTTGTTTTTTTTTTTTTTTTTTATATGTATATACATATATGTATTAAGTTCATTGAGGTCTGTGTTCTTACCCCCCTTTTTCTATTGTTATTTTCACCCCCAAAGCCCTTTTATAACCAGTCCATTTTCCTGAATTGTATAGTTTGTCTGCTTGAGCCTCTCTGAAAACTTACAATAAAAATTATGTGGAAGGGTCCTCATAATGACTAATGCAACAAGGGTTTCCTGAAGGAAATGTGCAGCTCTCTTTATGGTCACTTAGATTGTATTGCAGTGTAGATCTGTATTTCTTTAACAAAAGTTAAAGGCATATAATTCAATTATTTAGCCTAGATCTGTAGCTGTGTTTAATGTAGGAAAGTCAGTAAGTGTTCTAAGAGCAAGGAAGTAGCAAATATATCTTACAAGGAATTCTAAGCATATTTTTTTCCCAAGATGATACTATTTCATATTTCATAAGTTTTACCAGTGAAGGATTTCTTCCTAATTCCACTTATACAGAATTTACCTTTAGTTCTCAAGTCTGAGTCCTCTGATTCATATGCAATAACCAAGGGATCTGCCTTAGGACTTAATCAGGCATCATCACTGATAGTGCTTAAATAAAAATAAAACATGATTCGTGTGAATACTGGATCAAAAATAAATAAATAAACACAAAAGAAGAGTTTTGATACTTTCAGGTATTAGATTTCTTTAGGGACTCTTTATACTAAATTTCCATTCTCCTGTAACTGTAATTCTCTCTTTGAGAAAACTTTGTATTTGTGTACTTGCGCCTGAATTTGAATGTAAGATTGTTATAAACATCACTGTACACAGACACTGTAGGTAGATCATCAAATTACTTGTATAGACATAGGTTCAATTTTTTATTTAAAGTTCCCTATGCATCTGACTATAATTGGATTTTAAAGGGGGGGGGAGGGGGAAGAATGGGAAATGGATTATTTGCTACTAAGGAAAACCCAGACAATATTTTTATATTGAATTGCAGGAGGATTTTTATCATAGTTTTTTGTCATAGCTGTGTCAAAGCTACAGAAATATTTTTCTCTAATGAACATAAAACAAGACAAAACAAAACAAAATACACAACCGCGTGAGCTATGTCATGTAAAAAAAGTTGGCCATTATTGTTCATCTCTTTCTGTCCTTTGTAGATTTTAGAAATTTCCAGGTAATTTGTATTTTTATTCAAGGTTTCTTTAGATAGATTCCTCATATATTATAAGTGCTTCTAACTGAGATCTTGTCTGTATTTCTAGAATTTCAAAAGGGAAGAGCAGAACTTTGTGGTACAAAATGAAATCAACAACATGTCGTTCCTTATCAGTGACACCAAATCTAAGATGTCTAAGGTAATGTAAAGATTTTTCTTTTTTTCTCTTTGCAGAGGGGAAGGAGACAGAAGTACAGAGAAGTACTTTTTGTTTGTTTGTTTTTTGGTAACAGAATCTGTTGAAAACACTGGGTTGAGAATCAAAACAGTTGTTTGAGAAATACAGTGGACTTTCAAGATAGTGGTGCAAAATATTGGCAATTATATAATGGCAGTTCCATTGGATAGGGTTGCAGCTATATAGGTAGTAAGGAAATTGTCAAACCAGACTCAAGTGCAAAGTTGCTAGGGCAATTCTTTTATTACGTACTGGATTCTTTTACACGTTTGCTTTATGCTGCAGGCAGCAGTTTCTGACCAGGAGAGGAAAAAGATGAAGCGAAGAGGTGACCGGTACTCCATGCAGACCTCTCTCATTGTAGCAGCACTGAAGAGATTGCTTCCCATTGGCCTAAACATTTGTGCTCCTGGAGACCAAGAGCTAATTGCACTGGCCAAAAATCGCTTCAGTATGGTAGGTGCTCTTTTTTGCACTTTTTAAAAGTAGAAATATTTTACTGTTAATTAATAATAAGAATTAAGTTATTTGAGTATTTTCCCCCATCCTCATTCTTACAGCAGGACACAAATAATCAAGATTACAATTCTGTTATATAAAGGCACATTGGGTGACTATGGTAAACCATAATCCACATATCTCATTTTCAGCACATAAAACATTTCAGTATGGACAGACTTATTTCCTAAATGAATTTCTATATGAATTGAGATACTAAAATTAAAACAGTCATTTATCTTTCTTAATTTTTAATGCTGAATTGTATTTGTTCTATTTTATAAAGCTTGAATTTGGAAATGCATGTAAGAACTGGGTGTTTCCTAACTTCTATGTCCAATATTACAGTCATTTCCTTTTGATCACACCCATGTAAATGCAAGAATTTTTGGAAGGATAGACTGTCTTAAAAGTGGTTCTTGTAGGAGTAATATCACAGTGAAATAATGTGATTGTAGTTTGGAATATACTCCTTTCTTAAGCTGTGCTGTTTCATACACCCTAGCGGGTTTTATGACCTTTGAACAGCTGAACTGAATGTTTATAGATAGGAGATCTCCAGAAGGGACAAAAAGGAAATCAGAGAAGTCTGTGTTCATGATACTGGTTTCATTTGGTCAAACTCTGGTTGAAGTATGTATATATGTACATACTAGTAATTTCAATTCAGATTTGCATTTTGTGTGTTACTGTGAACAAATATGAATTATACCATCCAGAACTTGTTCCTGTGAGCTTGGATATGGATAGCTCTGGCCTGATACAAAAAGACATTCTTCTCAGTCTTCCAGAGTCAGTTTTATTCATCATCTGAACTAAGCCCAGGTTTGAAATTTGTATGAATAATATCTCCTATTCCTTCTTCTAATTACCTCCTGTTCCTAATTTGTATGATTTGTAATTTCTTGACAGAAAGATACTGAAGATGAAGTACGAGATACCATCCGTAGTAATCTTCATCTCCAGGGCAAGGTAACCTATATGGTGTTTTTAAACATGATTTTTCTTCCCTTTAATTCATTTGTTGGTGCCATATAATGACAACCTACTTTGGTTCATTATGATAACTTCTAAATCCCTTTTCTTATGTCATCAAGTGACTTGTTCATGTAAATGTTAGGGTTTTAATGTGTTTATATGCACGATATACAATTGCATATGTCCCTTCAAATCCCTGCTTGTGTGCACTACCATGAAATTGGAGATGGAGGCGAGGTTTACCACTGTTTAAACTCTGCCTTCTATTATTCAAGGTAGACTCTGCAAAATGCTCAAAGTTATTTTGTATCAGTTTGAAGCATAAAGTAAAAGGAAGACGCCACTTTGGCATACTCTGTAAAGCGAAAAATCTCCACTTTGCTGAGTTTTGTTCCTATTTTTCATCCATGAAAAAGAAAGTATTTTGGGAAGTGTAGACTTCTGTTATGAAATTCCAGTTAGTGCCAGATGAATAGCTCTAGGGAAGAAGTCTTGAACTGGCCCAGTGTAGCTGAACTGTTTTATTGATGCTTCAAGTAATGGCAAAGAAGAAGTCATAATATAGACGTGTAATAAAAATATATACATTTCTTTGCTGTTGAAGGAAGATGCAATCAGACGTATGGATGGTGCTTTATTTGGAATTGTCCTTTACTTGCTCCCTCCACCCCAGATTTTAATCACCTCGAGGAAAAAAATAACTAGTATTTCCTGTGCTCATTAAATGGTTACAAGACAATAAATGTGTGAGTTGGAAATCTGGCTTCCCCCCCCCCCCCCCCCCCCTTTTTTTTTTCCCTTCTGAAAGCGTATATAAGAATCATCTGGAAGTCTAGATCCCACTGCAGTTCAGTGCATGGCAATAAATGTTGCTTTTTATTTTGTTTTTCTTCCTTTTTCATTAAGACTTGGAAATGGGATGTTTTTTCCTGAATAATATCTGAAGATTCAAGCAATGTTTTGTGAAGTTTGGGGTTTCTGAGAGCTCACAAGAAGGATACAACATTTTTCAATACTAACAGTGTTTTTCATGAAATGCTGCAAATAAAAGTCCAGTAGTTTTAAGTAATAGGGGTTGCACCTAGAAAAGCTTACCATGGAAAACAAAAGATTCTGTTAAATCCTATGAAAAGCTTGAAACACTTATATAGTGAATGTTATTATGTACTTCAGGCTGGATGTGAGGAAAAAATTCTTTGCAATGAAAGTGGTAAAATACTGGAACAGGTTGCCCAGAGAGGTAGTGGATGTGCCACCCCTGGAGACATTCAAGGCTAGGCTGGATGTGGTTCTGAGAAACCAGTTCTAGTTGAATACGTCCCTGCTCATTGCAGGATGGTTGGACTAGATGGCCTTTGAAGGTTCCTTCCAACCCAAACTATTCTATGAGTCTATGATTTATGATTCTGTGATATACTAAGAAGCAGAAGAAACCACACCATCAAAGTGCTAGGAAGAAAAGAGCATTTATGAAGATCTTACTGAGCAGCAGTTCTTAAGCAATGTGCATGCCATGAGCATACAAACCTTAAGTGTGTTGTGATTTTGTGTGTGGACTTCAGTAATGTTTTCTGAATGATGAAGATAGGTATTTCCGTTCTGACATTTTCAGTATTTGTATATTGTCTCCTTGTGAGCCATGCAGTTTTAATTCTTGTCTGGCATTTCATGCTGCTTCTCAGCACTTGTCCTCCTGTTTTAAATACTTCAGTTTCTATTTTGTTTCTTTAGGGTTACATTCTGCATAAAACTATTAAAAATTTTCTGTCTCACTGCTTGGTTGCCTCAGAATAATGATACTTAGTACCTTGATCTGTGCTTTCTCTTCAGAAACTTCCTTTGGTTCAATCAGAAGTTTGCTATTATTCAGGAACATATCACATCCACTGTTTATAACACATGAGAATAAATATACATTAAAATTTATTATGTTGATAAAATTTCATGGTGCCTTGATAATTAAGAAGGGAGTAATCTTAGCTAATCCAAAGTATATGCTGAAGGATTTTCCAGCTGTAACATTTTCAGCACTGTCACTGGATTTTCCTAACTGTAAAATGAATTCCTAGTAGAAGATGACATTGTGAAAGGGAACCACATAAATGTAGCTAACAAAGCAAAATAGCTGTTGTGTAGCTAACTTTATTTTTATTTTATAGCTACCTTTGCATTACTTTACTAGCTTTGCAAAGCTGTTTTGACATGTACGAGAAAAGTAGTCAACTCAGTTACTGACAAAATACAGCATTTCAATACTTCAATTTGTTACTGTATTTACTATCTTTATTATGATTTGTTATTTATTGCTAACTAGTTTGTTCCTGGTGCCTTGAAATACATCTTTTAATGAATTATTTAGCACTGCACATTCTAGAGTTCACATTAAACCTATGTGTTTAACTGAATTATTTAAAAGTATAATGTATAATTTTAAATTCAGTAGTTATTTACAAAGTGCAATATAATTTATTCCACAGTGTCGTTAGTACTCAGTCACTATTATGGCTGAATCAAGTACACATCAGATGCAGTCAAGTATGATGTTTCTTATTAAGGGAAATGATGCCATTGTGCTATATTCATACTCTAGCCTTTTGTTGTCTGAGTGAGACATAAAAGGAATGTAGGCCAAATGGTCTCAAAAATTTAAATTATTGTTTGATGTTATGAATTAATATGTATCTCAGTTATAATAGTGTTAGTGTAAGGTGGCTTTCAAAACAGGAAAAATACCACTTACTGGAAAGGCTAATTTTGCGTTAACCACTTTGGCTTCTCAGACACCGTGTTCTATCACTTATGTTAGAGCTAAAATGTAATTTATCTTGATTTCTTTTTGGAGAACTGCACTGTTTGAGAATCATCCTTCTGAATCTAGCTATTAATGTTGTGGCGTCTGTTTCATGCATTTGTCTGCCTTTGTCTACATTTGTCTTCACCCTGTTTCTGTCTTTCCTTTCCTTGCATGCCTGCATGCTGTTACTCAGTACCGAGCCTTTTATTTCAAGAAATTGATGACGAAACTTGCATTCATTTTGACATGGATGAAGCTCAAGTCACCAAAATGTTCTTCCAGCCATGCTAATTCACACCTTGAAATGTCAACTACTCATACCCTTAAAAAACTACTTACACAAAACAGCTGTACCTTGATAGAATGTGAGGAGTCCTCAGATCAAAAGACATCTCCACCTGTGATTAAAAAATCTTTTGTGGACTATCCATTCATGACGATCCAGTCAAATGCTCACACAAAGACAATGGATGTGACAGTTGTTAAGAAATGGAAAAGCCGAAAGGTGGAAGAAATGCCTGCCAATTGGGGCTTTCTAGGTTGTAATAAACTATTATTGAGCGACTGTGTAAGTTTATAATCATTCCTGGAACTTCAGTAAACTGTGTATCTTAAGATGTTTCGTGGCAGTAAATTAGCATTATTGTCTCATCTTAAGCACAAATTGAAATCTGGATCCACAAAGATGTTATATAAAAGTAAGTGTTGAGTTTAAGCCCTATTTGAATCTGTAGGGCTTAGGCTACTAAATGCTCTAGGAATCTAGGCCAGCATGATGTAAAGGTGAATTGCACAATCAATCAGGAATGATCACTGGCCACAGCTTCTCAGTAAAATGGGTTATGCATTGCATTTGCCTTCAGTGTTATTGACACAAAAGGGGGTCACAAAGTATGTTGCATCAGTGTTGATTAGCAGAAGCACAGGGGAGACAAAATGAATGAAAAAAGAGATTGATACAGGTAAAACAGGGAATCGCAGATCACTGAAATGGAAAAAATGAAATGCAAAGAGAAAAATAAGGAAAAAAATGCTTTTTTTTCATACAATTCTTTACAATTTGTAGGAAAATGCATCTTGAATTCATTTTCATAAACTAACTTTTCATTATCTAACAATCATTAAATTAGGATTTTATGACAATTGAAAAAAATGAAATTAAAAAAAAATAATCATAAGTAAGACCAGTATTACTGATTTCCAAGACTGAAAACTAAATAATCCCAACTAATAGAGCAACAATTTGTTTGGTTTAATAACTGAAATGTAAGTGTAGTTATGTCTGTCTACCTCATACTCATTACTTCTCCTAAATAAGATATTAATTGCTGTTGCCAGTGCTGTTTGCTGGCCCATGATCATTTGTTCTTTGTATGATTATTAGAGTTTTAGTCCTCTGGAAGCTCTCAAGAAACACTGTACAAATCAGTCTTTAATTTTGTTCTCCCAGTCTGTGTAGTGGACACTATATGGGTTAGCCATATAAAGTGCTACTGTTGTTCTTTGAAGCAGCTTTTGTGCTAGTTAAACTGTTTGACCCTACTTTTATAACATTTTTCCTTGGTGACGCATGAAATCCTTCTCCTGCAGCTTGAGGATCCCGCCATTAGGTGGCAGATGGCACTTTACAAAGATTTACCAAATAGGACTGAAGATTCCTCAGATCCAGAGAAGACTGTGGAAAGGGTCCTTGATATAGCTAATGTACTCTTTCACCTGGAACAGGTTAGACACATTTTCCCAATTCTGTTGCTTCTTAATCTAAACAGAAGTATTCAGCCTTTCACTTATGCTTTCACATGCTGTCTTTAATGTTATACGCTGTGGTGATGTCAATCATTACAGCAGCTGCACCAATTATTTATTTTGGAAAGGGACTAAGAAAGTGATACCTATGTTGTAGCTTCCTTCTGGTGCATTTCACCAATCGGGAAGTAATGGCTAAATTGCCAGTAGACTACAAAATGTGAGTAAAACAACTTAACCGTATCCTGGGCTGTATCAAAAGGAGTGTGACCAGCAGGTCGAGGGAGATGATCCTGCCCCTCTACTCTGCTCTTGTGAGACCTCACTTGGAGTATTGTGTGCAGTTCTGGTGTCCTCAACATAAAAAGGACATGGAACTGTTAGAACAAGTGCAGAGGAGGGCCACAAGGATGATCAGGGGACTGGAGCACCTCCCGTATGAAGATGGGCTGAGAAAATTGGGTCTGTTGAGCCTGGAGAAGAGAAGGCTGAGTGGAGACCTCATAGCAGCCTTCCAGTATCTGAAGGGGGCCTATAGGGATGCTGGGGAGGGACTCTTCATTGGGGACTGTAGTGAGAGAACAAGGGGTAACGGGTTCAAACTTAAACAGGGGAAGTTTAGATTGGATCTGAGGAAGAAATTCTTTACTGTAAGTGTGGTGAGGCCCTGGAATGGGTTGCCCAGGGAAGTTGTGACTGCTTCATCCCTGGCGGCGTTCAAGGTGGGGTTGGACATAGCCTTGGATGGCATGGTTTAGTGGGAGGTGTCCCTGCCCATGGCAGGGGTGTTGGAACTCGATGATCTTGAGGTCCTTTCCAACCCTAACTATTCTATGATTCTATGATTCTATGATTAAAAAAAAAATGCCTTTTTTTCAAGGCGTTTTTCTTCAGTTAAGCTTCTTAAATTATTAAAGTATTATTAAAGCTGCCTGCATAAATATCTTGTTAGAAGCTGCATATTATAACTGCATGGAGTAGGACAGTCAGCTGATCTGATACACAGCTTTTCTAGTGATAGCTTTAGAAAGCTATTTACTATGTAGTATTTTAAAAAGCTAGAAGAAGGACGTCCACTTGACATAATCTGCATGAAGTTTGTCTGAATGTGGGCAAGAATATAAACATTTAGAAAATCAAATAGGCATTAAAATTCAGAAAAATCTCAATAATCTGGAAGTTTGATGTTGGTAGGTTGTTTCTGATTTTTTTCCTCCCCTTTAGATGAGGTCAGAACTTATGGTTAAGGTTTTAAGTCTTTAAATTTTGAAATTTAAAAAATACCTTATGTTGGTAGATATAACAAGTCAAAGACTACTTGATAAATTTAGGTTTTCCATTTTGCTTACCAAATTGTTACCTATTTTGAACTTCAGAGTTGTTCTATGTTTTCTAGGCTTTCTTTTTTGAAATGTACTGAAGAAACAGCATGCTAATTTGAAGGGTATTCCTAGTGGCAGAGATGAATGCTGCTGGTTACACCACAAACTATAGACTGACTACATATAAAATTTGTTCTTGTTTTGTTTTTTTTTTTTTTTTTTGTTTTTTTTTTTTTTTTGTTTTTTTTTTTGTTTGTTTGTTTGTTTGTTTGTTTCCTTTTCAAAGAACATTTGCAAATACAACACTCTTTTGCCCTCTCATTAGATTAGTTGGTTTCGCTCAGAAACTTGGCACAGGTTTTCAGACCCCATATCAAGAGGTTTCCATATTATGATGAGATCACTGGTTCAGTCAAGTAGGAATCAGGTTGTTACATGAAAGTGCTTGTATATACACTGTGCAGCATTTGATTGCTAAAAGTGTCTTTTGGAGATTTTGGAATGCACAAAATATGTTGTTATGAATACCTATGGCCTGCCACTTGCATCACACAAGTAGTCTTCACATAGTTCTCCAGCCTTAATATGGGCTTGCTTCAAGGTCAGCAGCCCTACACAGTTTCATAGAAGAGGATTAAAAGGGGTTACTGAACTTTACGTTTAATCAAATATGCGTGGAGCAAGCACAAAGTGATAGAATATGGAAGTAAATCCATGGCAATCATGGTTATCCTACTAGAGAAGGAAAGACAGGAGAAAGGGTGTTGATTTGAAAGAATACAGTATGGCTGTGAGGAAGAATGAAGAGCAGAGGAAAGTTAGAAACATGAGGGGCAAAAGGTCTTCTCTTTTACTCATGGTTTAATCGAAATTGACCAAGCTGAAAGAAAATATGTTAGCATGTACAGAGTTGCCTAATTCAGAATTAGATTCTAGTATTTGAGTTCAAACAGCATATACAATCTCTTGATCTCTGGCATTTTAGATGTACCATCATGTGTATAAATTGGTTAAGCTTGTGTAGTTTGGAGAAATTGTTCTAGGGAGTGAAACCTGAGGTATTATCCTTGTGTTTTCCACATTCTGTCATAGGATTAATCTCGGTGTATAGAACCCAGCTGTAGTACAGAACAGGCTAGATTCCCATTGTAATACCAGATCTACATTTCAGATCAATGCTTCCCATTGGACTTAAAAAATGGCTATGCAGTGAGGTAAATGCTGGGTGCTCTTATCCTGGGTACTTTGCATCTATTTGTCTAAAGATTTGGCCCCACAGCTTTACTTACCTTCTGTAGACAAGTGCTTAAGTGCTTTTGTTACTGAAATAGTTAATTTGATGTATGTAAAAATGTGAATATATGAGCAGTGGGTCTGTTTTTATGGTATTCTTGAATAATCCTTTTTATCTCCATATGCAGATGCTCTGTTCTCCGTGTATACATACTCTGAATGCTTATTGCACTGGCAAAGATCAATTCATTCTTTGTCTTCTCTTTCCATGCACACCTAATTTCTTTGTTTTTATTTTCAGAGATCTGCTTGCGTAGGCCGTGGCTATTTCTTTTGGGAAAGTATAGAGAGTTTTATAGTTGTTTGTGAAGATACTACTAATTACCTAACACATTTGGGCTTGTCTGACTTCTAGATTATTAGCACTGATTTCTCTTGTGACTGTATGTTAGCAGTGAACGCTTTTCTATGCTTTCTCTTAACAAATATTTTTCATTAGTATTTTACCTTTTGAAAGGAACTTGTTTTAGAATGTCACCGTTTAATCTTTAAAGTGTAATTACCCATGTCACTGAATGCTTAGCAGTATTTTAGTCTGTTTAATTAAATGTTTGTTAAACTGAAAAATTTTTTGTATTGCACTAAACTAGAAAAGTCTTCTGGGATAACTATGTTTGGGTTGAATAATAAGTCTACATAAACATCGTCATCACTACATACTTTAAATAAAATACCTTATTTTATTACAAAGGAGAATCACCAAGTCTTTAAGGATAGAGATACTAACTTACACTGGCTCCTTTAGTGATATTGGAGAACAAAGGACCTATTATTCCACTAGCACAGTCATCTGTAAAAGAAACAAACCTCCCGCAAGCAAACACACACAAGACAAGGGAGAGTTTTGCTTCTAAGTTTGTATTTTAAATTCTGATTCTACAATTTGGCTGATCATTTGATCTCTCTCTAAAACACTTTTCTCCAGCCGTTATAATTCTATCTTTCCACTTGATTTATGTTACCTCACATTTTTATTAACATTACTGTGCCCAGACAGTAAGTACATTGCCACATTGTTTTTATTTTGCCATGTGTATTTTATGTAACAGGTTGAGCATCCTCAGCGGTCAAAAAAAGCAGTGTGGCATAAGCTGCTGTCTAAGCAAAGGAAAAGAGCAGTAGTTGCCTGCTTTAGAATGGCACCATTGTATAATCTGCCAAGGTAGGAGCTATATGTATTCTATTTTTCGCAAATGCATTTGTATTCATACAGTGCTGTTTGGTGAGATCAAAAGGAATAAAAACATTTAATCTGGTAATTGATAAACTGAGTGGTAATGTACTTTGTATATTACTTTCTTCTAGCAGATCTAATTACTTTCTTCTAATATATTTTCTGAAAAGAATAACAAATACAAAAAAGCATAATTTTTAATTTCTGGTTCTTTCCTCCTGCTGTTATTCCACCTGATCCTCCTGGTATGTTTTCTTCTCTGAAAAGTAGATGCCTTTCATAAGAAATAAATGCAGAAACTGACATTGGTGTCACTGTAATATCATCCTGGGAGATATATTTCCCCCTAACCCATGGTGTAGCCCTGGAAATATGGAGTTACTTTCATTATTAGATGCTAAATGTTCTAAATGGAGGAAATAAACTGGTACTATTTTTCTGAAAATGTGTCTATTTATTGTGCACTTTTGGGAAGAGCATTCTATTAGACAAGAAATACATGCACATACTTAAAGCATTTCGCACCTTTTCCTGTGGCTTCTTTTCCTCTACTTTCTTGTTTGACAGAGAATGGGATCTGTGGTCGACCAACTTTCAGAATCCTGAGATTCTGGAAGGAATGAGCATCCAGAAAAAGGCAACTGTCCTTTCATGCAATTTCTAAAAATAATTTCTGGAATGCTGGTATCTGATCTTTTCAACATCATAATTTTGTAATTTTTCCTCAAATTATGCGTAACTATTACCATAGGTAGTAGGATGAATCTGTCCCAGGAAGTGCAAGGGCATGAGAATCATATTAGGTTGAAATGAGGCTGCTGCGATGGTTGGCAATAGAACAAAAATGTTTCTATTTGTAGCTGTTCAAGTAGGTTACCTGCGCATGACTAGCATTCCTGTATATTTCAATTATACTTCTTCCTTTTCAGTATATGAAACTGGCAGGTGTTTGAAAAAATTTAAATGATTAATAAAATTATCCCTGGAGAATTTGTTACGAGTCCATTTTGCGCTGAATACTCAAAAAAACCAAAAAACAGTAAAGGTCGTAATTAGACTGCCCTCTTTCCCCTGCCCTCATCATTCATTTAATTTCATGGAGTTTAAAAAAAAAAAAAAAAAAGACTTATCATTTTAGATGCGTAATTCTAATACTGAACATTTAAAAAAATCAATTATGTGGCACAATCCAAAGTTATCTATTGCAGTTATTTCATTTTTAAAATTAAATTGTATGAAATTATATTAAAAACAAAAATCACTAAGGTGACAAATTGATTTTTTTTCTTGGGTTTAAATTTCTCCTAATTTCTATTTATTATCTGTTCACAAAATAATTATTAATGCAATACTGGTTTTGCGAGTTAATGTGACACAATTTTGCACAGAACATTTTAATGTCAACTTAATTTGTAAAATAGGTGCCTATGGCAGATTTTACCATAGAAGTTTTGCTTTCCTTGTAAATGACTGGACAGTTCTTCAAGTTCATATTGACTTAATTATTTTCTCTTGAAAAGTTTACAGCTGTTGTTTTTATTGTCCCTTTTTAGGCACCGAGCAGTCAATCTTTTTCTTCAAGGCTATGATAAATCTTGGATTGAAACAGAAGAGCACTATTTTGAAGACAAACTGATAGAAGACTTAGCAGTACGTCTGGGTGCAAAGGGTCATGGGAATGTGTTATGGATTAACATTCATCTTATATAATTATAAGTACAAGTCTGTGAGGTACATAAGACATCATCTAAGCTGTATCTAACCAAGTCACTTTCTATCTAAGTCACTTTGACGAGTGTTAAAAATTACAAGTGGTGGATATTCCAGATTCCCCTAGGCAGTCTGCTTCAAGCATTCAGCAACCTTTTACAGAACTTTTGAAACTTGTGTAAATTTCATGCCAGTTGCCATCATTCCCCTGTCTCTTATCTTCTGCCCTCTGGAGAAGGGGAACAGCCTGTTCTTTCTTTGCAGTTAACCCTTATGTATTTGAAGACTTTGTAAAACCATTTAAGTCAAAAGGTTAGAATATGAACTAGAAGAATTCCAGATGTAGTCAATCTTTCAGAAGCAGAGTCTGATTCTTCTTCACAGAAAAATCCTCTTGTCGGGGAGGTGAGGATTTTTACCAGCAGTGAAGTGTCAGAACCATGTCTTTAGCCTGCTAAATCTCTGGGGTGATTTTCAGTTAAGCTTTGTGTCCTCATCCGTTACAGTTGTCTCTCAGAAAGGTAGTTCTTTCGAAGGCTGGGCAAGAACTAGTACTAGGAAATGATTCTGACCTTGGAGATCCAACAGAACACAGTCTGAGATCAATCTTTTTATTGTGAGGTGAGCCTGCTCTCTGCAATAGAGGAAGCTAACAGGGAAATTGCTATTAGGAAAATACAGTACTTTGCTTTTAGTTTTTAAAGCTTGTGCTTAAAACCAGCTACCCAAGTTGTGAACAGTTTTGAAAACAAGGATCAAAATAGTGAAAGGAAGATCAGCAGCAATGGGCTCAACATAAGCAGACTATAGAAGTTTGTTTTTTGCCTGCATGCATGCAGAATTCCTTTTTTGTGGCATCCTTGTTGTATGATCAAACATTGTGAAAAAGCAAGAGACTTCTGCAGATACTTTGTATACATACTTTTAAACTGATATCTTCATGTATCCCAACACACTGCAAATATTTTAGAGAATGCAGGTTCATTGTCAAAAATAGTTTCATTTTAACAGTTGAGAGCATGTGTGTGTACATATGGCATGTGGAACGACGTAACTCTCTGCATGTGTGTATCTGTGTGAAGAAACAACCCAGTATGGTCATTTGAGTATACTCTGACAGCTAGTTATCTCCTTACACCCTCTATGGAACCATATATTTGCTAATAACAGAACTCCTTACTGACAGGTAGCTTATGTGAAAAACTGTCTTAGAGAAGACAAACAGGCTGGATTGGCTGCTATTTTATCCTTTAGTAAAGGACTATAAGAATTCCCTTCTAATTTCTCAAGCATACAGAGAAGTGTGTCTCCAGAACTCTCTTAAGAAGAGATGTATTGCATCTTTCATTCAAAAGAGCAAACAAAACTCCATCTTTTATATGAATTTCTATCACATGCTTGCTTCTTTAGAGCACTGTCTTGGAGGTTAAGAGATTGAGGTTTTACTATTCAACTCTGTGGGGCTGACCCAGATTTGTGTTGACTTCATGAAAGATGTGATACCGGCGAAGGTTCTCTGTCCTCTTAGAGAAATCGTACCCTTGTATAGCAAGGATTGTAAGTTTTATTGGACTGTCAAGATGGAATCACAGCCTGGGCTGTGGTGGCAGAACCCATCTGGAAGGGGGCAAAGGAGGAACCTTGGGTTATGTAATGTATGCTTGAAGGATTATCTGAGATTTCTGAACTGTTCACGTGTTAAGTAGAAAACTAGAACTATCCAGAGCCCAGAAAATATAGCCAAAACCTCCTATCCTTTAACTCTCTGTAGTCAGTAAACTACAATGTTGTATGCTGTAGTGTGTTCTTTCTCAGTACCGAGCATCTTGAACTGACTTTTCTGCTAGGTAAGGATAATTTAAAGGGAGAAATTCAATAAAAACTACCTCTGTCTAGACTTTGCCAGATCCAGGTAATTTATAGACCTGTAGTAAGTTTTTTTTTTGGCATGTGGGAGATGAGTATTTGCATCCCCTAAAGCAGAGGACTGAGCTAAACTTACAATTTTGTTCCCTAAAGCTTCAGTCCTTAAGTCTATTGTACAAAAGTGGCTCCACTTCTTCCATCTCTGTATAGGAAAAGAAAAAAGTATTCACAAGTGCTCTATTTGAGGAGCTTGATTCTGCTGATTCTTAATTTTGATTCAACAGATCAAGCCTCTAAGGGAACTAGATTTTTAATATTTTATATTAATATCATACAATATTCTACACTGTATTAATAGTTAAAATGCTTCTGCTTCAACTACGTAGGTTATATGAACACTTAGCTTATATGATAAAATTATTGGTTAAGTTTGTGGGTAGGCATTACTTATGTTTAATGGATGTTTATTAATTAGATTATACAAAAATCACATCTTTAAAAATTTCAACATTTAGAAATGGCAGCTAAAACTTATTTGTTTTATCTTCTTACATTCAGTTAAAGCTTTTTATTTTGCACTTTAACATTAGGGTAAATTTCTCAAAACACTAGAAATTAACAATATTTGTTTCCCAGAATTTCAGAAAAGCATTTAGTTCTAGGGTTCGTACTATGCTTAAAGAGTTCTACTTAGTCATTGGTGACTTTGATCCCCCATTTAATTTGAATTAAATCTATGAAAGCTAATAACTTGTATTAAACATTAACATAGCCTTGGGTGGCATGGTTTAGTGTGAGGTGTCCCTGCCCATGGCAGGGGGGTTGGAACTCGATGATCTTAAGGTCCTTTCCAACCCTAACTATTCTATGATTCTATGTTTAACACAACTTCTGCCTTTTCGCTTATCAGTTTTGATAACATTAGGGTGATGTTCTGATTGATAACCTAAGCATAGATGGCTGCCATTTAATTAAAGAGAAAGGTCAGCATCATAAATGAGATTGAAATCTGGAGCAGGGGAAGACCTCTATAATGATAACTAGAATTATAATTTGCTTTGTTCAGATCTTGCCATTGATACTGAAAATACTCTCATATTGCACTGTGTGAAAAGAACCTTGTATGGTCATCAAAGACTAGCATGTGAAACAGTCATTTTACATGTAGGTCAATTATAGTGAATTCTCAGCTACAGCCAGTCATGTTTGGTACAGCTGAGTGAGAAAGATGGACTTCACAAGGAGGTATAGAGATCTAAAAGCATTCCCACAGGAATGTATTTGACACTAGCACACACAACTTTTGTTTTTAATAGGCAAAAAATCCATTTTCCTTACATCTGTTATGTCGCCAACTTATAATTCACAGATAACATCTGACATTATCACAACTTCTGTGTCTGTATTTTGGTGTATACTGCTAGGGGAAAACAAGGAGGAGGAGTGAGCATAAATTAATTTATGCAACCAATTTTCCTTGAGCTACCAGATAATTTGTAGAAAAATACGTGTGGACGAAACAATTTTATCAATAACTTGATAAGCAAAAGTTACTTTTTTAAATGTCTTCTGGCAAAGGGCAAGAAGCCAGAGGACAGATTTCATGTAGATACTTTTCAATGCGCTGCTTTGGTGGTTGCCATTATAATGTTTAGGACTATTTTTTTCATTTAGGGTGAACTAATTAGAGCTGTCTAAACCTGAAATCAAAGAAAACCCAAACAAATAAGAACAAGCAAAGAAAATAAAAATTACCCTATTTGTGTGTGTATATGTTACTGAATGGTATATAATACTTTTTATACATTATTGATCTGTCATCTTCTAAAATTCTACATCCTGCCAGTATTACTGTTGTTGATAGATATGGTGCCTTCTGTCTGAAACTATTGGTGAGCTTCAAGCTTGGATTTCCTCTCCCTCAAAACCTCTCAGAGTTCCAGAGTGAGCATTATACTTGGCATAAGACTTGGAATAAAGGATTCTGATTTTTAGCTAATGAAGCTTGTTAACCTAGAGAGAAAGAGACAGTGTAGCAGCAAATTAGGGCATCTGGTTGCCACTCATTCTGGATAGCAGCAGTAAAAGATTGAAGTTATTTTCAAAATCTAGGGAAGAGGATTAATTTTTATGAGGGGAGGAAATGCAAAGCTTTGCAAATGGTATCATCTTTGTAAGTCTTCATGATCATAAAGATGGTCCGGATTCAGGCTTTTCTTTCATACTTTGCTTGGAACTTGTTTCCTTCTGTCTGACCAAATCAAAATTGTGTATGCAAGTTTTTAATGCTTAATAAATTGCACAGAGTAAATATTTTTCACTATAGGTAATTGAATATACTTTAACAATCTGTTTTTCCCTAAAGAAACCTGGGGAGGAACCAGCGGAAGAAGATGAAAGCCTTAAAAGAGTTGATCCTTTACATCAACTTATTCTGCTATTCAGTCGGACAGCCTTGACTGAAAAATGGTAGGGGCAGTGAAAGAGACTGCAGAGTGTATGCAGATTTTCAGATTACTCCTGTATTTGGAGTTATATATGTCTTGTTCAAGTAGGATTACATAGGCTAGGACAAAACACGTTCATATGTTCATATGGTGAGCGTGAGCACGACTCTAGCCTGTGGTATGTGAAGAGATTTTAACCTGACTGCTAATGAGATGCAAAGAGTTTTCTAGACACAGATATCCCTATACAATTCCTTGTAGTCATAGATGCTGCGTGCAGGATGTAGTACACCTCTCTTTTGTATTCCCTATTAATGGTTATATTCTGAATGTGAAATATAAGTATATTCTAGGTATAATTGAACAAATAACTACATTCTCTTCGTTGGAAGATTTTTATGAATTTCTGAGCACTGTGAAGCTGGCTTTACTTTTCAGTTTCTATTAGCTAATGCAGTCCTAATTTTCCAGAAGGACATTTGTAATTAATTATGGGCATACAAATACTTTAAAAGTATTTTTAAGGTGCTTAAAAATATTTTGGTGTTCCAATTCTACTATAATGGCTCTAATCTTACTTCTTTTGTCTTCCTTTTTTTCTGTTAACCAGCAAATTGGAAGAAGATTTTCTGTATATGGCCTATGCTGACATTATGGCAAAGGTAACTTTTTTTGCCGTCTTGTACATTTTTTCTGTTTGAATAAAATTAATGAAGAAGATCAGGAGAAATTATGTGTAAAGTGTACGAAGTCTTAGACACACCACCATCACCCGCAACTTACCAGTAAATGTCTTCTTTTTACGTGGTATCAGAGCTGCCATGATGAAGAAGATGATGATGGTGAAGAAGAAGTGAAGAGTTTTGAAGTAAGGTTATACTTCTGTTTTGTTTTTCTTGTCACGTTAGACATTATTTCATAGCTTCCAATTGACATTTATGTTTCTTGGTTCATGGCTTACTGCAGCTTATTATGTTAAGGAACTGCATGCCAGTAGCTGGATTGGCAGATATGAGTCACCAGATTAATAGTAGTAAAACAAAAGCATATGTATTATCAAATAATGTAAGATTATAGAGAGAATAATTTAATGGTTCGTACATGTTTATCTGATTGACTTTAATTTTTTAGTTGTTGAAGAGGAATATTATGGGTAGTAACTTACTCCTTTAGTTTGGATCATTAAAATACTGAAATGCTGCTTTTTGAAGTAGTAATTTACATTCGGTACCAGCAGTTTATACATTATTTTTATGTTCACGTATCTGTTAGTGCCTCTGAGTAAAAGGTGAGCTTTTATTCATCAGTACTGCCAAACTTTTTCTTATGGCAAGAGTAGGAAATCTGTATTTATTGTTCCATAATATTGATTAATTTTTATGATCATCACTGTACAAGGAAACACACTCACATGAGTTTGATTACAAGAGTGGGAGATGAGTCCTTGTCATGTATTTGCTCTGGGATCCACCCCTCTTTTTCCATTAATAATATGGAGTTTACAATAAATTTTTCAGTTCTGAGGGGCACTGAGAGAATTGGCTTGTTAACATATTTAATATTTTAATATATTTTAGCTTATAATTCTGACATTAAATGTTATCTCTAAACTCAATATTTATATTTAATAGCTTTTCTAAAATGCAGAAACATGAAATACATGCCTTTTTAAATGTTTACATATATGCTAATTGGTTTGATATAAAACTACCTGTGCTGTTCTGATTTTTGAGAAGTGGTTTGGAGCATATTTACGTTCATTCTTTTGTACACATCAGATGTTCTGTACGTTTTCTACATGATGCTGCATGAGATAGCACTGAATTATTTAAGTACATATTCCCTATTTGGCTGTATACAGAAATTTGACAAAATACCAATACCAAATTCTTTTCAGTCACTCCGAAGATCTAGTCCAGTCGAGTTACAGCTAATGTACCCAGTATAGAAATTTCTGGTTCTTGGTAAATATCTAGGTAGGAAACAAAATTTCAGGGCTTTGTTCTTTGTGTGTGTGTGTGTGGAGTTCTTTTGTGGTTTGCTTATTTTTCTTTTGTTTTGTTTTTAGTTTGGGTTTGTTTTGTTATATTTTTATTAGTTTGGTTTTGGGGTTTGTTTGTTTGTTAGTTTTGTTTTGTTCGGTGTGTTCCCCCTCCCCAGAAATGCAATATGTGATGTATCACTGACTAAACAAAGAATATTTATTTCTATGAGTTTTTTTCAGTTAGCGCATGCATGCTTGTTAGGTATCAAAAGTCTTGTGCTTATAAATGTGAAAATTTATAAATAAGAAGTCTTTAAGCTGAATGAACAAATTTATCACTGAGAGATTTAATATACCTGCATAAGTTATAATGGGTTCTTTGTTCAGCATTCAACTTTATCTGTTGAGAGAAGATCCTATTCATTTGTTTCTCATTATTGTTTTTTCTGTAGCTAATGAACGTGTGTGCAAACAATGTGTTAATCTATTCAAAAGACAATTTTGTGTATGTATTTGGTCAGGCACCTGCAGAAAAAAAAAAAAAAAATTTGGACTTCTTTTTCTTATTACTATTTCGCTTCTTGTCCTTGCCCTTCCTTAAGGTGACAGGATCACAACGCAGCAAGGTAAAATAAAAAAAAAAATATGTGTGTATTTGTCTGGGTCTAATTTTGTGATTTTTTTTTAGGCCCAACATCTTGGATAAGTTAAACTAAAGGGTCTTGAAAACATTTTTAATGTTTCAGTTCCAGCATGACATCTCTACTAAACCCTTCTTGTGTACACTCTTTTTAAAGACTTCAAGAATTATGTATGGAAAATATGTCGTATAAAATTACTTGCCATTTTGGGGAAAAAAGAGTGTCATTTGGCTTGTTCATGTTGTTTTGTTGGTTTTGCCTTTTGTGCATCAGTTATCTTCTTTCTGGTTATAATTTAATTTGAATGATTAAAATAATTATTTGGCTCTTAAGGGAAAGCAGTTGGGCTTTTCTTCCGTATCTCGGCAAACATGCATTTCTAATAGTGTAGTAGTATTCTGTTTCCAGTTTGTGACAGAGAGACCATCAGTTACATTATAATTTATCTGTGATTCAGATACTTTTGAATGGACGGACTCCTCAGCCTTCATCATGATAGTATTTGATAGAAACTCCATAGCTACTCTATACTTGATGTGATTCCTAGCTGTTCCATGTTTTCTCTAAAACCATAGCTCTGAAATTTCAGTATTAATTTTTGAAATTGGCTCTTTTTCTAACAGTCTTTTGTGTCTCATCATGGAAGTCTCACCATTTGTTTCTAAAAGGTGGCCCATGGCTTAAGCACCAGCCTACTTGCCTACTTCATGCAAGTAAAAGTCTCAGTTCCCATTGTTGACTCAGGCTGCTTGCTGATAGCTCTGCAAGGTTGATGTTCCGAGTGGAGATATGGTGTGTGGGGTAGCAGATTTTTTGTTCTGAGACGTTTAGGTCTAGTCACTTGTGCTGTGGCTAATGGCAGCTGGACTAAGTAGAGATTACTTGCTTGAGACTGGGAATGCACAGTTTTAGCTGATGGTCAGATTTCAGTCAGTAGCTTCTGGCAGCATGGGGAACAATTATAGCCTTCTCTATTGAAAAGAGAGACATGATTTTGGCTTTGTTTGCTAATTCTTCTATTAACATTCAGTTCACAAAAGAAAGAGGTTCCCATATGTCTGTGGAAAGAAAAGATGTATTTCAGAATCAGCTTCACTCTTACTCCTACAAATGTTTGCACAGTTCCACCTTCATAAAGCAAAGACATTATCCTGGAAGATGAATGTGCTCAGAGAGACTCACAACAATTTATTTAAAAGGTATTTTAATTGCCACAAAGTACATATTTCAACGCTCTCTCCCCCCCCCCCCCCCCCGGAAAGTATATAAGCAGTCTAATATTATTTCTTCTTTGTTTCTTTCATTAATTCAGCTATTCAAATACTACGTCTATCAGTCTGCCTACTGGTTACCATGCACTAAATGCCATCTGCTTCATAGAAAAAATTTTCTGTCTTGCTGATGGAGAAGTGTTTTAAACTTCTCGACAACATATAGTATTTTCTTCCTTCATACATGGCAGGAAACTGCTGTAGAAACAGTTGTAAGGATAGGAGACCATAAATACCAGCTCTGTGTGTGCATGTGTGCATTTGTGTGTTTCTGTCAGTCTATCTCAAAGTTAAATGTTGAAAGCTGTTCTTTTATTCCATGTTCTATGTGTGTGTGAAAAGGCTGGTTGTTCAGTTTGTATTGGAATAAAACTCTATTTCTCTTCTAGAATTTAAAAATGTGTGAGGTTTGAAGTCCTGAATCTTTTCACAGTCAGAGCAACAGAGACTTCTGGGAAAGCTTAGAATGTGATAAAAACAAGTATATTTTATCGACAGTTTTCATGCCCATATCTCGTGCAGTGTAGTCTCATTTTTGTACAAATAATCTATATTGGGATCACTGTGTGGGCAGTAGGGAGGTCACAATATAAACCCACAATAAAGTTACCTACATGTTATTATGTTTCTGTCTCCATTTGCCTGCTAGTATTTGCTTGGAATGTTTATCATTGTCGTTGCTCTTTGCCCTTTGTCTCTGAGTTAACTTTCTGTCAAAACAGATGCTCAGTTGACTCCCTGTAGAGCTGGTGTCACTGTCCCACTTGTTTCTATCTGATAGGAAGTGCTTTCCAATCAAACTGTTTCACTAGCTGAATGCAAATAGGTTTCTGCATTTGAGTCGCTGACTTTACTGGTTTGTTACATATTAATGTGCTCTAAATACATGTAGGGTGGGAACTCAAAAAAAAAGAGTCAAAACCTAGCTCACCTTGTTAAAATCAATTGGTTTAAATTGGCTCTTCACAGGAAGAAAAGAAATGGGGGAGATTGAGCTTCCTGTGTCAGTTTTCTTCATCCCTGTTACTGGTAACAACTTTGACAAACTTTTGTATTCACTAGATTTTTGTCAAAACGATACATTGTGTAGTCACTTTATCTCAGCACAGCAAGGCCTGCAAATGTCATTACATACAGATAATGCAGGCTGTTAAGGCGCTAGCCCATTGGAGATGGCTACCGTTAACTCACTATCACAATGCCTACATAAATGGAGTGACCATATACCATGCATTTACAATAAGTAACTATTTTTGCTAAAGAATGGTAAGAATTAAAGTCAAACTCAATGATCAACATATCAGTTCTTAGGAATAACAGATTCCAATAGTATGCAAAAAATGTGTTTCTTATTAGTTTTTCTTATCTATAATAGAATAGATGCAACCTAATATGTGGTTTCACTCTCCATGACTACAGGATAAGTTATTTATGCATAGGATCACGGAATAATTTGTGTTGGAAAGGACCTTTAAAGATCATCTAGTACCACCCCCCTTCCTGCAATGAGGGAGTGAATAATATATCCATGCTTTTCTCTGAGTTTCGATTCAGGGGCTTAGTGATAAATGATGATTTTAGGCTGTTCAGTAAGGTATTTCATTTGGTCCTCTGCCTGCTTCCCATCTTCTGTGTTTATCAGCATCTTTTCCCCCTACATTGTTTCTGCTGCTTATACCAGCAATAGTGCACTTTTCAAGAGCAGTCACAGACTCACATCTGCCCTGTGTTTCAAGTCAAACACCACGGGGCACTGCTGCAGCACAACGTAATTGATAGATATCTATGTAAGGCGTGGCGTTTTGCAGTCCTGGGGTAAAGGAGTGATGTATATTGAAGAGCAAATACTTTGCAATGATTAAGTGACCATTTGTAGCTCCATGTTCTTTGCTTATTTTTAATGCAGTATTTACATAATCTTACTAACTTATCCATGTGCATAAGATTTTCTGCTCCAGGTGATTCAATTCCAGACACAGTGGAATCTTCTAAACAATTCCTTACCTTTTTCTTTTGTTATTCCTGTAGAGAGTTAGACATCTATGTTGGCTATTTCAAATACATCGAATTTGCCACCCAACTTTAAACAAGAAAGTATGACTCAGTTTGGAAGTAATGTGTAGTTTCATAGCTGTGTACCGTTGGAGAAAAAAGTTGGAAACTGAGAACACAAACAATTTGAAAGTCACCCAATACAGTATTTTTCCTTTTAGAGACTTTATACTCTGCCAGTTCGTATCTGCTTGAATGGGAATGAATATGTTGAATCATCTCATCAGCATGGCAAGGATATGGAGGCAGTCTGTAGGAGACATATCTAACTTCCTTGCCAGAGAGGAAGATATAAACGACTGACAGTACAAGCATGATGTCATCAGTAAAAATATTACTGCAGGCTGAAATGGAGACATTTAATGTATATGCTTTTTAGAGCTCAAGAAGTCCAAAATGAGTGATTAAGGAAAAATTCAACTTTATAGAGGATAACCCAGCATGTGTTGATGTTAAAGGCTCTCTCTATATATATATATATGAATATATATAAAGTGCTTGAGTAAATTGCATGAGTACTTGATGCTGGCGGTGTTCAAGGCCAAATTGGACAGAGCCTTGGGTGGCATGGTTTAGTGGGAGGTGTCCCTGCCCCTGGCAGGGGGGTTGGAACTAGGTGATCTTAAGGTCCTTTCCAACCCTAACTATTCTATGATTCTATGTTATCTTTTAATACATAGCTTGTACTCATGCATGCCTGCCACTGAAATGAACAGGTGTTTGCTGATGTAATACCTGTCTAATAGGACTTACTCTCTGGATTAAACAGAGGTCTTGAAAAGTTTAAAATATGAAGACAATTCAAAAGAGAAGCATTAATTTTGGGATACTTGAGTTAAAAGTAATTTCTTCCCTTTTCATCTTTTTCTTTATTCTGTTTACTCTTTAACCATTTTATAATTTTATGTAAAAAAATACATAGAGTGCTACCACCTGCAATTTCAGTGGTGCACTTGTCAGTTAAAGTTCCTGTTTAGTTTTTGCAAGTTTGTTTCTTACAAAGTCAAGCTAAAGCTTGTGGTTTATCCCAACTTTTTTTTTTTTTCTTTTTTTCCTGACCTGTGGCTGCTTGTAACAGTTTAAAACCAAAACTACATAGAATGAAGTAGAAAATGTTTGAGTCTCTGCTTCCAAAAAGTATGATGAGCAAGTTTTCTTGGTTTGGTAGGTTGCTAGAGAAAGTCTATAGTGTAGGAATACATGTATGTGCATTTCTAAGTGGTGAGCTTTTTCCCATATAAATGGAAAACAGCCAAGATAAAATAGTCTTGATTTTCTTTATATGTATTAGCATTACATACAGAAAACAACAGTGCTAAAGCATTGTCAAGCTGAAGAAGGAATGTGATCCTTGGTGATTATCAACAAAGAAATGGTCGCTTTTAGAGCAAAGATCCGTGGTGGGGTTTTGGTGGTGAATTTTTATGTTTGTTTATTTGCTTGCTTTGTTACTAGTTACCTAGACAGCTTGATTTCTGTGGAAAATGCCACTTTTCTCACTTGAAGCTGTTTTGCAATGGCTGTTTCTGCTGTTTTTTCTATGGCACCATTGTAGGAAGTGTGAATACCCATTCTTTTAGTCTGTGGATCGCGCAGAAGCATCTTTACTCTAAGCATTCTCATAAATTTACAAAAGAATATTGTACAATGAAAGCAGTATAGCTGATGTTAGGATTGTGAACGAAAGTGAATAATCTTGCAAAGGAAGAAAAATGAAAGATTGTTGGGTCTAAAACTGAGAGTAGCTAGAAATAGGAAATAGTTTTTTAAAAAGAAACACTGATCAATTTTCAGTGGAATCTGAAAGCAAAAGAAGAAGAAAAAATTATTGTAGCTGTAGTGAGCCTGTGATGTCATGATTCTCTGGTGGTTTGTGTGTGTGGTGTGTGTGTGTGCGTGTGTGTATGTTTCTGTTTTGTTTTTGTTGAATTCACAGGAAGAGGTTTAAACATGAAGGCAAAACTTTCGAACCTTAGCATGGCTAAATATGAAGCAAAGCTGCCATATTTATTTTTTTTTTCCTTTTTGTGCCTCCATCTAGATCTATCACATAATTTAAAGAAAAAAAAATAAAGATGCAGTTTAACCTCAGGAGAGCTAATAGTGTGAAAAAAACCCAAACAAACACAACAACCCTGATGAATTTTGTTTCCGCAGCACGATATTATCAAAGATTTAAGAAACAAATTTGCCAGCCTCGGCGAGAACTCTCTGGTAACAGCATAAATGTCTGTGTTGGTTTGCTTTTGAGTTAAAGGTTTCTTTTTCATTCATTTGAACATATTTCTCTTTTTTACTTCTTCTTTTTTAATTTATTATTCATACTCTCTATTTAGCAAGCCTTCATTTTTTAAACCTCTTCCATCTTCCAATGTCTTTTTTCCGTAAATTGGATGGAAAGTTTATGGCAGCAAAGCTGTCATTCTGGCTACTTCTGCTGCAGCTGTTCCTGCTTTTAGGTCATACCTGTTTTGGGCGTTGTTTTTGGACATGATACTAACTGGTTGTGTCATGTTCCTTTTGAGTAAGCTTTTTACCGCGCCATCTGATGGACTCGCTGTCATAGGGCTCTATGCAACTTCCATTTTTCAACTTATACTGCTTAGTCATCCTCAATTCTCCAGTAAACTTCAATTAACTTGGTGAAAATTCAAACTCATCTGGAATTAACTGTGCCTTTATGTTTGCTCTTTATGTTCTTCTTTATGTTTTCGGTACTAGTTTAAATTATAAAGAACAATCTTCACCATTGCTCAAGCAACGCCATGCAGTATTGTTTGTTGCCGCTAGAGAATGTAAAATATAAAAGCACAGTGTATTCTATCAAATATTCTGTTGGAAAGGTGGGCAATCTATATTGTAACATTATATGTTTTGAAAACATTTCTGAGATGCTTCTGTTACTCTGGTATTCAGCAACAACTTGCAACTCAAGAGCCGCATACTGAGCAGTATGAAGTTATGGTCACAGTATAGCAGATTATTAAGAATATGAACTGTTGCACAAAATCACGGCACAAAAGTGCAAGTTTGATATATGCAGTAGCGATCATGAATATGGGCTTTGAACGTACTTCATGATTTACAGTAGAGATGACTATTTTCAGATAAACTGCTAAAAGCATAATAAAGAAAAATGTCAAAGGGAGACTATTACTTGAACACATTAAATATCTGTTCAGTGGCATTGTATGTATTGAAATGGTCCATGATGTTGCCATAGAGCCCATATACTAAGAGAAAACATAAAATCTTTGGAGAACTGGTATTAACTGAAGTCCTCATCTTAAATGACTGGAATTTTTATTCAGGAAAAAGAAATGGAAAAGCAAAAACTTCTATATCAGCAAGCCAGACTGCATGACCGAGGTGCTGCTGAGATGGTTCTACAGACGATCAGTGCTAGTAAAGGTAGTGTTTTGTTGTTTACATACCATATTAAAACTTATTTCCAGTGGTCTTTGAAATGATTGTAATTCTTACAGGGCAAAACCGTAAGAGGTTTTGCATTAAAGAAGTTTGCTTTCAAAATGCATCCAAAGTTTCAAAAATTATTGACAGCTAATCCAGGAAATTTTTATGAATAATTCTCATGAGGCTATATTGTTGTTAATAATAACAACAATAACAATAATAATAAAATTTTTCTAGTGATGATTGAGAGGAAGTGTGAAAAAGTTATCTTTAACAGTATGCAGTGACAAAAAAAGGCCCCCAAATTCTGGCATTTGCACACTTTTGAAGTAGTTATAGATTTTTCTGCCCCTAATCTGCGAATACCTACTTTATTGGTATTCTTTTGTCCCACAGACACCATCTTACTCTAAGTTTTGATGCTTTCATGGGCTATTCTGTGATTTGTTTCTACAGTAGTGATGTTTTAAAAATTCCTATTTAAAAAATTTATTTATTGTAACTAAATGCTTTGGATCACTGTAAATTTCTGAAGAAACAGGAAAAAAATATCAAGGCCCACAGGTAGAGGAGACACACTGTTAGACTTGAAAGCTAGCTTCAAAGTGTGCACCCAGCCTTAAACCAACTGTTGGATGCTCCAGTGAATGAAACATGATTCATATTTGTTGAACTCAGTTCTTCCTGTCATATTTGGCTTCTTTTGTGTACTGTGTATACATTATATTATGTCTGTAGTCACTCAGGAAGATACAGTTACACTAGAGATCATAAAACAAAGTAGGTCTGTTTTACAAGAGAAACAAGAAGACCTCTCCTGATAAATTGTCATTAATTCCATTGTACAGATAAGTTAACAGAGCATTCTTATTTTTATATATGATTTAAAAGTATATTTAAAAATTATTTTAAGGTGAGATGGGTCCAATGGTTGCAGCTACCCTAAAGCTAGGGATTGCTATCTTAAATGGAGGAAATTCTACTGTTCAACAGGTAATGTACAAATTTATTTTTGCCTTTTATAGTTATTATAGATCTTTGTACTGTGGTTATTGTTATTGTAGTAGGGAATTATGTAATGTGACTATTTGTCATATGCTGTTTATCTTTTTACTGTCATTCGCAGAAGAAAATAGCAAACAGAAGTGCCTTGTTTGCTAGGTATATATTTATTTGTGTACATATAATTAACCCATAGGATACAAGGCTAAAAGAACTCTGTTTTGCATTTCAGTTGAAAGAGGGTATTTTTATGTTAAATCATTAACTTCTAGAGGAATTCTGTGGGAGGGAAGATTTTCTTCATAGAATCATAGAATGTTTTGGGTTGGAAGAAACCTTAAAGATCCTCTAGTTCCAACCCCCATGCCATGGGCAGGGACATCCTGCACTAGATTGGATTGTTCAAAGCCCCATCCAGCCTGGCCTTGAATAGTCTGAGGGATGGGACAGCCACAAATTCTCTGGGCAACCTGTTCCAGTGTATCATCACCCTCAGGATAAAGATTTTTTTTTCCCTGCTATATAATCTTTCCTACTATCTAAGTACTAGTAATACAGTTAGATTTTCTGCTTTTTCAGTTGCCTCATTTCTGCCCATTTTCTCTGATCTTATGCTCACCTTTATGTTCTTCCTTTAGATTCTAAGATCAAATCTTCAGTCTTCACAGAATCACAGAATCACAGAATAGTAAGGGCTGGAAAGGACCTCAAGATCATCGAGTTCCAACCCCCCCGCCATGGGCAGGGACACCTCCCACTAAACCATGCCATCCAAGGCTATGTCCAACCCCACCTTGAACGCCGCCAGGGATGAAGCATTCACAACTTCCCTGGGCAACCCATTCCAGGGCCCCACCACCCTTACAGTAAAGAATTTCTTCCTCAGATCCAATCTAAACCTCCCCTGTTTAAGTTTAAACCCATTACCCCTTGTCCTCTCACCACAGTCCCTCATGAAGAGTCCCTCCCCAGCATCCCTATAGGCCCCCTTCAGGTATTGGAAGGCTGCTATGAGGTCTCCACGCAGCCTTCTCTTCTCCAGGCTGAACAGCCCCAACTTTCTCAGCCTATCTTCATACGAGAGGTGCTCCAGTCCCCTGATCATTTTCGTGGCCCTCCTCTGCACTTGTTCTAACAGTTCCATGTCCTTTTTATGTTGAGGGCACCAGAACTGCACGCAATACTCCAAGTGAGGTCTCACGAGAGCAGAGTAAAGGGGCAGGAGCACCTCCCTCGACCTGCTGGTCACACTCCTTTTGATGCAGCCCAGAATACGGTTGGCCTTCTGGGCTGCAAGCGCACACTGCCGGCTCATGTTCATTTTTTCATCAACCCACACCCCCAGGTCCTTCTCTGCAGGGCTGCTCTCAATCTCCTCCCCGCCCAACCTGTAGCTGTGCCTGGCATTGCTCCGACCCAGGTGGAGGACTTTGCACTTAGCATGGTTGAACTTCATCAGGTTGGCATCAGCCCACCTCACAAGCGTGTCAAGGTCCCTCTGGATGGCATTCCTTCCCTCCAATGTATCAACCGAACCACACAGCTTGGTGTCATCGGCAAACTTGCTGAGGGCGCACTCAATCCCACTGTCCATGTCACCCACAAAGATGTTGAACAAGACCGGTCCCAACACCGATCCCTGGGGGACACCACTCGTTACGGGTCTCCAGCTGGACACTGAGCCACTGAGCACTACTCTTTGCGTGCGGCCATCCAGCCAGTTCTTTATCCACCGAGTGGTCCACCTATCAAATTGATGTCTCTCCAACTTAGAGAGAAGGATGTCATGGGAGACAGTGTCAAAGGCTTTACACAAGTCCAGGTAGATGACATCAACAGCTCTGCCCCTGTCCATCAGTTCCGTAGCCCCTTCATAGAAGGTCACCAGATTGGTTAGGCAGGATTTGCCCTTAGTGAAGCCATGCTGGCTGTCACCAAGCACCTTGTTGGTTTTCATGTGCCTTAGCATGCCTTCCAGGATAATCCGCTCCAGGATTTTGCCAGGCACAGAGGTGAGACTGACTGGTCTGTAATTCCCTGGGTCATCCATTTTTCCCTTCTTAAAAATGGGGGTTATATTTCCCTTTTTCCAGTCATCGGGAACTTCACCTGACTGCCATGATTTTTCAAATATGATGGACAGTGGCTTAGCAACTTCATTTGCCAGCTCCTTCAGGACCCTTGGATGGATTTCATCCGGTCCCATGGACTTGTATACATTCAGGTTCCTAAGGTGGTCCCGAACAAGATCCTCCCCCACAGTGGGCCCAGGGTCCCCACCCTCACCGTCCCCGCGTCTGCCTTCCAAGACTTGGGTGGTGTGGTCAGAGCATTTGCCCGTAAAGACTGAGGCAAAGAAGTCATTAAGAACCTCAGCCTTCTCCAAATCCATGGTAGCCAGTTCTCCCGATAGCTTCTGGAGAGGGCCCACGGTGTCCCTAACCTGTCTCTTATCGGCAATGTACCTATAAAATCCCTTCCTGTTATCCTTAACATCCCTAGCCAAGTTTAATTCTAAAAATTAACTTCCTTGGGAAGAATAATTTGGGTGGGGGGAGATGTACAAAAGTGGTTTTGAAAAGTTGTCATCAGCATCTTCTGGAGCTCATTGCGTAGATTAGTGTGGTGTTGTTGACGGGGATTTCTCTTTCTGTGATCTTGTGTCTACTTGAGGTTTTGCTGATAACATTTCCAGCTATCTGCTTATGTACTCTTTTATTTTGAAGGTTACTTAGTATCCATTATTCCTCTTATTTCAGCTATTTACTAAGAGAATTTTACCTCATTTACAGTCTGAATCCTTGTAGTATCCCTTCTAAGATTGATCTTTGAACATTGTGATTTTTGTTCACAACTGGGACTTCTGTTACAATCCTAAATCTTCACTCATCAACACATTACATTCTAGAATCAGAGTTTACTCCACTGAATAACTTCTTGTTGCTGCAATCTATTATCAGAGAGGTATTTCACATTACAGTAAAGCGAAAAAAAATTTTAGTGGGAGGTGTCCCTGCCCATGGCAGGGGGTTGGAACTAGATGATCTTAAGGTCCTTTCCAACCCTAACTATTCTATGATTCTGTGACTAATAACGTGCTCTTGCAGCTAAAATAATCTAAACCAAACTGAGGTTATGACAAGCCTGGTCCAGTGCTGAAACAGTAGCATCAGTACGAATTTGTGACCTGCTAGTAGCAAAATTGTATTAAACAATAAATTCTGCTGGCTGTATTAAATTTAGAAACTATATTTATTTCCATGTTTTAGGAAGGAATAATCAAAATGAATTACCTTCTTTTCTGTAAAGGATATGAGCGTTAAATGTGCTTTTTATCTTTGATACTTGGATTTTTCTTGGCAAGACTCTTTTATATGAATTGTAAATATTACAGAGGTTTCAAAACACCAGGATCACTAGTAATCTAGAATCCATGTAGTATTAACTAGATTAACACATGGTATAAATATTAATTCTGTGCATAAATTATTTGTGTTTACTGCAGAAAATGCTTGACTACCTCAAGGATAAAAAGGATGTGGGATTTTTTCAGAGCCTTGCTGGTCTTATGCAGTCCTGTAGGTAAGAAAATACCTACTTTAAAAATTTATTAGTGCATTTAGCTTTTATTCCAAAGTATTTATAGTTTTGGAAAGAACCTCTACATACTTTTTGGAAACAGCACCTGGGGACTTTAATGTGCTGGATTTGGGATAAAGGACAAAGCGGTGCTGATGGTATGAAAATCTTCATCTAATAAATATCAACCTTGATAAAAGCTCTTTTCACAGCTGCATATGGCATTTCTGTCTACTTGAGGTATGTTAGAAAACAGCACCAGAGTTAAGAGCATTCACTGGGGCAAATTCTTCACTCTGGAGGTATGCTGTAATCCTGGAGAGAGCAAATTAATGACCAGTGTTAGCTACCATAAAGATTTTGTGAAAATCCAGCTTTGTGAGAAGTATTAATAGGACCTTTTAAAAGGCAAAAAAAGGAATGGAATGTTGCGTTTTAATAAACTGTGAAGATACTGTGACTTTTTTGTCCATACATGTTTCTCGACAGTTCATATCAATTTGATATATATAAATATGTATCTATAATTCCTAAGACTAAAACATATCAATGGTTTATATATTACGTATTATGTAAATAATGTGTTAAGGAACGTAAAACAGAATTAAAAGGGCTTCCTGGATCAAAATGTTCAGTATTCTCTTATGTCAAGGGTGCCATGTTATATGCTTTTTTCTTTACATTGTCTTTACCCAAAATTTTGAAATTTGTTGATTTTGAAGCATCAGTGAGATTTCTTGCCATCAGAACTGCTGCTGTAGTTCATCTACATTCATCTGACTTCCATAAACATTCTTGCTTATGACAAAAGTTACTTATGGTTAGCTGACATGCTAAGCCATGAAAGGCAGAACTTTGCAGAGTCACAAATTAAAATATGCGAGTGTATATGTTCCTGAAATCTGGTTAGGTGAATATGTATTCCATTTGGCAGCGCCAGTTTTTCAGAATTTTCAGGGAATGGAACTAATAAAGACAGTTTCTTAGTGGACATTGATGCTTGGGATGAATTGGTAAATTTTGTAAAAGTAGTCAATAATATGGCTTCTTTGTAATCCCTAAAATGAGTATGTATATCGTAGACATTCAATTTTTTTGGTCAGTCGTAAAAAGCTAAAATCTATTGTCATTTGCAGGGCAAAAGCAGGTTAAGTCTTCAGAACTGAGTTTTGTAGTCTTGTAGCAGACATGTATATTAAGTCACTGAAATGTATCTTCTTGCACTAGTACTTAAGTGAAATTACAAATTCTTTTCTATCTTTCATAAAATGAAATATTGCACATATTTGTTTGATTAATCACAGGACAAATGGCATTTTTCTCATTGCAGTGTTCTTGACCTAAATGCATTTGAACGTCAGAACAAAGCAGAAGGCCTTGGGATGGTGACTGAAGAGGGATCAGGTACTATTGATTTAACAGAAACAATCTCTGGACTTTTCTTTTTCACGTTTTGCCGAAGCAAGCCAAACTTGAAAGAACCCTGTAAAGATATATCTAGAGGCTGAAGCTAAAATATGATTCCTAAGAGTGGTTTCTATTTAATTGGCCTACCTAAGTGCATGCTTGTCAGTAGTAAATCACTAGCATGTGTTGAGTTTCAGAATGGTCTCGGAGAGCTCTTACCCGTTATTCTGAAGAAGTGAAGACATTACGCGTAAAATTGAAAACAGATTCTAGCTACAAACAGCAGTGTTTATGCATGTAAAATGTTTCAGAAATCCCTAACCAGTTTCAGCATAAAATGAAATTAAGAGTTCCCATCTGATTTCTTAAATTGTCTTGGCTGGAATGAAAACCAGACAATTTAGTTAAGGCGTAAGTTAAATATCAAAGATCGAGGGAGCTGGATCTGCTGTTTGGAAAAAAGTCTGCTGGGAAAACTATTCCTTTTAAATAATTCTTTTCTGTGTGTCTTTGGGGTAAACATTATGAAATTTTCATTTTACTTTTGACTTGGAATCAATTTGGCTTTCTATGCTCTGTGTTGTCAGTTCACTGTCAATTTCTTTCTTCTGTCTGACAGTAAGTTCTACTGCTCCCTTACTGTGATTGTCTGGAAACATTAGGTTCATCTCTATGTGACTTAATAGAGCTACCAAAGCACATTTTCTCCCCTAATCTTCAGTAATTCTTATGGTGCATTTTTGTATTTCAATCCTACAGTGACCTAATCTTTTAGCATATTTTTATCTTAGAAACAAGATAAAAAAGCTTGACTGTATAATCATTATTGCATTTGGGGTTCATAATTCGTATTTGCAATACTGCGTATCTCATTGGCTATTTTGCCTGTAGCTCTTTTATGTGGCATATTTCTTGAATATTCAAGTACGTCTCAAACCAAAATTATGAACTCCTAAATTTAACTGAATGACTTTAAGACTGATCATAAATACTGCTTCTCTGAAGGTGCTCCCACAGTTTAAATTGTAGATCAAACCTTGCTAGACTTGTATGAGTACACAAAGTAAAGTGAACCCATGTGGATAGAATTTGGACACAAGATTGTGGATTGAGCACTGATGCAGATATTTGGCATATAAGGTTTTCGCCATTTTGTTTGCATTTTACTGACAATTCTACACAATGTTTTGCTCTTTTGGACAACATTTCTACTACTAAATCATTAAATTTATTATTTATAATGTTGGATTTTGAAATAGACTGCCAAGATATCAGCTGATATTTCTTTTGGCTGCTCCTTCTATTTCTACAAATGATTTTTGCGTGCAACTGTAAATTGATCTTTAAATGCTTCATAATCGACTCTGTGTTCGAGTATCTTTGTGCTTTCTCATTTGAGGGATTTTTTTTTAATTTTCTGTTTATTTAATATTTCTCTTTTAGCACAGAACTAATTTTGCTAAACCCAATGCTAACTATATGTTGTATTTGCTAAAACCAATTTCTCAACTTTTTTTTTCTTTTTCCCTATTTCTTTTTCTTTGAACTAAATGTCCTGTCCTCCCTTCCTCAGTCATCACTCATGAGCGTGGTAATTATTAAAAAAAACTGCCTATTCTTTATTTTTCCTGCTCTTAGATTTGTGTCAGCACTGTACAGCTCCTGAACACCATGAGATTTTTTGTTCCTGTAAGACTGTTAAACTATCAGGTTGTTGTTATTCTGTATTCCAAAATTCTTGTTTATGTGTCAGCTCTTCCCACTTTGTTCTTCCTCCCTTTCTCAGGATTTGCACAGTGACTGGCTCGCTAGATGTAAGAGCAGCAAGCTTTTTAAAACTTTTTTTTTATTATTTTTATTTCTTTACATTTTAGTGAGACCAATATTTGCAATGGATGAATGTTGAAAAAGTATATATGTACTTATACATACACAAAGCCTTGTGCAATAGTCCTCCTGTATTATTTTTGTGGTGTATTGAAAGTGGCTTTATCGCTGCATTGATTTGTGCAAGCGCAGGAAATCAGTGGTGGATCCAGTGAGAATTTGAGGGTGGTTAGTAAGGAGAGGACCTGCTACTGGCTAGGTTTGTCTAATGCAGTCAGGAGTTGATAGAAGTAAGAGGTGGTGGTGCATTGCTTATTTAGAAGAATCAATAATGTTTATAGGTGTTACGTGTTAACTTCCTTGCTTCAAAAGTTACTCAATGTGTTAAAGTTCCTGTACCTCAGAGGTTCCTTACCTGCTCTGTAGGAGCAGTTGCAATGAGATATTCCTGTTCCCATGAGAAATTAGAATTTAAAATACAAAATGTGTGTACCGTTCAGCAGAATCAATAAGCTCAAATACAGCATATGTCTTTTCATTAGCCAAATATTTGGGAGAAGAATGATCTGGATTTTTATTTGTTTTTTTCTGGAAATTTTTTATTTGGCAGATTAACAAAGTACTACACTTAGGGTAATGTGTTTTCATTTCCTTTGTTACTGAGGAACAGCAATTAATACGGTAATCACTATGTCAAAGATTTCTTGGCACAAAGGGATAATATTTGCTAACAGCACTTTTTTTATGTATTAATATCCAGCTATTGAAAATTAAAGAAAACAGAACAAAGCAAAGCCAACCAAAAAGAATATGTTTTTCCTTTTAGGGTTACGTTATTGACATCATGCTACCTTCATTTATATTTTTTGCATCATGAAGCACACCTTTTCAATTAATTGAAAAGTAGTTTACATAAGAATTATACAGGTACTGGTATTAATACCTGATAGCATTATGAAAGCCTAGCCAGTGTGTATGTTGGGAAACTCCTGTCCTGAACAGTTTTGAAGTATCCTAGATTTTATGGGATACCTGAGATCATGTCTGTTTGCAGTCCTATGAACAACCATCTGTAAATGCTAGTACTGAAGATGTGGAAATGTTTTCTCCCATTCTTTTTTTCAGGGGAGATATTTATGAATAATTAATTAATCCTCAATTAAAGATCATTTTATTGATTCCAAAGAGAATAATGGGATGTAAAATGAGCACTGTACCTTGTTTCTCATGTCAGTCTGATGCAGAAGCACAATAATGTGTAATTGTCATTGAGTCTACAGGCTATAAGCCTGAAATTATTCTTGCCAAAGTGAAATTAAAATTGCTGTTGACACTTATGGGAATAGAATCAACTTGTCCTGAAGGGCAGTACTTGTCTCTGGTCCCATGTCAACTTTGGCAATAGGTAGAAATCCCTGTACTGAGTCAACATAGATGTGAAATTTATTGTTCTGTTGCAACTGTTTCTTTGTGCTGTCCACATCATAAGCTCCTTGTCCTGATATTCCTCTGACTGGTACTACCTTCCCTTTCCAAACCCTGGAACCCCCACTGGTAACAACATTGATGGTTCTTCAGCAAATACGTTTCTTACCTGTTTTTGTGATGTATTCAATGTTGTTTCTTCTTGTATGTATTTTGGTTTGATTGTTCTGTTTCCTTTTCAAAAAAGGTAGATTCAAAACCAAAGACATGTAGAAACGCTTATTATCTTGCAGTGGTTTTTCATTTTTAACGCTCATACATTATGCTATTTCACTATGGGTCACAAAAATCTTGAAAGTGCAATGTTTTTCCCCTTCGGGGAGACTTGTTTTACTTATGAACTAAAAAATTTAAGCTGTTTATGCTTAGATTATTTTAGCTGTTTTTCTTTTTTTCTTTTTTTTGTTAGGAAAGCTCTACTTTTATTTTTAATCTTTTAACATTCAATCATGGCATTATTTTGGTTGTCCATAAATTCTCAGAAGGCTTATTTTGATAAAATAGTATTTTAGATTAAAATTGTATCTCATAGTAGGTCTTAAAGGATTTTCTGTGAAACTGAGTGATACACATGCCATATAAGAAGTATCTATAATGAGGGGTACACATCACACTATTTTCAGCCGTTAAAAATGTGAAATCAATAAATATACTTTTTTCCTTCACTACCCTAATCACACTTAAAGTGGATGTTTGAATTCTGTGTGGTCCACTGTAGCCTACACTGGAAGGATGTTTTCCACCTTTGTATCACTCTATTTGAGTCTGTGTTTGGATTTAAAAGTATCACTCAGAAAGCAAGAGCTCTTCGTATTTGAATCAGATTTTCAAGAAGTCAAAGGCATGTGACACGGACAATACAATTCAATATTGCCCAGGTCTTATGATAAGAATAAGTTAATGTGGTTTATCATAGGAGGGCTTCATTCTTGCTTAACAGCCATCACAAAGGAGCCCTATTCCTTTTTGAAAGCTGAAAGTATTTGTATGTTCCTATAATATGTAGCGTCAGACCAATATTTCAGTGTAGTGATGGAACTCAGATCTTTTCCATTAAAGATTAAAAAAAAAAAAAAAAAAAAGGAATTATTAAAGTTGGACACGTGCACTTTCAAGGAAAAAACCCCATATATTTAGTTTGTCATTCAATCTTATTTTAATTTCCTGCACAATAGCTCTGTTCCTGTGTATCACAAATACAAGCTACTAGCTATGCAAAACTGCAGGCTGAAAGCCTTTCTGTGTATAGCCATATTATTTACATAGAGCATGAGCAATGGCCGCATTTTACCATCTAAGCAAACACATGCCAGGATATGCATCATATCAACAGAAATAAAAGAACATGTTTTTTGTGGCAACCTAAGTCATACTGTATGTATAATTTATGTTTCTAAGTACATTATCTATGCATATTTTTGTGTGTAGCAGCATGAAACTTTGTGCACAGCAGCAAAGGTTGTCCTGTTAGATTTTATAGAAATAAATGGATCTGCAATTCAGTTCTGTAGTTGCCAGTTAGACACCTCTTGCATTCAGTAACATCTGAAAATTCAAATTCTTGTCAATGCCAATATTGGTTTTAGTCAGATTTTGATCAGCTGTAGAAATTGAAAACCAGTATTATTTTGAATCTTAGTGTGGCCAAGCTGTGTGAAACAGTGGGTTTTTTTGCTTCACTTTGGGATACATAAAAATATTTCTGAAAGGAACTGACATTTTAACTTATGTGAGGTGATGTACCTAAGCGCCTTCAATACCACAGAATTCTGTAGTAACTTGAATTCATTTTGTGATATTGTTTCAGTGGAGCTAATTAAAAATAATTATTAAAATTCAAATTTATTTTATAAGAATTCCTAAATTCCAGTGCATGAACTAAAAGTTGTAAAATTAATTAATAAATTAAACTGTATAGCCATTTTAATTGAGACTTGTTTTCCTTCTTGTTTCGAAAAGTCTTTCTTACTTGATAGAGGGCAAGAGAAACAGGTGGAAAAAAATGCTAATCTGTAACTTAATTATAGAATTATAAAATGGTTTAGGTTGGAAAGGCCCTTAAGATCATCTAGTTCCAGCCCCCCTGCCATGGTCAGGGATGCCTGACCCTAGACCATGTAGCCCAAGGCCTTGCCCAGTCTGGTCTTGAACACTGCCAATGATGGAGCATTTACCACTTCTAGGGGCAACCTGTTCTAGTGCCTCATCACTCTCACAGTAAAGAACTTCTTCCTTATGTCCAACCTGAATTTCCCCTGTTTTGAGTTTAAACCCATTGCCCCTTGTCCTATTGCTACAGTCTCTGATGAAGAGTCCCTCTCCAACATCCTTATAGCCCCCCTTCAGATACTGGAAGGCTGCTATGAGGTCTCCACGCAGCCTTCTCTTCTCCAGGCTGAACAGCCGCAACTTTCTCAGCCTGTCTTCATAGGGGAGGTGCTCCAGTCCCCTGATCATCCTCGTAGCCCTCCTCTGCACTTGTTCCAACAGATCCATGTGCTTCTTATGTTGAGGACACCAGAACTGCACACAGTACTCTAAATGGGGTCTCATGAGAGCTGAGGGCAGGATCACTTCCTTCGATCTGCTGGTCACACTTCATTCACAAATGGCTTTGATTCAGTGATATCTTGATATGCAAGAAATACATGGTTGGACCCCTTACGGGCTTGACTTTTCCAGTGGTAATACATCAGCAATTTCCCTTATTTTTTAAAATTACTGCCATCTCAGCAGTCAAGCTACACACATTCTGTGTGTGAAGGTACAGACTACACCAAATATTTGGCATTCTGTGGTGCTTATTTTTGCAAAATGTAAATATGCACCTAAAGCAACAGTGCATAGAACTTTAAAGTGTAACTTTATGCATGACAGGAGTTCAGTTAAATTAAAAAAAAAAACAAAACAGCCCATGACTAATCTTGCAGAATATTCTATACTCTGGCCTTTGGCCAGCAACATATGAAAGTATCTTGCAGGGCTGAACTTCAAAATAATGCTGAAAAATATAGTTTTAAGTGCATGGGTACCTTTTGATTTTACTTTCTTGCTGCCTTGGGCATATATAGTGGATATAAATTAATCAGCACTGACAGAAACAGGAATTTATTTTTCAGTGTTTAATTAGCTGAAAGCATTTTCAGTCTTCTGTGACTGAAAAAGCTGTAATTTGTATTTATTTCTGGGATAGAGAAAAATGTCATGGAATGTCATTTATAGTATTTGACTCAGTCTTGGAGAAAGAATTGCATATTGCTCGCCACTACCATAAGTACATATCTGGAATTAGGACAAAGAGCATTATATCTTTCTCCATGTTACAAGAAATTGTGTTGACATATGCTTTGGTGATATGTGCTCTTAATTCCAAACATTATGCCTTGATGGCACAGGAAAGAGTGAAATTATATACTTTCAAAGTATTCATGTTAATTTTAAAAATGTTTTTCTTCCCAATCCTACCATTGTACTGAAGCTTCTCGCTTCAAAATTCACAAGCTGCAGATTGATAAATCTATTTTCTTGAACATGTAAACGTTCATGACTCCATGTAAAGTTAAACTTCTAATCATGTTTGTGTGTGTATATATATATAAAAAATGTATACATATATATAAATATATTTTCCAAATTGTTTAAAATTGTTTATAATTCAGCTGTGTCACGGTTTAACCCCAGCCAGCAACTAAGCACCGCACAGCTGCTTCCTCACTCATGGGATGGGGAAGAGAATTGGAAGGGTAAAAGTGAGACAATTTGTGGGTTGAGATAAACACAGTTTCATAGATAAAGCAAAATCCATGTATGCCAGCAAAGCAAACCAAGTAATTCATTCACCACTTCTCATTGCCAGGCAGATGTTCAGCCATCTCCAGGAGAACAGGGTTCTGTCACGCCTGACAGTTACTTGGGAAGATAAATGCCATCACTCCAAATGTCCCCCACTTCCTCCTTCTTCCGCCGGTTTTATATGCTGAGCATGACACCATATGGTATGGGATCCCTTGGGTCAGCTGGGGTCAGCTGTCCCGGTGGTGTCCCCACTCAGCTTCTCACACATCCCACAGCCCAGTTACTGGTTGAGTGGTGTGAGGAGCCGAAAAGGCCTTGACTCCGTGTCAGCACTGCTCAGCACTAACAAAAACATCCTTGTGTTATCAACAGTGTTCACCACAAATCCAAAACATAGGAACACAGCTGCTATGAAGAAGTATAATGGTACCCCAGCCAAAACCAATACAAGCTGCAATAATGCAATTGTAATCATATAATAATTTATAAATGTATGCATTACAATTAGTTCTCCACCAGTATCACAGTATTTCAGTAATTAATGTTATCATTATTGTCTAAAACTTTTTTGAAAGAAAGCTTTTTTAAACTTTTAAATTGCAATTAATTTACTCTTCTGTTTTCCTTCTGTTCGCACGTTAAAACTATTCTTTTCTAGACACGGGATTTTGAAGTTCAAATAAAGCCTAAAGTATCTTCTCAGTTATAAAATGTTCCAAAATCTTTTGTAGTTTGCTTACATTTTTATCTTCTTTCCTTCTGTTATCTACAAATAGCGCTTGGCCACATATTCAAATGATGCATATTCTAAAGGTTTTTTATGGCTTTCATTTTTGTTGCCATGCACATTCCAGATAATTTTCCAAAGTCCTAAATGGGAATTTCCTTATTTTCAATAGGTGGCCTTCATTGTCAGAGCACCCCCGTTGTTGTCCTCCTGTGTTGTTCTATTAGCTGTTCTACCTTTTTCTAGGTTGTGATTGTTTTCCTAGGTGAATGGTTGTTTCTTCTCTTCACGTCAGTTTACAGTTAACTGTATATTTCGAAGCAATTGAAATAAGTGTGTTAATTGAGGAGTTTTTAGTATACTGTTTGCTGTGAAGAATCAAGAAAATTATTTGAAGCTTTACACGTTTGCATATTAGCTGTTTGCCAAAAAACAAACTGAAGAATCTAATTAAATAAATCGCATTGACAATTGTTCCAGTTCATTATAAGTTCATTAGTTTATTTTGTCAGGGGAGACAAATGCCCAACATCCATTTTGTGTCAGCACCAGACAGGTGCCGAATCCTCAAATATTTCAGCTCAGATGATACTTGAGAATACACACATAGAGCTGTAAATTTCAGAGTATTTTAAAATCTGAATGTTATTTGAGAAATAATTTTCATTACTGTTGGATTAAATCTCTTGAAGTACTTTTAAAGCACCATGTTTTGTTGTGAATGGGAATCAAATTAATCCAATTCTAACCTTTGTATGTAATGCAGCATTCATGCCCAGCAAAGTCAAACAAGACTGTAAAACGGATTATTTGTAAAATGCTGCCAAGCTCATGCTGCCATATTTATAAATCAGAAGTTAAGTTTGGTTTTGGGGGTTTTTTGTTGTTTTTTCTTTGTTTGTGGTTTTTTTTTTTTTTTGTTTGTTTGTTTGGTTTGGTTTGGTTTGGTTTTTTTTAACCAAATAACTATCTGCAAACACAAGTGTTTGTGCTTCAGATAGATTGGTAATTATGCATTCTCTCACCCCTTCTCTCTTTCTGAAAATTAAATATGGAGATTTTCTTTAGGGGCTTTGGGGTGTTACTTGGCAGCCTGAGGTAATCTGCTTCCATCTGACCTTTCTACAGGAGAAAAGGTGATGCAGGATGATGAGTTCACCTGTGACCTCTTCCGCTTCCTTCAATTGCTTTGTGAAGGACATAATTCAGGTTCGTGGGCAGGCTGCCAGTCACCTAAACCAAGGTGATGGTAACTAAAGATAGAAGCTACTCACTGCTGAAGGTTGATAGCATTCATAAAATACTATGAAGGGCACGGTAGCTGCCTTTATGTGTAATTCAATTTTTGATCAGCTTTAATTTTGTAGAAACTATAATGGTTTCCAAAATAATAAGTTTTGTATCCTGACCTACTAGGAAATGTAAACTTATATAAGAAAATATACATGGCCTGTAACTTCTAGAAAGTGAAGATTCAGAGGAAGAATGTAATAGGAAGATATATCTACTGTTATTTTGCATTTGTATACTTCCTGGTGTGCGTTATTAAGCACAAATGTCAGTTGGAATTGTATGTGGAATTGCAACACCATACACAATACCTTTCTTGAAGAAACGACATCTATTTTAAACATACCGCAACAAATTAAACTAATAAATGATACTAAGTGTATTTTTATTATTAAGTACATTTTCCTGTGTTCTCTGTGTCATTATTGGGGAAGATTAGTCATATTTATGACTTTGTAATCAGGAATTGTATAATTGTGCCATTAAACTTGTTTTTGCTTTATATAATATATACTATGTGTAATTATGTTGATATCGATGGAGATGTACATTTGCATCCAGAGATGTAATATAAGTCATAAATGTGATGAAAATAAGACCAAGTTAAAAGCCTGCAGATGAAAGAGATAATCAAGCTTCTAGGTTCAGTATTTCACTGATTTGTGTGATCTGTGCAATAAAATGCTTAAGCTCTTAAAACTGTGCAAAAAAAAAAAAAAAGAGGCTTAATAAAATAATCCATTCCTTTAAGATATAATTTCCTAGATCATGTTAAGTTAGAATTAATTTGCAGGAATAGTTTTGTAAGTCTTTATCACTTAAATAAATTTAAATTTAATTTTATTTGAATTTTTAGATTTTCAGAATTACCTGAGAACTCAAACTGGTAACAACACAACTGTTAATATTATCATTTCCACTGTGGATTACTTATTAAGAGTTCAGGTAGGTTAACTAACACACTAATTAAGTAGCTAACAATAATGACTTGCATCTATACAATACTTACCTTTTTTAAAAAGTACTTATTTTGATCATAAGGCAGAAGTTTGTATGCAGAAATTCCAATTTACTTGATTTCTCTGGAATTTTCTTCAGCTGTTAATTTTTGCAGCAAAATCAAACTTCATCCTTATCACAAAATGTTCCGTTTTATTGGAGGAGCACATTTATTTGTGATAACATTTTTCTGGTGGATGTAGCCCATGTTGATGTGACAGACCCTAAATCTCTACTGGTTACAGTTTTGAAGAGTTGTCGTTTTTTACTGTGAGAGTCAAAGGTGAAAAAACTGAGAAAAATTAATTGCAGCCATTATGTGCAAGAATGCAATGGAGAGCAGGAGGAAGGTAGATGCTCAGTGTATCAGTGAATACCGTTAGCCAGTTGGTGGCTAAGACTGCCCTGTGGCTCAGAATTGTTTTGAATTGTTCAAGTTAAGCTTCAGCCAGCTGCTTTTTCATCCATGTTCTGATTTGGTCTGAACACTGGGCCGCTGTATGGATAGTCATGGGATAGCATGAAGTGAAGCATAAGTACAGTGCATTATTTTCTAATGAGGAAAAAAAAAAAAAGGGCAAGAAGAAAAAAACCAACAAAGCAGAGGGCTAGATTAAAAACCCTTTAACCCTCTGATTTGAATTTTCTCCCTATCTTTAAATATGAACACATCACCTTGTCACAAGTCAGTAGAAAGTAATGTAAAAAGATCTAATTTGTTTCTAGATTGGAGCATATGAAAGGCACAAAAACATATTTTGTGATAAAAATTAATTTTTTTTTACCTATTAGTCTTATGTTTCTGAAAATTGCTGTGCATGATAGTATGCATCGTTGTGTTTTTGTAGTATATCTAGTTAAGTTTTCCCTTTAGCCATTCATTTATTTAGTCTGAGAATTCCAGGCTTTGAAAATTGGCAGGTTTAAGCTGCTGCTTTTTAGCAGTGCTGCTTTTTATCCTTACGCATTTTGTAGAAGTTGTAGGGACAATGCAGTTATTCTTGTTCAATTGCTTGCTTTGTTGAAACTTTAATATGCACGCTTTTGGGGAAGATGGGAAGAGAAATCATGCACAAAAAGCAGTATTTGCTACCACTATTGACTAGGTGTCAAGCACAGAGTATAAAGAAAGATTGTTTAATGAACAGCATACAGCATGCAACATGGCAGTACTATTGAGTACTCCTTTTCAGAATGCAGGTAGTTGTATTTCTAAGAGCAGATAACAGCAGATCCAATTTTTATTTTATTTTAACGTTTGCTGTGGGGGGTTTTAATTATTTATTTGGTTTATTTGATTTTCTATTGATTCCCTTGAGATGAAACTGTAATTCTTGAAGTAATACTTGACAATTATCGGGGGACATTTAAAAGCTTTATAAGCTAAATACATTTTAGAACTAGAATGCTGTATAATGTTATTTTTCTTAGCTTAATAATCTGAGGCAGTTTGATTGTATAATCTCTTTGTGCTTCTCACAACTGTTTTTAGGAATCCATTAGTGATTTCTATTGGTATTATTCTGGGAAGGATGTTATTGATGAGCAAGGACAACGAAATTTTTCCAAAGCCATCCAGGTTGCAAAACAAGTTTTCAATACTCTGACAGAGTATATCCAGGTAAATTAGATTCATTGGAATTTTACTTATTCAAAAGAAAATTAATCATACTTTTGGCTTGAAGATGTAGTGTAGCTATATATAACACAGAAACATAATATAAATGCATGTGTGCTTCAAGATAATTTTACTACATTTTTTTAAATGGAAAGTGAAGTTAGTGAAGTTTGGAATATATAGCTGTCTCTACTCTTTGGGAATCCTAGCAATTTTATCAGATTTACTGTTATTGGTAAATAATCGTCTTTTTGTTGTATGCAAGACCATACAGTTTACTTGTTTTGTTTTAATTTGGCCTAAACTGCAGTAGTATTACCCACTTTAAAATCTAATTTTTAGTCCATTAAGGAACTAAGGTCAATGGAAAACATAATAGCTATTTAGTCAACAGAACATTATATTGTAGTCTCAGGAATAAGGCTGTTATAAAGCATCAGTGCTGGGTTTGAAATAACAAAATCACACATTACATTTGAGAATCAGAGAGGTGTACATGAGGTAGACCCCGTAATAAATAAGATTGGCGTCATTCTGTCAAAACATCAATATTGCAATTCTTCCATGACATCTTAGGAATTCAGTATAATTTAATACTTAATTTGTTCTTCATGTAAATCAGTCAACAATATTACAGTTTGATTCTGCAAATAATAGGCAGGTTAGAGAGAATCTCAGACTATTATGTGTCTATTATACTGTTTTCATTCAAATGAAGATCATTATTGTGAAAACAGTATTTTATAATTCATGAGGACAAAAGGAAGGATAGGGGAAGGGATAGGACTGAATAAATATGAGTAGAGGCAGTTTATATATAGCACATTCATGTATTTAATGCGCACATGTTTAAGAATTGACAAATAGTGGTGTTAGCTGATAAAGATTATCCTTTGAGGCTTCAAAAATTTTTGTATTCCTGATTTTCAGAAGTTGGAATTTTTGGAAGAATATTCCTTAGCACTGTTCTCTACAACAGCTAGAATATATTGGAGAAAAAAATTAGAAGTTTGATTCTCTAATCACTTATGCCAATTTTGCATTAACCTTGTATAAAGTTATTCCTGATTTACAGAATACATAAGGAAGAGCCAGCTTGAAGATCTACACCCCTTTAGCATTTGCAGTTAAAGCTGCAAGCAGATATACTTTTTGTGGTTCTGAATTAATAAATTGGGACTTGGCTTGATTTGGAGAAAACTCCAGGAACAAACTTGCCAACGAAGTTCTAAGTTGACGAGCAGGTATTCTTTATTGTGGTGCCAGGAGACACAGGGGATAGCTCCTCCTAACGTGTGTCCCTGTATTGGTACACGAGCTGTCCTTATATAGCCACTGGGCATACATACATGTTCATGAGGCTACGTATGGATTACATTATTTTCCAGAAAGTTCCCCGCATGCATACAAAAATGTGGTGGTGGTCTCTGAGGGTCGTTTACTTCTTCCAACAGTCTTCATCACTGCTGGCAGCCTTCGAAGCACACGCAGTAGATGCTTATACCAGCTTAATTGGTTCGTTTACACCACAGACATAACAATCATCCTGTCCTTCTACTTATCAGTTAGTTTAACTGCAGCCCATCCTGGACCCCTGCCATTCCAGATGCTCCTTATCCTTACTTCGTATTCTTCTAGCCTGTTTTTCTTACACTTGTTTTGTACTAAGGTCATAAAGGCCTAAAACTACAACGGTTTGTCTTATACAAGAATTCTCAGCATGTTCTGTAGCTGTACTCTATTTTTTGTCTGTGAATCATGCACCTCAGTAATTTTCCATTGCTGCTGTTACAAAGCCATCAAACTTAACGTTACTTAAAATTTATTCTAAAGGTTTATATATTTCATTTTGTGATTTCGTGCCCTCCCCTTGTCTCAGGCTAAAACGGAGGCAGAGTGGTTATTGGGGTTAGGGATTGCTTACAGACAGTGATATTATTAAATAGATAATTCTGTATCTGATAAATTTTTCATAGCGGTTTCAAAAGGACAGACCTGAGCTATGCACTGCCTGTGTATGTTCCTTACTGGTTTTGTTGAGTTTCTTACAAGTAAATTCTGCTTTCCTTTTTTTTTTTTTTTTTTCCCCTGAACAATAGGGCCCATGTACTGGGAATCAGCAAAGTCTGGCACACAGCAGGCTATGGGATGCTGTAGTTGGTTTTCTTCATGTGTTTGCCCACATGCAGATGAAGCTGTCTCAGGTACCCTTTTGTTTTACATTTTCCATTTTAAGTTAGTAACATATTTATAGAAGATAAACAGACTTGTTAATATGTTTGAGTCATTAATAACAACAGTTAATAGGGGGAAATATGAGGAAAAAAACCAGAGGTGATAGAATACAATATTGTTGAGCAAGCAAATTACAAAATTGTAGTGGGTATGAATAGCAGACCTATAATTGGATTACTGGCCAAAGGCACGAAGCTGATTAGCCGAAGCTGCAAATGAAGCATATCACCAATATTCAGGAAGAACTATCATTTTCTGTCTTTCATACCAAAGTTCTGTCACAATGTTTTCTGCAGTTTTGCATGAGACTTGTATGCTGGACCCGTCTTCGTTGATGTGTCTTGCATTAACCCCTAGTTCATCCTTAGTGAACTCTAGTTCAAACCATGCCTGCATCTAAGCCTTTTCTACTCTTTGCAGAAAAAGAGAATAATGAGACCTTAGAACAGCTGTATTGCTTTTATATGTGAGTGCTCATTTAATAATCAACAGAAATAGTGTAGGGGACTAACACAGATAGCTCTTTAGAGGATTAAAATTAGATGAGAAGAATCCTATCCTTAAACAGTGCATTTTTCAAGTTCTTACCTTTTCAAAGAATTACACATCTTAATTGAATGTAGTATTCTAATTTTTTTGCATAATTTAATATTCTCAGAGAAAAGTGTCATAAGCTTGTAAAGGTTTTAGTTATTTTTAAGGAATAGAACTCTGAAGTCTCTGAGGTTTTTAGATTTCATTATTTGGCTCCAAATGTATTTTAAAAGGAACAAAGCTAAATCACTGCTTTGTTTGGGTTTTGTTTGTTTTTTGTTGTTGGTTTTTATATAAGTGCTCTTCGCATAAATTAATGTGGTCTTGCTCAAATGATTCCTTCCTGCTCTTGAGACTGCATGGCTGAAAGTAGGCCAGTTGCTTTGATTTATAGACTTTGTGCTACAGGTGCACTTCTTATTCTTTACAGCTAAATAAAGATCTTCTTCCAGGAAATGGCATCACAGTGAGGTTTGACTTTCAAGAGTGATATATTGGATTTCTCCTGTGGTGTATTTATAAGTGCCTGTAGATATTTTTCTGCTTTTGGTACATCTTTCTTATTTTAAGAACTGAAAAGATAGCAAATGTTATGGTAGGCCACAGTGGTGACTGTTGTGCTCTCTTCCTGTATCACAAGCAACATGGAAATTGGTGTCCAAGTATTTCATGACAGTGAGTCAAATACATGGTAGCTCTGTGTTGACTGAGAAATATGTGACTATTGGCAAGATTTGTTTTTACAGTAATTCAAACTTTATGATCATAGCTGTGCCCAGAGTGGCTTCATAGCATCTTTTAATTACTGCATCTAGAGAATAATGATGCTTATCCTGCCACTTCAGAGAAAGCCAGGAAGCTTTGCACAACAACATCCATTGTTGTGTATGGAGTTAATCATGCTGTTCTGCGGGATGACAGAAACATAGTCCACTCCAAATGTATGATAAACGGTGGTGGGAAAGAGCAGAATAGACATGGACTCTTTTGTTCATTTATAATTTATTACAATAATATATCAATAAGCTTTTCAGATTCTATTAAAATACCGTTTTTCAAAAGTGTAGGGTGTGGCTAAATGGATTTATAAGGAGTTGCCAAATGGCTTTTGTCTGTAAGAGGGGCTATCTGGGCTAACTATTTGGGTTTTGTTTTACATAAGGAGTTTCTAGAGCACTTCTGGAGAGTATTTGAAACAAGATTTTAGAAGGAACAAAGCTAAATCACTGCTTTGTTTGGGTTTTGTTTGTTTTTTGTTGTTGGTTTTTAGTGTTTTGTTTGTCTTTTTTTTTTTTTTTTTTTTTTTTAGTTTTCCTTCTCTAGACTTGTACAAGGAATATTATACAAGGCGGTATTGCTAATACTTCTTAAGAATTCTCTGTAAGGTGGAAAATGAAATGAAATTTTCAATTTAAATGAATAAAGATGCTCCAGGTTCTAAGGAACTGTTAAAGAAAAAAGATATATAATGAAAACTTACAAGACAAATCAATTCAAAATCTTCATTATTTCCAGATTGTGCTGTTCTCAGTCCAAGATCCAAATTGCCATAGAGTGCCTTTAGTTTGTTGTACTAGTCACCGAAGCCCAGCAACGCTAAGTATGCCTTATTAATGTCATGATGCAGCCATGTGTCACAGGGGAAGAAATTAAGTAGTTGAATAAATCTATCCAGATAGATTCCAGGTTGAAATCATTGTCAAGGGAAATAGTAAAATTGATAAGCCTAATGAGGTAAAAGAAAGATAAAGGAATTAATATAATGTCTATTTAAGGAAATACTAATGGAACTTTATTAGTAAATATGCTGACTTTTATTTCATTTTTCTTCCAAAGTAGTTCACTGGTATATAATAGAATTGCTCACTTTGAATCATGTTATGCTTCGAGCTCTATATGCTGTTGCCATTGTTTTTACACTTCATAGCTGTAAACTTGATTACGCCAACAGTGACGATATTTAAGCTGACATGAAACATTACCGAGGCATCATCTATGAGCTTGACATATGCAGTTATTGCTTTAAATTTTTTCATCGCCTGCAGTTTTCACTTCATCTTTATTGAATGACTCTCTTCTAAACAGATGGTCATGTAAATATTTGATCTTGTAAAAGTACTGTAAGGAATCAAGCAATTAAATATATTTTCACTGTATTACCAGCTTTGGCACTACTAGCTTAATTTCTGTGCCTAATTTTTACAGATGAAATATCCATGCATGTATATAAATGTCAAAGAAGTCAATAGCTATTTTATGTATTGTGTTCATTATTTAGGATTCCAGTCAAATTGAATTACTAAAGGAATTAATGGATCTTCAGAAGGATATGGTTGTCATGTTGCTGTCTATGCTGGAAGGTAGTTAAAATTTAATTTGAAATCCTCTTTAGAAGTTGTTTGAGCAAAGTTTTTAGCTTTGTGGTTTTCTTCATGTGAGAATTTTTATGTCTCAATTGTGAGAAGACTTGTTAGGTCTTAAAGTAATTGGGATATTTATATGGTGTAGTTGATACAGTTTGCATTAATTTTGAGTGCCAGAACTGTTAAAAATCCAGCCCTGGTAGAAATTTTACTTTGTTTCCATTAACTGGCTTCTCTTTTGGCTTAGGTGAAAAGTTAATTTTTACTATTGAAGTTGGAATTCTGAGTTCTAGGACCTGAACCATTTATAGATCATTTTGTTAACACCTTTACTATATTGCATATATTTTCATAGTGATTTTAGCCATAAAGTACAGACTTTGATTTGTCTAGTGATGAAGTTCAAGGTCCCTTATAGGTAATACCCTAAATTATGGTTCCCCAGAGAATGTGATCACTGTCAATAAATACTACAATTTCTTTAGCTCCTTTATGGTAATGTATTACTGTTTCCAGTACTAGCATGACCAGACATACATATAGGTGATCCAAAGATCTGTTTTGCTTCTTACATATATCCTGTCACATTTATTTTCTTGAGAGAACTTAAAAGGGCAGTAAATGCATCATAGATTGCAGTGTAGCATGCATCGCTACTGCTTTGCTCCTGGAAGGTCATGGAGAAGCAAATTAGATTCTTGGTATTTTAGGCCGTGCTTCACCAGTAACCTACACAGCTACTCATCCTAAGAAATATGACACTCGTTCTGTCTATGCTGCACTATAGTAAAACTCACACTATGCTCTCTCACATTTAGTACTATATTAAATGTAGCGGATGTCTCTGTGTAAGACTTGTTAGTTTTTCCTGTCTTTAATGGCTAATAATTATTCACTTATGTTTTTTGCATGTCTTAGGGTAGTGTTATTAGTAAGAGATTTCAGATTTTATTGCTAGCTTTCTCATGTGAGTCTGTTAGCCAGTAGTTTATCATTCATGGTCGAGGGAGGTGCTCCTGCCCCTTTACTCTGCCCTCGTGAGACCTCACTTGGAGTATTGTGTGCAGTTCTGGTGTCCTCAACATCAAAAGGACATGGAACTGTTAGAACAAGTGCAGAGGAGGGCCACGAGGATGATCAGGGGACTGGAGCACCTCTCGTATGAAGATAGGCTGAGAAAATTGGGGCTGTTCAGCGTGGAGAAGAGAAGGCTGCGTGGAGACCTCATAGCAACCTTCCAATACCTGAAGGGGGCCTATAGGGATGCTGGGGAGGGACTCTTCGTTAGGGACTGTGGTGAGAGGACAAGGGGTAATGGGTTTAAACTTAAACAGGGGAGGTTTAGATTGGATCTGAGGAAGAAATTCTTTACTGTGAGGGTGGTAGGGCCCTGGAATGGGTTTCCCAGGGAGGTTGCGAATGCTTCATCCCTGGCGGCGTTCAAGGTGGGGTTGGACATAGCCTTGGATGGCATGGTTTAGTGGGAGGTGTCCCTGCCCATGGCAGGGGGTTGGAACTAGATGATCTTGAGGTCCTTTCCAACCCTTACTATTCTATGATTCTATGATTCTATGATTCTTACTTGTTTATTTCTGTAGTGATTATTATTTACTTTTCTTTGCTAAAACATTTACTGCCATCAGTATCTCTAACTTCATGTCATTGCATATAGGTAATGTTGTGAATGGAACTATTGGGAAGCAGATGGTCGATATGCTTGTGGAATCGTCCAACAATGTGGAGATGATTCTGAAGTTTTTTGATATGTTCTTAAAATTGAAGGATTTGACTTCCTCTGATGCATTCAAAGAATATGACCCTGATGGTAAAGGGATAATTTCAAAGAGGGACTTTCACAAGGCAATGGAAAGCCATAAGCATTACACCCAGTCTGAAACTGAGTTTCTGCTGTCATGTGCTGAAACGGATGAGAATGAGACTCTGGACTATGAGGAGTTTGTGAAACGATTCCATGAACCTGCCAAAGACATTGGTTTCAATGTTGCTGTTCTCCTGACCAACCTGTCAGAACACATGCCCCATGATACCCGCTTGCAAACTTTTCTTGAACTGTCAGAGAGTGTACTGAATTACTTTCAGCCTTTCCTTGGACGCATAGAAATCATGGGCAGCGCAAAGCGCATTGAACGAGTTTATTTTGAAATAAGTGAGTCAAGTCGGACTCAGTGGGAGAAACCGCAGGTGAAAGAGTCAAAGAGACAGTTTATATTTGATGTTGTAAATGAAGGTGGGGAGAAAGAAAAGATGGAGCTTTTTGTTAATTTCTGTGAGGATACCATCTTTGAAATGCAGCTGGCTGCCCAGATCTCTGAATCAGATCTGAATGAAAGGTCAGCAAATAAAGAGGAGAATGAGAAAGATAAGCCTGAGGAACAGGATCCTGGAATGGGTTTTTTCTCTCTTGTGACCATGAAGTCAGCATTAGTAGCTCTTAAATACAATCTAATGACTCTCGTGAAAATGCTCAGCATGAAAAGCCTAAAGAAACAGATGAAAAAAGTGAAGAAAATGACCGTGAAGGACATGGTCATGGCTTTATTTTCTTCTTATTGGAGCATTTTGATGGGGTTACTACATTTTGCTTGTAGTGTTATCCGGGGCTTCTTTCGCATCATATGCAGTTTGCTGCTTGGAGGAAGCCTAGTAGAAGGAGCAAAGAAAATCAAGGTTGCGGAGCTACTAGCTAATATGCCAGATCCCACTCAAGATGAGGTGCGTGGGGAAGGAGAAGAGGGAGAGAGGAAGCCAACAGAAGCTGTATTGCCTACAGAAGACTTGACAGATTTGAGAACTCTATCAGATGAGAGTGATCTACTCTCAGATATATTTGGTTTGGATTTGAAACGAGAAGGTGGACAGTACAAATTGATCCCTCACAACCCAAATGCTGGTTTGAGTGATTTACTGGGCACCCCATCCATAGCTCCAATGCCTGAGGTGCAGGAAAAAGTCCAGGTAACTGTATTTTTTATTTCTGCTGTATGTCTCTCTCTTTCATATGTTAGCTATAGTTTTGAGACAGAATTTGCATTTGTTTTTTTCTTGGTTTTGTGACATGTTTTTTAAGTAATCAACCATAATTACTGATGTTTACCTTCTCTGATGTCATAAACTGGAATTCCCACAGCTGCCTTCTGATTCAGTGTTAAAATGTCTCTTCATTAATGTAAATTGGAGGATCATCTTCTTTCAGGGTTTCAATTGTTGTTTTGTTGTTGTTTGTTTGTTTTTTTTTTTTTATAAAAAGCCTAACATTTTGTACTCTGTGTATCCTTTTAATTAATATTGTACTGAGTAATAGTTTAAATGCTTTTATTTAATCTGACTTTCTGTAGGAGCAGGTGAAAGAAGATGAAAAGGAAGAAAAGGAGGAAACAAAATCTGAACCTGAAAAAGCAGAGTATGTATTACTTTAACCTCTGATCCTATGAAATGTTTCTTTTGCTGAAAAAGACACCTTGGTTTACTTTGCCTTTAATTTTGTGTCTGTTCATGTTCCACAGTTAGGATTTTGAGACCTCATCCACATCCATACACATTTGCAAGGAAATGGCATGTAAATAGCATCACTCTGAGATTTTATTAATTTCCCTCTTCCAGTAATATCTTTTCTAATATCAGTTTAGTTTCTTTTAGTTTCAATTTTTGATTGATTAAATTTTTCTTGGCAAGTTTGAAAGATAGAAGAAAATCTCTTGGAAAAATTGCAAGAGTACCTGAGTTCCTGAAACTTGGTATCCATCAGTGTTAGTGAATATCTTTTGCCCCTCTCATTCGCAATGACCTATTTTGAGTTGTTTGGATTTTGCAAAATCTTAATATTCCAGTGTAATTTTAGTGAATTACTGAGTACTGTCACGTCTTTATGAAGAACTAGTGTTAGCATTTGATAAATAATCATTTTAAGCTTTTTAGAATAAAGTTAAATTTAACGTTAATGAGATTAGCTCAGAATAAAAAGAGTGGAAAGTAAAACATACTGCTTGGTTTTAACCAGTAAAATGTATGGCAATCCATCCTGTATTTTATGTTTTCTTATATATATACGATTCTGGTATGTGTACACTGCCTGCAACTGATATGTCACTGTCAATATTCTAAGTGGGTCCCGATGTCTCAAGCTTTGTCCTTATTGCTCTCATGGGATGACACTTTCCCATAAGAAAAACTCTTCTTCCTAGTCAGTACAGCAAATTTCTAACTCGGTATAATTTTGTGAAAGACAGTCTTGATGACTTTTGAAGATCATTTCGCTGTGTATTGCTCAGCTTGACCGTGTGAATTTCAGTCATACTTGTGTTCTCTGTGACGATTGCAGTGCCTGGCACTATTACCTGCCCTGAAGCCACTCCTAACATAAGACAAACTTTGACTTGACAAGTGTATTTTAGTAAGAGTGTATTTTAGTAAGAGAAGCAGCTTAGGACATTGGCTATTCTGTTTGTAGATAGGTATAGAGAAATTGATAATGTAACTGTTAAGTTGCCTCTGACTCTGGTTTAGCTTCAAATGGACTTCTGTGATACTTTAATCTATCATGCTGTCACGTCAAATTAACTTCTAAGGTGATTCACCATTCCTTGGATCATGTGTTTGGAGAAGGCAGCCCCCTAACTATGACTTTCTCTTATTGGGCAGCACGCTGATAATCACACATCAAATGCTGTCAAGCTTTCTTAGTCCTGTTTCCTCCTGAAGTGAGTACTTATGAATTCCACCATTGAGCAGAAATTTAAAAATCGAGCTTTGGCTTGTAAATGCAGGAACCAGAGTTTTATGTAGCCTTTGTGGGAACTGAGTAATTCCAAGTGCATGAAGTTTGAGGGGAGGGAGTGCCAAAACCAGGCACTCATGCAAACATGCACCTATCAGCTTACAGCCATCTGTCAGCGCAAGTATTAGCTGCACAATTATGAAGCAGACTTCAGGTAAAAAGGTTGGTAGATTATTGGTTACTTGCCAGTTAGCATTCTCACTTCAAGGTGCTAAACCAGTAAGTTTAATTATCTGTAGACTTTAACCAGACTGTCACCCTTGCCAGCTCTTTAGACTGAAGAGACATATGTCCCCTTTCTATTCAGGTATGTGAACTGCATGAGTCATGCCTCACGAAAAGATGCAGTGGAATCTTTTGGGGTGTGGTTTAAATTTTTTGTTTAGCAATTTTGTTAACTTGACATGTTATTTTGGCTTCATTTGTATCCTAAGAGGAGAAGATGGTGAAAAAGAAGAGAAAGCCAGGGAAGACAAAGGAAAACAGAAATTAAGGCAACTTCATACTCACAGATACGGAGAACCAGAAGTTCAGGAATCGGCTTTCTGGAAGAAAATCATTGCATACCAACAGAAGCTTCTTGTAAGCTGTTCTCTAAACTATGTGTTTAGCTGTTGACAGGGATGTGTACCACCATGTTATTCTAGCAATGTGAAGACAAATTTGCACTTGATAAACCTCATTTTTCTATCACCATCATCTGTAAAAAGGACATATAGTCAAAGGTTTAACTGGAATGTTAGAGAAAAGAAACACACAAATAGCTTAGTAGGCATGATATGAATTCTTGGGAGGACAATTATGGTCCAAAGTGTAGACCTTCAGAGATGCCTGTCCATTACTGGAAAACAGACATGCATTTTTTACATGAATAAAATGCCCAATTTTTCACAGCAGTTTGTGAGCCTGTAGAATTTGTCTCTCCGTAAGGGGCAACTATCCTATTTATAATTCTATTGAAAAGCTCTGTAGGGGAAACAAAACCCTATGTAACAACCTAATAAGTATTGTGGCATCATTATTGCAGGGCTTTGAGCAACCTGGTCTAGTGGAAGGTGTCCCTGCCTGTGGCAGGGGTTTGGAACTAGATGATCTTTAAGGTTCCTTCCAACCCAAACCATTCTATGATTCTATGGAATGAAGCAAAGTATATTTATGTTCTGTTTCTATTTTCAGAATTATTTTGCACGAAACTTTTACAATATGAGGATGTTGGCATTGTTTGTTGCTTTTGCCATCAACTTCATCTTGCTTTTCTATAAGGTAAACTTGTCAAAATATTACTTTTCCAGTTGTATACTGAAAACCAGTCAGGTTTCGTAGGCGGTACACTATGGTAAAACTGCCTAGTCTAACAGATTAAGTACCTGCTTCATACTGCCATTTCAGAAATCTAGCACAGTGGGAGCTAAAGTGTTTAGGTGAGGTAATAATAGACTTCCAGTACACAAATAGCTATTTCTAAAGGTCTGTCCTGCAGCAGAGGCAGCATACTGAAAGCCATACCCATGCCTCAGATTCTTCATTTCACAGTGCAGTGACTCAGCCAAGCCCAGCCTTCACTGGCAACTTAAACATGTCCACTGAGATATTTTCCTGTGCCATTATGCTCCCCTGAGAGGCTGTGTACAGCAAATAGAAGGCACATCATCTTAAGCTGCCTAGCATATCATTGATCTTATTTGTCAAGACTTTTAGTGTTATTAATGCAACTCTAGAGTCTTCAGACTGAAACTGTTTTCTTGTCAGAGCCCTACTGAGAAGAGCTACATGTGGGATTATTAGGAGTTGACTGGATTTCTTCCTAGAGTATTATGTCATTCCTTGAATTTGAGGTGATAAAATTCAGCAAGATTCAAATTTGCTGCCATGGGCAGAGAGGTAAAAAAAAAACCCAAAAAGAAAATGCATGCTAGCACAGATTGCTGTAACAAAACTAAACGGTCTCTGTGAGGTATGCTATGTGGACATTTTTATGCAAAAAATTAATTTTCCTTTCAATTATATTGTCCTTGTTAGCACTGTTTTCAGTTACACTAGTTAGCTTGTAGTAGTGTGAAGCTCCTGTCAGAGGAATACAACTGCAATATTAAAACTCAGTGATTTAAACAGGTCTCCACCTCGGCTGAAACAGAAGAAAAGGAAGTTCCTGTGGTATCTACTGGTGAAAGTTTCAAGCTGAACAGCCTGGAAAGCGATGACGAGAGGGTCATTGCAGTGCATTACGTCCTGGAAGAAAGCAGTGGCTACATGGAGCCCACACTGAGGATTTTGGCCATCCTACACACAGTCATCTCATTCTTCTGCATCATAGGGTATTACTGTTTGAAAGTAAGGAAAAATGGACACTGCTTTTTCTTCTATCTCTGAACTTTTTTATCCATTGAGTGCTATAAATATGAAAAAAATCATAGCAACTTTGTTTAAGCAGTTTGAGGGACTGTGTAAAGAAACATTGTTCTGTTAGCATAACCTATACAGAAATTGCATGTTTTGTGATGTGGGAATTTAGGGAGTTACAGTCCAGAGCCTGATTTGCTGTGCTGACACAGGACCATAGAATCAGCTTTTGCACCGTTGGCACGTTAGCCAGTTACAGCAGAAGCAGTTTGTGACTGCCATAGGCAAGCTGTGAGTACCCATGACCAGAGGAAGCTAGATAACAGTGTCTGCATTACTAGTCTGTCAACTGGGTCATTTTAAAAGCATGCAGCATTTTGGACTACCACTGCTGCATGTTGAGCCTTCTTTTCATACACACTCTAATCATGGTATTTTGCCAGGAGATAAGCATCTTTCAAAGGAATGTTTTGCTGAAGATCTCTTTAGGGATGTAAGAAATAAAGATGCCACATTTACTGGTAAAATGCTGCTTCTGATTTAGGAAGACCAAATGGTGTAAATCTCTGGAGATGGGAGGAGTACATCTGGGATATACTACACCCATTTTTACACTCTCCCTGAGACAAAAACTATAGGTCAAAATGCAAGATCATATTAAATTCAATGGACCTTTGCTATGATGCCGTATGGCTGCTAATTTGTCCTTATAATTTCTTTATTAAGCTTTTATATGGTCCTCAATTTTTTTCTTTGTTTAAAGGTTATTACTTTTTCTATGCTAAAAAGACATGATCTGCATTTGTAGTTGGGGCAAATGGTCCTATACTACTGCATAAGGTGGTCAATTTTAATCTCTACATTAACTGTCTCTGCAGATCGATAAAAACTAAACCACATTTTCCTGTTTCAGTGGTCAGCACACAGCATGAAGCTTAGATTCTGGCTTTTGAGATGTCCTCTCTCCCACCTTGTAGCTTTTTTTCCCCAACTATGACTTTTTATACTACTTTCCCATGTTGTGTTTTTGAACTACATTTCTTTTCTAGCCAGAAGGGAAAGACTTTATTTATCATTATCTGCCATAATGAATTACGAAGGGGACCATGTGAGAAAGGGGGGAACGTGTTCGCCCTCCCCACCACGTGTACTGCTCCGTGCAAACCTGCGTCTGCCACGCTGCGGCTGCCCCGTGCTCAACGTTTGGGTTCTAGCATTAGCACTGCTCATCTCTGCCTCTCCCCACGTCAGTCAGGAGGATTGGGCAGGTTAATAAATGATTAGAAGGGTGGTGCTATAGTCAGGGGTTTGGGTACCTTGACCATGGGACTCAATACAGTAGGCCAGGTCTACTGGGGGCTGGTGGAGCTGGTCTGACAAAGAAGGGGAAGAGTGGATTTGGTAGGAGGCTTGCCAGACTGGTCAAGGATGCTTTAAACTAGATGTGTTGGGGGAGGGGGGCATCATTCCATCCCAACACACCCAGTCGGTTGGCAGCACCTACAGTAAACGTTCGGAGCAGTGTAGAGATATTCCAGCTGCTCCAGCCAATGAGCCGGCTTCAATTGGATCTCGGCTCAAATGCCTCTACACAAATGCCCGTAGTATGGGGAACAAACAAGAGGAATTAGAGATGTGTGCACATCTACGGGGGTATGATATCATAGGCATCACAGAAACATGGTGGGATGGCACCTATGACTGGTGTGTTGGAATGGAAGGTTACTGGCTCTTTAGGAAAGACAGGCCCGGCAGACGGGGAGGGGGAGTTGCTATTTATGTTAGGGATAGGCTAGAGAGTATGGAACTCTGTCTGCGGACAGGTGAGCAGTCGACAGAGAGTTTGTGGGTCAGGGTTAAAGGGAGAACAGCGATGGGTGACATTATTGTGGGGATCTATTACAGACCGCCTGACCAAGGGGACTTGCTCAATGAAGCGCTCCATAGGCAGATAGGAGCAGCCTCACGCTCACAGGCCCTTGTTCTCATGGGAGACTTCAACCACCCTGATATCTGTTGGAGGGATGGTACGGCCCGGCACAAGCAATCCAGAAGGTTCCTCGATTGCGTGGAAGACAACTTCCTTCTGCAAGCAATAGAGGAGCCGACAAGGAGAGGTGCCATGCTTGACCTCGTCCTCACCAACAGGGAAGGGCTGGTTGGGAATGTGACGCTCCAGGGCAGCCTTGATTGCAGCGATCATGAGATGGTCGCGTTTGAGATCCTCAGGACAGTGAGAAGAGTGTGCAGCAAGCTCACTGCCCTGGACTTCAAGAGAGCAGACTTTGGCCTCTTCAGGAACCTGCTCAGTAAGGTTCCATGGGATACAGCCCTAGAGGGCAGGGGGGCCCAAGACTGTTGGTTGATATTCAAGGATCACCTCCTGCAAGCTCAGGAGCGATGCATCCCAACTAGAAGGAAGTTCAGCAGGAGGGCCAGGAGACCTCCTTGGATGGATAAGGAGCTGCTGAGCAAAATTCGAAGGAAAAAAGAGGCTTATAAAAGGTGGAAGCAAAGTCAGGCGGCCTGGGAAGAATACAGGGATGTTGTCTGGGAAGCTAGGGACCAGGTTAGGAAAGCTAAGGCCCACTTAGAATTAAACTTGGCTAGGGATGTTAAGGATAACAGGAAGGGGTTTTATAGGTACATTGCCAATAAAAGACAGGTTAGGGACACCGTGGGCCCTCTCCAGAAGCTATCGGGAGAACTGGCTACCCTGGATTTGGAGAAGGCTGAGGTTCTTAATGACTTCTTTGCCTCAGTCTTTACGGGCAAATGCTCTGACCACACCACCCAAGTCTTGGAAGGCAGACGCGGGGACGGTGAGGGTGGGGACCCTGGGCCCACTGTGGGGGAGGATCTTGTTCGGGACCACCTTAGGAACCTGAATGTATACAAGTCAATGGGACCAGATGAAATCCATCCACGGGTCCTGAAGGAGCTGGCAAATGAAGTTGCTAAGCCACTGTCCATCATATTTGAAAAATCATGGCAGTCAGGTGAAGTTCCCAATGACTGGAAAAAGGGAAATATAACCCCCGTTTTTAAGAAGGGGAAAATGGATGAGCCGGGGAATTACAGACCAGTCAGTCTCACCTCTTTGCCTGGCAAAATCTTGGAGCGGATTCTCCTGGAAGGCGTGCTAAGGCACATGAAAAGCAACAAGGTGCTTGGTGACAGCCAGCATGGCTTCACTAAGGGCAAATCCTGCCTGACCAATCTGGTGACCTTCTATGAAGGGGCTACGGAACTGATGGACAGGGGCAGAGCAGTTGATGTCATCTACCTGGACTTGTGTAAAGCCTTTGACACTGTCTCCCATGACATCCTTCTCTCTAAGTTGGAGAGACATCAATTTCATAGGTGGACCACTCGGTGGATAAAGAAGTGGCTGGATGGCCGCACGCAAAGGGTAGTGCTCAGTGGCTCAATGTCCAGCTGGAGACCAGTAATGAGTGGTGTCCCCCAGGGATCAGTGTTGAGACCAATCTTGTTCAACATCTTTGTGGGTGACATGGAGAGTGGGATTGAGTGCGCCCTCAGCAAGTTTGCCAATGACAACAAGCTGTGTGGTTCGGTTGGTACGCTGGAGGGAAGGAATGCCATCCAGAGGGACCTTGACACGCTTGTGAGGTGGGCTGATGCCAACCTAATGAAGTTTAACTGTGACAAGTGCAAGTCCTCCACCTGGGTGGGAGCAATGCCAGACACAGCTACAGGTTGGGCAGGGAGGAGATTGAGAGCAGCCCTGCGGAGAAGGACTTGGGGGTGTGGGTTGATGAAAAAATGAACATGAGCCAGCTTCAGTGTGCGCTTGCAGCCCAGAAAGCCAGCCGTATCCTGGGCTGGATCAAAAGGAGTGTGACCAGCAGGTCGAGGGAGGTGCTCCTGCCCCTTTACTCTGCTCTCGTGAGACTTCACTTGGAGTATTGTGTGCAGTTCTGGTGTCCTCAACATAAAAAGGACACAGAACTGTTAGAACAAGTGCAGAGGAGGGCCACGAGGATGATCAGGGGACTGGAGCACATCTCTTATGAAGATAGGCTGAGAAAATGGGGGCTGTTCAGCCTGGAGAAGAGAAGGCTGCGTGGAGACCTCATAGCAGCCTTCCAATACCTGAAGGGGGCCTATAGGGATGCTGGGGCGGGACTCTTCATTAGGGACTGTGGTGATAGGACAAGGGGTAATGGGTTCAAACTTAAACAGGGAAGTTTAGATTGGATCTGAGGAAGAAATTCTTTACTGTAAGGGTGGTGAGGCCCTGGAATGGGTTGCCCAGGGAGGTTGTGGATGCTTCATCCCTGGCGGCGTTCAAGGTGGGGTTGGACATAGCCTTGGATGGCATGGTTTAGTGGGAGGTGTCCCTGCCCATGGCAGGGGGTTGGAACTCGATGATCTTGAGGTCCTTTCCAACCCTAACTGTTCTATGATTCTATGATTCTATGATTTTCTGAAACCCTGAATAGAAGGCCAGCTATGGTTTCAGTTTCTTGTCTTTGGAGATGTACTGCTTTCAGAATTGAAAATCTTCCTAACTACATGTCTATGTATGATATGTTTGCTTCTGGAGATTGCTTTGACGGAATTCACTACGTTTTTCTCAGCTGTGCGAAAATAAGATTCAAACTGTTGTTATCGTATCTAATGCAATCACCATGTTTCTTGAGCAGTCTAATTTTTATTATTACTCTTTCAGTATACTTGTGCTCAGTCTTGACTAGTAGTACAGTCAAGGACAGTAAAGCAAGGTGGGTGAATTTTGGGGACCTGTGAAATAATTCCAGGGAAAAGTATGGTTTATTTTTTGTGGTAAAAGATTTCTGTGCAAAATCCACTCAGTTAGATCTGCCTTCTCAGAATGTGCTTTGAATGTCAGCCAGCTGATGAAAGAGACTTGTGGCTCAAGCCTGATCGTTACTGCTTAGGCATCTCAACTGCTGGCAAAGAACTACAGGGCAAAAATCAAGTATATGGAATGTGAATGTGATCTAAGGTGTTTTCCTTTTTAATGCTTCTGATCTATCTTTGCTCTGTGGTGTAAAACCACTGCTTTGCTTCCCACTGTGAAACCTCAAGAACTCTTTAACAAATGAAAGACAGCCTCTGACAGCTCTGGATATCAAAATGCAATCCAAAAGTGTGATCCCAAATTCTAAGCATTTTAAAAGTATTTTTATTTTAGCTCTCTTTCATTTGTCTAGCTCTAATAACTGCATAGAACTGAGGAATCTTTAAATTTTATTTGAAGGATCCCTTTTCAGGCTTTTTGGCCATCTTTTCATAACTGTTTGGTACACTGTAGTTATATGATTCTGAATGACCAGGTCCTTGTGCACCTATACAACTGAGGTGTTCTATTCAATTGTCACGTCTTTTAAACTTTTTAAATACTACTTTTGCTTTGTTCAGTTCTCATACTTAATTTTTCATAACAACCAGCTTTTCTCAAAAATTTGCGGACTTGTCAGTGCATTTTAAGTAATTCCTGGTATCGTTTTCAACTGCAGGTTCCACTGGTTATTTTTAAGAGAGAAAAGGAAGTAGCAAGGAAATTGGAATTTGATGGGTTGTATATAACTGAACAGCCATCAGAAGATGATATTAAGGGACAGTGGGATAGACTTGTAATCAACACACAGTGAGTTTTTTTCTGCTCCATCTCTTTTTTGCTTTTCAAGGAATTGTTCTTCAGTCTCCCCAATTATATAGTTGATCATCCATCTTGTCTGAAATAAACACCAGTTAGGGATGTATTTCTAGCAAGGATATACAAAGTATTTCAGTCATCTGTCATGCTAATGTTTACTGTTAGGTTTTCATCTTATTCATTCCTGTGTTTTTCCTTTAAAATCATCTCTGTTCCATGAAAGAACAAAAAGGCTTTGTTTGGTTGGTTGGTTTGCAAGCAGAGTGATGATTTTATATTGCTGTCAGTTCAAAAATGAGCTGTGCTTTACATCCTTTTAGTGCGTGTTGAAGGCTCTCAGGGAACATATTTAAAGTCCCGACTCTGCCTGATGGGACTGTGAGATCCAGCTGCTTTAGAACCCTGTCTGCAGGCATCAGCAAAGCCCTTTGTCAGCCACATTAACATGGTTAGGCTGAAAGCCAGTTGGCAGTTCATTCCAGTGACTTTGCAAATGACTAGCTGATAGTAGCAACAACAAAGAGCCTCTTAGAAATTAAATCAGTTTGTAATTTTTATGATGTCATAGTAAGGAGTACCTCTTCTCATGACTGTCTAAAATGTAATCTTGCTTATCTGTAATTTTCAGGTCTTTTCCAAACAACTACTGGGATAAATTTGTGAAAAGAAAGGTAAGGCTTATTTTAAAAAATATGCATGAAGCATAATTAACTAACAAAAATAAGATCACAAAATAATTCAGTGGAGCTAATTAATAAGTGATGACGTTTTTTACAACTATTTCAATGTGAAATACTTCCCTATAAAAAGAAAAAAATAAAAAATCTCTAAAATTCCTAATCAAGACACTTGAAACCTTTTTAAGAGAATTAAATATGTTTGGTCGTTTTTTTCATTTGGTTTGGTTTGTTCATTTTTGGTTTTTGGTTTTGTTTTTTTTTTCCTCTTAAAAGAAATAACTAGTAGGGCTCAAATGCTGTCTAAGAATTATTGTTTTAAACAGAGCATTTCATGTTGCTAGGATATTCAAAACATACCTTTCCTTTGTGACCTCACAGTGTAATTTTTTTTCTGTTGGTGATGATATTAAGTTATTCTCCTTCTGGTTGGTTGCTTTCCTCTTCCTGTTTTCATTAAATAAGTAGGAAAAGCTTCTCTTTGACACCCATCTTTTGCCTCAATTGCAAATGACCAGAAAAAAAAATGGATTATTGACTGAGAGACAGATGGAAATAAACAGATGAAAATGTTTGTGTATGTTAAGCCTCTTGAATTCAGAAACGAAGCTAAAAACCAGCTGGCCTACCCAACTGATTCTCTTGAATATTCCTCCTAACTTTAGGTCATGGATAAATATGGTGAGTTTTATGGCCGTGACAGGATCAGTGAGTTACTAGGAATGGACAAAGCTGCTCTCGATTTTAGTGATGCTCGAGAAAAGAAGAAACCAAAGAAGGATAGCTCCTTATCTGCTGTGTAAGCATTTGCTTCTGGTTTGTCTGATTTTTGTTTGTTTGTTTTGTTGGGTTTTTTGTTACAGTTGAGGGGTTTTTTTGGGTTTTTTTGGGGTTTTTTTGTATGTTAAAATCAATCAGTCAAGGTTTTTCATTCATTTTTGATTTTTCTTGTGGCTGTTTTATGTATATCTATGAAGATAAAACAATTGATAAGTCAAATGGTATAGTGAATTTATTTCATTATAGACAACTATATGCAGGAAGGACTCCACTGTAGTTTGTGTATGAAGATGTAGTTTAGTGCACAGCTACATGGATGCATCACATTCCCACTGTTTTGATAGTGTCATTAAAGCTGGGCTGGAAATGCCTTTTCATAGTTTCCTTGGTTCTACTCAGCTGGAAAGAATGGGCAAAATTTGCACTGTGTGTTCTGATTATGAAGAAGTGATGGAATAAATTGAAGTGATAGTGACCAGTAAAATCTAGGAGGATGGATGATTAGGTCTTCCTATCTTTTTACAATTTATTTATTTTTTTTCCAAAACTCTGTGTTTACCTGTCATCTGAGAGACAGACCTAAAACATGGCCCGTAGGCATTTAGAGGAACTGCATTCCTTTTGCTTCTTGGGGAAGGGACATTCACAGTTTTTGTATAGCAATGCAATTTTTTTTTCCCCAGTTCTGCATAGTAAAATGAGATATTCAAGTAGGTAGAATATATTTTAGCAGAAGGAATTTTAATGCTATGAAGTGTCTGCTTATAGCTTGCTTTAAAAACAGCGTTTTATTAATGGCTTTTAAAGCATTGTATGAGGTAGACAGTGGGACCACTATTAAATAAGAATTGCATTGAAGCAAGGGATGATTTTTTAAAAGATGGATCTTTAATATCCATCTTTTGTAAAGATGGATAAATAAACCTGGAGTCCCTTTAAATACTCAGGTACAGTTATAAGGCCAGAAGGACTCTGTGGCATTGTAATGCTACATAGAATTTAATGTTGTGGCAGAAGTACTTGAGGTTAGAAAGTATTTTGTATTTTTATTACTTTTATTATTGGTAAAAAGGAAAATTACATTTGGGAAGAAATTTGAAATAGTGTTTCTGTGAATACTTCTGAAACAACAGACCAGAGGGAAGGTTGGTGAAATACTTAATTTCAAAATCAGGTCTCAAGATAGCCATTTTTTTGTCAGATTTCTGATGTAAAAAAAACCACCAAACCCCAGAACAAACCCTGACCTCATCCATCTTTCATATTCTCCCTGGAGAAATCATTTCATACTTATAACTGATGAATATGCTGTGAGAAAATAAACAAATAGTACAGAAATATACAGGACAGTAAGCCTAGCAGATCCTTGCAGAGGGTTTGTGTAGGATACCACAAGGTAATAATGTGTTCTATGTGCTGTATCTCTAAGACAGACAGATAACTGAAAGACATCTGGTAACTCACTGGTTTGGTTTGGTTCAGTGCTTTCTTTTTATAATGGTCAATTGGCACCATTTTCTATTACATACCACAATGTTCATGTTCAGTGCCTGGCATAAAAGGAGCACTATTTCTACACAGTGCAATGCAAATGATGATATTTCCTACCCAGTTGCCTCAGTAATAAATAGTGTTTCTAATCTGATAGGATGCTTTCTAGTGTATAAATAGTAATATCAGCAGAAAATCTTCCTAAACACCTACATTTAAACTCATTAATTGGTAAGAATGATCATATTTTCATTAATGATTTTTCTTACAGTTTTAGAAAGACGAGTCATCTTTCTGAACTGTTTTGTCTGTTAGATTAGCCTCCTGGAACAATGTGAAAGGACCTTTAACAGAAAATTTCAATATCTGTTAAGAAAGTTCATGCAACGAGCTAACTAATTAAAACTGAATCTTCCCAGTTTTAGTTTGTCTGTCATTTTGGAAAAAGGTTAAATACTGCTGCAAGGCTATTTTTCAGTTTGAAATTAGAATAATGATAGTTGCTCCTCAGCTGGCAATGCCATGCAGCTGCTCTGGACAGCTCTGATGTGCAAACATTAAAATGATTCAAGCTGAATAGTTCAGAGTTTTCTGATTCCAGTTAACATTAGCATCATTTGATTGTGGATATTTTTTTTTTCGAAGGGAAGAATGACTTTTGAAGACTTACAAAGTTATACTTGGGACAGCTGAATTCAGTAGGCCTTAAGAAAGAAGCTGTAAGATGTCTAGGTGTTGTTAAAGGTGATGAAATACTAGTGCGTGGGGCAGCCAAACATAACACAGGCAGTGATGTCTCACAATTTTCCTATCATTTATTCCCACTGTGCATTCTCACACCATGCCATCCTTTGCTGTTGCTAAACTCAGCTGCTACTACAACTACGGTACTACAGTGTATGACAGCCTGTTCAGTGGTGCAGAAGTGAAATTTCATTCAGTCTAGAAAATTAAAATAATACTACCTAATGATATTTCAAGAGGAACTTGAAACCATACTGTTCCTTTTTGATTCATAGCTCTAGAGCTTAATTTCTATATGATCTCATACTCTTTTAAGTCTTTTTGCTACTTGATCAAGGTAGTGAGAAGACATAAACAGGTCAGTGTGGTATTATGCATGTAATCATTGCTTTGCTATCTGTATCAGTTGTACTTTAAAAATTAAGGTATGGAAAAATGAACAGTCCTGTCCATAGCAGTCCTGTTTGTGGTATTTCTTATATGAGACAAATGAATAGGTGGAATGTGGTCACAGGAATATGCCAGACACTAGAAGTGAGTGGTATTGGGTCAGAATAAATTAAGAAATTGCTACAATAATAATTTTTCTGAAATAAGTTTCAAGAGGTTTTGGTTCATTTTACCACCTGAGTACTTTACTGAACAGTATTTGAATGAGAAACTGTTCTTAACATTTTTTGCCCCCCCCCCCTTTTTTTTTTTCTTTTTTTTTCATTCTGGGACAGTTTTGTATAGATTTTGATTTCTTTAATAACTCAAATTTAGGGCTGGAAAATTTTCTTATAACTTGGGGTTGATGAAGATTGTATCAGCACCTTTTAGGTGTGCTAGGCTGTTGTTGGAGAAGGCATTTGAATGTTCAAGAAGCATTCCTGGTTTTGGTGAAATAGAAGCATGCTAGATTCATCTTTGAGTACTCTGTAGTATCTGGAGCATAGCACAGTTTAGGCACCTTTGAGACTAGCATGATTCTAATAATTTCTTTCAAGATATGAATGCAAGTTTTGTTATAGGTGCATCTTTCCACCCTTGTAAAATTGAAAGAAAAAACCCACAAACTTGTAACTTTTATTTCTCTATTTTATGTAGTTTGTTTGTTATACAAATATCATCTCTGCAATCCTAGTCCCACGGTAAATGCCATCCACTGACTATGGACTGAATCACCATGGAAGAAACTTAGATGAAGCCTTAGGCTTTTGTTTTCACAGAGTTGTGCCTATCACGGAGGAATAATGAAGCAAAACCAATTGCTGATCATGCCATCAGTGTGCCTAGAAATCTGTGATCCGTTCTCATTCTTTAAAAAAGTTTTGTGCCCCCTTACAAGTTCACTGTGAGGGTTGGGAGGCACTGGAGCAGGTTGCCCAGAGAAGTTGTGGCTGCCCCATCCCTGGCAGTGTCCAAGGCCAGGCTGGATGTGGTTTTGAGCAACCTAGTCTAGTGGGAGGTGTCCCTGCCCACAGCAGGTTCCATCCAACCGAAACCATTCTAGGGTTCTGTATATGTTCTAAATTTATTAACTTAGTAATTTGTTGCCTTTGCATACATTAAAAAAAAAAAAAAAGGAAACAAATAAAATGGTTAAAAAAAGTTCAAGAGTTCAAGTCTGTTGAATCTTATTTAACCACATAAGAGACCCTAGAATTCACCGCAAGTTTCTATGCTTATGTTATTTCTGTCTTTACAGAGCATAAATAATATAATATACTTTTTTGCCTGCTCTGAGCTTAATGTATAGGTCTGTGAAAGTTCAGTGGAGGCAAATTACTATAATTCACTGTGAACAAAGGGTAAAAAAATTGACCCTAAATGAGTTATTGTATAATCTAAATGTTTTCTGCATGGAAGTAAAATCATAGAATCATAGAATAGTTAGGGTTGGAAAGGACCTTCAGATCATTTAGTTCCAACCCCCCTGCCAAAATGTATGTATGAAAGTCCTGCCTTGGGCACATTTGAGAGCAATGGTCAAATCTTTCATAAATCAGAAAATTTCTACTACATTTCTTCTGGTTTTCCCTTTTTGTTCAAGTAGACTAATATTCCTCAGAAGGAAGAATGAATTCTCAATAAAATAGGCTGTAGACTCTTTGGAGTAGAGACCTTGATCTAAGTTTGATTTAATGCTTTTTTCAATTTAGTAGCTCCATTATATATATGTAGTGTTTGTACTATTTCACAAGAGGCTCAACTTGACTCTTTTTCCTTCTAGCTTTATGTGTAAAAATGATGTTAGTATTTTATTGTATTAAAGAATAAATACTGTGGAATATAATACAAGTACGATTTTGGTATTCGAATGGCAAAATATTCCTTGGTAGAGTAATATTCAAATAAAACTATTATGTTGTTAGTGGCTTTGGCTATAGAAGTAAGAATTTCAGAAATCAGACCTCAATGGGCCAGGGTTTAACTCTTGGTATTCCTTGTAAGGGTTCAGATAATTCCATATAAACATCTATCATAGAAGTACTATGTGCTTTCATATATGGCAGGTGTATGACATCTGTCAGCATTATTTCCACTTGTCTAGTTACTGTCAGCAGCTCTTCTCTTTAGGAACACTAAATTCAGTTACATTTTAAAGATAAAAGTAGAACAGTGACATTTTTCATGCTATTACTTATATTTGTTCCTGCATTATGATCCAGATTTTTTAGATTTTTTTTGTTGTTGTTGTTGATATACTACAGATGATCCAAGCCTTTCCAAAAAGAAAAAGTCAAGTAGACATTGTGTTTGCTAAGTTGTATCACTTCTCTATAGAGGATAAAAAATATGTTTCAAGTGAATTAATGGTTTTAGTTCTAGTGCAAAAACTGTAGCCTAAAGTTGAGCTATTTATTTATGTTGATAGAGTGAGAAGAGGATTAATATTTAAAGGTATTAAAAGAAATACAAGGTAAAAATTTGGAGAGAACAGTTTACAGTATTAGTCTGCACAACATGGAAGTTTGCTGAAGAGAGCAGTGGAAGGCTAATACGACAAAGAAAAAAAAACTGTGGAGGAAACTGGGAGCCCAGACCTGAACCCAGCATTCCAGGTGTGGCCTTACCAGTGCCAAGTTAGAGGGGAGGGTCTCCTTCCCCGACCTGTTGGCAACTATCCTCCTCATGGAGCACAAAGTACCATTAGCCTACTTTGCAGTGAGTGTGCGTTGCTAGCTTATGTTCAACTTGCAGTCCACCAAGAAACCCAGGTCCTTTTCTGCAAGAGCTTTTAACATACATTTCTGTCATTCACATTTATCCTGATATTAGTGGGATATAGGCTCCGAGATTCATTTCACCTCCTTTGTCTGTCTTTAATGTCATCTAATTGTATCACTCAAGGTATCATAATACGCTATCATAACTAATGGTATAAAAGTGGTATTTTTGAGGTCCAAATTCTCTGACCTTTTTGACTTTAAGCTTAGATGGGTAACATGAAAAAAAAAAAATTTCTTTTTTTCCATGTATTACAAAGGCAGTTCATTTCACTTGTGTGCCTATGATAACATCGTAGACATCAATCAGCATTAGTTTTGATGAATCCAAAACAGTATTTAAAAATTTTTTATGCCCCCCCCCCCCCCCCCTTTTTTTCTTTTCTTTATTGGTTTTTGGTTTGTTTGGGGTTTTTTTTGATGGGTCCATTCCAGAGTAAAATGTGAATTAGAACAAGATTCTGATGTATTTCAGCTTTTGGAGAAATAGATCAACTATTTTTTTTTTTGTGTTATAAAATGAAGTTTATTTATTTATTTTTACAGGCTAAATTCCATTGATGTTAAGTATCAGATGTGGAAATTAGGAGTTGTTTTCACTGATAATGTAAGTTTGTCAGAGTGTGTGTGTGTATATATATATATGTCTGCATATGCATGTATATATTTACTTTCTACAAAGCAATATACACTTATTAACCCAAAGTTCTTCAAAGGGAGGTATGAAATACTGTGGATTGTATTTAATTTACTGCATAGATGAAGAAAATCTTGGAAGCTTTGAAAGGCATTGCTGAAATCTTTTTCCACTTGCATAGGTTTTAGACCATTCGAGTCAATTCCTGTCCCCTTCTGATATGCTTTATTCAGGAGCAATAAGCAAGCACTGCACTGTAGAATTAGAAAACTATTTAAATTCTAACTGCCATTTTTCATATTGTTCATAAACCTTATAAACACTTGAATATTCCTGGAGCACGATCAGATTGGTATAGTTAATGTATGTGGAAAATTTGTGAGTCTTGTGATTATTGCTTGCCTAACTCAGCTTTATTGCTGATGGAAAAAATGGTTGGGTAACAAACAATTTCAGAACTAGGAGGATGAAAGTGTAATCTGACTTTAGATGAGAAAGACTAGAATAGTAAGCCTCCAGGTCTGCTGACAGCATGATCTGTAGAGTTAGAGCTTGTTGAGTATTAGTTTTTTGTTGCCCTTTTTTTTTTTTTCTAAGGGAGGGACCGTAATTTCTGTTATAAATATGTAAGTCCAATAAAAATTAAATGATAGCGCAAATGTTGAAATTAACATTTGTAGTAATACTAAACTACTTAAATAATACTTACATGTGTAAGTAGTAGCTATAGAGCTGTAGTAGTTTGAACTATGAAATTCCTTTTATTGCTTAGAGTCTTTTCATGTCATTAATCACCTTCATGATTTAATATTTAAATGTAATTATTTAGAAATTCATAAACAAAGAAATCGTTTCAATCAGAAATAATTTTTACATTAGAAACATTTTAAAAAAAGGGCTAGGCAATTTCAAAATTAGTTTTTACAAATTAAAATTTAGAATACATCAATTTTGACCATGTCTTGTGAACTCTTTATTTGCTGATTTAACATTTTTGCACTGAGAAAATTCTGAAAGATCTGGAGCAAACTCCATGAGGAGAGGAAAAAAAAATAAAAAAAGAGTTTTGTATTTAAAGAAGAGCAGTCAAGCAATTTCCTTAGTGTTTGAATTAAGTTAAATTTAACAGCCATGAGTTTTATTTTGTGATGTACTTGTTTTTTTTTCTGTTAGTCTTTCCTTTACCTAGCGTGGTACATGACCATGTCAGTCCTTGGCCATTACAACAATTTTTTCTTTGCTGCTCATCTCCTTGACATTGCAATGGGATTCAAGACATTACGAACTATCCTGTCATCAGTGACCCACAATGGTAAACAGGTATCAGCTGTCATCTCTTTCCAGCTTTTTTACTTACAAGGCAGATCTCTTCATGACTTAACTCAGGTGCTCTTCAGATTGACAGCAGAATTGTTCTTTCATTGTAAAGTTTAGAACTTAGGTTAGTGGGGCAACTAGCCAATGGTATTTATAAGCATAAGAAAGTGGGACTAGGATGTATGACAGTAGCTCACTGTTAAAAGTAACTGTGTCATAAAGTTGCTGTTAAAATTTTTTTCAAGTTTCATCTAAAGGCAGGTCCAGCTGGGAGTTACTGTTTCTGTTAGAGGGCTGTTTGAGAAACTCAGCTTTTTGATGATAAGAAGTCTTTTTCTATGGAAGCTATGAAATCTGAAATTAAGAATAGTCCTGAAGTTTTAGCAAATTACCTAATTACCTATGAAGTAAGGGGACATTATTTATGATTGGGAACTTTATAGGTCTGGCAGCTATGCAAGAGAAATACCAATTTGCAGGACATTGCAGTTCACTTCCAGCTGCTTTCCTTAAAGCTCAAGGCAAAATTTTAATGATGCTGCAGTTGAGCAGTGGGGCATTTCTTGCTGCTTCTCTGAGGTAGATATTATAATATTAGGAATAGTTTTATATGTGATTTCATAGATGTAAACAAAATTGTTTTAGTATTAAATGAGTGGAAATACTCTATAGTAATTATATAATAGGTAATATTAAATAGTAGTACTATTAGGTAGCAAGCTTTCAGATGTTTTTGTCTGATTGTGTGGGGATCATATAATTCTAATGCATTTCTTGACTGTGTATGTATCCATTAGATTTTGCAAGATTTGTCTTTGTAATTGTGCTTCTAAAGCATTGTTTTCCTTCAAAATAAAACATGTGGAATGCACAACATTTGCATGAAAGTATGCAGATTTATTACTGCGTATTGCAAATATATGAGGCAGATAAAAAGTTTCCCTTCTGCTAGCACATATAAGTTATTGTTACTTTCCTTCTTGCTAAGAGAATTGCATAGCATAATTGCATGGTGATGTTATATCCGCTCTATAATTTTATCTTCCAGCTTGTTCTAACAGTGGGATTACTGGCAGTAGTAGTATACTTGTATACAGTAGTGGCATTCAATTTTTTCCGCAAGTTCTACAACAAAAGTGAAGATGGTGATATGCCAGACATGAAATGTGATGATATGCTAACAGTAAGTCTTATTTTGCTTTCTGGATTTTTTCTTGAACTGTTGTGTTTTTGTCCTAGAAATTTTGTCTTGCAATTCCTATTCATACAGTCATGTCATTAGCCATCGATAGAAAAGACTATAATTGAAGGCAAAGGAACAAATACAAATACAATCCCTAACAACTAGAATATACCCTGTGTATGTTAAACAAATACATCTGTAAATGAACAGAAGACGTGTGATGGTATTCTTTGCTATAGTTTCTAAAAAAATTTAAAAAAATATATATCTGTGAAGCTGAGCCAAGTCAGTTAAAGGACAGTACTTCTGAATCTTGAGGCTCTACAGGCCATTTAGGAGGATGGTCAGTTACAGGCAAGGACTTTGATTATTAATTCAGGTACTGAAATGCTTGCTTAAGCTTTGAAATCCATCTGTTTCCTTTAGCAAGAATTGCCATGATTATCTTCAACTGGCAATGCTGTTACTGAAATCTCTCCTATGCTCAGAACCACTGAAATTTGGTTTGTACTTGCTGAGCCAGTGCCAGGCTTTGCAGTTGTGGATGGTAGGTAGAAGTTAAATCACAAAGAATTTCTAAAATGTGTTGCTGTTACTATCCTTCTAAAAGGATAGTCTTGTACAACAAAGTTAGATCTATTTCAATATATCATGTAATATTAAACTCCTCCAGGGAACTGACGCCATTTAAAAGTTACTATTATTGTCATTGCTACTTTCTGATAGAGAGTGAGAACTTTGGACCTGTAGTTTGCAAAGCTACTTTAAAGAAAAGGCACCAATCCCCTGCTCTTGACTTCTGAGAATGGTGTCATAATTTTCTATTAAATTATAGCACAATAAACTGGAAATTTTGCATTGCTGGCGTCACACATAACTATACTGAGTGATCTGTTACACCATTTATCAGATCACTGTTTCACAGTATTAGTCTCAGAATTTTTTCAGTACAAACTAGCTTCTCTTCTCCACAAACCTCTAACTTTTTGTTGTTGTTGTTGTTGTTTGTTTGTTTGTTTGTTTTCTTTTTTCCTTTGGTTGTGTTTTTTTGGTTGTGTTTTTTGTTTGGTTTGGGGGATCGTACTGGCATTTCCTGCTTGTATATTACTGAAGCAATTGTATCTGAATCATGGTTTGCTGCTGGTCCTAAGGCAGTTTAGTCTGTGATCTTTCGGACCTGTTGCATAATGACAGAACATGAAACAATGCAGCACAGCAGCGTTTCACCTCCCTCAGAAATATACATGACCTGAAAGGGGAGAAAAAGATGACTTAGGTACTTGACATGGTATAGTTCCTAGACCTCTTCTGCCAATTTCTGAATTTGCAACAGTGGGTATTTTTACTTGTAGCAGCAGACAAACACTGTATCCCTTTATTTTGTGTTTTGTAGTGCTACATGTTTCACATGTATGTTGGAGTGCGTGCTGGTGGAGGCATTGGTGATGAAATAGAGGATCCAGCAGGAGATGAATATGAAATCTATCGGATTATCTTTGACATCACTTTCTTCTTCTTTGTGATTGTCATCCTGCTTGCCATTATTCAAGGTATATGTTTGTAATCCATGGACTGAAAGTGTTATTTTACAGTACAAAGATCTTGGTTCTATGGTAATTGCACACCTATGATTCAACCAGTGAGGATCATGAAGCATAGATTTATATAGTAAATCACACCCAGCTGGCTTTTATCCATACTCTCTTCTTTCTAGTCTCTGTAAAATCAACAGGCTCTTAATGGGATCAGTGGAAGCTAAAAAAATCTCTTTGCTGTGAGAATACTGGCATCACTACAGTTTCTATCTTCTCATTGCCCTTTCTAAAAGCCTCCTGTAAATAATCATCAAGACTCAGAGCTTGTGGTAAATTGTTTATAACTCTTGCTCAAGCAACAAATTTTTTAAAGTGCTTGGGGAGGGTGCAGAATTTTTTTATAGCTCGAAGTGGCTTATCTCCTACTGTTTATTTCTTTATTTTGTGGGTGGCTGAAGAGTAGAGGCCTTAGCTGTCAACCTTTGAGTATAATTCTCATCTGGTATTCATCAGTTTTACAGCACAGCTGTATCAGTAATGACTGTGGAGTTAGTCCTTTGTATTGGTGTAAGAAAACGGAGAATAATTTAGAATCTGAGCTGTAGAGCTTGTGGTGGTTTTTCTTCTTTCTGTATCTATCTCCCTGAAATGACCTCTTGCTTCCATAAAGCTCTGATAGTGGAACCTTTTACTGCATGACAACAATAATGAGAGAAGATTCACAGGGCTCCCAGCCTCTCTGCATCTGCCATGTAATAAATCCCTGAACTCTGCACTGTAAATAAAACAGAAGTTCCATTTTATAATTCCAAATGATACTGCTGGCTGTGACAAAGAATACAGAGAAGACGGAGTTACTGAGTGCCTTCTTTGCTTCAGTCTTTACAAAGGCCAGCCATCAGGAATCCTAGACCCTGGAGGCAAGAGAGAAAGTCTGGAGGAAGGAAGACTTTCCCTTGGTGGAGGAGCATCAGGTTAGAGATCATTTAGGCAAACTTGGCACCCACAAACCCGTGGGCCTTGGTGGGATACACCCACAAGTCCTGAGGGAGCTGGCAGATGTTATTGCTAAGCCACTCTCCATCATCTTGGAGAGTCAGGAGAGGTGCCTGAGGACTGGAGGAAAGCCAGTGTCACTCCAGCCTTCAGAAAGCGCAAGGGAGGACCCAGGAAACTCCAGGCCAGTTGACTTCACCTCAGTCCTTGGAAAGGTGATGGAACAACTCATCTTGGATGTTGTCTCTAAGCATGTGAAGGAAAAGAAGGTTATCAGGAGTAGTCAGCGTGAATTCACCAAGGGGAAATCAAGCTTGACCGATCTCATAGCTTCTGTGATGGAATGATTGGCTGGGGAGATGAGGGAAGAGCAGCAGATGTTTTCGACCTTTACTTCAGCAAACCTTTTGGCACTGTCTCCCATAACATCCTTATAGGTAAGGTTAGGAAGTGTGGATTAGATGAGTTGACACTGAGGTGGATTGAGAACTGGCTGAATAGCAGATAGATAAAGGGCAGTGGGCACAAAGTGAAACGCAGGAAGTTCCATCGGAATGTGAGGAAGTTTTTTTACTTTGAGCATAACAGAGCACTGGAACAGGCTGCCCAGAGAGATTGTGCAGTATCTTTTTCTGGAGATATTCAAAATCCACCTGGACATATGATCCTGTGTAACCTGCTCTAGGTTAACCTGCATTAGCAGGGAGATTGGACTAGATGATCTCCAGAGGTACCTTCCAACCTCAACCATTCTGTGATTCAGTGATGTTACTGATAGCCATTTTCTTTAGCTTGCTAATTTTTCTTCACATGTTATTTTGGTCTTCGGAGTATATATTGGCTTTTAGAATTTCTGCACAAGATTCTGTTTAATATTCTTTGCCAGAGTTATCCCTGGATTTCCAAATATTCTTTGTCACAGTTCTGTTCTTGAACATTAACTATTAATTTTAACTTACACCCTAGGTTTAATTATTGATGCTTTTGGTGAATTAAGAGATCAGCAAGAACAAGTTAAGGAAGACATGGAGGTAAGAACATTCAATTGGTGAACTATACCCTATTTTCAGGTTTCACGAATGTCTGTTTTCAATCAAAATGTTATTGGATAATATTTTAAACTAAGAGGAAAATACAGTTCTGTACATGGTCCAGTGTTGTATATCCTGGATGAGATTCTACTCTCACATCTCTGTTCATTAGGTGGACATAATAGCTGAGATTTTTTTTAATTGACTTTTTTGTATCTATTAAAATATATGAACTTACTTAAGCAGTTCCGTTAGTACCCAGTGACATTCTTTTTAGACAGTTTTATGAAGAGAAAACTCTGCTAGCATCCAGGTTTTGAATGGCATTTAATACTCTATGCTGCCTCCTCTGAAAGAGGTACGCTATGCTTTGACAGGTGCTAGGTGCTATCTTGTATGTGTCTTTGCATGGGACATAAACGATGGTGTCTAAACTGATACGCTGCTCTAAGTGTATTTTGGATTTGTTTTCCCATTCCTAGTACGGAAGTTTTAAATACCTCTAGATGAAATGTGGCCAGTTTCTTGCTGTCAGTTGTAAGTTAACAAAAATTCAGACAAAAAGGCTAACACCTTTTTTTCTCATGACTTTCTGAAGTTTAGACTAATCCCTGTATCTTCATTTTTGTAAACAAGAAAAATCTTTGTACATTTCTGTAAATTATAATGAATTACATGCTTGTGGCTACTTAAGACTTTTGGATCTTTAGGCTACAGTGTCAACACTGTCATGTTACACTTCATCTCAGATCACAATTTCTTTGTTCAGGTAACTTTTGTTCTTTTAATCAATGTGTGAAAGTATCCTGTCCTTGGTGGTTTTCTATTCTGTTGTTTAAATATACCTATAACACCTAGGGAAAGTGTTGCAAGCCTACTATGTTTTGTAATCTGAACTTTAAGCACATTCAGTTTCAGCTGGACAAGCACAGCAGGCATTGAGGTAAATATTGCTGGATGCTACAGTGAGTGCTACTTACAGTGTTAAAGGAAAAAATAAAATCAAAATGAGCTTTGACTATTGTATGCCATTCTTTCTCCTGATAATTGTTCACTTACAGGTGGCAAAGAAGCCGTTCTGATGGCAGTTAAACTTTTATTCAAGTGTTTTGTCTGACGTATACAGTCCCAATCATTAAACGGAAAGCTTTTTTGTTCAGCACATATTACACGTAATGCATTGCTATTTTCAAGAAACTTGTTACATTTTTATTGGCCTTTTCTCGAAGGGGGTTGGGGTTATATGTAGTGTTGAAGTGCTCTGTATTCTTTCTTCTAGACCAAGTGCTTTATCTGTGGAATAGGAAATGACTACTTTGACACAGTGCCCCATGGCTTTGAAACACACACACTACAGGAGCACAACTTGGCCAATTATTTGTGAGTACAGTAAAAATGAACTCCTCACCAAGTCACAACCCTTGCACTCTGAAAGTACCTGATTAGCTCTTTTGCATAAGTAATAGTACTGTTTGGCTTTAATGTATACTCATGCTATCTGAATATATTGTTCTGGGGGGATAGGAATGAAGAGTGAACAAACTTCATTACCTTGTTTCCAACTTGGTTGTGACACACCAGGTTTGTGTGAGCTAGATGGAAACCAAGAACTTAGTATGTTGCTGTGGAGCTGTAAAAGTGAATGTGTTGTGTGAGGTGCAGAGGAACAGTATGACCTGCCTGGAGACTGATGTAGAGAATAATGCACAGGCAAAGGACTAAGACAAAAGAGGGAAAGCTTACACTGGACTAAATATTGTGAGTGGAGTGTTGAGGCTGGCAAAGAAAATCAGGGACAAAGCGGGAAGCAGGGGAACTGTTACAAGGAGCTAGAGAGGGAAGGGATCAGACCAAGAGCATCAGGTCCGCTTCTGGAAAATCCAAACAGATCATCAATGACCACTGAACTCGGTCTTTTTAAATCTGGAAATAAAGCCACTTATCAGGTCCACAATCAGTGTATCATACTGTTTCTCTACTGTCAAATAAGTTTGAAAATCCAGTGACAAAGTGTGCTTTTACAATAGTGCTGTCAGCATGAAGCAATGGATGGATTGTGACATTTATGTCTATGAACTAACACTGTATGTGTACAGATTAATGATTAATGTAAAGTCAAACATCCCTAAAGAGAACTTCCACCTGAAAAACAAGTTATACAAACAAAATACATTGAAAGCACCATTATATGGGATTTTGTTCCTGCTTACAAAGCACTGCACAAGTAACATACAATAACATTCTATGTGCATCATCTTAAGGAAATGGTTTTTGACATTTTTGTTCATATTTTTGTTTCTATTTTTACACATATTTGGAAATAGTGTCTATTATGAGTGAAGTTTTGAAATCATCACATAGTGTCTGTCAGTTAGCTCAAAACCCCAAGACCAGTGTATTTTTAAAATTATAAGTTCTTTTCTGCCATGTTGATCTTGAATTACGTACACGAGGAAAATATCCTCAGCCTATAAATTCAAGAAGAGAAATCTCTTAATCAGAGCTCCAGTGACTTTTCTCTGTCTGCTTCCAAGTTGGTGCTTCTGGCAAGAAAATGTCTGCTATAATTTTAGATTAAAAAGTTTAGATGAATCTTCTTTTAAACTCTGCTGTGATTTACTGTAAATCGGACTGAATCTTTTACATTTAGCATACTATTCATTGAAGAGTGAGTGACTGTCAAGAGTGTCAGGAAAGTATAATGTCTGGGAATATTATTATAAATAGAACTCTAGAACTTGTAAGTTCATGAACAGCGTTATCACTTTGCATCCGAAAAATATCCATCCCTCTGTGGGTTGCCTAATGTATACATAATTACTGTTTCTTTGCTTGTAGGTTTTTTCTCATGTATCTTATTAACAAAGATGAAACAGAGCATACAGGACAGGTGAGTTGATAAACTCTGTGAATGTCAACAGGTTTTTAATAAAACTGATACCAAAATAAAATCATTCAGACCTGGCAAAGCTAAGAGTATTCTAATTAATAGCTCCCTATATGGTATGTAACTTAATTCTCATTCTTCTAAACAATTGTTAGGACTTTGTTTGCTTAATATTAGATTGAGTATCAATTCTGTAGCACTTTCTGTTCCTATTTTGTTATTTGACCTTTTATTCCTAAATCGTTACTTCCACAAAATATAAATACAGACAATAAACAAAAGCAATGAGAAACAAAACATGTGTCTTATGAAAGCAGCGCTCATCATTTCTTCCTGTTGATCTTTTTTAATAGTCTTTTTCCTTTTTTGTTATTGATATATGATCTTCTTTGTCTACGTTCATGGATAACTCCGCATGAAAGAGCTTGTGTATATATTTAAAATGAAACCCGTGAGAGAAACCTGGAGGTTTCTTCTTTGCTATTGTTCTTTCAGACTTCTACTGATTCCTTCAACTTCCTTAAAGTATACTTAAAGCCAGTAAAAAAAAACAAACAATTTTCAAATTTACAGACTGCTGTTTTTTTTTCTAGTGGAAGTTTTGCAACTGACTAAGCAAATATTCCTATGTTGCAGATCATAAAAAAAAAAGAAACCTTAAGAGCATCATATACATAGCCCTACAGATTTGGGTCAGAGGGATGATTTGCTGTAAATCTATGTGGCTTACTCTTTCTGAACTCTGATGTGTGTACTGGGAAATTAAGTCATCTTCTTCGTATAAATCTTCTCAGCCCTGTCCAGTGTCAGATTTTATGCATTTGGTTTGCTATTTTTGAACATCTGTTTGTCATTTGAGAATTTCATACTGAGATATTTTTTAAAAAATCTTTTGTATTTGACTTTTTTTTACCTTGGCATGCAGTCATATATTCACTGAAGCCAGATTTCTACTAACTGTTCAGGTTTGAGACTGTTAGCTGATAATTTGAAAACTGAGAGTACTTCATGCTACATAATTTCTAGGGACAAAGTTTAGTGGTAGACTTGGCAGTGTTAGGTTTACAGTTGGACTCAATGTTACAGGTCTTTTCTAAGCTAAATGATTCTACGATGCTATAACTTGTATAACACATGTCCTTTCAACTATGGAATTTGTTTAATAAAAAGCACATCTAAGTGGTGTGATTAAAATGGAAATAAATTGATATATCCTTTACCATTCTCTGGTCTGCCTAGCAACAGAGCCTTACCTGAAATAATCATAATCATAATCATAATCATACTCATAATAGCCACCACTAATTCAGAAAAATACTGCTCTTCTAAGAAATGCCTTTAAAGGCCATTTTAGTTTATGTAACGTATAATCATGTTTTGAAATGACCAACACAAAAATTCAGTCAAATTTTTATGACAGAAAAAGTTCTACTTACCCTGTTATTTGTCTCATGACCAGCTTTGATCGAGCTTTTCAGTGCTCCTGGGTGTGCAATAGGAACTGATATACCTAGTTCTTTTCTATGTGTTTCTCCAGTGCTTTTTTTCTAGGTAGCAAATATCAAGAAGCTACTGTAATTAATCAAAATCGTTAATGTGATTTTGTAGCATGATATATACAACAACCTGATATGCAGGGAATGAAAAAAGTGAAGCAGTATATAAATAAAAGAGAAAAAGTCATGGTTGGTGCTTGCTTATTGAAACAAGTAATATTTTTTAAATTGTTTTTCTTTCAGGAATCCTATGTATGGAAAATGTACCAAGAACGCTGCTGGGAATTTTTTCCTGCTGGTGATTGCTTCCGTAAACAATATGAAGACCAGCTCAACTAAGCTGAGATGAGGATTTCCAGATGAAAATTTGTCCATGTATTTCCCAGCTCCTTTGGGAATGTCTAACAGATTTCTTAAATCCCCAAAGCTGTGTGCTTTTTGGAGCACCAAAGCTCTGTTTTTAATGATCCAACTGTGCTTTTATTTTCTTGTGTATTTGCTTTGAGAACACTGGATTAAAGAACAATGAAAAATGACAGCAACTCTGGAAAACAAACCAACCACTTGCACACACAAAAGATATCTCTATACATAACATGCACGCGTAGGAAGAGGCTTGACAGCTTATTTCTGAAACTGCCAGATGATGCCCTTGTCGATAAGATCACACATGGGGTGACATGGTAGCAACACTCATTAAATCTGTTTATTTCATCATCCTGGAAGGAACTATATGTAGTTCACAGAGCACTGTAAAAGATTGTTGTGGACACTTAAGTTGTGGGGAAATAGTGCCTTACTATATGTGGGTTGAGCTATGCAGAAGATGAGTACACGATGACATCATATTTCTTTTTCTTTATGTCTTCCCTTTCTCCCAAGTTAATATTTATTTGTGGTTTTGGTGGGTTTGGGAGGAACGGATTTGATTGTGCACATATTTTTAATAAGACTGGAGTGTCTCAGGACAAGATTAGGTTATTCTCATCAAGTTTGTTTCACATTTACCTTCCTCTTTAGCTTTTGCTCTTATTTTGGTAATGCTCTGATACAACACTGCAACTTTATGAAATCTTTGTTTGAAAATAAGATGACTGCAAAAAACACTTTAACAAGAAATGTTTCATTGCATGTTTATTATGCAAGTTTAAAACAATCAAAACAACTTTCAGAAGCAAGTTGATCAACATGACAAAACATTCACAATAATTATATCCATAGTAATAAAGTGTTGTGGGCTTTATTGTACATCTGGAACAAGTGTCATCAGCCAACAATGTATATGTTATGAATTTGACAGCAGTTTTGATTTCTTTTCTTTTTCTTTCTTTCATTTCTGCCACCTGTGATTGATAGTGGAGTTGAAGATTTTCTTGTTAAATTATTTTTCAAAAGCAAAGCAATATCCATTCAGGGATTCCATCAGTTGCATCATGAAACACCAATGATGTGTACATCACTCCATTTTGAGTCCTTTTCAATTGTAATGCCAGTCTTTGCAAATAAAAAGAGAGATTCAGAATGGAAACAAGCTGGTTTTGGTAGCATTTAAGGTCTTTGTTATGGAGTCTTTTCATTCATCCCTGAATTAATTGCACCCATTTCAAAACAGGATTATTCTGCGGTTTCCTTAATGAAAGCTTTTTGCTCCGTTTTTTCTCCTGGACTTTTTACTGTTCTGCTGCTCAACCTTGTTTCTTTACAGTCCACAGTTTTGTCATAAAATAAATTGGCTGTATCAATATTCAGTTGTAACTAAAGAAATAATTCTTTAAAAGTACTAATTTCATATTCTTAAAAACCATGCTTTTAGTTCAGGTACTTTGAAATTGGGATCCTGACGAAGATTCTGGTAAAATTCTCTCAAATTCTACAATATTTTAGGCCAGAGGCTGAGCAGGCTGGTGATGGTGTGAGGGGCGGGTACAGCAGCTACAATCTGAATTCTGGTTTTAAACACTCAGTTTGGAGTATTTTTTCCAGCTTTGTTTCCTCCATTTTTGGCACAACTCTGTAAAACACTTTTAATCAGCCTTTCTGGGATTTATATATAAAAATCAGAAATGGAAGGTTGCAATGATATTGCTTTTCTGGGTGTACAGCATGAGAGTAGTTGTTTAACACACAGGCTCACACACTGTTTTGGTTTTGCACATTTTGTTGAGAAATATGTAGTTAACTATTTTGATATTTCAGGATCCTTTAGTCTTGAAAACAAATTCTAATGTACTTTGTAGGCAAATACCAGGATAAAAGTGACATGATTTTTAACCTCAACTTCCATATCGCAAAGCTGTGGCATCCTTGCTGTTGAATCCAGTGTGCTGTTTAAGAAATATACGTGAAGCCACACTTTAACACTAGTCTTTCAGGAAGAGATCTAATGATTATGTAGTGATGCAGAAAGCTTCTTTTTAAGTATGGAAAATATCTTAATTTATTGAATTAATTACAGCTTTACCAAAGTAAATTCTTACAGCTAGAAACTGGTTCATGAGAATTTGCAAGGTTAGTGTTCACTGCTGGAAAAAGGATGTGAACTGGCTTTGGCAGACCTTGGGAGCCTGGTTCGTGCTGTTTCCTCTGCAATGGCTGTAGACTTTTTGTGAGACCCTGAAATTTCTCATTTCTTTTTTCTTCAGTGCACAAAGCTGGTCATTGAGAGTCTTCTTCTTAACACATCTAGTTCAAGAAAAGAAACTCGCTTTTAAATTGAAAATAAGAGTACATGTCATAGGAGACAGGCTTATTTTAAAAGTATGCAGCTTCCTGTGACTCATACTGTTTCTGACCCTAATGTGCACTTTTAACAGGGTAGTAGTATACTACGTGGTAAAGACTGTGGTGACGAAGTTAATACTGTTTAGTTTGGTTGAGACTTAGACAAGGTTGCAGCAAATCCATATATTTTACAGAAAATTACTGAATTTTCTGTGACAAATGCAACTTCTTAGAATTTTTGTGTTATAAAAGCCAGTAGAACAAGCAATCTGATCGTATAAACGTAGCCATTCAATACAGAGAATTCACTGCTTTAGCAGTTGTATCAAAAGAAATTAACATTGGCATATGTGGCCTATATTCCAGAATGTACAAGAGCAGGTAATAATAACATAAGAACTGCAGGTTTAAATCCAGGATTCCTAGTACGTGATGTTTAAGGTTATACTTACACACATTTGGATGTGCTAATATTTTTTTCAGCTGTTAGCTGACTTTACTGATTGTGACAGTGAAGCTAATTAGCAGGAACTCTTGGCCTTATTGAAGATAGAGAGAATTGTTTCTGTTTACCTCTGGCTGCCAGGAGAACTGAGAAGAGCTCTAAAACTGATGATCCTTGTCCATACACAATAATTTCTGTGAAGAAACAAAGGAATGAGTAATGGAAAAACAGTGTAAGATGGAACAGTAGTTGAGGTGTGATTCATTTGTGGAAGTTGTTTACCATTCATATATTGTTCCACTTTGAACTGAGTTACCTGGCATTTGTTACACCTTCTTTCAATACTGTGTTCTTATGTCTTTCCTTTTCCTCAAACTTTGAAGCTTACCTCTGTGTTTTTTACTGGTACAATTGTAGTAAATAGAAGACTAGAAAAGGATGTTGTAGTATCCTTGGCCTGTGCATTACTTCATCTTGGCCTTAATCCCTTCATCTTGGCCACTAATATGCTATTTTAAGTTGTTGAGAATTTTAATTTGTAGTATCTTCCTGTTGTTACAGGACTCTTACTAATGAATAATAGCTTTTCACTTACAAATTGCATTAGTGTTTCTTTCTGTAACTCCTTTGATAACTTCTCTACCATCTTCAGAGGCACTGAATAATTCCTCTTACTTACACAATCACCTGTAAAGTGTTCATAGGATGTAATATTTTCCAGGTTTATTTCATTTTCTAATATAGAGTGTGCATTAAATTTTTTATTCATTAACCAAAACAAATATAACTGGTATCCAGAACACTGTCAAAGGATAAGGCCTCTGTCACAGAGGGCATGGGTGGGTATGTTCTTTGATTAAATCTGTCTAATATTTATGCTCGTAAATGTAGCTACTTCCATGTCTCTTCTTAAGTCATAGCAACTTTTATTTGTATAATTATTTGCTTCTTTTTCAGCTTTTCTACAGCCGTGCTAAACTGTCCTGAGTTCTGAGTTATCGGCTGGGCTTAAACCACAACAAACCATAAAGGTTTGGTTGCAAATAGAATTTAAAGTTCTATCATCTTACATTCATTTACTCAAGATTTGCAAGATTTTTAAGCCCAAATATCTATTGATAAGTGTGGAAGTGAAGTTTTTTTGCAGCTGCCTCATCTGTTTTTGTTTTGGGGTTTTAGTTTGGTGTGTTTTGCTTTGTTTTTTTGTTTGTTTGTTTTCCAGATTAGGGTTTCCTCTTTTCAATTATCTTCTTGTTTGTTTGGATACTCATTTAGGCAAAAGGATGTGTCTCTCTCAGGTGATGGACAGGACTCTCCTCAACAGTCGTTGTTAGCAGCCTAACTGCATCATTCTGCAGTGCCAGTGGAGGTCAAGAGTTGGGGTAATTTTTGGTATTAACAACTTGATAACTTTGTAATAACATAGCCATTGGCTGATCTGCAGTTACCAAGTTTGACCTGTGCAATTTTGGTGCTGAATGGAAGATCTGAGCTAAAGTTCTCCTGAAGAAAAGTTTTGAAATTTCTGAAATATAAAGGGAAAAAGTTCAAAAATCTGCAATTACAACAGTCACACTCCCTTCTCGCTCAGTAATTACTATGCTAGTCTTGTGATGCTTGCAGCTTCGTCTTCTACAATGCATGGTGGCAGAAGGTGGAATTCAGCAACATGCGTGGGGTTTTTTACTTTTAACATGTGATACTTATGTCAGTATACCTGAAGGTTTTGTAAAGAAAAAGCTGCAATGTAAAAGTAATTTGGATTGACTGGGTAAAACTGCTGAGAACTGACTTCAGTGTGTTACAGTTAAGTATGCATTGTAATCAGAGGTGGATAATTTGATGTTTGAGTGTTTGTAAAATATTACTGTGATAAAAGAGACAGTGAAGTTAGGTAATATCCAGGAATATCCAACTTCTTCAGGAGCTCCTATGAAGTGGACATCCTATGAAGAAGACATCACAGTTGTTTTGCTTCCTGCAGTTTAAGGTATGGAAAAATAAAATGAAAAAGCTTGATATTATTTTAAATCTTGTGAAAGCTATTAGTGAATGAAGCACGATGTGAGCAAAATGGAAGAAGTAAAGGTTCATGAACTGTTATGTTTCTTTGGAGATTAAGAAATTGCAGTAATTGTGAAGAAAGTGTTATTCTCAGCTTTGTGACATACTGTGCCCATTGTGTGTGCAGATCAGCAGGAAGGTAGAATGGATGACTTCTGGCTTAAACAATGGCATCCAGTGAGGCTGCTGTTCCATCCTGCGGTAGTGTGCCCAAGCTAGGCTAAGTGCATCCAGTTCTGAAGGAGTCCCTTCCTTATCTACCTCCGTGTCAGGGAAAGGACAACAACTGACCATCTGCTTTCTCAGCACATTATTGGCTTGGTCCTCTGGCAGCAGACTGCATACTGCTATAACTGCTGATACACAGACACTTGCAGATGCTTCTTCATAAAAATAAATTAATTAGGTAGCTGCTCAGTGATGACAACAAGGCATGTCTTTTTGTCATGTGGTCCATCCTAATGGAAGGAAAGAAGTATATCCACTCACTAGGAAATAAACTAATATGACTGGACCGTATAGCCCGCAGTTATTCTTGGCTATGTCCAAAGATTAAATTTCAGGCACTAAGTAAAATATTGTGAACATTTTATGTATCTACAACCTGTATTAGAATAAGTGGCCTCATAGACGTGGTATAACTGCTGAGCTGTTTTTGAGTGCTTCAAAATGTTACCCTAATGTGCAATAAACCAAGTTGTTGCAATTGAATATTAATATACTTTTAAACTCAAAACTCAGTATAGTTCGTAGCTATTTAAAAAGATTATTATCCTTGATGCTCATCTACATGCCTTACTTTAAGCTGATTTAGGTGATAAATAAAATTATCTTCCTCTGCAGCACAGTGTTTTAAAAAATAGTGGGTTATGGTATTCTGTGCACATCTGGAAAACCATTGAGTGTTTAAATAGATGTGGCAGAATGTAGTGAGCTTGGGACAGGAAATACACTGAATTTATTCACTGTTATTTTATGCTTAGACAAGTACCAAATTAATAATAATTTAAATGTAAGAATGGAAGATAGATCCATCATCCCAGAATTTGACTGTCCCAGGCTCAGCCTTCATTATTCTTGACTGTAATGAGGCAAGTTTGCTTTCTATTTGCCAAGGCTTTTGTTCTATAAGAGAAGGTTAGTATCACGTACTTTGCAGTACTTGGAAGTGATTATAGAAAAACCCAGAATAATTCTGGATTATTTCAGAGAAAAATGTAATCCAATTTTCTCAACTGTTAGTCTTTTGCAATATAGAGAGTCCTGTTTCTTCTTTAAATTTTCCTTCTATGAATTACTTCAGATTCAGTCACAGCCTGTTGTCATCTGGAATGATGTCCAAATGGTTAATCATTCCTTTTATCGTTTTCCAAATCTTTACCTGTCTGGATGACCCTTAACATCTAAATAGTATGCAAGTATAGGATAGTTAGAGACTTTCCAGTATTGAGTGCTTATGGCAACCTCCAAAGTATATAATTTATGGTCTATAAAAATGTTGCTTGTATATGCTTTATTACATTTTTCATCATAAATATCAGGTCTTTCTAAGGAATCCTTGTACAATCTAGAATTGCAGTAGCCCCTTACCATCAGGCTAAAAAGAAATCAGGGTAATTAACATGCTTGCAAGACTAATATGCACATTTCAACCAGATCATTTTTATGTAGGTTATGAATTCGTTGCTTCAGGAATCCAAGAGAGTTTTTTTGAAAAAAAAAAAAAAAAAAAAAAAAAAGAAAACAACATACAGGATGGTTAAAATTAACTTCTGAGGGACTAATCTAAATAATACTGCTCAAAATGCGCTTCTGCCTGGGAGAACTGTTGTAAAGTAATTCACCTTAAGCTTTCCTCCTATTTGCTGCTTAATTTATCAACTGGGGCAATGTAAGCTACCAAAACTAGAACTATGAAAGGAACTTCCTGTACAAGGCTGTTTTTATCGTTAACATTTTGCATGTAAGATCAACTCTTGAACTGTAGTCCAGTTATCCAGCTTGCAGATTAACTATGCATGTTGAAGCATCTATGCTGGCATTGTTTTGACCAACTTGGACCTTGAACAAGTAGACAAACTTACTTGTGCTTGTGATCTTTCCACTATAGACTGATGAAACTCATATGCCCCTGAGCCCTAGTCACACTATGTGATCATCCTTTTTGGCTTTGCACACTTGCACACTCACTGTATCTTTCTGTGGATCAATTTGCATTCCCAGGATTCGGATTATTTTTATTACCCAAGATCTGTTTCCTTACTATATGTAAATAGTTATATGCTCCAGGAACAGAAGACTATAGCCACTGGGGCCTAAGTGATGCATGAGTCAGTCAATGTTGTGGATACTTTAGCATTCAGTGTTCTTTGGTTTGAGCACTCATGAAAATTTTAAGTGCCTCCAGTACCAAAACAAGGATTAGATGGAAGATACTGCTAGGACTTTTGATGGTCAGTAAGCACAGAGAAAGAAAATGCCAGGAAACACTGAAGCTGTTGAAGCTGAGGTGACTCATGTTACCTTGATCTGTGGTGTCCTTCCTTATGGTGGTAGGAGGAGGAGAACATCTGGGGTGTGGGATACCCTGATACGTCCCTAACACAACTGGAAACAAATGCATTTAACATTGCTCACTTTCCGTTGCCAAGGGATGTGTTTCCTCAGATTTGCTGAAGCAAAATTGGAGGATGAGGGGGCAAGGGGAAGATTTTTTACCCCTTTTTGGTGTTGTAAAGGCATGACTGAAAACATCCTATTTTCACATTCTATTTTCTGTTATTAGTTCCAGTTCAGGACTTTTGAATTAGTGGAATTTTAGACATTTATAGTGTAACTATGTATGTTTCTCTTAAAATCATTTAAAGAAAGCCAGATGAATTAATGTGTTGTGGAACAGAGCCATTCTCTGGTACATTTAAAGGCATGTAATATCTCTTCATCGCGGTGCAGCCATTTTAATGATTTTCCATAGTAACTTCTGCTTTTGGCTGTATTTATTCAATCTCATTTTAATTGGTCTGAGTACTACATTTTGATGTCTTACATTTTATTAATTCCTTGGAGTGTTACCTGTTCAAGAAGTGAAAATACTACTACAGTGGCATTATCATTTGTCACGTTTTATAGCAACTTGGAATTCCTTTTCATTAAAAATGCTTCTGTTTTCCTTCTAAAGCCAAGTTGATAGATAACAGTTTAGAAAAGACTGATTTGTACATCTAGTTTATCTGGTTGTTATGCAATTTCAAAGAGCTAGGAAGTTAGAGAAGTTTTTTCTACTGGTGCTAATTCAGAGATTGGTTTGTTGCAACAAGCAATCAGGAATTATGAGTGTTCACATTAAAAGAATAGATTGTCTTGGGAGGCAGCCTAAGCATTCGTGGGGTCACAGAAGTAAGTAGATGAATTCATTAAAACAAGATCCAGAAACTAATCACGATCAGTCAATGAAAGATGACCAGTATTTATGATCAAAACTTTTTCTGGGAAAAGGGAATTACTTAGAAAATGTATATTTAATGACTTAGACAATTAGATGTTTTCTACAGAAGCATAGAAAAGCAATCAAACCTGAAAGCTCATTTATAAAATAGTAAAGCTTCTGAAATGTAATTGTTGCCTTAAGGAAAAATATTCCAGATACAGTGTTTGTATTACGCTTACTTAGAATGGGTATTTTAAGTGGAACAGGGAGCAACTTCTAGCTAAATGGGGCTTGCAAAATGAAACTAGAATACAATGAGAAAATGGTTGTGTTGCCACAATTTTCAAAATGGCAGAATCTGGTAGAGGGCAGATATGTCTCCGAGCACTGTTTCTGTGCATGCATGCATTCTGGCATGCCTTCTTGTTGTGGCTGAAGCAATTGAAATACTAGATAGTAGCTGGCCTGGAATGCTGAGAAGTACTATCCCTCTTTTACATCCTTGAGTGTATGCAACCACCAGGCATGCAGCAAAGACCTACTGGTGAGGAAATAGAAACATATGCATGACCTTTTCAGCATCTCTGGCTTTTAGCGGATGCAGGTAGAACACAATTATTACCAGGATTTACCCACTGGGAACTCTGGTGGCTTTGTAATCAAAATGATGCCCCAAAATAATTGAACAACTGCAGCCACACTGTTAAGAGTTCTGGAAGAAAGCCGAAAAAAATGAAGGCTTCCACACATCTTACAAACTTTTGGACAGCCCTCTAGCTTTTAAAATAGAAGTATGAGAAGGTGTCTTTAGTTTCTGAAAGGAAAGGTGGGTTTCTCTATTGATCTGGTGAATGCTTCCTACCAAAAGCTTCCTTCTTTACATTATATTGCAAGATAGAATAATATAAATGTCACCTGGCATCTCTGATTCATAAGGATAATGAAAAAAAATAATTTGTGTATATGAAATTCGAAACTGGATATTTGATGGTAACCTCATTCCTTTTCGTAGCATGGCTATTGGTTCAGGAATGAGATAGAAACAATAAGGAAAGGAAATAACTGTAAATTCACCAAGTAATTAATATTTCTGTTAAAAGAAAGAAAACATAACAGGTTACATCAGTTCCTGCATTTCCATCACGTCCATGTGAGGTCAGTGCTGGTTAATGCTAAGGTAGACTGCGAGCAAAACAGTAGTGTTTTTTGAAAAACAGTAGTTTAACCTCCAAAGGCATGATCTAGACAATACAGCATTTAAGACAAAGTATTTTTTTAAATATTGAAACTGGGGAGATGTGTTGATTCAAGGCAGTGCCACAGGATGTTGGAGATTACCTGTCTCTTTCTCACTGTTCTATGCGCTCTCCATAAACGTGTCATTTTTTCCCTCGGTCTACATCTGGTCCATTTGGCTGGCAGCATATCTGATTCCCAGAGTAAGGTGAGTGCCCCGATGAATCTTAACATCTCTTCAGGGTGAGACCCAGGTGTGCACTGCTGCTTGGTATCTGGGGGCAATAAGCAAAGGCTGTTGGGTAGAGTCTGCTGAGGCCCCTGATGTGTAGGTGTTGCACACCTGAGATGAATGTGGCATGTTCAATGAGGAACATCTGGGTACACTGGACCGGAATGTGGCACGTTCAGCTTTTAGGTTTTCCTCCATCATTTCAGAAAGAAATTAATTTAAAAAACGATTGTAGCCTCTTGCAAGTTGCATAATTTGACAGTCAGCATTGATGTTATTATTATTTTTTACCTCCCAAGCGCTTTACAGGCAAAGCAGACTTTGTGCTTCCTCAGTTGCTGAAGAAAAGAGCTCTTTGCTGAAAAATGGCAAGCATGTAACAGAATTCAGAAATAACTAACCAAAGATGTAGTCAAGGGTAAATGTAGGTGCATTGGTTTTGCCCTTTCCTTGTTTGGTTGCTGTTGGGTTTACCAGTGCAGTACTGCATACACCAACTAACTTGTTGAATAGCAGATCCCACTCTGAAAATGCAAAGGAGTGCAGAACTGAATTAATTTCAGAGTCCTGGTTTGGCTTATTTGCCAGCTGTCTCAGATCAGAAGGTAGCAATCCCTATTTTTTTAGTTTGAAGGATAAGAGAGTAAAATGCAACCTGATGGTATGCCACTAAAGATAAGTCTTTCAGTGCTGTTCTAAAATCCCCCTTCTTTGTCTTATGTAGTACAAATGACTGTGGGAGGAAAAAAATGTGAAGTAATAATGAGATAAGGAAGAGAGAAACTGAAATTAAAATATGAGGGTTATAGGAAAAAAAATAAGAAAAAGCAGAAACATAGAAGATAATGATGAGAGAAGAAAACATAAATGAACAAGAGAAATTCCCTCTCCACTGCCTCCCAAAATACCACGGCCCGTTTACTGATGGCCAGAAGCTCCTGGTCAGGTTGGTCTCTACTTGGTCAAAGTTAGTGATAACCGCTTGCCTGTGTGCTTTCTGGGTTCCTAGTACTGGTTTTAGGTGCTGGCATTCTTGTGCAGAATTTCTTGATCAATTTTACTTTCTTCCCTTGACTAATTTTAGTGCTGTCTACTTACAAGGTTCTTTGTGCTTCTGATCTTTGGGGACAGAATGAGTGTACACAGTAAAGTGTTCAGCTGTGTTACATGACAGCACTATTATAGCTATCTTAGTAATTTTAAAGTAATGTACTTACAAATCCCATGTGGATCATTCTACAAAGGCAGCACTTGGCTGCAGGCGAGAAAATGCATGCGACCTAAAGCATGATGGAAGAAGGCAGCATTAATCTAAATATGTATGCAACCATTCCAATATACAGCTGTTGTCTAAGTAGCTACATAATACTTAACTTTCTCTATGTTCTTTGGCTAGAAACTCTTTCCCAGTGTTTACAAGCTCTGAAAAGATTCTGATTTTTTTTCTTTACTGATTCTCAGTGTGTGAAAATTCCTGTATTTAGTAAAAAAAATTCTTGACTGTTGAAAGGCAAAAACAGTTTCTATTCAGATCTGCCTAGCTTTTCTTGAAACTCCATAGCAAATTTCTATGAACTTGCTTCAAATGCTTCCTTTTCCCATCCTTTTTTATTGTTTTAGGTGCTAACTCTCTTTCATCTGTTTTTGGTTGGTTAGTGGTTAACTTTTTTTCTCTGAGGATTCCTCCAGTCACAGGGCTGTTCAGCTGTCTTTTGGAATCATGAACTTCAAACTTTTTCACCTGAAAATTTGTTGGTTTGTTGGTTTGTTTTTTGTTGTTTTTTTTTTTTCTCTTATTTCTGTATTTTTTTTTTTTGTATTTCTGTTAAATTTTTTATTATTCCATAATCTCTAAAGTCTCTCTGATTATTAAAGTTTTCTAACAAAAATTTCAGAATAATATAATACCACTTCACTGTAATGTCTATCAGGCATTAAGGAAAAGATTACAATTAAAAATAGATAATCCAATGCCATTCCTAATTCTTTATTTTTTTTCAGCAACCACTAAAGTTTACATGTTATCACATATGTAGACCTGCAATAAAAACATGTCTGATTAGAGTATATTGTTCCTGTCCTGTAAATGTCAACTGTGTGTAGGGTTATTTATCCAACATTTTCACTTAAAGCTTCAGAATTGGAGCTTTACATTTCATATGCTATCCGTATCAAGTGTTTTGAGATATCCTTGAACACTGTATCTATTTTATGCATTCACAGTAGTTGCCTCCTGTAATTGCTTGTTTTGGTTCAAGCAGAACTGCAGGTACATAAGCCTTCTGTAGCGAGGGAGGTCAGTGACAGCTTTAGAGGAGAACATGTAAGACAGAGTGGCCTTGGAAATTAGTATGATTATTCTGACTGCAGTCCTTGAGAACAAGAACTTCCTGATAATGTTGAATTCACTTTCATTTATGTTTGTTTAAAAGCAGGAGAGAACATAAATCCAGTATTTTGTCTAATTTCAGTATAGGCTGCTATAACGCAATTTTGCATAACAAGTTGTATTGAAGAAAGCATTTTTCAGAAACTCTTCTGATCTGAAGGTATCAGATTGCGCAGAGAGAGACTTTGACTTATTTATTCCGATGCTTGATCAGCCTTAATTATAGAAATTAAAACCTTATTTATAATGTTAGTTCATAAAGTACAACATTTTTTTGTTCTGTGCTTATCTAAAGCACTTTTTCATACCCTATTTTTCATGCCTACAAAGATATTTATTCTCTATTGAGAATTTTGTTTTGGTAGTGTGAGCACGCTGAGTTCTTTACATCTTCCTGTGTCAGATGATTTCTTCAGACCTTATTAACTATGTGTTTGAAAAGCACATTTTTTTCAACCATGAGCAGCAGAATCATTCGCTGTAAGAGCGTTGTGGTCTATCTCTATCTAATCTCATATGCACAGAGAATTAAGTGGGCACTCATATGACTTATTTGTCCTGCTAGGGTTTGTTTAAATCCTTTAATGAAGCATCATGCTGAAGCCGTGAATATATTTGCTTGAACAGTATATGACATTTGCATCTTTTCCAAACCCACTTCTTTCCAGGTTGAAGTGAGATTGTATTCCTTACTCATGAATCTGTGACTTAAAACTGTTCAGAATGACCAAATAGTCAAAATCCCAAACCTTTTATGACTCTCCTGTCCTTGTTACTGTCCTGCTCTCATCATGTAAGAGTTATTGAGCTGCATGATTTTTGCATTGATAGCAATATTTAAATTAATTTTCAGTAAAAGTACTGCTGCGTAACAAATGCTGATTCCTGTGGAATGCCTTACAGAAGCTTTCATTTCTGGGACTTTTAAAATGTTGCAAGAAAATGTTTTAGGTCAATTTATGGAAGGAAACTAATAATTCATGCTCTCTCTTTATTCAAGTGATCAGTCTTTTAGAGATCTTAAAAGCCTTTGGATATTACCATTCAGTCCAACAGCTCCTCACCTTGCCTATTCAACTATTCTGAGACCTTTAGGCACCACGATCCTGCCCATTGGCCCCTCCATGTCCCATTCTAACAGCCATGAGAATCCCTGGAAATCAACATTTCTTTTCTTTCCCCTTTGTTCTTGTTCTCCCTACCCCTTTTTTGGGGGGGAATGAGGGGCATGTGGTGAGGGAAATGGATAATGGTTCCTCTACCTTTGGAGGACATTGTCATAATGATTTCTAGATGCTTGGAACTCAGGAACTTCATTAGCATAGAAAGGGTGCTTCACTTAGCATAAGTTGACTTTTCTCAAGGGGACTGATTATGTATTTTCAAAATTATATTGTGGATAGGAGCCATACTTCACCTTTTTTGATGACACTTTCTCTTCAAAGGATCTGATCTTTTCATTGACATCTGTTATTGTCCCCTTCTGCATTCCTTTCACAATGTTTAGGGGGCCCAGAGGAAAAGACATTTTGGCTGACATTTGGAAGGCAGGTTTTTTTTACTTATTTAATTTCTTCTTTGGTTTTGGATGCCCTATCATTCTTGTTTCCACTCAAATTAATTCCTGCATATTTAGCTGCACTGATATTTTGGCTGATATTTTGTGGCACCAGATGAATTCCCTGTTGAAGTATGGCAGCCACAGCAGGCTGTTAGGAAAGGCCATACTGTCTGTGGGATAAAGCATGTGGCCAAGTGCCAGGCCCGACTGCCTCCTTCAGGCTCTCTCACTGGTAGAGCATGCAATTTATAATGTCCATGTGTAAGTTACAACATAGAATCATAGAATCAACTAGGTTGGAAAGGACCTTTAAGATCATCAAGTCCAACCATTACCCCAGGACTGCCAAGACCACCGCTAAACCATATCACTGAGGGATCATATCCATTCTGTGAGATATTTTGGAGCACCCCAGAACATTCAAACTGTACTGAATACTAAAGATTTGATTTTTACCCACATAGGAATCATGTGTACGGTCACAGTTAACATCCCTCCCTAGTCCCAAGCACCTCACAGGTGCCCAAGTTAGAAGGGATCCCCTCAAATAAGAACTGGAGAGTGGGAAGTTCTCACCTTTAATCACCTTCTGGAAGGCTCCATTACTGTATCCAAAGCTCAGAGGAAGTGTTAGGACTTGCTACTACAGGTAATAAAAATACTTCCAATTAATACTAAGTTATTAAATGCGCACATAGTGGTTAGAGCCTTTTCAAATGTAAATAACAGCTAATATGTTCTGAATAACAACAAACGCCGATCAGAAACCCTAGCCAACACCATGGATAGTTCTTCTAGAGAAAAAAAACCCAACATCCTCTATATTATTAGACTTCTTTTCTACTAGTTAAGTTGATTTAGGAAAAACAAAAAGCATCTGGAACAGAAATTCTAGATGCTTTTATTCCTTCTCTGGTCTTCTGTCAAATTTCCTCTGTTGTGGAGCATAGCAGGAAGACAGAGGGGTCAGCATCTGCAGCACCCTGTTCAGGCCTGCAGAGGTGCCCATCAGTATCCTTGCCAGCAGTGTTCCTTCCTCCGTACTCTGTCCTTACTCTTCTCCTCAAATACTTACTTACACTTTGCAGCATAAAGCTTCCTCAGCAGGTTGGAATGAGAGTAGCCCTTGCCCCTGCTTCCATTCACAATGGTTTATGGTCACACACAGAACAGTGCTGTGGGAGGCATGAGAGGGAACGTACGTGTCCTTTGTAGATGGCCATGAGCATGCCAGCCCTCTGGTCAGGGTTAAATCAGGTCCCACCACCTTGGGATGATTTCAGAAGGACCAACCTACTCTTGCATTTCAGAATGAGGAGCTTCACTTCCTTGTGGCAAAAGGAAATTCGAGATGTGAATTTTGACTAAAGGGAGGTTACTCTACTAATCCCCCTAATATTAGTGAGATTGCTGTGTAACTACATTAAAACAAAAAGTGCTTATGGGAAGAGATTTTTTGCAGTAATTAAAAAAATTCTGTGAGGATAAAAGTTTGTGAGCATAGCTGGTATGAATATTTATACTCTCAGTCACTGACTGAAATAAGTATGTAAACCAAAACAATCTTGTGTTGCATATAATGGTTAGAAAGCCAAAGTGCTCTCCTAATGGCCTGTATGCTTTTGTCATTTCAAACAGTAAGTTACATGGTGTCTCATTTATTGTCCTCACTTTTATCTATTTTTTCAGTTGTTACTAAATGTAGTAACACCTGAAGTTTCTTGTTTGCAACACTGACAAGTCAACGTCATTGACAAAGTAATTTTTAGAGACCCAAAAGTGAAGTGCTAATAGTCTTTTTGACAATCTGCTAATTAAAACAAACCAACAAAATATCTAATAAAGTTGAAAAGTGTGCACAGGAGAAGGAAATGGAGTGATGAACATCAGAATTCCCTCTGAGACTGTTGATCCCAGAATATATGTGAACGTAGACAATTAAGTATTCACCAACCTGATTAGTGTGAAGTGGCATCTTTATCATCCTGACAGAAACAGTGTGCTGACCCAGCATGAAAATGAGACTGCTTTTAGAGAATGTACAGGAAATCTTGTCATAGGTTTGGAGTAAATCTCTGCAGTGGCTGCTCTAGATGTATCACCTATGTGAAGAGCCTGCTTTGGTCTTGTTTAAATAAATATCTAATAAATATAGTAATGTGTAAATAAAAAGCTGATAGAGTGCAGATGGAAATTAAAATGTTTTTCTATGAATCTGGCTGAAGTACATTAATGAAGTGACTGCAAATGTTGGCTGTGACCAATCCTTCTCTAAGCATCTAGATCTTCAGCTTAGTTGATTGTCTGTCTTGGATTTCAATTGACCCAGAACTCCAAAATCAATAACAAAAATCAGCACATTGTTTTTGAATTTTGGTGTGTTTTCTTAGATTTCAGATCATGTAGGCAGTTGTAGAAAAAAAATCACTGGAAGATTTTGAGGCAGAAAACTTCAGGTTTCTCCTTAGAAATATTCAAATGAAAGAAATTTTCCTCAGCACTTCTCACATTTCTTAGTTTACAAAAAATACGAATATCTACCAGAAAGTATTCTAAGATTTTTATTACTGGGAAAATTATGTCATTTAAAGGCCCAATTTAAGAAGTGTAGGAAGTAATACATGGATCATACAATCAATACACACTTTCTAGATGGTATGTTTATGAACAGTTGCATTTTGCATCAGCAATAGTAACAACTGAAGTCATATGGTAGTAATGTGAATAAGTTGTCTGTTTTGCTCCTGCACTTGGAAATAATGAGTTGCAAAGTTCATTCCTGAGAATATGTTGCAGTAATTATTCAGATTTTATCTCAGGCAACTGGAAACAAAAAGTCCCCAAAACCAAAAAAGCAAAACCAAAACCAACAGGCTTTCTGTATTTCTTAACTGTTGTTTATGATTTCTTGAAAAAGTATGTCTTTAGAAGTTGCTACAAATATTATTTCCTTCCACAAACACCAAGATTTTTAAGCGATTTTTATTTGTTTGTTTGTGGTTTTTTGTGTTTTTTTTTTTTTTTTCTTTTCCTCTTTATTATTCTTTTTTGAAAATATATCATGGATTTATTTGTCATATGTTGCATCTTTCTGTCTTTGTTCAGTTCCTTTGCTGTACTGTATTTTTCAATTATGTGCTAAGATTTGCAGATCCATAATTTGAAATTGTCGTTTCTCACTAAGCAGCTTTTGATATATGTGAAATAAGAGCTACTTTGGACCTGCAGTATTTAAGAGCTGACCAGGAGTTTCATGAGAGTATAATCTGTTATAGGGGCTCAGGGTTCATTTAAGAGACTCCTTAATAAACTGAAAAGTTAAATTTTATCTAACTCGTGATAGCATTAATCTGAGTGAAAATTGTTCTTATTCTGGCTTCATTTGTAAGTACCATGCAGCAATGCCAATAGCCCCTAAAAGTATTGTTAGATTTTGGGGGGCTGTTTTACTGGACACTTTATACATATCTTTTCTATGAACTTGGGCTACCAACTTTAAATGTTACTTGTTTGACTTCTGTTATTTTTCTTTGTGTTAGAAATGTGGTATCCATATTCTGACCTCTTAACATGAATACTTCACTGTAATTTAAACTCAGCATGTCATAGTCATATGATGTTTTCAGTACAGATTCAGAAACTTTTTTTAAATCTGGTAAACCTGATTGTAAGGGTCATCCAGAGCTTGGAACAGAGCAATTTCAGTAACATATTGGTTCTTAAACCCAAAAAACTGTAATAGTTAAAGAGCTTAGGCCTAACATTGTTTAATGGTTCTGACAGAGCTGCTTGATTAAAGATGCCCAGAGAAGATTAATGACTGCAGTAAGTATACGACCTTATGGCATCTCATAAAACTGTTCTCTGAAAAGTTTAATGTAGACTCAATAAACAGTAATTATTTTTTCCTACCATATGGTTGATACCAGGTACGTGAGGGTGGAACCCACTTGAAATACTATTCACATAGCTGAATAAAAACATTAATTGCTTGAAACATAAGAGGTGATTGCTTCTAATAAATATATTTGATTTCAATGGTAATAGAGTTGAGAAATGTTAAGAATTTTTATTTCCATAGAGTTTTTTTTTGGTTTCGGGTTTTTTTTTGTTTGTTTGTTTTTTTGGTTTTTTTTTTTTGTTTTGTTTTTTTTTTTTGTGAGGATATCAAAGCATTTGAAAGATGGGTAATTATTATTCAAATTTCAAGCTAATTAATATGAGAAATAGCGAAAGTAAGCACCAGAAGTTAAAAGTTATATTTGTATGTTAAAGATGATAGACAAAAGCATGTGAAAGATGTTGATTTTCCTGAAGTGTACCTTAAGATTTTGGGTGCTTATTCCTCTGGGCCTCCACCGATTTAACTGGGAGTTGATCAGAACCTAACTCAGAACATGTTAACAGAACAGTAACTCAAGTATTTCAGACTCTTCTGGAGTAAGATTACAATATTGTGCACCAAAACCAATAGTCTGAGCCCTGGGAATCAACTGAATTTTTCTAAAGTTATTAGTTCTTCTCATTGAAAGTAGCATTTCAGATATCTTGAATTTTAGTCATTAGCTGAAGTTATAGGAGCCAGGTGGTCTCTGTAGGCTGCATCTGTGGAGCTTCCTTTAGATTACCTGGTCCATCCTCTGGAGAAAGGCTCTTCTTCTCTGGTTTTGGTTTTATGGTCACTTCAGTCCATATAGTTCCCTATGAATTCCTTGTACTTTCAGCATAGGTTTTTAACTCATTAGAAAATAATAGTTCAAACCAGGGGAAAAAAATATGGCAAATACAATAACTTATTTTATTATACCTTATTGCATGGGTGCAGTAATGGCATGTTTTGAGTCAATAGCACAATAATAAAATAGTAAAGCTCAAATAATACTCATTTTCTTATGTTACTCTGTCTTAAAATGCTCTCGTGTGGTTTATGTCCCCTGTGCTTTACTTACGCGGACTCACAAAAAGGTGAATGTTTCTCAAATCATATTAACATGTCAAATTTATTTATCCTTGTCTCTTCAACCAGAAGCTTATTTTCTCCATCTTGTTATTGTTCTCTTTCTTCTATGAAAGTGTGTCAGGTTTCTCCTGTAATAAAATGGGTCAACAAATAATTTAAGTGTGAGTTTGACATAGTGCCCTTTAGATAAATGTGCTTTCAGTGCGTTTATAAATATAAATATAGCAGTAGGGTTCAAGTTTTGTGGTCAGAGGTAATATATCATGGGTTAGTACTAACCAAAGGCAAATTGGATCCCACTGCTTAATTCAGTAGGAGCTGAGTCAGTCTGCATGTGTTACTCATTTATTGTCCTTAAACAGAACTGGATCTAATGAGATTAGCTGATTATATTCAGGTAATTCAAAATACTTTTTCTCAACATGTAAAGTTTGTATGCTGTTATTTCAGCTTTATGGATCAGATGTACTCATTTTATCAGAGTCCTGGACAAATTTATCCCTGTGGCTGTTATGTGAAAATTGGAAATTAATTTATTGCAAAACCTAATCTTACCATAGTAGTTTCTCACTGAGAATCAGATAGACAAAGTGAGCTATCTTGCGAGTCCTGCTTGCTTCTGTACCGGCTACGTTTTCACTAAGAAGAGCCTACTCATTCTGTGTGGCTGGGGTAGAGGGAAGGACACACAGCAGAGTCAGAGTTCAAGGCAGGTCAGATAGGAAAAGCCATGGTGTTGTTCAACAGCCTGCCGAAGGACTTTTCCTCTTGCAGGGGAATAGCCTTCCCTCTGTAACCAATTTACTCCAGCTCAGTGAGAAATGATTACTCATAATACTAATCCCAAACCTATTTGTTGCTTCAATTTCACATAATCATCAATCTGAAAGTTTAAATGTCTTTTAAGCAGCCTTTGTCCTGTTCTGCACTACAGGAAATCATACTGCCCAATAACTGGATTACCAACCAAGAAATTAACATCCATGAAAATATTCACTGAAAGTGTAACAACTTTTAACAGCAGAAGAAGCTGGGTTAAGGTGACTGCTTAATAACCACTCTTATTAGAGCCTTGTTTATAAGTAGTTATTTAATCATTTATACAGACACATGGATCCTACTGTGATGGATATAATGTGGGAACTTGGACAGAAAAGATCTTTAATAACAACTTGAGAAACTGAAAAATGTTGCAAATGAAACCTTTTGAAAGATTCAAGAAGAGATGTTCAAATGAGAAGAGGAAGAAGTGTGATACCTGCTGTGCTCCTTGAGATATGCGTATTTATTTACTTCAACACATTTTTGCATCTACTTTTTTCAAGTGCTGTGTTACTAATTCTCTATGTCAGTAATGTCAGAGAGATGTAGTGGACAGTTCATTAGCCTCATTAGACAAGGCAGCTGCATGCAGCCCAGGATAATAGTGGCTGAATGACTCACGCTTGAAAAACAGCAGAAGGGCAGCATTGTTCCACTGCCTTCATTACACTTTTTGCTCACTTGTGGTGGGTGCTAAAACTGATACATGGTTGGGAATTGCTCTTGTTAGCAGAGACAGCTGTTTGCCTTTTCCTTTTTCACTTCCTAACAGGTCTTCTGCTTTGTTATGGTCTAAAAGCTGAGGGTGACATTCCAGGTGCCTCCTACTGCCAGCCACACAGGCCTCATAATAAAACTCCTGTTAGAATGCAAATCAATTTCTAAACTAACAACTCCTCTCTGTAAATTCTCTATTGGCTCTATAATCATCTTTATTAATCTGCCCAATCCAGGCTTAATTTGGGTGAGGAGTGTAACCACTGGTAAAATAAGGATACAAATGCATATTCCTTTTTCAAAAGCAATCTTTCTTAAATGGACCAAAAAGAGATATGTATGTTGTCTTCCACTGTATATTTTGCAGTAGCTTCTGACAGATATGTGTTGGCTTGCAACAACCAGATGAGAGAGGTACAGGCTGTGGAAGGTATGGTTCGATCTGTAAGCATCTTTATTACTTCTGTGAGATTGAGATAACTTTTTACCTGTAAATGAACCTTCCAAGATTACTTCTAGATACAAGTAACCATAATTGTCTTCAGCCTGTACCTGAGAAACTATGGTACAAGTTGTCAGAGTGATTTGTCCAACCTTATGCAATAAATCATCAGAAGAGACACAAGCAAAATCAGTTTGTTGTTTTTTATTACAACTCTGCATTTTATTACCAGCCCTGTGGTGTGTTTGTTTCTAGAAAGTTCTTGCAGCACCCTTGGTCTGTTGCATGGACGCCTGTTTTTGTCTGCCAAAGCTTCCTGCTGTATGAGCACGTATGTAAACCAAGCCGATAAGCTGTCTTTCTCTCTGTGACCCCAATAACATGAGTATGTACGCTGAAACACTTCCCTAAGCTCTTGTGCATATTTGGAGATTGTTTCTAGGGAATTTTCTTTCTTGAAATGGGGGATGGTCCCCAGGATTGATATCAAAGTGAGTAGTCATGGGGGGGCACTCCTTTTTCAGCATAGTGAAGCCTAAGCACAAGATGTGATGACCAGGGGCTTGATGTTAATTGCTGTGCAGCAGCAGAAGTTATTATGCAGCTTTAAGAAATGCTAGGGTGTGCTTGGAATAGCTCTGGAACACTTGAGTTTTTCCCCTGGCTTAGAGATATATGGCCTCCCATACATTAAATAAGAACCGTTGTGCCTTCCAGTTTTTAAGAAGCATATGCCTGTTCTGTCACTGTCAGCTCATATGATTGTTGCTCTGCAAGCTCACAGAAAAAGAGATTACTCTTTCTTTTTTTTTTAATGCTTTCCTTATAAGTGTATTAAATGTAAGTCTAAACGGAAAGAGATCATTGTGGTGTTTTGAGAGCACAAACTAGAAGCACCTGTGGAGAGCACTGAAGAGAAATGAAGGAGGAAGACCACACTAGTGAAAATGCCATCTACCAAGCTCAGAGCACTGAACGCGCATCTCAACTTCCTGTCTAACAAACCATGTAACAAAGTTAGGAAGGGACAGAGAGGGCCTACAGAAATGGTCAGGAGGAGCAACAGAATTGGAACACTTCAGTTTGGAAGAAAGGTAAATGGGAAGTGATATTCCAGTATTTCCATGACTGATTCTGAGAAAATGAAGAATGTTTATTCTTCTACACCCCCACTCCCCCACGAGAACCAGTGATTACCCACTTTAATTTTCTGACTGCATTTTTTAATCACACAAAATAGCACAATTCAGAATCACATCATGGTATCCTTTTGGTTTCCGTAGCGCATCATGGGGATCAGAAGGATAAAGAGTCTGGGAAGGGCTGGGAAAATTTTTGTTTTCACATTGTTAAACTGTAAAGGGGCTATGGTAGAATAGTAAAATGTGATCTCAGTGGCATATACTTTAAGTATTTGATCTGTTCATTGATTTTGGTAGAAACTTCCCTAAAACATGGATTTCTTTGTAGTCAGATTTGCTACTTTGCTTTTTCCTTTATGATATCTATTTCACTCAGAGCTTTTGGCGGGTTTACAATAGCATTTAAGCATGAGCAAAAAAAGCCTCGATGTGTGTTTACACAAAGACAAAAAGAAAAGCAAGGTGAAATCTTCTGCAGTGAAATAAAACTAAAGATGGCCAAAGTAGTGTTTTGTCTCTGGAAAATGCCAATAAAATTATTCTTTTTGTTCCGGAGGAGAACAAATAAATAAATTCCCCTGAAGACTGATCAATAAAAGAGTTGTCTCCATTTTCTTACTTTGAATCTTAATATTCGATAGGTGCAAGAAATATGAGATGTTATTTGGAACCAGTGGCGTGCTCTCTATTTAATACTACTCAAACGGACTGGCAGGGTAAGAGGGCATTGAAACAGCTGCAAATTATCTTTTTAAATGCAGAGCATTGAAAAGTGGCTTTTTGCAAACAAGAACCAGACTTTCTGTGCCTGTCACACTTGAGGAGGTTATATAATTACTAAGGTGTGTAGCTCTCTTTGTTCTTGGTAATTAGCACCAGGAAAATTTATTACAATAGCAAGGGGGTTTCCATCATCTCGAACTATTTTGGAAATGAAAAATAGGCACTTTTTTTTTCATTTAACAGTTCTCATTTAATGATTTAATACGTATGTGTGTAAAATTTAATTGATACATATTTTCTTGGTGTGGAGAATAACTCTTCAGCCATAACTAGTGTTATTTGCTCCACAGCTAAATCTCATCTCTGTTTTGCAGCAAAAAGTGGTTTTATAGTGTCTCTAAAATTATCATACTTGTCTGTAACAATCATTTATTACCAGTACTTTCCTGTAAATATGACAGTTGTCCAATAAACACCAAGTTATCTGCATGATTGTTCAGCAGGTAATTGTAGTCTTGGAGTGATTCTTACGTTAGGCTGTTATTTACTGCTTTGTTTCATTTAAAAGAAATTATGCTAGTAGTTGTATAAAGTACTACTGATCAAAGAAAGAAATGTAATGTGCTTGTTAATGTGAATTATTTTTTATCTGATAAGTAAGGGTAATTTTGCTGTATTTTTCTGTATGAATAAAGCATTACCTAGCTTATTTCTCAGTCTCAAACAGACAACAATGTGGTGTTAAACATTGCACTCAGGAAAAAGTCCACACTGCAAGTTCAACCTACCCTCTTTAAACAGAACAGACAGCACCAGCTCCACTCTCCCAAACTTGCTCTGGTTTCTGCAAGGTCTGTGGCAAGGATGCAGTTTACCCCAGGTGGGCACTGTGCTGGCAGAGCTTCTGTGGTACTCCAAAGCTGAACAGTGAAGCAGAGCCACCTGTGCTGCCGCTGTGCAAGGAGAGAAAGGCACGGGTGGGTGTCGATACTGTGGTTTGCATTCATGTCAGTCACCAAAAAGAACATGCAGAAAACAGGCTGGATGCTTGACAGACCCTAAGGGGATATCGCTTGTTTCTACCCAGCTCCGGTGAAGTCATTCTCCGGCCCTGCCCTCTGCTGTCAAGACTCCTGCAACACTTCATTTGTCACGTTTTATCCCAAGGTGACTTGGGTCAGCTGCCTTCCTCACTGATGATTTGAACTTTCTCCAGCACTACCTCATCTGCCTCTGTTCAGTCCCTCAGTCCAGCCTGTCTCTTGGATGTCTGTTGTTGAACATGTTTTGTGAACTTCAATGTCACTCGGGCAAGCCAGAATATCTGTAGGTTCACTTGGGACAGTGCAAGTAGTTTTTCAGATCCCCTGCTTGGTATCTTTGTATCTTTCCTCTCCTTTACCCATATTAGCTACTATCCATAGTAACTATAAAACCATGTTCTTCCTACAGGTAACTTAATCTTTCCACTTTGTTCTTTTTTGGTCTTTAGAATGCTTTGTGTAGATTTCACCTCCATTTCTGTTGGTCTATCAATGTCCTTCCACTGGAGAATTTATTTTATTTTACTGCATTTCCAAGATGCCTCAGCTGTTTATGTAACATTACTTTTTCATAACTGCCTTCGTTGTGCTGCTTTATGTGAATCAGGTTGACAGATATGAATTACATATTATTTTCCCCTTTCTCACGTCTGTCTACTTGTCTTTTTGTCCTTCCTTCATTTTGTGCATCCATCATTGTAAGGATAACGATTTTCTGAATGTTCAGAATGTGCTCAGCACATAAATCTCAGTTCCTGGTGATGCCTCTGGAATAAGGATGCTGATTAAGTGGCACAGTGTTAAGCATCAACACCTATTGGATTGGCTTTCATATATATAGTTGTAAATGTGGGAGAAGAGAGGTTATTGATCCATTTGTTGAACAAGAGCTTTCTTAGTTCTCAGTATCTTCAATTTGCAAGAGTTACCCAAGAGACTTAGAGGTATTTTCTTTCTTTCTCTTTTTTATTTTTTAATTTTTTTTCGTGTGACCTCATGAACTCAGTCTGTGAAACTTCAGGTCATTAATACAAGTGTTTTCTTATTCTTGCTAGTGGATGTGATACCGTTCATTAACCAGCTCCATGCTTGTGGCTTGTGGTGTCACATCCCCAGAACACTGAAATCTCTCTGTTTGAGCTTTTGTTATCTTTTCATTTTCCATCTTGTGAATCTTTAACATCATTCTGTTATGCTGAGAATCTTTGTTCCTCTCAGCAGCAGTGAAATTAGAGGAAATAAATTAATTTGTGGAATTAGAGCTCAGTTTTTTCTGATATGTGTAAGTCAAATCGCAGTATCTAGACAGAAGTAAACAAGTAGCCATATCTTGCAGGGACCTGGGTACAATGGAGTTTAGACATGGTAATGGGTAATAATGTGTATTGCAAAACCATGCATGAGATTTGAGAATAATGTAAGGTTTTTCTTAGGTTTAGCTTCTGATAATTTTGCTCTTTTTTCCATTCTGTCCTTCACCACTGTTTCACATGTCAATTACTTGTATTTTATCTAATAATCACTAGTCGATTTTCATCTGGTTCTTGCAAGGTAACTGGCAGGTATTTAAAAAAATAAAGCAAGTTAAGCTTAAAGGGGGACTTGCTCTTATACAAGTAATACCAGACCTCTTACGGGCGGGTTTTCTTTTTTATAGATCCACAGGATTCTGTTAACTTGGCTTTGTTTTCAAGCTGATTTTGAATAAGAGATGGACTTCAGTTGTCTTTATTATAAAGTTTAAGGGTGTGAAAGACTGATCTGAAATCAGACTCCACTGTCCATTGTCTCAAATTTTGGTCTGAGGAATTGAAATGGGACTCCACTGACCATTGTCGCAGAGATGGGTGGGAGGAGTTGAGATAAGACTCCTCCATCCATTGTCTGGGAGAACAGAGTGAGGAGCTGAACTGGGACACCATCCATTGCCTGAGGGATGAGTGGGAAAGAGCTGAGATAAGACTCTTCTGTCCATTACCTCGAGGATTGGTGTGAGGTATTATCCTAAGAATTGCTGCAGACGTGTGTGCAGACATGTGGCTGCAAGACCAGGGAAACTGGTCCACCAGGAACATGTAATATGTGACCTGAAGAGTACAGGTACTCCCCCCAGCTCTTTACAAAAGGAGAAAAGTTATTGACCAAGAGACACATCACCAGGGAGCCATTGCCATGAGGATGACTCCAGAAGGTCACCTCTGTTAGGACTCTCTCCACAGATGACTACTATAGACCCTGAGGGACACCCTCCATGAGGCATGGCCATGAGGGCAACTCCACAAGACAGACTCCATGGGGTACCTTCAAGGGTACTCCAGAATGGTGCCTCCACAAGGACACCACTGCTGATGTACTCTTGGGGGACACTCTGCTCTGATACCAGCTATGAACCCTGAAGAACTCCCACCAGCGATGACAACAATGGATTCCTGGGACACCACTGAATCCACAGTGATGACTATCTCTCTCTCCTTCTCTCTGCACCTGGAATTCTTGCTTCATTTTCTACCTTTCTTCCAACCTGTCCTATTGCTATCCCCTTTATTACAGTAATTTCCATTTTCTACAATAACTGTCTTTTTGTAATTTGTATTAAGCTGTCCGATTACAGTACTTGACCTCGTTTGTGTCTTAATTTCACTCTTGGGATCACAAACTGAAACAGAGTCTGGTGCGGAGGTTTTTTCTCCAGTCGGACCCTGACAAAGGGGTTTTGTTTTTTTTTTGGATTTTGTTTGTTTGTTGGTTGGTTTTTGTTTGTTGGTTTGGTTTTTTTTAAACTTAATCCTGTAAATAGTCTCGAAGAGTTCCACTACATTTGCCTGCCCAGTACAGAATCCTGCTTAGGAGACATTGGTGAGTGTGGAAAGTTGAATTCATTTTCCTCATGTCTAATTAAACCCCAGAGAAACAGGGCTATATGTTTATTTTCTCCAGGCCAGGATATGATGACTAATTGCACAGAGTGCTTTGTTACTGATCAATATCTTGAAATACATAGATACCAGAATGAGATAGCAACCTCAGCATTTCTGAAATCAAGCTTTCTCCATGTATAAACATCTGCAGCATTTCAAGGTATATGAAAGGAAGTAGAATGCAGTATCTCTTCCTAATAGTTAGCCAAATCCTTAGTAGGTTTTTAGTCTTTACTAGTTACAAAATGAGCTCCAATGATTTAAAAAAAATTCTGTTTGACTATGTAAAGTTGCACAGTGGGCTCTGGAGTTTATTTGAACTTTACTGTAACTGGAAATAACTCTGTTGCTGCTGGTTTCACTAAAGAGTAGCCCTGCCATTTAAAGGAAATACTTTGACTAAAGGAGAAATGCTAAAATATTCTAACACTCTCATTTTGAACATGCATTACCTGGTGGGCTGTAATGTTTAAGGTTACAGTAAGAAATTATCAGACAGAAAGATATATGATTCTTAGGGTAAGAAGTGATTAAATACAGAAGGATGTGTTGAAATCACTGCTTTATTTCCTTTCTCCGCCTACAGAGAAACGCTTCTTTTCTCTCAGCAGTGATGGTCCTCTAGCTTGGTGATGCTTGCTTTCCTCCACTCATGTCAGAGGTTTCTTACTAAAGCTCTTATCTCTTACTGGCCCTTAACTTGCTCTCCAGTCAAGCATACTTCATAACCTCTCCTCCAAAGGTCACCCAAAGGGCCATGTGCAAATTCCACAAATACCAGTCTGATAGTAGAAACTGAGATTGGGAAAAAATATACTGACAGTACACAGTAATCACAAGTTGTAAATGAGAAAAGCACCATTATTTTGAGTTAGAGACAACATTTGAATTATAGCTTGAGAAAACAGAGCTGTGAAGACAAGACATGATCTGTGAAAGACGTTTTTCAGTAGGCCTGGCTATTCTGAGACAATCAGTGCAATGTTGCTCTTCTCCAGATGTCCCTATTCATCTGCAAAACTTTTAGCACAGATTGTTTTCCTATTTGTAAACAAATTATTCAAGAATCCCAGTGTATCACAAGAATGACAGACAAACAGATGTGCTATCAAAAATGCCTAATTTGAGATTCAATAATTCTTCTATGCACACTGCCAATTAGCCTTAAAGAGTAGAGGAATGCCTAATGGAAAAACACTTCACTTTAAAAACCAGCTGGTCTGTAACTAGGCCTTGGGAACCTTGCATGTCTTGATGATAAAATCAGAGATGCTATTTTAGTAACTTTTCTTTCTTTTCTTCTATTCCTGTCAATGTAATTTTAAAGAGCTTAAGTGATTTATGTTGGTCCTTCTGGTCTTACTGCAAAGTTGTTTTAAATTCACCTTGTTAACAGAAAAATTGGAAAAGAAATGATTGACAAACCCTGACATTCTTCAATACTTGTTATTGCTTACAAACTGTCATTTTCCTTTAGTAAAAAAACTAACCCAAAACAAAACCAAGCCTAAGATAAAACCTGTATTTATGGTCTATTTTTATGCATCTTTTACTCTGTGTAAAAATTAGTGTTACAGCTGAACTAGGTTCTCCCAAGAAGATAGCAAAAAGCTAGATTTTATGAAATATGTATTTGTGTGTATGTTTCTGGGAAAGATTTCTACATTTTACTTCCAAACATCCCTCCTTCTCTTATTTTGAGGAGTTTTAAAGTAATATGCCTTTGATCTTGTTTGCTGTCTTTCATTTTGCCTGGATAATAAATGTCCATATGCTATCTAATAGCTTAAAATATATTATTCTCCCTTTTAGTGAATTTTAGCCTTGCTCCAGATGGCTAGGTATTACTTTGAGCAGGGAAAAGCTGGGGCTGTCTAGCTTAATGCTAGAAGTCCATGGCTGAGAGTGGAAAAGAAACAGCCTGGGGTCCCTGTTTCCCATGTTTTAAATGTATTATACATTGCATTAAAATCTCATCTGAAAGCAGATTTCACTAGTTCTCTGGCTATTTGTTGCTGTATTCTCAGCTGTATGTCACAATGCAATCCCTCTGGGCTCAGAAGGAGCCTTTCAAAGGGTCTCTGCATCTGGGGAGAATAGGATTTCATGCAGCAGATGATAAGCATTTTTTAATGAACATGGCTGAACAACCTCACTTCCAGCTCCAATCAGTATGTGGTGTAACTCCAGATTTCAGTTATTAAGTCTAGGATCTGTGTGGGTTTGCACCGTCTGGCGGATGGTTCTGACCAGGAACCAGGCATCTCACCGCCTCACTATCCATCCTGTGTCATTTGCTTGTTTGCACTGGAGTCTCATGTCAAGGAAAATCTTGCAATCTGATATGTAAATGCCAAATCTATGTAAGCCCTTGAAGTTTTCTGACTCCTGAAGCCTGGAATTTGAAGATCACAGTCTTCAATAAATTTAGGATGTGAATTGCAAAGTCCTGTGTTAGCAATTTGTAAAGTCTCTCTGGATTATTTTCTGTCTATAAACTAAATGCATTAAGGACGCTTAGGGACCTGGTTGTAACCCAACCACTGAGTGTGGTGGAGGGGTAGATATGGCTCTTTAAAGCAGTTTATTTTGTATAGGAAACATATCTAATGGTATGGGACCCAATGACATTTTTCCTGCATGGGAGTACTGGTCATGAGTCTGAGCTGCTTGCTTACCTCTCATCTTGCAAATAATTGCTTGTACATAATACAATATAGCCTGATAAAGGGAAATGCTTCACCTCCAGCTTTATTTGGATTCCTGAGAAATGCTTTCATGCTCACTTTGCAGACCAGAACCCCTTTTCCTCAGATACTACTCTATGCTTTTGTGGAGATAGAGACCAGGGAAAGGCCTTGTCTGTTTTTTTTTTTTTTTTTTTTTTGTGTGTGTGTGTTTTTTTTTGTTTGTTGTGTTTTTTTTTTTTTTTTCCTGTGAGGAAAGATGTAGGCATTAACACGTTTAATATTGTCATGTGACTGTATTTACTGACAGGCACATAAGGAACTCCAGGATTAAGGGGCCAAATAGTAGCTGTTTTGGGCATATAAACATCAGGTTTGGGCTTTGTGCCCCTCACTTTAGATATTTAAACCTCTTTGTTGATCCAGCTGTCAAAGAACCACAATCACAAATAATCACAATCATCTTATTCTACCAAGTGAGAAAAGCAGACAAGAAAAAGTCTTCATAAAGGCCCCGTTTTGTTCATTTACCTGAAAAAGACGTAAATGAACCAATGAAGTTCAGAGTTATAAATCTAGATCCCTAGTTGACATACCTGATATACCTTTGTTGAAAGCAATGCGTTTTGTGTCACATTATGTTGGATGAGATTTTATTTTAGCATTGCAAACCAGTATGAGTCACAATTATTCCTACAGTGCTTGAGAAAATAAAGGAAGCAGTGCAATAATAAAGATAAGAAATACAACCCTCAGATGCAAAGTAGGCATAAAATAGTAATAAGTACTTGATTCTCTTTTCAGCTGGAGTTCATCTTGTCTTATTTCTGATATGTACTTTCGGTCAGTGGTCAGAAATATATAAAGCCTCTGACACATTCTTTTTATCTTTTTATACTTAAGCAAGGAGTTAAAAAATTAAGGCTGATGCTATCTTCAGTGAGACCAAGATAACTCAAGCATAAAACAGGGGAGGAAGCAGAGATGTGCTGATATAAATTTGTTGCCTAGGAATGAACGCAAATGTCTGTTTGTGGGTGTACCTAGCTTTCATTCCTGCTGTTCAATCTCTTTATAAAGCAAAGAAAAAAAATGCTGGCTGCTAAATTTAGTTTTAGTCCTACAGAAAATGAATGGTGAGGGAAGGATGTGGATCTTTTCCAAAGGCAAGCTTTCATTTGGGTTTTGCCTTTAGTGGATTTCTGGAGATTTCCTTGAGAGACTAATGGAAGTATAGTTAGTCATGACTATACATGCTCTTGAGATGGACTTAAAAGATTGCTTCACAAGAAGGGGTTTTCTCTGAATGGTATTTCTGCAGCCTCCAAAACCCACCAGTAATTTCTGTGGATGTTATGCTGCCTGTGGCTTTTATTTTCTGCATAATTTTCCTTGACATTTAAATGACTGAGAAATAAGATTTTGAAAGTTTATTTCTCTAATTAGCAGAGAGAGGAAAAAGTACGAGTCTCTGGTGACCATGTATTGCTTATTATGTATTTACCGTAATTCATAAAAACAACATCTATCCCTTTGCTTTAGGTGCCCTTGACATTATTTTCTATACAGTCAGCTAAACATCATTCACAAGTTCCAACTAATCCCCAGAAAAATGCGGGACAGTGAAAGAAAGAGACACTTGTCGTCATGCCCATCACTCACAACTTTTTCAGATGTGAATTTAAGATTTATTTTTCAGACTTTCCCAAAAAAAGAAACCACAAACCAACAAAAAATCAACCAACCAACCAAAAAATGAACAACAAAAAACCACAAAAAATCATGAAAGAAAAGCAAAATTCAGGCTGCAAGGAATTCCTTTCTCTGTTTTACTCTCTGTTTTATTCTAAAGTATCTGTATACTCCATTTGATCTTACAGTGTTTGACAGTTGCTCTACTGCAATTATTGTATTTCTTTCCCATAAGCAAGGTACTTCACCCTGAATGACAAAACTCAGTATGCTGTTGCTGCATGACCATCTTCAAATTATCATGAAACAGATCATCCCTAAGCCTCCTCACTCAGTTATGAGTTTTTTCTCTTCACCCTGGTCCATTTATTGCAGACCTCACTTCTGCTAGCAGTGAATCACCTTTTTACTTCAAACTCACTCTGTGTAAGCCTTTTTTTCTGCTTAGTATCCTCCTACCACTATTCTCTGTCTGTCTGTCTCTTTCTTCAAGGAATTACTGGGGCTTTTTAAGGCATCAGGTGCTGCCACAGTCTATCAAAGCCCAGGTATCTGTAGGTCTCTAAACATTGTTCCTCATTCTGTGTGTTCCACTCCTGTCTCTCAAACTCTGATTTAAAACTGAGTTTCTATTAAATGCCTCAGAAAATCTAGTACATACACTGATCACTTTTTTGTAACTAAGTAAGTTTCTTGTACATTTTCCTAGGCCAGATCTATCTTAATGTCAGTTTATGCTTTCTACTTTTTCTGAATCTATCCAATTTTTATTTTTCTTTTTATTTTCCTGGTAGACTTGGTCATGTCTCAAATTCATCTTTACTAATGTAATTGATTAAAAGCATAGCTCTGATTTAAAATTTCCTACTGTTTTTTCTGACAGAAGGATATGAGGAAGCAAGTCTGAACTGGAGATACATTGGTCTGGCTCAACAGAACTGGCTTTTAAAACTACCTCTTGCTCATCTCTTTGAAGTGATGCTGACTGCAACCATCAATCACTGATATCTTGCCTGTCATAAAACATGGTCTCGACATTTCCACTCCTGTATTTCAACTCCTATGTTTTATATGAGGTGCAATTTACTCAGTGCATATCTGTGAGCCTGTTCATGTCAGAACATCCAGGAAAATTAAGCTTAATTAGATTTCTAAGTAGATTAGTTGACGAATGTTGAATGCCTGTATAGATATTCCAAGTCAGAATGGAAATGGTTGCAATGCCGGTCACTTGCATTTACCTTGGAAATAATGAAACTTAATTTAATTAAGGCCACTTTTATTCTGAATTAGTCTTTAACGCGGTCTACAAAAAACACTATGAAGGACACCTTTAGATAATTTGGATTAATTTTCCTTGGTGATCCCATGTCGGTAAGTCCTTGTTTACAAGATTCCATCAAGAAAAAGTTTGTTAAATCAGTTTTTGCAATACTTTGTTTTTGTTAGGCCTTTTTTGCCTTTTTTTTTTTCAATAGCACAGAACTACTGCATTTTTGAGAAGCACTGTCTTGGAGCATATTGTAATTTTTTGTTATTCACATAGATTTTAAAGCTAATGAATTTCAGTAGATCAGATTTGATATAAAACTCCTTTACTCTAGGGTTGTGAGAAGAGGTTATAGAATTTGTTTCCTGAATTCCCCAAACTGAACTATCTGGGGCAACCTCCTCCTGTGCCATTATGTTTCCACACAAAAGAAAGAAGAAAAATGCCTATTGGAAGCTATGACCTTTGTTGGAACTTCTAGGTGAAGTTAAAGGTAAGAAATACATTTATTCAACAACAAATGAATTAATTGTCCTTTTGACTTCAATTAATTTAGCTCATTCTCTTTCTAAATCTGCAGTATTTGGTGCAGTTAAATTAGGAGTGACTTTGCCCTGTATGTTTGGAAACAGCTACAAGTTCATGCTAGACTGTAACAAAAGTGTATTAAAATTTATATGTGACAGTTTGGGAGGTTAGAGGTTAATTATTTCTGCTGGGCTTTATTTAATTAACATTTTGATGCAGTCAATGATCAAAGACAAACCATACATTTTTGTTTCAACCCTGTATTTAACTGTGTATAAACAGTTTTGGACCTGTATTTTTCCTGGATTTTTACAGTTCCTTCAAGTAAATCCTCGTTCAACAGCAATACGTCAGATGCAACAGCCTTTTACAGAGCTTGCTGTCATTATGGAAGTCAGGTTTGATGTGACATTTTGTGATTTTAGGGCTGGCAAAAAAAACCAAGACAGCTCTATGATAATAGACCTTATATAAAATAGAGTTTATGTAAAACACCACTGAAAAAGAAAATATAAATGCTTATCATAGAATCATAGAATCAACCAATTTGGAAAAGACCTTTAAGTTCGTCAAGTCCAACCATTACCCCAGCACTGCCAAGGCCACCAATAAACCATGTCACTGAGGGCCTCATCTACACAGTTTGTGAATACTTCCGGGAGCAGTGACTCCACCACTGCCCTAGGAAGCCTGTTCCAATGCCTGATCACCCTTTTGAGAAAGAAATTGTGCCTAATGTCCAGTCTAAACCTCCCAATTAATAGGAGTCAGAAAAAGGACTGGGGACCTTTTTTTCTAAAACAACAGAGAAATATATGTGCTTGCCTAGTGGCTCCTCTACCCTGGGCCAGTTTTCCGTTATTTTTCAGCAAATCTTCTCATCATTTAATCCAGTCTACCTAATATAGCCTTGTAGATCAGGGAAGGAAGCCCCTGGTCTGTAAACCCTATCTACTCATCAGGATTGCTGAGGACCACCAGGTGGCTCCAGAATACAGCCATTATGGCTAATTTCACCTTGGGGTAAAGATGGACTCCTTATCTCCATAGAACTAGAAACAGTGAGTATCATACATAGCTTGGGAGAACGATATAGAGTGGAAGTCAATGTTTTCAAATCCGTTTAGTCCATTTTTTGCCCCAGATTGGTCAACTATGATTGTATCTGGTCTCAGTCAAATACAGAAACAGATTATGAAAAAAGTGTTTCACTTAGAGGTTAGATATTAAGTGTATGTGCTAATGTGCAGACTGCAAAGCTCAGTAAAACTACCAAGTGCTCTACTAAGTGCAAGAGAAATTTCACATTGAAAATGAGTTACCAAAGAAGGGCAGGGAATCTTGCCTTTAGTTGAGGAAAATACCTATTTACTGTTAAATACACAAGAAGCTACCTAGTTTCAACAGAGACATTTCACATAGTCAAAGAAGTTCAACAATGCTTCTGTTAATCAGAAAGGCTGGATGGACCATTTCCTGGGCAAGGCTGGTCCAGTATTCATTTCAGGGTGAAAAACTGATTCTTTCTGGTTCTCCTGGAAGACTACAAAGGGGAAACTAACTACAGATGGTAACCAGTTCCACCAAAACCAGAGTCTAGTGAAAGGCAGGCATAGAAATCTCTCGTGTTCTCTTTGGTATTCATAAAAATATTAGAGGTTATTGCAATTTTTGAAATCAGTAATTCATGTGTTATCAAGGAGGGAAGCCAAGAAGGCTTGCTATTTGAATAATTTTCTGCATGTCTCCAAGAGAACTGTTTTCTCTAGACTTTCGTTTCGCCACAGGACCCAAAGTCTGCAGAGAAGGAGTGGGCATGCTGTGCTCCAACTTCTGTGTTCACCTTCTGCAATTCAGTGACTCTATGTGTTTGCATTTGCCTCACAGAGAAAAGGCTGTATCAGTTTCCAAGTTCTTAAAGAGTACATAAAAATATTTCTTCAATAGCTATATTTTGCTTTTTTTATGCCTGAAAGTAACAGGTATGGTTGCCATCAGAAAATTATATGCTTTCTATGGAAGGATTATATAGCCCGAATACAGTGTTTCCCTCTATATTTATTTTCCTTAAAGTAGGTTTCAGATACTGAATAGGTTAAAATTTGTGAAGCTAATATATTTCACATTCACCGAAGCAGTTCAAAGTTTGCTTTAAATCTAGTTTTTATAAATAAAGCTTATTTATGTTCAATACTAGGCACAACCACATACACAGTCCCTGTCATGAAAACATAACGACTGCCAAAAATAGTACAATATACCATGTGAAATAAACAAGACAGAATAACTGATCTGCATAGGTGATTCTCTGAATGTTCCTGGCTTTCATGTGCTCAGAAAAAACTTAATCATCTGTGTACAACATAAACACCTATTGATCAGTTGTAACAAAAAAGCTGGATGGTTTTATTCTTATTTTTACAATGTTCAGAAGCTTGCCAAAACCCAGTACTTTATAGAACAAAGAGTAAGACATACTCAGTGTTTGGAAGACTTATCTTCCTCTTTTTTTATTGACTGAAGGGTGGTTGATTTAGCTTATACTTGAATTGTCTGCTACTTTGATGATGCTTTTCAGAGTTGCTGTCAAAAGAATATCTTTAGCAACTGGATAAAATTGGAAAAAGGGGGATAAAGGAATCAATGGAGCGATCGATTTTTCAAGAAAGGTTAACAGCAGTGACCTTCCTAAATGCTAAAACCAGAGGTTAGCCAAGGAAATTAAAAGGCAATTTTTTTTAAATAACAACAGAATTCTTTTAAATTTTTTTTTTTAATAAGAAAAGGAATCTGACAAACTCAGCTTAGAGATTAGGAGTTTAATATTATTTCAGAAGGTGAGATATTTGGATGGGCAATAGGAATGCCATAGTTAATTTCTTAGATTGCAAAAGTCTCACCAATCAGTGCTTATATTTGCATGCAGCTTACCAAAGAATTAGAATTAGGAAGCATCTCTGCCTTGTGGATGTGACTTCATATCCTTTTCTCTGAAACGTGTTGGTAAGTTTGCTAAAAAGCAACTATCCCGATCAAAATCTAATTTAAGGCCAGTTTTGGTAGAAGTTGTTAACAGACATGAGTGCACAGGCATTAGTCTTGGAAATCGCTGTTAAAACTGAGCTATTAAACTAAATAAATCCCGATTTTGATCCAACATAGCTTTATGCTTCTAAACTTTTGATGTTACTGGCATAACAATCACATTACCACATGAGACTGGCTTTAGCATTACTTCACCTGTCACACATCTAATGCTGAAAAGTGCAGTTTTATTGGATCTCTACACCACAGGATTAATTTCTGTTTTCAGATACCAATATTAATTGTGCTGTTAATGGTAATTCACTGTAATTTCAAGGATCAGCTCTTATGGAAAAGGGAATGATTAACTGAAGCAACAACAGTTCATAAATCTTTTATAAAATGTTTTGTACATTTTTGCTTTTGATATTTAATACCATGGGTCCTGAGATAGGCTGCCTATAAAATTTACACAGAAAGTGCTGTGAATGGAGAACACTTTGTGATGTAAGAGAACAGTGGTCCATCAGAGCTGGAAAGCAGTGGCCTGAAGCAGTGAACATGAAATGCTGACACCCACTGCGGCTTAAGTACCTTACTTAAGGTTTACTCTGTGGCATTTGCATACTGTGAAGATCAACTGTCTAGATTACAGTATTGATGCAATTACTTCTCTTAAGACTATGACAAAACAAGAACATCTCAACTCCGATATTCCTGCTGGTAGATCTCACAGCTAGGCTCTGATGTCACTCTTTTACCTTCTTTTTTTTTTTTCTGGTCTAATAAAACATGAGGTAGGTGAGATGGAAACCAGCAGCAACAGGGACAGAGAAACCCAAAACCAGATTAAGTAATGGTTATGACATTTATTCTGCAGGTAGGTTCAAGGCCTCTCTTCACTCTTTGTAGAAGAACAACTGCTGACCTGCAAAGTGAACAGAAGCAATAGTAACCTCTCTTCCTTACACCATGTACTGTGCAGGACTTCACCCTGTAGTTCTAGGAATTACTCTTTTTAAAGAAATACCAGCATGCTTAACAAACAGTGTTGAGGTTTGTGCAGAGCTTTGAGCATTAAATACATAAATAAATGCACCTCCCAGCTTTTAATAAATTCCATTTAATAAGGGCCTGTTGGCTTCAACTAGTTCTAGGGTGAAATAGTAAATAAAATATATGATATATAAAATCTCAATTTATATGCCAAAAGGAGAGTTATGTTATCTAACTCAAAGAATGCAAACAACTTGGAAAACTTCATTTGGCTTCTCTGTACTAGAATAAATGTAATTTACAGAGAAATCAATACCATGAAATGGTGTTTAAAGAAAAATAGGAAGAGTCTAAAATTGTTTTAGGGCATTGAAATGATGGAAATCACTACTCTGGTTATACTCTCTTTCTGCTTATAATGAGATTGTTTTGTGAAAATACCAACTAGGGGAATTGGCTTTATGAGTGCAGAAGCTAATATGAAGACAATCTCTGCTTTGGAAAATAAATCTCTGGGAAGACCCACACCAGACATCCCCCACCACGCTCTCTCTCCCCAGCCAAAAAGCTGGTGGAAGCACAGGTTTTGGCTCTAAAGCAGAGAGCAGTAGTCACTCTGTGGTTAAAGTAGAACTTAAATTTGTGTTTTATCTTTACAACAGCTGACTTTGTAAATGTTAAACAACATTGAGACTCAATAAATTAATCAAATTAGTTATATCCTTTTTAAAAATCCTCAAACATTTTGCAGAAACCACAGAAATACCTGCTGTTACTGAAATTTTGCCCACTGTTTGCTTAAACCCTTCAATTTTTGACATCTTTTCAGCTTGCACCTGCTGGTGTAGGACTTTATGCAGCTGAAATTTTATATCTGGTGTACTGGGAACAATAAACTGGTTTGTCTTATGGTCTTGGGAGGTGAAAAGACAAAATAATTCTGACTGTAAATCTGGAACAAAGAAATTTTAGGAGAAAGACTGTCCCAAAAGAATTGACATAGAGGCATGTAAAGATGCAATTTGAGCAAACAGGCTGATAAAGAGATTCTATGTAAGAGTTCTCTAAGCACCTAGATCAGTTTTAGCTTACAAAACCCACTAAATTAGGTAAATTAAGTACATGTAGATCATTTGTTGTGTTAAATGTATTTTCTTTTCTGTGTTTAGTTCCTCTTGTGAAGATTAAACACTTCCTTTTAAGGAAATTGTTATGAGTCTTTGTGGAGCTATATTTCATATATCCCAACTGGAAGGTTTTCTGGATGAGCTAAATCCCATTTGGTCTCTTGATCTATTGTGTTGTATAAGCAGGGCTGTAATAACCCAGTGGCTGAGTTCTTTTTATCCTCTTTTAAAGCAGTTCATGCTGTGCCTTTATGGAGTTTAAAACACAGGAGAAGGGGACAAAGAAGGAGCTAAATCGGTAAATAAATTCAGATTTATTTGTTATATGTGGCTCTGATTTAAGCGTAGAAAATTAGATGTTAGCTAAATAGCTTACCTGGTATTCATTATTGATGAAATTGCCTTTGGATATACAAGCACTAATACTTCTGTGTGAGTGGGTATACATAAATATAAATACAAATATACATTTACATATGAAAAACCCACCAGGAACATAAATTTGGCTAAACAGCTCTTTCTGTTGTCAGATTAAACTCTGTGTTATCTTTTTGTTTTAACTTTAGCATTAGGGGAAATACACAAATGAAGATGAGAGAAAAAGGTGTGACTTGTAAGATTCTATTTCAGAACTACTATAAACTTGCTTATTAGTGTGTTTTAAAAATGTGAGATTTGGGTAATAAGACTACTGCCATATCTTATTATTATAAATGTATTTTTTTAAACTGCATTATTTACTGCTTTGAATGAATAATTAATTTACTTAAGAACAAAGTGAGATGCAGCTTAATGTAGAAAACAGAAGGAAAATCGTATTTAATTCATAACTGGAATCTTTATAGGCTCTGTCATGTCACTATAGCCAGCACTACCATTTTGTGCAAGAAGTATAACACTGGGTATAAAAACTAGTGTTGGCATGTGGCAAAATGAAAATATATTATTAGTTACACAGGAATAAATATATACAGTTAACATATAATACTCTCTAGGCATAGAAAAAAGACTAGTTTAAATATTCATATGGAAAAAAGATGTCTGGAAAGACATTTTAAAAAATTTAATTATCTCTTCATATCATGATTGTACATGTCTAAAAGTACACTATTTCAGGGGTTTTAATTCTTTGTTCCCCATCATTTCACATGATGTTTACTGCCAAATGCAGTTTTGGTCAAATAGGAAGCACATTGATGTATTCCCATGTGGAATAATTAGGAAATTTGGGATAATTGGGAATTAAATCTATATTAAAAATGCAGCATTGTCCACACATAAGAGAAAATGGACTTTCAGGGCCTCTCAGGGCGAGATGCAGCCATACCTGGTATGCCAGGAATGTGCACTCCACAGCGGTTCCCGTAACAGGCGGAGGATACAGCGAGGTGGAGATTTTGCGGGTATGCTCTGTCCTAACTTCAGCAGATAAAATGGGAACTAGGTGGTACAAGAAACTGATAAGCTGCATACTTGCCATCCTGAGCCAGCGGCCTGTCATCTTTTTGACAAAATACCGTCCTAGTGTGAACTTTGCTTCATTATAATACTAAAATACACACCCCTCTCCAGTGCAACCCCCCTCCGAAATAAGACCACCTCTCTCTGAGCATGCTCTCTGAATTTTTAGTCTCATATACCTTTAAATCGAGGCGAGAGAAATTTTCGCCAATGGTAATAAAGGTCTGTATGACTAGAGTCACTCAAGCTCCACCTTGAAGGTGAAAATAATATAAAATAGCCCAAGAGAAAGGGGGACTTTAGGGAAGATATCATCGTGGACGAGTTAAGGAAGATAACATCAACCGACTCCTGGGACCGGTCGACGGGCTGGACCTCTCTTCCCCCCCATAGGGACGCCTGTGGGTAAGACTTGCACTGTATCCAGTGCTTTCCTAGGAAAAACTTAGAATCTCTATAGAGTTATTCTTATTTGCCACCAGTATCTTTTAGAGCTAAGCTGTGTCAACTTTATCAAGCGCTTGTATTCATGTAACTATTATATGCACATGCTTTTGCAGACAGTATTTATCACCGGCAATCCATAAGAACCTGTACCTGTTGCACCAATAAATTTAGTTAATAAGTCATACTGTTTTGATATCTAATTGTCACTATCGGTAAATCCAGACCATTAGAGGCTCGGTATCTGTTGCATTAATAAACTGCACTATCAGTGAATCCGGATTAATACGTGCCCGGACTGATAGTTGCATCTGATTGTACCCTATCAGTGAATCCGGAATTAATACGTGCCCGGACTGATAGTTGCATCTGACTGTACCCTATCAGTGAATCCGGAATTAATACACGCCCGGACTGAATTATCAGTGAATCCGGAATTAATACGCGTCCGGACTGAATTATCAGTGAATCCGGAATTAATACGCGTCCGGACTGAATTGTCAGTGAATCCGGAACCAGACGCGCCCGGACTGATAGTTGCATAGTGAAGCCTCTCCTGGCCCCTCTAATACAGTAAGGGGTTCATTCTCCCCTTTTAACGCAACATCCCAGGTGGAGCAGTGTTGCATGTTAAGATGCAATTGGCTTGGAAAGTTAAACCAAGCCCTGGAGCAAACTCAATGACAAGTAGAAAAATACACTAAAAACATACACTACTTTTCTAGCTCTATTAGGGTAGGATTCATGTTTCATGCAAGAATTAAGCAGCAAAAATGTCATTCCTTAAGTTGGGCCAGTCCCTTTACCCTCAGCTCTGGCAACAACCTCACATCTTAAAGCACAGTCAGCTGCGTTCACACACTAGACGTTCCTTTCCTGTCCAAAGGGCCTCTCTTACACATGCATTGGAGTCTCATTTTTTCTTCTCCTCCTGACTCTGTTAACTTTGTCCTCCGGGTCCTGTGGTCATTCATGTTCCCATGTCAGTTGCCTATTGTCAGCTCATGCTTGCTACAATGTCCTTCATTTCAGCAGGGTTGGACTATAAACTGCCTGCGCGGACTGCTCTGGAGCCAAGTTCATCAGTCAGAGCTGAGGATCACAGGTGAGTTTGTGCTAGTTCGAGTCTTTGTGTTAATGGAGGATGAGCATATAAAGGCACACAGGTTATCATGACATCAACATATTCATCACGAGAGATTAAACAACAGTGGGATTTGGGGGAAACATAAATGTGAGGTTACAGAGTAGGCAAGTAATGGTGTTGAACCCAGGTTTATTCTTTAGTGCTGCAGTCTCTATTACCATGCAGGAAGTACAAACGTGTACAATTCTTGATATTCTGATGTATTTAACCTCATTTATAAAGTAGAATTTGTTACTTTTATACTTATATACTTTCATACTTATATACTTTCATGCTTATATTTATTATATACTTTATATAAGTATACTTATATACTTTATACTTTAATGATTAGTGAATCTAAAGTGGCGAAATGTGATGAGTTGCAAATCAAATTATAGTTCTCAATTTCCTCTCAAAAGTGAGTTCAGGACTGCTAGCGTATATATAAAATAGTGCATTACGGTGTCTCCGACTGAGGGAAATACTACCTACCACTCTTTATTTTATCCTCATTCTCAGAGGGGCTGTTGCTGTTGTTTTTATCTCCTTTGTACTTTTATCACATACAGGCTGTTTCCCAGTCTTTGGGTGTTTGTTCTTTGGTCTCTTTGTTATGCCCTAAAACTAGTTCTGTTCAGCTGTCAGTGTTACACTACTATTGTGACTTGTAAGTGGGCATTTATGTTTCTGTTTAAAGCCTTGGGGACCTGGCTGTTATTCTGTGCTGTCAATCTGGGGGAGCCTTTGCTACAGTGTGCTGGACAGACAGACAAAGGTCAGGTAGGACCTGAGTTCAGACAGGCTGAGATGTGTGAAGAAGTGGAAGGTGAATGAATGAAGAGGTGAAAATGTGGTAATGCTGGAAGTAGGCTGGAGAAGTTTTTTGGGCAAGAACGTACAAGGTTGGGTCCAACTCCTGCTATGGTATGGGTGGTGAGGGCAAAGGAGGCTGAAAAGGCATATGCTGTGCCTTCTCATGCTCAGCATCCCTGAAATTACAGCTAAAGGAGCTGTGCTGTCCTCTGCTGCTTCAGCACTGATACTGTCTGTCTTAACTGGGTCCAGCTGATTCAAAACTAGGTCCTATCACAGATCCTATCACTGTCCCCTCATAAACTGTTCATGAACCCATCTCCTTTTAACAGATGCTTGCTCTATGCACTCCCAGAGGTTAGTCCATGACTGTTTTCATTTTGTTGACGTCTGTCCCAGATTCTTCTGACCTGTATGTGATGCTCAGATTGACATGCTTCTCATTTGGCAATCAGAGAAAGATTCAATTAATGCGTCAGGGCCGCAAAGTACAGAAAGAAGGGTCTTAGGGTCACCTGAAAAGTTCCTGTGCAGGGTGAGGGGAAGGAAGGAGGGAGCAAGAAGCTGACAAGGTATGTAAAGAAGAGCCCTCTACTGCTGATTTCATATTACACTATCTCTGGTGCAGAGTCAGTTCAGCCTCTGGTGGTCTGTGCGCAACCAAAGGCCATTTTCTCTCTTCAAGTGTACTTGATAGCTGGGACAGAATAGAAGTGTGGCTGCAGTAATATAGACATCAGAGATCCTCAGTATCTTACTCTCTATGAAGTTCTTTGTGCTTCTCAGGGGGTGTGAAAGCTGTCTAACCTTTTGCACACTGTTTCTTATCCTCCAGCTGGCGGAGGTGGGGGAAACTTGAGCAGCCTTGTCCATAGGCGTCTGTGGAAGACCAGACAGTGCCCCTCGCTATAAGCACCACAAAGCAAAGCCAATCTGCTGTGGCGAACAACAGTTCCTGGCTGAAAGGGGTGTCAGACCTATGCCCACACTGGTGAGGACCCCCTTGGAAATGAGGCAGCCTGCCTGAAAAAGCATTTTGCTCTGCTGTTTAGGATTAAGAGTGATATGATTTGTTTTCCCCTCAGACGAGGAGAGCACAGGGTTTGGAGAGAGAGGGAGCTCGGACCGGCAACAGGGAACAGGTCTTTTTGTTGAGTATGAGCTTGCTTTATTTGTGCAAAATGAGCAGAGCGAGGGCCATGTGCGGGGAAAACCTTCTGTGCTCTAAATACAAACCCTGTTGTTTGTGTTCCCTGGAGCTAAGCCTGCACAAAGGATAGGCACAGCCCACATTTCTTTGCTTCTTCCTTATACACTGCACAAAAGCAAAACCAAGCAGCAACGTTCAGCTGTGCACTGTGTTTTTTGCCCCAGACATTAGGGTAGTGCCTTGGTTCACTTGTAGCATACAACCTTTACCTTGCATCTGACAGTGGCTCACAAAATCCATGTTGCTTTGGTCTAGCTGTCTTGAAATTTTCTGGCCTATGATTTCTTGCTATGTTATGGGTCTTCCACAGCTTGATATTTAATTTGTTGTTACTATTTGTCTGGCGTTTAAAAAATTAACCCACTAATTTATCATTTTAACCCTGATAAGCATGTATTATGAGCTCCTGACTGTGTGATGGTACTGCAGATTGTGAGATACTAGAAACAGACTAACTCAAGATAGCTCTAGAGATAAAACCGCACACATCAGTTTCAGAAACAAAAATCTGTTATCTAAATACTGACTCTAAAGCTACTTTGATGGAAATCAAGTGACTGAAAAGGACTGCAGTAGGATAAAAAATATATTTAGGTTGTTAATATTGCTCTCATATGCATGCCCTGAGGATGGGAAAAAAAGGAATCTGTATTAATCAGGCACTACACACAACCAGGTAATTATCCTGAGAGGATGCTATCAATTTGGGTTTTGTGAGGATTCTGCTAGGAGATTTTTTTTTTCTTTATGAGGCTTTCACTGTCAATTTCATACCCATGCACTCTGTGTGTTCTCTACAACCAAGCAGAGGAGGGCTCAGACTCAAAGAAGTCATTGTCATAAAATAAATTTTCTGAAATTTACTTAAGTAATAGATTTCCAAGCATGAATGCCAACTTATTTGCTTATTGCAACCCAGGAATAAAACGCAATATCAACTTTTCTCAGATAGGAATAAATGGTACATGTCCGAAACTTGGAAGTGATTAGATGTTGTGAAGTTCAGAAATGACAAAACCAGAGGAGAACATTTATGTATGTCATACCCTATTCATGTGGTTAAGAATGCAGATGAAGTGATCACTGGATTTGTTCAAAATCAAATGCTAATTAACCATGTACTGCAAAAACAGAGTGCTTTTTTTTTGTTTCTTTTTATTAGTTTCTTTGGTAGCCTGGCACTTGTGTCTATGAATCATTTTTTTTTCACTCTCTCTAGGTCTGAAGTCTCTGCTCAGTATTTACAGAGGTCACAATGTCTGTTCTTTCTGTCTGAGTAAACCTCATACTTAAAATATTTTCCTTCTACTACTGATTTTTCTCACCCTGTCTCCAATTAAACCTAGCTTATTCTTGAATTATTATTGATATTCTATTACTTTGGGAAGGAACTGGCCAAAATTAAGTCATTCATTAAATTATGATTTGGCCTTCTATGAAGGGGCTACGGAACTGAAGGGGCTACGGAACTGATGGACAGGGGCAGAGCAGTTGATGTCATCTACCTGGACTTGTGTAAAGCGTTTGACACTGTCCCACACAACATCCTTCTCTCTAAGTTGGAGAGACATCAATTTCATAGGTGGACCACTCGGTGGATAAAGAACTGGCTGGATGGCCGCACGCAAAGAGTAGTGCTCAGTGGCTCAATGTCCAGCTGGAGACCAGTAATGAGTGGTGTCCCCCAGGGATCAGTGTTGAGACCAATCTTGTTCAACATCTTTGTGGGTAACATGGACAGTGGGATTGAGTGCGCCCTCAGCAAGTTTGCCAATGACAACAAGCTGTGTGGTTCGGTTGGTACGCTGGAGGGAAGGAATGCCATCCAGAGGGACATTGACATGCTTGTGAGGTGGGCTGATGCCAACCTGATGAAGTTCAACCATGCTAAATGCAAAGTCCTCCACCTGGGTGGGAGCAATGCCAGGCACAGCTACAGGTTGGGCGGGGAGGAGATTGAGAGCAGCCCTGCAGAGAAGGACTTGGGGGTGTGGGTTGATGAAAAAATGGACATGAGCCAGCTTCAGTGTGCGCTTGCAGCCCAGAAAGCCAACCGTATCCTGGGCTGCATCAAAAGGAGTATGACCAGCGAGTTGAAAGAGGTGATCCTGCCCCTCTACTCTGCTCTCGTGAGACTTCACTTGGAGTATTGTGTGCAGTTCTGGTGTCCTCAACATAAAAAGGACATGGAACTGTTGGAACAAGTCCCAGGGAGGGCCATGAGGATATCAGGGGACTGGGGCACCTCCCATATGAAGATAGGCTGAGAAAGTTGGGGCTGCTCAGCCTGGAGAAGAGAAGGCTGCGTGGAGACCTCATAGCAGCCTTCCAGTATCTGAAGGGGGCCTATAGGGATGCTGGGGAGGGACTCTTCATTAGGGACTGTAGTGATAGGACAAGGGTAATGGGTTCAAACTTAAAGAGGGGAAGTTTAGATTGGATCTGAGGAAGAAATTCTTTACTGTGAGGGTGGTGAGGCCCTGGAATGGGTTTCCCAGGGAAGTTGTGAATGTTCCATTGCTGGCGGTGTTCAAGGCTGGTTTGGACATAGCCTTGGGTGGCACGGTTTAATGGGAGATGTCCCTGCCCATGGCAGGGGGGTTGGAACTAGATGATCTTGAGGTCCTTTCCAACCCTAACTATTCTATGATTCTATGTAGAAAGGCATGAATGTAAAAAGAAAGGCAGAGAAACGATCTTTTGTAGCAGAAAAAGCCATCTTGACAAGGGATGGGTAGACAAAGTCATCACCCTGGCTGATGGAATTATCTGTGTTCCATGGGGAAAACAAACCAATCAAACACACAAAATGCTATATCTATTGATTTTTTTTGTCTGCTATGGCTTCAATTTGATAAAATGGAAAGCCGCAGCCTGTAATATTTAGCATTTACTTGTCCTCATCATGTTTATCCTTATGCTACAACAGTAGTTTTTCACTTATTTTTCACAGTTTTTCAGGGTTCATGAAAATATTTTGCAAGGACAAATTTGAATAACAGCTGGAGGCAGATTGTTTTGGGAACTGAGACTCAAATTGGCTGAGATACTAGATAACAAATAGATGTAATCTATGTGGTACTAAAGGATTGCCTTATTAAAATCCCCCACACTGGCCCTGATTTGACAAACACCTTTGTTGGGATACATCACACAGTATATTAAAAAAATTGTTAATGAAAAATGAACAGTGCAGTGTCTTTTGGGGAGGCTGAATCAATATGTTTTTTTAATAATTCAGTTTATTCCTCAAAATATTATTATCCCAGTAGAACAGAAAATAAGAACATTGCTTAATTACCAAACCTCACCTTTTTCTCTTCCTAACAACACATTCCTTTTTACTGCTGCTTACCATCCCCCAGTTTTTCTGAAGCTGTGTTGTTCTATTATGATTGAAGAAAGGCTTGTTTTCTGACATGAAGAAAGGTCTATTTTTTTCTGAAGAATGGCAGACCTGAAAGATTGACCTTAATTTTTTTAGATATTCTAGATTTTATTTTCTATATAGAAGATCAGAACAAATAAGCTTCCTGTGTCCCTCACATTAAGGGGAAAATTAACATCTGATTTGACTTGCAGCCCATTTCCCTTTTTAAGAGGTCAGATAAAGAGTGAAGAGAATGGATGGTGTATCACTGATGTTATTGTGTAGCGATTAATTCTAATTCCCTGGCCATTTATTTTTATCTGGTTATCATCTCTGTCAAAGCTGCCTGTTGCAGCATGGAGTTTCCTGTATATTTGCTTATATTGGTTTGTTATTTGTGATGTGGATATCTTGCCAGGAGAAGCTGCTTTCTGGAAAGCTGAGAAATGCAGAAAGATTGTATTGTCTGGGATACCCCATTTGTTGTTTTGCATCAAATTTCTCTAACTGAACACCTGTCACAATTAGATTTATATTTAGTTTGGTTTCCTAAGGAAGGGGTTTGCTGGCTCTTGCTCCCAAAACTCTGGGGAGTTGAGAAGAAGCTGGAAATGCTGCTGAGTGGGGTAAGCGGCAGGAGAGATGACCGAGTTACTGTATAGGATGGAGACCTATGCAGTATGGTGAGAAGCTAGACTATTGTGATAGCAGAGACAATTTAGGTAACATAAGATGAAACTTGTAAAGAGCAGAGCATGCCAGGCAACACAAGAGAGTTCTTGTCTTTCCCTTTTACTGCTGCTCCAGAAATGATACCTTATATACATTAAGATATAAAAATGAGGGTGTATTGAGTTATCCCTATTATTTGTGCTTAAAATACTGAAACTTTTCTAGTGAATGCAAATATTATACTTCCAGACATCTCAGACTGTATAAGAAAATTACAGAGCATGAGCCTGAGATTTCCTTCTTGCTCACAACTTCTGAAAGTGTGTTTAGATTAGCTATCTAATGCTAGATAGCCAAAGTACCCAAAATCGAGCTGATCATAAGAGGTTCTGAACTCCCTTTGCATTCAGTATGAGCCTTCTGCTAATTGTTCTGAAGACTGGCCATGTAATTCAGATGTCAAGGTGTAGGTGCTCAGCTCCAAAACCTGTTGCCTCAGTGTCTCAGCTTTTAAAACTGAAAAATGGCAGTGTTTTACACAGCTGATACAAACCACAAGGTGTCCTTAATACATATTAGGGTGAATTTAGAGGAAAGCTGCCAAAGAAATAACAAGTATTGTTGTTTGTTTGCACCAAAGAAGAGAAATCTGAGTTTTGCAGCATTTTTTTCTGTTGAGATAAGAGAACGCTACTGGAAATCAGATGCTTGACCAAGATGTTCTTTCTCTCTCAGTTAGAAGGAGTACCTCCGTGAAAAATAAGATTTTTTAATTTAAAAAAAATTCTCATTAAAAAAACTTGTAGGATTCCTAACTGTAGGAAATGATGTGCCCTTAAACATTACCAGCAAGTAATTGTTCAGGAGGTTTTCAATTTTGAAACACTGTAGGAACACTGTTAGTCCTGTTTGGTTTCTACTTCTTCTGCTTCCCTCTGGAGAACTTGAATTTGACAAAATTGGAGATATGTTGCTTCTTTCCTTTGTTGTGTTCATTGTCAGGTTTGGCCAATCTCTAAATCAAAGGACATTTTCAGTAACACGGTATAGACAAACATTTGCTGGGTGGGACTCCCTTCAGTAATTGTGAAGTGCAAGGTTCCTGTTCACGCCCATGTTGAGCATGGAACATTCTCAGCTAGTGTGATAAGCTGGACCAATGAGCCTCACTGCACTCCTGATGAAGAGTCACTGTCAAGAAGCAAGTAGACTGCTTTGGATTTGCAGCTTGTGCTCAGGGTGATGACAGGACATTCCAGATCCAATATATCTGCTGTCCTGCAGGGCAAGACAGGGAGTGCAACTGCCTTTCCTGAATAGAGAAATAGAATCATAGAATCATAGAATAGTTAGGGTTGGAAAGGAATTTAAGATCATCTAGTTCCAACCACTCTGCCATGGACAGGGACACCTCACACTAAACCATGTCACCCAAGGCTATGTCCAAACCAGCCTTGAGCACCGCCAGCAATGGAGCATTCACAACTTCCCTGGGCAACCCATTCCAGGGCCTCACCACCCTCACAGTAAAGAACTCCTTCCTCATATCCAATCTAAACTTCCCCTGTTTAAGTTTGAACCCATTACCCCTTGTCCTATCACTACAGCCCCTAACGAAGAGTCCCTCCCCAGCATCCCTATAGGCCGCCTTCAGATACTGGAAGGCTGCTGTGAAGTCTCCATGCAGCCTTTTCTTCTCCAGGCTGAACAGCCCCAATTTTCTCAGCCTATCTTCATACGGGAGGTGCCCCAGTCCCCTGATCATCCTTGTGGCTCTCCTTGGGACTTGTTCTAACAGTTCTATGTCCTTCTTATGTTGAGAACACCAGAACTGCACACAATACTCCAAGTGAGGTCTCACAAGAGCAGAGTAGAGGGGCAGGATCACCTCCCTCGACCTGCTGGTTACGTTCTTTTTGATGCAGCCCAGGATACGGTTTGCTTTCTGGGCTGCAAGCGCACACTGAAGCTGGCTCATGTTCATTTTTTCATCGACCAACACCCCCAAGTCCTTCTCCGCGGGGCTGCTCTGAATCTCTTCCCTGCCCAACCTGTAGTTGTGCCTGGGATTGCTCCGACCCAGGTGGAGGACCTTGCACTTGGCATGGTTAAACTTCATCAGGTTGGCATCAGCCCACCTCACAAGCATGTCAATGTCCCTCTGGATGGCATTCTTTCCCTCCAGCCTATCAACTGAACCACATAGCTTGTTGTCATTGGCAAACTTGCTGAGGGCGCACTCAATCCCACTGTCCATGTCACCAACAAAGATGTTGAACAAGATTGGTCTCAACACCAATCCCTGGGGGACACCACTCATTACTGGTCTCCAGCTGGACACTGAGCCATTGAGCACTACTCTTTGCGTGCGACCATCCAGCCAGTTCTTTATCCACCGAGTGGTCCACCTATGAAATTGATGTCTCTCCAACTTAGAGAGAAGGAAGTCATGTGAGACAGCGTCAAAGGCTTTGCACGAGTCCAGGTAGATACAGATTGAAACTCTAGTGACCACCAACCACAGCAGAAACAGCTACTGCTCTAAATTTTTTATCGATGTTTGTTGCAGGTACACTCACATTTTGCTCAGGTGACTGAGCTGACTTCGTGTCATGCTGAAGCAGAGTAGCATGACCTCTGAATGCCTCAGGTTGTCAGCATTTGAGGACAGACTTCCTTGCTTTGAGGTAAAAGGGAGAAGCATGCGTGCACTGTTATAACAATTCTATCAGATGATGGATGCACTTTTGAGAGATTGTAATAGAAGTGCTAGAGAGTGCCTCCAGATATGACTGTCTGCTTAAAAATTACATTTATCATAATAAACTTTAATAGTCTGTAACTCCTGACCTATTCAAGCCCATAATCATCATCCATTTTATTATATCTACCCCTCTCTAACACAAAGACTCTATATTTCACTGGCGGTATTCAAGGCTGGGTTGGACAGAGCCTTGGATGGCATGGTTTAGTGGGAGATGTCCCTGCCCATGGCAGGGGGGTTGGAACTAGATGATCTTCAGGTCCTTTCCAACCCTAACTATTCTATGATTCTATGATTCTATGATTATTCTTCCGAGTAGAAATGACATCTTGTTTACATAGTTCAGATGTTAGAAAAGCCAGTGTACTTTTCCACAGTTTAACAGCTTAGAGAAAGAGCAGTTGTATGAAAAGGTGCGAAGACGTAATTTGTCTCCCTGAAGTGCATAAGAAATGTTGATACTTGGTGGAAATTTGTTTCTTAGTTTCTAGAAGCAAAGTTTTGTAAACAATCGTGCAAAAAGTAAAAAGAACAAGCTTTGCCCTACTGCGTGAAAAAGTACAGAACCTGGCAGAGACCAGTTTCTCCCTGGTTATTGCGGACAACACCTGCCACAGCAACTCACAAGTGCAAGAGAATTTCAGACCTTTTCCAGCTAACAACTTAAAGGCCTATGTCTAATTTGCATAGAAATTACAGAATGCTATTATTGCCTTTGCATTTTTCTGTAATGTAGATGTGCCTGACAAAGGCAAATAGCGATCATTTAGCAGGCTTTCACAAACCTGTGAAGAGTCTCTCAACCTTATCTATGGCCTTGGGCAGCAAAGAGAGGTGATTTTTTATTAAGGCTGACACCCCATCTTCTTTGTAGGCCATAAATACCCCTTATTTACACAGTTCTCAAGGTATGCCAGTGAAAGTGTGTAATCTTTGGATCAAAAAAGGATGCAAAAAGGTATAAAGCTTGAATAGCTTTATAGAAAGTTATAGCTTTATAGAAAGTTAGTTAATTAACAGCAATATATCAGTGTTTTTAAAAGAGTGATGTAGCAACATCACCTTTTGATGGGCGATATTATTGTTGATCGGTAAAGATATTAAGGGAAGCATGAAGTTTTACTAATGGGTGTACGTGAACTACATGTATTGTTGTCCCTTTTCTCTCTACATGTATGTAGCATTATGCATATATAACAGGGGAGGGAGTAAATTTAGCAGAGAGGCATTTTCTGAGGATGGCTTTTAGAAGCTGTCCAGAATTTGAAATACGCAAAGTGTCTTGGAAAAGTTTGCCTTCAGACGCAGGAGGTGAGAAGATAAAAGAGGTAGGATGCATGTAATTTAACCATGTCTGTGAAATGTATCTTTGGGATACATTTCAAAATTGTGAATATATATTTAACAAATACACCATCTTACAAAGCACTGTCTTTTTAACGCTGCGTAAAATGAGCCTGGAATATGTTTCCACTGGACATCATCAAAATAATACTTGTACTGGATTCAAGAAAATGGCAGATTTCTATTACCAGCCATACTATTCAGACTAAAATAAAGAATATCAAGCCTTACATTTCAGGGCATAAACTGAGACCTCACGAAAAGTCTTACTCTGGTAATCTATAATGCTGACTAGATTAACAGCGTGGACAGGGAGTGTTATCTTCCTCCTCAGTATGAAGTGTCCCTTTGCTGGAGACAGCTAGCACACTTACTGGTCCTACTGCCACCCAAGATCTCATGGTGCAGATGTATATGCCTTCCAGGAGTGCCTCTGACTTCCACTTTTCTTCTGTATTTTAAAGTTTTGAACTATTTGCCCTGTAAGCCATCCTTTGTTGATCTCTATGTTTTAGCATTGTTTTGCTGTAAATTGTATTGATCTTTTAAGTTTTCTGAAATCTGTGAAATAATGTTACACCAAGGCTAAGTCTATCTTCTGTTCATTTTATGTTCCTGTCATGCGGAACTGTCTCCTATCAGACTGCAAGCAGGAGAAATTAGAAAGAATGAAACAGAGCAGAAGAAAAATGAAGGAGAATAAAAAGCTAAGAAATGTATGAAACAATCATGGGCTACTCAAAGTTCACAAAACCACGAGGACATTACAACAATACAGCATTTATGATGAGACTGCTTCATGTGCCTTCTCCTATTTTCTTTAATTTCCATAATGCTGAAGTAGTGACCAGTTCCTAAATAAGCAAAGTCAAGCTCAATCAGTGCTTGGGCAAAAGACTTCTTAAGCACTGTGCATGGATTACAGTAATGGGGTATATTTATTCTCATGAGACCTTGAGCTAGTATTAATGTGATTCATATTGCTTATTTCTGGTGTTTTGATTTTAGATGCATTTTTGAGGACTCACCATGGTCCACTGCATTTATTTGTATTTTTTCATTTTTTATTTCAGAACAGGGATAGTCCCGCTGTTCTGACAAAATTATGATTTGCAATTATATAGTTCTTGGCTTGATTTTTGTGGGCTGAACTGATTGACATTGGTATCCACTTTCTGTCCTGAGGAGTTGTGGATTATTGAGAACCTCTGTGTTCCCCTGCTGTTGTGGATGGTTATAAAGCATAGAAGAATTTAGTTCAGACACAGGTGAACTTAGGTTACTCAAATCTTTGCTACAAATCCTTGTAGAAGAGTACAGTGAATTTTAATGTGGCTTTTTCCTTCCATTATGTCTGTATGGTTTACAACATTTAATTTTCAAGTAGCTCCTCCCATTGCAGTGCAGATTATTGAAATTAAGTATAATAGAGAAGTGGGATATGAAAAATTAGAAGGGGAAAGTTGCTTATAATCAAACAAAAATCTGATCTTCCAACAATTTACGCTTTCTCTTCTAGCTTGTGCAAGCGCTGTTTTTAATATGAGAGATTGGCCTCAGCGTTGTGAACTGGCCTTGGTTCTGAATTTGAAAACGTGGATGGATTTGACTTGGGCTTACTCAAGTTAAAAGACTTTGTGAGGAAAAATGGGATAATGAGCTAATTTAAATATTACTTCCCTGCATAACACAGCTGCAGATGAAAATGTATGAATGCATTAGCCTGGTAGAGGTGATAACAAGGAGTGATGTAGGGAGAAGGAATGACATGTATAATAACGAGAGTTAGAATAGTTGCTTATAACTGGTTAAGGATCATTCTAACTGCAAAAGAAAAACCTCATGTAAAACTAATCTTTTGCAGGTCAAATCCCTCTGAAGAAAAGATTGTAACTACAACTGTGAATACTGTGTTCATAATAAAAGTAATTTACCTAAAGCACAGGAAAATTATCAGAAGCGCACATATATGACACATGGTCTCCCTTTTTCTCCTAGTGTACTTTGCTTGTGACTGAGCGGTGTTCTCCAAAACAGGTACATTCTTTATCTTTGTGTTTATACTGTACCTAGGGTACTATTAGCACTACTCAACAGAGTGTGTGTTCTTACTAGCATGTGAAAGCACACCATTCACGCTTCCAGTATCTTATGAACTAGGAAATAGATTCCATATATTTTTGTCACCAGCTGAAAAATCTGTCAAGAATGTATTTCCACAATGCTGTAGTTTGCCACCTCCTTCGCAAGCAGATTATTGTGTAACTGCAAACAGGAGAAACTAAAAAGAATGAAATGGAGCAGAAGAAAAATGAAGTGGAATAAAAAGCTAAGAAATGTATGAAACAATCATGGGCTACTCAACGTTCACAAAGCCATGAGAACATTTCAACAATACAGCTTTTATGATGAGACGGCTCCATGTGTCTTCTCTTATTTTCTTTCATATTTTCTTCTATTACAGGAACCTTTAGTAAAGAATTGATATAGTAAATTAAATACACACAAAACCAGCTTTGTCATTCATCTTGGCCTGGCTACTTTGATTGAAACAAATGGATGTAGATGGGATGTGGGGGAATAAGAATCACATTAAGGTTAAGTACACAGACATGCTGTGGAATATCTGTACTGTGTACCGAGCATTTATTAGAGGCTTCCTTCACCTTTGGTTTTATCAGTTAAAGTTTTACAATATAGGTGATTTTAGTCTAGAGTTTTGGAGGAAATCTGGCTCTGGTCTGGTTATAGTTGCAAAACAGCTTTGCCAAGCAACAGAAATGTATGTGCAGAATTGTGTGTGAAACATGTAAATAATTGTTTTACTTCAGGTGTCATTACAGCAACTGAAAATTTTGGTTGTTGCAGAACACTGGTGTACAAAACCTGACATACTTGTGGATGTTTCTGAGGTGAGTTTTTTTCCATAGCTATGAAAGTGAAGACTGAGGTTTTAATTTAGCTTCCTATTGGTAAGAGAAGACCAAGTGCATTATTTACTGAAGAGGAGAGATACCAGCAGAAGGGCAAGCAATGTATCACTGTTATAGTTTTGAAAATAGACATCCTCTGATTTCACATATTGTGTAGTTTTCTTTGTTAAGGCACGTTACACTTACTCTTAGAATGTGTTTGCCTATTTGCATTTGCAAATAATGCTTTTTCGGTGTGAATGTAACATTTTTTTTGTAGGACAACTATGATGTTGAGATAAGAGCCTTCTGAGGAGGAGACTTCTGTGTGCTGCTGCAGAAAATTTTACTGATTCATTTACTCTTTTGTTGTTTTCAGTATAAATTATCTTGCTTTGAATGTGTATATCTTCTTATTCAGTTGTAGAGATTTCAAGAAAAGGTAAAAATTATTCCCGTCAAATATTGATCTAGGTTTTACAATCTTTAAATAAACTATGTTAATGGAAGAGGATAAGTCATACTAGATGTCTTTACACAGAAGATAAGTAGTATAATGACTTAAATATGGAAATTATGTGATATTATGTCTCTGAAATGATTTTTGTTCCGTTGGAGAGAGGTTAATCAGATTTTCTGGCCAGAGAATTTAGGAACTTTCATAAATGTTAGCTCTCTCTGGTGACACACAGGACCTCTCACTAAATTATACTCTGGGTTCTTCTGTTACAGGAGTCTTTGGTAAAGAATTGATACAGTAAATTAAATATACACAAAACCATCATTGTTCATCTTGGCATGGCTACTTTGATTTTACACAAATGGATGTGGAAGCATGAATAAGCTTTGTAGAACTGTAAATGATGGCCTGGGATGCAAATTCTGAAAAACTTAACCATGTAACAGAGTAGAAGTATGTAAAACTAAAAAAAAAAGCAAAACCACCTTTTTGAGCTATTAAGTTTGAAATATATTTTTTGTCATATCTGTCTTTTAGATTTTCTGTACCTCAGTGAAAATTAAGAGAACAACTCTGAGGTAAAAATCTTACAGGGAGAAATGTATTAAAACTTACAGAACCTTTTTAAGTGAAGCATTAAGGAAAGTTCAAATAATATGCAGAGTCCTCCAACAGTCGTAGGATTATGTTCAGAACAGGCCAATAACATTTAAATCATTTTACAAATGTGAAAACTAAGGAACTATGACAAGCTAAAAGCATTGCTTTTGTGATCCTACGGAAATGAAGATATTCTGTAAAAAATAAAATCAGGGACACGAAAAGATATTACTGTGCAAGAATTGAGACAATATTGTTATCCACAGATGGCATTTTATTCGGGGAGCATCTCTTTTTATTATTATTTTTTTATAAAATAAACCCCTAATTTCAGATGGGAGACTGGGCTATGCTTTGGCTATATTGAAGGAAGAAAACAAACAAAGCAAAACAAGCAAGCAGCAAAAAAACCCAAAAGTAAATAGGTTCAATTAAAAAAAAAAAATCTATCTTTAGTTCAAGTATCTTCTAGTCTTATTACATACCCAAAGAGAAGAAATGCTGCAATCTGGTGAGGCTGCCTTTGGTATAAATGTTTCGGATTTTTTTTTGCATCATTGTTAATAGCCAACCTCAGCCTTGGTTACTGAACAACACTGACTTGCTTATCTTCTGTTACTTCAGGTAAAATGGCAGAGAACACTGTCATGATATATGTTGAAAAATACGGCATTTTTGTCTAGGTATGATATTGATGATCAGACTGTAACTATGGCTTCTACTGCAGGTGTTCCAGCTGTCTTCCCTCCTGCCTCATTATTCAAAAGTTACCACTAAGGAAAAATGTCACTTGGAGGCTGCCTGATAATACTTAAAGGATGATTAAGTCTTGCCTGGTCACTGAGATAATGATCTCTGCCAGACAAATACTACCTCTCACAGTCAGTTAGAAATACTTATATTAGTTCCAATTGCTTGTTCATGCTTCCTCCAGCAAACAGGCCCCTTTAAACATCTGCTGAAAGTATTTCTTTCAAGGATGAATACAAGCATGAAGTCATGATGCAGTCCTGAAAAGCCTTAGAGATGCTAATCAGTACACTACCAAAATAAGGAAGAGGTTGATCCTCTGCTGTTTATCCCCTGCCCCATCTTCTCCATCTGAGCCAATGTTTTGGCCCTAGAAAGCTACATCAGAATGGATTCTACCATGGAGGTCTCAATTTGGGGAGTGTGTGTTTCATAAGGAGACCTGGGATCTTAGCAGGTACATATACATTTGCAACTCCTTGAGCTGAAGGAGTGCTTTTCAGGTATGGATTTACCTCATGTCTGCAGTTGGAGTCTTGATGTACTTACCCAGGCATATCACTGCTGTTCTCAGTGTAGTTTCTCTTCTGGTGGAAGCAAGCTTGAACTCACACTTGAGGGTATTGCCTAGAGAAACTCACTTGCAATCTGGACACAAGGTACTGAAGCATTTAACTCTGCACATGTTCAGCAGATGCCTAAGGTTGATAAATTAATTTAACTTTGTCACTGGTAAACATACCATGTGGGCTTGCAGGCCTGTAACCACACAGTGTGTGAAAATCAAACCTCCGTGTGTTTGATTTCCCTCTTTTTACTACACCAGTGGGAATGCAAATATCCCTGAAGTACTTAAGGTCAGTGTGATCTGAAGGACTAGAATGCAGAACAAATTGCTGTGGCTCCCTTGTATTTTGTTAACTTGCCAAACTCTGTTCTTAGCTCTGGTTTTCCTATTTCAAGAAAAAAGTGGGAGGCTTTGAAGAGAACCTGAGTGAATGATCAGTAAGCTTACCAATATAGACAGTATACCTTAGAGTAACAGACTAGATGACAGGGAAATTTCAGTAGTGATTTGGTCACAGTATGTACAGGCTGTTCTGGATGGTTAAGAGAAAATGGTTAAGAGAAATAGAAATGGTTAAGAGAAGTCTCTTCGGTGTCATACACAGAGACAAGTGTAATAAGATCCAGTGTATGGAAGCTGAAATGAGACAAATTCAGAGAATACATTTATCTAAGAAGTTAATTAGCCGTTTTGGTACAGCTCACATAGGTTTTCAATGGCTTCTTTGTCACTGGAAATTTAAAAATCAAGATCAAAGCACAGCAACTAGATTTGACACCAGGATAAATTCAGAGAAAGGTTAAATGTTAGGTGGAAGACAAGAATACATGATAACATTGTTCCCTTCTGGCTTTTGAATCTATTGATCTTAAAAAAGATGTCCAGTACAAGTGTAATATGCTTGTACTTGTCTAGTGAGCTCTGTTTATGGCTGGCTGGGGTGGAGATAATGTCTTTAAAAATCTATAAATGTGGCTAGTAGTACCTTTCTGTAGACTGGAAATGAATAGATCCAGAGCCCAGTATAAAGCTGGCTGGAGTCATTCCTAAGACACTGTTCTTTGGCTGAATGCCCAACTGTAGTTCTCAATGGAGTGCAAATACTTCTGTAGTGAGGAGAGGACGGGGTCAGTGTCAGACCACCAGCATCAAGGCATGTCTCTAGCAGCAAGTTGTGGGTAGACTACAGGCCAGGCTCTGTTCCTGTACCTCCTATTGTAGCTGTCTAATCAAAACAAAAACAATATATAACATTTCTTTCAGGCCTGAACAGGATGACAAGCACAGTGGTGTGATGCTTTGATGATAGCTAGACCTCCCGGTTTCAAAACAAGTTTAGAGTAGGTAAACTGCTAGCTGGAGCAAGCTGAAATAACAATTCAGCATGTATGCACTGCAGTGACACACAGTGCTCTAGTCAGCAAAGGTTATAACAACTTCAAATATAAATTATTTTTTTCAGCAGTGTTCTACAGTGATCCTGCAACAACACTTGAATTATGATGAATGAACTCATGCTCCTGAGCAGTCTAAGCTGGAAAAGCTGGCATTAGTAGTCACTAATCTTGTTAGGCTGGGAAGGAAAGCAATTTGTGCAGATAAAATTTTGCTCTTTGACCCAAGAAAGATCAGCTGGGAGGAGGATTACTAGAGGAAGGTGACCTTGAAATCAATAGGACATTGAAGTGACAGTGTCTTCGGCATCATATGACAAGAAATAGCCCTTATGAACTAACTGCTCATTTCCATTAACCCGAGTCTGAAGCCTGGTGTTGAGATCCAGAGTCTGTCAGAATATGAATTAGAGGAATCCAGAGGTCATGTTAGAAAATGAAAATTTAGGATTTTTCAACAGAGAGAGGTTCAGATTGGCAGCTTAGCTGGTAAGTAAAATTGGGGACTGAACGTATATAGAAAATGAAGTATTTTCTCATTAACTTGGTTAGTGCAAAGTCATTCTGAGAAATAATTAATAACATATCAGTCTTGTTGGCACTGGATTAACCAAAGGTTTCATTATTTTTAAAGTGAGAGAATTGTCAAAATATGAGTTTAATAAAAATAGGATTTATTTTACCAAAATTGTAAACAATTATGTAAATAAGTTTACAAGGGACTAGGCAATTAAAATATGTCCATGGATAAGTAGACTATACTGTAAATACAGTTTGTCTAACTTCAAGAGAATAAAACGTTATTGTTTATTCCTTGCAGAACTGCGAATTGAGTACTTCAGAGCAGGATAGTTAAACCAGAAGGAAAATATGTCTTCAATTTGATAAGAAGGTAGGTTGGTTTATTATGGCTCAAATACCAGTTTTCAATAAAAATTCCCTTTTTTTTTGTTTGCAATTTCTAATGAGCACCATTAATCTGAGACACACTTCTGAAGCCACATACAATGTAGTATCCTCTAAGAGACAGGGTTTTTTTCCGCACTATTAAGAAGTAGGTCTTAAAGACAGAACATTTGCTATCTCTTCCTGCCTCTACCATGTGACATGTAATTATAATCAAGTCTAATGTGATTTGTAATTGTGATCTAATGTGACATGTGATCGTAATCAATCTAATGCTTTTGTACCTCGGTTTTGCCATGCATGAAAGACAACATATAGCTTCATTCGCACTGCATGCAGCATCTTTTGGAACTATTCTAGTCCCTATTGATGTTTGTTACTATTACAGCTAATCTCTGTTGAGAACTAGCAGCGAACTAAATTCATAGTCCTGTATGAAATGTACCAATTACAAAATGTGCTGTAAAAGCATTTCATATCATATCAATTATCAAACTGTAAAAGCACATTGCAATTCAAAAACACTCAATGAGTTCTGAGGTCACCTTTATTTCTTGTTTTATTTTTAATGAAATAGAAGGGGGAGAGGGGTGTCAGTACATAAAAAGTCTGGCATTAAAAGGGTAACCTTTTTCAACTGGAGTTGAATATGCTTCTTGAACATATGGATGTTTTCATTTCAAAAATATGGTAGTGTCTGTGAATAAGCAGTGAAAATTTCATATACTCTCTGTTCAGGGTGACTGCCACTGTGCTATTTCAGCATCCCCAGAGCAGCATTCTGTCAACAGAAGGCAAATTTTTTCTCCAAGACAGATAGAATCCCAAATGTTTTCTGTGTTGTGCTGTGATCAAAGTGTAAATTGTCTTCCAGAGCCCATAGAAAAGATCAGCCTTCCCTTAGCCTTTATTCCTTTGCATATTCCCTTTCCCCTTCATTTTTTGTGGTAACAGGATAACAGGTCCATAGAAAGACAACAGAGATATGTTTTGAAGGTAGAAAATGAAATGTAGCTCTTTCTTTTTTGATTATTGTAAGGCTAATTCTATATAAACAAATTTAGACCTTTTTAGACTGGTGAGGTCTCTCATTGTAGCGTAGAGGACAATAAGCAGAATCTAAACTAGCTGCCGTTACCAAAAATGGAGCAAACCAACATACTAGCATATGCAAGCAATCATTTGCTTATTTTGTTCAAAGACTGTGACTCAATTGCATTTTTGAAACATGGGACATACCACATATGTTGCCAGTCATCCCATATTCTCTGCTTTTGTGACTATGGGATTAAGAGCTAGCTATTTGTTTGTCCTGGGTTCAACAGTAGCAGTCATCTTTCTCCTTCTTAGTAGCTGGTGCAGTGCTGTGGTTTTGACTTTCAGCCTGGGAACAGCACTGATAACACCGATGTTTTCAGTTGCTGCCCAGTAATGTTTAGTCTGACCAAGGACTTTCTGAGTCTCATGCTCTGCCAGGGAGGAGGGGAAGCCAGGAGGAAGCAGAGACAGGACACTTGACCCAAACTGACCAAAGAGGTATTCCATACCACAGCACATCATGCCCAGTATAAAAACTGGGGGCAGTTACCCAGAAGGGCTAGATAGCTGCTGAGTAGGGCTGGGTATCGATCGGTGGGTGGTGAGCGGTTGTATTTTCTTCTCTTGTTACTTCCCTTATCATTATTATTATTGGTGGTAGCAGCAGTGGTTTGTGTTATACTTTAATTACTGGACTGTTCTTATCTCAGTCCATGGGAGTTACATTCTTTCAATTCTCCTCCCCATCCCACCAAGAGCTGGGGGGAGTAACAGTGGGGGGGTGTGTGAGAGAGAGACTGCGTGATTTTCTGAGTTACTGCTGGGCTTAAACCACAACATTGTTTTTGATTATATACTATGTCAGAAGCAAGGCCAATATGCAGATTATTTCTATGCAGACATGAATTTTGCTGTACTTTGTTTCTCAGTCTGATTTGCGAAGCACTGGACTCTAGAATCATATTGTCATCTGGAGAACTTACTTAATTTTGAATTTAACCTGTTGTGTCATAAAAGGAGTTTTTACCTGGGCCCTCAGGACCTTCATCTGTGCTGCTTTGCTCACCAGCCAGAAATGGCAATGCCTTGACTTCTTGCTGCCTGAGCGTGACTTTTCAGGGGTGACGGTTATGAAATGCATAGTTCTATTAATAATTGAGTAAATCTGATATAGAGGGTGCTGAGATAAATTATATATGGACTTTACAGTCCAGTTATTTATGGACGTTGCAGTTATGATCAAGTGTGCAAAAATGGTGCTTGGAATGTGAACTCAGAGCCTGGTATGCCTTGGATTAATCTTTGAATCAGTTTGGAAGTATGCACAGGGTTTTTCCTTAGGCATCACTGTAGATACGTATATGAAGAAAAATTTGCTCTGTTTGCCCTATTTGTGCTGAATTAATTATGATAATATGCCAGTGCTTTAATCTAAAAGAACGATAAATAAATAATTTTAAACTTCTGTAGCCATGCAAACAATATTTTCACAGGCAGAATTTCTAGTTTATCTGTCTGTTATGCTACCACCTGCCAACCAGATAGCATGTTTTGCAAATACAATCCAGTCTGACATTTTTGGTCAGAGTCAACAAATTAAATTATTCACTGCTCTCTTTATGTATTGTTACAATGTTGGAGTGTTTCTTGTTGAGAGTGAACATGTGAGCAATCCAGCCTCTGACTTAGCCTCACTCGAGTAGTGAGCTGAGGGCTTCATAGGCTACTGAAAGGGTTAACAAAGGATGCCTACGTGCGGACATGAAGAGGACATTGCCTTGGGGAGGCACTGAGCAGGCTTACCACAAAGGCACTGAGCACCCGCAATCAGGCACTGAGCACCTGCATTCAGGTTACCACAAAGGCACTGAGCAGGATGTCAGCGCCGGATCAGGTTACCACGGAGTGGGCCTTGCTTGCAAGGCAGGAGCCTGTTGCTATGGTCGTTTCATAAGTTAACCAATCAGATGTTATCGACTGTTCCAGTACTTTGTAACTTTTCTATAAAAGGTGGTGCTTGCGTTTAATAAATTGTCAACGTTTGATCACATTGGTCCTTGCTGCGTTGTCCATGTTCTCCCGCCGCAAGTGGCGCCCGAACAGGGACCCTCTTGTCGTTGCTTTCCGGAGCTTTGAAGACGGCTGGAATAGGAGGGGAGCGGGAAAGCCAACAGGAGATCCTTGCTGCCCCGGCAAGAAGAAGAAGCAGCAAGAAGTGAATCCTTGCTGCCCCAGCAAGAAGTGGAGCCTTGCTGAGACGAAAGAGGCTGGAAGCGTGCTTTGATGGAATCTCACCCTGATCAGGTGAGTGGTCGGAGAGGAGATGGGGTCTACACTCTCAAAGGAAGAAGAGGCAGTAGTTAAGCTCCTCAAACATATCCTCTCTAAGAGAGGGATTAAATATGAAGAGGGCACCCTGAGGGGGTTGTTAAAATGGAGCAAAGATAAAGAATTATTAGATGGTGTAGGCACTGCTCTTGAACTCTATACTTGGGAGGCCAAAGGGGTGCAGCTATGGGACGCTGTTAGCGATGGCGGCAAGGCTGGAGAGGAAGCACAGAAGTGTTCCACATTATGGAGGCTTATTCATGAGACTTTATGGACAATGAAATCAGAGCGAGCTGCAGTAGCATCTGCCGCAAGTGCTCTTTCACCTCCTATACCCCAGCGAGAAAATGAGCCTTTAGCGCTGCCTGCTGTCGCTGCCGGGAATCCCTTTGAGCACCGTCTTGCTGCCCCGGGGCCTCGGAAATTAACCAAAACTGCAAAGAGTGCCTTTCACAACCCATCACAAGACAAAGGAAAGAATGAAAAGAGGAGTAAAGATGCTATCGGAGCTATCAGTAGTAACTCTGAAAAAGAACAGGCTATCCAGCAGGACGCAGATTGCTGCCAGCCAAGGGAACCTGTTTGTTTTTCCCTTTCATCGTCTGAATCCGCCCTTAAAACTTCTATTGCAACCACCCCTGGGAGAAAAACCCCTAGAGAGCCCAAGGAGGAGGATCGGACTAGGGTGTTGTTGCAGGAGGTGATTGAGAGGCTGGGTGCTTTTGGGCCAAGAGAGGGGTCTGGTCCAGGTTGTACTTTGTCTATGGAGGCAGGCGGCGGGGCGTGGGCTGGCTCCGGGGTGGGGCTTGCTGCTTGTGCGCGGACGCCGAGGCCCGAGATGGCGGCGCCAGGGCTGCAGCTGTGCGCGGCCCCCGCGCTGCTCCTGCTGCTCCTCCTGTGCCTGCCGCTGCTGCGTGCCCGCGCCGACGAGCACGAGCACACGTACCAAGATAAAGAGGAAGATATGGGAACTTTGCAACCTGGTCTGCCCTCACCTGTCATGTTGCCTGAAAACTGGGAAATTCTAATTATTGATTTAAAGGACTGTTTATTTACAATTGCATTGCATCCAGAGGATATGGAAAAGTTCGCTTTTTCTGTTCCCTCAATCAATAAGTCTGAGCTGGCAAAACGATGTCATTGGGTTGTGTTGCCACAAGGCATGAAAAACTCACCAACGATATGTCAACAGTTTGTTGCTTGGGCCTTGAAACCTTTTCGGCAAAAGTTTCCACAGTTGATTATTTATCATTATATGGATGATATATTAATTTGTGGAGAAACAGTAGAAAAGCATAAGATTTTGACCATCTTAAAATCTGATTTAGAATCAAGAGGTCTGAGAATTGCCCCTGAAAAATCCAAGATTCTACACCATGGAAATATCTGGGTTGGGTTATTACCCACAGTGCAATTCAACCTCAGAAGATAAAAATTACCTCCACAGTTAGAACACTTAATGATGTGCAAAAACTGGGCGGGGATATTCAATGGGTCAGAAATATTTCTGGCATTACTAATGATGATTTGAAACCTTTGATACAATTGTTAGGAACCTCTACAAAAGCTGATCAGTCCCGGTCTTTAGGCCCTGAACAACAAAAGGCGCTTGACATTATCAGTGAAAAAATTTGTCATAATCATGTTCAGCGAATTGTGTTATCACTTCCCATAATTCTAATGATTATCAATATTGACAATCAGCTCACATATCCTTTTGCGCTTATTATGCAATGGGATAGTAGCGTTGCCTGTAGCCTTAGAATATTAGAATGGATATTTACTCCTGTCACACCAAAGAAAACCATCACCATAAAACCGGAAATTTTGTCTCAGTTAATTATGAAAGGACGTAGTCGAGCGTTGGAAATATCTGGAAAAAGTCCTCAAAAAATTGTTATTCCCGTTGTTCAAGAATATTTAGAGTGGTTGTTACACAGTTCTCTGTCCCTACAAAGTGCTTTAGCAGACTTTGAAGGTGAAATAAGCAATGTCTATCCTTCATATAAACTGTTGCCAATGTTGAGTAATCAGAAGTTTGAAACATTTCCAAAGCATTCAGAAACACCTGTGTCAGGTACTACTGTTTTTACAGACGCTGGCAAGCGTTCTAAATTAGCTGCTTGTGTTTGGCAAAACAACCAGCAGTGGGAGAGACATTTGATTAATGGTACTATTGATGACTCCTTGCAGACGTTGGAGTTGCGAGCGGTTATTTGGGCCTTTGAAAAATGGAATGATACACCACTTAACATTGTCTCTGATTCATTGTACGTTGTTGGAGTTGTACACAGAATTGAAGGATCACTTCTAAAAGAAGTCAAAAACAACTGGTTATATCAATTGTTACTAATGTTGTTGCGTTTATTGCAGAGTCGTGAATTTCCCTATTTTATTACCCATCTTCGCAGCCACCAATCAAATTATGGATTAGCCATAGGTAATAATAGGGCTGATATATTAGTTTCTCCTGCTTGGGCTGGACCGCCCATTAATAGTTTTGCACAAGCCCGCGAATCACATTCCTTTTGCATCAATCTGCAAAAATGCTTGCACGGCAGTTTGCCATTCCTCTAAGTGATGCGCAAGGCATTGTAAAATCTTGTCCATCCTGTCAAAAAATTGGATTTGGTCTAGGAATTGGAGTTAATCCTAGAGGCTTGCAACCACTGCAACTGTGGCAAATGGATGTTACCCATTTTCCAGAATTCGGTCGACTTAAATATGTTCATGTTTGTATTGATACCTTTTCTATGGCACTGTGGGCAACTGCTCAGACAGGTGAAACAGTTAAACATGTACAACGCCATCTTTATATGTCTTTTGCAGTGCTTGGAGTTCCACAAAGTATTAAAACAGATAATGGTCCTGCTTATACATCGCAACGATTTCTACAGCTTTGCACAACATGGGGAATTAAACATATCACAGGCATTGCTCATTCCCCTACTGGACAAGCTATAGTGGAACGGGCACACCAAGCCCTAAAATCTCTTCTTTTAAAACAAAAAGGGGGAGAGGTACTCCCACCTGCAGAGAGACTGGCCAAAGCATTGTATGTATTGAATTTTTTGCGATTAGCAGGGGATAGGAATGAACCGCCTATGGTCATTCATGGGCTAGCCATGCAGTCAGGAGTAACAGATAATAAAACTGAGAAAATCCTAGTTCAGTACAAAGATTTAAATACAGGACAATGGAAAGGTCCTGCAGAGGTTAAATTAGCAGGCAGAGGATATATGTGTTTACTTACAGATAATGGGATTTATTGGGTACCTGCCCGTTGGACTCGTCCGTGGAAGATGCCACCCACTGTGGATGCTGTAATGGATCATGACGAGTCTGACTAAGTTTGTTGGGTTAATCTAGTTAAATTTTGTTAATGTTATAACAAGTTTTGTGCATGGAATAAATCTGTGAGTAAATCTGTGGATCACTTGGGCAAATGAAACTGGCAATGATGCATTTTGCCTTACCATGCAGCCAGCCACAGATCCCTTTAAAACTTGTTTATTGGGAATTCTGCTCTTTGATGTTTTAGCTTTTCTGACATGCCTTGCTGCAAAATTGTGCAGCCATTGATTTTTGCTGCTAGCACAGGGTCATGGTTGTACTGACTTTGAAGGAATGTGTTGTATGAATCTAAATTTTTTGTTATTGTGATTGTCATGTTGATTATGTGTAGAATTATATTTAGTTGTGTTAAAAGGTCATTATCTAAAGCTATGCAACACGTTTGTATTGCTCAAAAACAAAAAGAGGGAATTGTTGGAGTGTTTCTTGTTGAGAGTGACAAGGGGTAATGGGTTTAAACTTAAACAAGGGAAGTTTAGATTGGATGTGAGGAAGAAATTCTTTACTGTGAGGGTGGTGAGGCCCTGGAATGGGTTGCCCAGGGAGGTTGTGGATGCTTCATCCCTGGCAGTGTTCAAGGTGGGGTTGGACATAGCCTTGGATGGCATGGTTTAGTGGGAGGTGTCCCTGCCCATGGCAGGGGGGTTGGAACTCGATGATCTTGAGGTCCTTTCCAACCCTTACTATTCTATGATTCTATGTGAGTAATCCAGCCTCTGACTTAGCCTCACTCCAGTAGTGAGCTGAGGGTTTCATAGGCTACTGAAAGGGTTAACAAAGGATGCCTATGTGCCGACATGAAGAGGAAGTTGCCCTGGGGAGGCACTTAGCAGGCTTAACACAAAGGCACTGAGCACCCGCAATCAGGCACTGAGCACCTGCATTCAGGTTACCACAAAGGCACTGAGCACCCGCATTCAGATTGCCACAAAGGCACTGAGCAGGATGTCCAAGCCGGATCAGGTTACCACAGAGCAGGCCTTGCTTGCAAGGCAGGAGCCTGTTGCTATGGTCGTTTCATAAGTTAACCAATCAGATGTTATCGACTGTTCCAGTACTTTGTAACTTTTCTGTAAAAGGTGGTGCTTGCGTTTAATAGATTGTCAACGTTTGATCACATTGGTCCTTGCTGCGTTGTCCATGTTCTCCCGCTGCATTACAAGATGACAGTACCTGTAGATATTTTGTGAAGATTTGTAAGGCTTCTCCTGAATGATTGTTTCATTTTGGAGAAAAGTCCTATTGAGTGCAACTGGAGATATTCCTTTAATTTCGATTTTAGAAGCCCAGGATTTCAGCCTCCAGTTATTACCAGAGGAATTCAGAGTAGGTAAATAAGAAACAATGAAAGAAAGTTTACTGTGTTTAAAAATCATTATATAGAGAAAAAAATATTTAACTGCTAAATCACTTTCTACATGCATGTTTAAATGTAAAAGACAGGGTTTAGCTCACATTGATGTAAATCTAAAAATTTTGATTTATGAAAGACCATAAATCAGACCTCACTGACACACTCCTGGCTATCTGTGTGGAAAACTCTTCTGAAGTGGCAAAGGCAAGTTACCTGGGAAAGCACATGTAATTTTGAAAGGTTACATATGCTTTAATATGTTACCTTTTATGAAGACTTCCTTGCTAATGATTCATTTGATCTGTAGATTTATTTCATTATGTACAAGAATTTTAGCAGCTAAGAAATATCAAAGGCATTGTTCCCAATCAGCTGATCTTTATTTGTTGCTACCACTCATTAATGCTTGTTAGCAGAGTAAGACTGTATGTGCTCCATGGATTAGGCAATTTAATATTTCACCTTTATTTCTTTCCTCTGTTTTGATCTTTCAAGTTATTTCATTTCCTGCAGCAAAATGTTTTCTTCCTTCACTAACACACAGTGAGTAGCTGAGATGGAGATACTGATGTGTAGACACCCCCAGTGCCAGCTCCTGCTGGGAAGGCAGGCATCAGCCAAGTGGGCAAGTGTCAGCTTTGGCTGCTCCCTAGCAGTCTGATGCCTGAAGTTGATGATGTGCTGTCTTCTGACTTCCTTCTTTTTTTTTTTTTCTAAGGGCTTTTTACCTTGGCATGTTAGTATATTACCCTTGAGTTTCTACTACCTGTTCAGAAATTTTGCTATTGCAGGATTTAGCAAAGATTTCATTCCCTGAACACATAAATTGTCTTGCTTTAAAGATCTTAAGTTCTTTTTTAAAAATACCATAGGCATACAGCAAGGTTTAACATTTTTTCATTTTTTATTTGTATCCTTTGCTGAATATGCAAAGAGACATTTTAAGGCTGACTGAAAGACAAGTTAAATTTACAGCTTTGAAACAAGTTTCTAAAAAAGGCTCTAAGCCTTTTACCACTGAAATGCTTGTTCAGACTCATTCTGCATGAGCAGTTAACAAAATTCACTGTGAGGTCAATATCCTTTGGTGGCTTCTATGAAATGAGTCTGGGTTTTGTGGCTAGTCCCTTGAGTAATTATTGTCCTACACAGCTGTGATGAACTACTTTCTTAATGGTGCCAATCAAGTCTTAGAATGAAAGTCATTGATTAATCATTTTGTAGACACTTTGTTTGCAGATGCCCTCAGTAAATGCATACTTGATATAATCTCTGTTCCTTTCTCTTGCACTTTTTAAAACAGTGAAAGAGTCACAGTTGAGTATTTGAAAAAAACATCTGTGTAAAATAGAAGAGCCATCGATGAGGCTTATAACCATTAAATCTGTAAGGGCCAGAGCACATACAGGTAAACATGTATATAAATAGAAGCAAAGAAAATTGTTAGTGATATATATTCTATGAATTAAATAGGTCAGTTTTCCAGTGTATGACATCCTGTGGGTTGAATAATACTTTGCCCTTTTCAATCCTTTTGGAAATACTTTGATGTACGTATTTTGACATACTATGCTGCAGTTTCAAGAGAAGTGTTAAGGTCATATTTGACACTCCACTGTGTATGTTCAAGGACCCCATTTATGATTCTGATTGACCATTTCAAACTGTGTTTCTGACAGCTTGGCACTAATGCAGGCTATGTGTCACAAACAGCTGAGGCAGCTCTGTGAAGCGACAACCATCTGGAGTTTTCTGCCTTTTTTCAAAGTGGCAGCCTTGTTGTCCTCCTTTGAGTATTTCATTCAGTTCTCCTTCTCTATTGTCAATTAAGATGAATAACAATAGCAGCATTTTGCTTTCAACCCTCCTCGCCATAATTTCTCTGGATAATGATCATACATTGCTGTGTTCATGGGAGATTTTGATGCCAACTAGGCAGAGAACACTCAAGAGCAAAGCCGTTGTTCTTTCTGCAATAAACCAGCAGAGACAGAACAAACAATTAGGCACAGTCATGTCAGAAGCAAAGCGGTGGCAGGCTTCTTGGGACATATTTTTGATCAACTTTTATAACAGAAAAATGTCATTAAGTCACAGAATTTTTGTGTCACACTTGCCTGGAGCTGGCAATAGCAGCACTATGAACCACAAACCTTAAATCTCACAGCTGAGACAATTCCATAGATGCCCCTAAAACACCAACCATCTGACATGATTTAGTGGGACATGGTTCTCTTGATGTTGCCTGTTATTTTGTTGTTCATTTGTATCATTGACTTCTCTTGTTCGGTATTTTATTACATGCTCACACACACATCTGCTATTGGGCAGAAGTCTCCACTAGGACCTGGTATGGTTTGGCAGCAGTAACAATCATTTAGTGCTCAGGCAAAAACCTAGGCATAAATTTTCAGTTTTGCCAAAGCTGGGGTTCAAAATTGAACCACAAACTGTTCTCTGAGAATTGAGAAGACAAAATTATTTAGAAGCTCATTTGAAGCATAAAGACAAAAGGTGCAAAAAGTGAACCTGCCATTTGTCAGTAATGCTAACACCCAAATTTGCTTTTCAATGCTTGGGATTGATGAGCTTCAGAACATTTGCATATGACTTCTGTGGGAGAGCCTCTTTTGTTTGTCTGAAAATTTTTAACTATTTGTCTTAAATAACCTTATGGAGATTTGTGAGTATCAATGTCTAGCAATCAAAATTTGCCACTGAAGAAATTTTCATTACTTTAAATGTCTCTTTGTAACAGATGATAGTTAATTTGCTTCCAGTCATGTAAATTGGCAGACATGAAGTACAGAATCATAGAATCATAGAATAGTTAGGGTTGGAAAGGACCTTAAGATCATCTAGTTCCAACCCCCCTGCCATGGGCAGGGACTCCTCCCACTAAATCATGCTATCCAAGGCTATGTCCAACCCCACCTTGAACGACGCCAGGGATGAAGCATTCACAACTTCCCTGGGCAACCCATTCCAGAGCCTCACCACCCTTAGAGTAAACAATTTCTTCCTCATATCCTATCTAAACTTCCCCTGTTTAAGTTTGAACCCATTACCCCTTTTCCTATCACTACAGCCGCTAATGAAGAGTCCCTCCCCAGCATCCTTATAGGCCCCCTTCAGGTATTGGAAGGCTGCTATGAGGTCTCCACGCAGCCTTCTCTTCTGCAGGCGATTCATATCATCTGCTTTCTGTTCCATTATTTCCTTTGTCTCTCCACCCCTTTTACTTCAGTTTTGCCCATCTGTTTTCCCTTCTTTTATCCTCACTTCCTAGTTTTTAGTGTGGAAGGGGGTGAAAAATAACATTAGTCTTTCGGGTTTAGGAATTTGTATTAGGATGATGTAGGCAAGAATAGCCAGACAATTCTGAAGGTAAGCATCTCTTTCTTTCCTCTTCTGTACTTCTCTCCCTTTTTCCCCCTTGTAAAAACAATGAGATATTAAAATAAGAACATTTGCACAATTCTTGATGTGTGTGTGCAAAAAATGGCTTTTCTTTCTGTATCCTTTCAAATGAGATTATGTCTGCATTGTCTGCAGGTAACTGTTTTCTGTGTTGAGCTGTTGGTGTTATCAAGGACCTTATGAAGAACCTAAAGTCGGGAAGGTATTCAATTTTCAGTGCATAGGAAAGCATTTTTTTATCTTTGGCTCTGCTTCTCCTATTTCTGTTATTCAGACAGCCATGATAGCATAGCCATAGGTCTTGATTTGTGAATAATATTGGAAAGTGTTAGGGAATTTCAAGTAGTGACAGCTCTGTGGGTTGGCTGTGCATGAACCTCAACCTCACGTAAGGCTGGCTTCCCTGGTAGGACCTGAACTGAGACCTTAAGTTCAAAAGGAGTAACCTTTGCTGACAGCATGAAAGAAATGATAGTTACACATTCACTTTTGTGCCTGTATCCTAGTACAGAGTCAGACTCTTTGCTAATGTCTGGCAGGTTTTTGTGTGGTGATAGACCTGAAGAGTTAGCTTGAAGCCATTTTGCAGAAAATAAAGGTTAAGCAATGCTTCTGAAGAAAAATCAGTAGTCACACTTGAGCAGATAACCTTCTGGCTTCTGACATCCCAGTGGAGGTGCGATATCTGGGTACCCTACTGAAAGCGGGGAAGCGTGCTAAGAACTGAGGCTTTTCTCTCTTCTGCTGTCAAGTCTTTGCAGTCTTCAGAGGAAAATGCAGTCTAAGAGGAGGCTGCTATAGTGAGATTTTCCTTTATGTCACAACTTGAATCTGCTTGTTTTGGTTATGAAGTCTTTTTTAAAGTCCCAACTCCTCATTCAGTTGAGTTGCCTCTCAGCTGTTTCAGGGTTTGAGTTGCCAAGTGTCCCTCAGTCAGCTGCTAGTGTTTCCTGCAAAAAATGTATAAAAATGTTATTTTCTGATGTTTGTGTTACATTATCTACAGACATTTTTATTTGAAAAACAGTTTAAAAGTGTGTTCTTTCTAGATATATATCTGAATCGTGGCTGCAAATTAAGACTGTAGTCAAAGCAGTACCATAGCCAGGTTTGCACAATGCAGAGTAACTGGAACACAGCTCTCAGCTTTCAGACCCCATCTAATGTATCTTCATGGCACTGTATGCTCACAGGCTTTTGCTCAGTTACAGCCTGGGAGATCTCTCACAGAGACTTTCACAGGCACTAGTATGCCCGTAATTACTTGTAGAGCTTTTGCAATACTTTTAAGCTTTCTGGACAAAAGGATGGGTTTCAGTTTTGAAGTTGATAGTAGAGCTTCACCTAAATGAGGATGGGCTCCCTAGCTGGAAAACAGAGAGTGTGATCAGAGGCAGGGCCAGGCAGGGCAGAATGAAGCTAATATCTCTGCACTGGGTATCTCTACTTTAGAAAGGCATATCTTGAGTTTCATCAGAAATCAGTGGACCAAGGTGCCTGTCTTTTAAACATGTGACTCAGAGTTCTAAATTACTCATGTGCTTTTGAAAATGTTTAACATTTGCTAATCAATTGCAGTTTATGGCTGTGCTTGTTGCCATGGATAATTTATCAGTGGTAGGAGCATACTGGGTGAATTTTCCTTTATATATACTTTTTGAAACTTATTTTTGCTTGAACAGATTTGTGGAAAAAGATACTTAATTTCAGATCACCCAGCAAGCAAGAAGTTCTGCTCACATTAGAAATTCAGACTGAACCACAGTGCCCAACAGTTTCTTTCTCCATGAAGTGACACAGGCTGCTGTGATGCAAAAACACCTGAACAAACAGTTTGACTCCCAGTCTGTCTCCCTTGGCTGTGACATGCTTTATGAATACTGCTCAATTAAAAAGGCTTAAGGAAATTCAGAGAGCTGGTGGGTGAGGCTGGTTAAACCTGGAATACCGCTGTACTACAGTTACTAACGGTATTTCTGGTACTTATCTAGCTATATAGTCCCACAACATCAAGTCTGCACAAACAGCTTCAAGTGCAAAAAACAATCACACTTTCCTTCTAAATTCTTTAGAATAAGAATGAAACTAACACTGAAGGAAAAAACAAACCCAACAGAAAAAAACCCATCACCAAACCACCACATTTATTGAGGAAGTAATAGAAAAGTAAATGGAAAAATGAGTGCAGTATGCAGGTCTCTTGAGATGTGCTTGCAGACAGTTTTTGCTGGGAAGGTTAAAATAGCAAGATAAAAGCTATCTAGACCTCTGCAGCACCCAAAGAGTGGAGAAGTGTGGATTTTGCTATTAGCAGCTATCTCTGCTCTAGAAACTTTGCAATTTTCAAGTATAATGCTTCATCCCTGGCGGCGTTCAAGGTGGGGTTGGACATAGCCTTGGATGGCATGGTTTAGTGGGAGGTGTCCCTGCCCATGGCAGGGGGGTTGGAATTCGATGATTTTGAGGTCTTTTCCAACCCTAACTATTCTATGATTCTATGATTCTATAATATGAGCAGCTATCTAATTGAGACTATACTAGGGAATAGTCCCATAGACTATACTATGGGAAAGCAGCCCATTAGAGTCTTTGAAAGGCACTGGTAGAATGACTGTGCTGCTGCTTTCAGTTTGAATCTGGCTTGTCATTCCTGCTGGAAGTGTGTTAGTTTCTCCAGTTACCCATGGATGACTGACATTATGGGCACATTGGACCTTATTAAACAAGTGTTTAATCCACAGGTTTTGTATACAGGATGCTGTAACAACTCCAATGAGGCCCTTTGGGTGTATCCTGGCAGCGCCGGCTTGGGGAGCCATTAGGCTGTTGAATATTAAAGTGATACCCTGTAATGGTTCCTTTGGTGCAGTTTGTGTGTGTTATGTTAATGTGTACTTAGGGATTCTTTAATTGACTGATGCAGGAGAATTGTTACTTTGCACGCTAAATATCTAGATGCAGTTGTTGGTTATGCAACCAGTCTGCGCACAATGTCATTATTTATAGAGAGGTAAGACATTCAACCTGTTTTTTTTCCAGTGTTCTGACACCAATTCTATTGAGTTTAGGTTATGTGTGTTATATCGCAAGCTGAATAATGGGTCACTGTCTGGGTTTATTACTTGAAGACTTGTGACTGTTTACATACTCTGTGGCCTGTAGCTCAGCTGTACCTCCAGGTATGCTTTGACATTATAATTGAATTTATGCGAGAGCTTTTTGCTTTCAAAAGGGGGCTATGCCTGCTTCCACATATCTTGTCTCCTATGGTTTCCTGCCACCTCTCTGTCTGACTTCTTACTGACACCTACTGCAGTGTTTGCCTGACGCCTTGAGACAGAGTGCCACTCTGCACTACTGATAGGACTCCTTGGGTCTATCAATTTTTCTGTTCTTTGGCTTAACTTTCTTTTCTTCTTTTTTGCTAGAAACAACACCAAACAAATTTGTGATTTCCCTGGTGATCATATTTCCCTAGCTAGCAAGCATCTCACATCCCTGATCCTTTTGCTACTTTTCCTGATTCAGCCCAATTTCTTTCTGCCCTTCTCTGACTTTGGTCTTCCTTAATTCCTCTCTATTAGTTTTCTGGCTGCTTTTCTGAGACCTCAGGGGAAGACACCATCTCTTCTCCTGTGTCACAGTACTGTCTGCTTTCTTGAAGAGTGTTGAAGTCCCTCCCCTGATAATATAGACCCCTGAAGTGTCTGATTATGATTATGTATTTGTCCTGACTTACTCTCCATTTCATTCATTTCCCACACTGACGGCTCTCCTCCCAGCCCTTGACAAAACAGGCTGCTCAGCTGTATGAGGATGGAAAAGATTGTTTCCTTTTCACACCTTTTGTAATAAGAAAAGAGGAAAAATATGCTGTGTCTTTACAACAAAACATGAAAATAAAACACATTTTATCCCAGTTTTCCTTTTTTTCTCTCCCCCCCCATTTCCCTTTTTAAATAAGCAAATTGAAAAAAAAAAAAAAGACAGGTATAAAAAAAATAGAGAGGGGAAAAATAATCAAAAATATTTCACCAGACTTTTAAACCTCGCCCTTCTTGAAAGCTTTTCAATGAAAATATTTTGAAACAATGTTTATTACTGTTTGTAATAACCGAGCAGCTTTCCTCCTTTCTTTCTTATTTCTTCATACATACATACGTGTCATCCTCTTTGTTCTCCAGGTCCGGCTGCTCTGCTTGATCCTCGCCTCCCATGGCATTAGGTGGTGGCTGCTGGAGCTATGAGGATATCTGTGGCAGATCGAGCTCTCAGTCCTCTGACCGCAGAAAGAAAAGGATCTGACATTTTTATTCTTAAAAAGCTGGACTTCTAGTGTCATTCCTGATCTTCTGTTTAGTCTCTTAGCTGTCTTGCCTAGTCACAGACACATTCAGGGAAATTTCGGCAGATTTCAGTAAGTTTCTGCTACTGTTGTTGGGGTTTTTTATTTCAGCCCCAGTGGTAAGACTTTTCCCAATATATTCTTGATCATCCTTGTGATACTCCTTTACCTCATCCACAACTACTCATGGTGAAAACTTCACTTTTCAGACCTTTGGCTTCCTGGCTGACATATGATAAGTGTACCACAAACCTGAGTCTGCTCTGGGTTTAAATATTATTTTACATGTCTCAAGAAAAGTTGAAATGTCAGAACTTCTCCCAGAAGTGAAATTTCAGTTTTAGTTGTGCTATAGTTCAAGTCTTTTGGCTCCTAGTCTAATGATCTGGCTGTGAGTATATTCTGTAAAATGCCCAGTCAGCTTCAAGATAAGTCCATCATAGATGTTGCCTCTTGAGCTAATCCCCTGGATAGTGAGATTCAAGAGACCTTCACTTTAATTTGATTTGTGATCAAATATTTTCTTCCCTCTGCCCTTCTGCCTTGATATATTCTTACTCCAACTTCTTATTTTCATATGGGATTCAAGGGGAAATCCTAATGAAATCAGGCCAGAGATCATAGGTAAGTAAGTAAAACCACTTAGTATTTATTATCAGAGAAGTTTCCTGGTGAGAAATGCAGCATATGTTTAAAATAATTTTTAGTTTTCATTATTCAGGCTGCTCACTGCTTTTTGAGCTTTTGCTTTATGCGTTTAAAAAAAATCCTGCTTTACTCATCTGTGTGTAAGACTTCAGAAGCAAATAAACCTCATCAGCTGGTGGTAAGAAGGAAAGATTGTGCAATGAGTGGAACATAGTCTCACTTTCAGAGCAAGTAAATGGATTTAATTTCTGTATGTTCAGTTCAGGTATTTGTTGTTTGTGAAAATTAGAAGCTGACAAGCTGCTAGAGAGTAAAGATTGGGGAGTTGGGGGGAAGTGAGGCTTAGGGCAGTGTTAGCCTTCTTTCTTGGGGTTAGGAAATGCGAATTAGTTCATGTGTAGGAAGAGCATAAGAGTAGGGAACAGCCTGTGTAGGAGTTGTAAATCATGCTGCTTTTCCACATGTCTCTAATCACTGTTACCTTGGGATTATGGCTACTTGGAGAATGCTTACTGCAAACATTAGAAGGCAAGTATCAGTATCACTTCCAAACCAGTGAACAGTAAAAAGACTGTAATATTCTCTCATTGAAAACACACTCCTCTTCCAAAACCAGGATCCTTTACCTTTTTGAAAACAAGTGAAATTTGAAGTGTGAACTTTAGCTGATGAGAATATTGGTCTGTATTTGATGGTATAAATAAAGGACTGGAAGTTCCTGTATGGATGGCTGGCAGGAATACATGCATAGCAGAAGAAATGTAGAAACACTGCTGAGAAGATATGTACCAGTCAGGTAATCCGAATAGTTTAGAAAGGAAAAGATTTGTTGTGATTATGTCTATTAGAGTGCTGACTCCTTCATGGTCTATTGGGACATGCACACAAAAACCCAAAGACAAAGAGTTTTGGTGCACATAAGTTCTTTTACACTATTGAAAATATATCCTGAGTTGTTTACAGAATTTAAATAAGGTTTATGGTTAGTTTCAAGCACAGAGAAGTGTAAGTGAAATAATGAATACACCTTTAGTTTAATCCAATTATGAGTTTGTTATCCACTTTAAAATTTGTTCGAGTTGCTGACAAAAGCTAAAATATGCCATTCGCAAAAATCTGCGCTTTAATTTCACAGCAGATCTTTTCTAAGGATTTTGGTGTATTTTTCCCCTGAAGTTCACTATGTAGCAGCTTCTGATGTCAATTGCTGAGGGAACCTTACCTAAAATTTGTTACCTAGAAGCCAATTTATAGAAAAAGCGCAGAGTGCAAAAGGACTCCCGAGTCCTAAAGACTGAAGCTAATGATTTATACATGCTTAGAGTTGGTTAATGCACAAGAATCAAAGCTAGTGCAAAGATACACTATGAATAAAACCTACATAGCCAAGGAAGAACACTCAACCTCTCTTTGCCTACCAGTTTTTGGGTTTTATACACAATCATGTGTATTCACATTCACAAACATCTATGAATTTTTTGAATTATTTTAAGAATAATGAAATCCATATACAACTAAGGCCTGCAGGTATTAATGTCATGATAATGCACAAGAAAATCTAAAAGAAACAGTTTCTGGAAAAAAAAAAACAAATACCTATAGCAAGAAAAAATATTTCCTTTCTGAAGTAATATTTAGATTTTTATTTTTTTTTTGAGTAACTAATTTTAAATTATCAATTTCTTCTGTACTGCCCTAAAACAATGTATTTTATTTGGTTTGGAGAATTTATGGAGCAATTTATATCAACACAGCAAATTAAGAACTTTAATTAAATTCATACCTCATAAATGCTAAAATTAAACTGAGGCCTTTTAAAGGCAAGCAGTTTCAACACCTGTGAAAGATTTGATATTATGTGATGCTGCCAGTTGTGAATGGAAAAGAAATTATAGAATCAGAGAATAAGAGAATAGTAAGTGTTGGAAAGGACCTTAAGATCATCTAGTTCCAACCCCCCTGCCATGGGCAGGGACACCTCACACTAAACCATGCCATCCAAGGCTATGTCCAACCTGGTGTTGAACACCACCAGCAATGGAGCATTCACAGCTTCCCTGGGCAACCCACTCCAGTGCCTCACCACCCCTACAGTAAAGAATTTCTTCCTTATATCCAATCTAAACTTTCCCTCTTTAAGTTTTAATCCATTACCCCTTGTCCTATCACAACTGTCCCTAATGAATAGTCCCTCTCCAGCATCCCTATAGGCCCCCTTCAGATACTGGAAGGCTGCTATGAGGTCTCCACGCAGCCTTCTCTTCTCCAGGCTGAACAGCCCCAACTTTCTCATCCTGTCTTCGTACAGGAGGTGCTCCAGTCCCCTCATCATCCTCGTGGCCCTCCTCTGGACTTGTTCCAGCAGTTCCATGGCCTTCTTATGTTGAGGACAGCAGAACTGTGTCACACAATACTCCAAGTGAGGTCCCACGAGAGCAGAGTAGAGGGGCAAGATCACCTCCCTCGACCTGCTGGTCACGCTCCTTTTGATGCAGCCCAGGATACGGTTGGCTTTCTGGGCTGCAAGCGCACACTGCCGGCTCATGCTCATTTTCTCATCGACCAACACCTCCAAGTCCTTCTCTGCAGGGCTGCTCTGAATCTCTTCTTTGCCCAACCTGTAGCTGTGCCTAGCATTGCTCGGACCCAGGTGGAGGACCTTGCACTTGTGGTTAAACTTCCTCAGGTTGGCATCAGCCCACCTCACAAGCGTATCAAGGTCCCTCTGGATGGCATTCCTTCCCTCCAACATATCAAGCGAACCGCACAGCTTGGTGTCATAGCAAACTTGCTGAGGGCGCACTCAATCCCACTGCCCATGTCACCCACAAAGATGTTGAACAAGACCGGTCCCAACACCGATCCCTGAGGGACACCACTCATTACTGGTCCCCAGCTGGACATTGACCACAACTCTTTGTGTGTGGCCATACAGCCAGTTCTTTATCCACCGAGTAGTCCACCTATGAAATTGATGTCTCTACAATTTAGAGAAGAGGATGTCATGGGAGACAGTGTGAAATGCTTTGCACAACTCCAGGTAGATGACATCAACTGCTCTGCCCCTGTCCATCAGTTCCGTAGCCCCTTCATAGAAGGTCACCAGATTGGTCAGGCAGGATTTCCCTTTAGTGAAGCCATGCTGGCTGTCACCAAGCACCTTGTTGGTTTTCATGTGCCTTAGCATGCCTTCCAGGAGAATCTGCTCCAAGATTTTGCCAGCCGCAGAGGTAAGGCTGATTGGTCCGTAGCTCATCCATTTTCCCCTTCTTAAAAATGGGGGTTATATTTCCCTTTTTCCAGTCATTGGGAACTTCACCTGACTGCCATGATTTTTTAAATATGATGGACAGTGGCTTAGCAACTTCATTTGCCAGCTTCTTCAGGACCCGTGGATGGATTTCATCCGGTCCCATGGACTTGTGCATGTTCAGGTTCTTAAGATGGTCTTGAACCAGATCCTCTCCTACAGTGGGTCCTAGGGTCTTCATTCTCACTGTCCCTGAGTCTGCTTTCCAAGACTTGGGTGGTGTGGTCAGAGCATTTGCCAGTGAAGACTGAGGCAAAGAAGTCCTTAAGAGCCTCAGCCTTCTCCAAATCCAGGGTAGCAAGTCCTCCTGATAGCTTTCAGAGGGCCCACATTGTCCCTAATCTGTCTTTTACTTGCAATATACCTATAGAATCTCTAGGAAAGAATGAATGCGATCCCTAGTGTCTTAATTTCCAAGGAGAGAGCACAAAACTTTAAAAACTACATGGCTTTAAATGATGATGAGAATCAGTAAGTAGTATGTACACTATAAAATGGAAAATCTATGTGTGTTTCCTCTTTTGTATGGTAAAGTTTATGTAGAACTGCAAGCTTAATATTTCAAATTAAACAAAAAAATAAGGTTGTTTCCAAACATCCTAACTGCTCTTTTTTGTGATAGCAGCTTTTCTGTGACGCCTCAGCTTTAGCATTTACATTAATAATGTTTTCTCTCTCTTCCCCCACTGAGGACATTGAATGTGGAAGAAATAATTGAAGGTCATCCAAGGACAGAAAAAGAATGAACTCATAGAGAAACTGAGGAAGGGACTGGAAAATTACCTAAGGTAAAGTCTTGAAAGACTTCTATCATAATTTTCCTCATAGGCTGAGAAAGTTGGGGCTGTTCAGCCTGGAGAAGAGAAGACTGCATTGAAACCTCATAGCAGCCTTCCAATATGTGAAGGGGGCCTATAGGGATGGTGGGGAGGGACTCTTCATGAGGGACTGTAGTGAGACGACAAGGGGTAATGGGTTCAAACTTAAACAGGGGAAGTTTAGATTGGATATGAGGAAGAAATTCTTTACTGTAAGGGTGGTGAGGCCCTGGAATGGGCTGCCCAGGGAAGTTGTGACTTCTTCATCGCTGGCGGCGTTCAAGGCTGGGTTGGACATAGCCTTGGATGGCATGGTTTAGTGTGAGGTGTCCCTGCCCATGGCAGGGGGGTTGGAACTAGATGATCTTAAGGTCCTTTCCAACCCTAACTATTCTATGATTCTATGATTCTACATGTGTAAGTGATCTCAGCTGAAACTTTCCATAAATTTTTAATGTAAAACAAGACATCTAACTTGAATACCAAAATGTGGCTAAGATTACCACCTGAAAGCCAAGTTGTACAATGAGAATTGTCAGGCAACCCAATTGTAAGTGTTGTGAATGACAAAGACTAGAGTAATTAAATTGTGAATACATAATTTCACTAAGAATAAGCCACCTGGCAAGATTATTCTATGTAAAGTTCTTAATCTCAAATTGAATAAACTATATTAATTCCCTCATAAAGAAGCAGCTGAAGTGTTACTAAGCTCATTGTTATTATAGCACCACTTAGGAATATTTGCATGCTGACATCTGCATGGTGTTGGACATATTTTTAATTGCAGTCATAAAGAGATTAATGTCCTACAGATAGGAATATTTATGAAGAGCTGAAAAGAAATCCTGTATTTGCCTACAATACTGGCTCTTGCTAGGTGTGAAGCTAGGAAAGAAAAATTCAATTTTACAGTAAGATTTTCTGATAACGGATGAAAATATAACAGAAAGTGAAGTTTATTGAAGAGTGACTCATTTTAAAAGACAACAAACTCTTGTTGTCTTACCATTTGAATGCATTGCCTGTGCTGCATGAGAAAATCTTATGCTGTGGGACATAGAGTTTTCAAACTGCCTTAATCTACAGTGAGGGTCTCTCCCAAAAGACCAAAAGCTTTCAATAACTGCCGTGGTGGTGCAGGTTTTCCAGTGTGCTCCTGCACTGGCAAAGTGACTACAGAGAAAAATCTTCTCTACTCTGGTCTAACAGGATCTGAGAGGATGTGAGATATGCTGAGATTACAGAGTGGGGGCTGTGTATATGTCTCTGATGTAAGGAGTGAGTGGTGGGCTGGTCTGCAGCAATTTATATGTTATTCCCAGAAGACATCTAGTCCAGTAGTTACAATCCAAATCCCCTTTCAGAGCACTGTTAATCTTAGCAGCAGAAACATCAAGGTGTACAGCGATTGAAAGCTAAAATGGTCCCATATCTGCAGAAATGTGGCTGGAAATACAGGTTGCATTTCTTCCAACAAAGTTGAGACAACTGAGTAATTTTTGCATCAGCCAGTCATGTAGCAGCCCAGAGGAATTCTTCAGTCCAGGAGAGTAAAGACTTCCAGAGCCTGTCAGGAAATTAAATGCTGCTACAAGAAAAATAATTTCTTCGAATATCGAAGTTCAAGTCCTGTGAAAGCAATTCCTTCGGTTTGGCTCAGGGTTTTGACCCAGATGCATAAATATCACTGACAATAAAGAAGGAGCGTTGAATATTTTGCTATCAAGTTACCTGGCTTTTTGAAAACAAGAGCTTGAGAATTAAAACGTTATGGGGTTTACAATGGAAATGAAACAAAAGAAAAAAATTCCCTTACATTAAGTAATGAGGTGCAATGGTAGCTTGGGTCTGGTTGTATTCTTTAATGTGAGGAAGAAGAATGAGCAAGCAACATACTGAGCAGCTTCTTCACATAGTGTCCTGGGTTCAGCAGTAGCAGTCATTTTTTCTCCTTCTTGGTAGCTGGTGCAGCACTGCGTTTTTGATTTTGGGCCTGGGAACAGTGCTGATAACACCAGTGTTTTCAGTTACTGCTTGGTAATGTTTAGGCTGGCCAAGGACTTGTTGAGGCTCATGCTCTGCCAGGGAGGAGGGGAAGCCGGGAGGAAGGAGACAGAACACCTGACCCAAACTGACCAAAGAGGTTATTCCATACCACAGCATGTCATGCCCAGGATGTAAAAACGGAGGGTAGAGACCCAGAAGGGTGGTGGGGGTGCACTGTGGGGGGTGCACTGCTTGGTCGAGTTGAGATTGGTGGTGAGCTGTTGTATTCTTTCCTTGTATTTGCCTTGTCATTATTATTATTATTGGTGGTAGCAGTAGTGATTTGTGTTATACCTTAGTTACTAAACTGTTCTTATCTCAACCTGTGGGAGTTGAATTCTTTCGATTCTCCTTCCCATCCCTCCAGGAGCGGAGGGAAGAAAGAGTGGGGGGTGACTGAGAGAGTGACTGCATGGCTGAGAGGCTTAAACCATGACACATAGCTAATGCAAGATTTAGAGATAAGGGGCCTTTATTAATTCAGTCTTCAAATTTATATGAAGACCATGTTGCTGCTGCATTTTTGGCTACTCAGATCTCCTCCCTCCCGAAAAATAAACCTGTGATTATTTTAGAGAAAGACAAACCTGTAAGGTTATAAAAGGTTTTCAGCAGGCAAATTGGGAGTATGGGATACAAGTGCCATGCTATTTGTGAGCTGTAGGAAAAGTAGGCCAGGACTTCTCAGATTTTTTGAGGTAATTATCCTTTCAGCATTTCTATTTTCCTGCAGTCCTGAATCAGAAAAAATTCATTTTGCCTGTAGGAAAGGAATGAGAGTGGGATATGATTTACGGCTGAGGTATAAATATTTACCTTTCAAGCTCTGAGTCAATTACAGTATTTTGACTTTTTCATTAGAAATTGCATCTTTTATGTAAAATTTGTTTGAAGTCAGCTCCCTTAAAAGATGGGGTGGAGTGGGGTGGGGAGAAAGTTACATAACAGTGAAATGAAAGCAATCTTTTTCTTTCATATCTAAATGAAATATTTTGAGTTGACCCAAAGTATAATTTTCTAACTTTTCTCCCGCCTACATTTCTTCCTCCTTATAGGGTTAATTTACTTGAACTATTCCTCTCTCATCAACTACTTAGAATTCTGATGGAACCCCAAAAATGAAACACACTGTGTTACAACAGGCTTAAAAAAATAGTTTATCTTTCTTATCCATTGCCCAAGTCCTTACTTCAAACACTACAAATACTGCAACGCAGAACAGAGAATGATCAGCTGCACAAAGAGATGGTTTCGTGTATAGATCTGAAGGAGGATGAGCTCTATTTCAAATAACATACAAAATGTTTACGTTGTACAGAGAGTTGTTTTAAAGAACAGCTGCTGGTCACCCTAAAAGGTTTAGTTTAACCTGAACTATTTGTTGTTGTTGCTCTGTAGGTTGCACACTTCCACTGGAATAACAGGAGTATTCTGAAATGCTGAAATGCATCATGTCATTTTCAGCCTCCTGAAACAAAATATACTGACGCTGTCAAAATATCTTCCCCTTATTATTTTTTTCTCAAAACACTTAAATATATAAAAATAAATATTGGGCCAAACAAAAGAATTTGAAAAATTAAAAAAAACTAGGTTTGTGACAAAAAGTTAAACTTTATTACATAGTTTTGAAACAAGTATTTCTATCCCAACAAATATTCTTTGGAAAAGATTTTATTTTGAAAGACATGTTTGCTCAGTCTTTTTGGTTGAGCTGAATTCGCACATACATCTGGCTGAGAAGGGAGGAAAGAGGGAGGAAAATTCATACCTATGCTATCTAATGGGAACATATTATTATCCATTTTTTCTCTGTTTTGAAGCTAGATTGGTGAGGATCCTGTGAACCATAAGGAGAGTTTGAGATAATGCTACATTTCCTTTTCCCATCATCTGACAGATGACTAATAGTCACTGAATGGCAGAAACTTTCTGCTCAGCTGCTAGACTTTGCCAAAAGTTTCTTGCTGGCAAGGGACAGTTACTTGGTGCATTTCTAGTGGCAGGTAGTGGCCCTTAGCCAAAGGCAGGAACTCTACTGCGGAATGCTCTCCAACCTGTCGCTTATCCAGTAATTCCTCATTTGGTTTTTCAGGTTTTGCAAACTACTTCTTTATTGTGCCAGAAGTCTGCGCAATGTTTTCATGTTTTGAACATGGCTGTCATGCCATTAAAGTGCATGAGTGCAGAAAGATCAGAGGGAATGCTGAATAAATCTTTTGTGTCTACTGAATAGGAAGTTTTCCTGAGAGTAATGCTGCAGAAAAATATGGAAGTCAGTGGGAGCAGCATATACTAGTGAAGCTGGGTGACAGTAAAATGTAAGAAAATTGTTAGGGAGAGCTGACCCTTTATCTCTCTCCAGTAATAAATCAATAAAGCAATCATCAAACCCTCCACATTAAGTGTTAACTAATTTAAAAAAATCAAGTAGTCAATTTAGACTGAACACTGGCAAAGCTGTAACCCACCAATGCTTTCCCTGGGTTTAGTAGGGCCATTGTTATATATCAATTAAATAAAGACTGAAATAGAGTAAACTGGCTTTAACTGCATGGCAAAATGTTTTAACCACCTGCTATGTCTTTAGCTTAAAATTCAAAAAAAGGCACAAAATGAAGAAAGAAATTTTATTCTTTATACCTTGCTATAGAATTGATAAAGATAGATGAAGTTCCAGTACTTTAAAACTCTAGTTGTAAATTAGAAGGTAACTTTTCAAATTAGTAGCTAGCAATCAAAAATCCTACTGCCTTTCTTGTAGTAGTTGTGTTTCTATGTAACAACTTAAATGTGTTGAAGTGTCATTTTTAGCAGTAATGAAGGCAAAGATACAGTATCGGAGCTGATGTACAGTCGGAATGGATTTTTCTGTGTTGTGAGATACAGGACTGGCCCTACCAGCAATTTGTTCAGAGAGGTCTGCATTTTTATGGACTAGAATTGTGAAAATGAAACCTTTCATAGGGTGCATTTAAAGGAGTTGCATTTGAATTGGAGCTTTCTAAAATGAGATTTTGTTATTAAGAAAAGCTTGATAAGCTACTAGACTAGTGCTGAACTTCTTTGCCTGCTTGTAAGCAACAACTCCATCTTCTGTTAATGATTTCATAGAAAGAATTCTCCAGGTGAAAGAAAAAACTCTGATTCATTTTACAGGACAAGAATAATTAATGGAGAGGAGATCATTAGATCTTCCAGACAGCTTCCAAGTCCTCTTTCCCTTAGTACAGGAGTTCATAGCACAGTGTCAATTTTTGATCACATCTGGGTTTACTCTAACTCCTTTTTAGAGCCATCAAGACTCCTGCAATGCTCCTAAACTTTGCTATCTAGTGTATGAAGAGAGATGCAACTGGGCTATGCACGTAAGTGATCTTTTGCAGGTTAAGTAGTCCAGCTAGTCAGAATTGCACATTGCATAGATGGTCAATAGAAGAAAGGGTAAATCTTTACTGAAGGTCAACCTAAGCGGGAGATGGATTTCTATCCTTGGAATTGTTCTCTGGAGATCATAGTCTTTTCTACTCACTAAATACAGATATTAGCATAAAATTTTAGAAAGCAAGTTGGTGACCAGAAGATAGATAGTGTTAATATGCACAACCCCATTCTGTGTGTGTGTAGGCATATTCTTATTTCCACTGAAGACTCAGCATGGTATTCTGTTGCTACTGTTTCCCACAAAGAAGTTCATCCAGTCTTGCTTGTTATGCCTGTCACATACGATGATGTTAAGTCCCTTGTGATCTACCCAAGTGCTCTTCCACTTAAACAGGAGATAACACCTAATAAACAGCTTGCCAGGAATTTTCTGGCTGTTCAGAATCCAACTGCATCTGAGCAAAGAACTCAGCAAGGAAAAAGACATTTAAAGTGGTTACAAAGCCCACAATGTGTGTCTGTAATGTTATGCATGGTTAACTTTCTCATAAACCTATTAAGCTATAGCTTTCACCCCAACTGAACATTGTAGGAAAAAACTCATCCCTAAGGCATCATGCTGTGAGACTCCAGAGACAGAAGGAACAGTTTTGTTAGTAGTGGTGTACTCTCTAGAGACTTGTTTTTTCAGTAGAAGTATGTAATGGTGCTCAATGGAGCTTTTGTGAAGAACACTTGAAGGTATGTTAACTGAAAAATTAAATTAAAGAGAGTGCATCCTGTGTTCATGTGAAATGGACTCTGAGAACAAGGCTGAGTAATGAAACAAAGGCTTCAGTAAGGCCACAGGCTGGCACTTTGGAGACCTTTGTTTTTTTTTTGCATGCAGTAACTGAAACAGAAATTTCATAGAAATTGTTTTTTCATCTCTTATTAAAGAAATGAGACAAAGATCTTTCACCTGGAAAGCTTTCTACTGCCATGCGATGATTTTTTAAAGGTACCTATTAAGCCATCGTGACCAGTAACAATGAGCTTCCATCAATGTGTAGCTTAATAATGTATACTATTTCACAATTCATTTAACTGCATTATCAAGTAAGTCATCTTAAATGTAGACTAATAATATTTTCTTATTTAGAGGTGTCCTGGGTTCAGCAGTAGCAGTCATTTTTTTCTTTTTTCCCTTCTTGGTAGCTGCTGCATTGCTGTGTTTTTGATTTTGAGCCTGGGAACAGTGCTGATAACACCAGTGTTTTCAGTTACTGCTTGGTGATGTTTAGGCTGGCCAAGGACTTGCTGAGTCTCATGCTCTGCCAGGGAAGGGTGGAAGCCGGGGGGAAGCAGAAACAGGACACCTGATCCAAACTGACCAAAGAGATTATTCCATACCACAGCACGTCATGTCCAGGAGGAAAAAGAACTGGGGGGCCGGAACCCGGAAGAGGGGTGGGTTTAGTTCACAGCTCGATCGTCGAGTGGTGAGCAGTTCTGTCCTCTTCCCTTGTATTTCTCTCGTTATTGTTATTATTGGTGGTGGTAGCGGTGGTTTGTGTTGTACCTTGATTGCTGGGCTGTTCTTGTCTCGACCCGTGGGAGTTGCGTTCTTTCGATTCTTCTTCCCCCCCCCCCCCCTTACGGAGTGGGGGGGAAGGGTACGACAGGCTGAAACCATGAAAACCAGAGCAGCTAAACCAGAGGACCACCTTGTACCAATACCGGTTGCCCCTGTATGCAGGAGGAAAACCAAAAAAGAGGAAAGGAAGATGGAGCCCGATATCAGATTGGCGAAGGGTGGTGGGGGTGCACCTTTGGGGGTGCACTGCTTGATACTGGGTGGTGCTGCGTGGTCTCCTGCATCCTCCTGGGGCTCGGGCTCGCGGGGCTCTGCGGGTGGCTGCTGGGGGGAAGCAGAAACAGGACACCTGATCCAAACTGACCAAAGAGGTTATTCCATACCACAGCACGTCATGTCCAGGAGGAAAAAGAACTGGGGGGCTGGAACCCGGAAGAGGGGTGGGTTGAGTTCACAGCTATCGTCGAGTGGTGAGCAGTTCTGTACTCTTCCCTTGTATTTTTCTCTTGTCATTATTATTATTGGTGGTAGCAGTGGTGGTTTGTATTACACCTTAGTTGCTGGACTGTTCTTATCTCAACCTGTGGGAGTTGCATTCTTTCGATTCTCCTTCCCATCCCTCCAGGAGCGGAGGGAAGAAAGAGGGGGAAGTGAGTGTGTGAGCAAAACTGTTTGTGGCTGAGAAGCTTAAACCACGACAAGAGGGGTTGATGTTAACACATATACAGGGAGACTTGGCAGGGTAAAATACTATTTACTTTTCCTTTGCCCAGCTGAAAATGCTGATGCTCATTACACTTGGAAGAATTTTGTAGTATGAAGGGCCCCTTTTTATCATTTGTGTAGTTATTAGAATTTTGGAGACAAACTAAAATCTTCTAAACATTTTTTTGGCCTTATATTCGTTGCAGCAACCAAGTTTCATGTACATCTTAAGAAGAAAAATTGTGTTGGGCAGAGAATAAGGCAGCTTGTATAAAATTAATGAATTAGAAATACTAATGGAAGGGATGTTTACCTTATACTTTGTAAAAGTGAAGAAGAATAACCTTTGTTAGGGAAATGGTCTATTCAAAAAGGTATTTAATATTACATGATTTTAATAAATTGCTATTGTTATAGTCCTCTTTCATGACATTATGGAACATGGAATTATATTCCAAAAATTAATTCTGAATTTAGAAGTATTTTCTAGCATTTTCATTTGAATTTGTTCTATTTTGCACTTGAGTTTTAGATATTCATCTAGTAATAGGCACAAAGCTCATTTTTTAGAGTTGATTAAAGCTTCAACTTAATTTCAGGCCAATGACAAGAACTGGTTTTAATATTGCTTACCTTAAAGCCATAAAGATTAGCTCTTAATTCCAAAGCTGACTGTTGTATGGTACACTCCTTTTGGAATATATGATTATTGAAATAAGGGCAATCTTCACGTATATTAATTTTTTGGCTAACTCTACTTCTTTTTCCCCCCTCTTCAAATATGATTTCAGTCACCTCATATGGTTAGAATGGTAGATGAAGCACTGCCTATGAAATAGGAAAGAATCATTTCTTAATTTCGTGGGTCAAGGTTTTATAATTGTCTCTTAGCTCCCTTGGAGAAACATGGACAATTACTTTCTTTTCACATTGTATATTTTAGCTACTTGCCACTTTTGTTGAAGAGGTTCTACAATATATGCTGCTTATTTAAGAAGCTGTAAAACGGTGATACTTGATTTTTGAAGAGAAATACGCTATGTGGAAACAAAGTTGAAGTGAAGAGAACAGCAGAGATGAATTATCGGAAAGCAATAATGGTGGCTTTGATGGGACTCTCTTGGAAAAAGTAGCCAATTCACAGAATACCTTCCTCTTCTGGAAAAACATGTGAGAGAGACCATTTTGTTTTCTATAGGTATTTTTGTGCTTGAATGGAAGTAATCCCTGACGCTACAGGAGCTCTCAGATCAACATTTCCATAGCATAGTTTATTTCCATAAAGCAAGCTCCCTTAAAGATGGCCTCAGTCTTCTGCTTTTACTTTCTAGATCTTAAATGGAAAAGAATGAATTCCCTCTGAACTGTGTGCTGATGAACTATAGCTTACTTTGCTGATGAGCACAGATGTCATTGCTCTCCAGTGACCTGAATCTGGCTAGGTAAGTGGCAATGCGGCTGCTCGCTGGACCCTTGTGCTGTGTTACTCCCTGATTACTGCAGATCCTTGTACTGCTTTCTTACACTTTAGCTTTTCCTCTCCTAGCAAGCTGTGCAAAAATGAGTGTTAATCCATTCAGCTGCCATGAGAAATCCATTGCTTCATCTGTTGCCACCTCAGCAAGGCTCTTCTTCCTGAGCCTGCCCAGTTTCCTTGTGATTCCTCTCTGACCTGTTACCTTGCAACTTTCTCAGAATTTGGATTTTTCCAAAATCCAAGTAGGAGAAATTCCATTACTCACTCACTATGGGATGTTCTATGTTGGTTTTTCAATTTGATGGTTCAGTAAAAAATTAATATAAAGGGGAATAGAGGAGAAGAGTTGGTAGGAAAGGGAAATTCCTTCTTGATAGAGATTCTTTGCTTCCTGAGGATGCAATGAAGAAATCACAACTTATGCATCACAGAGAACAGAGCTGTTTTCAGTCAAGTTTTTTATGTGATGCTTCTCAGACATGTGGTCAGTAGCACTTAGAATCACTGCAGACACAACACAGAGGAAAAAGTCAACTGAGACATGCAGGTCAAAACTCTGTGACACAGAACAACATAAGATTACTAGAATAATTGCTTAATTTCTACTGAGTTGTATATTGGCCTTCTCACATCAGAAAAAAGAACAAAAGAATCTTCTCTGCAGGAGACAAGAAAAGAGCAAGTTATGTTTAATAAATATTTCACTATAATCTTGAAAAAGAAATGTTTAATGAGGCAAAGAGGAAATTCCCTAGATAACTGATTATAGTGTGAAAAGAAGTGGAAAAAGAGAAGGTAATAATCTGCTAGTGATAAGCTTTCAGGCTAGAACCACTGGCACTGGAAAGTAGCTGGTTTTAGTAGAAAACATAGAATGCAGCAAAATCAGTAGACCAATGAAAATGTTTTTATTACGTAAGTAAGTAACCTGTTTAATTGACTTTTTCTACAAATATAATTTAGCCCACATAAGCAATAAGCTTCAAGAGAGAAAAAGAAAAAACAAATGAGCATTCACAGATTTGCCATAATTGCATCTCATAGCTTTAAACATGAGAACAAAGTAAATTCACATTTAGAAGCGATGTTTCTCAGTTGTCGCAACATAAACAATTCCAGATTTATCTGTTGCCTGGAATGAAATAAGACTAAAATTAATTTTTTCTTGCAGAGTATTTGCTCCACATTTCTTCAGGATAGCATCTAGCTCGTTTTCTCCTCAAACATCTGCTATTGTCTGTGACGAGTGGAACACTGTGAATGCTTATTTTTAGCCGATACAATATTCCTGTGCTCCTTAAGACACCGAAGGCCAGCAGTGAGCAAGGTGTTATGGTTTTCCTGGTGGCTTTGTGATTTGCTTTCATTAGCATCAAAACACCTAGGTGATATTTTCTTTTCATTTTCCTCTCATAAAGGTGTTATACTTAAGTTATTTTCAGGCATGTGCATCAAGTGGCTTGTAATTCTTCTAAGATTCTGAGCTAAGATATAAAACATCACAAAATGAAATTCATTTGTCAAATCAGTGACTTCAAAATTAGATCAAGGAATGTAATTTATTCCTAATAAAAATTAGATTAATTATGAGGTTCCTTGCTTAATGTATGTGTTTTCAACTTTTAAGAATAAATAATATTTGCAGATGATTGCACCAAAGTAAAACTTGTGAAAGATTATAGCATGTATTTTTTGTAGCCTGGTTTTTATGATAATTAATTTATTTATCTTTTTGGTGAAAAAAAATGCTTTTTAGTGTCTATGGTCATTTATAGATTATGGTTTATATTAGTTTATATGGGGAATCTTTAATGTTTTTTTCCTGTAAAACAAATGCAAGGTAGAATACAGAGACAGACAGTAGGAGAAAGGCCTGTCAAATCAGTTATGAACTCTTAGGTATGAAATGAACGCCTTAAAATTGCCTACATACATTTTGGTAACTCTTTATCCTGACTCTGCTATCAACTGGGAAGACTTCCCTGAATTAAGTGGAGCAATGAAGTTTTGAAATTGGCGTCTGTAGTGAAGAAGTGCAATGAGCAGGAATAAAGGAAAGGCTTGAAGTTAGACAAGTGTTTGTTTTCATTTTACTTATGAGTTTTGGACTAGTCTACCTCCTTTATTGTCTTTCCTCTCAAGTCCTGAGCTACAAGCTTATTGAAGTGCATTTGAAAATAGAGTTCTGAGTAAAATTTATGAAATGTAGTGCATGAGACATCATGGTGGGGAACAACAGCTACAGCTTACTAAACTGTAGCTCTTTCTCTTCTTCCCCAGTGGTATCCACTCCCTTTTTCTCTGTCCTTCATAAACTGAAGTGCAGCAACAAGAGTGGATTTTTCTTTTTTTCTCTTGGTTTTTAATCCCTTTTGCCTTAGAGGCAAGGAAAGAGCTGCCTTCATTTTCTACAAGAAAAGAGAACTTCTGCATGAACCCAAGAGACAAGACGATTCATCTGCGTTACAGAATAAGAGATGTACTAGATAAAATAACTGTCAGGGCAGAATGAAAAAGCCCTGGTTTTATTTTTATGTCATATTTGTGCAGAATTGCAGGGTTTGGTGCTGTTTGTTTTTCATTTTTTATTAGCTAGCTGTTTTTTGGCACTCTAATTTAATGGAAAAACCCACTCGTCCTTCTTCACACAGTTCTTTCTTGGATGTGAATTGGACAAATTCCAGCAGAAATCTGGAAGAAGGTGAAAAAGACTACTTTTAATAAGATACAATGGCTGTATTCCCAGAAATTTGGCTTTGAAAAAAAACCAACAGGCAAGATTTTTTTTTTTTTTTAACTCTTTTTCCCTTGAATATCAGCACAGTATCAGGTAGGAAGTAGAAACATTTAGTAGTTCTACTTTATATCATTCTGAATTATTAAAAAAAAAAACAAACAAAAAACAGTACACGACCCAGGATTTTAATTTGTTCAATTTTTGAGTCTCTTAAAAGCTAGGAAAATATTGTAAAATGCAAAACCTAGGAATACAAATAAAACATAAAATCAGGAACAACTGTATTCTTAAGTGCCAGTCACTGATTTCCTATTCTGTAACTTGCCTAAATAAGTGTGATTTGGTTTTGAACTCATAAGAAAACTATATTTTCTTATATGAGACAGCAGTGAGGCGCAGCTCATACTACTGATGTCTAGACCAACAGGAGTCTCCCTTCTCTGGATCCATAATCAGCCAACTGTAGGACATATGGAGGGGAGATAGTCTTTCAATCCAGATAAACAAATACCATCCTGACAGGCAAGACAGCAGCTAGTAGCTCCATTGCAAACCTGACTGTTCAGAGGGAAATACCATGTCTACTGATAGATCTTCTGATGACATTTTGCAACGTAAGCGGGAACAATGACCAATTCGTTATGGTTTTCAATGAAAGAATCAAATCCAGTTCTTAAATGTCCATTTAGAATACATAGATAGAAGATGAAGGTCAAAAAGAAAACTTAATAGAACATGGCATAATTTTTTGTTGAATGGCGTTTTCTATATTTTGACTTTAAGGTCAGCATTCCTATACAAAACTTGTGATAGGAATAAAAATGGAGGCTTATGGAGGCCTATTGGATGGTGTTGGGTACACCCTCCCTGGAAACCTGACTGAAAGCTAGTGAAGGAGTCTCTCTTTACTTAACTGATTTAGATGATAAGGTTTCAAGGAGAAAAAAGACTCAGAAATCTACCTTTAGTTATATGTAACTCTCATTATTTTCTGTGACCAGTGAGACTAACTCACTTGTTTTTATTGCCTTGACTGAGTTTAATGACTATGACTGCCTGACCTCATTTAGGAAAACAAAATAAATTCATTTAGTGTTTTGTCTCTTTCTGTTTTCATGGTAAGAACAGTCTCTTTCACAATGAAACTCTATCTTATAAGTTGCCAGTTCTGCAACTCTTATTTATCACTTCTAAGGCCCTACTCTGTTTGCAAAGCAGCAAAACCACTGGGAGCAATACTGCACAAGGAACAAAGTCCTATCCTGCTTCCTTGGCTGCCTCCGATATTTTCTTGTTGGCACAGAGGAGCCAAAGAATTGTTAACTGATATGCTGTATGAGTTTATCTCTCACTCGAGTTCGTCAAGGGCTATAAAACTACAAGAGCTAGTGCTGCTAGAACTACTAGCCAAGTTGTATGGGGTTTTGAGCAACCTGATCTAGTAGAAGGAATCCCTGCCCATGACAGGGGCCTTGGGACTAGATGATTTTTAAGGTTCCTTCCAATCCAAACAATTCTACGATTGATGATGTTTCCATATATTTCTATATATCACACTCTTCTATTAACTTGTCTAGCGTCACTGCCAGGCTTTAGAGACTTTTATTGTCCACCAGATATTTGACAAGGAGCTCCATGTCTGTGCCTATTTTCTCCATCAGAAATAGCATAGTAGCACTATGCAAAGAGATGCAGGATTTAAGTCTGGGACAGCAAAGGAAGGGACAGATCACAGCGCCTGTGGCAATGTGGGGATGCTAAATGAAGAATAGCCTTTTTCCAGATCACAGATTGGTACAATTTCCATTAAAGTTTACTAATAATTTATTTAATATGACCTTTCCTGTTCTGGGAAGCCACATCTTTCAAAAACAGAGCTTCTTTTTTTTTTTTTTTTTTTTTTTTTTTTGACAAAAATTAGTGGAGAAGACTAATCGGAGACTTCTCCAAGCTGCAAATGATTTAGGCAAGTGTGGGTTTCTGGGCAGGTGAGTACCAGCCAGTGTGGCACATGCTTCTGTGTTACTTGATGGGAACATGTAGCTCCCACAGTCAGGTCAGAGCTGGACTCATTCCTGGCTGGGGAATATTTAATTTGAAATGCACAGGATCAAATCTACCTTGATATCTCTGACATGGGGCAGGAGGAAGTAGGGAAATCTGGTGAGCAGAATATGCAAAACATGCTTCCCCTTCAGTATTTCATTTCATAATAGCAGTTTGCTTTTAATGTTGATCTTCCATAAGGAAGATGTTGGTTGAGACATCATTTTTCATTTTTAAAAAAGTTTGAAAGTAGTTGACAAACTTATTCACTGGAGTATTTGCTTTAGCTAAAGGATTTGAAGCACTTGATGCTATAATCCCTGGTTTCTGGTAAGAGTTATCAAACACGTTTATTAAGAACCTTCTGTCAAAGTGAGTATTACTGCGCTAGAAGGCTGGGGTAGAAGCAAGAAAAGGTCTGTTACTGCATGAGAATTGAAATCTACATCGGAAGCATCATAGCTGATATTGAGGTCATACCCTAGACATCCAATCATAGTTTTGACCTCAGTGTTAAACTGTTAGTAGAATTCCTTAATTGACATTTACAGTGAGACAGTTACTTTCCCAAAATCTAGATAACTTTGAGAGTAATGTGCTTGATTTAACATGACTTCAATTTCATATTGATCTGAGAGCAGAATTGCTTTGCATTTATCTGAATTTTGTATCTATATAAAAAGTTAAAAGTAGTCTAACTTTTAATTACTAATAAAATTAAAGAATTTATCAGGGAACTGCCCAGGCTTGAAAAAGAACTGTACAGCAGTAAAACCAGGAAGTTATTTTTAAGACGGATCAGTTCCTTCACGGCTCTCGATGTAGCCCCACAAATAGTGGTTGTTGGCATGGCTGAAGAGGGAAATAAAGGGAAGAAGATGAAGGAGAGAGGGAAGTATTTAAAGTCTGGTCCAAATCATGGCTGAATGACCACAGAGCTGCTCTTGACCTAGGTAGCACTGCAGATTAGCTGGGACAGAGCTCTGAATGAGAGTCCTCTGTTTCCAGTGCTCATGCTGGCCAAATATACAATCTCACTGACTGGGGCCATGCAGATAATCCCTCAAAAAAAACTCAATCCAGGCTTTTCTAGCAGTAGTTAGGATGCTCTGCTTTGTAGCTTCTTCTGTTCCTTGTATAAGAAGCTGACATCTGTTTTCATAGACAGCATGGCCTGTTCAGCAGTCTATCACATTTGAAGTATCAGTTTTGTAATTATGTAGCCAGAAAAATTAGAATGTTGAATAACCTTGCCTGCTAGAAATGCTTTGCTCTGTTACAGCAGACCTGGTCACAAGCCCAAGTGCCCTCCTAACTGTGGTGCTGCGGGAACTGGCTGTACTCAGCTGCCGCTAAAGAGAAAGCTCTCTTCTGGCAAAATCAGAGAAAGAAAGGTGCTTAATTCAGTTTTTCTTGTCCAAAGGAGGAGTATCTTGGCCTAGATCGTATAAGGGTAATTCAGGACTTGTTTGGTTAAAATGGGACTTAGACAAGATTCATGTGAAAATTCAGTCTGGAAGCACCTAATCTCAAATTCACCTGGCTGGGCTCATGCTCCACGGCACTCTGCCCACAAATGTCTCAGTCTTTGACAGGGCTGACTGGCTGGCAGAGAGAGAAATTAAGTGCTGCTCTGCCTGTCTCCTCTCACCTGTTTCAGGTGCAGTAAATGCTCCCCTTCCTTGACTGAAGAAGGTGCGGTTGTGGCATGGCACCAAAGTGAAGACTTCTGTCAGAAAAAGTTGGTTTTGACCCTCTGGTTGATCTTGTCATTCCCTCATCTGCTGTCATACTTGAATGTTCTGTTTTCTCAGTGCACCACTGGATGCGCCAAGGCATAGGTTTGTTTTTTTGAACAAGAAATGGCAGGATGGGTTTTCAGAAGGTCATTCATAGATATGCAATGGCTGAAGCATGGCAAAAGTGTTAGCTCTGTCTCATAAAGCCACCAAGTACAAACATGCAAAGAAGCATACATGAAACCCACAGACCAGACATCAGCCAATTTACCTCACTGTGCTGTGGAGCTAATCTAAACACCTGGTGGCCAGATATTTGACATAGAGGACAACAGTGGTATTTTACAGAGTTCAGAGATGTGTCTTACAGAACTTCGCTTGTAAGCCATAACAGAATATTTCCTCTAATAAAAAATTTTGGCATCACTTCAAGCCATTTCTCCAGTGGAAGTGAAGAGCAGTGAGGCTGTTGGAACAACAGAGCAGGATGCGAACTATGTTTTTAACCAGAGTGGGACATACCTTCTAAAGCACAATGTGGCCCAGGGGGAACGTCCCACACTCAACTCTGGATTTGATTCTCACCCCATAAAAGGTGACTAAGAAAAACACCTACCTCAGGAAAATTCCCTATGATTCTCAGTCAAATGAGTGGTGATAGTCAGTCTTGCTTTTTTCTGTTAGGTTTACACTGAAGATGCCATCTTAAGACTTTCCAAACTATATACCAAAGCTGAAAGGACTTATTGCAGCATTATCTTGGCTAGAGATATTCTCCGCTACAAGCATATACTGCACTTCAGGCAATTTTTCTTTAGTACTGTCAAAGCACTACAGAAACTACACCAAAGGTGAGGATCTGACCCTCCGAAGTGCAATTTCTCTAGTGCTATTACATGCCATACATTACACTGTCATCTGTTGGCCAAATGTATTCATGACACTTGAGAGATTTATTTAAACCATTTCTCCTAAGCCTGTTCTTTCCTACCCCATTGTTTTAAAGCAATCAGCAACAGCTTGACAGCTAGCTGGCTACCAGTCCTTGCTAGACAGCAAATCACTCACAGTGACATCAGGGAGATTCCTAGCTATCATATCTGAGATTTACTGATGTCATTACTGGAGCTTATACATGGCCACTTGGGAGAAGCAGTTTGAAAAAATGTATGTGCGCAGATAGGTAGATGGAGTGAGACAAAATATTTGACTTAATTTTAAAGATGAACTAGGTTTATTCTGTGCAATTTTGTGCATGATGAATCTGTCCTTTGTGGGGGGCCTGAGAGGAGATCTGTGTTGCTTGAAATTCTGCTTTTGATTTCTGTGCCTTGTACCTTTAAACACCTAAAAAATGTTCTTGTTTGTTTGCAGAAATGACAGCCATACCTTTTCCTGTTCACAGACTATCAAAAGCTTACTGACTTTGGGGCTTGGGTGTAGAGTCCAACTAAAATCTGGTGATTAGCTTAAGCACCCGTCCATAAACCCAAAAGTATGGTGCACATAGAGCTCCAACAGATCCATACATCTGCTGTGACTTTTTCTGAAGGCAGTTTGTATTCTGAAAATACAGTGAATATATGGCTCCCATAGCCATACAACTTATCGTCTCTTCGTAGGATAAAATGTCTTACATTCATGAGCTTAGTTTTCTTGAAGAAGCAAGAAAAAATCTTATCTTCCTTTCTTTTACAGCACAAGTCTGATCCTTACAGTTACTGAATAATTTGGCCCCTTATAATACACCAGTCATTCTAGTACCTATAAAGAATATTTAATACAAATAGCACAAAAGTTAGAGGCTTGCTAGAAATGTTTTTTCTGACACTGGAGGGCATGGTAATGAGTTTAAATGACCTTCCAAAAGCTATTGTCAAGCTTATTTTAATATGTCCCTGCTATTTTTTCCTGATTTGTCACAGATACACAGTGCACTGAAAAAGTCCTAAAAGTGACTTTTTTCAAATGACGAAAGAAAAGAAACAAAAAAGGCTCAAGTCACAGTATTGTTTAATAAATAGACTTTTCTTTTTTACAAATAGGTTTTTCAGCAACTGCATTCTCTCCTATTTCAAATAAGTTGGCTTTCCTTGCTGGAAAGCCTCATATCTCATTCCCCAAATACTTGCAACAGTTCCAGTGTTTATTGATCACGGCAGGACTCCTTAATTGGACTCACTTACTTAGGCTGTAGGAAGAGGTCAATACCAGCATATACAGATTGTGAAAAACTTCCCACAAAAGCAGACTGTGTCAAACCATTGACCTCCCAAATTTAGGATGCGCAGAAGCTCTGTAGTTTACACAGAGAATACACGATTATACAGAGAGAAAAGAAATGACTGGTTGGTACTACAAAACAGAAACCATCATCACAAAATAATATTACTTACATGGAACTTCTGGACTCAAAAGCACAAAATGTTTTTCAGTGTAAGGTAATCATCACCCACTGGAGTAATAGCCTTCTGCTGGGTTTAGATTAAATTTGCTACTAAGTGTCTTTATAGGTGACTGTGTATATTTATATAAATTCAAAAGCTACCTTCTTTGCGCTACAAAAGATAAATGAACTGTGAGGTGCCCCTGGATAATTATGATATGAAATTATGTTTCTAGCATATAAAAATAACTTCATATCAGTATTTTGGTTATCATATTGGTTAGCATACAAATTCAAGAATTCTTTTCATGTAATAATGGACTGCATATTTTCTGTAATAATTATGTCATTTCATTGGTATTCTTAGATACGGATGTGTTTTTATTTACTATGGGAGAGTAAGTGTATGCTGATCCATTTCTTCTGTTTAACAGGTCTCCTAAACTGAGGCACCTATATTCATACTAAGATGCCCCAGTCACTAATTCTAACAGTAAGCTTGATGAGTACTTGCTCTTGCATTGATTCAATTACTATAGCAAGTTTGGCAAGTCCAGCTTGGATCCAGAGGTAAAGAATCTACACTAGGGAAAAATAAATTATGACATTACAAAGAGTTCTGTAACTTTCTGCCTCCTTCCATGACTTGACAGGAGTGCCCTGCAACAGAACAGTCTGCAAATATATCCTGGAGATGTTTTTCTCCTGTCCAAAGCTGTCAGACTCCAGGAGAGCAGGATATTGGCAGAGGAGGGTACCAGCAGTCATTGCCAGCAGAAGGGTAAGTTACACAAGAAATTACTTGATAGGCACTTCTGCCTTCCTTTTCGTTCCTCATCCTCTCTTTCTTCTCCAGAGAAGTTGAGAGCTGACATTCCTGCCAATATGAAACTCAGGCTGCAAGTAAGCAGAGTGTTCGGCTTGCCTCATACTCAAAGATATTGGTGTCTAAGTATATGCATGTCTTGCCTGGGCCTCATTCTGCCATTCATGTCACAAAGTGAGGTCAAATGAAGGTGATGAGAAACACTTATTTTTGTTTGGAGACTTACTGTTGAAGCAGCAGAGTTGGAACATGCTCTCTGCCAATCCGTTTAAAGCATTGTAAGAACACTGCAGCCCATGGTGACCTCTTTTCCTGCTCAGCCTGCACGTTTCCTTACCTCAGCAATGCTCACTGAAAAATACCCATCTGACAAAGCCTAAGTGCTTCACAAGAATTTATTGATTCTGTCCAAACCTTCAAATAAAACCATTTGGGAAGATAGGCCAAATGGCCTGGTTCCCTGCTTGTGTGTTTCCAGTCCTCCATGCTTTCCTGGAGTTTCCTTTCCCCTTCCACCTAGCTGGGGAAGTTTTGGTGCTCCCCTGCCCCGTAGCTCCCAGGCAGCTGGGATGCCATGGAGGTAGGAGGCACCAGTGTGGCCTGTGCCCAAGCTTCGATGCCCTGCTCAACATCTGCATGAGTGGCCAAGGAGAAGCCACATAGGTGTTCTGACTCAGCTGTCCCTTGGGCTGCTTGGCTTTCCAGCCTTTACCCCAACAAGCAGGATAAATAAGGTGAAAGATGCTGGTTTGCTGTGCTGGGCACCTTCTTACTGGCTCTGAAACAACACAGTGTAGTGAAATTCAGCAGTCTTTTTGGCTGATTTTTTTTCTTTTAAAAATTCTGTTGTAAGATGATCTTGCTTTCTATGATTATATGTTCCTTGGAGAATTTTAGATTTGATTCCCAATACACTGGGAACAGATTGAGAAAATTACGTTTCAATTCTTTCTTGATAAAGAAAGTTGTATCTTAAGCTTTCTCCCTACTGCTTCAAGAGGATCAAAAGAAACAATGAGTTTTCTTAGCTGGAATAATAAGACTAAGGAAAGTTTGTTGTGAAAATTAGAGATTATCTTTGTGGATCTTCTTTGCCTTGAAATTGCAAAGGAATTTAACTAATACCCTTTTTATTGTTTTTGCTTTGTTTTGAGAATTTTTATCATTATTTTTTTATTTCACAAGGTTCAAAAAAAGACCTTTAGATTCGGTTGAATTGAAAGAATTGTATTTTTATTTTATTCCTCTATTTATTTTTATTAAATGACAGTTTCCCAACTACTCGTTTTTTCACAATTTTACTTAAGTTATGATGAGCATTTTTATAGTTAAAACAGTTCAGAAGATTGAAACAAAACTAAAATCAAGCAATAAGCTAAATCTCTTTCCTCAGACAAAATGTATTTTATTTTTGGTTCCATATCTTGCAGCGTGAAGCTTAGGGCATTTTTTTTTTTTTCTAATGGAGTTCAGTGGCTAAGCTTTTATTCTAATAGAGGAGTACTTGTCTAAACATCTGTCATTTATCAGTCCATTTGTGCTATGTACTGCTAGAACCATTAGTAAAAATAGCAGGACAGAAATCCACCATCAGAGAGATATCATTTAGCCCCTGAGTTTTTTCTTGGTTTGCGTGTGATAATTCATTTGTCTGATCGAATGAGTTTGACCCGAGAAGTTCTTTCTATAAATTTTGTGGTGCATGTAGGTTTTAAAAATTTTATTACATAAAATACACAAACAAAAGTCTTGTTAAAACTTCAGAGCAGGTAAGTCTATATAACAAATTGCTTCAGTTTTCTGATAAAGAAATTACTTATATTTTCTTTTCATGGTGAACAGATAAAAAATATTTTTTGTTCAATAATAAATACAGAAGCTCTCTGCATGTTCTTTTCATTGATATAATCCTATGGTGAAACGTTATTTATTTATTATGTAGCATAAATTCTGTCTGAAACACACTTCTTTCCTGTCTGACTGCATCAAGAAATCCAGCATCCTTTTTTTTTTGGTGTTGTTCTTTCCAACTTTGATACTACAGCTCAACAAAATGTGATGCTAACAGCCCTAAAGAAAGAAAAGAAATTTAAGTCTCTGGTAATCATAAGGCTGGCATGAAGTCAGCATAAAACAAAGAAGAAGCCTTGGATGAAGCTTTATGCAGGCCTGAGTCACACGCAGTGGAGAGAGACACGTCTCTATTCAAATAGGGCTGGAGCAGATGGGGCATGTTTCAAGCCTTTTATGTCCCATCAAGTCAGCTCTAAATCTTCGCAGTTGGAGGTGGGTCTTTTCCTCATTCACTCTTGGTTTTTGCATTGCTGAATCTGAAGAAAATCCTCCTTTCATCAAAATTGGTATATTCTCACACAAGAAACTTTCAGTTTGCCCAAATAAATCTATTTCTAAAGTAACACAGATTTTCCTGACAAGTTCTAGGTAGCAGAAGGGCTTAATCTGGCATGCTGGAATTTTCTAGAAGCAATTTTCCAGTATTTTGACATTCAGTAACCCCCACGAGTGCCTCCCACATTGAAGGCCCCATCTGAAGATACTAGCCAAATTCAGCAGGAATCAGGAGAATTCGGGAGGTGAAATAGAAATTCCAACCAACTGGGCAGGTGACCGGAGTCCTCCCACACAGCTGCAGGACTTGAGGAGTGTCACCACCTTTGGCTTCTCTCTGGTCAATGGACTTGGAAAGGTAGTCACGTGTTTCTGGACACTTTCCACAATGGGCAGGTCTGCAGGGCATTCTCTAGTGGGATTTTATATGCATGGCAGTCTCCATGCTCATTTTGCTTAACTCCCATATGAAGAACACTGTAGATATTTCCCTAATGAGCAGCTTTTAGGTTCTCCTACTCTGAATTTAAATTCCTACAAACATGCTTTGTTATTAAAGAATCTAACTCAATAGTGTAACAATCTGCATGATCACTCCTCCTATGCCAAATCCTGAAAAGGTAAATCCCAAAAGAAAAAGGAAAGAAACAGAATACTGCCTTCTTTTCTGTGTTCAGTTTGACTCATTAAAATTGTCACAGCTCTTGGGATGATTAAGATTTTGTCACTTTGGCACTCTCATTAATTTGGTAATTCACATTAGATGTGTTCTGTATTGGCTTAAAGTAAATGAATTAATTGAGGTCAAACTCTCCTTATAAGCATGGAGATTGCTCCATCACTAGCTTAGCTAGATGCCTAAATAGTAGATACATTGCTCATTTCTTTGTTTGTCGTAAAACTTCGATTATAGCAGGTGAGAAAGGAGTGCCTTGTATTTGTCTTATAGCTCACTGTAGCGTATTTCCCAACAGAGAAAAGAAAGATCCTTAATCTTATGTGCTCATGTGGTATTCAAAGCTCAGGCTGCTCAATGCCCTGTGTAATTCATCTGGAAAACTAGGCCCTTCAGAGGGGTGACCTGAAAGTGTCTGCTGAGTAAGGAACTTGTCTAAAGCTAGTAGCCACTGGGGTAATCATACAAACAGATGTGACAAATCTGATCTCTCCTCTGAAACCATTTTCATGTTTTTTAGGATGTGCATGGAGAAACTTGGGTGCCCATTGATGCTATGAAAACTGTGCACACTAATAAGCAAGTTTCTTGATGTATCCAGTTGGAAATAAGCTAATGAGCTTAATGGCTAGACAGTAATCAGCACAGGCATTGCAGAGGTTCAGGTACTTCAGCCCTGGGAGGCTTAAACTTCTTCTACCATAACCTCTGGGTGAGAAAGTAGGAAATAAGGCAGCAGGGTACCTCCATGCCATCTAGTTGAAGCTAGGACATCCAAAATTGCTAAATAATGAGACTAGTTGGAGAATTAACAAAATGGAGTCTGACTTTGCTGCCAAGCAATTAGCTCAGTTTCTGCCAGGCTTGTTGTTTTGGCTTCTGTGCTGAGAGGAAAAATCTCCAAGAAGCCTGACTTATCCCAGAGTTAAAAGGAAAGATTAAATATGAATGAAAAAAAAACCAACCCAGCATGGCTCTGTGATATCAGCAGAACAATGACTCCTATGATCCACTGTTTTGGTTATACTTTTCCATATGCAGGGAAATATTGAAAGAGTTCACTCTTGCTGTTATAGAGCACTTTGCTTTCTAAAGGTGAAATGATTATATTTCAGAAATAACAACACACAGACAATGACTCAACCTTTTTCTTGGAATTTCATGTCCATTATCTGTTTTTTCAGATGCACCATTCCCTGTAATGCTGTATAATTTGATGGCACTCTTGATGGGGAGCAGTATTTTGGATGTAATGAAGTGTATTATTCATTAGCATTTTATTGCTGATAGCCTGTTTGGTACTGAGAACCAAGTTCCCACTGTGTATCATTTTCCTTTATTGCTGTGATTATCACTAGATAATCCAGTGTGATTCATGGAATATTTTTTGTTGTTGTTGTAGGTATTAGACTGATAAATAACTGCAAGAGACATGGAGATCACACTAATTTAAACTTTAATTAGTTGAACTGACATTACCAGTTTTACTTGGTCATTTTCTTATTTCACAGCTCTAGAGAGTATAATTGTAAAGAAAAACTAGCAATTAAGCATAATACAGTATTGCAGTGATCAATAAATATTCACCTTAATTTTTTTCCACAGCAGGCTATGTGCCTGAGTAAAGCATATGTTACATTAATGGTCTAAGCCTGACTCTGCTGTGCATGAGAATCCACACCAGTAATCCCTTATTTTTTTTACAAGGACTTCTTACCAGGATGGGTATGTGCAGGGGTACTGTGCCGTGAGTGCACTTGCAGGGCTCCTCCACAGTCCTATCTGACAGATCTGCAGCGCAAAGGGATGAAGGGGCAGGGGAGGAAAGGGCTTTGCACTGATTTACAAAAGCGTGGAACTGAGTCATTTCCACCCACTTTGCAGGTGCTATGAGGGAAAATATCTTCTGTTAATACACAGCTTTGTGACTATACAAACTTTAGGCATTTAGACAGAATTGCCTGTATCCAAACAAAGTACATTGCTTCTGTAAATTGGTCAATATGATTTTAAAAAATGCTCATTTTATTTCTTTTTTGTTTTCACAAATTCCATTATAAAGTTATTCCAAAATGTCAGTGATTTGGAAATACTTCCAGTTTTCAGTGCAAATTTAAAGTCACTATCTACCTCTTCATTCTACAGCACTATTTGTTTTCCATTTGGGGTTCCTCTTTCCTTTATATGTTCACAATGGCATATGAAACTGATCTTTCCAAGTCTGTATCACATTGAAGTCTTACAGTTTTCGCTGTGCCTGACCACTACCCACAGTTCTTTCTGCTTTCATCACTTACAATTGCTAAGGCTGCAGCTCACAGCAGTCTCACTGTGCGTTCCTAATGTTTATACATTTGGTTCTTACACAGCTTATGCCAGCCCTCAAGATTAGTTAGTTCTTTCTGTACACAGAAATGCTCTTCTGCACATTTAATACCGGTGCACTGCAGTTTTGCTGCACTATTGTGTTTTGATTCTTACAAGAGGAAATGGCTGTTTTGTTGTGTGCCCTTTTTTTCACCTGCCCTGGAAAGAATGGAGGAGGTGATTTAAATCACTGTCAAGTTTACCACATCTCCAATTCACCTTCATATTTGTCTTTAACCCTGTAATTGCTGATCACTTTTTGATCCTTTCAACAGTGCTGCATTTGTTATAAAAGCAGAATTTTGCACTTTGCAGGAGAGTATTTTGTTGATCTAGAGGGTTTCCACTGGTGCAGCAGGATTGTAGTCACAGTTACAGCTTTTAGCTGAGAATGATAAACATTCACGCTGACTAATGGGAGGATATGAGAGGCAACTGCTGCCCTGAGTGTATGGTAATACAGTATAGGAAGAGGTAACACGTGAGTTTTAAGGTGTACGTGTGCAGCAAAAACATGTAAGGGATCCTCAGTGGTTCTCTGTTGATCTAGAGTAGGAGAGGAGCTGATGTGAAGTTTTTTACAAGAATACACATGATTTTCTTAAGGAACAGTGTCTTAAAGATTGAGCATGCTTTTGTCTTTAGAAGTAGCTGGGCTTCAGGGAATGAAATGTGTTTAAATGAGTCCTAAACCTTCCTGTTGTTAGGTTTTAATAATTTTTTTAATGATTTTATTTTCAATAGCTAAGCCTTCCTATGTGCTGAGGCACTTACCTCATAGTTATTCAGACAGGAAGCCTTCTGGATATCCTTTAAGCAGTCTAAGGAGGCATCTTGAGAGGCTTGTTGAGAAGACGTGCATATGAGAATGTTCTCATGTAATGTGTACGTTACATGTTCTCCCACTGCAAAGCTGGGAACAGATATTGTACTGCTAGAAAGAGCAGTCAACCACTGCCCTCAGGCTAAATCCAGTCTGAAGAACAGTTCAGCTGTCTGATGGCTGAGTCCCTTCTGCCCTCTTTCTTCAGTGGCCCATGCCAGCATGATCGAACACACAGGCCTCCCCCTGATCACACTGCAGATGCACCATTCAGGGATGAATACCAAGCTTATTAGGTAATAGCACATCATGAATGGCTGATTGGAGTGCCTATCAGCTATGGGACAAGCACATCTGGTCACAGGGTGGAAATTTACAGCACTGTGCGCTCTTTCAATGCCCTTGTCATAGCGTACGTGGCATAACCTAGACAAAAGTTTGGGCACCCTCTATGCTGCTACCTAAGAACTAAGAAGTAAAGATGACTGAAGGGGAAAAAACAGATCTCCTCACTCTAACTTTTTGAAGTTTGTTAAATTAGAAGAGAAAACATCCCTCCCACCTGAATTATAGCAACCTGGCTTTGCTATTTAACTGGATTGCTGCTAGGACAATACAGCAAATCTTAGAATCATAGAATCATAGAATAGTTAGGGTTGGAAAGGACCTCAAGATCATCGAGTTCCAACCCCTCTGCCATGGGCAGGGACACCTCACACTAAAACATGCCACACAAGGCTATGTCCAACCCCGCCTTGAACACCGCCAGGGATGGAGCATTCACGACTTCCCTGGGCAACCCGTTCCAGTGCCTCACCACCCTTACAGTAAAGAATTTCTTCCTCAGATCCAATCTAACTTCACCTGTTTAAGTTTGAACCCGTTACTCCTTGTCCTCTCACTACAGTCCCTCAACCTCCCTGGGCAACCCATTCCAGGGCCTCACCACCCTCACAGTAAAGAATTTCTTCCTCAGATCCAATCTAAACTTCCCCTGTTTAAGTTTAAACCCATTACCCCTTGTCCTCTCACCACAATCCCTAATGAAGAGTCCCTCTCCAGCATCCCTATAGGCCCCCGGCGGCGTTCAAGGTGGGGTTGGACATAGCCTTGGATGGCATGGTTTAGTGGGAGGTGTCCCTGCCCATGGCAGGGGGGTTGGAACTCGATGATCTTGAGGTCCTTTCCAACCTTTACTATTCTATGATTCTATGATTCTATGATTCTATGAAGAGTCCCTCCCCAGCATCCCTATAGGCCCCCTTCAGATATTGGAAGGCTGCTATGAGGTCTCCACGCAGCCTTCTCTTCTCCACGCTGAACAGCCCCAACTTTCTCAGCCTATATTCTTTTTGCATAATGTTTCTTTATAGGGTGGATTTGTAATGAATGAATTTAATGGCAGTGAGCTGACAAACAAAGTAAATATTGATTTCAAATGCCAAGAGGTACAAGAATAGAGTGGGATAGGTGTCAAGTTCTGCTGGGGATGCTATGATAAGTACTAAGCCCTTGTGTTCAGCTCAATGATATCCGAATGAAAATATCATGATGTAGGCAACCATACAAGCATTAATAGCCCATCAGGGGGAACAGAACATTCCTGTGCATTCAGTATAGGCAGGCAAATTATTTGCACAAAAAAGGCTTGCTAATTGAGTCCATAAAAGGGGAAAATAAGCCGTGTCCTGAAATAATGAGCTCTCAAGATCTCCCAGGCACAGGCCGTACTGGATTCTGATATCATTTGCACCAGCAGAAATTGCTTCATTGGTCAGCAGAGATCCGACCCACAAAGGTCCTAATTATGATTTCACTGGCATAATTTTTTATTTATTTATTTAAAAGATTGTTTTTCCTCATTGTGCAATATTTTGCTTCCATGGAATCTGAAGCTGGAGCTCCAGGACTGAGGAAAGAATGAACAACAAATACAGTCAAAGAAAGCAGCAGGCAAGAGGTTAAGATTTGGGGGCAAACATGTCATGGGGGCATACTGAGAATGAAACTTCATGATTCCTTGTTCTTCTTTAGGATCATAGAATCATAGAATGGTTAGGATTGGAAGGGACCTTGAATATCATCTAGTTCCAACCCTGCTGCCATGGGGGAGAGACACCTTCCACTAGACTAAGTGCTCAAAGCCCCATCCAGCCTGGCCTTGAGCAGTTCCAGGGATGGGGCAGGCACAATTTCTTTGGGCAGTGTGTTCCAGTGCATCACCACTCTCACAGTGAAGAATCTATCTAATTAAATCTGCCCTCTTTCAGCGTAAATCTATTGCCCCTTGTGCTATCACTACATGCCCTTTAAAAAGGTCCTCTCCAGATGAGGAATGAGGATACAGCTGCACCATTAGCAGTAGAATTAAGAAGTTTTTAATTGAAAATAGCTGAGCTTTAATGTGAATTGCAGGTAGGCATACACGCTACATTCCTGTCCCCCTTAGACACTTCTCTGTGTGTCCCTGCAGCAGTTAGCAAGGCCGACACAGCACCACCTTAGAGATTGCTTTTGAACTACTTTAAGCTTACCACAAAGCAAGTTTATTAGTGACACATACCTGGTTTGCTTCATTTCAGTATATTTGTGGTTAGATTTTTAGATAAGCAGAAATGCTTTAACATGAAATAAATTGCTGATGTTGTTTTGAAGCTGAACCTGAAGGAAATCAACATTCAACTACTGTCTGCATCCTGTCTCATCCTGAGAAGACTCTTTTACACAGTTTCACATGACACAGCCATGGGTTTAAAATGTGGAAACTGGAGTGGGACTCCTGGGCCACACACAGCTTGTAGGAAGTTGAGGCTCAGCTCCTGTGCTGGAAGGAAGTCAGGAGATGATGTAAGGATGGATGTCTGCCTGTGATCCCCCTGAGTGGTCCTTGCCTGAGGACTGAGCTGAGGCTTGTGCTGGGGAGGGCTGGCCTTTGTAGGTACTGCTTTCCTGATGAGGACACCTTGTGCAGCCACACAGCCTCTGCTGGCTCTAAGTACCTCTGGAACATCCTGCACCCAGCCTTTAGGTTCATTCCCGCTCTGAAGTTCGCATTTTCTTAAACGCCATCATTGTATCTTCTATTTTTCTTCTGAGAAAATACTTCAACCAGCTGAGGATTGTTTCATTCAGAAATACAGTTGTGCAGTCAGATACCAAGACTTTATAAATGTCACTGTATGATATCTCCTTTTGTCTCTTGCTTTTCCATGATGTCTTTTCAGACAAAAGCTTTTATTCTGTTGTCCTCCATTGTAGCTTACTCTTCAGTGGATGCTTCTTATCCTAAGCTTCAGCACAAGACAAGACTGATCATTTTTAGCTTCTAAACTGAAAAATATTTTTTCTTTCTTTTTGTTATTCTTTGCTGTGGCTGGCTTCTTCCTTCACAGAGCTTTCCATGGTAGAATCTGAGGAAATCTGGATTCTGCTTTTTCAAGGTGGTCTCTGAAATCCTGTCCTCTTCCAGAGCTCAAACAGACCTTATTTCTTGTCCTCTGTTCAATTGAATGTCTCAATGCTGATGCCCTCCCTCTCCTCTCTGTTCCCCGCAATTTAGAGCAGCCAGCCCATCAATGCAGTGAAGCTCTGCATGTCTGGTGTTCCCATGGGTCTGGGTTATGGCTTCCCAAGTGCCTAGAGAGGACCAGACTTCAAATGTCTCAGTCTCTGCTAGAAAAAGCTCCTTGGTCACTGTGTTTGAAAGCCCTAACCTGCATATAGTGGTCATGCCCATAAGTGGGAGATGTTGTTGTTTCCACAGATACTAGGCAATCTTTTTTATTTATTTTGTTTTATTATTTTTTTCCTGGAATATGGTTACTTAGAATACAAATGTAAAAATGCAGGTCTGGATTACAGTGTGTGACATGTTAGCCACATGCAGTTATATTCACTGTGCATTTCAGAAATGCAACTCAATGCAAAATCAGGAGTCATGAAAGGAAATTCCCTCTCTGCACCACTTTTTTTGTCAATGTGGCTTGATTTTGTTGAAAGGCAGAAAACATGGAAGGAAAATGCAATCGACAATTATCCAGCTGGCTTTGCAAAGGCCTGATTGTTTGTGAGCTCCTGTTACATGCTAAATGAATGGAAAGAAAGATGTCCCTTAAAATAAGGAGTGTCCCTCAAGATGAGATTGGGGGTAAAAGAGTGAAGCACTGTGGCATGGTTTGGTCATATATTGCTAGAAGATGGAAACTAGGATTTCTTCATGCCAAGCTAAAAATTAGTGAGAATAAGCAAGTCAAAATCTAGCATCTCTTAAATCACAAAATTAAGTCAATTCTTGAAATCTAATTGGCAGTGCATGATAGCAATTGAAGCCAAACAAAAACTTCATATCTTTATCTTGTAGTCACCTTTCTAAAATAAGCACACATAATTTAATATTTTAAAAATATGCTGTGGATTTTAGGTAATCTGGCTGGTGAAAAAAGTGCTCTTTTAGTTTCCCATTTTTGCCCTGGTATTAGTCCCTGGGCTAGTACCATCCCTCTCAAGAATACATGAGGAATTGTAGACCTCAAAAGGAAACTCAAAGGAAAGGCTGTAGTTTTATAATGAAGTCACTCCAGAGACTCTCTTGGCACTTAAAAAATTCTTCTGATGCAAATGAGAATAAAATCAAAACATTAGCTTTGAGATACAGACAGATTTTCACCGTTGCATAATTTCTTTTGTCCTCAGCTCTTCAATGCTCTGCAATAATTGCTGGGCTGCCAGTAGCTCTCAACCAGCTTGACATAAATGTTACAAAATCTCACATTGGAGCACTGAAGTTGAGGCTTTGGATTTCTGGAACATCTCCTATCACTGCACTGTTTATGCTGCAAGAAAAACATGCCAGAGAATTTATTGCTTACAGGGTAAAATAAATATGTTCCTCTTCTGAGCCAACTGCGTGTCTTATCTGCATGGAAGATTTTCTTTACCTGTTTTGAAAGTAGTTCTGTAGGGAAGAATCATAGCGATGGCATGCAATTTCAGTGCTCAACTACAAAGGAAAATTCATGAAAAGCATGCTGCGCAGATAGACAATACAGCCCTGGAAGAAGTCAATGTTACTTTTGGGATATGAGACACTTGCTGGTCTGGTAAGCGTTCAACAAAATGTATAATTTTTTAAGTTTTGATCTTATGTAGAAATACCCTGGTTATATGAGGAAAAGGAAAATAGATCCCTGTTGTGAAGCAGATGTTCAAAAGGTGTTAAATTCTAGAACTATCTGGGAATTTCAAGGCCAGGTTGGATGGGTGTTTGAGGAACCTGCTCTGGTGGGAGGTGTCCCTCTCCATGGCAGGAGGGTTGGAACTGGATGATCTTAAGGTCCTTTCCAACCCTATGTGTTCTAATATTGTAATAAAAGGACAGTTTCTTAGAAGGCAGTTGTAAATATTCAGTGCTTGATTAATGATCAGGCCCTGAAATCTTTTTGAACGGTGCAGGTCAAAACGCTTGACCTAAAATCCTTTGCAATTACTAGAAAGATACCTGAACTTGTTGAATTCAGTCCTGTGAGCACAATTTAACACTGAAAATGCCTTTAATGACAATGACAGGGAGACTGCAAGATGTGCAGGTGACATTTGCCATCAAGTAACGTATCCCACATTGTGGACTCAGAATCCAGCATTATACCGGCTTCCTTGCAGCCCTCTGAACTTGTTACGTGAAGCAGCTGAATGAAACTTGAAGATGAAAGAGTCAAGCGACCAAATCTATTGCTGTGCTTTGACTTAATATTTTGCTGGGATTGTTGCATAACTTTGTGTTGGTATTTTTTTTTTCCCAATATATTTTAAGAAATCTGTTGACTCATTTATTTGGCCTTCTAGCCAGCTAGAAATATGAGCTGAATGAATTGACCATTTTGCTGAGTATCTCTACAGTGAGATTGAGTCACCATGATACACTGTATTTTGAATCATCTGAAATTTATTTATATTTCTTCCTAAAACATACTCATGGTCAAGGCTTCAGAAATCAGATAATTTAATACTTTTTGGGTAAGTATTTCAGGAAATAATTTCATCTGTTTTCTTAAAAATAAGCTGTCACTGGAAGCAATGGGCAGTTTCCTGGAGATTTCTCCCTTCCACCGGGTGGTAGGCTGACAGCTCCTGCTGTGAAACATGCAGTGTACACTGGTGCTTTCCACTAGACTCTGAGAGCAAGAGTGGTCTCGTTGTAAGTCTGTGCTCTCATGCCTTTAATTTCTGAATACTCAAATCTATGCTGATCCCCTCACCTCTATTTTTTGTTTTCCCTCTCCATTGACTGGGCCATAATTCTGCAAAGGTATGATCTTTTTTAGTATCTGAAGTTGCCAAGAAGCTGTTATTGATTCTCGTGATGCAGCTACTGAAGTTTCTTTGTGACCTGCTGTAATTTATGCTGGTGTCTGTAGTTCCCAGAGTTTACCCTGTAGTAGCTGACTATAGTAGGGTGATTTTTATAAGGTGCATGGCAGAGGGGACAAAACTGGCTGAAGGGCTCACCTTCGTTGACCTTTGAGAGATACATCATCCCTTTGGAAACCCTGTATGGGCACCTCTAGCTCTGACATGGCTCTGCTATGTACAGGTTTTGATTTAAATGTGACTTACAAGAAAGTAAATTTAAATTAAGACCATCTTTTAATTCAAGTCAAACCCCTTGTGCATAATATGAAAATGGCTCATTCTCTAGTTCCTGGCTATGGTAAATTACCACATAAAGGCTTGATATCAAATGAAATGTACACACATTTCCCAGAATTGATAATAATCAGTGTATTGGAGGAAAAAGTATATGGTCTTTAAGTTCAGAAATGTAGTCTAATTATTATACAGCTATTGAATTATTTTTAGATATCTTTTCTATTCCCTGTTTACTATAATTGAATATTTTTAACTTGTTGTAAAGGATAAATATTACCAAGAAGAATATGAATTCACGGCAAATGATAGTATAATTTAACATCTTAACAAAAAAAAAAGGTCCAAATGTATAAGAACTGCAGAAAATAAACGTTTCTTGTACACTATTTTGTAAAGTTCATAAGGCATTCGAATCCTAATGGGCAAACCTACAATTTCTCAGACAGACATGTGCCCACTACACAGAAGCAGTTCTGAAGGAATGTTCCAATCCAGCATGGACCTTTTCAACAGCATGAGAAATCACTAGCCAAATCACTGGATAAGAAAAGGTAATGTGTGACAATTTATACTACTATTAGCTTTAAGCACTTGAGTACATTATGAGCACATAATGTAAGCCAGAAGATTTTGGCAAACTTTCCGGCATGAGTGCAATTTTCTAAAGGTAGTTTGGTAATCTGTGTGTAGCCCCTTGTGTTATGGCTGTTGGACAACAAGGGCAGATTGGGGTAAAAGCAGTATCTTTACACCTTTTGATACCAGAATTAATTACAATTGATTTCAACATTGATTTATTAGAGAATCCTTTCTGATGAGCTCTGAAAAATATTTCAAAAAGGATGTTAAAATGTTGTAAGAAACAACTTATAGCCCTTTGATCAGGGAAATAACAGCTTATGGTACTGACATGATTGTCAAAATTGTAAGTAGCATAATTGTAAATCTTATCAGCTGTTCATGTACTCGTGCATTTGTTAAACTGATCTTATGTGGTATGAGACAGGCTGGGTGCCAGATAGACACTGTACAGAGGGGATTAAGATTTTTTCTATAGAAGTGCCGATGTTGGAATGTGTTTTTTCACATTCCTGCTATCAGTCCTGCTGCTGTTTTCCTTTACCATTTTTGGTACATGGCTCTATATGTTGGGTGTGGTTTGGTTGTTTATTTGTAATATTCATCAAAATGTTGGTACTTCTGTTGCAAGGGCATATGTTCCTACAATTTTGTAGCTTTATTGTTATTGCAAGAGTGATTTTATCGGTTCAGTTTTCTTGCAGCAAAAATTCATAAAATATTAATATTCTTGCAACTTATAAATCAGGCATGAAAGCGCCAAAAACCTCTGTGATTTAACTCTTCACATCTATGTACAGCAGCACAGGACTTGTAGCTACACCATGTGGTTGAGTACGGTTTATAACATCCCCATCAGAAATTGGGATTGTCTAACAGTATTTTTGATCTTTGTCTTGATTAGCAACAGCTAATTTTGGCTGCACATTCGCGGTGCATTTCTATTGGGATGTAAGATTGGAGTTAGTAGGATCAAATGACTGAGTTTAGATTGCTTAAATGAACAAGATCAGTTAAATCAAATGTCCATGTTGACAATTTTATGCAAGTCAGTTTGGCTATTCTAACCGGAAGCCAGAAATCTGAACAGATTTCTTTGCAAAAGTATTAATCTTTTTTTTTCTTTCTTGAAATATTCTTCAATGCCTTATGTTACTGGAAAGCATGCATGATGTGTTTTATGGGGAAAAGCAATTGTTTTTTTCTGCCACAATGTACTGCCGAAGTGATAATCCAGTCACCTACGAGCAATATAGGTGAATTAAAAACCTTAACAGGTCAAAGCATAATTCATCCTGTTTGATTACTTAGTGTCTTTGTCCTCTAACTTGCATTTTATCTTGTTATTTCACATTCTGTGTAAGGAAGTGCACAGATGTACAGATGGCACCTATTCAAGTTTCAATTTGCAAAATCCCATGTTAAAAGCCAGTTTTGGTTATGCAGGTAAGGTTTTGCAGTCTGTTTTAATGATGCCTGGTGGCACACCACATAATGTTCTCTCGATAAAGGTATGCTGGCATTCCAGCTAACAGGGCTTAACTGTTGGAACAAGTCCAGAGGAGGGCCACAAGGAGGATCAGGGGACTGGAGCACCTCCCGTATGAAGACAGGATGAGAAAGCTGGGGCTGTTGAGCCTGGAGAAGAGAAGGCTGTGTGGAGACCTCATAGTAGCATTCCAATATCTGAAGGGCATGGTTTAGTGTGAGGTGTCCCTGCCCATGGCAGGGGGATTGGAACTAGATGATCTTAAGGTCCTTTCCAACCCTAACTATTCTATAATTCTATGATTCTATGATTCTATGATTCTATGATTCTATGATTCTATGATTCTATGATACTCTAATTCATCCAGAGGGACCTAGACACGCTTGTGAGGTGGGCTGATGCCAACCTAATGAAGTTTAACCATGACAACTGCAAGGTCCTACACCTGGGTCAGAGCAATCCCAGGTGCAGCTCCAGGTTGGGCAGGGAAGAGATTCAGAGCAGCCCTGTGGAGAAGGACTTGGGGGTGTTGTTCGATGAAAAAATGCATGTGAGCTGGCAGTGTGCGCTTGCAGCCCAGAAAGCCAACCGTATCCTGGGCTGCCTCAAAAGGAGTGTGACCAGCAGGCCGAGGGAGGTGATCCTGCCCCTCTACTCTGCTCTCGTGAGACCTCACTTGCAGTACTGTGTGCAGTTCTGGTGTCCTCAACATAAAAAGGACATGGAACTGTTCGAAGAAGTCCAGAGGAGGGCCAGGAGGATGATGAGGGGACTGGAGCACCTCTCGTATGAAGATAGGCTGAGAAAATTGGGGCTGTTCAGCGTGGAGAAGAGAAGGCTGTGTGGAGACCTCATAGCAGCCTTCCAATATCTGAAGGGGGCCTATAGGGATGCTGGGGAGGGACTCTTCATTAGGGACTGTGGTGAGAGGACAAGGGGTAACGAGTTCAAACTTAAACAGGGGAAGTTTAGATTGGATATGAGGAAGGAGTTCTTTACTGTAAGGGTGGTGAGGCCCTGGAATGGGTTGTCCAGGGAAGTTGTGAATGCTTCATCCCTGGCGGCATTCAAGGCTGGGTTGGACATAGCCTTGGATGGCATGGTTTAGTGTGAGGTGTCCCTGGCTATGGCAGGGGTGCTGGAACTAGATGATCTTGAGGTCCTTTCCAACTTTAACTATTCTATGATTCTATGATTCTATGATTCTATGATTCTATGATTCTATGATTCTATGATTCTATGATTCTATGATTCTATGATTCTATGATTCTATGATTCTATGATTCTATGATTCTATGAAGGCCTGTGGCTTGGGAATTTAACTGGGGACTTCACATGCCTTACAGATAGCAGTTGCTAGCAAAATCAGTCAGTCTGTGATGATATCACTGCCATCAAGCTAGTATTTTTACTGTAAAATGGCAAAAGTGCCGGCACAAATCAAGTCTGCTACAAGAGGCAACAGTGATAATGTAATCTTCTCTGTATCTTTTTTTGGGCCTAGTCCTTGTGCACTTAATACATGAATGTTTTATTGTGAGTAGTATAGATCAGTTGTCAGCACTTCTCAAAGAAAACAACTGTAAATGGAGACTGGTAATGTGCTGGCTTTTTTCAGAGTGCGTTCTGTGTTTTGGTAGGAGTTGTTAATGTCCTCCAAGAGCGATACAATAAATTGGCTTTTCCTACATCTATGAAATAATTTGCCACTGGATTGCAAGTCATTTATAGCAAAAGTTATTTATATGTTTAATTATATTCAGTACAACAATGGGGAGTAGGTAGATTCTTTGAGTGACATCCTCTGGCAGTATTGAACAAGCTCCTTACCTGGCCTTGATTCAGTAAAGCAATGCCAGTTTAGAGCTGCTGTACCCCTGGCTTGTTAATACCTTTTAAAAAGTAAAAGTTTTATGGGAAAGTGATTAAAGTGTTACTGGGAAATAGCCACCAGGTTGGAAGAGGCCTGATCAGGTACTACTATCCCAGTGACACCTGCTATAGTTCGGACAGATTCTTTTACCATCAAAGTAGGTAAAGGCTGAAGTTTGATAATGATTTTCTGTCATAAGGCAAGATAACAGCAGTGACCTAAGGAGAAACTGAAGTCGATTTTATATTTGGTATTCACATTCATTTTTATTTAGTAGCAAAACAGAATAATGTCAGTGATGCTATATAAGCATTTTAATTTGGATAACAAATGCTTTTTGGCCAAAATTCTGCATTTCCCCCAATTTATGCTATTCTGCTCATATCAAGGAATCATTTCAAAACCTGCAAATGAGTGTTCTTTAATTAGTAACCCATTAATGGGGATTCAGACAACAGAGGCAGGCTAAATCTAATCTGAAGTAATCCTCTTGCTCCAGAAATGCATGAAGAATGGACAGCAGGATCTCGGAAATTTGGGACATTTGTCACTGCCTACTGTCTGCCTCTAGATCTTCTCTTACTGGGCTGCAAGACTTGCTAGTGTTAACATAGTTTTGTCATCCTGGTGCATATTAAGCCATGTTTGGTTTCTCCTTTCTTTCAGATCTGCCAATATTTAAAAATTCTCAGACAAATTCCACATGTTTTATTCTGTTTTTTTTTTTTGCCTTTCAGTGAGTGTACCAGCTCCACCCATTTGTGTCTTACTGAAGAAAGTATACACGGACATACCAGACATAAAAAGACAGAGGGGGTGGTTTTAAGATTAAATCAATTAAGTCCACCTGTCTATCTTGCTGTTACTGGAAAATGTCTAATTGGACTCAGTATTTAGTCCAGCAGCAGTGGCCTCTAAAGCCCCTCAACACAGGATGGATGTGGCGAGACATGCAGAACCTGGGCTTCCGCCACCCGTCCCATCAGGGACACTTGCCACTGGTGCTACATGATAACAGCACTTACTCCTCTGTGGAACACCCACTTCAAAAATAATATTTTCCAGGTTTCACAACTGGATATCTTCTTGGATAATTAAAACATGGTGGTAATCTTATGTCTTTTATATGATTTATGGAAATCCTGTAGGTGTTGGAAGGAAAGGTCAGAGTGGCTTTTGGTAAGGAAATGTAGTGTTTGCATGGCATCCAGCTTCTGTCTGAGTGCTTACTAAAGGTGCTAGAAGAACAGCTGTGAAAATTAAGCCAATTAGTTGTCTGTAGAAGAGTTAACACACTTATAAAATCTTTTCTCTACTGTTTTAACTAAATGGCCAAATGCTCCTTTAAATGCTGACAAAAATAAACTTTTCTAATTCTGTTACAAAACCTAACTTCTTCTCTCAGTTAAATTTCTCCCTCAGTTGTTTAAATCAGACCAATTCTGTTGTTTTCCATATTATTCTCTTAGAATCTGCACCACTGATTTTAATGATAGATGTAAAGCCGTCAGACTCAAATATTTTTGCCTACTTTAAAGCTCTTCCAAGCATGATGGATTTACATATTCAAGTCATCCCAGAAGTTCTCAATATTGCCTCCTTTTTCTGACGGACTGAATGGGGAAAAAGCCCACATACAGAAACTTGGCTGGCAGGTAATGCTGAAACTGATCTAAAAGTTGTGCTAGTAAAGCTCAAGTGAGCCAGAGGCAGGGAACAAGAAGGTTTGGATGGAAACAGGCATACGATACGCAGACACCTCTACATACACAGGGGAAGTTTCTCTTCTGTTCAGCCCACACCGTGGAGCTCAGTATTTATCAACCTCCTTAAATGACATTTAAAGCTAGATTTCCAAGCAAATTGGCATTGGCACCAAATGCAGGTGACATTTTCCTAACGAAGAAGCACACAATGGATTTAGTGAGCTGGGGTTCATTTTGCAAAGCTTTTGGGGGTACACAGAGAGCAAGAAACCTGGACAAAATATTCCAATTTTAAAGTTAAATAAGATTTCAGATGCTTGATTTGAAGTGGACATTTTGCATTTGGGAATTGATTTAATTATTTTCAAAGGTTAAACCAAACTTGACAGATTTGTTTCTTTTACAGGTAACAGTAAAACATTCAAATTTTGGTTGATGAAAAACATAGTTATGCTCACAGTACTCTTTGATATCCAGCACTGTGCAGTTTGGAAGGCCTGATAAAAGCAACAAAACTTGTCCTTCACTGCTTATTTCAGGATATTCTTCTGTCTTTGATAGAGTGTAAAGAAAATTATTTCCCCACTGATTCCTGTCAGAGGCACAGGTCCTTTTAAACCTGGATTTCTGGGAACAGACTTGTGCCAGATTCTGCAATCTCTTAAAAATATGCCAATATGTTTTCTGTGTTGGTGTGCGCTATGCCAACATGTTTTCTATGTTGGTGCACACTATGTTTCCATTTCATAATCCCAAGGTTTGCTTTGTGCTAGGGAAACCAGAAATAGATTAATTGATGCTTGTTTTCTTTAAATAACACAAAATACTGTGTGAATGCCGGAACTGCAGGGTACTGGTCATAATCAGCATTTGTGGATATGGTATTTGGAGTTCCAATATTTTTTTTTAGTTTTTACTTTGAGGAAACCTCTCTTTTATTTAAAACTGCAATCTTACTTATAGATAATCTGTCGTTAACAACTCTCTGCTCAGTAAATTAATTCTATCTAGACCAGAGAGTGCAATCTGGAAATCTTAAGAGTGTTTGGTTAATTAACTCATCATTTGATTTATTCACATGTTAATCAGCTCTTGAGGATCGATAAATTCTCATTCAGGATAAATAAATTGGATTGAGGAAACAGTTAATACTGTAATAACAGTGGTGCCCAGTTGGGTGCATTTGTGTACATATTTCACTTGTTAATCACCAGTCAATTTGAAATGAAGTTTGCTGCAGGGTCTGAGTTGTTTTATTTCTTTTCACTGGCTGAGAAACAGAAAGATCTGGTGTGGAAGGCTTAAGACACTGCCTGGAAAACACATCAGTCTGGTTTACCACAGAACCTTTTAGTTTTACCTTAAAATGCAGACTGGAGATCATTTTATTCCCATTTTTCACTCCTCACAGCATGGAATTGTCTCTCATTTAAGCTTCTGAAATGAATTCCAGTAGCTTGGGCTGCGCATACTTAATCCTCATCATGGATGCCGTTTTCACATTTTCTTTCTCATCAAGATTTTTAAGGCATGCTTATTGGTAATGAAGACTAGTGGGACACGCAAGACATTTTAATAAGCTGTTATAAATCTTTGAGGACAAATGTCTCTTATGAGATTTATTTTCCTCTAAAAACTTTTGCTTGAGTGTGATAGAAAGCTGCTGCAATGATAATTTTATAGATCAAGGGGTTGTCAAATGACTTCCTGTTTTTGTGGCATCTCCCACATAGACAGAATCCCTCTCTATAAGAAATGTCCTGGGAATCTTATCAAAGGGTAAATATAACATAGGATTGTTTGTATTGTAATTATCCTAAATGTAAGAATACAAATTAATCATAAAATTAGAAAAGAATACCAAAACCTATATACAATAAACCCTCCTGTCTAGAATTTTCTAAATACTTTAATCTGTGGGTTATAGAATTAGTGATATAGAGATAACTATCCAGAGGGACCTTGACACGCTTGTGAGGTGGGCTGATGCCAACCTAATGAAGTTTAACCATGACAAGTGCAAGGTCCTACACCGGGGTCGGAGCAATCCCAGGCACAGCTGCAGGTTGGGCAGAGAAGAGATTCAGAGCAGCCCTGCGGAGAAGGACTTGGGGGTGTTAGTCAATGAGAAAATGAACATGAGCCGGCAGTGTGCGCTTGCAGCCCAGAAAGGCAACTGTATCCTGGGCTGCATCAAAAGGAGTGTGACCAGCAGGTCGAGAGAGGTGATCCTGCCTCTCTACTCTGCTCTCGTGAGACCTCACTTGCAGTACTGTGTGCAGTTCTGGTGTCCTCAACATGAAAAGGGCATGGAACTGTTGGAACAAGTGCAACGGAGGGTCATGAGGATGATGAGGGGACTAGAGCACCTCCGGTACGAAGATAGGCTGAGAAAATTGGGGCTGTTCAGCGTGGAGAAGAGAAGGCTGTGTGGAGACCTCATAGCAGCCTTCCAATACCTGAAGGGGGCCTATAGGGATGCTGGGGAGGGACTCTTCACTAGGGACTGTAGTGAGAGGACAAGGGGTAACGAGTTCAAACTTAAACAGGGGAAGTTTAGATTGGATATGAGGAAGAAATTCTCTACTGTAAGGGTGGTGAGGCCCTGGAATGGGTTGTCCAGGGAAGTTGTAAATGCTCCATCGCTGGTGGCATTCAAGGCTGGGTTGGACATAGCCTTGGATGGCATGGCTTAGTGGGAGGTGTCCCTGCCCATGGCAGAGAGGTTGGAACTAGGTGATCTTGAGGTCCTTTCCGACCCTAACTATTCTATGATTCTAAAAGGTATTGTGAATCATCTGGAGTCACACATCTGAGTCAGCTGCTCTTCTAGACACATGTCTAAAAAGACATAAATATGCTTATTGTAAAATTCGAGTCAGACTTGTTGTGTGTCAAGTCAAACTTAGTCGTGCTCTAAAACTGTTACTGCTTCTATGGAGTTTCTCTTCAAATGGGTATGCGCATTGATGTTTTAACACAAATTAGAACAAAATCATCCTTCCACCTATAATGAGTGGGTATTTTTTATCATATACTATTGTCACTGCTTACATCTCTGGTGTTAGGATTGACAGGTTTTTAGATAGATGCATTGTCCAGTGATTTTTAATACTGTAAGGCCTGATATAAGGTCAGACACCACAATGAGCAGCTTTGGCTTCTGCAGTGCTCAGTATTTGCAAACTGCATGAAAATCAATCAACCTTTTAGGAAATTAAGAGGTGTTAATCATATTGTCATCTTCTCAAGCTGATATAAATGGCTATAGCTAAACAAAAGAAATTCCAGAAATCAATGACACTGTGCTCTTTCTTGCTACTGAAAGATCTGAGGCACTGTGTTTTTTCTGCCCCATGTTTCATTACTACATGTTCCCCACACTCACGGGGATGTCATTGCTCTTTGCAACATAATTATTACTTCTTCAATATTTGCTCTTTTGAAAACTCTGAAGTAGATTAATCTCCGGCTCATAAATGTAGCTCACAGCTGAGTAGGCTCCACAGACTGAACACTTGCCTCATATTCAAATAAAAGTGTCTTCAGTGGAGTTTTTACCATTGCACTCAAATATAAACTTTGTGCCAGTCTAATGGTTATCTTAGGCACATTAAAATAGCTACAAATCATGACATAACTGAAACCCCCCAAAATCTGCTGTTAAATAATTATCCTATGCCATGGTAACATGACAAGGTTATAGAAATTGTCCTTTGCTGGTTTCATGATCAGACAAGATCATTTTTTTGACCTAGTATGTCAGCTTGCCACTCCCAGAGTTTCCACCCATATGTTTGATTCACTGTTTTTGAAGTTGGCTGTTGGAGGCTCTTGATGCAAGTCAGCTGTTAGGGGCTACACAGTCTCACTATTTGATGAAAGATACTCATGCAGCTGCACGAAGTAGACTAGAGGGTTCTCTCATCATGTCTGAAAAGGAGCACCCATGAGGTCTCTGGGTGTGCGTGGGGTATATAGCCCTTGGCTAAGCTTGCTGACCTGCTGGAGCTCTGTGTTGAGGAAGAGAAAGTCATCAGATACGATGTGCTAAACAGCTGGTAGGTGCCATAATTTGTGTTTGTTGTTACTTTTCTCGGAAACTGGGGACTGCAACAAAGTGGGATGTCAAGTGTCTCCAGAAATTAATTTCTGAGGTTTGATTTTGGACCAGGCTGGCATTTTTAATGGCATGCTTTCTGGCTTAAGCTCAGGCTGGTAGGACAAATCTTGGCTGCCATTGCTTGAATGGTGAGTGAGTGTGATCTTTGCTGGGAGAGGAGACCTTGAGGTTTTCTTTTACAATAAAAGGATTTGTATTTTAAGGCTTCCCTGCTGACACATTTGTTTTCCTAAAGATTATTGTTCAGAAAGAATGCAACTACAACCTACCTTCTATTTTACTAACCAATTTCTGTGGGAATCGAAATCTGTCCTTTACTAGGCGCTCTTGGGAGTTACGGGAAGAGGAAAGACTGTATTGATTTCAAATACTGTGTGTTTGTCAATGGGTATGTGTAAGGTGTCATGTCATGTAACAGACAAACTAACAATTATTTTTGTAATTGATTGATTGGTGATTGATTGCTCCCAGGTGATACACATTTGATCTGAGAATAATGCTTGTCTTCAATTCAATTATTGTATGTAAACAAAATCTGGATTTATCTGAAGGAGAGTGAAAAGGTGATGGAGAAAGTTCACACTTTATATTCACTTCAGAGCAAGGTTGGTATGCTAGAGAAAGTTGATTTCATTTGAGATTACCTAATGCCTACCAATGCAAATTTTACATTTTCCAATATCCTGTAAGAGCATTGTGCTTCTTCATGCCAGCACACTGCCTAACTATAAAAATAAGTTTAGAAATTCATCAAGTGATTCAGTCTTTTTTCAAGCACAGTATAACCGTATGTGCTATGCTTGGTGTTGATATCCAGAAGCTCATAAATCATGACTTTAAAAAGCTGAGTGAAGGTTTCAGCTGTGAAGTTTGGGGCTGGCTCAGTCACAAAAATGCATTTGCATTTCTTTGAGCCAGTTGATTTGGGTTTTTATTTGATCCATATTTCAGTTTGAGATTTTCATAATACCAGGGTAGAATAATCTGGAAATAAATTTGTCATCCAGGCTGATCTCTGTGTTGAAAACAGTTGCTTAATACCGTTCTGTTTTACAGATCACCACAGGTTACACAAGGCAACAGATATAATAATGTGTATGTTGTTAAGTTTAGTTAATGTCTATTAGAGTTGGAAAGTCTCTTTCTCCTGCTTTTATAATCAAAGACTTTCTCTGGTCAAAAACAAAAAAAATAAAAGTCTTACATATAAAGCTAGGAATTTTTATAACTTTTATAAACCTTGATATTCTAATAGAATAACTATTGTTAATGTATATCTAACAGAAAGATAGAAAAAAAAGAATAAATGTTAATGTACGGAAAAGGTCTCAATAATAAAAATTAAGTTAAAATTATTATGTATATTTCCTGGTATCTAACCCTTTTCCTGGTGTGATGTTCCTCTTTTTACTGCCCTCTGTGTTCTAAGGTTGATGGAGGGGTGTGTTCGGTGAAGTATGTTGAGTCATCAGCATCCTGAGCCCTTTGCCAAGAGGAAGATGTTGTTGATGGTTATCTCTGTTCACTCTAGATTCTTGGGGTAATTTCTATTTGTTTTCTAACATGTTTTTACACCTTGTTCTTTCTTCAAAGCTCAGGAAGGCCAGGTCAGTCTGATTGTAATGTGTCAATGAGCTTTATAGGTGTTACTGTCACATGAAGAATGGCTTTTACAGCAAAGCCAAGCAGCTGCGAAGCTGCAGGCAGGCTTTGGCAGCCACAGACTGGGCCAGCTGACAAGCTTTGGGACAGAGCCCCAGCAAATCCAGAGCAGACCCTGAGACACCAGCCCTGGATCTGCTGCATTACCAGGCTGCAGGACTGCTGTGCCTCCCAGGGGGAAACTGCCACCCTTAAGGTGCTCCAGGCCATTTGATAGATCAGATAGAAACCCAACAATAGCATCGACGTTTATGAAGGGAATCAATGACTGATCGGGGATGAATATCCCACATGAGAATTCATCTTTCTGTTCTTAATTGTGGAATAGATATTTTTCTTTAATAATTCTGACTCTGAGGCAGTCAACATTTCATGACATCAGTTATCATAGTATATTTTGTCCTCAAAGTGTGGGACTAGCTAGCATTGACAGTCTTCACTTGTTATAAATATAGAGGATTTAATAAGGACACCTTGCACAATACTTCTGCTAGAGTACCCAAATCTAACCATTAGCTACAAGATTATCAAAATTATTAAACCCTCCCATGGTCAAGAAATAATTCACTGAAGATTAAAAAGGAAGTCAAATGAACTGTACAGATGAACCAATTTAAGAGAATAGGGGTCTGAGAATTATACAGGTAATTTAAACACTCAGAAGGGTAGAATTTCTTTTTTTTAAACTCAGGTCATTTTTACAGAATTGGGTGGAAGCAGGCATACTGATGTACCCAAGGTGGTGGTGACATGGAAGTAACGACCTATTTCATATGGCTTCCTGCTATAATTCCCACTGAATCATTTAGGAGCAGCCCTCAGGCTAGAAGTAGCCACCCACTGGAGCAGGTCATCTGATTTGGAAGCTAAGGAAAGCTGGAGAAGGGTAGGTTGATATATTGTTTAGATGATACTGACAACTTCAGCTTCTCCGAGTTCTAGTGATATTCTGGTTAGCTCCTTTGTGTTTTTCTGCTCTGCTCTTTTGCCTATTCCCCTTGGAGAAGCTGGTGTATATCCTGTTTCCTGTGTTGGTAAATGTATGCGCACATCACAAATTTCCGTTCTTGTTTAATGAATTTTGGTAATTCTGTAGATACTTATCTACTTATATGTAGATACATATTACATCATAGATGGTTGGTCTTCAGGGGATATCACAAAGAAAAACCTTTGACGTTGGTCAGATATATCAAGTAACAGTGACATTGCAGATGTCGAACATGCTAGCAGGAAGTTTTCTGCTATTTAAGTAGCCTGGCAACTGTTAGGTTTTGGGGAATCCTTGGGGAGAATGGTAGGTGTCCCATATTTCCTTTAAGACCGCAAATAGAAAAGTGTAAATGCTGTTTTGGCACTGTTAGAAGGACAAATGCTCCTAAAAGATTGCAAGTTTGGTTTCTGTTCACCAAATAACCTTCTTTATATTAAAATAAAACAAAATAAATCAAACCCCTAAACAACAACAAAATAAACAAAGAAACAAACAAACAAAAAAAAAACCCACCCCAATTAGAATTTCCTACATGGCCACCTGGAAATACAATTTATATTTTTCTATTACGGTGTGGATCTCTGCTCAAACCAATTATTATTTGGGAAAAGATGCTGGTAATTTGGCTTCTCTTTAAATTGCTGATTGATGGAATACTTTCGTGCTGGAAGCTCTATTTGCAATTTCTTCTTTGAATTTTCACCCTTTTCATCTTCTTTATGATAGGTTTTGATGTTATGTAAATTTTTTTCATATTCCACATGTTTCCTGAGGGAAAAGGAAGAGGATGTTACGGACATAGTATAATTTGGCATGCTAACAAATTAAGGGTAAGCATTGAGGTCAAATGCTGCAGACTTGGGCGAGGCAGTAGATAATTTGCCTGAGGAATGAGACTTGATTATAGGTAAAAAGGATTTCTTTGCTTAAGGAAAGACTAGCTCCATTATTTAAAGCAATACTTTAAAGGTATGCAATATTGTATATTTATTGCATAGATGTTTTAACTGCATGTATTAATTGTGGATTTAGCGGTTGTGACTTCTACTGAAAAAAAAACCCAGGTAGTAAATGCTGTTCACAACTTTCACTAACATGACATTTTTTGACAGAAAGCCAGAAGGCCTGGATCCCTCCTTTACTCATTTATGTTTGCTCTGTTTTATGTGAACTGGTCAAGCAAATTGTACGGAAGTACTAGTACTTATTAACAGGAAGATTTTTCTTTACACACTGCACAGTCCAGATTTGTTAAGTTCCTATCTTTACTTATAATAATACTCCCCGTATTGCATTGAACTCTCTCACTAGAGCCATATAAAGACATTAGTTTGTAATTAAGTTTTCCTACAAAAATGTCATTAATGTAGATGAAATCCAGCCTGGTCATTCATGTTGAAGTTTTATAGGTATTTGTAAGCTTTCCTTCAAATAAACATGAATCTATTAACCTGAAAAAGTAAAAATTTTACTTTTCTGCTTTCATTTAAATTGGCTAATTCATCTATATTTAGCCATACTAAGCAAAACAATAGTTATGTGTACAAGAAAATTAACATAAGCAAAAAATGCTGCCACAAAATTTATTTATGAACTGTGAATGAAATATTTGTCAAAAAAAATTGGTTCAGTTAATTTCACAGGTTTACTACATGTGGAAATAAAAATGTTAACTAAAAGCAAGAGATTTCTGGACTTCAGAATATCTTCAGAGGACATGAAAAAAAGAGAGCATGCTATCATGACATGTGACAAAAAGAATGGGAGTGTGAAAAGTAATGTCAAAGTTAAAATGATTTCTTCCACTCTTTTTGAGCCTTGTTCCTAAAGCAGGACAAATAAAATGTTAATTCTCAGATAGCTAAAATAAACCTAAAAATTTAACATAATAAATAAGATTATTTGTTGCTAATGAGAGGTTTGAATGCAGAGGTCAAGAGCAAAATGTTTACGTTCTGTTAGCGGAATTTTACCTGGATTTACTTGCATTAGTGCCTGTTCTAATGCATTTTTGTCTTGCTGTCAGGTTTTGACTGTTCTGAAATAATAAATGTTGCACTGCTCTTGCTACTGGGAGATTCTGGGAACTGTTCTCTTTGACTTAAAAATTGAAAGAGTTGGCTATATATTTCATAAAATGTATAATCTCTTCTGGGCATCTTTCACAATAAGAGAAAATAGTTCTTTGAGTTTCTCAGCAAAACTTGGGTTCTGTTTATATGAGATGACTGCAGAAAATTTAGACCCTTATACAACAGATATAAATAGATTTTCTCGATTATATTCTTTTTTACTGCTGACTATGACACTAACTACTTTTTCTTTTTGCACTGTCTTTCCTTTCTCTCTTCTCTCTGCTTTCCTTTAAAGGCAGTATCTTTTCTGTCATTTCTCATCTTCTGTATGCACCATGCAAAACAGAAAAAGCATCCAGTTAACCAAGTTTAGAAACATATTGCTCTAGGAGAAATAACTAACCCATAACCACTAAGAAGAAATTATCAGGTCCCAAAAGCTTTGTAAAGGAAAAGCTATTTTTACATCTTCTGTTGTAGCACCTATTCCACCTGTGATGACCTTCTACACACAAACTAATCTTTTCTCACCACATTTCTCTTTCTACTAGTATTTGGGTTTATTTTTCATCAACAATAATTTTATATAAATACTATTATTTTAGATCTTCTCGTATCTTCTATAAAAGCGATTTTTTTTTCCTTTTTATACTCTCATTTTTACAAATTCCAAGGGCAGAATGTGGGTCTGATATCTAGCCTTGCTGCACTTCAGATTAGGTCACTTGGGGCCTCACGTTTGTCTTATGCTGTTAATTTTTGTGATCTCCTGCAGCAACTAATTTGGTAAAGGCTTAGTGTAATATTTTATGGTAAGGAAGCCAGAAAGGTTCTTGGTTTTGACCTTCAGATCTATAGCACCAACAAAGATATAAAAACCATTACAACTTGTTCCATTTTCTTCAAAACAAACTCTTATAGGTTGGATCTGTGGGATATCTTATATTTATTTTCTTGTTTAAATTTCAGGTCTTAGCTCAGATCTTTCTTAAAAACACCTTTCAGAAGATGCTTTTAGGGAAACAAGCAGCTCTGTGTTTTTCCAACTTAGTTTCTGTTTTATCTGTTGTTACACAGGTTTTTTTAAAAAAGATGGAAGATATGTTATTTCTGTCAAACCAGATGATTGTAATGAAAGTCATTGGTAAGGGAGAGAGATCTGTACAGTGATGCAGCCTCTTATCTACCATTGTCACAAGCAGATGCCACATGGACTAGTGTTAAAGTCTTTCCAAGTACAAAATGGGCTCAAGAATCTGGAATAAACATCCTCAGGCAGGTCCAAAGTGCACAAACTGCTCCCTTGTGTTATTCTTCACATGGCAAGGATTTATTTTTAAACATGGTGCTTAAGTTTTTGGATATTCAAGGTCATAGCAACATCTGCATGAAGTGCAAATCTGTATCATGTTACCGGTATTATGGTATGTCTCTGCCAAAGTGAGGAATTTTGAAGACTGAGTGATCGAATACGACTAGATGTGAATAAAATAGGTCAAGAAAAAAAAAACAAAAAAATCCAGTAACTTCCATGGTGCACCCTGACTTCTTTTACATATGTGTGTTCATACATGTGCCTTACCTATGTGTCTGTGTGTGCACGCAATCATACAAGGCTAAACTAACAGCAAAAGTCCTTTGGAAGTGTATCATAAAATCTGCGGTTGAAAGTTTTCTGCCTAGTGGTAGAGGCTTTGGATGTGGATATTTTCAGAAGCTGGGAAGGAAAATGGCAATTGAAATTTACTTGTCTTTTTCTCTAGCACGGCCTGCTACCCTTATTTTCTATTTTCACCTGGATTGCTGCCTGCATAGAAGAAGGGGAAGTTGGTAAGTTGGGAGTTATTCAGCTCTTTTTACCTGTTTGACTGCTGACGGCAGAGGTGCTGGCAAATGTTTACTACGAGCACCTGAACTGGCAATACAGACAAAGGCTTAAATGGGCTGGTGCAGGTAGAGCAAGTCTAGTGCTTTCTGGGATTCTGGCACTTACTGCCAGTACTTTTCCAAGGTGTACATGCTCATATTTCTACTCAGAAGATCACACTAAAATGGGAGCCTGGGCATAGTTCATCACTTAATCCTGCACCAAATAATATAGCTGTAGTCTCCTGATGGTATGTGCCCTCTGTTTTACTATGGATTAGGTTTGTACCTAAAGCACCCTAAAGCCCTTAGGAACACCTAGTGTTAGTGAAACCAGAACCCCTTGGGTTTATCTCAAGACAGAAAGACTGTGCAGCAATCTTAACTTGAAAACAACTGATATATTTCTCCCCCCACCCTGGGCTTGAAAGGACCTTATTATTAGAAAGAACCTTTTATTTACAGTCTCTTCTCCCTCCTCTGGGTCTGCTAAGGGTCTCTTTTTTATTTTTTGGTGTTTTTTTTTTTTTTTTTTCTCCCTTGTCTGAGCTGGACAATTTTCTGTTCAAGCAAAACACAACTGAGTTGAGTTGAAAGAAAAAGCAATTTACGTGCATGAAAATGTGTGTCTCTCCAGCCCCCAGGTGCTGTCACAACAGCCAGGAGGTATACTGACACATGTGGCAGAAAAGAAAAGGCTGTAATAAGTTTAGCTATGATTATTAAGAAATCTTATGCTTATGCCTACAGAAGCATTTTGCTTTAAGAGATAGTTCTTTGTTAAAAAAATCCCAAAAATCGCACAAAAAAAAGCCGCACAAGGACCCCAACAAAAAGCAGGAGACATTTCCTTTGTCTGAGAAATAGGATTTTCCCTAGTAAGAGGATTTGCCAAAAGCTATGTTAATTTGTTTGTTTTCAGAAGGCAGCATCATTGCACTGCCTGCCTTATTCGCATATCTTTGTTGCATATTTTTCAGGGGATTTTGCACAACCCGAAGTTGTGTTTTGCTTTGGAATTTCTGGGAATGAGAACACTGTATGAGTGGGAATTCAGTAGGACACGAGTGAACAGTGTTTTATATTCTGCAGCATGAACTAAGCAAACAGGTGCCACCCCATTTGTACTCCTCCTCAGTTTAGGCTGTAATCGCACAATAAATAAGGACTGGAATTATCAAGTCGTGTGTGCTTGTGGCCCCACTTCATTCCACTCATTCAAAATCAAACAACTTGCTTCCCTACAGACTGTAAGCAGAAAACCATGGAAGATAGAAATAAAACCGTTTTCTAACTCTCAGTGTTTTGGATACCATATGCTGTAAGTATAGCTCTAACACTGCAGGATTGCTTCCTGTGGTAATTTTTGAGTTTAGAGAGTTGCAAGAGCTCCTCAGCAGGCACTCCACATAGGCTGTGGTGGAACTAGAGATCCTCAGGCTTCAGTGGGTTATTTCTGATTTTTAGTCAGGAGAAAATATGGTCTCTCTGACATGATCATCCTCTCCAAGTATGACAAAATTTTGAGGAGAAATACGAGGTAAGAACTCTGAATACTTTCAATATTCCTGAAAGCATACCCCCCTGGAGTTAACCAACTCTCTCCAGAAACTGTAGGAAAACCCAGGATATATCAGGCAGGTAGTGAGAAGTGTCTGTGCTTTTCTTTGTTCCCTCACCTAACAGTGTGTCTCCAGGGGCTTGCCTTCAGGTTTGAATATCAACTTTACATTTCTGATTACCTCTGCAGTCATTTACATGTTCTAGTCAGTGTTCAGTCCTGAAAGATGCCTGACTTCCGATTGGTACCTCAGATTTCTGCAGAACAGAACAAGGTGCCGTATAGCCTGATAGCAAAGGGAAAGAAGGAAACCGGGTGCTTTTTTTTTTTTTTTTTTTTTTTTTTTTTTGTGTGTGTGTGGTTTTGTTGGTCTGTGTTGGTTTGGTTTCTGATTTTGGTTTGTTTGGTTTTGTTAATTTCCTTTGCAGCTTGGTGTGATTGGTAGTGACTATAGTTCATGATAAACCCAGCCCTGTCAGCAATGCTGAAATGCTTGTCCCCAGTTCAGACCATTGTTGGTGTCGTGGTTTAAGCTGTAAATCATGCAGTTTGCTCACTCACTCCCCTCTTTCTTTCCCCCCACTTCAAGGGGGGGGAATGGGGAGAAGAATCGAAAGAATGTAACTCCCATGGGTTCAGATAAGAACAGTCCAGTAACTAAGGTATAACACAAACCACTACTGCTACCACCAATAATAATAATGACCAGGGAAATGCAAGGGAAGAGGATACAATTGCTCACTACCTGACGACAGAGCCGTGAACTGAACTCTTCTGGGTTCCTGCCCCCAGTTTTTTCATCCTGGCCATGACGTGCTGTGGTGTGGAATACCTCTTTGGTCAGGTGTCCTGTTTCTGCTTCCTCCCGGCTTCCCCTCCTCGCTGGCAGAGCATGAGACTCAGAAATTCCTTGGTTAAACCAAACATTCTAAGCCATAACTGTAAACATCGGCGTTATCCACGCTGTTCCCAGGCCGAAAGTCAAAAACGCAGTGCTGCACCAGCTACTAAGAAGGAGAAAAATGACTACTACTGCTGAACCCAGGACAGTTGATTGCTGAACTCTATCACTGGTAGCAGTAATTATCTGTCCACAGGAAGACAACATTTCTTCTATTAGATTTCTTTATTTTTACTGTTTTGAAGGAACTGTCCTGTGCATACAGAATGGGGGATCTAGAGATGGGAAGGGATGGGGGAGTGGAAGCATAAGGATGTTGAGAGAGTAATGTAGTATATGCATTTGGAGGAACTTCATCTTAAATGTACAGTAGGACAGATAATATTTACAGTTATGTTAATCCTTAAGAAAAATAAGGCATAGTAATGGTATAACAGCTTTTTATAGGGACAATAAATAATACTTATTATGAATAAACCTTGGAGCCATAAAAATCCTTCCCTGGCCAGCTAAAAGCTTCTGTATTACCATTCTTTCATAATGCACTAAAAATAAGTGTTTTTCTTAGACCAAAGCATATAATACACATGAGGTTTTTGAATCAAATTCACTGTTTTTCCTAAAGCATAATGATGGATACAGTATTTATTGTAAGATCCAGGTTAATCCTATTTTTTCTCAGTTTCTGAAAAGAAGCTCAGCTCATTCTCTAATTTTTTTATCTGCAGATGTCTATAAGAACGAAGAAACATTGGTGCAACTGTCCATCAAGTTAGTTTATGCCTCTCCAGAGACAAAAAGCAACCAGACTTTTTATTTTGGAAGGTATGTAGAGACTGTGAAGCACTTCAGAGTAGCACAGAGTTATCCATGAAAGCACAGTGCGTCTGTTTTTCCTCTACAGCAGAGTGATTGGTACTGAACAGCACGGAAAATAGCTACTGGAGGCCAGAGCCCTTCAAGGCTTAAAGATGTGACAAGCAGGAGCGGAATTGTGATTTCCGTGTGTGCATATGCATTGCAACACCTTCCAACCTCAGAAATATTATCACCATTAGTACATACTTCCAGATACAGTCATTTGGACGTGAAAGCCTCAGGCCGCAGCCGCTTTTACTGTTACTTGTGGCTATAACCAGTAAACAAGTTTATCAAGACAAAAATAAAATGATGAAATATTGGAAGCAAGTATTACAAAGGCTCATTAGTAACTTTTAGTTCAGGAGAGCATAAGGGCTGTATCTCCATGCTGAGAAAAAAGGTATCCACAAGCCTTAAATCATTTGTTGGCTGCCAGCGCAGACCCTTTCAGGGTCCAGCTGTTAAGACTCCTGTCTTCTTTTGGTACCCCATAGCATGGAGAGCTTCCGGGAGTTTTTTCAGTCCTTAGGATCTTTTTCCCTAGCAGCTTTTCTTGACAAATAAAATCTCCAGAACACTGTCTGTCAATATGACTATCTGGCAGCATGGGGAAAGTGGGCAAAACACACAGTAAATTGCAGCATACTCTGGCAGGCAAAATTTAATGTCATAACATTTTTTTTCCACTGCAAATGTTTATGTATGTATTGTAGTATTCATGGAACTGAGAAAGTCAACTGTTAGCCAACTGAATATATCACTATTCTCTATTTGCATCGCGCTTCAAGATGATGCTTCTGGCCACCAATATGCAATTTGTCTACTTTAGACTTCTGTTGGGAAACACAGCAAAATTGCTAGTAGCAAAACTGTTATTCGTCCAAGAGAGTGAGTCTGAGTACATCTGAAATAGTACACTGAACAGTCCCAGGACCTATTCTCTGGTCTTGAAACCAACCTGAGTGTTTGGCTTATGCTATACATTTGAATTACCTTGTCATTCAAAATAGAGTGGGTGTATCCACATAGCCTAGTGGGCATGGTCTCTGATTCATCAGAAATCAAAAATTGTCCCTAGGAGCTGTCGGAGGAAGTGTTAGTTGCCGTGGTTCAACACCATGTTAGTAACCTTGCAAGAGTTACACAGTAAAGAGGCTACAGTTGTGTACCAAGGTGTTGGCATTATTGAATTCACTTGTTTAGATGTAGCCAGTAAGAGTTGGATGCCTCTGAAGATGCAGGTTTCTAGACGAATTCCACATGCAGGTCATGTCTGAGTGTGCATGTGTGTATGTATGCTGTCATATAGGTGTGAAAGAGTGACTGTTTATGTTGTAGTACATACATTTTTTCCAGTTTGGCTATTCCCACAAACAAGACAAAATAGTTAAAAGTTTCCCAGGCTCTTTTCTGGTTGTCCTGTCTTGCTGGCTAGACTACTGTAACGGAGATTGTTCCCTTCCTCCTCCACAGTCCTTTAGTGATGATTGCATAGAGGGACTCTGAACCCATTTCTCAAAGACTTTTTCAGACTTCTGGCAGTTTCTGTAATCCAGGACATGCAGGACTGCAGCACCTAAAGAGAGATACCTGGCTGAGATAGCAGCTTGAATGATTTTAGCATTCATTGTGGCCTCCTGAGCTTGGATACATTGAAGCCTCAATCAACTCATGGTTGCGTTTAAGACAAAGGGGGGTAAAAAATTACAAAATAAAATATATAAACCTTTAGAATCAATTTTAAGTAATGTTAAGTTTGATGGCTTTGTAATAGTAGTAATGGAAAATTATTGAGATGCATGATACACAGAGAAAAATATAGAGTACAGCTAGAGAACATGCTGAGAATTCTTGTACAAGATAAACTGCTGTAGTTGACATAGTTTAGGCCTTTATAACCTTAGTGCAAAATGAGTGTAAGAAAAACAGGCTAGAAGAACAGGATGTAAAGATAGGGAGTATCTGGAAAGGCAGGGGCCCAGAATGGGCTGCAGTTAAATTAGCTGATAAGTGGGAGGACAGGAAGATTGTTATGTCTGTGGTGTTAATAAACCGATTAAGCTGGTATAAGCATCTACTGTGCGTGCTTCAAAGGCTGCCAGCAGTGATGAAGATTGTTGGAAGAAGTAAACGACCCTCAGAGACCACCACCACATTTTTGTACGCATGCAGGGAACTTTCTGGAAAATTATGTAATCCACATGTAGCCTCATGAATATGTATTTGTGCTCAGTAACTATATAAGGACTGCTTGTGTAGCAATACGGGGACACATGTTAGGAGGAGCTATCCCCCGTGTCTCCCAGTGCCACAATAAAGAATACCTGCTCTTTAACTAAAAAACTGTTGGCAAGTTTGTTCCTGGAGTTTTCTTCAAATCATGTTGGACACAAGAATATATATAGGACACATGGTTGTGTAGGACAAGGGTTATAATCAACTTAATGTGGGTTATGGGGTGGTGTTTTCCATCTGGACAGCTTCTTTAGACACTTTTGCTTTTCTTTTGAGCTCTACAGCTCCTTTCCAACTGAAGCATGCACATCCTGAATGAACTAGAAGATAAACTGCAGGCTTCCTTCCCAGCTGCTGGCTTACCTCTGGAAGCCTCTCTGTCAAGAGCTCAGATATCTAAGTCTAGATGCATTTCAGGCCATGTATGAAAGCTAAATCTGTGGCTTGCCCCTGCTCGCCCCAGTTTAGTGATGCCATAACCACTGTCTCCTCAGCCCTCCTCATTACTTCTTTTCCACCCACTGAGAGCAGCGCCACCTTCCTCAGCACTGTCTTCAGCTGATCCCCTGCCCTGGGTTGTCTGTGAACTTCAAAGATCCCTCTTGTCTAGTAACTCCAAACGCAGATGCCACTCTGTCCCCTCACCTATCTTTATCCCTCATCCTTTCCTAACTCGATTATTGCAGCATTCTCTCTTCCAGCATCCTGCTTGCTCAGATTTATTTGCAGCACTGCTAACTCACTGCTTTACCAGTTAAGAACTTTGGCCCAATCTTCCCTCTATACATATCATTGTTCTTTTTCCATTCTTCTTTTGTTTACTGCATCTGACAGAAGCATGTTCTTTTTTCCAGGAGGTCAGGTCTAGTCTCTATCTTAACTAGTAAATAAACAGCACCAGGGCACAGGCAGAGATGCCTGCGCCATTAAACTGTTCAAACAGTCCCATGCACATCTGTGCTAATGAACTAGCAGTCTCCCAGGTAATTCCTGGGACAGTTTGGGAATTAATATAGGATGGGCTATTAACCCTGCGCAGTTTGGATATGGCCATCCTACTTCCAGACCAAACTTACTATTCCAGGGTGGATGTGAACAGACTGTGCCACCTGGTCTCAGGCTTTCTTGGGCTCAGAACATCTGTGCAGTGCTTCAGGCTTCTGAAGATCTGAAATAGTGGTAGTTTTTCACTGCAGAAAACTGACGTGCGTAGTAACAAGTAATTGGGTAACAACAATTGTAATAAAATCGTCATTGTAACATGTTTTCTCCTGGGACTTACACTCCCACTGTGTTACTTACTTACTGCTGCTTAATATCCCTGTGCTAAACAAGCTCTTGGTTTCCCTGAGATGATTTCAGTCACCTTTACCAAAATTTAATGGTTCAAGGCAGTGATTATCATTTTGTTATCTAGTAATTACTTTGTAAAGTAATTGAGTCAGACTAAAAATGTGGAGACATCTGCCTCCAAGTTACCTTTTCAGGAAAAAAGATACTTTTCCAAAAGATTCAACAGTCCTATGTTCAAAATCACACAGTTCTAAACTCTTTGCAGACAGCCTCAGATCTGCTTTTCCTATGTACAATAGATGGGTATTTCATGATTCATTTGTCAAATCTGTTGTTAAACTTAAAGTGTTATTACTGAATCAAAATATTGCCTTTAAAAAATTGGCTACATACCTAAGGCCTTCAGAGTGAAAGCTTCAAAAATGTATTAAGATGTAGTAAAACACCTATTATGAGTGGTAAATTTTGTTACACGATATAAGTATGGAAGTCAGCCATTTCTCACTCTAATTTATCACTAAGTTGTATGAAAAAAATGACTTTGCAAACACTGGGATTGTCAGACACTGCAGACACTGCTGAACTGCAAATACCTTGGTGTTTTCCAGCCAGCCTTTGATTTCACAGATGTGTGAATGATTGGGTGAAGTTGCCCTCTGGTGCTTAGGATATCCAATCATTTACTGCTAAGGACAGAGCACTGGGCTGGGATTCAGGAGACTTGGATTTAATTTCCAAAGCTGTGTCAGCTGATGGATCACCCACAGTGAGGCAGTCACTCTGCCTTTTGTGCCTTATTTTCTGGAAAACAGGAAAAATTAGTCTGATCCTGATATCTATTGATGAAAAGTGAAGTGAAATAGATGGCCATTATTATTATTACTTATAAAGTGCTATACTTACTTTATTTTATTTTTTTTTTCATTTTAGATAGAGAAGCAATTTCAGGTTTCTTTCAGAAAGTACATGTGATGCCATAAGAGTAGACAGTTTTCTTCTGCTGCTCATTCTGCTTTAAACAAAGCATGTGACTTTGAAGACGAAGCATGTGGAATCAATCCTTCATTACTAGGGTTGTGTATGTGTATAAGAATTTGTAACAATTACTATTTTGTTACAGGTGTGAGTTACTTGTGAGTGTCAGCACCTCCTCATTTCCTCGCAGAATCGTAGAACTGTTTAGGTTGGAAAAGACCTCTAATTTCATTGAGTCCAATGGTTAATTGCCAGGTCCACCAGTAAACCATGTCCTTAAGTGCTAGATCTACATGCCTTTAAACATCTCTACGGATGGTGACTCAACTGTTTCCTGTGCAGCCCCTTCCAATGTTTGATACCTGTTTTGGTGAAGAAATTTTCCCTAATATCCAATCTAAACCTCTGCTGGCACAACTTGAGGCATTTCCTCTACTCCTATCACTTGTTACCTGGGAGTAGAGACCAAAACCCACCTCACTACAACCTCCTTTTAGGTCCCCCCTCAGCCTACTTTTCTCCAAGCTAAACAACCCCAGTTCCCTTAGCCATTCCTCATAATAATTGTTCTCTAGACCCTTCAGCAGCTTCATTGTCCTTCTTTGGACACACTCCAGCATTTCAGTGTCTTACCTATTGATCCAGCCTGTCCAGATCCCTCTGTAGAGCCTCCCTCCCCTCAAGTAGACCAATGCTTCTGCCCAGCTCATTGTCATCTGAACACTTACTGAGGGAGCACACAATTCCCTTGTCCAGATCATTGATAAAGATGCTAAACGGAATTGACCCCAGTACTAAGCCCTGAGGAACATCACTTGTGATCAGCTGCCAACTGTATTTAATTCTATTTATCACCATTCTTTGGCTCAGCCATCCAGGCAGTTTTTTACTGAGCAAAGTATGTACCTGTCGAAGCTGTGAGCAGCCAGTTTCTCCAGGACAATGATGTGGGAAATGGTGTTTACTAAAGTCTAGGTAGATAATATCCACAGCCTTTCCCTCATCCACTAAGCAGGTCACCTTGTCACAGATTAGGTTAGCCAAGCAGGACCTGGCTGTCATAAACCCCTGCTGACTGGGCCTGATCACCTTGTTGTCCTGTATGTGCCATATGATTGCATTCAAGATGATCTGCTCCACAACCCTACCTGGTGCTAAGGTCAGACTGACTGGCTTGTAGTTCCCTGGGTCTTCATCCCAGTGTGATTAGCCAGGACTGCTGATAAAGGATTGAAAGTGGCTTTGTGAGCACTTCTGTCAGCCCGTCAGTACTCCTGGGTAGATCCTATTCAGCCTATAGACTTCTGTGTGTGTTGAAGTGGTGTAGCAGGTTGCTGACCATTTCCCCTCACATTATGGGGACTTCATTCTGTTCCTTCTCCCTGTTTTCAAGCTATTTTTTCTTCCTGACTGGGTCTAGCAGCTGTGCATTCAGTGTGCATGCCTTTTTAATGACATCTGAACTCCCCACTCTCTGTTTCCTCTGAAGATAACATGGAAAAGGCCTCTGACACTCACTGTAGCTCAGCTAATTGTTAGAGTTACACAGATATAGTTGGAGGTGTCTAATTAAATACTCTAGAGGTCTTTCTTAATTTATCTGGTCTAATTTCAACAGAAGAAGTCAAGCTCTAACCTAAGCTAGAACATTAGCCATTTCACTGAAGTCAATGGGTTGATTGCAAATGCTCAGGAATATGTCCCTATGCATCCCTGCCAGGTGAGAAGGCAATGTCTCTGCACTTTCAAGCAGGAAGTCACAGGTATTGAATCCTTGGGGCACTTACACAGCTGTTTGTATCTTTCAGCAGTTACTTCAGACCCAGGGAATGGCTTGTGCTTAAAGTTAGGCATGGGCTTAAACGAACTGCCATTTAGTTTAAGTTCCCTCAGTTACAATTATTTAGAACAGAATCGAAGAACTTTTGAAGTGCATTGAACTCCTTAATAATTTATAAAAGTTAGGGCATTTTGGTGTTTGAAAGAACAAATAACATGGTAGATAAAGGAAAAATCTGTTCCCAGGGAGGTGATCTGAGAAAAGAAGTCTTGGAAATCATTCTTCCAAGACTAGCTGCCTGGGTCTGCTCCTCACAAAGGCACTAGATAGAAATTGTTGCAGCAGTGACAGAAGAAAATATTCTTCTCAGGTACTAGCTTCAGTAATGGAAATTTCCCATTGCAGGTTAATCCAGATTTAACTTGAGTCCTGCACATGAATTATTCAGGTGAGAGGGCACAATTTCAGTTAGAATGAATACCACAGGAAATTTTGTAACACTGCAACAAAATACTGCAAGTAACTAGTTAACAAAACATGCTGGTACAGAATGATATATTTGAAGCTTCTGTATTTAACATCTTTGTGATACCTAGCTACCTGATCTCTTTGTGTCTTTAACCTTGCTAACATATCTATCAAGAGAAGTCGAAGACCCTGATACTTGATCCTGTTAACACAGTTGTCCATGAAAACAAGACAATCAAGTAGTAACTTTGAACTCAGACTCCTCAAGTCCAAATGAGATATCTGTTGCTTCCTATGAGGAAAAAGGGGAAGACCGAAGTGATTTCCTCTTTGGCTAATATTTTTTCTCTAATAGCTCTAGGAAATTCTACAGGGAGCTATATGTTTCCATAGCATAGCAAATTGTTAGGCAGGACATTTTAGAGCAGATGCAGCAATTCACAGTGATTCATAAGCCAGTTTATGTGAAATGAATTCAGCCTGAGCCTAACAAAAAGGTTTGGTTCTGTTATTGGAAAGTAAAGGTTATTATTATTATTATTTCATCTGTGGTCTTTTAAGAACTTCATATATTGTGAGTCACTTTCCCTATTTTGTGTTATTTTCCATTTTCATAGCACCTCCCTTCCTGACTTTAGCAAAGCAAGTTCCTAAGTACTGTGAGAAAGGCTGTGCTCCTAACTATAACACTGATGATTTTTGCAGATCTAGGAAGCCTCCTGAGAAAACTTGTTATGTAGATCCAGAATGATCAGATAAGCTTCTTCTACTTCAATGGAATAAAAGATATAGCCACATTTCAAGAAAAGCACTTGATATGCATTTTTAGATTTTTGAGTCTGTTTTAAGCACACATGAGGAGGAGAAGCTCAGCTGACATGAATTATGCTGAAGGAACACTGTGAGACTACTTGTGCTTAATACCTGCTGCTGCAAAGTTACTCCAGAGCTCTTTAGATAATAATTCAGCACATTAAGGAACTTCGGCCTAGCGCAGTGGAATTGCCTAAATGGTAATATATATTAAGGTGCCTTGCAATGTCTGCAGACAAGGATATTAATTTCTTACTTGGTGTAAAGAAATTAGAAAGGGTGCAGAGGCAAAAAAGTGAGGAAAAAAAGATGCATTTTCTGGAAGCATACTTGAGAAATAAAATGAGTGGTGTTTTGTAGAATTCACCATTCAGTGCTTGCTTAAGCAACACTGGTAAATAGTGGCCAAATATACCTTCTAGTAAAGAGGGTCTTCAAGAAGACTGTCTAACAATTTTTGTATAGCACTCACTTTACAATAGACAACACAGTGCTTGGAACAGTGCACCACAGTCTGATCCTTGATTCTTTTTTCTTAAGCGTTAGTGACCATTTCAACAGTTTTAAAATCATAACAGGCAGCATTTGCCTGTAACAAAGATTTTCCCACTTACTGCATTAGACTGAATAATTTCAAGGTTTCTAGCTATTCATTTCCTCTGTTAATGGGCTTTGCAACAGTTTGATTATATTAAGTCTATCATTTGGTGAATGTTTGATTAACAGCTAATTAATTTCTATTATTTTCTTTACAGCTAATTAATTTCTATTATTTTCTTTACATTCATGATCTCTTCTTTCAATACAATCATATTTTAGCAAATATGCCAGACTTTCTGTTTTTTTGTGGTAGTTTACAGCTTTGAATGGTGATGTAGTTTACAAAACATACCCAGAAATAATCCCTGGCAGGCTTGATGACAAGATCTCTGTGTGCCCTAATTTATTGGCATGCTCTGACCATTTGCACCTGTGTCAGCTTCCCATAGGCAACTGATCCAAAACTCCATGACATCCACCAAACTTGGCTGCATAATCCTGAACCAAAGAAAGTATTTTTGAATCCTGCACTCTGTGCCACTTTGTACTCCTTATTTTATAAGTATTGATACTACAATTTGGTTATATATTAGCTATAAGTATATGAAGGATAAGAATATCTCTTTGACTCTGCATTATGAATTTTTACTTATGACTGTGTAGACAGTTGTGATAAGTCAGTGGAGCTTTCACTGTAATTGTCATCAACAACAGCCTTTTGAAGCTACCAAATGTTTTGATGTCAGATCTTGTCTGCTGAGACACCTTAACTTTATCATAGTTCCTGTTTCCATTCTGGGCTTCACATTCTAGTGCTTCTAGGGAAACGAGGTTTTTGCATACCATTGTCTGTCTGTCTTTTATATAGCAAATTTTTACCTCTCTGTCAAAATCAGAACAGAACATAAACGACGTAACCAGAAACTGTCCTCCTTTTAACAGTGGCTAAGCAATTCTTCCTCCTTGTAAGAGCTGGTTTGTGACCATCTCATGAAAGCTGCTTTGTGACAGCCATAGGCAATAAGGTACATGATAAGCACTTGATACAGATTTTTAAATTGTCGAGGCATTGTTACAAACAGATATGCACCCATTTTCGCAGAAGTGTTAAAGACAGATTATCAGCCTCTGTAAATTTTTCCGAACAAATTCAGTGTTCTATGCATTTTCAAATATGCTGAAGGTTAAGATCAGAATAAAGCTGAAGATGGACATCAGATGGGTGAATAGGGGCTGTTGAAGACAGGCAGCAGCTTTGGAGACTTTGAGCAGGAGAGGATAGCTGAGGTAGGGCTGGTGTTAGGGATATAGATGCTTGGAGAAGAGGGGAGCCCCTGGCTCTGTATCTACATGCCCTGTGGCAGGGGAAAGGGGGCAATTCTGGTGATTAAAGATGATAAGGAGGAACTTAGAGTTTGCACAGGCTCCTTCAGATGCTGCTTTCTGTTATACTCATGCTCTTTCCCAGCCATAAATATCATTGAACAGCTCCACACTTTGATCATGCCTCTCTATGGGCATCATCCTCTTTTCTCCCAGTGTTTTCTTGACAGCATGTTTTCCCCTTGATATATTTTATGATATTGTGAGTCCTCCTTAAGGCATGGTCAAGAGAGTAATAGAAACCTAAATTTAAATGCTGGGGAATTTTAAAACTTATCATATAGTGCTGTGTTGTCTTTATTGCTGTGTTGTCTTTATTGCTGTGCTTTATACTTGTCTTTTTAGGAGTTTGATCCATCATTGTTCTACATCCACTGTAATATAAATAGAGGTAAAAATATTGAAGCTGTGCAAGAGTTCTCTCTTTTTTTTTTTTTCCCCTGTCAGAAAAACTAGCAATAACTGCAAGGACGTTCATCAATTTTTTACCTTCTTTTGTAATTTGCAACCCAAAACTTAACTTATTTTCAGAAACATGCAGTATTTGGGTAAAATTTCTGTCATTTTCTTCTGTCAAATATAAAAAATTGAAAAGTGAAGCAGAAAAGAAGGTATTTTTGTTCCTTATAAAAGTTACTTATTGTAACTGTCTTAACTACTCAGCTATGCATGTAAATAAATTAAAAATAGACATGAGCTAGAAATAACCAAAATTCAATAGTACTTTGAGCAATTTCATAAAACAACCCTTTTTAAAAGAAGAAGTTCTTTAACATAACATATTTGTATTACTTAAGGTAGGAAACGACTGGCTGTAAGAATTTGTGGCTGAGGAAATTGAAAGAGCTGAACCATAAATGTTTAATACATGATGATTAAACATTTTTTTTGCAGCAACATCTCCAGCTGAAAAAACAGGGCTATTAAGCCCACACATAATTTGAAGAGCTTCAAGATTGCAAATAACATTGCCTAAATAATTGAAGGATGTTGGTATTTGTATGAATCTGCATACCTTGAATTCTAGCGTGAGAACAAACTGTCAAATTCTCTTTCCAAATTTCATGTGTTAAAGCTAGAGGGTCAGTGTTGTGAAAAGACAGGTCTGATCTAGAAACAAAAGGTTTTAGTTGATATGTTACATAATATACCATACTGTGTTTTGAAATATAAAATTTCCTTCTGACTTAGTCTGAAAACTGGTACATTGTCCTCAGTTTTCATTTTCACAGAAAGCTATATTTGTAAGGAAGAAGTTTCAGGAAGAAGTTATTATGTGTTAGAGACTGTGCTTCTTCCTTGAGATAGAGATAGATGCTTCATGTTAGCTTAAATGCATTTGTCAATGAAGGTATCATCTATAGCACTTCTACCTCTAAGAAAGGAGTGGAAAAACTTTTCCTCTTCAGGCTCAATAGCGTTTCATGGCGAGTGTCAGAAACTTCCGATAATTTCACAGTTTTCCTCACGGTCCAGGATTTACTGACCCTGGCAAAAAGGTAGACCCAGAAACCATGACGGAAACATGTCATGATAATGAACTAACATTACACCGAGTTCTCTGTATCAAAATGGAGGTGAAGAAGTACGAAGGTGATGTGAAACAAAGATTAAGACATGGTGACGGACAATATAATAGAAACTAAATTGGAACAAGTAATCAAATTGCTTTTTAACTAGTTAAGACTAACTTACAGAAATCAAAGCTTTCAAGTGCAGCTTGGACTTGATGATTTCTGAGGACCTTCTGTTTTGCTTTGTACCTCTCTTGCTGATAAGACATGTTATTTGTATTTGTCAGTATCAAAATCTCTGTCAGTCTCTGCAGTGATGAGGCTGTGCTCACTGCAAACTTGACAGTCACCTGCAGCTGCAAAGCTGGTAAAGTCCCAAGCTAAGCAGTATTCTTGCAACGAAATTATACATGCTGTAAGGGAGTTCGTGCCCCCAAATGTATAGCCTTCCCTCTGCTTCTCCTCACAAAACAGGAAATGACTGGTACTTTCAGAGGCAAAACTAAAAAAAATCATTAAAATAGTCTGAAAAAAAAATAGAAATATACTGTAAAAGAATGGGTAATGGAAGTGAATGAGCTCAGAGACCCAACTTTTCTACTACATCATTTGCACAGTCTCTTCTGTATGAAATTAAATGCTTGACTTGCACTGCTTTTTTATTGCTCTTCTTAAAGATGTCAAATGGGAAAAATAAAGGATGATTTTGACATCTGTTCATCTTTAAATGTTTAGTAGGCTTCCACTCCCCATAGTATAATTGAATGTCCAAATATAGCTAGGAAGGAAGTAAAGATTGTTACTCTATCTCTTAAAAATAAGGATGGAAAATGCAATAGGAGTTTTGTTAAAGTTTAAGCTTTTACACTGAGAAAATAAAAAGGGCTGTTTTGCTTCAACCCCCATCCGAATGCTTTGAATTGGTTAGTTAATTTGAAACACTTAATATTGAATGGTATTTCCTAGTAAGTCTCAGAGTGTTGTTTGTGAGTGCACTCTTCTCGGTGAGCTTAACTCCCTGGAGGACTATACAGCCCAGGACATAATAAAGAATTCCCCTCTGAGCAATGTTGCATTATATGTTCTGAGATGAGCATAATTATGGAGAGAGAATTTGATTAGGTGGCTTGCACTTCAATTCCTGTAATGCATTGCAATTTAACATGCTTAAAATGTTGTACATCAGCCCTGGACTGAACTGGAAGATTTCTTTTGCTCAGCACTTTTGAAATTAAACATATCAGCATACCTGAACCAAACTGTGGGAATTCACTGTGTTAAAGCATCTGATATTCTAGATTTTGTCTAGGCAAAGAGCAAGTGTTGAAATACCCATCTTCTCCTGGGCTGGAAATTTGAAATCTGGTAAATGTTAGGTTAGAAGGAAATTCTTGTTGGATGCAGTCTCAGCTAGTTATCCTACAAAGGGGGTAAAATGCCTGCTGCAGCATGTCTGTATTTTTTACTTCTCACTGTTGTACAGGGCAAAGAGAAGTGCTATTCAGTATTAATGAGACCATGTTTCTGTGGAAAAGGCATTGCTAGCTCTGGGCTCAAATGCTGATGGGGCTAAATGCAGCGTTTATTTAAGCATGTATATGGAGGGCAAAAGTCCAGTTTTTAGGATCAGCAGTTAGGATGGTGCTGAATATTCTCTGCAATATGCAGGATTTCCCTCAGACCTGTCCCTTTGGAGCAACCCTGCGAGGATAGGGCTATTCAGCGTGGAGAAGAGAAGGCTGTGTGGAGACCTCATAGCAGCCTTCCAATATCTGAAGGGGGCCTATAGGGATGCTGGGGAGGGACTCTTCGTTAGGGACTGTGGTGAGAGGACAAGGGGTAATGGGTTTAAACTTAAAGAGGGGAGGTTTAGATTGGATGTGAGGAAGAAATTCTTTACTGTGAGGGTGGTGGGGCCCTGGAATGAGTTGCCCAGGGAGGTTGTGGATGCTTCATCCCTGGACGGCGTTCAAGGTGGGGTTGGACATAGCCTTGGATGGCATGGTTTAGTGGGAGGTGTCCCTGCCCATGGCAGGGGGGTTGGAACTTGATGATCTTGAGGTCCTTTCCAACCCTTACTTTTCTATGATTCTATGATTCTATGAATACCTCTGTATGTTTTAGTAACCTGATTGATGATCCATACAACCAAGAAGCTATGTTCTCTTTTATACATGTTGAAAACAAATTGTTATTAATTAAATGGTCCTTTTTCCTGCAGACTTAGCTGGTTCCAATGTGTTGGTAAATGCCAGTTACTCCAGTCTCAAATGATGCAAGTGAGTATAAGACTGAGCATTAAGACTGTTGATTTCAATGAAGTTATGCTAATTTAGATAAGCTTAGTAATTTGGTCTTATATATTCCATAATTGAATAAAAAGAATACAGATTTGTGGAGTTATATTCTTTCATATCACAAACGCTCTTGTTTGCTGGATTTATGAGTAATTGACATCTTAAACCAGTCTGAATTAAATGAAATGCAATTACTAAGTGCTACCTTTGCATCTGCAGGTCAAAGATTGTTTTAATGAATTATTCTACTGTTTTTTTCAGTGTAAGTCTACCAGATGCATCATCATTAGTGAACTTTGATGTTTCTTCCTATGCATGAGCAAATTAAATTGGAAGAGTTGTGTTGTAATTAATGGGCTCTAAACTCCCATATTCTCCACCACAAGGCATGGTGTACATTGCTTACTAGGAAAATTATTGAAACCTACTATCACTGACTTTGAAGAAACTTCCCAAATCAGCAGAAAGAATAATCCTGCTTTGGTGAATATAAAATTTTAATGCAATAGCTACTATTTATTTGGGATAATGACTTTTTTTTTCTTCTGTGAATGGAAAAATTCTGCAGCCAGAAGTTGAACCTTGGATACATGCTGAAGCAATTTTTTTAATGATCTGCTCACTGTAAAAAAACTGTAACTAAAAAAGATTGGACCCCATAAATCTCTGCAAAGCATCTTTTTTTTATTTTTTTTTCCTTATCTATATATTCAGTCATTCAGTAAATAATTGGAAAGTTTCAGAATAATCTTGATGCTTTCATATTTAGTTTAAAATATGCTACAAGGCAGAACTGGCTTCATTTCACAAGGAAAAAATATTCTTTAGATCCAGAGAGTTTCCCTTAGATTCAGAGTGTTTAATATCAGGTCTTATTTACCCAAATATTTAACACCCATGGACCTTCTCCAGACTTCATCCCATTTATTTAGGTTATAATTGTCATTACTACAAGTTTAAACATTCAGTTCCAAGTCAAGCTTTAAAACAAAACTGGGAATAAATCATATAAGTGTACTTACCTTTTTTTATTATTGGATTTTAGATATTCAAGCACTCAAAATTGGATTTGTAAAAGTTTTTGCCCTACGCATGTTACCATGGTAGCTCATCATACTGTATGTTACCTACCCTACCTTGTGAGCTGAGCTGCACTTGCAAACCTTTACAGAACTTGTATCCCAGCACAAAAACTGTGCTACATTTAAATTATAGTATCTTACCAAATAAGAGTATTTAAGCCAGAAAGATTTGTAAAATTATATTGCTAAAACATGTAGCAAACAAAAAGTTGTATGGCATTTATTTAACGGATGAGCTGTTCAGCAGAGCCACTTCTCTTTGGGTAAACTGCCTGACCTGTATTGGTTTCAAAGCTTCACTATAAATACGTTATCGGATATAATACAGCATCAGGCAAAGCAAGTGAAAAATAAAATTACATCAAAAAAGAACACTTAAACTAGAACGCAGTCTTTGTATTAGAAGTTAATTTCATTTCGTTTTGCTAAATAATAATTTTGTGAATTGTGAAAGTTGCTCAAATGTTAGCACTAGATAATAAATAATTCCCAGAGAATATACCAAGACAAGATAATTCACAGATATACAATTTTGACACATTTTCTTTAAAGGGTGTTTTGTAGTAAAAGTTCAGTTATCTTGCTCATTTTAAAAGAGAATTTTTACAAAGCTAGTCTCATTTAGGTTTTAGAAATTGTGGAAGAGAGTGACAGAAATAAAATAGTATGTATTTGGCTTCTTAAGAACACACTGAAGACAGATTATGTTTTTTATTGATTCTTCTACTTATTTTCCAGCTAATCCAAGACTTGTTTGCCCTCTGATCAAGCTTCTATCATAATGTGTTGCAACAAAGCATGCCAGAAACAAATAGCAAAAAGGAAGTGACCCTAAATGTATTATCTCCAACCTGACAAAGATGTGCAAAGATACTGAAATAAAGAAAGAGGCTTTGTTTTGTTGTCTCTTGTTCTATTGGCAAGAATGAAATAAATTTCACAGTTGTGTTATGTCAGAAACTCAAGCCAGATTTTGGAAAGGCTTAGAAGATACGTGATAGAATATAGCTTGGAAAAAATGTGGCCTCTTCAGGGACTATGATCACACAGATAGACAGGATAAAATATGCTCCCTCGTTTTCCAGACAGTGAAATTATATTTCACTGAATGACTGTCACTAATCACATAAGTGAGGAAGAACAGCCTAGACCTATTTTGAAATCAGGGTAATATGCTAGCATTTCTTTCATACGCAAGTCCATGAAAACACATCAAAATAGCTTAAGGTTAAATAGATGCCAGTGTATTTCTTGAAGACTGTATAATGTCTTTTTTTTTTCTGATGGTTATGATGAGAATCCACACTGGTATCACGAGTTGAAGGAAACAGGTCTCCTTCGGAGGCAATCAACTATATATTAGCTCATACTTGGACTGCTCTCTGCTAAAAGCCTTTATTTTGCAGTGGTTTAAGGGTAAGAGCGGGGTCACAGAAAATATAAATGATAACATGCATAGGTTTTGTAGGTATAGGGTTTTTATATTGGATAATATTTAGAAATAGGCTGTCCCAACTCACTTGCTACCTTTGGTTAAAAGATGTGAAGAACTGATTCCCCTTCTCTGGCTTGTGGGTTTGTATTTTTGTGGTTTTATTTTTTTCTGTTTTATTTTTTTTTGTTTGTTTGGGGTTTTTATGTTTTTTGTTTTTTTTTTTATTTCTGTCAGTGTTTTTTAATGCACATTTGAAATGTTGGGTTTATTTATCATAGTTTAAAAGAAGTTCTGCAAGCAGCTTGTTTTCTGTGGATGTTGTATAATGGATCAAATTACCATTTTAACAGCATCTTCTTCATAATGCAAGACTACGCAAGGAGCTGTGTTGGATGACTCAGTAGGAGGTTTAGTAATTTGTTTTTATGAAAGTGATGGCTGAGATACAATCCAATAGCTCATTGCTAAATGTCACTATTGAATGTTGGATTTAGAAGGGTGTTAACTGGAGCACAGTCAAACACACCCGCTAGTAAGAAGTGTCTGGTCTTAATCTGGTGAAGTGTGCCCATTAATTTTATCTGGCTTGTGATTCAATTTCTGTGAACAGGAATAATATTGCAACGTTCAGCAATCAATTGCAAATATGCTTCGGATACTCATCATTCTTATGTAAGACTTTTGCTTACCTTCTGCACATTAAAGGTTTGCACATGTCTATTTTCATCCTTTTCATCCTACCTCACCTGGCACTTCTACTCAGGAAAGTAAAGAGTAAAATATTTATGAAGATGCCAAGTGCTCTGGGTTACCTTTCCTGTGCATTCGCAGATAATCTTTCACATGATGTCCGTGAGGAAGTATGACCAAACATAAGCACACACACATGCCAAATCCAGGCATATTTGATCAGACTGAGATTACCAGCTGTGTTTTTTCTGATAGCAGACCCACCGTAAAAGACCAAGAGTGATGTATATCCCACGAAGACACATAAAGACCGGGATATGAAACTTTTTAAGTCAGTAATTGAAACTTGAATAGATGATTGGGATAAAGCACCGGGTACATATTATTAAAGGACAGAAGCTTAAAAGAATTTTGTATTATTAAGTGCAAAGAATGTATTTAATATAACAAAATGTATTTGCTTATATATATGCAATCCTAAGTTCGTGTCACTGGTCCCCCCCTTGTTTGAAGGACTGGAAAATTTTGTTGAACAATGTCTCTGATATAGGGGAAGATGTGTATCAGACACAGCTTTAAAGAAATGTGGTTCTTCAGAGAAAGCAGACTTATTTCCTTACTCTTGCAGTAGTAATTGCTTTAATTCATATTTTTAATCTCTTCTACTTCTGTTTGATTTTTACAGTAATATTAGTTGTGTAAATAATTCCTTCCTCTATAGATTTGCAGTTGTTACAATGGAGGTGTGATCTGGAAAGACACCTGGAATGCAGGATGTACCACTTACCTCCTCTATGAGTATGTTGGTGGTCTCCAGAGAGGATAAATAAGAAAAAAAGTAGCTACTTCCACTTGCTGTTCTTAGAGGCCAGTTGTCTCAGCCAGTGTTTGCTGAGAATAGCTAATTTGAGTCAGTGACATGCTGTGCTAGATCTGGGTAGGATTTAACAGCCTTGTTTCTGTAGGGGAAAAAGATGTGTGACTCCAACTCTTCTGAGTGCCAGGTTCTAGTAGAGGAGGGCTGTGGCTGGGCACTGATGTGCTTTGATAATCTAAGAGAAAAATGGAAAAGAAATAATGATTTTGGGAAGTGACTTACAGAAACTCTGTGAAGACATGTCCACAGGATCAGGAGACCCCTGAGCTGTGAGAAACTTCTTGCCTACTGCAAACTGTGGCTCTGCTGCTTCCCAGCTGGTTAAGTTCAAATGGCTAGTGTGCCCACACTTAGCTTATGGGTCTAAAAGCACAGTTTATTTGATGCAGAAACAATGCAAGGAGATCTCATTCCATTTCATTAATTTCATTTTTGAGCTGTGTTTAGTCTCCTTCACAATTTAAGTCTTTTCTGTACAAAGCCAGGGAGGGATCCAGCTGCTCCATGGACAAGCTGTTGTATGACTGACAGCATAAGCCACCCTGGGCTATGCTGGTAAAGAAAATTTCTGTCTGATTCTCTCTGGTTATCCTGGCAGGCTGCTGGTTTGTCTCTTTCAATAAGTTTAAGATCTTTAAATGTTTACTAGATTCTTTGCTTTCCTGTTAGAAAATGGTGAGGCAGTTTGTTTCTAATGTCTTCCTGTATGTTTTCCGCTTGTGAAGTTACCTTACCACAAATTACTAAGTGCAAGATTTACAGAATATGATGAGGAAGAAATCATGCCAACATTAGACTGAACCAGAACCTCAGGTCAGACAACTTCATGTGGATGTTGAAGCTAAAGGGCCATACCAAGGCTATATTTTCAAAGTGATTCTGAAGAATTACACTTTTAAATCCTATTAAGAATTAGCAGCTCTGTTAAACATTTATCTGTCCATGGTATTTTGGAAACTGTAACGTCACAAGAAAAGCAGCTGTTTCCTTCCTGAAGGAAGATCAGGGCCAGCTGGGAGCTAACGGGGGCAAGCAGGAAGAAGATGACCAGCACCATCATGACAGAAATCCTGCCCCCTAAAAGAAGGTTGCTGCTTCTGGAAAAGGAATATGGTGCCATGAGCCCCCAGGAAGAGGAGGAGCACAGAAATGGCTGGGAAGAAAGGCAAGGATGATGGCAAGGAGGGATGGTAACTGAAACTGCGGGAAAAAAAGAGGAGGGTAATGACAGAGGTGTCCAACATGAATGGTGAACAAGTGGAGCACATGAAATTAAGTTGGATGTTTCTGTGCAAAAGAAGACATTGGATGATCTACCTTGTTTGAGCAGTACTAGACTAGCTGTCAGTCATTACTGCAAAAGGTCTGAAGACTACAGGTTGAAAAGACATTAATGCTAACCTTACTTTGTGCACTCAGAGGATTTTAAATATATATATATGTAAATGAAAAGTATTAATATATCTGTTTGCCAGATGTTTGTGCTTCAGTAGTGCAATCAGGTCATTGAAACCTTGATCTCCTGGACTCTACTAAATGAAAAATGTTTAAGCTATGATTATAAGCTTTTTTTTTTTATTATTTTACTGTCAAATGCTTCTTCAGTAATTACACAACACTCCTTCAGAGTGTGCAGCTGGTTTGTATTGTCTGAACACCAGAAAGCAGCCTACAGTTACAAGAGAAACTGGGCCAGCAAGCACGTTTTTATTACTATTTTTTATAGAGGTAAAATAATAAAAAAAAAAGCATTGTCATGCATCAAAAAGACAACACCTTCTCTACAGGCAATTTCACACAACAGACTGACTTATCAGAGGATGCTACAGTTATTTAAAATCAAGCTACTCTTGGCCATAATTGCTGTAACAAGTGTCCAGCCACAGGTTACGTGCAGGGCTGTCATTCATAATTTCTCTGCAAGCAGGCAGAGGTAAACAAAGCCTGACTTACAGCCAGAAAAGGAGCAATTTGATCCCTGGATTTGGTAAGGTAATTTCATCCCATGGTCCCTGATGTTATCTTTTCTGTGTCACGTGAAGAAGTTCCCCCAGTGGGGGCACTTCTTGTATTACATAGATGTGCTGCACTGGTCCTTGAAATGCTGATTTAATGGGTACTGAAACTGTAGTTGGGGAAAGGTTAGCTGCTTTGAAAGTACTGACCTCTGTGGTGTGCTGAGGCAAAGGTGGCACCTTGGTCACACAGGGTCCCCTGCATCCCACGCATGTGCTCTAAAGGAAATTAGAAATTGTTCATGGTTATTTATAGCTGACTGTATAAATTAAGACCTGTGGTGATATCATTGTGTATGTTACTGCCTTAACTGCTAAGGATTTCTCTCAAAAATCAGTGTTGCTTCACCCGCCAGTGGAGATGGTTGCGTTTGCTCAAACTTGCTCCAATTCCAATGAATTTGCTTGTGTATATTCTGTGTTTTGCCTGCTTAAAGAAACCTAATTTGTTTTGACTGAAACAAATTACGGACTGATTGCCTCAGAGAGATTGGTCAGCAGATGTGACTGAAAAGTGTCTTCCAACTGAGGTCAGTTGAGAGCTTTAGCATCTTTTATGGCACACTGGCCAGAAACCAATGTGTGTGCACTGGCTTGGCAAGGTTTCTTGGGACACAGGTGGTCATCTGGGCATCTGCACTGCTTGGGATTCAAAGCCTTGATCCAGCAGAAATAGAGACAAGCAACATGGTCATTCAAGCAAAAGTCTGTCTGTGATTATTCATTACTTTGTCATACCTTTGATATCAACTTACATCCACATAGAGAAGAGCCAAAGAGAACATTGCCAAATCACACTGAAAAAAGGCAATAGCAGGAGCAGTTAGTAACTGTGTTATGGCTGGGAGAGGAAGAGAGCCTAGAAGTACTGCAAAGCAAATCCCCAGACCAGGAACTTCAGATTAATAAGAGCAGTAGTGTTGTCTTCTGTGACAGATAGCTGCATATATGTTTAAGAGATTTTTATGAATTTTTGTCTCCAGTTAGTTGGTTCCTTTTGTTTGGTTCTTAGATTTACAAGAGAAGTATGTGTTCAAGAGTCTGACTTTCTCTACCCCTGCAAAATTCATAATCACAGTTTTATAATGCACTCAAGTACCATCTTGGTTAGATGAGACCTAACATGCGCATTTAGGAAGTGATCACACTGTAAATCAGGCTGTGTAGAAATGGCAAATAGGAAAGAATTGCTTCTTCTCTCTCTTGTAGTTGAAAAGATACACTAGGATACACCAGGATAACAAAGATATTGATATGGGTTGATATTTTTATGGACATGCAGACAAGAATGTTAAATCCCTCATTTTCTTCTTTTTTTTTTTTTTTCCTCATTGATTAGTGAAAATGGAGGATGAGGTATGACCTAGTGAGGTTTCAGATCTGATCAGTAATTGAGACGAATTCCAGACATGAAAGGACTGCCTGATGTTCAGAAATCACTAAAGGCTGAAAAGTACTCTCTGCAAGGGAGCTGGAATAAAACAGTTCTTTGGAAAATAAACAAAAACATTGGGAATTGCTTTCATAAGTTCTGCTGGGAGGTTGACTCCGTGACTGTCAGTTTTGTAAACATTTAATTGTTTGAATGAGTGTCTTGGCTGCAGCAAACAGGCAGCAAAAGGCAACTGATCTTGCTTCCAGCTGTGCGCTGATCAGTGACTTATTAATTGGCTTTGTAAAATTTAAATTTGAGGCTTATTTTTAACTAAGAAGTTACTGGAGTTACAGCACTATGGAGTTACTGCTGGTATTACTACATAATATATGTAAATGAACAAATATTGGCTTTTGTCGTATACAATTTTTCATTGGTTTAATTGGCATTTTATGATCATTCCTCTGGTACCAATGTATGCAGGTTGTACCCAAGAGGGGTTCATTTTTGGGGCGTTTTGCTTCTGACTTGTTTTTCCATTGTTAAGCTGAGGGAGGGGAAGTCAGGCTTCACACCAAGCCCTGGTGAAAATCAATTGGCAGGGTATTTATTCCCTGATGAACTTCAGATGAACATCAACAGGAACATTTTACTCGGCGAAAGCACCTTATCAAACCTTCTGCAAAGCAGAAGTGTTGCAGTTGACAAGGAAGGCAAATGGGGAGCATTTTTCTCTTTCAGAAACAGAAAACACTTGATATATGATATATGATACACTGCTGCAGCTAAGGTTGATGAGACGTCATTGCCTCTTTCCTGCTCCAGGTTTTTCTTTAGTTTCATTATTTCCTTCATGTAGCAAAAATATCCAGCACCTTTTGGTGAGCACAGCTGAACCAAGAGAGGTAGAAATTCAGCAGGGGACTGGTAATCTGTGGTGGCAAAGCGGGCCATTTAACTGCTGGCCACTTGGCTTCCTCACTGTCCAGTGCAGTGTGGTGCTCTGTTAAGCACGGGGTGGTGCAGCAAGCTGAACTCTTCGACTTCTCTGCCTCCTGATGGGCGTTACCTGGGAAAAGGCTGAGACAATGTCAATACATGGGTTAGCTGATTCTCTGTTGCTATGTATGACTGAGGCCTACTGCTCACTCAGCTCCTAGTGTGTTAATTCTTATTTCTCTGGAAATACCATTCTTCTGGGATCAGAGGAGAAAGCAGTACTAATAAAACATTTTTCTTTAGCCTTCCTCCTTCTCTGTCACTTATACTACCTTCTTTAAAGTGTTAGTATTTAGTGTTACAGTCCAGGGTGTTATAACTTGTGTGTTAATAGGAGAAGCAAATCTCTGCGTAATGCTGTCCCTATTTCCCTAACAATCAGAAATCTTCCAACCTTCCTGACCTTACTACCCAAATCTCCATCATAATTACAGTGACTCCCCAAAGCATTAGTTTTGCTATTGCGTTACGTAACGGTATAGCAGTATAAGAGATACAGATTATTTAGACTTTTTGCATAAGAGTTATATGACCTGTAGAAGACACAGGAACTGAACCTTCATGATCCTCCTCCTGGTAATCTTTTCCTCCTAGCAGGGTTCTGAGTGGTACTGTCTATTAGAGACACTGTGGGAGATATGCTGGTGTAAATTTTGCCGCATTACGTGTTCAGTTCGTTTTTCAGCATGTTACTGCTTTGGACTGGGGCACAGACCCAGACCTTGTACTCCAGAACAGTCAAGAGAGGGAAAGGCAGATACAGGACCCTATGCCATTTGGCTGAGGGGAGAGTGAGATCACTTTTCTTGATTCACACTTGTCATTAGATTATATTTTTAGTTCAATATACATCATTAATACCATCCTCAAATTTTTTAACAGTTAACCTACCAAATTCATTTACAAGAAGAAAATCATGCAAGGAGGGATTTGAGATAGATTCTCGCCTGCTGTGAAACTGCAATTTGATAGAAACAAAGAAGCTCTGCAGTACAGCCAGTTACTAGTATCCATGGGCAACTTATCCTGCAAGCACCAGGAATTTCATGTTTTGCTAAAGCAACAAGCTGTCTGGAAAGGCAAAATGATCACACGTCTGGATTTAAATACCCCAAATTCATCCCATTAAATTAAAACTTTCAGAATTTAAGAAAGTCTATGAGTATGAATTGAATATCATACAAGAAGTAGAAATAAGGTATAATGATGGTCTCTGAAACTAATGTAGATTGTTGAATACATTTTCCTTCTTTGGAGGTTGTATTATTAGCTTGTTTTTATCTGGTTGACATGATGATTGACAGATGGTGTGAACATAGCCAAAATACTTCCACAATTACTAGATTACAGTGAATTCTGTTCATCCACCTTCACATTAACTTTGGGCTAATTTCTCACAAATTTTCAGCTCGTGCATTTTTCTCTGAAAATGTTTCCTGATCGATTTCAAAATACATTTTTGTAATCTGTTTGGAGGTGCCCATGCACTCTTCTCCTTGAGTACCCAGACAGCACTGCACCTGCATGCTTTGCCCAGGACCAGCCTTGCAGAGAGGAAGAGAAGGCTACGAGTGGAAAAGTGGCTCAGGAGTCAGACTGAATGATTGGCTGGGCATGGTAATATAATTCCATTTACAGTGGGAAAGAAACATGACAGGTTGTTTTAGTCTGTAAAGCAGAGACAGGAGGGTGTGTTTGGACAACAGGGGTGCTCTCTGATTTGCAGTCTCTGAATCTGCACAGCTGGATGAAGTTCAGGATGCTGTGATCAGTCCATATAAGCAAATCTAAATGTATTTGATGCCATCATGTCATGAGTGGAGGATGGAGCTGTACTGAGGAGTACCTTCATGCATTAATGGTGCATTAATGATGCATTAATGATCACCTCCATTTTACTTGCAGGAATTCAGCCTGTCTCTGCTTGTAAGAGTATTTCCACATTTTTTGATCGGAAGCCTAAAAGAGTTCAAAATTACTGAATTTTTCAACTAAAAAAGTGTGCTAGAAGTACTTATAATACATTTTCATTTATCCTCTGTTTTTCATCTGTGGTTTGATAAACAGGATTAACACTTCAAAGCAAAAATGGCAAATTTCCTTGAAAATCAATGCCAGAAACCCTGTTGCAGCAACACAGATTCAGGGTCAGGGTTTTAATTTGTATAAACCCCAAGAAGGATTCTATGTTTAATTGAAATGGTAAAAATGATAGGATTCAAAGTTTGTATTTCTTCTAGTAATACCAAGTTCTGATCAGGCATTAGAAATTGTCTGTAAAAACCTGGTTAAGTATTTGTACCTAAGTTTAAATATCTTACCATCTTCTCCCCAGGGGTCTTTTCATTTTCCCCTGGAACGCCCTGCTGAAGTGCTTTTTCACTTCACAGATAGAATGAATGAAAGCATCTGCTCCATTATTACATTAGTTATCTAAATATATTTAAAATATTTAGAAAGGAATAAAGTCTAGCAAATCTTTCATTAGCTCAAATGGTGTCGCTTGTTCTTTCAGAAGTGGTGAGCCACTAAATGGCTGAGACCTTCTGTGAAAGCCAAGGATAAGTGCTTTGAAAATGCTCTGACAATACCACCCAAGTCTTGGAAGGCAGATGCAGGGACAGTGAGAATGAAGACGTTGGGCCCACTGTAGGAGAGGATGTGGTTCCAGACCATCTTAGGAACCTGAACATATACAAGTCTATGGGACCTGATGAAATCCATCTGCGGGTCCTGAAGGAGCTTGTGAATGAAGTTGCTAAGCCACTGTCCATCATACTTGAAAAATCATGGCAGTCAAGTGAAGTTCCTGATGACTGGAAAAAGGGAAATATAACCCCCATTTTCAAGAAGGGGAAAACGGATGAGCTGGGGAATTACAGACCAGTCAGTCTCACCTCTGTGCCTGGCAAAATCTTGGAGCAGATTCTCGTGGAAGGCATGCTGAGGCACATGAAAACCAACAAGGTGCTTGGGGACAGCCAGCATGGCTTCACTAAGGGGAAGTCCTGCCTGACCAATCTGGTGACCTTCTATGAAGGGGCTACGGAACTAATGGACAGGGGCAGAGCAGTTGGTGTCATCTACCTGGACTTGTGTAAAGCCTTTGACACTGTCTCCCATGACATCCTTCTCTCTAAATTGGAGAGACATCAATTTGATAGGTGGACCACTCGGTGGATAAAGAACTGGCTGGATGGCCGCACGCAAAGAGTAGTGCTCAGTGGCTCAATGTCCAGCTGGAGACCAGTAACGAGTGGTGTCCCCCAGGGATTGGCGTTGGGACCGGTCTTGTTCAACATCTTTGTGGGTGACATGGACAGTGGGATTGAGTGCACCCTCAGCAAGTTTGCCGATGACACCAAGCTGTGTGGTTCTGTTGATACGTTAGAAGGAAGGAATGCCATCCAGAGGGACCTTGACACGCTTGTGAGGTAGGCTGATGCCAACCTGATGAAGTTTAACCATGCCAAGTGCAAGGTCCTACACCTGGGTCGGAACAATGCCAGGCACAGCTACAGGTTGGGCGGGGAGGAGATTGAGAGCAGCCCTGCGGAGAAGGACTTGGGGGTGTGGGTTGATGAAAAAATGAACATGAGCCGGCAGTGTGCACTTGCAGCCCAAAAAGCCAACGGTATCCTGGGCTGCATCAAAAGGAGAGTGACCAGCAGGTCAAGGGAGGTGATCCTGCCCCTCTACTCTGCTCTCATGAGACCTCACTTGGAGTATTGTGTGACACAGTTCTGGTGTCCTCAACATAAAAAGGACATGGAACTGTTGGAACAAGTGCAGGGCCACAAGGATGATGAGGGGACTGGAGCACCTCCCGTATGAAGATAGGCTGAGAAAATTGGGGCTGTTCAGCCTGCAGAAGAGAAGGCTGCGTGGAGACCTCATAGCAGCCTTCCAATATCTGAAGGGGGTCTATAGGGATGCTGGGGAGGGACTCTTCATGAGGGACAGTTGTGATAGGACAAGGGGTAACGGGTTCAAACTTAAAGAAGGGAAGTTTAGATTGGATATAAGGAAGAAATTCTTTACTGTAAGGGTGGTGAGGCCCTGGAATGGGCTGCCCAGGGAAGTTGTGACTGCTTCATCCCTGGCAGCATTCAAGACGGGGTTGGACAGAGCCTTGGGTGGCATGGTTTAGTGTGAGGTGTCCCTGCCCATGGCAGGGGGGTTGGAACTAGATGATCTTGAGGTCCTTTCCAACCTAACTATTCTATGATTCTATGATTGCAGCCGAGAGTGGGTGCTTCTTGAGTGCTTTGGGGAGAATCTGACTCATGAAATTATTTTGCCAAAGGTGAACCTGGCCATCCTCGTGTCAAATGTTTATCAGATATGGAGCTGGTCCTGGAGATTATTTCACTGACAACCCAGGTGAAAGTGGATTGAAAACAAAAGTTAGACTGCACTAGTAAAGGACACCAGTCCAAAGGTTTCAACGAGAGGGGGAAAAGTAAGTTATTTGTCCTTAGTTCATCCTTAAACCTGTTGCAAGTTGTCTGCTGGCAAGCAGCTGCACCTATCCTGAATTACATAGGCCATCCCTATGAATAATGCAAACATCACTCCTAATATATTCTAGATGTACAACTGTAACAAGCAATTGGCAATTTTAGAATGCAGTGAAAATAATGGATTTAGGATGCCTCACAGCAACGCTTCGCATCATATAAAAATAAAAGCCCTGCAGAGTTCAAATTTGCTATCTTCCTCTATTACATTTCCTTCACCTGATTGCATAAATCCTACTGCTTGTCCAAGGGCCAGAAAGCATTAAGATTCCAGATCACAGCATGTAGGACACTGCATATTCACATAAGCACAGTTATTTATGAGGGTGCAAGCCCATTCTAGTAATGTCCAATGTCTATACCATTTTGATTAATTTTTTCATCTTTTCCTTTTGAGATTCTTTTAAATAAATTCATGTAAGTCACCTGGAGATGGAGTATACTGAATTATTTAGCTCAGTGCCTTAAATCTGTTTTAGTCTGGATGCATTTATTATCACTGTTAGTCTCTAAGAAATACTTGACAATCTTAGCAAATAATGATGTATTATGACAGAATCTGAAGCTGAAGTAATAAGTGTGGTTGGTTTTGTAACAGTTGCACTAAGGGATAATTCACTGTTGACCTCATAAATAAAGGAGCACCCTGGGCAGCTTGGCTCTCCGCAGGGGCTGCTGACCCCTCTCGCCATACCTGCAACCCAGGAAGAGGTATTTGGTTAAAAAGAAACATCTTCTCAGGGGAAAGAAAAGTAGCAAGAGCTGCTGGGACTGTGGGTGGGACTCTGCTGGGGGGACTGGTGGCAGTATTGGACATGGCAGTGTTAGGTTTACAGTTGGACTTGGTGATCTTAAAAGTCTTTTTCTAGATTCTATGATTCTATGAAGTTTTTTGCTATAGCTGTGCTTTTCATTGACATATCTATCTCCTTTCCTATATTATCATCCAATTACTATGTAGCAGTTGTAATAAACAGAGAAATAAAATGACCTCTATTGTATACTGTCACACTCTTTTCACCTTCTACTGATAAGAAAATAGAGTCCTAAATAATTTCCTCCTGTATTTTTCAACCCTGCCATCCCCTTTGGTACAGTTACCTGTGCTAGGGATGTTACAAAGGGGATGAGGCTCAGCTGCAGAACCCAGAGGGAACTTAAAGGAGGGTGGACTGAGCACATGTAGAAATGAAGTAAAATTTTTATTAGCTATCTTTGTATGCTTGACATGAGGTATCTTTTGTACTTGCCATGAGGTTAGTGCAGAGCATGAGAGATCTGTGAAAGCTGCTGCTTTTGTGAGGCAATTATGATTTTTATTTTTTCTTTTGAGGAACATTCTTTATAATTTGTATCCTTGGATTACAGTAACAGATGGTGAGGAAAAGAAATATTGCATGCCAAGATAGGTTGATTTTGGCTTTGCTCAGCTTGTTTTATCTCAAAACCAGCTGAAAAGTGGCAGTAAGGGAAAGAAATCATGAACACGTACACTTGAAAATATTTTTATATTACAACCACTAGGGACCACCCAGGAGGTGCAGTCAGAAAAGATTGCTGGTATACAAAACACTCTTACATAGACACTGACACCAAAACACACAAAGCTGCTTGAACTGCTGCATAAAACTTGTCACTTTACTCAAGGCTTTCTTGAAGGCCCAAGCTCCTTCTAAATAGCATCTTTGCTTTTACATCAGGAAGGCAATCATGGCAGAGCAAAGCTTCTTTCAGCCATAGTCTGTAAAACCTCTCAAAAAATCCACAACGATATTTTCTGTCTCACTGACACCCACATCACCTCTTCAATTGGCGTCACCTGGAGAAGCAAAGGGAGAAGGAAGGGTTACACAGTCCAGGAGGAGGGGTAGAGAGATGATCTCTGGGTAGATCTGAACACTGGTCACTCTTTTTTTACAGCATAGAGAGACCATGAAAGGGAATCAGTATAAAACAAAAAAGCAAAAAAGAAAACTGCAGAGGACTTCATGTTTCTCTTGTAAACTCTCTTACAGAATGAGAAACTAGAAAAAGCAAAGCTCTTGTGACAGGCACTGCTTCTTACTGTCTGTCCAGGTCAAATTCCCAAGCTTAGTAAGAGCTGGGGAGGTTTTAAAGTAACATCTACTCCACTGTCCTAGAGGCATGCTGTTGGTTATGCTTAGCAAGAATATTTGAATGGGCTAAAACATACCTGGAACAGCACAGATAGATACCCCACAACTGTTTCTAGGCATTTTCTGATTAAATATGGCACAGCTGCTCATGGAGGGAGTTCAGTGGTGGTATGGCTGAGGAGAAACAAATCTACACTGGTACATCATAATTTGCCTGGACAAGTAAAGCTTTTTCAGCACATCTTGATTTCTATTTTTAGTTATAAGCTTAGAAACTACAGCTGGTAAATTAGGTTAGTTAAAATACGCAAGGGAAAAGGACAAAAGAAACTGATTTTCTTTTTTAGACTTCTTTTTTCTCATTTCATGCACATTTATTATAATTACTTTACAAGTATTTAATATATTCTTAATGGCTTACTAAAATAGATAGAGAAACCTGTCCTGTTTTGGAGGTGTGATATCTATTCAGAAGGAACACAAAAAAATCATGTCTTAGTGCTATTCAACATATTTTTGTTTCTGAGTTCCCCTGCTTTATCTCACAAGAAGACTTTTCAAATGAGTTCACTCAGAGTTCCCTATAATCAAGAGAACAGCATGCTATTTATTTCATGCTAATAATTTCTGACTTGCACATGGAGCTAAACTATTCGCAGGGAGTGACATGTCCTGAAAGCCTTTTTGAATACAGGCAATGTGGAGAAAAAGATTGACTAGGTTTATGACAAGAAAAATTTCTGTAAACATTTTGGTGAAAGTATATGGCAAGGAAGGCATTTCTTATGTCATTTAAAATAATTGTAAACTTCCAGTCTTCCTTAATGTCTCTTGAGTGGGACTGTTTATAGTCAAGGACTTCTAAAAATATGTTTACAGTTTCAATACATTTAAAGCTACTGGAAGAAATTTGCTCTAGGCTGTATTATAATCTAATATAAATTGCTATTAGAGTGAAATTGTCTTTCATTATTAGCATAACTATACTGTAGTCAGAGCTGCTCTTTATCCCTCTTAACTTGGGGATGATATATACTGAAATCAAGTATGATATGATCCTTCATGCTTTCTGCTTTTCATCATGTTTAAGCTGTAGTTTCCTGGAATAAAATGAGTCCTTCCCAATAGGGCAAAAGCATTGCTACTGGGAATAATTGTTATGCTAAATTTTTCATACAGAACTAATTCACTGAGATGAGGGAAACTAATTCAGTGTCTGCTTTCAGCCCTATGTTGAGATGGTCTCTAAATGGCTCAGTCAGTCTTAGCTGTAGCTTGTTTACCCACACAGTTCATGCTTCCCTGTATCTGTCAGGCAGTGGGAAACTGGTACAGCTTGAGTGCTGTTTTTCATTGTTGATGTGGCTACATCTCCACTTGTGGAGTACTGTGAGCTGTATTACTGTGGGCGTTGTTAGCTCTCCCCCCTGTGTACTGAGGTGGCAGAGGTTGAGCTCTGTGTTGAGCAGTGCCTGCTGCTTAGTGGCTGCACTGGGTTTGTGACATAGCACTCCAAAATGTGCAAGCATTGCTTGCATAGCTAACACTTTAAGATGAAAATGTTTGTGTCTGCATTAAAAATAACATCTCTTCTGCGCAAATCATTGAGGTTTTTCCTAAGTCATGTGGGAGTGTGGTAAGGTTAAGACTGTTGTGACTTTTTACAGTATGGCAGAAGTACAACCAGAGATGCCACAGCTGAATTTGCCAAAATGGCCCCTGTATTTTCTATTCTAATGCTCATCTATTTGAATAAGTAATGATTTATAATAAAATCATCTGAGTTCTAGCAAGATGGTGTATAACTTTCTGTGGTGTTAAATTTATCATAAAGTATGAATATTAAGATTAGCAATTATTTTTCTGCTAACAGAAAGATTTTCTGGCACATTGTCTTTTTATTCATAATAACCTAAATTACCATTATTTTATGGTCTGAAATAGACTTATCGTCTGAGAGTATTTGGGTAAAAGTATGCAGAAGTCACAGTATGGTCAATATGCTCTGTGGAGGATAGTTGCTTACATTTAAAATTAGAGGTAGAAATAAGTTCATTAAATGCGTTAGGGAAAATTAACAATTTACAATGTTTAAGATGAATGAAACATTACCAATGCCCTGATTTCTTTAGCATTTCCTCTAGACCCTTCCAGGAAGAAGACAGTGAGTGCTACAAGCAAATCTGAATGCAGTAGCTGACGCACTGAAAATTCAAAAGGCTTATGGAGTTTAAGGATTACTTCAAAATTCCTATGAATATTTCACCAACCAAACTGCCTCACTGATAGATACTACTGACACTTTCAGGTATTCATTTATTCAAAGAAATGCCATCTCATTATGTGAGAAGCTTATCTAATAGACAAGCCACTTTTTCAAGCTGGGACTTTTATCTGTAATGTTAAACTAAATGGAAATACTTTGTTGTCTGGAAGACGGTATGTTGTTTACTGGATTTCTCAGCACAAAATTACAACCAATAGGAGTGTTGTATTCTTACAAATAATTACAATAGATTTTACTACGATTTTGTTTGACTCTACAGTGTCACTAAAGTTGTGGACAGCTATGGTTGGTTTAAAACATGGCTCATGAAACATTTAGGATTTACCCAGCAGTAAGCCACGCCTTTGGAAATCTCCCTCTGAATAGGTTCACTCTTCAGCTGTTCTGTTGCAAGCTGGATGAGACTGAGTAATCAAGAACTTTGAGGTATATCATACATAGGAGAAATGCCTAGAAGAAAACAAACAAACAAACAAACAAAAGCAGTCTAAAAGACAGTAATGGCTTATCCAACTTGGATAAGGTAAGAAAAACTCTGTAGGGCTTGACCCATTTTCCATCTATGACATTGCTGAACCTGTGGTTTTGTGAACCATCATACTTCTTGTCTTTTGTAAGACTTTTAATGTTGCCTTCCTTGCCCCTCTCAAGAGTGAACTGGGGAGGTACGGCCAAAGTGGAAAGATGATTGGGTAGGCACAGAACTGACGACATAGCTGCATCATAGACATAGAAAAGTGGAACAAAACACTTCATCATTTATTTAATCCTACGTTCTTTTCCCCCCATGTTTTGTATTACACTTGCTAAGGAAAAGTTAGATTTGGGTTTGGAAAGTTTTAAAAAGAAGAAAAGAAACACTTTCTCACTGTCTCATATCTAAAATATGGCTTATTTGAAACACAGTTAAAAGGTCTGCTATTTTTAAAGGTAAATGTTCCCATTGTGACTTACAATAAAAAGGTTTAGATCTAATTCAGACTTCACCTGGTCTCACTTTTGTCAGCTGAAGGGCTAAATTTGATCCTGTGTTTCAACATCAGATGTAGCAGGTGTCTTCATTATCCCTGAAGAGGACAGATACTAGGACATTTATTAATAAATAACCCAAGAAGAAAAGGAAGAAATTATAGGCAAAAAGTCAAACCTTAATGAAAAGTTGACAGTTCTGTTTGCAATTACACTACGGTACAGTAGCTAAGTGGACAAAGCCCAAACATTTAAAATCCAATAAAGCTTTATTAATATCACCCACTGTATGATATTACAAATAATTATAAATTTCTGCCTGTGGCAAGCATTTGGGACCAAAAGTGATAATTGATGATATGGGTCCATTAGCAAAAAATCTTTTTGTCCTAGATAAATTCAGAGAGGATGTGAGATGTGTTTTAGAAGAAAAGTTAGACTGGCAATTGATTTTCCAGAAGTGAAACCTCTTTGTGTTAAATAAGTAGACCTATAGCTTTTCTGCAAATACATGCAAGTTTAAAGCATTAAAGATCTGGGATAGCTACCAATCTACTCATAATGCTTTCTATTTCTTTACACACAGGATGCTGGTTCTAGAGAAACAGTGTCCAAACAAGTTCGGTATGCACCCATTGAAAGACAATGAAAATCAGATCTTGTTTATACTAGAAGGTTATAAAACTTCTTCTTGCCTGGGGTTTACACTGAATGACTGCCTCATATTGATGCAGTTGTCCTGATTTTTATATTAATTATTTGCTGCTCCACCATCAAAGAAAGACATTTTACCAATGCTTATCTGGTTTGACATGCTAGATTTCATATTGGCAAAAATAAATTCAATGTATAAAAGACTCCTAAAAGCAAACCTACCACTTATTGAAACAATGCTGATTGCAAAGCTTTCAAGAGTATCTCTTTTATGCTGCTTGAAAAAATCAAAATTCAGAAATGGTTCTACTAATGTGGAGCTATTTAGGGCATCTCCATCTGATGGAGAGAGTTTATCCTAAACAGGCAGGGTCAAAACCAGACTTTTTGGCATTAAACAAACTGCTGTTCCTATAAAAGTGTACTTGAGTGGTAACAAACTCACTTATGTAGATAGGAAGTGCTTTAAATTAATATTCTAGTCAGCTGGACAGAGGAAGAATTAGTCCCACCATAGTATGATGTTCTGTCAAGAGCCTGAAGGATAATATGAGGCTTGAAGTTTCATCTGAAAAAAAATTTTCAGTCAATGCAATATTTGTCATTGATTTAAGAGACTAATAGGAATATCTTAGGCTAATGGAATAAACGATATTTCTGATGTAGCATATCTGATGCTTAAGAGTAATACTAGACTTATCACAACATACAGCATGAAGGTCAAAAATACTTAATTCTCCCTCTATCAGCAATGTTTTCAAATCCATTTTTGTCTGCGGCCTTAGAACAGACTCATTCTTTGCAGATGCTGAATTTTTCTGTAAGGTGAACACATGAGGATCCAGAGAATATGGGAACACACTAGCTGAGGAGGGACAAACTCATATGTTTTACATCCTCACCTCAGCAATACAAAAACAATAAGGTGATTTTTCAGTTGCTTAGTTTAAACAGACTTGGATTTAAGCCAGTAGAAAAAGTGGAACAAAAATAGATGAGAATATTCAATGAACTATATGCATGTCTGAGTGTCTCCTAATTTTGCTGTGAATCTTTCTTTTGTGAGAATTTTTTTTAGCTTATGCCAAATAAGGCAGTTTATCTGCATTTGACAGCAAGTTTCTTCTAAGCTTTATGGCTTCAATCCATATGGATATTTTTTTATGCTCTTGCCCTCTTAAAGTGACTATGAAGGCAATCCATCATTTTTATTTTTTAGTTTTATATTGAAAGACAATTTTCTCCATTTCAAGGGTTTGTAGGGAAAAAACCTCTACCTCAAGCTTGCTGCATTTTTCTGTTGCTTCTGCAAAACTGTTTTGTCAGCAGTCACAACTACCTCAAACCTCTGCAGAAATGTAGATGGTGTTCAGTTCTCCCATCTTAGACTGCTTTCAGTTTTCTGCCTATAAAGCAATGAGAGAAGATAACTGAGAGGACTCAGTTGAAGCAAGATGGGTAGCTAATGGGGTTGTAAAGGGTAAATTATGAGTCAATAGCGTACTAGGACGTGGTTGCACTGTTTTTTCTGGCTCATAGGCAATATAAAGAGACTGGCGAGGCTGAAAGGCTGCAGGGGCAAAATAAATCCTACTCATCCCATGTTTCCGACTTATAAATTTTTCCTCCTGTTCCACATTCCTCAAGCATGGGGCCTCCTTTATTCCTGTAGTCACCTTCCACTCTTCCTCTTTTCCTGTAAGTAGAAGACTTATTCTCTAACTCTTCCTAAATCAGTTAATCAGACTTGTATGTCCCCAGTAACTCTCCAAGGTGGAAAGAGCTCGGGAAACTTGTCAGGTTAAAGCAGCTCCTAAGATACATTAACCTCTGCTGGTTTAGAGAAGTGTCTAGCATCTCCATTTTGAATGCACACTACTGTCAGGCTTCTGGTGTTTTCAGGAAAAAAGTAAATCCTAATCAAGGTCTATGTAGAAAGATCAAAGTTTAAGTCCTGCAGGTTAGACCTTGTGACACTGCTATGCTGAGATCTGAGTCAACTGCAGATAAGTTCACAACTGAGAGTTTCTGCCAAATATGGAAGGATTTTATTGCAGATAAAGAAAGCATTTAGATACATTGCTGAGGCTACATTGGGGCATATCATCTCAAGCTGAATTACTGATGAAAATAAAGAAGAGAAAAATTTATTAATCCTTTCATATACACTTTAATATTGTCAATAATGCATTCTCTAAGTGTGTTTGTTTCATTCTTTGTTGTCCTGGGTTCAGCAGCAGCAGTCATTTTTCTCCTTAGTAGCTGGTGCAGTGCTGTGGTTTTGACTTCCAGCCTGGGAACAGTGCTGATAACACCGATGGTTTTTGTTGCTGCTCAGTAATGTTTACTCTGACCAAGGACTTTCTGAATCTCATGCTCTGCCAGGGAGGATGGGAAGCCAGAAGGAAGCAGAGACAGGACACCTGACCCAAACTAACCAAAGTGGTATTCCATACCACAGCGCGTCATGCCCACTATATAAACTGGGGGCAGTTACCCGGAAGGGTTAGATCACTGCTCAGTCAGGCTGGATATTACTTGGTGGATGGTGAGTGGCTGTATTCTCCTCCCTTGTTATTTCCCTTATCATTATTCTTATTGGTGGTAGCAGTAGTGGTTTGTGTTATACCTTAGTTATTGGACTGTTCTTTTCTCTGCCTGTGGGAGTTACATTCTTTTGATTCTCCTCCTCATCCCTCCGGAAGGGGAGGGAGTGAGCTAATGGCTGCATGGTTCTGGATTGCTGGCTGGGCTTAAACCACGACATTTGTCCAATCTAAAATGTGGCCATTTAAGGTTGAATATAACATTACTAAATATAATGAATATAACTAATAATTAATAATAATAATAAACATAATTAATATAACTTCACTAAAGCTTTAATGCTAGTTTCTCAGCTTGTGGCAGTCTATCTGTATGAGAGATTAGAAGTTGTTGTATGGGCTTTTGTGCTACCTTATTTGATTTTGTAAACACTATATCATCTAGAAGGTTTGACTGTTAATGTCATTGGAAATAGGAACGACGACTTGACAATACTGAACAAAATTTGTTTTGATTTCAGCAGGATTTAGCTACTGAACTGTCTGAATATATTTGGATTTAATTCCTCTGTGTATCTATCTTCTTTAGTCTTATTTTATTTTTTTAAATAAACGCTTTTTCAGAGCTCACAAAAGCATTTTCAAAAACAGCTAAAAGCTAATTTAGAAAGCTAATCCTCCAGAAAATTCTCTTTGACATAAGATACATAAATTTACGCACAGACTGACAAAAGCCAACAGTGTTTTTGTGTTAACAAATTCTCAACCAACATATTTATCTTTCTTTAAGTAACATTAATGCTTATTCTGTAGAATGACTACTGGTTTGTTTGTTGCTTCCTAACTTAAAAAAAGGCACACAAATACCTTTCATATGTAAGAGTAAATGAATCTATTTGCCCGGTCTTCAAACACTACTAGTCTGAGAGCTGCCTGATGCTTTCACATGAATCACACACCTGCAATGTTTCTGTTAATTATCTTTCCAATTGCTGAAAAGCTCTGTGTGTGTGTGTGGGGGGGGGGAGTTTGACATTTTCCTTTTTAAAGCATGTGTTCTTCCTGCACCAAGGTATGTTCCTTTGATCTTCCTGATCAAAAGGTATGTTGGGTGGGACGCAGAGGGCAACACTATAGCTCTTTCGTACTTGAATTATAAAGAATTTTACTTATTTTCTTTCATCTATATATTAGCTTGGGAAAAAAATGTGCTGAAACAACACTTACCCAAGCCTAAACAACATAGAAGAAAATAATTGTTAACACTTATGGCGACTTCAGTGTCAAATTTTCTATTTACAGGACTACTTTTTGCCATCAAACACCTAAAGTATACCTATTCCCCCTCATAAAATTTTATCTGTTCTCCTCATATATAGCTGTTGACTGACAAAGGTAATTACACACAAATACAGAAAACAAAATATGATGGGGAAAGAATCTCACTCATAAATGTCTCAATAGAAATTTGACGGTGACCTGCTTTGCACTCAACAGAGCCCAGTGTCTGCAGGATGTCATCCTTTTCAGAGATCAGAAAGAACCTGATTACAGTGGGTTGTTCTGTAGTGAATAGATCAAATCTGCATCTTTCCTTGCTCACTTGTGAAATGAAGTTCACTTTGCACAGGCATCCCAAGACACATTCAAGTACAATATCCTTTGACTGGCCCTATTTGCATTGTCCTCCAGCTGTCCAGTGTCACTCGTGCTACAACAGACACTCAGGTCTTCACAAATATCCCCCGTACTTACAGCTTTTTTTATGTAGCTGTAGAAATAATAATTTGATGGAGTCTGAAGATACCAGTATTAGCCACAATATCTGCCATTTAACACCTGACATTTTCTAAAGACATTTGCCTTTTGAGACATTTAGACATCTGTTGGCACAGCTTGTAGGTTTCTAATTTGCACATTCATAAGATGATGGAATGTGTAACTGATTAGCAGTAGTCGGTTCTTTTAAGTTGTAGACTGTAATGACAATACCCAGTTTCAAAATCACAACAAAGTATTAATCATTCCAAACAATTTGAGAGCAAACCAAAGAAGTTTGACATTGTGTGTTAGTGCAACTTTAAAATAGTCATTTGCCAACAGTGGCAATTTTTTACTTTTTAGAGAACAAGGAACAGGCTGTTTGAGACCAAGTATATATGCTGTCATTATGGGTTATAATAATACTTAAATTGCTGGCAATATTTTGCCATAATGTATCAGAATACTTAGATTTCACTATATTATTTTGCATTTACATTACCCCTCTCACTATAAGGTGCATGTACTATGTTGGATTTTTTTTTTTGCTAGATTGCTGAGTCACGGATATTGAAAAAAAGGCTTTAATAACTCTGTTCCACAAGAAATAATGTAATTGTATTCATGAGTTTCTAGGCATAGGTGACAAGATTGTTCAGAATGTTTTGTGGGAAAAAAAATGCAATATGTCAAAACATTTTTACTTTGATAACACAGAAGCATAAAGATAGATTGTCACAAACAGACAATTTGGTACCTGAAAGGAGTCAAAGCTCACATGCTGCGTCTTATGTCTCCCAAGAGGAAATGCAGTCATAGCATTACAGTTTGACCAACTGATTATTTGGTTCCCCAGTGTCCTTTATTAATACAGTTGTATTTTATATTGCTGTCTTTCACCAGAACAAGTGTATAAGAAATAACTTTCAACACATTTTCAAGGCGTAACACATTAGATCATATGTAAGAAAAATGGCTGCTAAATATTAGTTATGCAAAACAGTTGGTCTGACTCTTCAAAATATTGTCTTTCTGGCTTATTATATTTCTTTCACTGAAAATCAAACACAGTGGGTCATATGCATGCCCAAGGATCATAATCTCTTTAGTACAAACAGCATTGTATTGCAGGGAAAATGTAATAGTAATTTAGATATTCTTTTCCATCATTTATCAAAAGCTACTGAACTTCAAAATGCTTTCTTAAAATTGGCACTGAAGTGTTTTATTTTCCTAATTAGAAAAAAGTAAAAAAGCAAAAACAAGTGTGAAGAAGAGTTCTTTTTGTTTGGGTTTTTTTTTTTTTTTTTTTTTTTTTTTTAATTCCGGAAATAATAGCAAACACAATTCAGTGTCTACTTTCTGCTTTCAAATTCTTAATTTGAACTGTGTGACCTGTTTGAGGAGTCTGCAGTATGAACATAATGTCATGCGATGCAATGAAAATGAATCAAAGAGGAACACTGAGAATTAACAGAGCACTTTGACTTCTCAAAATGACACATGCTTGGAGAAAGAAAATGCAAACATTATTCAAAGCTAGCACTAACTTTAAGCTGCCCTTTCCAGCCACTTTACTTGCCCTGTTCTCTGCAGGACTGGTTTGCTTCTTCCCACATGTCACATATTAGATTAATTTATCATTCTTGACAATTTATTATTCTTGACACTTATCACATGATGAGTGATTGTTTTATTCCTTTGGCTTAAATGAAGCGATAGTCAAATGTCTAAATATGGCTGTTATTCACTGTGAGGTTTTTTTTTTTGCACATTTGATCAATCTTTATACCTTCTTGGAAGTCCCAATCCAAAGGCTCCCAAGCGATCAATTCATGTCTCTTATAGGAGATGCACAACTTAAAGCAGCGTCTGCCTACCTTCCCTCTACTGGCTCACTGGTCTGTTTCAGACTCTTGCAAACTTGTTCATCTCTCATCAACACTCAAGGAGAACTAGGTACTTCTACCAAACTCAGCCAAGCCATGATCTTATCTTAATTGTGCCAAGGTAATTTGTTACCTTCACCATCCATGCCTGAGTGACTGGTGATGCTAGGAGGTATGACCAACTGGGAGTTTGAGATGAAGAAGTTTGGAGGCAGAAATTTTCAGTGGAAACTGTTTTAATCTTATGGTATGGTCAATGATCTGTTGAGCCAGAGAGAGAGAATAGCTGCAGGATAAACTTCCCAGGCAATTTTGCAATGAATGATAAGTGACAGCAGACAAACCTGGAAAACTGTGGCAGGGATGACCTTGCTGCATACAAAAATCTTTAACATAAGAGTCCAGGTACTTTTTAATAATTGTGCCTCTGTGCTCCTTTGTGGGTGTGCAAATGAGCTTTATTATATTACCTAACAAGAATGACATAAGCAATAGATTTCATTCCATGAAATAATAAATTCCTATTCGTAAAAAGAGTAGAGGACATTGCTATGCAGCAGAATTTGCTATTGCTTTGCTGCCTCAGTGGCAAAATACATTTCCATGCTTACATTCCTCACACTTTTCAGCACTCAATAGAGAGTTTGTGGGTGAGAGTTTAAGGGAGAACAGAGATAGGAGACATTATTATGGGGATCTGTTACAGACCGCCTGATCAAGAGGACTCTGTGGATGAAGCGCTCCATAGACAGATAGGAGCAGCCTCACGCTCGTAGGCCCTTGTTCTCATGGGGGACTTCAACCACTCTGTTATCTGTTGGAGGGACGGTATGGCCCGGCACAAGCAATCCAGGAGGTTCCTCGATTGTGTGGAAGACAACTTTCTTCTGCAAATAATAGAGGAGCCGACAAGGAGAGGTGCCATGCTTGACCTCGTCCTCACCAACAGCGAAGGGCTGGAAGGAAATGTGACGCTATAGGGCAGCCTTGGTTTTAGCAATCATGAGATGGTCGAATTTGAGATCCTCAGGACAGTGAGAAGAGCGTGCAGCAAGCTCACTGCCCTGGACTTCAAGAGAGCAAACTTTGGCCTCTTCAGGAACCTGCTCAGTAAGGTTCCATGGGATATAGCTGTAGCGGGCAGGGGGGCCCAAGACTGTTGGTTAATATTCAAAGATCACTTGCTACAAGCTCAGGAGTGTTCCATCCTGACTAGAAGGAAGTTTAGCAGGAGGGCCAGGAGACCTCCTTGGATGGATAAGGAGCTGCTGAGGAAACTTAAAAGGAAAAAAGACTTATAAAAGGTGGAAGCAAGGTCAGGCACCCTGGGAAGAATACAGAGATGTTGTACAGGAAGCTAGGGACCAGGTTAGGAAAGCTAAGGCCCGTCTGGAATTAAACTTGGCTAGGGATGTTAAGGATAACAGGAAGGGATTCTATAGGTACATAGCTGATAAAAGACAGACTAGGGACAATGTGGGCCCTCTCTAGAAGCTATAAGGAGAACTGGTTACCCTCGATTTGGAGAAGGCAGAGGTTCTTAAAGACTTCTTTGCCTCAGTCTTCATTGGCAAATGCTCTGACCACACCACCCAAGTCTTGGAAAGTAGATGCAAGGACTGTGAGAATGAAGACCTTGGGCCCACTGTAAGAGAGGATCTGGTCTGAGACCATCTTAAGAACCTGAGCATGCACAAGTCCACGAGACCAGATGAAATCCGTCCGCGGGTCCTGAAGGAGCTGGCAAATGAAGTTGCTAAATCACTGTCCATCATATTTGAAAAATCATGGCAGTCAAGTGAAGTTCCTGATGACTGGAAAAAGGGAAATATAACCCCCATTTTCAAGAAGGGGAAAATGGATGAGCTGGGGAATTACAGACCAGTCAGCCTCACCTCTGTGCCTGGCAAAATCTTGGAGCAGATTCTCGTGGAAGGCATGCTGAGGCACATGAAAACCAACAAGGTGCTTGGGGACAGCCAGCATGGCTTCACTAAGGGGAAATCCTACCTGACCAATCTGGTGACTTTCTATGAAGGGGCTACGGAACTGATGGACAGGGGTAGAGCAGTTGATGTCATCTACCTGGAGTTGTGCAAAGCGTTCGACACTGTCCCACACAACATCCTTCTCTCTAAATTGGAGAGACATCAGTTTGATAGGTGGACCACGGTGGATAATGAATTGGCTGGATGGCCGCTCATAAAGCGTTGTGCACAATGGCTCAATGTCCAGCTGGAAACCAGTAACAAGTGGCGTCCCTCAGGAATCTGTGTTGGGACCAGTCTTGTTCAACATCTTTGTGGGTGACATGGACAGTGGGATTGAGTGCGCCCTCAGCAAGTTTGCTGATAACACCAAGCTGTGTGGTTTGGTTGATATGCTAGAGGGCAGGAATGCCATCCAGAGGGACCTTGACACACTTGTGAGGTGGGCTGATGCCAACCTGATGAAGTTTGACCATGACAAGTGCAAGGTCCTACACCTGGGTGGGAGCAATGCCAGGCACAGCTGCAGGTTGGGCAGAGAAGAGATTCAGAGCAGCCCTGCGGAGAAGGGAGCGGGGTTGTTGGTCGATGAAAAAATGAACATGAGCCAGCTTCAGTGTGCGCTTGTAGCCCAGAAAGCCAACCGTATCCTGGGCTGCATCAAAAGGAGCCTGACCAGGAGGTCGAAAATGATCCTGCCCCTCTACTCTGCTCTCATGAGACCTCACTTGGAGTATTGTGTGACACAGTTCTGGTGTTCTCAACAGAAAAAAGGACATGGAACTGTTAGAACAAGTCCAGAGGAGGGCCATAAGGATGATCAGGGGACTGGAGCACCTCCTGTATGTAGATAGGCTGAGAAAGTTGAGGCTGTTCAGCCAGGAGAAGATAAGGCTGTATGGAGACCTCATAGCAGCCTTCCAATATCTGAAGGGGTCTATAAGGATGCAGGGGAGAGACTCTTCATGAGGGACTGTAGTGATAGGACAAGGGGTAATGAGTTAAAACTTAAACAGGGGAAGTTTAGATTTGGTATAAGGAAGAAGTTCTTTACTGTGAGGGTGGTGAGGCACTGGGAATTGGTTGCCCAGGGAAGTTATGAATGCTCCATCCCTGGCAGTGTTCAAGGCCAGGTTGGACAGAGCCTTGGGTGACACGGTTTAGTGTGAGGTGTCCCTGCCCATGGAAGGGTGGGGTTGGAACTAGATGATCTTAAGGTCCTTTCCAACCCTGACTATTCTATGAGTCCATGGTTCCATGGTTCTATGATTCACTCAACTTTAAATATGCAAAAATTAACCTTTCATCTGTTGGTACTCTGAACCAAGAACAGAACTGTTTTAATAGATATATAGTGGATTCCTTAGCAGAGCACTAATGCTGCAAACACATAAAGAAATTAGCTTTAATCAGTGCTGTGTACAAGTCCTTACCATTTTTAAGCTGTGTAAAAGACAAAACTTACTTAAATAATTAGTTTATGTACTAATAGCCTGCTCGTGACTGCATTGTGTATTGGCTGGTGCTGGGAAGGCAGGCAGGGGAGCATGCTGCTCATGGTGACTCAGCCAGGATGCAAGTTTGCCTGGATTGTCTAGTGCCAGAGAACACAGAATAGACTCAAAGCGCTGCATCTCACTAAACCAAGTGCTTAAGTACAGGTTTTTTCCTCCCCTTAGTGGACAGCAGGATGTGAGCAATTCTGTGAAACCTTATGTGTGGGCTCCTTTTTTGTTATGCTTATCCCCGCTCTGACCCAGATAGCCACGCTGGTGCCTTGAGGCTAGCAGAGAAGGGTGTGAAAGGAAGAAATAGTGACATTTTGACTCAAGTTCAGGAAAGCAAACAGCTATGGTGGCTTAAAAAATCCTTTTCCCCAGGTACTCCAACTTTTCCTCTCATTACCAGATAGGGATGTTTTGGGAAGGAAGGCAGAAGCAGATAATTTTGTATGCCGTGCTCGCTACAATTCAGTCTATTGTATGCCTTGCTGATAGTTAAAAATCACACATCAGCTGGGAACACCTTTTCATTTTTTTCTGCCGCTGTTACAGCAGTGGTGTTTGGCAGAAAGGTGGGGTGGACAGATAGAGTAACAACCTCCTCATCTGCCCTGTCTAAATCCAAAAGATTCATCTGCCGCAACCCCCCATGGCTGTGATTACTAATGCTATACAGTGCTTGAGATCACTCAGAAGTTCAAAATATTCTACCCTGTATGTCCAGCTGATTATTTTTCCATCTTTTTCTGCTACTGGAAGTCACCAATATGTGTTTCAACAAGGTAAAGATCTTTTGCTTTTCTAAACTTTTTAGTTTCTATATTAGTACTTTGCAAAAAGGAAGCCAAGCTGACCTATTTCTCATAATCACACATCCTAATTGTTCCACTGTTTTATTTTGGTGATTGTCACATTCAAGAACTTGCCTTAGTACACAATTTGATGGGTCAACGCAGAGGTCTGCTTTTGTGATGGTGATTTTAAGGTGATAGATAAAAATCCAAGATCATACGTCAGAGACTGAATGAGGGTTCGGGTATTTTTTTTGGTGATTGGATATTACCAATATTTAAAATATAAATGTAAAAGAGATAGAGAACCAGAAGCTGTAAATGAAAATGACAAGACAGAGGAGGATTTCTAAAGGCTGTGCCAAAGATACAGTTGGAGAAAAGAAGAAGGGAATGAAAATCAGAAGATGGTGTCACGAACTCACAAACAGAGAGTAATATTTAAAGAAAGAGTTTTTCTGATAGTACTAAGAGAGTTGACAGGTCCAGATGGATGAATCTGAACAGGTTTTGTTGTTTGATGAAGAGGAATCCATGCAGATTTCAACCAAAAAAAATGTTTTTTGATGAGTGTCCTGGCTTCAGCAGTAGCAGTCATTTTTTCTCCTTCTTAGTAGCTGGTGCAGCGCTGTTTTTTTGACTTTTGGCCTGGGAACAGCACTGATAACACCGATGTTTTTAGTTGTTGCAGTAATGTTTAGTCTGACCAAGGACTTTCTGAGTCTCATGCTCTGCCAGGGAGGAGGGGAAGCTGGGAGGAAGCAGAGACAGGACACCTGACCCAAACTGAGCAAAGAGGTATTCCATACCACAGCACATCACGCCCAGGATGCAAAAACTGGGGGCAGAAACCCAGAAGAGTTAGTTCACGGCTCGGTCGTCAGGTGGTGAGCAGTTGTATTCTCTTCCCTTGTATTTCCCTTATCATTATTGTTTCTGGTGGTAGCAGCAGCGGTTTGTGTTATACCTTAGCTACTGGACTGTTCTTATCTCAACCCTTGAGAGTTACATTCTTTTGATTCTCCTCCCATCCCTTCAGGAGCCGGGGGGAGGAAGTGGGGGTGGGAGACTCCAAAGACTGTGTGGCTTTTCTGAGTTACTGCTGGGCTTAAACCACAGCAATGAGTTTGAACTGCACTGGAAAATGCCTAAAATGGAACTGGAAGATCAAGTGTCCAGTAGAAGTAACTAGAGCAGATTTATAGGTTGGAGATATAAGATGAGGTGACAGCTATAGACTGGACCTGTGCTGATATGGGTTATTAAAAAGGGTGAAGAAAGTCTGGTCATGAGGTAAGGGCCAGAAAGTTTGAAGTGCTGGTATGTATGAATGTCTTAAAGAAATGGAAGGCAAGCTGTTGTCAGCTTATGGTAAGGTAGCTGTTCTCATTTATAAAATCTATGACCACTTGAAACAGCCCTTGGAGCAAAACCGTCAGGGTAAAAAATTTACCCATCAATGAATGAGAGAAATATGTGTCAGATTTCTAAATATGTGTCAGTTGGTTTCCGTGTTTTTCATATTTCGCCTGTTAGTCTGAAATATTATTACAGTGTAGTTTTCTCCTGTTTTACATTTAGAGTCTGCATAAAGCCTCGTTAATGCATCCATACATGGAGAATTTAGCGAGAAGAGAGATGATAATATATCATATAGAGGGATGATAACATGATAATAGATCATAAATATACGAGGGTGCAAGGGACAGCCGGAGAGCAGCTAGGTCTCTGAGGCAAACTGGAAGGTAAAAGAACAGTTAGGGCATTTCTAGGTCTGTGACAGCAGAAAAAGTGAAAGAAATGTGGAGGGAAGGAAAGGCATCCAGGCTCAGGAGATACAAAAAGCCCCAGATAATTCTAGGGATGTGCTTTGCAGTGGGAGCTGTGAGGGTGGGGAATGGGGCCAGTTCAAGGCAGCTGAGGTGCAGGAGATGCTGTGTGCTGCTCTGCCAAGCTGGAAGAGCTGTGCAGCCCAGGGGTCAGCAGGACTGAAAGAGTGATGGAGTCCATGCTGGAGGCAAACTAGTTGCAGGATTTCAACCTCTGATACTCTAAAGTGTTAAGCCTTTTTACAGATATTTATATTTATGCATTATTATTATTATAATAATTAAGATGTATTAGCATAATTGAGAATGATACATTTCAGTGAAACTCAATTACAACTTTAAAAAATGAAAGTTACAGATAAAACTCTGTGAGGCCAAAAATGAAGTAAAAGTTTAGCAATAACCCTTTCTTGACCTTCTGTCCACATAACAGAGATGGTGATCAAGACACAAAGCTGTGTGCAAAGGGTAGACTCAAGTCTCTCATTTTAGGGACACAGGGTCAAATCAGAACCATCACAGTCATGTACCTAGGGGCAAATACTTTTCACTATGTTTAATAGGAAGATCTAAAATTGGCGGAGTCCATAGCTCGTGCACATCAGTTGGTAATCATAATACCCCATCCTATAAGTTGATTAGCAGTACCATCTGAATTCATATGTAAATAAATTGAAGTCCAAGAAAGCTGGGAGATAGGTTTTAGACTGTACTAGATGATAAAACTGTAGTTACTGTGATATAATTTAAGAAACTTTTGCAGGAACATCCTTCTTGTTGTCCTGGATGTTTCCAATTGCATGAGTAACATAATATTTATTTGCTTAATACATTACATCAAAGAGAACAGTTTCTGAAGCAAAGCACTCCCTATTCTTCAGTATTTTCTTGGTATTCTGTTACTTTTGGTAACATGTCTCATGTCTCATGTTTTCTTTTTCTTTCTTTTTTTTTTTTTTTTTATTTTCTTCTCTAAAATTAATTCAGTACACACCCTGGAATTATTCCAGAGTACTCTATCATTTGGTTTTGTAACTAGTTACATAAACGAGTCAAGTATGGCTCAGAAAGCATGGTTTAAGAAAAGAGGGTTTTCTTTTCAGATCACTTTCATTTAACTAAAATGCTTTTTTGAAAGTAACCAGAAATAAAAAGTTGTTTCCAGAACTGCTTGCATTCAGAAATCTGTAAAGTTTGTCAGACATTTTGACTGGGTGAAAGTGGCAGCAGTTTGTTAAACCCAGAGCAACAGATATAGAAACATGCAAAACCACTTCTAATAACTTCAAAGTCCCTTCTTGCATGTTCATGTGCTTAAGGTTGTTTTTAGGAGAAGCCCAATGTGAATACAAACAAAAAACAAAGCACTGATTTTCAGTCAGGGAAATGCTAACACATCCTGTGGCCAACAGGTATCTCAGATAGAGTCCAGCAGTTTTGGTTCATATTAACAGCTATTTCTCTGTTTGATTCCATTTAGATAACAATTTGTTTTAACTTAATTACATGATTTATAACTTGCCACATACTTGCTTTACAGATCCAGCATGTCAGGACCCCAACATAGCAGAAATATCCTTTAATAATAATTTCATGTTCAACCTTTCTCTTGTGTGTCTTCTAATTATTCCTCCTACATGTGAAAACAAAGAAAAGGATGCAGGAGCTGATGGTTTCCAGACTGGATATTCTATTTGACTGTGCTTGTGACTGCACTTCAAATGATTTGATAAGCTTGACAAATACTAAAATTTGGGAGTAAAATTCATATTTTGGCACGATTTACTAACAGTAAGTGCTATGTGGGTATTAAAATACCTACCTAAGTACTTCAACGAGGATCAAGATTCCTAAATTTAGTTTCAGTTTATATTTCTGGTTAAATTAATTCACAAATTTAGCCAGAACTTTCATTAAATTTTTAAATTAATGATTTTACACTTGTCCTCTTATAGGGGCAGCAAGGTTCACATATTCAGCGATAGTGTAATTAATGATACAAGAAAAAAATAACCCTTTAAAATGAAATATGCATCCTTAAACATGCTTCTATTAACTTTTGACTGCCTGTTTTCTCACATTAGTAATATGTCTCTTAGATATTGTATTTCATACACATAGGACAGATGTATTTATTTGGCTGGTTTCCTTGCAGAATATAGTCATTCTCTGCAGCCTGTAGGAGGAAACACTGAAGATACAGTCAGAAGACAGCAAAACAAAAAGGCAGTTTCGTCATTTTGAATGACATCCACCATGAGCATGTTGTTGAAATTGCTATGAATAGTCCCATAGTTTTGACACAGAAACATTCAGCAAGAAGCATTACACAAACTAATTGCACCATTTAATATATGCAAAATATCATAAATCAAACACAAGTTACTGCTAGACAATCAAGAGAATGAAAGCTACATTAAAGAAATGCCAGATGTAAATAAATCAGATTGTTAATGGTTCTTAAAGACATGTTGAGAATAACAGGAATATTTGCTCCTGTATAGCTCGCTGAATCCAGTGTCATTTAAATATGGCTGAGGGTTTTTTTGCCAGGTGATTAACATCTCTTCATGTAATATACTTCAAAGTGACCATTGAGCTATACATTTTGCAAAAGTTAGGATGGATCTTCAGTAGTCAAAACCTGTAAATTTTGAAGAGCTGATAATATGTTAAACCAAGAAACTTTATAATTGCAGACATTATTAAGAACAGGCTAAAGCTGTTATTAAAGGAAAATATGAGATGTTGATAGGATAGTGTTGTGGTTTAAGCCCCTCACACAGTTTGCTCACTCACTCCCCACTCTTTCTTCCCCCCAGCTCCTGAAGGGATGGGGAGGAGAATCGAAAGAATATAACTCCCAAGGGTTGAGATAAGAACAGTCCAGTAACTAAGGTATAACACAAACCACTGCTGCTACCACCAATAATAATAATGACAAGGGAAATACAAGGAAAGAGAATACAACTGCTCACCACCCGATATCAAGCCCGACACAGCAGTGAACCGCTCCCTACCCTTAGTTTTTGCATTCTGGCCATGACGTGCTGTGGTATGGAATACCTCTTTGGTCAGTTTAGGTCAGGTGTCCTGTCTCTGCTTCCTCCCGGCTTCCCCTCCTCCCTGGCAGAGCATGAGGCCGAGAAAGCCCTTGGTCAGACCAAACATTTCAGCAGTAACTAACAACATCGGTGTAATCAGCACTGTTCCCAGGCTGAAAGTCAAAACCACAGCACTGCACCAGCTAGTAAGAAGGAGAAAAATGACTGCTACTGCTGAACCCAGGACAGATAGTCAAACTCAAAGTCCATTTGTTTTACCAAAACTGTAGCTACAATTAGGGTGTCAGTCACCCTGGACTGCTGTCTGTAGTAAGGATGTTAACCTATCGTCTATAACAGCTGCACAATATATTAGTGTAAGAAGCTTAAAATCTGCACGTAAGTATACTGGATATTCATTAAAATACTGATACGACAAAAACTGCTGTGTGAAGCCAGAGTTGAACTCAGTCTTATACCAAGCCTGGTGCTGTAGCTTCAACTGAATCATACACACATGTATATAAATTTCAAATATCAAAATCAGTATCAAGGCTTATAAAAAGACATCAAATATACATCACTTAAACCAGGATTTTTGAACCTAGAAACTAATAGATGGAGTTAATTTGAGGAATTTGAATGTAACTTTAAACCCTAGCTTTACTATCTGTGGTCACCCCAATAGCTGTTTGGTACTGGAGACTTTAGGGAACTGGTTGGTCCACGTGCGTCAGGTTTAAAGTAATGACTGTGCTGATTCTAGCTGTTTATTCATACTTTTATTTGGCAAATAGGCTAATTCCCTTTCTGTCATCCTTCCTGGAAGGTAAGATTTATTTTTTTCTCATTTTCGAATGCTCTCTACCACAGCAGATGTTTAGTAGGAGGATGGAATATCTAGATTATTTTGACTTTTCTTTTTTATTCTTTTCTTGATTTGTAGCCTGATTTTGCAATCTTTAATCACATGAGAAATACTGATTGCAAGATAGTATTAGTATTAAGACAACTTCAGGTGGTATTCATATGAGTACTTTATACTGGATTCTTCCTTTAACCTTTCAAAAAATTAAATCTAGGAATACTACTCCTTTGACAGTAATGTTTTTCTGAAGTTTCTCCTTTTCCTCTGGGAAGAAGTGCTTTGCTAAGGCTATTACCTTGTTTAGCTATCTCATGTCAAGTAATATCACTGATAGTTATTGCATACGTTGTGCCAAGAAACAGTTCAGAAAATGCAGTATTTATTTAAAATGCACATAACTTAGCAGCGGTAGCTCAGAAGCAGCAGCAGCAAGAACAGAAACAGTGCTTGAATTAATTAGAGTTATGGCCTTTGGGTGCTTTTGGAATTCTAGGAATGTCTTTCTTTACCATTTCATCCTAAATATCAAAAGTAAATGTGAAATTTTCTTGCTTTTTCTTTCAAAAGAGGCACAGACACTTTTTTCACCTGTATGATAAAATTAGATCAAAAATTGATATTTCCCTATTACCACTGCTAGCATCTAGTCAGCACATTGAATACTGATCTTTAAGAAGTGAATCCTTAGATTTTAGATTATATCAGTGTAAGTATCTTTTCAATTTTAGAAATTATTTTACTACGTAATAAGCGGGTTCTTTCTCTCATCATGGATTCACAAATGTCTCCAAGAACACTTCACCAATCTCCTCTCTCTGTGATTTATTCAGACAGGATTTTTATTCATGTATGATAACAATAACAGCATAGAGAGGGGAATTTCTCCTTCAAGACAGAAAGAATCCGCTGCTGTCATGGGGATAATTAAGTACCATCTGTAAACATCTGCTTTATCAGGTATGATGTCAGGTTCCTCTGTATGGAAGGATTGTCCCACAGAAGGGTTACACTGGCAGCTTTTAAAGATGCTTCATCTGCCTGATGAGGCATCTGCTTCTGAGCACCTGACTGTAAAGATGCATCACTAGAGATAGTTTCAACCTAGAAGAGGACCATGACCCTAAAATATAGAAAGGTTTGTATTTGCTTTTGACTGAGTATCGAGGTCAAACTCTCCCACAGGGAAGAAGATGACTTACTAAAAAAAATCACCTTAGCTGACAAGTGTAAGGAAAGGAGTAATTATTAAAATGTGCTTCCTCATTTGCACTTGTTGGACACTGGTCCCCACAGCTGGAGGCAGGATAGTACATTAGGTGGTCTGAACAAGTATGGCTGTTTTTACACTTTGTTCTCATCTTTGCCACAGAAACATTATTTAAAACTTGTACAAGTGCAGAAAGGTTCTGATGGATCATCAGAGCAGAGACCCTGTCATGCAAGAAGCTGTAACTATAGATACAATCAGGATGTAAGTCCATACATAGAAATGCCTATAGTACTTTCTCATTCCTATAGTCTATTCACCAAGCCTTGGTGTTTTCTTGATAAATTTTCAAATAAGCATTCTAATTAAATAAAAGCCAGGTTAGAAATCTTCGTGCACAACTTAAGGATATCTTCTTGTGGTAGGTCTGTTGCTATAGCTGCAGCTGTTTTCATGACTAAAAACATTCCTTGGATTTCTTATTTGGAAGGTGGAAATATGCCTTCTACATTTGCTGGTTTTCTCTTTAAATGCCATGTTTCGTGTCACAGAGTTCTGGTAAAAAATGATTTTTGGACACCAATGCTGCAGACATTTTTTAAGAGAGGTTGTTCAGAATATGCAGGTAGAAGGTTGTTAGGGAACTCGAGTAAAGCTCCTTTTCCCAGTGGCCCAGTTTTGCCTGCAGTAGCTTTATCTCTTAGCACTCTACACAGAGATAATTTCATGCAGTACTGGCCATCAGAGTTTTTCTTTTTCCTGAGCGAACTTTGGTTATTGTTGTTCCCACAAGCAACACCCTACCTGCAGTCCTGCTGCAGTCTGGCTCACTGACTTCTGCTTTCTACTAATTCAGTTTTCTACTAATTTAGTCAATCCTTTCACTGACCTCCCAGAAAAGTGTCAGACAATGTTTATTCTACTTATATTGGATTGATCCTTCTCCCTCTTTTACTGAAGGAGTCTTCCTTGTTCAAGGTAGTGGATTCTACACTTTTTGATCAATTTTCCTACTTTTCTTAGTAAGTGGAATGCTCTTATTTAATTTATCATTGCTGGCACTGGCCCATTTTCTGCCACTACCAGTAGGCCTGTGAAAATACAGCTTTTTAATTTCCACTGTAAAAACACAACAGCTGTAAAGAAGATAAAAAAAAAAAAATAAAGAACTATCCAGTCAAAAGATATTTTGCTAATTTCTTCTTTTTAAAGCAATGCCATGAAATAAGACACTTAATTTAATATTAATTGTATTTAACTTGAAAATGAATATTTTCATCAAAGTGCCAAAAATGAAAGCAAAGAAAATGGATCTTGATTTGCCAACCTTCTAGAGGAAGTGGCAGTTATTATTCTCCTTGATCTAAATAGTTTAAGCAGTCACATTATATCTGGGAGACTGAAGTACAGAAATGTTCTGTCACAAGTTAAATATCTTAAAGACTATTCTAAAACAACTCCTGTGGTTCTTTCTGTTGGAGCTGCTCCAATTTGAATAGACCGCGGGGTGTGGATAGTGTAAAAGAGGAAATATCAGTCTAATGAGTAGCACCATAATGAATGCAATTTTAGCTTGTGCTTCAGCAAATATTTTTAGATGATATGTATATAAGTGCATGAATGTATACATATATACATGTCTAAGTACATGCATGTACATATATATGCAGCCAATATTCCTTTATATGCATATGAGATGTAAAATTATAAAACAATTTACATGTATAAGCACATAAAAATACACCTATGCAGACACATGTAATTATAGGGATTTTTTGTATATTGCATGATAAATAATGTTTCATCCTTCTTTATGTGAAGGCAGGTCAGGAAGGTTGATAGCACCCCTCTCCCCCGGGCAGAATTGCTACAAGCTCAGGAATGCTGCTCAAACCCCTTCCCAAGTCAGGAAGGTCAGAAACTGACATCTGCGCTCTCACTGATTGCCCTGATAAAGAACCATTTCTAAAAGCGCATGGTCACTCTTCTGTTTTGTGAAGTCAGTAAGAATGTTTTCATATAAAGCCATGGAGTAATTTAACCTGAGTTTGCCAATATTCAGCCCAATACCACTGCACTGGAACATCTTCACGTACTTAAGGAAAGATCAAGAAAAGCTGCCTGTTATTTGTATTGTTTTTTCATCTCGTCTTCTTCATATTATTTTGGGATCCATTGGCACTCTCTACGTCCCTGCCCACTAAACAAAATCTCCCACTGTTTCACCCTAATGCCGCCAGTTTTTGAAGGTCTTTTTTGATGGATAAACCTTAAGACCAATATTTTCTCTTTTGTACTGTTAAGAATTGCTCCATGAATCCTCCTGATTTGTTTTCAGAGATTTCTTCCTCTCTTCTGTCTTTAAAACTTTAAGAGTTCTTTGGTAACTGCTTATTTTATCCTCTTCTAAGGATAAAATTATTTCCTGAAACATAGGGCAAAGCGCTTATTTTTTAATGTGTCTGAATCAGAACACTTTCTCTAAATATGTGGTAGTACAAATGCACACTACTACTAAAAATGAGCCACCAGTTTGGTCATCGTCATATTATTCTTTTATTTTTTTTTCCTCCTTTGATATGGAATCTGTATGCTTGTGTTTATAAATATGATTAGTGCCTCTCATGTAGTTAGAATTAACAGAATAGGATTAGTAATTTTTTGTCACTGAACCAGTGTAGTTCAGCATTGTTTACCAGTGTAGTTACATGAAGTATTAAATTCATGTAGTAGATTAAGAAATATAAAAACTGGAGTTTGAAGTAACTTGAAATTGTCATAGAACTTACTTTAAATACGCATGTAAGTATGTAGTCATATAACCACAGTGACAAACAGCTCTGAAAATGAGATGTACTGCTTACAGTACCAAGTAATGGTTTGCTGATTAGCAACAAGTCAGTTTAAAAAGAAGTCTGATTGCAATGTTATCTTTTTTTGAGAAGGAATTGTTGTTCATTATACTAGTAATGCAAACACCATGAAAATATGGTTTGCTCTGAATGAAATGACTATAGTGATGCAGTTTTCAGTCATGCCTTTGAGGCAGTGAACTACAGCAGGGGCACTGCGAGGTTACCAGAGGCACAATGCTGACTAAATCTCCCAGCAAATCAGACTGGAATTGTATGCAATGCGGATGATGCTCTGCAGTTTGAAAGGTCTGAGTTCAGTTTCTGGCTCTGCTGCAAATTTCCTCTAGGCAAATCACTCACATCTTGTTGTGCCTCAGTTCTCCATCTGTAAAATGGAGATAATCATTCACTGCCTTGCAAAGGATTTGTGAAGATTGGTTCATTAATGTTTGAAAGGTGCATTGCAGGAGAAAATATCGCAGTTGAGCAGGTTGGGAATACAGACTCAACAATGTCCACTGAAGCTTGTGAAGCACAAGCTCTTTTGGGGAAATATGCCTTTTTTTCTCTTCTCCAGGTTGGTGAGAGTGGTTGCAGTCTTCCAACTTCAGATAGTGCACAGGCTGGGGAGAGTTTGTGGTGAATGTAATTTCGTGAACATCCATTTGAAGACTGAAGATGGGAGAGGAGACAAGCAATCTTTCTGGTTTTCTTACTCTTGTTTCTACCCAGGTTACAGTCTGATTTTGTTATTGAGACTTTTTGATATGCAGAATAGGCTTTCATGGTCAGAGATTTATCTACTCTCCCTCCCCTCCCTTCTATCTACACATAGCTGAATGCAGCAACTGTTGCTTACTCGATAAGCAAACAGAAAATGGAAACTCTTCTCCCCATGTGGTGTTATTATTCAAACAATGTTTAAATGCCAACATTTTTAAAATCAGTAGAACTGTGGAGAACTACAAGATTAACAGAGTTATGAAGTTATCCAGGCTTGACAGCTCTCATGTACCGTATATTCTAAAATAGATGTTGCATCTGTTATCTGTTATGTTGCAGAGCTGCATCCCTAAATCCTCCTTCTGTAAGTTTTACCCTCAAAAGCATCTGAGAGGATGTGGTGAATTGTCTCAGGAAAATCCATCCAGAAGTCATGAGGGGGCATTAGGTCATGGACACTTCCAGTGCATTACCCCAGATATTATACGAAGTAGTATTCAAAGGATCCTTTATGAATAATATTTGTCAGAAAGAGGCGAGGGTAGAACAAACTGCCTCCAGTAACTTTGGGCTATTTCAGACAAAGATAAAATTCAGCCTCATAGTCTCTCTGATGAAACACTACTGGTTCTAAAACTTTAGGGGTGAACACTTTATCCTACAAAAACACTGTGAGAAGGCAATGCTAAAGTGGAGAGACTCATCAGCATTCAAATTTACGTAGTGACTTTTGTTTCCTCAGTAAATTCAGCTGTGGAAGGAATTCATGCCTTTCTTACAGAGAATAGAATCATAGAATCATAGAATAGTTAGGGTTGGAAAGGACCTGAAGATCACTGAGTTCCAACCCCCCTGCCATAGGCAGGGACACCTCACACTAAACCATGCCATCCAAGGCTATGTCCAACCCAGCCTTGAGCACCACCAGCGATGGAGCATTCACAACTTCCCCAGGCAACCCATTCCAGTGCCTCACCACCCTTACAGTAAAGAATTTCTTCCTCATATCCGATCTAAACTTCCCCTGTTTAAGTTTGAACCCGTTACCCCTTGTCCTATCACCACAGTCCCTCATGAAGAGTCCCTCCCCAGCATCCTTATAGGCCCCCTTCAGGTATTGGAAGGCTGCTATGAGATCCCCATGCAGCCTTCTCTTCTGCAGGCTGAACAGCCCCAATTTTCTCATCCTATCTTCATACGGGAGGTGCTCCAGGCCCCTGATCATCCTCGTGGCCCTCCTTTGAAATTGTTCCAACAGTTCCATGTCCTTTTTATGTTGAGGACACCAGAACTGCACACAGTACTCCAAGTGAGGTCTCACAAGAGCGGAGTAGAGGGGCAGGATCACCTCCCTTGACCTGTTGGTCATGCTCCTTTTGATGTAGCCCAGGACACGGTTGGCTTTCTGGGCTGCGAGCACACACTGAAGCTGGCTCATGTTCATTTTTTCATCGACCAACACCCCAAGTCCTTCTCCGCAGGGCTGCTCTCAATCTCTTCTCTGCCCAACCTGTTGCTGTGCCAGGGATTGCTCTGACCCAGGTGTAGGACCTTGCACTTGTCATGATTAAACTTCATCAGGTTGGCATCAGCCCACCTCACAAGCGTGTCAAGGTCCCTCTGGATGGCATTCCTTCCTTCTAACGTATCAACAGAACCACGCAGCTTGGTGTCATCGGCAAACTTGCTGAGGGCGCACTCAATCCCACTGTCCATGTCACCGACAAAGATGTTGAACAAGACTGGTCCCAACACCGATCCCTGGGGGACACCACTTGTTACTTGTCTCCAGCTGGACATTGAGCCATAGTCCCATTCCACTTATGGTAATCCTGCTTATAAGGTCTTTCATTGCAGAATTTCTCTAAGCTCCCAATGTAAAGACTGCCAGGTTAAGTTAAGAGATGAAAATGAACACTTCTTGACCAAAGTGTTGATTAATTTGAAGAAAAAATTGCTAGTAGCATGCCAACAGCACGTGGGTAGTTTCAGTGATTGCTGGCAGCTTCTCTGGGAGTATTTCCCCATTCCCTTCTAAAGATGGCCCCAAACATCCGCTTTTGGAACTATATATATTTGTGAATATTGCATCTGTGGTTCCTACAGAAATTATTTTAAGGCAATATAGTAATAAGTTATAGTGCTTCAATTCCTTACTTTCCATAAAAATAAAAATCTTCATAATTGGTGCTATTATATAAACAGGCCTGTGAGATTGAGAACTTCTCCTGTTTATTTCGTTAATCACTTAGGAGAAGAATAAATTCTTGCAAATCATCAGTCTCCAGACCTTCAAAACACAGCTCTTGTGCATGTGATTCTTGCACCCCAGTCATTAATAAAATATCAGAGTGCCTTCTATTCATATTAAATGATAAGATTAACATCTATCAGCTGCAGTTCTTTCTCTTTTTCCCCTTTAATGTCTCTCTAAAATGGTCTAATTGAGATTGATGGGAATAGTGCAGAATGACGTGCAATTCAATATGACGTGAGAATTGGGGTTGATATAATAAGGGATGAGAGGGACAAAATGAGAACAAGTGACTACTCTGCCCATCTGTGCACTAGATAACAAAAAAGCTGGATTCTGTGTTCCCATCTCTCCACTTCTGTCTTCTCTGCAGCCACTCTGTGTAAAGGCAAACACAATGAATGAAAGCTGGATCTAATGGCAATAATGCAGTGTGGGATCCTAACTTCTGTTCAACACACCATTTAGCCATATAGTCTCTGAAGGGGAGACAGGCTAGATGTTTACATCTTTCATGTACTAATTAAAAAAGAACAAAGACCCTGATGCTATCCTGTTTATGTTTTCCAGCATTCCTGGAGTTGAGGCCTGTGCTTCATAAAAGCATTGGCTAGACCAGTATTCAACCACATGCTCAGTCTTCTGCACTGAGGAAATATTTTTTTTCTGTTTAGAATTGTTGCTTGTTTCTTTTTTTTTGAAAAAATTAAGAAAAATAGATCATCTGTTATTACGGTTTTACTCAAACTGTGTTAGAGAATAAGAGGAAATGCTATTGTTTAGATATAAAAATAGAGTGTCTTTGGCATATATATATGTAAAATATGTCATATATATGGCATATGCATGTAAAATATGCCATATATATATATCCTCCCTTGCATATATATTTTGCAAGTGTATGGCTCCATAGAAAATATCAATTATTCACCAATTAAAAGAGTGGACCAAAACATGCACAAAATGTCCTGCAACATGCTGAGGAGTAAGGCGCTACTAAAAGAAAGCAAGGGAAAAATTCATACTCAGTACTTGCCCGTTGAATTATTTCTTTATAACTGCACCTGATATCTGCTGGAGTGTTTAATGTTAGTGAGCCGGAGCAAATTATTTTTTTCTTCCAGTAGTCACTAAATTTTGATATGAAGAATTATTGTAGTGTCAGAAAGGTAAGTAAAAGCTGTTTTCTTTCAGGTCTCAGTCAGAGACCAGCTTCTGGGCAACCTCCACCACGTTGTGAAGTCCACACTACCATCTTTTAAAAAAGATGCTAGCTCTTGATATCTAAGACAACTTTTATAATAATATTTAATATTGAGATACATAGACATAGAGATACTGGAAAACATTTTACGTGTAGATCTTCATCCTCTCTCTTGACAAGGCAGTATGTAATTTATCTGACTGAATACCCTATATGTCCAGGGATTTCTGTAGACAGCTAGGAACATAAGCGTGAAAGACTGATAGAATTCATTCCTTTCTTTCCAATAACTTTGTCAAATTCACCTCAGCAATCATATACTTTTCAATTTTCTATTATCACATTGTTTTCAAATAATATCAATCCAATGCTAAAGCATTCTGTCAACAATTTTATTTTCATTTCTTGTCTCTTTGGCTACATTACACTCTGAAAGTGTACCTCTATCTTTGTGTCCCTTTTTCTATTCTTCTTCAACTATACATTAATTGCAAAAAAAATCAATAAAAAATATATTCTTAAATAATAAATAAAGTAATAGGGATTCACATGTATAATCTCAGTTATCTTTTATCTGGTATTCTTCACTGAGGCTTTATCATCTAGAATATAAAGAAATCAAAGTTTCATCTGGCTTCTGTGACTGCTAAGCAGCAGCCTCAGAGCAATAATCTTTGATTCTCCTTAAATTCCATTGCACTTGGGTACTTCAACTGATACAACACTTGCCTTTGCTTACAGGTCCTGGTTTGAGTAATGTCTCATACATATTAATACAGTCCGTCAACTGCATCATTTTGAAACAAAATCTGGTGTAACACATAAAACGTTTCAATGCTACTGTGACGTTTACCTACAGTCCTGAGAAGTAATAAAATATACAAATTAATCTTGATCCTTGAAGCCCTGGTGATCACTTGTTTTCACTTAGACAGATGAAACTCCTATTGAATTTAGATGTACATTGTTAGTGAACATACTGTAAATGATAGAAGGCATAAAAAACTAGGGAGACAAATGAGCCTACTTGATGACTCCTGCTCACTCTTTCAACAGTTAAAAAGAGTATCCTCTAGCAGTCACTTTCAGTAATAATAGCCATCTGGGTGGTCACTGTCAAATTAATATGTCAGTGTGTACTTCTCTAAATGTAAGCCTTTGTGGTTACTGATGATCTGTGAAGAATTTTATCAAGTAAGTAGATCAGCTCTTGACTATGTAGATCAGCTCTGTTGCCTAGAAGTCTGATTGAAGTTTGAAACTCACCTTTTAATTTTAATCCAATATAATGTCTTAATCCATCTACTTCAAATTTGACTAAATGAGCTTCTTAAACACCTATTTTGAGCCCACCATTTATTATTTATATGTTCCCTATTGAACAAGTTATAAGCATAGTATTTTTCCAATTCCTTTTTTTAAGTTACTGAGTTCATACTTCAGGTTTTGCTTGGTTTTTTTTTTTTTTTTTTAAGTTACTCATGAAAATTTGGTTGTTCCAGCTTCTTTTCACTGTTACAAAATTGTTTTATAAAAAGTAATAAACATTACTGCGCTTTGGCAGTCCAATGGCTGCTGTCCTATGGGGTAGGTGCTGCTGGGCAGGGAGGCAATGTTCAGGCTGCTTCAGGAGGAGTGGCATCAGGGTTTAGTACATCCATCTCCATCTTAGTCACACACACTGATCTCGGATGACTACTGTTTGCTGGAGCTGGACAATGGAGGTCCAACCATGGAGATTCCTCTGAGCCCCTGAGAAAGAAAAGGGACTTACTGTTGGTTTGGGGGTTCACACAGCACTCTCATGAAGCTGCATCTGTTAACAGACATCTCAGAAACAGCAGTAGCTTTGTAATGAAGAGGAAGAAGTAGAAATCCCTAGTAGTAAGAAGAAACTGTATGCACTGACTAAAATTGTTTACCACTCACAAAAGTGCCAAACCCAAGTAACAGCAACCAATCAGACACAAGGTGACTACTTTGATGAACATCTGTTCCTTCAGGCTAAATGGTCTTATTCACTAGAGAGAATTTTTTCCTTATCTGTGTTCTTCGTAAAATGGTTCATTTGCAAAAAATTCTTCTATATCATTAAGATATGAATAATTGCAACCAATGCTCAATCAATTATTATATACAGAAGACATTAAATATAGCCGGGAAATTGAATATTTGTATAAATTACCTACCTAATAGTCATGTGCATTAAAGTAACCCTTTTCAGCAAGGGCTTGTACAAACTTAACCTCAAGCTCTCCAATCCGTGTGAATTTTCTTCAGACTCTTTATTAGGTGTTTGTTGCAAAAAATTAGGACCAGTAACTGTATCATCTACCTTGAAAGTCATGGGGAGACCTTATCACCATGTTCCAGTATTTAAAGGGTGGCTACAAAGAAGACAGAAACTCCCTTTTTATAAGAAGTTATATGAAAAAGAGGAGTGGGAATGAGCACAAGTTACTCCTGGGGACATTCCATCTGGACACAAGAAGAAAGTTTTTCACCATGAGAGCAGTCAGCCATTGGAATAATCTTCCCAGGGAATTAGTGGATTCCGCAGCGTTGGGTACAAGATTCAGCAGGACAGCATGCTGGGCTATCTGGTCTATGCCATGCTTTTGCCAAGAGAGGTTGGACCAGATGATCCTTGAGATCTTTTTTAACCTGGTATTCTATAATTTCATGATTTGTACATTTTGCATTCCAAGACCAGTCCTAGTTGAGGAAAGGAAGCCCAGGAAGGGTCGAGGAGAAGGACATGAGCACTGTTATGTACTCAATTCATAGTGTGCTGAGCCAAACCAGTGTTTTAAGTACAGTATTTTATACATTATGAATATTGGAGGATGAATTACCTAGAACTGCTATCTCTGTACGTTAAAGAGATTTAATAAGCCCTATTAAGGCTTACTTCTGTCCTTTTTCTCCCCTTCCAATATTCTCAAATGTCAATATCCTCAGTAGCGCCCACACAGACATTTCAAAACAGCTTCCACATGGTAAACAGTGGGAGCTTATTGTGTCCCTTTAACACTCAAAGCAGTTTTAAAGGAATGTGAATACAGGTTGATCCTGTCCTGGCCCAAAGGTGGATTACAGAGCAGGTATGTGAGCAGGATTCACTGCGGGTCTCCAAGCAGTGTTGAAAGAATTTTGCAGTTACTGCTGTCATTTCCACAGAAGCTCTTGTCTCTTTAGATACAGGCATTTCTTTTTCACCTGAATTGTCAAGGAGTTGATCTTTCTAGCTATGAATTCACATTCACACTCCTTTGGATTTTCAGGGATGCCAGACTGTGCGCGTAGCTCAAAGCCAGAGAAGCAGCTGATCTCTGGAGTGCTGCCACCACTGATCCTGCAACGCTCCACAGATTTCTTTCTCTTTTGGTATTTAAAGGTTTGTGGAAGAACTGAATTTGGAGAGGTAAGGAGGTCAGTCCCAGCAGCACTGGGGAGGGGTCATGGCTGAGCAAGACATACAGGTTGAAAACATTACAGTGCAAACCATTAAAGACACAGTAAAGGCATTTTCTAGGAGACAGATAGAAGATTCTTTGCTTTTAGTGCGAAATCCTCATGCAGAAATCGAAGAGGGTTTTTTTTTCTTAATACAAATAGTGAACCATGTATCCATCTCCATCATCGTGAGGTACACCCATATTAGATCAAGTGAAATTATCAACCTGCAATAGAACAATTTACTTTTTTGCAGGTTTTGAGCTGCGTCTGAATACTCCAGAGATTTTTGCCTTTCAGCTGTGTCATTAAGGGCTTTTTTTCTGATGAAAACAGCTCTTTCTTTAAAGTAGTTCTTTGTCCTTTCCATTAAGACATAGCCATACATGTTTCACAATGTGTTTTCTTGCTGCAGAAGGAGATTTCATCAATTCAGATGAAGATTAAGCAGTAGGAACACCAAAACTGGTAAACAGATAGTACTGCTACACAAGTGTCTTGAGCATTACAAATATGAAGAGAAACAGCAGAAGAATAAAAACAGGGAGTTGCTTAAATTAGCATTAATTTGACATATTCAATTTACCGGTCTTTTAAGCAACGGCAAAATGGTTAAGAGGTCTCCACTTCTTACTAAAAACTTTATTAAATAACTTTCTTTTTTCAGTAGGGGTATTCCAAAGCTATGTAGAATATTTCAATCTATTCATGGTTAAAATTGTCAAGAAAATTTTTATTGAAAGAATTTTATTCACGATTATTTCATAGGATACTAATAATGCAATTTCTATTGCAGTCTTTTCTGGAGTTTAATACAGTTAAACTGTAGCACAAGCTTTTGCACATAAGCAGAAATAAATGTATTAAACTCTCCTAAATGTACAGCTCTGAAAATAAAACTTTCTGTGTCCCAATCTAATGCCTGTTTAATTCATAGAATGCATTGGTGTCTACTTAGGTGAGAATTTATAACATGCTGCACTGAGCACAAGAAAAAGGCAAAGTCCTATTTGGAAGGCTATTCACTTTTCTGTGTAACATAGTTTGCAAGTGACTAAACAATAAGAACTCAGTCCCACCTAATGATATCATGCCTCTGTATGAAAGAAAACCTGGATCCAAGCAGCCCAAAACTGCCAATTCTTGTTTGCCATTTTCAAATCAAAGCTTCACATTTGAAGTCATTTAAGTCAGACACCCCTGTAGACAAATGATTCAGTCCACTTACCTTTTACTGAACTCAGTCGTTTGTGTTCAAATTCAAAAGAAATACTCTCTTCCTTTAGTATCATGCTTCAGTGATTAATCATTTTTCCTTTTAAAAAATAGGTCTTTTCATTTCAGACTGTTTCAAACTTCCAGATATTAGTTGTAATTAAACTTTTCCAGGCTAGAATGCTTTTACCCTCAGTACCACCTATCCTTTTTTTCATGAAAGAAACAATATAACTTGCTTGTATTCCATATGTATTGAACGGCAATATTTTTTATACACACAGAAAGCTGCTTTTATATATCTGTTTGTTTGAACTTCAGTGTCTTCCACAAAATTATTAGAGAACCCCCAAGTTTTCTAGCAGCATGCATGTCTTATGCTTGAAATTATGAAGTCTTTCACATTCGCTTCTCAGTCAGACTTATGACAGATCCTAATTTAAGTAATGTGGGTGAGTGCATTTTGGTAGAAGAGTTCCAAAAAATCAAAGGAACCACAGAAATGTAATTCATAAAGTCTGAAAGAGACACATGCAACATGTTTGCACAAGTACTTCTATGGTGTTGTCAGTAAAAATTTTCATTTATATCTTCTTTTAGATTGCTAATAAGAATTTCTGCAGTTTACAGTCCACATTTTTTTTGGTGTATGCCCCACATGTATAACTCCTTCTTTGCAGCCTTTGCATTTTTGAAAGATGTGCCTTCCCTTGCCTGAGACCTCCGCACATGCTGCAGCAAATCTCTCTGTAGAGAGGAACCTTGGGATGATGTGCTGTTTTTTTTTTCTTTAGTAGAATTAATTTTCTTCATACTGGCTAATAGGAGGCTGTTTTAGTTTTGTGCTGAAACCAGTGTCGATAATATGGTGATGTTTCAGTTAACGCTGAGCAGTGCTTACACAGAGTCAAGGTCTTTTCAGCTTCTCACCCTGCCCCACGAGCAAGGTCACTGGGGGTGCACAAGAAGCTGACAGTGGATACTGCAGGTCAAGCTGATCTCAACAGACCCAAGGGGTATCCTATACTGTATGACGTCATGATCAGGATATAAAGCTGGGGGTATAAAATAAAGTGCAGATGATACTGAGCAGTAGCAGATGCTGCAAGGAGATGCTTCAAGAGTCTGTCAGGAGAAAGGGTTCAGGAGGTGTTACAGAAGTAGTCTGGAACTAAAATATTACAAGTTTGGAGAAAAAATATAAGAGCTTTCTTGAGTTTTCCTCCAGTAACTCAACATTTTCTATGGACTGATAAAAATATTTTCAGAGTCTTTAGTAGTGGGTTCAGCAGCAGCAGTCATTTTTCTCCTTCTTAGTAGCTGGTGCAGTGCTGTGTTTTTGACTTTCAGCGTGGGAACATAATACCGATGTGCTGATAATACCGATGCTTTCAGTTACTGCTTAGAATGTTTAGGTTTGACCAAGGACTTAGTGAGTCTCATGCTCTGCCAGGGAGGAGGAGAAGCCGGGAAGAAGCAGAGACAGGACACCTGACCCAAACTAACCAAAGAAGTATTCCATACCACAGCGCATCATGCCCAGGATGCATAAATGGACAGCAGAGACCTGAAAGAGGCGGGTTCACAGGTGGTATTGGATGGTGAGCAGTTGTATTCTCTTTCCTTGCATTTCCCTTGTCATTATTATTATTGGTGGTAGCAGCAGTGATTTGTGTTATACCTTAGTTACTGATCTGTTCTTATCTCAGCCCATGGGAGTTGCATTCTTTCGATTCTCCTCCCCATCTACCCGGGAGCTGGGGGGAAGAAAGAGGGGGGAGTGAGTGAGCAAACTGTGTGAGGGGCTTAAACCATGACATCTTTCTGACAAGAATGTTTACTGTTAATAAGTTATTGCAGGGTTTTAAAATGAATAGCCAGGAACTTTTCCCTCTGATTATCAGAGAATATGAAGGATAAAAAGAAACTGTTTTGGGACTACTTTAAATATAATCTGTCACCATCACAATCATGAGAGCTGGGTTCCCATTTCTGAAGGTTACATAAGTGTTGCGAATATGATTTCATTTTGCCTTATTATAAGAAAAAGGCTAAAGGCTAACCTAACAGCCTTCTGGGATGGAGGTATTCAGTTTCTTTTTGCTTAAGTTATTGCAGACAGCTGAAAGAAAGGGTAAAGAAATAGGTTTTGATAGCAGAAAATATCTCTGGGGGTTGTTTTCAAATCATATTTGTTGGCTGCTAATGCAATGGTAATTTTTTAAATTCATACCTAAAGGCTTTATAAATTCCCCCATTTTCCTTGCCTGTTAATCAGGCAACAATGATCTTATCCAAAGCCCCTGCAGCTGGGAGAATAAGTGCGGGTTGTAAAGCAAATGAGAGAAGAGAGTTGTAGGTATTAGAGCTGGCTTGTTTAGACTCCACTGGGCATGTACATCACATTATTTGTTTCCATTCTGTTATTGGACCATAGTGTAAGTATCCATGATAACAATTTCTGCCATTTCTCAATTCTTAAAATACTTCTAAGGAGGAAACAGACAACAGGCAGGAGTATGTGTCTGGTGGATTTGTTTAGAAGTTGCAGTTTTAGTATCTGTGGAATCCAATTGCAGTGCTCTCTTATTTGCAAATTCTTTTATTTCATATTTTCTTATCAAACCTAGCTGGTTGAACTGTTAGCAACAGGCATGGTAAAGCCTTGAGGATCAGGAAATTTATGCCAGCTAGTACCAGGAATGTTACCTGTCAGGAAGGTTTACTGAAAAATTTAACAAGGAAATGTGCAAACCTGAGAAAATAAAATTCGGAAATATTCTGAAACAGTATGGTTAAGCTAAGAATAATCAGTAAATATCTGTGGAAAGCTGTACTTAAAATCAAAACAGTTACAGAAGGTTTACATATGCATGACAAGTCAGTTTCAGAATATGTTATTTTGAATATGTATAAAACACATACTGTATCACAAAACCTTTTCTTCCATGGACCACACTGTGCATTGTTACTGTGTAGGTGAAATAGCCTAGGTGAAGAAACTGCCATAGCTTAGTGAATTTTTGAACTGTTATTAATGTATACTGAAATTGTTAAGAAATACTGACACAGATTTATTGTCCCTGGGGAGTATAATATGTCTGGAAATTCTCACTTCAGCAAGGATTCCATCCAGGGTAAAATGATAAGAGAAATCACACCTTTTTTTTTTTTTTGCCTAAGCCAAGCAGCAATGCATCATTACACAACCAAAGATACCTGGAAAAAGAAAACCAACCAGTTTTCAGCCAGCTCTATGAGCAACAAAGCAAAGCGCATGCAGCCAGATAGAGAATACACTGTAGCATTCCATAGAATTAGGAGGGGAATCGCAGATAAATAAAAAAAGCTGACAAAGACGCCTGGATTTATTGCTGTAGAGATCAAATTGAGTGAAGAAGTTAAGACTGTGTACAGTGCTTGCCCACAAGGCATCAGGTTATACATGCAATATTACAAAAGATCTATGCTTATAATTTCTCTGCATGAGGAAAGAGACATTGAGCCACTGAGCACTACTCTTTGCGTGCGGCCATCCAGCCAGTTCTTTATCCACCGAGTGGTCCACCTATCAAATTGATGTGTCTCCAACTTAGAGAGAAGGATGTCATGGGAGACAGTGTCAAAGGCTTTACACAAGTCCAGGCAGATGACATCAACTGCTCTGCCCCTGTCCATCAGTTCTGTAGCCCCTTCATAGCAAGTCACCAGATTGGTCAGGCAGGATTTCCCCTTAGTGAAGCCATGCTGGCTGTCACCAAGCACCTTGTTGGTTTTCATGTGCCTCAGCATGCCTTCCAGGAGAATCCGCTCCAAGATTTTGCCAGGCACAGAGGTGAGACTGACTGGTCTGTAATTCCCTGGCTCATCCATTTTCCCCTTCTTAAAAACGGGGGTTATATTTCCCTTTTTCCAGTCATCGGGAACTTCACCTGACTGCCATGATTTTTCAAATATGATGGACAGTGGCTTAGTAACTTCATTTGCCAGCTCCTTCAGGACCCGTGGATGGATTTCATCCGGTCCCATGGACTTGTATACACTCAGGTTCCTAAGATGGTCCCGAACATGGGTGAGACTTAGCATATTTGTCAACGAATTAGCTGAAATATAAGCATGTGGCAATACTGTCCTGAAGCTGAGCTTCCAGCAACTTCACATTTTTCTCACTGCAAACATTTCTTAGTTTCCATCCTGCAAAAAGCTTTCCTTCCTGTGCTCCTTTTCTGAGTGACGCCTTTTGTGTTCCCCTTTTGATTGCACTCAGATTTAAGCATTTCTTTTCACAGAAGCCTAACCAAACAGAGAATTTCTATATTCTGAAGTGGGTGCCAACTTACGCAAGGTGAAATTCACTGTGCCCTGAAGAGATTATATCCCAGATATCTCAGCTGACACCTTTCTGAGTGCTGTGCACCAATGCATTACAGGAAAGTGCTCTGTTCATATTTCGGAGGTGACGTTTCAAGGCTCAGGAAGGAGGACATTAAAAATGAGTGGTCAGGCCCAACGTTTCTCTTTCTCAGTGTTGCACTAAGTGAAATTCTGATGTCTTTTGCCTCTGAGCTGGGAGTAAGGATCAATTACCTAATTATCTAATTATGGAAACTATGTGCAAGCACCACAGTATTCATTGTCTTAAAAACAGACCTCCTCCCATTGTCAATAAAACTGAATAACTATATGTTCACTTCTCCTCATCACCTCCCATTAAGCATTTGTATTCAATTAATCACTGACTTTTCCTGAGTGTCATTTATAGCTATGGCACTGACCTCCTCTTAGTTTACCTCCTTCTATAAAGTGAGTGGCAAGCACAACACACCTCTTGCACTTTGGCATCAGCTCAGAATTTCGAGAAGCTCAAAAACAAACAAGTGAAAGAAAAAATACTTGTGATTGAAGTCCGAGTATAAAGAGAGACTGGACAACTCTGAAGAAACTTTGGGGAGCTTTGTTTTGGCAGGTAAGACTCACTAACTGTGCTTGCAGAATGTGCCTTTTAAATCCCGGAACATATGAGTCATTTCTCCTGTCTGGCTCATGGCAAAAGGTTAGGGAGGAATAGTTTCTGAAACACAAAAAACAGAGACAAAATAACATCTGGTTAGTGTATTATCTAAAGCAGAAGCATGGAGAGTATTACTCTGGTAGCACACAGCATTGTTACACTGGCCTAAGGTGCTTTGGCTCCGTTATTTTTTCTTTCTTCTTCAGCAGCTTAAGGTGAGTGAGAAAGCTTCTCATACGCTTCTTGTATTCACTGATGATTTACTTCATTTGCTGAAGTGCCATTCCACCTTGGCACTGTGTGGCAGTAGTGCTGCAGTCATTCAAAGGAAAAGCTTAAGTGCTAAAGGCTATTACATTTCTAAAGCAGGTTAGTTTAGGTTTGGTTTTTGGTTGGTTGGATTTGGTTTGGTTTGGGGTTTTCTTTTGGGGTTCTTTTTTGGAGGATGGTTGTTTTTTGGTGTTTGGTTTGTTTTTGGTTTTTTTTAATCTTTTTTTCTGTCTGGTTGGTTAGTTGTTTGTTTTGTTTTTTTTTCCATGTCAGCTACTTCAAGAACAGATGCAAACCTAAAATGACGCTATAATGGTTTTTGTCTTGTACCTGTATATTTTGGTTTGACACAGTCATGTATGAATTTTTATCTCGGGATCACTTGCTATGGTATAGTTAGTGCTTGAATGTGATTCTTGAGATTACCAAGGCTATTTTGACACCTAGCTACAACATTTTTTTTCCCAGTCAGAGAAATACATGTTAAATATTTAAAATTGAAAATTTCCTTTCTCTTGTGTTTTCATGCCTTTTTCTTTCTACCTTTGTACCACATCTATGTTCTCTACTTCCTGAGAGGTTCACTTTTACTGAGCTTGATATTTATTTTATTATATTTTTGTCATGAATTATTGATCAATATCTAGCCTCCCTCATTAAAAATGCAGAAGGAAAATTTTGAATCTTCTAAAGGAGAAGTTTGAATGGGTCAGTGCACAGGATTAATCTTATACTACAGATTCTGTTCTGAGTAGGAAAGTCTTTTCATGCATTTATAGACATACATGTAATATGTGCTCATGCTGGCATATCTCAGAAGTGTAGCAAAAAGATTATTTTGTTAAATCCAATTGTTCTGGTTTCCTAGTTTTGAAAAGCAAACATCCAAGGTTCAAATCCTAGATTTGAAAAGCAAGCATCAGGGACAATTACATATTATGAGGACCCTTTGGGGGAAAGCACCTGAACAGCACCTGCTGCTCTGTTACAATGGAAAAAAAGAGAGAAAGAAAGTGTGGGCTGGAAGCCATACCTCTGCCTCAAGTTCAATGGAGCACAGATGTTCATGAGAAAGGTTCCTGAGACTGTGGGCTTTCCCAGGCATCTAAGTATTAACTCTGGAATTTACGGTCACTGGCTGTGGTGGACTGAAGAGTTCTGAATTTTGGAGAAACCCTCACTATTGCACTCTGGAGTTCCTATCACCTGACAGTAATGATGGAGACAGTAGGGAATGCTGCAGGGACATTCTAAGAAGAATCCCTGCTAAATTGCTGGGCAGTTAATTATTTCTTTCTTCATAGTATCAACTTCTTTTTCCATATGAGTTGAGGTAATATATAGTCCACCCTCCTATAATGCCTATTTCATTCCTTATAAATATTTGTTGAGCTTGTTCTTTGTCCCACTTTTTCTCTAAAAAGTCAGGACATTTTCTGAGGAAATACTGAAGATTGTACTTCTTGTAAATTGCTTCAGTGCAAAAGGTATGACAGACATTCTACAGAAAATTGAATGGATTTGCCTGTTTATTTCCCCTGGACTTTCTAAGCCAAAGCAAGTCACATTTACTAGAATCATTATGAACAACTCTGTACACACACACAAAAGAAACATATCACCTGGTAACCAGTGTCTACTCAAAGAAAGCTTTCACAGAGCTGCAAATGGATTCAGAAAATTACATGCTTTATCTCTCGTCCTGACTCCTGACTGTACATTTCTCTCTGATTCTGATCATATTGCATGTCACTGGCGTAAGGCACAGAGAAATGTTTTTTTGCTGGTTTTGAAGATTCAACCAAAAAGGATAGCCCAGTTTATAGCATCCACTAAATAAAAGAAAGCACTGAGTCATCTGGGAATTGTCACAAGTGAAAAGCCCTGACTTGAAACAAATACAGTTATGCTCAGTTTGTTAAATCACCTTGCGAACATAAGGAATGGCCTGTGCCTTCCACTAGAAAGTGGATGGACTCTAGAAATGCCTATACCCTGATGAAAGGCTGTTTTGCATTGCATCAAGTTTAATGCCTGGTCATTTTTCAGAGATGTTTTATTTTGTGGTGTTTTTTTTATTTGCTTTTGTTCCAGGCTTGTCAGTTCCATCAATCATAGCTAAACTTTCTGGGCTGACTGTCACCTGCATGATAGTTTGCCTGAGATTTAACTCTGCTATCGCTGCCCCTGTTAGCATTTGTATTTCTTTGCACCTCTGTGATCTTTGTTATGATATATTTAACTGTTTTTTAACTGTTTTAACTGTTACGTAAAACTTCTCGCTGCTCTTGTAATGTGTTTCCTGCTGCCAAAAAGAAAATATCAATAAGTGTAGCTATCGAAACCAACAAAAAGCTGGTTTTAATCTGATTCTGGGGGACATCTTAGGACATTTGAAGATCAGTATAATTAAAATTCACACAGAAGAGAAAAATCAATATACATTTTTATTCATACCTGTTTTAAGTGCTACGTATGGTTACACATAGATTTCTCTGTGTAAGCTTAGGAAAGGAATAAAGTCTTATGGTGTCGCAAGAAGAAAAGCATTTTGTAACAACTATCTTTGGCTGCAGCTAGGACGGTTGAAGAACCTGTACAAAATGTATGGAGATTATGCTGAGAAAGGGTCTGGAATGTAATCAGTACCAGTCTGGGGTTACCTTTTCTACAATAGTTGTACGAAGCTGCTGCTTTTGCCTGGTTATAACCAGTGGGAACCTCTAAGCAGGCACTTTCTCACTGTGAGTAGCTGATTTAATGAGCAGTGACAGATGCACTGAGAGCTGATAGCAGGTAGAAATGTTACTTCTTATGGGGTCCATAGTCTTAACAAATCTCTGAGGTTACAAACGCCAAAAAGCAGAGTGCTTGTCTTGTTCATTGTCTCAGAGAAACAGCAAAGAGAAGCAGGCTGGCAAACGAAAGAATATATTAAATCAGTCTGTGCTTTTTTTCTTCCAGCTGGATGTTTGCTGCTAGCTGTGCTGTACAGAGTGCTGGGTGTAAAGGTCTGTCTATTTCAGGTATGTCACCTGCTTTTGTGTGAGTGACAAGGGGATAAGCCAACTCAGGGCACAAGGTAAGACCCAAATCTGACTCACACATTGCCTCTTCAGCTTCAAAGCTCAGCCAAATGGAGAATAATTCAAATTACGGGTACTTCCTATATATGCAATGCTCCGAGTCTCCTTTTCTTACTTGAAACTCAATCTGCACTACCATAATATTGCTATACACATGAGCCAGTAGGTGTATGTCCCAGCCACGGGCTGCTCTTGTCAGGTGTGGGTACCATTTGTGCATCCTGTCATGCTGCTAGTGGTACATGGCAGTGTCGCAGTTGATAGCATCGACTTCCAGGGAAAATGACTTACATCAATAAAAGAATGTTTGGAAACTGGCAAATAATGTTGGTGGGGTTTGGTTTTGTTTTGGGTTTTTTCTGTGGGTTTTTTTTTTTTTTTGTTTGTTTGTTTTTTTTGTTTTGTTTTGTTTGGTTTTAGGGTTGTGGGTTTTTTTTTGGGGGGGGGGAGGCGTTTGATTGCTTGTTTGTTTAAATGTTTCTCTTTAAGTACATGTCTGCTATGAAGAACTGTAGAAATGCAAAGATCCCCTAATTTAGACATTACTACCACTTCAGAATCACTGTTTCTTGCATAAACAGTGATGACCATCTCTCTGTGAATAAGATATGAGGTAGCAGAAGAATACAGAAGAGAAAAATATAATCTTACTAAAGAGAAATATAAAGTGCTCAGGAACGATCTGTGATCCCAAGGGGAATTTTTTTAGCTGATGTTAATGAGCAGTTAAATTAGGAGCCTAGGTAGATGTTAGGAACGCTGTGCTTCATTTCTCTTCTCTGATTCGTATTCCATCACCGAGAAATGCATCCTGACTTTTACTGCAGCTGAACATCAGAAGTTATTATTGAACTGAATTACAATTTATCTGTATTCAGAAAGTATTGAAACAGGATGGTAACTACACAAACCCACGTTAGTAACCTGATTTTAGGAAGACAAGTTTGGAAACGTGGGTTTAAAAGTGTCTGTGAATCCAGTAGCCCATTTGTGAAGTTGGGACAATGCTGCATTAAAAAATACTATGGAGATTATTTAAATAATATTAAAGGATTTTTGGGACAAATAATAATCTAAAAAGCATTAAAGAAGTGGAAAGAGATGATAATCGATTTACCCAGTAATTGGAAATTTTCTTTCAAATAGAATTGCATTCTTGAGTATGATTATTTTGAGAGGGTAACTGTCCTAATAAAAGTCTGAGTATTTCTTACATCTTGTGCAGTTCAATATATTTTATATAGTGTAATGCTCAAGTTATTTTACTGCAGATAAACATCTGTTACTATTTATTGGATGAAGAATATACGATGTAGGCTGTTCTGGCCCAGTGCACTTGGTACTTGTCAGTTCAGATCTCAGGACAAATAATTCCAGTGTCAGTTGCGTAAAATGCATTCTGATACTACAGTTTGTAAATAGAAGAGAAAATGAACAGGTTCCACCTCTCAACCCAATAAAAACTCCACAGTCCTAGCTGACTGCAGATAGTGAACAAAAGATGGCAAAAAATTTAATTATTGTCAATGGCCCTTGGGCATGCAGTGGAATGGCTGCACAATTTCCAGGTGTCACTCAACCATGTGCCACTCATTGCTTTGACATCCCTCTATGCTGTTGGGATGGTATTAGTCTTAGGGGATATTTCCTGGTTCCTTTCCAAGCTTCCTGAAATCGGCAAACAGATGTTGGAATAAGTAGAACCATCTCAATTGTTTCTGCCAAGTGTTACTCAGGGGTTCTTTGGCACAGATGATAGTCCATGGGCATGTTTTAATCTAGGTAAACCACTTGTGGTTTTCTGTTTTAAAGAGGAATTTCTGTACACAATGTCCTTTTCCTTGTATTTTATTGGACTTCAGTATTTTGATGTATTTGTTTTATAACTAAGTATTTATTTGGAAAAATACTTGGCTTGGGAATTAAAGTCTTATTTTACTTCCCCTGCCACTTCTTTTCAATATGCTATAAGAATGATGGTGGCAGGCAGAGAATCTCAGTTTGAAAGTGAATGTATGGCTCCTTTGAGCACACCTGAATGCATGAGTTGAACTTCACAGGAAGAAAATGGAACCAAGCACCAGCCCCACACTCCCTCAGGGAGGGCTCCAGCTAGTAGACTATCACAGAAAGAGAAACCCTACACCCCCACCTCACACCCCTCCCCAGATAGCTTTTTGAAAGTGATAACTGGAACAGTGATCACTGTTAAAATATATAAAATTTGAATGTGCACTTTCTTTCTGGTTTGAGTTCCCAAAAAGAATTTTGTCAGTAATCTGTTTAATGTCTGGATCCTGCATAGGTATTGGGATTTGGGATGCTCTGTCTAATTAAGACAGAAACTGTTTTGATGCAGCCAGTGCAACGCAGTGTTAGGCTATGATTCTGAAAAGCAGAAAGACTGTGAAGGATCCTGGTTACTAGCAGTTCAAAGAATTATTTTTCAAAATAATTGACTTTTATTTGGATGTCTAAATTTCACCCTTCTCCAGCTTTAAGGGATTAGTAATCTGAATGAGCAGCAGGAAGCTTTGCAAATATTTCATCCAACTGTAGCACCCTGAAGAAGCTTGCAGCATCTTTTTGTACCTTTCAGTGTCCTACACCTGTGACATAGCTTCTTTAACAGAACTGCTCACTACTAGCTGTCTCCCGTTATGTTTCCATATTAACCCAGGTCAGAACTTTCTCTATAAGAAAAAAAACCTGTAAGTACCATCTTCACAATGATTGTAATGATTGTCATGACTCACACAGGCAATCCTTACTGCAGGCATTTCACAACAGACCCAGAGAGCATCGCACAGAGTCATTATATTCTCTGCCATGCCTTGTCTTCAGGTTCTGATGGGATGATGGGTATTGTCTGATGTACTAGAAAAAAAACTTTCTTTCTGCCTTTTCATGATTTTAATTAGGAAATAAACAAAAAATTAATTTTCAAGATAAAAGTAAGACTCAAGAAGAAGAAGAAGAAGAGGAAGATGAAGGTAAGACTTAAGAGCAGAATTAATTTCCTTTGAGCAAAAAATGCATTTTTTGGACCATATCTAGCTACTTATCAGAAAGCGAGATGAGCTCAGAGACCTAGACTGCATTTTTTTAAATGGAAGTGGTACTGATAGACTAAAGTCTTCCACATTTTTCCCTCAGTAGGATCATGTGTGCTTAGAAACTTAGAATTTTACTAAATTTAGAATTTGGTAATCAGTTATTAACAGATACAATGTGCAAAAAAGTCAAATAGAAGTTATAGTGCTTGCATCAGTATAGTTAAAGAGACTGAAGATATTTGTCTATTTTTTCATATATGTATACGTTCATATGTATATAAATGCATAATCAGTCACATTAAGAAAACAGTTACAAGGGCCTACAAAACACACGGTGACATTTAGACAAAAAGAAAATAAGCATCTTTAGGCAAACCAATTTGTAAGCCTAGCTGTGAACAGTGGAGCCTTATACACTCTCACTAAATCCATTAACAACTTGCCTAATATACATCTGATAGACAGCTGAATGGGGTATTGTAAAATAAGTAACAAAGCTTTGCAATCCAAAATGGTTCAACAGGGGTTTTCATCTATCTGCTAAGCTAATTTATGCATTTTTCCTCTCCTAGCTGTGGACATAATTGGGAAACTGATTTAGAATCAAGCATCAAAGAGCTCCTTGGCTATCCAGAAAGCAGCTAGTTGCTTCTTAGAAGTCTGAGGAACAATAGAATAAGAATAGATCTGCAAAAAACTAGGCTGAAAGTATGAATTTTTGAGTTTTAAAGTCTGAGAAAACATCTGCTGTTTTATCAAAGATTAGAAAAAATCCTCTTACCTAAGTTGGTGCCAAAATGTGTTGCCGTGGTTCATGTAGGTCATGGAAGCCATGAAGAAGAAATCCCACTCAACCCAGCTTGCCCCATCACTCTAGGGATAATATACTTCTGTGGAAAGTTCTAAGAAGCAATTCAGACACATTCAGCAGTTTCAATTAATCTAAAAAAGAGAAAAAAAAAAGCAAACTTTGAAATGTCTTGTGTCTGCAAATAAGAAAGATAAATAAATTATGTGCATGCAGAAGTTCAAAGGAGTATTGGTTGCACAGATGCCCAGGAGAGACTGCATAATATTGTCAACACATTTGGAAAATTTCATGAATTTTGGACAAATAAAATAATTCAACAGGGTCATATCCAGGATGCAATGAATCAAGAATAAGCAGAATAAACTAACTGGGTTATGGGATAGTCAGACTCATACAAGAATAGTGAAATTATAACATATCTCATCTGTCTTTGCTGAGCAGACAGCAGGCAAGCATTACCCTCAGGACTGGGTCAGAGTGAGAGAAGCTACTCTTGTGACATTAAATAAATAACTCTTCTTTTAGCCTAAAAAGTAACCTTACTTCTCTTTCAAAGACAAATTCTTCATCTCACACTGCGTAAGCTCACTGAAATCAACAAACGCGCAAAAACCCAGCCAAATTAGACTCACGATTTTGTGCCCAGCTTCTCAGAAAGTGTGGCCTCAATATTAGTGCTACTGTGGGAGGTGCTTCCTGGTCAGCTTGAGCAGTGTGGTGTAAAACTGACCAAATCCATTGTGAAAGGACAAAATCACTATTATCTCTTTCCAGCTTGTGGCATTCTTGGCAATTTTTAGATGTGCTTTTGGCCACCAAAATGTTATGCAGGATAGCAGTACACTTCCTAAATATTCTTAATGTACCAGCTTTGGTACAACAGTTTGTTAACCAATGATGTATTATTTCAACCATTTCAGCATATTTAGATTTGGGAAAAAAAAAAATTGGTAAATCCTAGTAAGCCCTAGTGTGTGCAATTTCTAATCTTCACTTGTAATGATTGGTAAAGGACAATGATGAAAATCAGCCTCAGTTTGACTATCCAAAGTCATTATAATATCATAAGATCATGTACAGCCTGAACACGAGTGGGCCAGTGTTTTAAGGTGGAAAAGTCAGATGGCTTTTTGTTGCACAGTTACATTGATTTGCCAAAGAGCAACTTTCTCCAGCACTATCATTTATCTATACGCTATACAAAATCAATGTGGGTAGTAGTAAATAACTCCTGATTCCAATTACCTTAATGAAGCTACTGGAACTCAGTAGAAGGTTCTCAAATAGAGATCAGAAGCACTTCCACGGAGAACTTGTGCAGTAACAGCAAGCAGGATCAGCACTTTTAGTCTGAAAAGGCTGCGACTCCAGGCAGCAATTGCCAGTCTCTTTTTAAAGGAGAAAGACGAAAAGGCAGTTTGGCAGGCAGCAGGCAGGCAGTGTGCTCCTGTTTCTTGCCTCATGTAACATTCTCACCTTCTACCTCCCGATAAAAAGTCCTTGTTCAGCCAATGTTATTTCCTTTGTATATTCTGAAATAGCACACAACTTTACATATACAGCATAATACTTATCTAGTGAGGTTTTTCTCAGATTACCACCCACTGGGAGTCTATCTTCATGAGAAAAGTAATAACACCCTCCCATCATTTATTCCATTATTAGAGAAGCCTTTAAGGCTAAACAGGGTGTACAAGCATATGCCAGAGCTCTATAATTGGTTTTGAGGGCTTAGTAATTTGTTTTATTCTGGATTTAATTCCAGCATGTGACATTAAGAAGAGGGAAGAACTACACCTTATATTCCTGTTCTTGCTGATTTTAATGCCCCAAACACTGTCCCATCTCCACTAATCTAAGAGCTTTAAGAGCTGAACTGCCAGGTAAATAGAGTCCTGCTGGTACAAGCCATTAGCAAAATGACTAATTTCTACCCTTTTACTTTCTCGCCAGCAGGGAGCTGGATATTACATAGCTTTTCTTTGGCTGTTTCTGGAGAAGTATATAACAAATATATCATCCACCATTATGGATCATGATGATATCACATAGCTACAAAAAATATATACATACCATTATGTCAAAACTGACAATGCAGATGAAATTGCTTCCTAATTATTGCCCATTAAACAACAAGGACTTGCATGTCAAATGTGCTTAACAGTATTGTGTGGCATTATCTTGTAGAATATGATTGATTTTACACATGGTCCTTCCTATAAATCATCTTTACCCATCCTTTTCAATACACAGTTTACTCCTTACACACCTGATCTAAGAAACGATAAGATTTAAGCACATTAAAAAACCTTGCTTCTGAAATGCAATGGTCCCTTAGAGCTCAACTGTACCAAGCTGAATACACTGTTTTGTTTGTTTGGTTGTTTGGTTGTTTTTTTTAATGATGTGACCGTTTTCAAGACTCTTCTGCTAAAGAACGATTTCATTCTAGTGATTAATAACCTGCCTGTTCTCCTTTCTGTCTGGTGGGAATTCCATGTCACATGCAGGAATTAACCGCGTCCAAAAACAAATCCCAATTTTATCTTTCTTTAAAGTGGTTAGGCAAGGACATTAGGCATAACGAGAACTGCTTTCAAATGTAATGTCAGAAAAACTATTGCTGCTTCATGCTGGAAATCCTGCCTATTGGCAACGTTTGTAGTGATTATGTTAAATAATCTGAGGAAAGTATGCAAACTAGCTCCTTACTACAATATTAAATGAAAACTGGCATGTGCAAAAGTCCTGAACTTGTCATTTACACTAGTTCAGTTTTATTATTTCTATTGGCATTAGCACTGATATTTGTATTTAGCTTACATCGGGCTGTACTGCTTACTGTGATAAACTGATACAGTCTCCTAATAAAGGTAGGCCTACTAAAACGTCTTTAATGAAGTTCATCCTTTTAAATGGGAATGTGAATGCTATTGCAATCATCATAGAAAAAAAAAAGTATTACACTTTTAAAATACAATATTTTTTTTCTATATCTAGAAAACAATACAATGGGATGGACATTCAACGGTTATTGTATTTACAACCTTTTTGGCTTAGCAAGAGTAAGTAAAAGGACACAGACCAGGTATCTCAGCATGGGGAAACAGATTCTTCTTTAATGGATGTGTAAATGTATGCAAATTTGTCCTTTTATCCCCACAGACATCTGCTGTATACATGCATTTCTGCTCACCAGTTAGACATGCTACAGCATATTCTGAAATGCTTATGCTCCTCATTACCATTGAGTTGACATCATTTTTGTGGTACAGTGTCACCAAGCACAGGTTTATCAAACATTAACTTTACATTGAAAACCACAGCCTGACCTCGCTAGGGTTTCATAAGGAATCTTAATGCAAGAAGATGCTTGTTGCCTTGTATGCAAATAGTTCCCACTAACACAGTGATTTGGTATAAGGTTACTCATATGGCTTTGATGAAAGTATCATGTGTCCTTCTTACATTAGTGATAAACCCATACAGGTATATCCAAAGTGCTGTGCCTATGTTCTGTATGAATATTCTTCTGTGCCTGTCAATGATGTGTACAAAAGCACCGTCTTTGAGACCTCTCAAAAGTCTTTCCATCTGAGGATATCCACAGCCATTTTTTCCTGAAGGTGCAAGACAAACAAGGACATCAGTAGTTTTAAGATGGTTTTAAAATGGTGGAAAAGAGCAGAGTGTTTTTTCCAGAAAAGCTGAGAAATAACCACCCTCCTTCCTATAATAAAACCGATTAACAAAAATGAGCCAGCATACCTATTTTTTCAAAGTTTTAGTGTTTTTCACTTCCCTTTCAATTTATGTTGCTATGCCTCCCTTGCAAATATGACAAAAAAAAAGAATAAAGAAATGATAGAGAACTGAGGGAGGAAAAAGGAAACGAAAGAGAAAGGTAACAGTTAATTGGAAAGTGTCATATTTTAAAATTATCAATTTTAATTTATTTTAAATGAAATACCATCTTCTCTGATTTGCTGTCATGAAAAATAATAATGAAATAAGTATTGCCACTAAACCGTATTACAGTAAACCTGGTCTCAATCTGCAAGCAGACTGAAGCCACTCATGTTTAAATTGATTGAGATTTGAAGCCATTTGGACCAGGTTGGCCTTTGAGTAGAAGTAGAAGCAAAAAAATTAGTATTTCAAATGCTACTGTAGGTAATGAATAATTCACAAATAAGCACTGAGTGCCTTGAATAAATAAAAAAATTATTCATTTCAAGAGGCTAAAATTGAATAATAAAGTAAATACTGTTTGAGATAATTTCATCAGTTATTTTAATGAACATTACTGTCAAAATTATCTTCCTTACTTGGAATGAAATAGGAAAACCTGTGTATTAGCTAAATGTGACTCAAACAGGTCATGGGAATAAGAATGAATTTCATGATATAAAATTAAGACATAAAGAACAGAACAAACTTTGAGACCTAATCTACTCTCATAAATGCAGTTATTCAATATAGAATAACAACAACATATATACACAATCATTTCAAGATATGTATGAATACTTTATAAAGTACATCATAAAATTTTATGTATTTTCTATAACTGATGCATATACCAACTGACCAGTAGCGCTGTTTGCTGTGCTTTGAAATGAAGAACAGAAAGGGATAAAGAAAGGTTAGTAGGGAAGATGAAGCAGATTTACAAGTAAACCAAAAATGCGTTTGTCCTGAGAGCAATAATCAACTACAGTGTTGTCAATATAAAAGAGATGAAGAGCTTTGTGAAAGGTATGCTCTGCCTCTTTTTGGTAAATGGAATAATGCAATTACCGAAATTAAAAAGAACCATGAAAAAAACAAAGGAAAGGACTTAGAAGCATGAGCTGATTTTAATATAGCATGAAATCTTCTCTCCTTATCAAAACAAAAAAGGCCCTATGAGCAAAACACGGTTGCAAAAACAATAAAAATCCTCTTATGGAATGATTCCAAGTTTAAAGAGGCAGGCAACAGTGGAATGTTCAAGTTTTTTTCTGGTGTTCTTTAAGGAATTCTAAAGCTACAGTAAAATACTCTTCTGCCTCCTCTTTTCTTCAGTGTTAAAGCAAAAGCCTTAAGGTGCTCATACAAGACTCCTGAGTCCAGATTTTTGGTTCAGCTGATCAGAATAAGTAACAATGGTTCATAATAGTTGAGGTTCTGTCAACCTCCTTAAGCACAAAATGTTGCGCTTGTGCCTTCTTCATCTATGCAGTCCTTCAATTTTAAAATAACACGGTTTATTATTTTACAATAGCTTGATTTCTTTGATTATAATGTAATAGCTTAATAATCTGTTTAGGCCTCAGCTTTTGGAGGAAGAGAGATTTTATATGCCCTGAATTTCACTACTTTTGAAACAGGAACAATAATATTAAATGGTCAAAAAAGTATGTTGACACCTTGCCAATATTTGTAAGGTACTTTGAACTTCTATGATTGGAAAATGTGGATAGAATAATTAATTTTTCCTTCATTTGTTAAATTCTGTGTAAGTATTTACTGTATTTGGTCAGCAACCTACACTCCTTGAATTAGCAAAGAATAGGCATTTTTAATAGTAAACATGGATATTAATAGCAACACAGATATCTTAATGTAGTATTCTTAATAGTAGGATAGATATTCTTTAGCACCTGGAGCAGTAACTTAAATGGAAAATAAATATTAGCAATATACATTAAATCTGTCTTTTGAGACCTATTTTTGATTCATATTTTCATCTTAGTGCATCATCTAATTTGTTGTACTCATGTACAGAAACAAATACTAAGCAAGGACATAGTAGTTAAGACCAGATGTAACCAGAATAAGGAGATCTGTATCCTGGCCCTGTCATCTCTCTTCAGACCATTACAAAGTGTCCCCCCCCTCCAAAGTTTTCAAAGCTTTTATGTTAACTAATAATTTCAGCACAAAACTTAAACTGGCAAAAAACTACAGTTTTATGCTGTCCATTTATTCAAAGGAAATGTCCCTACATGATAAATTTTAACAATTCTTCAACAGAAAACAAACAAATAAATATCAGAACTGCATGCTCAGGGAAACGATTATAATAATTTCACTATCCTTATATGTAATAAAAGATAAAGTATCAGAGCTTATTGTTTGGCAGGAAATACTTATTCACACAAAATTGCACATGCCCAATGCCTTCAGCTGACTATAATTTTTCTTCACAGTTAATCCAGTCCAGCAAAGTGAAAGGCCTGAAAAATGTGCACACATTGAAGGTCTCCCTCCCCTTAAAAGTCCTTCACCTTTAGAGTGCCTTAATGCAGCCTTAGCTTAAGTGAAGATCAGTCCCTTAAGCCTATGCAAAGGCCATTCCCATTTGCCAGGCTTTAAACTCAAATTTTCAAGGACGTAGATGGGCAGCATAAGGAAGTGCAGGCAGACCTGCAATAATTACACTAATGCTATAATAAGAAAAATGGGATGAAGGACGCATACAAAATGTGTTCTTATTGCTTTGTAACATCTTGATTACCACCTAGGCTGCTCATTTGGAAAAATAAACTGCGAAGACAAAGCTTACAGATATATTTCAATGATGTATCGTTTCAGCCATAAGGCATATTCTGCTGTTTAGCCAACAATTAAAATTCTTGTTAATATGCAGTAATCAAAATCTGAATTTTATACTTATTAACTGGAACACAAAGGTTAAAAATAAATAAAAGATACTTCTGATGTAATTGTGCATACCAAGACATGCATGTGATTATCCTTCGTAAGTTAATAAAATGTGAACTTTATTAAAAGTAATCTGATTAAATTATGAAATTAATTAAACTCAGTAGAAGGCATCAAACTAGGAGTTTCTGTGCATGTTAGTGATATATCCTGTACTCTTGCTCACCAAGTTAATCAAGCTGCAAATTCTGTACCTTGATATTGTGGTACAGTCTTGGCTACTGAACATTTAAAGGATCTGTCAGACCCTTTTGAATTGTATTTACTCATCCTGTAAGATAAAATGTGAACTACAAAGCTTTAATAAAAATATCCTTAAAAATTAAATAAATATAGATACATTAGAAAATTATATACTTTCACTATAAAGGATTAATTTTAATTTTCATTTCACCTTAAAGAGCTAATACACTTAAAATAATTAATTTCTAGTCCTGAAAGAAGGTCACTGTAAGAAGAATGAGCTGGCATAGCCAATAAATCTGCTCGAGATCTTTCCTTCTTCTGGTGGCCAGGAGGATTATACTCTATACATTCCTTAGTAGTAAATCTTGAAGTAGCAAAATGGTGGACCATTATGATCTCCTGTATCAATAGATATGATGAAAAACTTCTTTTCCTTATTTAATGCAAAGAATGGGGTATAGAATATGTTAAGGATTTTTCCTTTTCAGGAAAAAGATTGAATTATGACTAACCTCTGATGATTTCATACTATTTGAGCGGTTCTTTATTTTAGAGAGTTTCTGAAGCAGTCTTTGGATTACTGTAGAAGCACAAAAAGGACGAAGTGAGCCAAGAGAATCTCATTTTGTGTTGCTTTCTCTTGGATTTCCCTTCCATTCCGAGACACCTGGCAATTAAGACCTAAGCCAAACTCCTGCAATGATATTATGGCAACTACTTGCTATGGGAATCTTTTCTATCAATACAAATAGAAATGACACCTGAATCTTAATTAAGGGAACAAAGTGAGGATTGTTTTCTGTCTCCATTTCCCTAAGCAAAATGGCCTCATTTACCTCCAGCCTTTCAAGCCCTTAGAAGTAAATTCTTTAGTTTTTGTATTGACTGAATTTTTGCTTGTAACATACTTGGAAAAACTGTGCATTTTACTGCTGCTTCTGCATCATAGAATCATAGAATAGTTAGGGTTGGAAAGGACCTTAAGATCATCTAGTTCCAATGCCCCTGCCATGGGCAGGGACACCTCCCACTAAACCATGCCACCCAAAGCTTTGTCCAACCCAGCCTTGAACACCGTCAGCAATGGAGCATTCGCAACTTCCCTGGGCAACCCATTCAGTGCCTCACCACCCTTACAGTAAGGAATTTCTTCCTCATATCCAATCTAAACTTCCCTAAGTTTGAACCCATTATCCTTTGTCCTATCACCACAGTCTCTAATGAAGAGTCCCTCCCCATCATCCGTGAAGTCTGCTCCTCCCCATGCTTTCAAAGACAGTGCTTATTCTGGAAGCTTTATCAGCTGCGTAACACTTCACACACATCTGGCAGCGCTTCACATGCCTGCAGTGGAGACTGCAGAACAAGAGCACAGACATTGCCTTGGTTTTTGAGATCCTTCATAGGTCACTTCTGTTATCTCCTAGTGCCCCGATGCAGTTGAAGGCCCACCAGGAAACCCCCAACTAGTCCACACAGCTCTGTAAGGTATACCTTTTTTTCTTATTCAACAAGTCTCTACAACTTAACAAGACCTTTCCTGATTTTTATTTTTATCATTTTTATTTCCTATTTTATTCTTGGTTTAAGAGGCTGTCATATTCAAAACTGGGAGGTCATTATCTCACTCACAGGTGGAGCTGGAGTTCATTTGCATCAAATGAAGTTTGGATGAAAAAAAATATAGCACTTTCTCCAGAGGTGTGACGAAAAGCAACGCAAAGGGTAGACTGAATGATCTCAGATTTCCTCTCACCTTGCACTTCTGTAAGCTTTCTTGAAGCCAATTATTTTACTGAGACTCAATAATTATGTATCTACAGAATTGTCCAGTACAGCAGATCTCCTGTCTTATTGGGCAATCCTTATACAATCAGGAAAATTCTGTCACTGATTAAAATTATATGTATCTGGACTACTTCCATTACATTCTCAGGATTTACTCAGCGTTATATAGCTGCAATGTTAGTTGTTCAGATGCATGCACACAAGTGCACAGAGCTGGATCTCAATGTGAGCATACTATCTTTGCAGGAAAGCTTCTAAGAAAACATTAGCCAATTGTTTCTGGCATATTTTGAAATTCCAGGTCCATCTACAGCACCGTCAATCTCAAGAGTCAGCTAAACTCAGCAGAGCAGGAAAAATCTTTCCTTTTCCCCTTATCTTTGTGCATTGTAATTCAAATGAACCCAGCAGAAGAGAAGATATTTTATACTGTACAGGAAGCCATCAAAGACATTAGGAAAGGGGAAAACAGTTTTCTTGACAATGTGATTATTTTTACCAGGGTGCTTAGTTTATAACTGTGCTTTTCTTTCTTCAGCAATTTGCTAGCTGATCCCAGAAAAAGACTGACGAATGATAACAATAAGAGAAAGGCTACATTTTAAATCTGTCATCTGTGTAGTATTTTTCACAAACTGGATGCTTCGAAGCAGGAGATGTATATTTGTACATTTATGTAATATCTAGTATAATAGGACTTTAACTTTCAGGGAGGCCTCTGAACTATCACATTGTAATGCTGTAAGAATAGTGTACCTGTGTGTCCATCTCTTTGTACTTTATCTTTAAGTCTCTGGGAATTCTTGTTTATCACACCCAGCAACTGCGTAACATTGGTGTCAGGGTGGGATGTAGGGCAGGAGGCTTGCTCTGCCACCTCTCATGGATAATTTATTGCTGCATTTTCTTATTCAGCCCTTCTCTTAACAGAAAAGGGGGCATGGGGGGGAACGTCTCCAGCTGTAAAGAATGAATTTGTTTTTGCTGCATGCAAACACAGTCTCCCAAAGGGTAAGAAACACTATTTAAAGTCACAAGGGAGCATTTACAACATCAAGTCATGTGCCCGATGTTGAGTACAGGCTCCTTGCGTAGTGAGTGGAGCATCCAGAGCATAATTTGGTGCACTTTAAAAAAAAATTGAGTGCTTTGGGTTTATGCTGTATTGAGGATTTCATCTGTAAATCTACACATGCATGCAGTCTCTCTCATCGTCCTTTCTCTTCCTAGCATTTCCTTCTAGCTGATAGTTTTGAACAGTTCTCTATCTGGTTTGTAAAGCTGCACAAAAGGTGCCCAGTGAGCCTGCTGCACCAGGCAGCAGCTTTGGCTTTAGTCTCAAAAGGACAGCTGCATCAGGAATTCACAGCGTTACAAAAGGGCCAGGGTGGGAATGCACCTCTGGAGATTGTCTGGTCCAGCCGCCCTGCTCAGACCAGGGTCATCCAAAGCAGGATGCTCAGGTTTTGAACATCTGCAAGTTCCATCAGGTTTTGAATATCTCCAAGAACTGAGACTTTACAACCTCTCTGGGCAATCTGTGACAATGCTCAATTACGAGAGAATTTATTTAATTGATCCTCATACAAATAGTAAATCTATCCATATTAGACAAAACATCTAACGTATGCCTATGTTACACTTTCTACAAGCTCTACCATAGAACGAAAAAAGAAAAAAAGAAAACAAGAGGGGAAAAAGTGCATTATTTCTTGCAGAAAAGCAGCGATATTAAAGTACTGTTGTATAGAACGTGACAAAGCAGCACCTGAAGAGAGTCAAGTGACATGCTTGGTTTGAAGCGAAGAAGAAAGAATTACAAGTCTTTTGGTGTGGGTTCATTTGAATAGTGTACTTTAAAGGATAAGCAGATGCACAGAATTGGCATGAAAATAATTTTATGTAAAACCCAAACAAACTGCTTTTGTCACAAAATTAACTGCCTTCAAAACAATGTTTGTTATATTTCCCACAAGTGAAGTAACGCTTGGAGTTATTATTTGGAGCATAATTTCTGTAGTCAAGGATTTTCTTATTCAAAGTAATGTTTAAATTCTTATTTCTATTTTTTATAAGCCCTTGGTAGTTTCTGATAGCCTTTGAAAAGCAATGTATTGCAATGTATGAAGTTAAATTTAAAATCAGTTCGTACAACTTAAGTGTCATAGTGAGGATTCCGTAAAAATGAGAGTGAAGGCTTAAATGTGCATGGCAAAGCTTTTCTCTGGCAAAAAATTTTAGGAGTACACATGAAATAGAGGAATATAATTGAACCCTGAGCTCTCTCAGGGATAATAAAATAGACATTATGTGATGCCATTAACTGTCTTTTATTTTTACATATTAGTTATCATCTGTGCTTCTGAGACAAAGATTTTACATGCAGTGCACTTCACTATAGGTATCATTAAATTCTTTAGTTGTTTTGAACTATGACCCTGTTAAAATTAGACAATAAAGTAAAACCCAGCTGTAAGAGGTTCTGAATTTTTCTCTTTTCTTCTGCATTTCCTGTGGGATTTGCTTTACAAATAAAACCTGTCAGCACAGCACTGATTGTCTATGTTCTATCAAAGCATCCAGGATGACATCCCTGGGAAATGTTGCTCATATTTAGTTATCTACTCTATTTTTTTTGTTATTATCATGCACATGTAGTAGGTAGCTAAGAGTTACAAGGATATATTCATATACTTGAGTATTTGCTTATATATTTATATATATTTATATATATATAAAATGCTATCCTAAAATGTTTAAAGTTTACTGTCAATTTTTGGTATTCCAGGGGCAGATTATTTAAGTCACACATCAGCATTTGCACTTGCAGTGTTAGCCACTGTGCTTTCACATGAGCCATTCAAAAACAGAAAGGTAGTGTTTGCAAAGTACTTCAGTTGCATCTATATAGTTATTATTATACATATTATATATACATATACATACTAAATATATGTATACACATATTCTATACATGTGTATAACTATGTATGTATATGTACAATGTGATGAGAACATTACTTCCTCAGACTGCTACATTCTCTAGTAAAAAATTCTCTTGCAACCTCTCTTTTAGTTAATTACAGAATTTGTATATTAGATAGATGATAAATTTTATAGAATATTTCTAGATTAAAGAATTTCTAGACTTAATTCTTAACTTAATTTTCATGTGCTTCATGTTACCTATGTTGCATTGGAATGGAATACTAGAATGGGAATAAGCCAAACGAAAACACATAAATTTTAGCATTGTTAAAAATATGCACACTCTTTGCACAACAAATAATTAGTCAGTGAAACTGCTTGTCAGATGGTACTGTGGATAATTTTCTAATCGGATGAAAACAATTGGATATATATGACTAATTTTAATTCCATGTGTAATTGCATTAGCTAAACTGAAAATGTATAATGCATATCAATACTCATGATGTGGGATCAAATATAAACCTACTCACTTAACTGAGTAAGAAGAAAAACTCCCCAAAGACATGTGATTGCATAATCATAAATAATGTATTTGGAGAAGCATAGATTTGAAGGCCAGGAGGGATTGTTCCAATTATGTCATCTGACTTTAAATAAATGCATACAGCAGAATTCCAATAAATCATTCCCAACTCAGCCCTTATTTGCCAACTATATTTTAGAAAGATGCTAAACCTTTTCATACCTTTGCTTTTAACATATTTTTTTCTAGTTTTAGATTCCAGCCTCTTATTGGATGCTTACTGGAGTTGTTGTTGTTGTTAAGGACTATTTTTTAGAGAATAAAGAATCTTTTCTACTTCCAGCTCAGGTAATTTCTATGGCTATAATGTAGACATCTTTAAACATTATCTTTCTTAAACTACACAGATGTAGTGGTTCCAAGAAAATACCCGAAGTTAAATATGTGTGTGTATATATATATATATATAAACTTCTGTTGGTTAACCAGTAAAATATTTAAATCTGAGATTCAGATTTTAATCTGTTCTGTGAATCAGTAAAATCTTTTAATCTAAAACTTGCTTAAATAATTTTAACTTATTTCTATTCAATGTTGGCTTTTTTTCTGATTTTGAAGTGTTAGTTGCTTAGTAAGAGGAAAAAAAATCATTACAGTGGGGAAAACCTGATTCTTTTGACATTTAGAACAAAATCAGAGAAGTCTTTTTCAATATTTTTAGCTGTTCCTCACAACATTTTTGGTTCAAAATGTATATGAAAGTAATTTTCCCTGTGACAAGATTCCACTTTTATAAAACCAATATCTATTAGAAAAAATAAATAATCCAGATGAGGATTACTAACTTTAAACATTTGTTTCTCCCTGTAGTATGTAATCCAGTCACCAGGTAAATTCTGTATCTCTTTTCAAGATGTCTTTCAGTTTGTCACCGTCTTTTAAGGATTGATACCAGAATAAGACAAATTATTCAACTGACAATTTTTCTAGGACTTCTTTACACTCTTCCTTACACTCCATTTCCACCTGATGGTCAATGTCTATAAAATCAGTTAGTTTTCTTCTGTTAGCATTTATTCTGTACCGTGAGGACATTTTAGGAACGTTTATTTGTAGTTGAAAACATTAAGTGGTTATTTTCCATCTGCAAATAGAGATCACGCAAGTGCTTTTCAATATGGACTGCAGGTCTGACCTGCTGGTATATGGTATAACACGTCTGTGAAAGGTATATTATTAACTCATAGGAAAGGTGTGGCTACTCACTGGCAGTGACTTAGAAATGTCCTTCTAAAAATATAAGATATCTAGTAGTTATCTTAGTCTCAATAATTCAATCATTCAACAAAAGCATATTTGGTTTCCAGCTGTGCAATCTTTGGCTTAATATTGCAAGATATGTTTAAGGCATTTTCATGAGGAATTTTGTTTTCCAAAGTCCTTTTTTTTCTCCATGTGTACTGTGAATAGGAAGTTTTAATAAAAATTATGGGAAATGATACAAACTCTGTGAGGGTTTCCTGACCTTAAAAGTCTTTTTCCTGTCTGTAAAGGAAGTTAGGTGTATTTTTGTGTATCTATCTTAAGGAAAACATACTATTTTTATACCATCAACATTTGTTCATCTCAAATGAAGATTGTGTCAGAATATAGCTCATAAAGTGACAAAGATCTATTCACTTCTCCACTGAGATTTGACAAGTAATATTTCAACTAACATATTTTAAGAACTATTTCCCAAAAAAGGGAAATAATAATTTTTCAAATTACCCTCTGTTTCATCCTCAAAGATTTCAGGGTACCAATCGCAAAACTGCATGTAAAATATAGCTCTTTCTACAGCGGATCTAGAGCTCAGAAAGTGTGAGATATACAGCTGGGTATTGGACAATTGGACAGAGTTTTATTCATATCAAGCATGCTCAGATACAGATTTAAAACATCTGAAAATTCACCTAGGCAGATGTCTACCTGCTTCTAAGAAGGAAGTAGATACACTTGAAAATTCATATGTAGGGATTCATCACAGTGTCTTTGCATCCTTATTTGTTCCTCTGTTATCATTTAATCTAGGGTATGCAGTGACTCACTTAAAGAAATAATTTGTTCAGACTCACTTTGAATAAGCTCATGTAATGTAGTCTTGCAAAAACAAGCCTATCTTGAAGATAAATAATTGGTCTGCTGAGGTACTTTCGTATCTCCTGTTGGGCCAAGCCCCCAAGAGGTGTGATTTGATTTTGATGACTCTGCTTTATTTTTTTTCTCTCTTACCAATCTTTTTAATATAGTTTTTCTTCCATACTCTGTGGACATTTCTGTTGCTTCCACTTGATTTGATTTTCTATCTGCAAAGAAAATGTAAAGGATCACTGCTTTTGTGTGGCTGAATTTTAGAAAAGACAGAACTGAGTAGTAGATATGATGTATCTAACCTTACTTGCCTGATTTTTCCTATTTGTTTTTGGATTATGACTGAAATCTGAAAAGCTGAAATACACAGAAGAAGTTAAAAATCGTCATTTATGTTCTGGGTTCAGCAGCAGCAGTCATTTTTCTCCTTCTTAGTAGCTGGTGAAGTGCTGTGTTTTTGACTTTCAGCCTGGGAACAGTGCTGATAACACTGATGTTTTCAGTTGCTGCTCTGTAATGTTTAGTCTGACTGAGGACTTTCTGAGTCGCATGATTTGCCAGGGAGGAGGGGAAGCTGGGAGGAAGCAGAGGCAGAGCACCTGATCCAAACTAACCAAAGAGGTATTCTATACCACAGCATGTCATGCCCAGTATATAAACTGGGGGCAGTTACCCGGAAGGGTTAGATCACTGCTGGGTTGGGCTGGGTATCGGTTGGCGGGTGATGAGCAGTTGTATTCTCTTCTCTTGTTGTTTCCCTTGTCATTATTATTATCGGTGGTAGCAGCAGTGGTTTGTGTTATACCTTAGTTACTGGACTGTTCTTATCTCAACCCATGGGAGTTACATTCTTTTGATTCTCCTCCCCATCCCTCCTGGAGCCGGGGGGAGGAAGGGGGGGAGTGAGATAGCGGCTGCGTGGTTCTGAGTTATGGCTGGGCTTAAACCACGACAAGTTGAAAAGAAGTAAATTTTGTTGTAGAAGTTGTTAAAATCTGTGACACAGACCAGTTTGTTTTCTTTTTTGTTAGTTTTTCTTTTCTGTCAAACCATATAACTTTCTTCTAAGCTGCAACCTTTGTCTTAAGTTTATGACAACAAAAATATTTAGAGTGTTTTAGCATTTTAATTTTCTTTGAACAGAATGTACAGAACTTTTTCCCCAATTTCAACTGTCATTGCTTCATACAGCTCTGCCAAGAAATACTTGATATGTCTCTTTGAACATGTTGGGATTCCTTGGTGTAGGAGAGCACTGTATGACTCAAAACCAGCATTAACGTTCACTTACAGAAGAAACACTATCACTGCGATCTTACTGAACCTGCCTTCAACCCATGCCGTTGCTTTTTTTTTTTCCCAAATACCCCAAATAAGAAGTATTAGAATACTTTTAGCAGGCTTCTTCTTTGCAGCTTATATAACATACTGCTAAACGTGCATGATGAAAAAGGACAAATACGAAGAAAAAAATATGCTAATATAATGCAAAAGGTTGTTTAAACTTCCCAAAAGGAGTGATACAGAGCTGCCTGAAACTTCACCCATAAGACTCTGGGCTGCTGTATATGCCATTTTTTATTTATTTTACGTATCCTCTATTATTTATACAAATGCATCTTATGGGTGAGCACACATTTAATTTCAGCCTGATTGCTTTGTAAAGCAAATTTCTTAGAGAATGTCAACCAAAGGTATGGTTAAGTGGCAGACTAACGCTCGGTGGAGCACTCGAAATGTGTGACTGTATAGTGTTTGCGTGGCGATGTTTTCGCAGTGGGAGGATGAAGGGGTGGTATCTGTGAGAAGCTCCTGGCAGATTTCCCCTATGTCCAGCTCCAAGAGGCCAGGTGCCTCCAATGCAGGCCAACTCAAAGAGGACCTATCACTGGCCAAGGCAGAGCCCATCAGCAATGGTGGTAGTGTCTCTGGGGTAACATATTTTTAAGAAGGGGGGAAAAAGCCCTGCAACTGCAGCTGGAGAGAGAGGTGAGAACATGTGGGAGCAACAGCTCTGTAGACACCAAGATCAGTGGAGAAAGAGGTGAGGAGGTGCTCCAGGTAGTGGAACAGAGAATCCCCTGCAGCCCATGATGAAGACCATAGTGAGTCAGGCTGTCCCTCTGCAGTGCATGAAGGTCCATTTTCTTTCCTTCCACTAACTTCTTCTACCAGTTTTGTTTCCAAACACATATTTTTTAATTCTTTTTCAACATATTATTAATTGTTGTGGTTTATATATCGCTTTAATAAGAATGCTAGATCCTTTCATTATTGCTTGGGAGTCATGAAAATATGAAAAACCAACACAGGAATGGAGAGAAAGAAGGTGGAGTTTTTTTTTTTTTTTTTTGTTTTTTTTTTTAATTTTTTTTCTATATCAAACACACAGACAGCTATCTGTTAATCAGAACAAAAACTGAGTCCTCAGAGTCAGATATCTTAGAACACTTAACAATCCAGAAAGGAGGACAGCACCAAATAGCTATGAATGCATTAGAGTACTCCTTGGTTATTTTTATCTATTTTAGACAAACTCATTCAAAGACAACTATCATATTTAGAAAAGGTCAGCTGCATATACTCCTATGGGGAGACAGAGTAATGTCTGTCTGCTTATACAAGGCTAATAACAGACACAGAGCTTGTTAAAGAAAATTAAGTATCTGTAGAAGTACCTTAGAATGGTGTGATTGTAAAACCTTGATGTCTTTACACACAAAAGGTCTCAATAGGATCTTTTGGTTACATCCTGTGTTATCTGATTTTTTTTATTAGATATTTCAAATGAAATACTGAACAATGGACTTATCTTGGTATCTGTTTGATTGCATTTACACATCCTTTAATTGCTTTCCAAAGCAATTCACAAGCATTCATTTCAATTTGTTTTGGATTGGAAACATCAATATTTGAAAATAAAGCACTTGCATTTTATGAACAGCTCATCTGTAACCCAAATGGGTAATAGACCTTTTTTAAAAAGAAATATTTACATTTTTATGTTTCACATTTTCAGCAATCCTAGCTACATTGTTCATAGGAATGAACACAAAATCTCTATCCTTCTCTTACCAGGAAAAAACATTGTATCATCTGGCAAATCTTCATTAAATTAGTTCAGAGAAAGCCAGGCATGTCAGGTTGCTCTGGACAGATCAAACTACAAGAAAAAAGGCTCATTCAGTTCCAGATTTTCAAGTACCTATGCTGTTGAGTTGTCTTTTCTTTTTTTTTTTTTTTTTTTTTTTTTATATCTTTCTTCAAAAGACCCTTTCAAATTATTTTTTTTTTTTCACCCTGTCCTTCTTTGCTGAGCCTTTCTCCACATTTACCTTTCTACAGCTATGGAATCATTAGATTTCTCCCTGCCTCAATTTCATATGCTCTGCAATGATCTTTTATGGTTTTGAGTTCTGCATGTATAGTCAGTGAATCACTAACTGCTGGATCCTCACATCTATAAATTACATGCAGAAGACTGAGTAATTTTCAAAAACTCAGATGAGGCAAAGCTTTCCATCTCCGCTCCCTCTGCCTCCACTCTTCAAAGACAATGGGGGCTCCTAAAGCTGCCTTCTCTTTTCCCCTGAATACTCTCCTCTCTCTAGTCATGCTAATAGAGTGCTCTGATTTTTTCCTACTAGTCCATTACCCCAGGTAATTCCACAACAGGAAAGATTTTTTAGTGTTATTATTTTTGTTTAGGGCAGGGACATTCATGTGTTTAAGAAGTGTGAGACACTGGCACACTTTGGTGCAAAGATGAGAGGCAGCCTGACATGCGAGCATAGAGATGAAAGACCTTGTCGTGCACTTGGAGCTAGCAAACCCTTTGATCAGAGACCAGGTTGTAACAAGGGAAGAGTCAGCATCAGGTGCTCTTGCTGGTTGTTTTTAACTCTGTGGGTGGATAATGAACCTCTGCTCTGATGCTTAGATCTGACCTCAGGCAAATTGATATTCATTTCACACCATATGCACCTAAAACAGGATATTCATCCCTCTCTTTCAAGATTTCCTTTCATACTGCTTCCCCTGAGAATTCTTTTTTCTCTTTCTCTCTTATAATCCATCTTTTCTATTGCTTTATCAATTTCTTCATTTTCTTTCCTTCTACCTGATTCAGAATATATTATTTTCAAGCCTTCTGTGTCATTCTATTTCAGCCAGTCTCTAATTTTCCTCTCTTAAAGTGCTGAGATGCGGTAATTGCCGAATTTGTTCCAGCGTCATGAAATCCAAAAAGGAGTCTCTTTAAATAGTAGAGGGATTATTCTCATCTCAAGCTACTTGAAACCAACTCGTCTGATAATCTGAAAGACATTGCTCTTGATTTATTGTTAGTACAATGCGGTCAAGCCCTTTGAACACATTATACCTTCAGCATCTCATTTTGTGTTTGAAATGCTCTTAAAACAGATTAAATAATATGATATTGACTGTGCTAAGTCTTATGGCATTTTCCAAGGGAAGACAAAGTTTGACAACTTATTCTTTGGGGACAATTTACTCTTCTGGGTGGATCAAGACTAATTTTAATCTCTAGACATCAGTGTTCAAACCAAAATATTTATTTATCAATCACTTCAGACTTTCTCCAATACACAGATTTTGCTGGCACAAGAATATCAGTAGTCAATTTTCTGTTCCACTGCTTTTACCACAAGAGCAGCAATTATAACACTTTTGGAAGACCTCTTATTTCAGTTCCCTGATCCACTTGCAACTCAACTGGTTTGGTCATCTATATGCTTGACCTGACATGCACATTTTACTCACAAACTTCAGTCTTCTCCTATGGCAAAGCTAATTTTGGGTTCTTTGTTCACAAGGTGTTAGTCAGGGGTTCAGGCTTTGAACATACCTTCTCTTCTTAGGGAAGCTTGTTGGTATTTATTGCCAGATTTGTCTTTAAAGTCTTCCATAGTGTTGAGATCTATCGAACCTTTTATCCTGATACTCAATTCCTTCTCTCCTTTAGTGAAATCAGGTCTCTTTCCCTTCCAGTTGTAGCTAAATGTATCTTTGCTGTATTAGAAGTCTCTTTAACTGTCTTATAAAAACTTTTTAATATGTCTATCTCTCTTCTCCATGTTTGGTAGCTATTTGGATTTCTCCAGCAAGCCTTATATTTTATTTTTTTTTATCAAACTGTAGATTAAAACCAAACTTTATACAAATATCTTAACAATTAATGTATTTTAACTGGGATATTGTACAATCAGTCTTTTGGGGCTGAAAACAAGTTTGGGGTGACTGATTCCCAAATTCTTAGGCATATCAAAAAAATGTTTTGCAAAAGCTTTTACAAGACAAGCTAATGAGTTTCAGATGGCTTTTAATTTAAACAGAAGCACCCTATATGCACAATACTTGAATGGATATGGAACTTACTTTGAGGATCTCTAATAATTGTGATGGAACACCTGAATTTACTTGCTATATCTATAGATCTAATAGATGATGTTCGTAAGTTGCTCTACAATAGATAGCACAATGAGTTTCATTGTCATGGTTGTGAAGATTATGATATTACATATTAAATACAGTCTGTTAGTGGCAGTGTACCTCAGGGACAAAGTTGGGATTATATCAAAATAGTGTGCTTTTTTTAGTCTTCTTTTATCCTACAGGTGGGAAAAAAAAAAAAAAGAAAAAAGAAAAAAGAAGGAATTAGCAGTCTAAGGAAGAAAAAAGGAAGTACAATATACTAGTTTCTCAGTGATTTGTCTTTTCTGATACCATTGATTCAAACAGAAGTATTGGAATAAAAGGAGAAATATGCAAAACATATAGGAGTTAAATTTTGTTTGGTTTAGTTTGTCAAAACACAGTTTTGCCAGGGAGTTTTTGACTGATTGATGTTAAGGACTAACACTTATTTAGTCCCCCAAAGGACACAGTAAATTGATGACAAGATTACCCTGAGATGCAACAGTTAATACTAGAACATTTGAAAAAAATAAACAACCCTCATGCCTGAAGGTTAAGATGTGACTCTATCATGACTAGAAAAATATCTAATGTGGTGGGCATATTTTCATACACAATTGGTTATATCTTCTTAAAAACCTTTAGCATTAACCTCTAGAAATGGGATATTGGACTGGATAAACTATGATTTGGAAACTCTGGCAACTGTTTTCGTTTATGGCCATATTGAGTTTGAATTTGCTGTATTACTTGGAACATCAGCAAAATTACCAGTGACAGAAGACTGGGTATGTGTATGTGTGAGAGAAATTACTTGCCTCTACTGACCAGAAGCAATTCTTAGCTTCACTCACAAGTGACTTGCTTTATGGGATATAATTTATCTGGACAGTGAGAGATGCTCACCATTTGCTGCATTGGAAGGGGAACAAGTTGATTCTGCTTACTAGGTTGATTAGAGTTTCTAGAAAATCTATTTCCACATAAGCAATTCATTATTCATGTTTCAGTAAAACCTAGTAGATGAAATGGAGTTTCACATTATCAGAAGCGGAAGCCAGAGCGCAAACAGAGCCACACATTGATCCACCTACCTGTTAAAAAAAAAAAAAAAATAGACACACATCTGTGGCATAGCAGACTTCTTCCTCAAACTGTGACTTTTCTGCAGGTAAGGTCTTAGAAAGCAGATCCTCCCTGACCCAGTGAATGGGTTGAAGGAGAAAACTGAGTAATGGGCTTAAATACCATATTCTCTGGCATGAGATACTTGTTTTCACCTGTATTTTCAAAGAGAACAAATTGAGACATACTTTTTTTACTTAGACAACTGGGAAAAGACATCGAAAATGGAGAATACTGGGGAATAGACTAATAGCTTTTCCTCCAAAACAACCCATGTGTATTGAATGGATGCATAATTAAATTGAAATTGCAGTATATTTATTACATTACCATAAAAGTCCCACATTGTTTCAATTTACAAACTGATTTGGGGGGAAAGTAAGCTTCAAGCATACTCAAGTTTCTCCAGCAGTCTCAGAGCAGCAGGGTTCTATTCCTACAGCAACTGGAAGTGTAGCTACTAACAATGTCGGCACTGAAATGTCATGATTGAACTTAGAATCAGCCACTGTGGTTTTTTGATAGCTGGAAACCAAACCTTACTTCCCAGTCTATCAGTCTTGCCAATTGGTGGAACATATGGTGGCTGAATGATATCTGAAGGCTTTCTTCCAGTCATGAAGACTAAAAACCTTAGATATAATTACAGCAGCCCTTAGCACAAAAGAGGGCCTGAGGGGACTGTTGAGCTGGTTGTTACAGTTGAACCCAGGACAGCTGGATCACTGAACAGTGTGCTATTTTTAAATAAAGACAATAAAAATAAATAAAGATCCCTCATAACTGGTGTCTTGTGGTGAAAAATGTGTAACTTACTGCTTTCAAAGAAGCTGTACTACAGAAAAAAGACTGCATTCTAAAAATCATGCTGGGGAAAAAGAAAAAGCAAGTAGGAAAACCCATCTCTTATACAGAACCATAGAATCATAGCATAGCTAGAGATGGAAAGGTTCTTAAGATCACCTAGTTCCAACCCCCCTGCCATGAGCAGGGACACCTCACACTAAACCATGCCACCCAAGGCTCTGGCCAACCCGCCCTTGAACACACCGCCAGCAATGGAGCATTCACAATTTCCCTGGGCAACCCATTCCAGTGCCTCACAACCCTTACAGTAAAGAATTTATTCCTCATATCCAATCTAAACTTCCCCTGTTTAAGTTTGAATCCATTACCCCTTGTTCTATCACCACAGTCCCTATACTTTTGCAGAAATACCAGAAAAAGAAAAAAGAAAGAGGTCTACCAGCCCGAAATAAAACCTGACTTTTTAGACATACAGAACAAATAATAGAAAGTACTTTCCTCATGCTACTGTAAATGCTTAGAGACAGAAGGTTTTGTGGAAAGAAGAGTAGAGTTGGCAGATTATGAAAATGCTTCTTAGAATAATCTTCTATTTTAAAAAAATCACAGCAGATATTAATGTACTATGTTGTCTGATGCTATAATATTTTTCAAGCTCTTACTGAAAAAAAGATCAGTATATAAATATTTCAAAAAAGTTTCACCAATAAATAGGCCATCTCAACTGACAATACAGTTACACTCTTCATGAAAGTGAGGGATTTTACTACATGCTTAGACTAAAATTTAGTGTTCTTATGTGAGTGGTTGCTATACTACTGTTACAGAATTTTGTGATAGCTAATTTTTAACACACCACTGTTTATACTGTAAAATAGCGTAAAATGTATACTTTAAAGCCAAGTAGGCAAAAATGTGAAACATGACATTACAGAGAACAGGAGCTTTTAGCACATAGTAAATCAGAGTTTTGAATTTCTTAATCAGAACTTCTTCTGTGTCATCATGTAAAAACCATGGATTAAGTCACGTCAATAAAAGTCAACACTTAATCAGTTATCAAGAATGGGAACATTAAAAATTATAAATTCCAAGGACAATTACAGGTGTGCTGATGCAAGAAGACACCTCGGATTGGACTCAGGTAAAATCGGTTTAGAGGTTTCCCTCTAAATGCCTTAAAAACAAGTCAAGGAAGAATGACGTATGCAAACCATGAGCTTTTAATTGTTTTTCTAATTTCTTAGCTTATGTAAATTGCATCAGGGAATACCTATTATTTGCAAAAAGTAGTGCTATCGTAACTGTAAAGATCAAAGCGTGTGAAGACAACGGCATTTGAGGGGCTATTTATAACTCTTGTAGCAAATATGAAAGAGAAAAAAAGAAAACAGAAAAAACCACTGTTGCTTGTAGTTTCTGTTTTAAATTCTACTGTGTCTCTCAGACTTCTTCCTATGATAGGTTCAACTAACCTAGTATTTGTCTTCTCCTTACAAATCATAGAATCATAGAATCATAGAATAGTTAGGGTTGGAAAGGACCTCAAGATCATCGAGTTCCAACCCCCCTGCCATGGGCAGGGACACCTCCCACTAAACCATGCCATCCAAGGCTATGTCCAACCCCACATTGAATGAAGGCTGAGGTTCTTAATGACTTCTTTGCCTCAGCCTTTACCGGCAAATGCTCTGACCACACCACCCAAGTCTTGGAAGGCAGACGAGGGGACGGTGAGGGTGGGGACCCTGGGCCCACTGTGGGGGACGATCTTGTTCGGGACCACCTTAGGAACCTGAATGCATACAAGTCCATGGGACCTGATGAAATCCATCTGCGGGTCCTGAAGGAGCTGGCAAATGAAGTTGCTAAGCCACTGTCCCTCATATTTGAGAAATCCTGGCAGTCAGGTGAAGTTCCCGATGACTGGAAAAAGGGAAATATAACCCCCATTTTTAAGAAGGGGAAAATGGATGAGCCGGGGAATTACAGACCAGTCAGTCTCACCTCTGTGCCTGGCAAAATCTTGGAGCGGATTCTCCAGGAAGGCATGCTAAGGCACATGAAAACCAACAAGGTGCTTGGGGACAGCCAGCATGGCTTCACTAAGGGGAAATCCTGCCTGACCAATCTGGTGACCTTCTATGAAGGGGCTACGGAACTGATGGACAGGGGTAGAGCGGTTGATGTCATCTACCTGGACTTGTGTAAAGCCTTTGACACTGTCTCCCATGACATCCTTCTCTCTAAGTTGGAGAGACATCAATTTGATAGGTGGACCACTCGGTGGATAAAGAACTGGCTGGATGGCCGCACACAAAGAGTAGTGCTCAGTGGCTCAGTGTCCAGCTGGAGACCAGTAACGAGTGGTGTCCCCCAGGGATCGGTGTTGGGACCGGCCTTGTTCAACATCTTTGTGGGTGACATGGACAGTGGGATTGAGTGCGCCCTCAGCAAGTTTGCCGATGACACCAAGCTGTGTGGTTCGGTTGATAAGTTGGAGGGAATGAATGCCATCCAGAGGGACCTTGACACGCTTGTGAGGTGGGCTGATGCCAACCTGATGAAGTTCAACCATGCTAAGTGCAAAGTCCTCCACCTGGGTGGGAGCAATGCCAGGCACAGCTACAGGTTGGGCGGGGAGGAGATTCAGAGCAGCCCTGCGGAGAAGGACTTGGGGGTGTGGGTTGATGAAAAAATGAACATGAGCCGGCAGTGTGCGCTTGCAGCCCAGAAGGCCAACCGTATCCTGGGCTACATCAAAAGGAGTGTGACCAGGAGGTCGAGGGAGGTGCTCCTGCCCCTTTACTCTGCTCTCGTGAGACCTCACTTGGAGTATTGTGTGCAGTTCTGGTGTCCTCAACATAAAAAGGACATGGAACTGTTAGAACTAGTGCAGAGGAGGGCCACGAGGATGATCAGGGGACTGGAGCACCTCTCGTATGAAGATAGGCTGAGAAAATTGGGGCTGCTCAGCCTGGAGAAGAGAAGGCTGCGTGGAGACCTGATAAGAGCCTTCCAATACCTGAAGGGGACCTATAAGAATGCTGGGGAGGGACTCTTCATTAGGGACTGTGGTGAGAGGACAAGGGGTAATGGGTTTAAACTTAAACAGGGGAAGTTTAGATTGGATGTGAGGAAGAAATTCTTTACTGTGAGGGTGGTGAGGCCCTGGAATGGGTTGCCCAGGGAGGTTGTGGATGCTTCATCCCTGGCGGCGTTCAAGGTGGGGCTGGACATAGCCTTGGATGGCATGGTTTAGTGGGAGGTGTCCCTGCCCATGGCAGGGGGGTTGGAACTCGATGATCTTGAGGTCCTTTCCAACCCTTACTATTCTATGATTCTATGATTCTATGATGAAGCATTCACAACTTCCCTGGGCAACCCATTCCAGGGCCTCACCACACTTACAGTAAAGAATTTCTTCCTCATATCCAATCTAAACTTCCCCTGTTTAAGTTTAAACCCATTACCCCTTTTCCTCTCACCACAGTCCCTAATGAAGAGTCCCTCCCCAGCGTCCCTATAGGCCCCCTTCAGGTACTGGAAGGCTGCTATGAGGTCTCCACGCAGCCTTCTCTTCTCCAGGCTGAACAGCCCCAATTTTCTCAGCCTATCTTCATACGAGAGGTGCTCCAGTCCCCTGATCATCCTCGTGGCCCTCCTCTGCACTTGTTCTAACAGTTCTGTGTCCTTTTTATGTTGAGGACACCAGAACTGCACACAATACTCCAAGTGAGGTCTCATGAGAGCAGAGTAGAGGGGCAGGATCACCTCCCTCGACCTGCTGGTCACACTCCTTTTGATGCAGCCCAGGATATGGTTGGCTTTCTGGGCTGCAAGCGCACACTGCCGACCAGCACCCCCAGTCCTTCTCCGCAGGGCTGCTCTGAATCTCTTCTCTGTCCAACCTGTAGCTGTGCCTGGCATTGCTCCAAGCCAGGTGTAGGTCCTTGCACTTGGCATGGTTAATTTGTTATGTTTGAAAAATAAAATCCATAGATATGCAAAAAGTAGCATGTCTAGGAACTACGGAAATTGGTAAATTGAAAACTTTATGTTCAGAACCTGATGATTGCTTTTCACTTTGTTATTTGTTAGTTTGTCTGTTTACATCATGATCAAAAAATTTAAGAACCAAAGAAAATTCTGCTATCCACCTTCTGATTTATTCTTTAAGTAAGTGATGTATTAAAAAAGAAGGCTAGAACATAAAAGCTCTGAACAGACAGAAAACTCCAAATAAGGAGAAACTTTCTACTAAACATATGCGCATCAAAGAGAATAAAAATATAAGGATTTATACTGGAATGGAATTGAAAGAACCTAACTCATCTGAGATTTATGAACTCCTCACAGCAGAAGGTCTTTGCCAGCTGAATCAGTTTTGAGGAGTTCTACAACTTTCTACAACTGCTGGCTCCAGGAAGAAGAACTGGTAGAATAATCAGGAGATAAAAAACTTTACCACTTAAAAACTATCATTAAATCAAGAGCAATACCAGGCTGTCAGACCCAGGCCTCCATTACCTGAAGCAACCATATAATACAAAGATGTTGTTGTTAGATACAAGTTGCTATTAAGTGGCTGTCCAACCAAACTTACTTTGATAAGTTACAGTAGTGTGGCTTTTGAGTTAATGACTACTAAGATTTCTCTTGTAATTTTCTGGTAGTACTCTATGTTTCTCCAAATACATGGATTTCTGTATCAGCACAAGTGAAAAACAGTGTTGAAGAGTATTCTCTTTTCCCAGCACAGTTTTACCTGTGGAAGGTAAGATTCAAGATCTAACTGTGAACTGAAACAGTGCTTTTGCGCTACAGGGCTCTACTTGTTTGTTACAAGATTTTTTGCCATTAAGGGGAGTATTGTTCTCTTGCATTGCATTTCTTCCAACACAGGACCCACTCCATTCTATAGTGTAAAAAAATCTTGTAAGATTTTAGCAGTGTACAATGAATATCCTGTTGCCTGTGTCTCCTTTTCTCTCATCTGTGTCGCTAATGGAAACAAACTGCCCAGAAATGTTATGCAAATGGGGAAGAAAAGAAAAAAAGAATCTAAATGAAAAATACATAAACTTTATGCATACTGCACTTATTTATTATCTCATTAAAGTATGCAAATATATCATCCCTTATCAAAATATGCCCTAAGACTCCTTTAAAGCAAATCCTTCTATACATTTTTTGATTGGAGAAGGGAAAATGTTTGAGACAAACGTTTTTCTTTTTATCTCTGCAATGTTTATAACTCTGCAAAAAACTGTTGCATCCCAATTCCTTTGTTTTTCCCAAGTGAGTATATAATGGCTTCACTGAAACAGCTCATCTTCCTCAGAACGGTTGATAAAATTCTGAAATTCCCTTTAATTTAGCCAGCAGCTAGAAGTACTTATCCAGTCTCTGGTTTTCAAGGTTGCATGGTCCCTTAAGAATACCAGAAGTACAGGCACCTGTGTCACACCAAATTTTAAAGCCACAAGTTCTTCTTGGCAAATATGTTTTCATTGCTTCTTGATCTCCTGCAAAGTCAGCTAACCTTCCATGTAGATTGTTCCTTAGGGTAAGATTAAAAACAACTGAAAAGATGCTTTAAAACTGTTGGTCCTGCTGGAGTGTTACAGTAAAAAGCAAATTGCTCATCAAGGGGAAAAAAACAGTTGCATGGGGGAAAGAAGTGAATACCTACTAAATTAGATGGTGATGACAATTATCTGTTCAGAAATTATGTGCGTATTCAATGCATACTTTTTCTTTATTACCTCTCAGAAGATTTTCCTAATGCAATAATATGTTCTACTTTATTGTAGGCCCAACTTCTCACGCTGTTAACACCGACAAAAGCATACAAAAGACAGTTTCATTTCTAGAAAAGAAATCAGGAACTTAGATCAAAGCATTTCTTCTGCCCTAACTAAACTAACTAGGTAGTGGTGGCGCCATGCCCTCAGTAAGCCATGTTCTTCACAGGCGGTTTAATGTAACTTTGGTGCAGTGCTCCTTGGTAATGAATAACTCATTACTTCTAATGCCTCAGGACATGTAACAAGGAAACAAATGAGTATCAAACCACTATTTCTTTTTCTTTCTATTATTTGATGAGATGGCTGTCATTTACAGGGAAAATGTGTGCCTTCACTAAGACACAAGACATTGCTTTCAACAAGGATATGCTTAACAGGCAAACATGATAGAAAATACCATCTTCCACAGCCTGTTTATTGGCATATGTGAATATTGTATGTTATAGCTAATTAGACAAATAAATACCCTCTTTCTTGATTTCTAACATGAAAATATCTACCAAACACATTTGACATTTCAGTAGAGATGAGGATGACAGGAAGTGTGCGTGCTCATTAACAGGTATCAATATTTATAATAGAAAAATAAAAATGAGAACAAGTGTTAGCACATATTACTGAGTGCAAATGTGTCACCTAGGTCTCTGTCAATCTGTGGTGGGCATTGATCTTTCACACCATCTCTGTGCTAGGATGAGAGAGAGTTTGGATGCTTGGACAAATATGACTAGCGATCAGAAGAGCTGCAATTTTCTTCAAAGGCCCTCTGAGACTTTGGTCCTCTCTGGTCCTCAGACATCTGTGGATAGTAAACCCATAATCTGGGCATTATTCAGGGTGATGCGTTCATGGGAGAGTTGGCAGGAGCTCCTTTTTTAAAATGTTTGAAAGAAGGAGGAATTGTTGTTCCATATCCCAAATGTAATAATCAAATGATTATCCCACTAAGAAAGCTCCACTTGCCTCCATAGATGTGCCCTAACCACTAGGCAATAATGAAAAATACAGCCAGCCACCACCTCTCTTTTTAAAACTGTACTGTGGAAAGGAAGGACAGAAGGATGGAAGGACAGAAGAGGGAGGGGAGAGAGAGTAATCTCAGGTAGTAGTTTTCAGTCTAGGTTATAATTCAGAGTAAAATACTAACTCAATGAACTTTGTTTCCCAAACAAAAATGACTCTTTGAATTGAAAGGATGAAGAAATTGTACCTGTAATGTCTAAGAGAGCTCTTGAAGGCAGAATTTCTCTGCCATGAATAAATTTCATAAGTAGTGATAGTATCAAGCAATAGCCTGTTTACACAGAAAGTGACTACTGGGGATAGCAGTGATTCATCATGCAATATCATGAATCTACTTCAGCTGAACAGAGTACTATTGAGGCTAACAGAACAAGCATCCACTAATGATACATCTGTGTCCTACTTCACCCACCACTCTAGAAAGTTAAAGGTAAGACAGTGAGGATGACTGATTCTATGAAGAGTAGTTTGCAATGAAAATAGCTCCTTATAGGCTAGAAAGCACATCAAATGACTTAATTTAAATATCTTTCTGCTATAATCTAGACACTTGGTTTGCCTTCAGAAAACACTAGTTTTACTAGAAATCAAGACTTATTCCATGCTTGATACAGAAGTGCTCCAAACAACTGGTAGTGCAATAACCTATATTTTGATCAATATTGCCAAGCAACTCACAGGTGTTAGTTAATTCTTAATGACAACCCATAAGAACTAAAACAAAAGGCAAGATCTCTTTAAAGCATGTGCACAGCACATTTTCAGGTGTGATAACTGAGCAGGAGGAAATTCAGCTAAATACTTCCTGGTTCCTACATCTGGCTGTGCATTGATCATGTCCCAGGGGCATATGGAGTGAGACTCCCAAGTATGTACTTATTTTTGGGTTCACTTTTCAACTCCCTGACTACCTCCCTCAATCGTCTAACACTCTGTTCTGTTATTCAGTGAAATAGAGCCTGTGAAAAAGTGCTAGAAAGGAGACACAGTCTCATCATTTGAGATAGACACAACATTCAAGAGGTGTATGTTCTATTTTGAGGTCAGAATTAGCAAACAGCTAGTGCAGATTTTAAAGAATCTGGTCTTGGCATGTTATAGCATGCATTTCAGACTCTTAATTATACTATGAGCAGATATATGTGTTCAGAACAAATCTCAGGCCTTTTAAAAGTTTTGTTTGTTTGTTTGTTTTTGTTTGAGGGTTGCTTATTTTTGTTTATTTGGGGTTTTGTTTTGTTTTTTTTTTTTTTTCTTTTTTTTGGGGGGGGAGGGAATGTTTCTTTCCTTTTCCTTTTCCTTTTCCTTTTCCTTTTCCTTTTCCTTTTCCTTTTCCTTTTCCTTTTCCTTTTCCTTTTCCTTTTCCTTTTCCTTTTCCTTTTCCTTTTTTTTTCCTTTTCCTTTTCCTTTTCCTTTTTTTTTTCCTTTTCCTTTTCCTTTTCCTTTTCCTTTTCCTTTTCCTTTTCCTTTTCCTTTTCCTTTTCCTTTTCCTTTTCCTTTTCCTTTTTTTTCCTTTTCCTTTTCCTTTCCTTTTCCTTTTCCTCTGCTCTCAGCAAGCAAATCAATGTTAGCCCTGCCTGTATTTAAATTAAGTCTCCATGTATGCTTCATTTCAGTAGTGAAATCCTAAAGGAATAGAAAAACAGTGATTCTTTAAACACAACATCATCAAGATCAGGCAGAGAAGAAGAAATATATCTTGGACAGTAAGTGCTCCTATCTGACGGCTAATATCAAAAGCTTGTCATTCAGCCTGTGACAGACTAAAGAAGGGTCTTTAAAATCTCTGCTGCCTCCTCCAGTTTGTTCCCTGCTCTCATATTCCCGCATAATGTTTCCTGTGACAAATCTAGCTACAACCCAATATTATGTATTTAGAATCACAGAATCACAGAATAGTTAGGATTGGAAAGGACCTCAAGATCACCCAGTTCCAACCCCCCTGCCATGGGCAGGGACACCTCGCACCAAACCACATCACCCAAGGCTCCGTCCAACCTGGCCTTGAACACCACCAGGGATGGAGCATTCACAGCTTCCCTGGGCAAACCATTCCAGTGCCTCACAGTGAAGAATTTCTTCCTTATATCTAACCTAAACTTCTCCAGTTTAAGTTTGAACCCACTACCCCTTGTCCTACCACTATAGCCCCTAATGAAGAGTCCCTCCCCAGCATCCCTATAGGCCCCCTTCAGATACTGGAAGACTGCTATGAGGTTTCCACTTCTCCAGGCTGAACAGCCCCAACTTTCTCAGCCTGTCTTCATACGGGAGGTGCTCCACTCCCCTGATCATCCTCGTGGCCCTCTTCTGGACTTGTTCCAACAGTTCCATGTCCTTCTTACTTTGAGGACACCAGAACTGCACACAATACTCCAAGTGAGGTCTCACAAGAGCAGAGTAGAGAGGCAGGATCACCTCCCTCGACCTGCTGGTCATGCTCCTTTTGATGCAGCCCAGGATATGGTTGGCTTTCTGGGCTGTGAGTGCATTTATTTAGGACCTTCAAGAAATAAAACCACCAAGTTCTCTATTTGCAAATCTATATCAGAAAAAAAAAAAAGAAAGCATCAGGTTGAGCAATATTTACAATCACTGCAGAACATGGCCAAGGATTGACAGGGCCATGGATGTTGAACTACTTTCTGACTGACGGATTTCTCAGTCACTGAAGTACAACTGCACCATGGTGCCTTCTTGGCATATAAGACTCCTAGACAAGCTGTATCATAAATCATTCTATCCAGTCTTTCACTGGCTATTCCTATCACTACTGTATTCCCTGTATGCTACTGCATACACATTCACTGAACAGGAAATGCTGATATATCTTCGTATCACTGTATATGACCCATTCACAAAGATCTCTAAATCATTACTTTTGGGTACACACAGTTTTTACTACAGATTCTCAATAACATTCTATGCCCTTCATATTTTCAAAGATTTGAAGTGATTTTGGTGACCTTAAAGGAAGCGCCAGACATTTGTCACAAGACATTTCTATAAAAACATATACATTCATAATTTTTATGGTTCTGTATACGAACTTGAAACTATAATATCTTACCTTGTGCAGAATGTTCTACAATGACATGAGCTTGCATGTCTCTCTAAAAGAAAGTAAAAATTAGGAGAGGATAATAAATGCATAAATTGTACGTATTGCTCACTGTAGAAATACTGAATAAAATGAAAAGATTGTCCTGGTTTTCATGAGGTACTAAAGGTAAATCAATATGGCGGTTTCAATGAGAAACATCATATCATATTGCAGGTTCAAGCATTGTGTAATCTTGATTAATAGCAAAATCTGAAAGGTTTTTTTTTTAACAGATGATTTGTGGAGCTTCAGCTTTATTTTCCAGATGATTTCAAATTTTCTAGTTCATTGGCTGAGACAAAATAACACATTACTTAATATGTGTTGCACTAACCAGAAAATATTACTTGCTAGCCATCTAAATACGAAGTGTAAGTTTTCTTGGTTTGGGTATTTTTCTTCCTAAGAAAGATCTACTTGCCCATTTATTAAAGCAGGCTTTTGATAATTTCTGTCTCTAAATAATTTGCTTTAGCTTCTCTCAATGATTTGCTCCAGCGATAATTTTAGAGAGCAGCATTTGTGATAGAAAAATATATTAAAGGGATTGGCAAAATTTCAACGTATTCTTTGTCCTTCATTTTCACAAATGAGAGGTTTTGAAAAAAAAAAAAAAAAAAAAAAAGAGGTTTGTTTATGTGTCAGCATTAGGCTGAGAAGAAGAGATGGAAGGTGAACCCAGACACATATGTCTCTGTCTTCAGATAGGCTCAGTGGCTTGGTTTTCCATCCCTTATCATGGAATCAGCTGAGGTCTTGAAAATATTTTTACTTTGAAGTTATTAAAGAAAGAACACCACAAATCTAAGCAGTATAGACTAGGCATGAATAAATTCAAGCTAATAAATGGAAGGTTGATAATGATCAAAAAAGATTCAAGGTGGTCAAAAGTAGCTGGTTTCACATGAAGCTGAATACGCTTTTGTTAGTGCTATATGAAACATATCTGATCAAGAAGTGTGCTTTTCAGTAGAGGGCCTTGGGCTGAAGTCTAGAACCAGGATGGAAGGCAATGTTAAGCAAGGGGAGTTGGCATATTGTCAGTTCTACATTGGCTGTCCCATATAGAGACACTGCTCCAAATGAGTGAACATGAAGGGTGTCTATAACTCTGTGGGAAGGAGCAGTTATTGTGGGAAAGACATCAGGCCTCAGCCACTAATCTTGATAAGGCTTGCTGAGACAGACTTTCCTTCTGACCCTATGTTCCTTTACTCAATGTATTTGATGCTCAATGACATCACCTGAGTAGTCTAGAGTAAGAATTTCAAATTGGGTGATGAATAAAGGATTACAAAGGGTCCCAGTGGTCACTCTTTTATCAGGTAAATTGAAGGGGGGTTTATGACACTTTCTCCTTTTTAGCATACACAAGTCTTGCACAAATGTAGCCTGTGGCTGCCAAGTGCTCCTCCCTTTCCTTCAATGCTGGTTTGTTTTTTCATGCTGCATTCAATCTAGGTAGCTGGATTTCTCCTATCACATTAAGAAAATCAAAGTACTGGTTAAAAATACAGCACATTCTCTAGAAAATACATGTAGCATTAAAAATGTTATTGTTCACAGCCACTCTTCTTGTTCTCTTCTAACGTATAACAGAATTATGTCCAGGCTGGATTACAAAGGAAAAATATTGCCTAGGCTTGCATCTATATGTATTAGCATGCTACTTGATTCTGCACCTACAGCTAGCAAAGGAATAGAGAGTATTAACTGATTGAATCACAAGGTCCTCAACCAAATTTCTCTGTGGAAGACCTTCACTGGCATTTCAATTAATTGTTCTGGACAGATTGTATGTGACTGCTAAACACTGTTATTACCTGAAAGCTAACACATCTTGTTCAGCAAAGATATTATTGTCAGCGAGGCTTGAGTAGCAGAGAAGTAATCCAAGATATTTTCTACTACTGATACCAGTTCCTTGCTTGAAACTGAAACACCAGTTTCTTTCCTGCTGCTGTTAAAGATCTCAGTGACAGACTGTAACAATGTAAGCTCTTCCCTTAATTTATTTCTATTGTGTATCCTTTTACTTGTGTCCCAGTCCTGTCAACCCGAAAGTAGCTCTTCTTTGAATAACAGAGACAGGAAGCAGCTGCATATATCTTCCTGATATTGAAATATCTTCCTTTATTTCATAATTTCTCTTCTGTCCCACCTTAAAAAGAGCATCTCTTCGCATACATTCTCCATGCAAATAAATGAGACTTATGTTTGTTCCGAGGGGGGAACCAGGCTAGACACTCTCCATGGGAAATCCTTCAAGAAAAGCAACACAGAAAAGCCCAAGAGTAGCCATCACCAGTAAAAGAATATGAATTAAAAAAGCACATATCATGCATCTTGGTCTGTCTTAGATGCTTACTGGAGGATAAGGTATTCTTAAAGAGCTATATATTAAGGGTACAAATAAACACAGGGTATGGGAGAGGATGCTGGAGTAACTCGCCTTTCCATGGGACCTTGGACAGCTAATCTTGGGAACTTGGACACCCACACAACACAGCCCCAGTGAGCAGCCTTGGTCATGCATCTGCTCTGCCTCATGGGTGCAGTAAATCTGAACTTGTGGTGATGGAGTGGTTTGGGGTGACTTGCGTGGTAAGTGCTATGTAACCATTGCAAAAAGAAAGGCAAATAGATCTCTTTTATGTGGCTGAGAATTACAGCTAAATGAAATTGAAATACTGGTTTGACCTTTTACTATTTCATGACTGGCTTAACAATCTCTGACATTTTACCTAAAAATAAGCCTTTTCTTTTTTAGTTTACAGTAGAAGCAAATTGAAATGCAATTACAGCCATACATTGTTTACAGCTGGATTGCCTCATGAATGCCAAAAGATTTTTGAAGTTCTGAAAACAATTACACCGTATTCACCTGTCCTTGTTAGCTGAATGCAGCATATGGGTGTCTCAGACACTGAACTCAATCTTTGAAGGATTTTTTTCAAGTTGTATTAGTTCTCTGAAACATGGACATGTCAAACCTTCTTTTCCATTTGTTTCTCCCATGCCTTAAGTCGCAAGCTATGTAGTGACCATTGTAGATTGAATATGGTGGCAGTAGTTTGTGGTTATTTATTTCTAAGTTTGTCCTTAGCCTTACAAAAACTTGCAGAATGACTTCTTTGAAGGCAGTGACTCTGGGGGACTCTGGTCTCAAACTTGATTTATCCCAGACTATGTCTGGCACCGGCAGTCATTCATTCTCTGGGTTTGCTTCCAGTTCTGCTCTAGAAAAGCACCTTACGTGAATGTTATAAATGGCCCTGATCCTCCAGTAACTTATCTGTGGTTTTATGTGATATACTGGGTCTATGTATCTTTGGTTTCTCTGGTATAAATGGGCACAAACCCTAGGTGTGTCAGTCTCATTCTCTTGGGCCTGGCTCTGTATCTGCCACCTTTGCAGACTGGAGCCAGCTGCCCCTGTCTTACTGAAACCAGCTCTGCTCTTCAAAAATGTCTCAAATCTGCCCAAATCCTTTCAGAGTTTCACTCACAAGCAAGAAAATACCACATGGCTGGGAATTTTTAACTTTAAAGTCTTTCCTCACTGACTCTTTAAACTACACTGCTAAAAGTAGATCTCGGCTGGCACAGCTTCTTCAGCATATCTGTTGTTCAGCTAAAACCTAGTCTTTATGATTACTTGTTTTATTAATTTATTCTTTACCTTCTTGCCAAGAAGAGGAAAGAGTTGCAAGTAAGAGTCGTGTCTTGTCAAGACTCACTCTGTGTTCTTCAGTAACATATTCTAATTTTCCTGAATTAACAGGAACTATATAGAGAGCTACTTGAGATAACCACAGCTGGTACAAAATATAACCCCCTTTCAGTAATACTACTGGAATCTAACTTTAAAGAGCTTTCTAAAACTGTTTTTATCAGATGTCTTTTGTTTTGGTTGAAATTATTCAGCTTCTGGTCATGCAGCCTTTAAATACTAATATGCAATAATTTAGGGGAACAGCAGCATATTTATCTGCGCATACAACAGTACTTATACTCCTTTTCTGGTAAAGCATTTAGCAGGTTCTTAATGACTTCTTTGCCTCAGTCTTTACTGGCAAATGCTCTGACCACACCACCCAAGTCTTGGAAGGCAGACGAGGGGACGGTGAGGGTGGGGACCCTGGGCCCACTGTGGGGGAGGATCTTGTTTGGGACCACCTTAGGAACCTGAATGTATACAAGTCCATGGGACAGGATGAAATCCATCCGCGGGTCCTGAAGGAGCTGGCAAATGAAGTTGCTAAGCCACTGTCCCTCATATTTGAAAAATCCTGGCAGTCAGGTGAAGTTCCCGATGACTGGAAAAAGGGAAATATAACCCCCGTTTTTAAGAAGGGGAAAATGGATGAGCCGGGGAATTACAGACCAGTCAGTCTCACCTCTGTGCCTGGCAAAATCTTGGAGCAGATTCTCGTGGAAGGCATGCTGAGGCACATGAAAACCAACAAGGTGCTTGGGGACAGCCAGCATGGCTTCACTAAGGGGAAATCCTGCCTAACCAATCTGGTGACCTTCTATGAAGGGGCTACAGAACTGATGGACAGGGTCAGAGTAGTTGATGTCATCTACCTGGACTTCTGTAAAGCCTTTGACACTGTCTCACATGACTTCCTTCTCTCTAAGTTGGAGAGACATCAATTTGATAGGTGGACTACTCGGTGGATAAAGAACTGGCTGGATGGCCGCACGCAAAGAGTAGTGCTCAGTGGCTCAGTGTCCAGCTGGAGACCAGTAACGAGTGGTGTCCCCCAGGGATCGGTGTTGGGACCGGTCTTGTTCAACATCTTTGTGGGTGACATGGACAGTGGGATTGAGTGCACCCTCAGCAAGTTTGCCGATGACACCAAGCTGTGTGGTTTGGTTGATAAGTTGGAGGGAAGGAATGCCATCCAGAGGGACCTTGACACGCTTGTGAGGTGGGCTGATGCCAACCTAATGAAGTTTAACCATGCTAAGTGCAAAGTCCTACGCCTGGGTGGGAGCAATGCCAGGCACAGCTACAGGTTGGGCGGGGAGGAGATTCAGAGCAGCCCTGCGGAGAAGGACTTGGGGGTGTGGGTTGATGAAAAAATGAACATGAGCCGGCAGTGTGCGCTTGCAGCCCAGAAGGCCAACCGTATCCTGGGCTGCATCAAAAGGAGTGTGACCAGCAGGTCGAGGGAGGTGCTCCTGCCCCTCTACTCTGCTCTCATGAGACCTCACTTGGAGTATTGTGTGCAGTTCTGGTGTCCTCAACATAAAAAGGACATGGAACTGTTGGAACAAGTGCACAGGAGGGCCACGAGGATGATCAGGGGACTGGAGCACCTCCCGTATGAAGCTAGGCTGAGAAAATTGGGGCTATTCAGCCTGGAGAAGAGAAGGCTGTGTGGAGACCTCATAGCAGCCTTCCAATACCTGAAGGGGGCCTATAGGGATGCTGGGGAGGGACTCTTCATTTGGGACTGTGGTGAGAGGACAAGGGGTAATGGGTTTAAACTTAAACAGGGGAAGTTTAGATTGGATGTGAGGAAGAAATTCTTTACTGTGAGGGTGGTGAGGCCCTGGAATGGGTTGCCCAGGGAGGTTGTGGATGCTTCATCCCTGGCGGCGTTCAAGGTGGGGCTGGACATAGCCTTGGATGGCATGGTTTAGTGGGAGGTGTCCCTGCCCATGGCAGGGGGGTTGGAACTCGATGATCTTGAGGTCCTTTCCAACCCTTAGTATTCTATGATTCGATGATTCTATGTAAGTAAAATATCCCATTAAGATCTCCTCAAGTCACAACTTCAAAATGGAAAAACTCATGTTTCATTAGCTATAACAATATCTCGTGCATTTCCTAGAAATGGGTTACAAAATCTCAATTTTTGTCACCCATTATATGGATTATTTTAAATTTAACCAATTTATCCTCAGAGTCCAAGAGAAAGAGCTTTGCCACTGAGATATCGAATTAATTTAGGGAAAGAGTCCTAATTACATGCATATTAAAATACATTATTTGCGACTGTGTTATAGGTCTTATAACTAATGCAGAGTGCCTTCCACCAGATTAGGGGTGATATTGTAACTATATTCACAGTTGCAGAATATGTCTCTCTGAACAAAGATTGTATTTTTTTCTGCAATGCATATTCCATTCAAACAAGATGCTGTATATTTTGTCGGGAATGTATTCTGACAGTTTATTGTAAGGTTGCATTTATGATGCTTACAAATTTTTACAATAAGAGGAATGTTTACAGAAAACAGAAACTAGGTCACATTAGAGGGGAAGATGATAAAGTAATAACACAAAGGCACAAAACCAGAAAAAAAATTAAACTAGCAAAGGGCATAAAAGGTAACAAGAGGTAATATAAGTGATAGAAGGAAATGCTGTGGGAAATGTATGCTGTAATATATGCTGTAAGAACATGTTAAACAGAGAGAGAAATCTATTCAGGACTGGCATCAATGTCAACAGATACATGACATTCTTCACATCAATGTTTTCAAAAAATGAATGCATCTTCAATCAGGTGAGTGACACAAGTTCTGTTAATGACTAAAGGGTATTACTTTAGCCTTGAGTACAGAAAGCAGAGGGGTTACTGAATACCTACAGAAGTCAGAGATTTTGAAATTATTGCATACAATAAACCTCATATCATTTAAAGAGGTGACTTCAGCAATATGTTTTAGCAATTAATCTAAAGAGGTCTTGGAATATGGTGAGATACTAGATGACTGAAGAGGAGCAAAATAAGTGTTCTCTTGAACAAAGAGAAAAGCATGGTCTGCAAAAAATTAAATTATAAAGTAACCACCTAATTTTAATGCCTCAGGAAAATTCTTGAAACAAATGAGTACCAAGCAGAAACAAAGATGATGAACAGCCTACATGGGTTCATTGATAAAAAATCATATCAAAGAAAACCTGTTTCTTGTTATAATAGAGAAATAGGACTCATGAGTCTCAAGCAGCAACAGATATCCATTACCTAGATGTTAGTTTAATAGTGTTTCACAGGAGATGCTCATAAGCAAGTTAGGGACATGTGCTCTAAGGTGACACTATCAGATGTTGGCTATAAAACCTGTAACTGAGCCTGTAGTCATAAGGACTGAACTTCTGCAAGTGTCTACTGACTATAGTACTGCCTGCTGTAGCTCAGCAAAATGAAACTGGGAGAGGACGGGTTACTGGAGGTAGAACCAAAGTGGATCTTAAAAAAACTAGAGAAATGGCCTGAAATTCTTCTTATTAAAAAATAATGTAAAGTTTTCTACTTGGTTATGAGCACAACTACAAGCTATGAAATATCTGGTTTGGTAGCAGTGTTGCAGAAAAAGGTCCTTCAGGTAAAATGGATCACAACATGAACATGACTCAGACATTACTATTATATTGTCTTATGAGGAACAGTTGAGGGAACTGGGGTTGTTTAGTCTGCAGAAGAGAAAGCTCAGGGTGGAAGACCTTATTGCTTTCAACAGCTACCTAAAGGAGGTTGTAGTGAGGGGGGAGTCAGCCTCTCTTCCCCAGTAACAAGCGATAAGACAAGAGGTAATGGGCTCAAGCTGCACCAGGGGAGGTTCAGATTAGATATTAGGTAAAATTTCTTCACAGAAAGGGTGATCAGGTATTGGAACAGGCTGCCCAGGGCAGTGGTGGAATCACCATCCCTGGCACTGTTCAAAAACTATGTAGATGAGGCCCTCAGTGATATGGTCTAGTGGTGGTCTTGGCATTCCTGGGGTAACGGTTTGACTTAATAATCTTAACGGTCTTTTCTGATCCAGTTGATTTTATGATTCTATTCTATGATTCTGTTTTTTGAAAGGGCATGTAAATGTGTAAGCAGTATGTATAATCAGTAGCCTGGCTGTAGCTTAATTTCATTGCCCTATTTTAGATGCTGGAATTCATGAAAGTTGTTGATCAGTGGGACACAATCCGGAGTTCTAGAAAACATCAAAATATCAAAAAAAGTTGAAACAGTGTTGTTTAAAATCTAGGAGATATAAGGCTGTAGAGGAGAGTGACAATAGCCTTTGAAAGCATAAAAGATGCTGTAGAGAGGAACAATTTGCTCTCTATCATGTACAGAACAAGAAATAGTCTGCTTTAATGGCAGCAAGAAAGATTCAATTTAGATATCAAGAAAACCTTTTTAACAATGCAAATGCACTAGAACAAATTACCCCAGAGGCTGCAGGAATCATTGGAAGTCTTTGAGAATAGGTTAGACAAACACCAGTAAAGATCACTTTAAAATGGTCTACTATTCTTTTCCAGGCCTATTTTTTAATGCTTCTGTGTACATGATAGGAAACAATACTGGCTAAGGACCGAAATTATAGAATGTTGTGTCAAGTACAACTGAATCCTCTAATGGATGTATAGTGCCAACAGCAGGGAGAAGCAGCATCAGTGCTTGCCAAGCTCAGCAAAACTTGAATTCAAGGTTGGGCTACTGCTGAGGTTAGCAAGAAATATATGTCTTTCACAGGGAATGCTTCTGCTTCTCACAGAAGTTTCGGCATCATACATGGAGAACTGGGAGAGCTGCCTCCGCATCCCAGTCTCCTACTTTATTCCTACTGTAGTATTGCAGTGATAAAACAAGATGGAAAGTTGAATATACTCCTACTGTATGAAAAATCCCTCCCTGTTATTGAAATCAGTGTCTTTAAAGACCATCTGCTGATCTAAGTTGTTTTATAATGTATATTTTAGAAATTAATAAAAAAAATCCTGTGGTTTAACTTCCTCCATAAAAAATTATTTAATGCTTAATAAACAACTGCTTAAGAACAAGTCATAATTCCCAAGTCCTTGCTGATGACTCTCTTAATGACATATTCTTGATTTTAATGATGTACAGCTTATTTTATATTATTTCCTTCTACCATGAAGTACAGCGAGCCATCCAGAAAAAAACATCTACATAGTGATCCCAACATTTCCAACATTATAATTTTAGACTTTATGGCAAGCATAATGGGTGTGTCTAAGTCCAAGAATCAGAAGTGCATTTGGAGTCACACCTTCCTCCCTTCCAGACAACACAAAGAACTGGCTAATTCTTGCTTCCTTCTTTCCTCCTGTCAGTTGTTGAAGAAAATCCAATGGTGACAGAGCCGTGATATATGTCCAGCTTTGGCACTCCATATCTTCTACCTAATGTATTATTAATGATTTAATAAAGCATTAAATTATCTCCTCAGTCTCACCACAATGACAGTTTTTTCTCCATTTCCCTTTCTCAGGATCCAAGATATATCTTCACTGCACAGCACACAGTAATATCCATCCTACCTCTTCAGCTAGCTCAAAATTTATTACGGACCCAGATGTTCCTATTCTCAATATATTCTGCACAACGACATAATACACATAATTTCAGTCCTTTTTCAACAATTTCATGGCCACACTCCTGGCCTTTGTTTGTTTGATACGAAGGAAACTTGCTAAAGGAAACTAACTTTACAAATTTATTTTATTTTTTTTTTTCAGGTGGCTTTTCACAAATAATAATACAAAAAATATTTTAGTTGTAGATTGCAGCTCTCTGTAAGATACAAAGAAAATCACTTTCTGAAACAAGAAAGCAAATGTTCTTGTCAGGGTGCCATCTGCCTGTTTATTCAAAATAAAGAAATCATCTTACTAGTAAGTGAAATGAGTCAGGTGCATCAGAAGAAAGGTTCATCAGCCCCAGAAAGAACAGAGACGGAGTCAGAAAACCAGTCTTGATGACTGGTAATTTATGTTCCCTTCATTAAATGACTCTATGGGGCCATCACTCCAGTGAGAAAACACTTCGAGAAGTGTGGAATAATCAGCTGCATGTTCTGAGTAAGCACATATGGAGTACATGGATAATTACACGTCTCCTGTCAAACATTAAGACATATGGATACTGACTGACCCTTAATTTTTGTTTTTATTTAAAAACAATTGAAAAACCAAATCCCACTGTCTTCATCATTAGAAAACCACCTAAAACAAAATAAAACAAAACCAGGATGTTGGTTCTTCCAAATAGTTACCTCTGATTTGTGAACAGAAGGAAAAATAGCTGTGCTAAGTTATAACCTGGTACCCACTTCCCTTTCATAGAGACAGAGTGTCACAGCTGGCAAATTAATTATTCCCTTAAAACAGTGCTTTAGCAAAGAGCTCCTGTTCTGCCTATTTTGGATGAGGAATGGCATATTGAATGCATCAGGCTTGGATTCTGCACCTTCCTGAAATCTCATCAGAACCTAGAGCCTGAACAGCTTTCAGTCAGATGCCAGGAGTGACAAAAGGGCCAGCTGACCGCTTGCGGCTGCCTGACTGCCAAGTCATCACTCTGCTGTCAGAGAGTAATCAATTTGATAGGCTTTGTCACACAGGAAGAAAAGTGATTATGGAGAGAAAAGCAAATAACAGAGCTAGACTTAGAGCAAAATAATTTTAAATTAGCATCACATTTAGGCATCTAAGCTTATTACTTGGATGAGATTACAAGCAGAGCCCACCCGCTCCGTTCAAGCCTATTCTCACTACTTTTCTAATGTGGGTTTTGGGTAAGAAAACTTTAGTATCAGCTCAAATGTGCCACTGAGTTCATTCCTTTGAATGTTGTAGTGACACCACAGGCATTTGATCCTCATTGTCTTAAATAGTCATTATCACCCACCTGTGTAAAGGAAGCATAGAGAAAGTGCATTCACGTCATGCTCAGATACCACATTTTCAATATGCCATCACTCATCTCATATACATACATACATACACACACATACAGAGAGAGAGAGATCATTCCTTAGTGCATGGACCAATCCTTATAAAACTGCTGACTCCATCCAGTCCATGACATTGGGCTCCATCTCTTGTAACAGTCTTTCAGAGCAGGAGAGGCTGTGTGTAGTGTTGGATCATTGTCTGCTGATCATTCCTTTACTGCAGAACTTGTCTGGTTTCATCAGAGTTCATTCTTTGTTGGGATGATGGTCGCAGGGAAGTTAGGGCCAGCCACTGGTGACCTGAAGATATCTAGTTGGTGGGCTATAAAAAGAGCTATGTAGCAGGCAACAGCATAAAATTGAGTTCATTGGTTGTTTTCCCCTAAAAGCCAATCCCTTTGAGGTACACATTGGGCTTCCCCATTTTCCCACATTACCCACCAAGTATATACGGGTCCCTGAGCAAAAGCAGTCCCACAAGTGGATTTGCCTTTACCTGAAGCAGGAATAACCCAGACTCTCTTCCCCAGCAAATTCTTTATGTGCACCACAGGATATTTGTCCCCATCTACAACATGTAAAAGTTTTGACAGAGCTGGACCAGCCCTATTGGTAGATCCTCTTGTGTTGACCAACCAGGTGGCTTTTGGTAAATGTTTGCCCCAGTGTTTGAAAGTCCTGTTGCGGGGGATAAGGAACAACGTAATACTGATCAATATGATCACACTGAACAATTTATTGTGCGCAAGCATGTCTTTTACAGAAAAGTTTCAGAACACCAGAACGTTTGATAACACTTGATTGGTTAACTTCACCCTGCCGACTGCTAGCAACAGTTTAACGATTGGTTGCGGTTTAAAGTGTCCGTAGCAGCAGGCTCCGGCTTGCAAGCAGGGTTTTCTCGGTGGTAACCTGATCCGGCTCCGCGGCGTCTGGCTCAGTGCCTTTGTTAACCCCTTCGTCGACCTGCAACGCCTCACAAAGCCTGTTACCCACTGCTAGAGTGAAGCTAAGTCAAAGGCTGGATTGCTCACATGTCCATTAACTGAAAGGAATGCTTCCACAAAGTCCCACTACCCATTGCTGTCAATGTCGTTTTTAACAGCCCATTGAACCGTTTGATTTTCCCAGAGGCTGGTGCACGGTAGGGGATGTGATATACCCACTCACTCAATGCCATGCTCTTTGGCCCAAATGTCTATAAGGCTGTTCCAGAAATGAGTCCCACTGTCTGACTCAATTCTCTTTGGGGTGCTATGTCACCACAAAATCTGTTTCTCAAGGCCCAGGAG